>JAIOJX010000004.1:182679166-183960833 GCA_022376925.1 Tragulus kanchil | reverse complement strand
ACCTGGAGACAAGGCTGTTTTTGTCCCTACTCTTCTTTGGAATGAAAGAAAATAACAAAATATACCTGACTGTACTTTCAGAAAGTTAGGATGGATTCTTAGGAGGAAGGAGTCCCAGCTGAAATACTCATTATTTTCAATTAACAAAACAAAAAAAACCCAAAAAACACATAGTAATGAAATGTCAGCCTTGCAGTATTGCCATCAATTTTAAAGAAATGGAAAAGGGATACTCCTTCAAGAAATACTATCTCTCTCTTGACGCAGCTTCTAAGAGGCATATTCAAACAGGCAAAGTGGAAATTAAAGTTCTGCTTTTTGAGACCCCATAGACTGTAGCCCACCAGGCTTCTCTATCCATGGGATTTCCTAGGTAAGGATACTGGAGCAGGTTGACTTTTCCTTCTTCAGGGGATCTTCTTCACTGAGGGATCAAAACTGCATCTCCTGCATCTCCTACATTAACAGGTAGATTTTTTACCACTGAGCCATCTGGGAATCCCTGGGGCCTCTGATTTTGTAGGAAATAAGACTTCATGGGTACGTCAAGCTCTTTCTGCCTTCAGAACTTATGAAGAATGGGAAGAGGATTGATTAAAACTTGATGAAGACCAAACAAGATCTACTGTAGTTGCTTTCTTCTTCTTCTTTTTTTTTTTTTAAATTTCTTACTTTATTTGGCAGCACCAGGTCTTAGTTATGGCATGTGGGATCTAGTTTCCTGATCAGGGATTGAACCCAGGTTCCATGTTTTTGGAGCTCAAAGCCTTACCCATTGGACTACCAGGAAAGTCCCTATTGTAATTTTTAAATAACTTCAAGCGAATGGACAGAACGCAAAAATAAAAAAATACTTAAACTAAAAGGGAATTTAGAAATAATGTAGTCCATCAACTTTCATTTTTTATTGTTTCTCATGCCATTTTACAGAAGAGGAATTTGAGCCCCAAGGAGATGTGTTCATTTTGCAACAGTTAGTTATGGATAAGTCTAAAAAACCAAGCTTCTTGAGGTTATTTCCTATAAAGAATTTCCCAAAGGTTCCCTTGGTGTGTCCCTCAGGCCAAGGCCTCCTAATAAAGGGGGTTTCCTGTCCAAATAAGATGGTGAGAGTCAGGATAATTGTTGACGTGATGTTGAGGAAGTGAAAAAAGGTTGAGTACTAAGTTGGGTGGTTGAAGGAATGAAGGGGCCACTCTTTGAAGCAGAGCACAAGAAAAGCAGGTTTGGAGGGAGTGGAAAACTTTTGAGTTCAGTTTCAGACTTGTTGAGTTGAAATCACAGTCAATGGCCAAGTTTGGAAGGTCCAAAACCAAGTAGCATGCCTGAGCTTAAGAGTGAAGAACCATCTTTAAACCTCTAGTTAATGATCCTTCAAAATCTTACCTGCTTTCTATCAGTCTGCCCAAATCTACCCACTCTGTAAGCTGGATGCCTATTTTTCATCTCCTCCAGCTTCTTGTGTGCACCCACATCACATTACTTGTATCCTGATTCAGCTCTTACTCTGTTCAGCTGTGTGAGAACGGACTTCACGAATGTTCCTTGAAGAAAACAAAGCACTGAGAGGTCGTGTTGCATGGTGGTCTTCGTCCAAATGACTTGCATGGTGTGGCATAGCCTCTTGGTCCAAATGACTTGTATTCAACCAGACCTCCACCTTTGACTCTGAGTGATTTATCTAACTTCTCAGTGACTCAATTTCCCTATCTGTAAAAGGGGATGACTAGTGTGATACTTGACCAGTCAAGTTGTGATGCTTAAATGAATTAATAAGTGTGAATTTTTAGAACAGTACCCAACACCTACCATGCACAGGAGTAGCAGGGTTACCTTCCTTTTCTTGTTTCCTACAGCAGATCTTTTGGTTCTCTGATTCCTCGTCCATCTGCAGGTCTTAACATAGCATCTCTTCAAGGGAGTAAGTTCCCTGATTCAAAATCATTGGAACAGAACGCAAAAATAAAAATACTTAAACTAAAAGGGAATTTAGAAATAATGTAGTCCATCAACTTTCATTTTTTATTGTTTCTCATGCCATTTTACAGAAGAGGAATTTGAGCCCCAAGGAGATGTGTTCATTTTGCAACAGTTAGTTATGGATAAGTCTAAAAAACCAAGCTTCTTGAGGTTATTTCCTATAAAGAATTTCCCAAAGGTTCCCTTGGTGTGTCCCTCAGGCCAAGGCCTCCTAATAAAGGGGGTTTCCTGTCCAAATAAGATGGTGAGAGTCAGGATAATTGTTGACGTGATGTTGAGGAAGTGAAAAAAGGTTGAGTACTAAGTTGGGTGGTTGAAGGAATGAAGGGGCCACTCTTTGAAGCAGAGCACAAGAAAAGCAGGTTTGGAGGGAGTGGAAAACTTTTGAGTTCAGTTTCAGACTTGTTGAGTTGAAATCACAGTCAATGGCCAAGTTTGGAAGGTCCAAAACCAAGTAGCATGCCTGAGCTTAAGAGTGAAGAACCATCTTTAAACCTCTAGTTAATGATCCTTCAAAATCTTACCTGCTTTCTATCAGTCTGCCCAAATCTACCCACTCTGTAAGCTGGATGCCTATTTTTCATCTCCTCCAGCTTCTTGTGTGCACCCACATCACATTACTTGTATCCTGATTCAGCTCTTACTCTGTTCAGCTGTGTGAGAACGGACTTCACGAATGTTCCTTGAAGAAAACAAAGCACTGAGAGGTCGTGTTGCATGGTGGTCTTCGTCCAAATGACTTGCATGGTGTGGCATAGCCTCTTGGTCCAAATGACTTGTATTCAACCAGACCTCCACCTTTGACTCTGAGTGATTTATCTAACTTCTCAGTGACTCAATTTCCCTATCTGTAAAAGGGGATGACTAGTGTGATACTTGACCAGTCAAGTTGTGATGCTTAAATGAATTAATAAGTGTGAATTTTTAGAACAGTACCCAACACCTACCATGCACAGGAGTAGCAGGGTTACCTTCCTTTTCTTGTTTCCTACAGCAGATCTTTTGGTTCTCTGATTCCTCGTCCATCTGCAGGTCTTAACATAGCATCTCTTCAAGGGAGTAAGTTCCCTGATTCAAAATCATTTCTTTTTTCCTTTGGCTCAGCAAGGATTCTATGCCCTCAACCAGGATTCCCTGGAGGCCGTGTTTGAAGTTTGAAATTTTAAACAATTCCAGGGGAAAAGAATTCTGTTTGAAGAAGTTACCAGTTAAAGATCAGGGAATGGAATTGGGGCAAAATGCCCTCTTCAATGACCTGAGAAAAACCTCTGAGGACTTCCCCAACTGGTACTCACACACAGTCACAGTAATTTAAGATTCACATTGGAGAGCAATGATTGAAAAGTATTCTGTTTTAAAAAAATCCTTCTCTGCCAAATCTGACTGATTGAGCTGGGGCTAAAACAGAAAGGGTTTTGAACCATAACTGGCGTGTCCGTAGCTGCAAATTCGACAATAATATACTTGTTAAACTGAAGGAGAGGTGCAAGTTGGCAGCTTACAATAGATTTCATTTTCACTCACGTCTCCTGCCAGGAACACTGCTCACCTGTCTTCTGTGCTTTATTTTCTGGTGGGATTCAAAGCAAATGGCAGTCTACTCCATCCGATTTTTCAACCCGGAAGCTGATTTTCTTAACCCTCTTTTGGCTGCTGGGAGATTGCAGCAGGTGTGGTTGATCAGGAGCTACATGGCCAGCTTTCCCCTGGCACTGCCATGTTAATAGCATGGTATCCCTGGGTGAAATGTTTGTGTAACTGATTCCGAAGAGGTAGGGTGGATGGACTTAAAGATCACTGCAGCTTGCAATGAGATCTGAATTTGAGTGCTGGCTCTGCTACCCTGAGCAAGTGACATCACTTCTCTTTACCTTGGTGTTTCCCTGTAGTGGAGAAAACACTGCCTGTGTTTGGCCTAGTGCAAGACTGGCCTTGCACTAGGCCATCTTGGCCATTAGTTCATACCTTACCACATTGCATTGTTTAACGATTAGAAGTCAGAGCATTTAAACATTTCGTTCATTGCCTGGCACTGGAGATGCCCTCAGTCGTGGTTTCTGTGAAAGGTATTCCAGTTTCTGTTTTTTGTGTTTTGTTTGTTTGTTTGTTTTTTTAATTTTGGCTTCTTTTATTGGTCTTCTGTTCACTTGTCTTCATCCATCTTTATTCTTTGGCCTGTGTGGGCCTCCTGTCGCAGTGATCTCTCTTGTTGCAGAGCACCAGCCTTGGGTGCATACACTCTATAGAGTGCTGGCTCATAATTGGATGCACTGGTCCAGCCGCTCCACAGCATGTGGGATCTTCGTGGGCCAGGGATCGAACCAGTGCCGCTTGCACTGCAAGGCAGACTCTTTACCCACTGGACCACCAGGGAAGCCCTATTCCAGTTTCTTAAGAGAAAGGAAACCTTGCAGAGAAAATGGGCAGGTGCCTGCTAGTTAATATAGCTGTTGGTTGGTTGGTCAATTGCTAAATCGTGTCTGACTCTTTGTGACCCCATGGACTGTAGCCTGCCAGGCTCTTCTGTCCATGGGGATTTCCGGGCAAGAATACTGGAGTGGATTGCCGTTTCCTTCTCCAAGGGATTTTCTTGGATCAGGGATCAAGCCCTTGTCTCCTGCATTGGCAGGTGAATTCTTTATCACTGTGCCACCTGTGAAGCCCAGTTAAATATAGTACTTTCTGCAAGTTATCGAAAGATGACATCCCCAAGTGCCTACCCCTTGTGAAGAGCCTCTTGTTTGAGGATATAAATAAGCTGAACTTCAGCCCCACTGGTCCCTGCATCTAGGTGCCTTTGGGCTGTGCACAGCTTTAACAGTTGTGCCTGGCGACTCTGAAGACCGGTATCTGCATTGTGGCCTGATCATAGTTTAGCTGCCTTGATCCCAGGAAAACAGAATGAAGTCCAGACTCACATGACAAGTCCAAGCTGGTTTTCCAGCCTTATCTCCTACTTCTTTTCTGTAGGAACGTTTTCTCCACACAAATGCAAATCCTTGTTGCCATGAACGTGCACACGATCATACTTTTGCATGGGATGTGCTTCAGCTGCAATGCCAGAGTGACCATTAGGGGGAAGTATAACACAGTGGCTAAGAGAAGAGCCAGCCTGCCTGTGTTTGTAGACTGGCCTGGCACTAGGCCATCTTGGCCATTAGCTCATGCCTTTGTGTCTCAGTTTCTCATCTGTAAAATGGGGAGAGTGATACCTCCAACCTCATAGGATTTATATCATTAATACATGCATGTGATTAAGAACAGTGACAGGCACATGAAAAGTGTTTAAGTAACTGGAGCTATCTCACCCTCTAAGCTCTGCTTTATTCATGAGGCTGGAATCATGGTCTCAAATAGCTTCAGGCATATGTCTTTCCAGATGGGAAAAGCCCACTTATTTCAGACTTAGGCGTGAAATTTCCAGGGAAGCATTCTGATGGGCCAGTCATGAGTCAAGGTTTTGTTCATTAACCAAGTCAAAATTAAAGGTTAAAAAGAAAAACTGAGACAGGGAACATGAGATGTAAATTAGATAGCAATTCACATGAGAAAACTAAGTGGTTGTTTTCAATTGCTAAATCGTGTCTGACTTTGTGACCCCATGGACTGTAGCCTGCCAGGCTCTTCTGTCCATGGGGATTTCCGGGCAAGAATACTGGAGTGGATTGCCGTTTCCTTCTCCAAGGGATTTTCTTGGATCAGGGATCAAGCCCTTGTCTCCTGCATTGGCAGGTGAATTCTTTATCACTGTGCCACCTGTGAAGCCCAGTTAAATATAGTACTTTCTGCAAGTTATCGAAAGATGACATCCCCAAGTGCCTACCCCTTGTGAAGAGCCTCTTGTTTGAGGATATAAATAAGCTGAACTTCAGCCCCACTGGTCCCTGCATCTAGGTGCCTTTGGGCTGTGCACAGCTTTAACAGTTGTGCCTGGCGACTCTGAAGACCGGTATCTGCATTGTGGCCTGATCATAGTTTAGCTGCCTTGATCCCAGGAAAACAGAATGAAGTCCAGACTCACATGACAAGTCCAAGCTGGTTTTCCAGCCTTATCTCCTACTTCTTTTCTGTAGGAACGTTTTCTCCACACAAATGCAAATCCTTGTTGCCATGAACGTGCACACGATCATACTTTTGCATGGGATGTGCTTCAGCTGCAATGCCAGAGTGACCATTAGGGGGAAGTATAACACAGTGGCTAAGAGAAGAGCCAGCCTGCCTGTGTTTGTAGACTGGCCTGGCACTAGGCCATCTTGGCCATTAGCTCATGCCTTTGTGTCTCAGTTTCTCATCTGTAAAATGGGGAGAGTGATACCTCCAACCTCATAGGATTTATATCATTAATACATGCATGTGATTAAGAACAGTGACAGGCACATGAAAAGTGTTTAAGTAACTGGAGCTATCTCACCCTCTAAGCTCTGCTTTATTCATGAGGCTGGAATCATGGTCTCAAATAGCTTCAGGCATATGTCTTTCCAGATGGGAAAAGCCCACTTATTTCAGACTTAGGCGTGAAATTTCCAGGGAAGCATTCTGATGGGCCAGTCATGAGTCAAGGTTTTGTTCATTAACCAGTCATTATGGTTACAGATGTAATGTAAATAGATAGCAATTCACATGAGAACTAAGTGGTATGGAAACCACTTCACCAGCTGAGACAGGGAACATGAGAGGACTGAGCTCTATGGGAGATGGTGCCTAATGAGCGCCGTTCTGGGTACTCTGCCTTGGAACTCTAAATGGGGCATTCAGGTTGATGGGCGTAAGGGCAGGTGAACATACAAATTCAAGAATTAAGAAAGAGCTCAGGACTGGAGATATACATTTATGACTCATAAGAATATAAAGAAATGGTTTTAAATGTGCAAAGAGGATATGTGTTTCTAAGTGATCTGTTGTAGATTGAGGCAGACTCACAATCCCATTGCATTAACTAGAAAAAAATAATAAATTGTAAGTTCATATTTTAAAAGATATCTGAGGGTTATGAGAACAAAGGAGAATCAAAGAGGGAAAATCCCAGAGCATTTTCTGGGTGAGTTGCTATTTGCCAGCCACTTACTCCCCGAGGTTCCTGCCACAATAGATGCAGGCTGAGAATCAGGCGTGTGGTACCCAGATGGATTCTTGGGAGGAGACCAACAGGCCATGTGATAGTTGTGTGAGGCTAGTAAAATTGACTGGAAACTAGAGAAGCTTCAGACAAAAGGCTATTTTTCCCCATGAGATAGACTATCAGAAGTGCATAACTGGGCTTCCCTGGTGATCCAGTGGGTAAGGACACCGCCTTGCAGTGCAAGGGGCGCTGGTTCGATCCCTGGCCTGGGAAGATCCCACGTGCCGGCTGGACCGATGTGTCCAATTACCGACCAGGAGCTCTGGAGTGCATGCGCCCAGAGCCGGTGCTCTGTGACAACAGAGACCACCGTGATGGGAGGCCCACACGGGCCAAAGAACAAAGATGTATGAAAATAAATAAATGAAAGACCAATAGAAGTGGCCCGCCTGCCCCCCTCTCACCCCCACCTCTCACCAAAAAAAAGTGCATAACTAACATACAAGTGTCCATCTTAAGAATTTTTAACCACAAACCTATACTCATCTGGAATAAAACTAAAGTTTTATATAGGGGATGGGAGAAGTATAGCTTTTAATGCTTTCAATCCTGAAGAGATGGAATTAAATGAAATAAACATCCAACTAGAAAAGTTACAGATAAAGTAGAATTCAAACAGAGAGAGATGGAAGGAAATTATAAAGAAGATAATAGGAAGAGATTAAATAGAATGCAAATGTATGAAAAAAGAAGATAAAGTCATTCTGTGTAAACAATAAAGTACTTGTCAACCGCTGTCAAAGCTGACACCCCCACAAAAAAAGAGAAGCCGAAGATTAACAATATTGTAACAAAAGAGAGCCATGACTCGAAACACACAGTAATTTAAAAGAATATTGCAAATAACTTTATGCTCATAAATTTTAAAACTTAAGCAAAATTATAAACTCCCTCCAAAATGTATATTACCAAACCAGCTAAAGGGGAAACAGAAAGACTGAATGATGTTATGATCATTCTAAAACATGTAGATAATTAAAATCTACCCAAAGAGACCCAGATGCTCTTATATGTGAATTCTTGTGCTCGTACTCACTTGTTTCCGTTGTGTCCAACACCTTGTGACCCCATGGACCATCAGGGTCCAGTCTTCATGGGATTCGCCAAGCAAGAATACTGGAGTGAGTTGCCATGCCCTCCTCCAGGGGATCTTCTGGACGCAGGTATTGAACTAGCATCTCCTGCTTGGCAGGCGAATTTGTTACCACTGGGAAGCCCATATGTGAATTCTACAGAATACACAGAGATTAATCATTCCAATCTTTCATAAAAATTTTCTGAGGGTAAAAATATGACTTACTTTTCAGGCAGCCTGAGATGAAATTAGTTCTTGATAGCCTGTCTTTCCTACTGATTACAGCTAAAAACTCTAGAGTCCTCCCTCCCCCACAAAAAAACAACTACCTGAAGAGTCTGAAAAATAACTAATAACAGGCCAGTTGGAGCAGGAAAAGAAAACTTGAAGAACGGCCATACTGTAAGGATGAGAAAATATTTGTAAATAATATATATGTGTATGTATATACATATATATATGAATAATGAAGAATTTTACAAGTGCCGCAATAGGAAAACAGCTAACTCAGTTTAAAAAGTGAAGAGATGATCTGAACAGATACTTTAACAAAGAAGATCAATGGGTGGCTGATGGAAAGATATTCAATACCACTGATTCTTTGCCACTGAACCACCAGGGAAGCCCGTCAAGAACAGGTAAAACTAATGCATAAAGAATACAGGCATTTCTTGTAAAATTATTAAGAAAAGTGATCAAGTTAATATTGAAAAATTCAAGACGCTGGTACCTCTAGGAGGAAAGCAGGGGATGAGATCAGAGAAAAGCACAGGGACCATCAATAGTATTTGCGATGTCTTATATTTCTATTGAGGGAATGAATATTTGAGATTTGTTTTAACTTTTTTGACATTATATTTTATTCATTAGTTCTTTATTCAATGAATGCTTATTCTTTTTTTAATTTTAAAACTTTATGGACATGGTGGGGGGAGGAGTGGGTGAGATGTATGGAAAGCGTATTATGGAGACTTACTTCACCATATGTTAAATAGATAAGCAATGGGAAGTTGCTGTAAGATTAAGGGAATTCAAACAGGGGCTCTGTAACAACCTAGAGGGGTGGGATGGGAAGGGAGACAGGAGAGTTCAGGAGGGAGGGAACGTATATGTACCTGTGGCCGATTCATACTGATGTTTGGCAATAAACAACACAATTCTGTAAAGCTATTATCCTTCAATTTAAAAAATAATTAAATTAAATGTAAAAACTTTGCATATATATTAAATTATTCCTGTGCACCTATGACATGTTTTTCAATAAAGAGAGTTTTGGAAAGAGTTAATGAGGGGATTAAGATTGATGACTAAGGGGTGCAGGGTTCTTTAGCAGGAGATGAAAATGTTCTAAAATTGATTAGCAGCTATTTGTTCCTGTCCAGGTCTCTGTGATCAGTGCCACCCAGTTGCTAGGGATGCTCTCTGGGGGTAAGCAGGGCTTCACATGGGTTATTCAGGGGGTTCCCAAATGCTCTGAAGTCTCCATCTTTAACAAACGAAAGAAGGGATAGAGAGAAGCAAGTAGCCTGTGTCATCTCTTCTGCCAACATCTTTATCACCGACATGAATCACCTCCTCTGTGATCAGTTCAGAAGGACATGATGTCTGTGTAATGCAGAAGTCACATTAGCTCATTCACAGCTTCTCCTCAGCATATTAATGTTTTGACATGATTAGGAGCAAGTTTTCCAATACTTAAAGAAGAGCTTGCAACAGAAGACAGTGACCCAGCAATGTTAGTACATGTCATGGCGTGTTGGGTGGTCTCCAGAACTCCCATGCTTTCCACATGTTAAATTAAGCTTCTGGAGAATCTGGGAAGACATTTTCCTCGCTTAAAGAGATGTGTTCAGAATGAAAGTTACACCCTAGGTCGTATTTTTAATTTTGATGAAATTGTTAGTCAAAGGAGGCATAAGGCCCAGGTGTAAAGCTGCTGAAATCTCACCCTGGTCTGTGCGTATTTGCTGGTGCAAACGTTATTCTGTTATTATTTGTACTAGAGTTGTGATTTTCTTACGAGTGCTCTGGTTACAAACACTGGGCTGACCCAGATGTTCATCGGGGTTCTTCTGTAAGATCCTACAGAAAATCCCAAACAAATATCTTGGCCAACCAATGGTTTTGAATGATCTTCCCCAATCCATTCTTATGAGCTCTTTTATTTTTAGCGTGCAATTTTTACAACTGCAGGGCACTAGGGAAGAAATGTTTTTATGAGTGTTTAATTTATAGATGTCCCAGATTCCAGTCAGACTCTTCCTATCTCTTTGGCCTCCATCCTAGTCTCCGGAAATTCAAAGTCGTGTCCCCTATGTCTGACAATTCCCAGGAGGTGGATGGTTTTCACAGCTGCCTTTGGCAGGGCTTTTGGCTTCCTTGTCATACAGGATACCTCCCGGTTGCCCTATATAGGAACTCAGCCACCCAGCCATGCATGCGCGGTAGGCTCATAGTAAGCTGTTTTTGTGTTGGTTGACTTTACTGAAGATGTGTATGCAGGCGAAGAAAGTTGGGGCGTGATTCAGGTCTTAAGAGCGTCATTCGTTCTTGTAACCATCTTTCCCTTTCTTAGGAACAAATGAGACTTCCTCTCTTTATATTCATTTCTCATTTCTCATGCAGAATGACTTATTTTCTCCCAGAGCTCCTGCCAGCATCCCTGCTTTCAGAGTCCCACCTCCTACCCCAAAAAGCTTCCTAAAGTATTTCCACTTAAAAAGACAATTTTCTCCTTAAGAAAAATGCTTCTACCGGTTCTTAAGATAATGCATTTTAATGCCCACTCGACTTTCCAAGAGTTTTGCTTTCTATGAATTGTCTCAGATCCAGTGGGGCTAACTCAGATCAGAACCCAAAGGATCCAAGTCTCCTTTCCTTTCCCTGAACTGCTGGATGTGAGATTCTTCATACTTCCCCTGTTGCTGCTGCAAACCCTGGAGTCTTGTGTTGAGATGGTGAATTATAAGATGATAGAGCCTCTGGTGGGCTTCCTACGTGGTACCAGTGGTAAAGAACTTGCCTGCCAGGAAATGTAAAAGATGTGGGTTCAATCCCTAGGTCGGGAAGATTCCCTGGAAGAGGGCATGGCAACATACTCCAGTATACTTGCCTGGAGAATCCCATGGACAGAGGAGCCAGATGGGCTACAATCCACGGGGCCACAGAAAGTCAGACATAACTGAAGCAACTTAGCATGCATGCATGCAGAACCTCTGTTAGCCTGCTTAGAGGAGTCCAGGGGGCAAACTGCCCGTTGACCAGCCCTGCACAGAGAGCAGAAACAGAAATCAGACTATATTTGTTTCAGTGGTGAGCAATTTATCTTTGCTTTCACCTCCACTACACAGCCTGCCATCACCTGCCTGAAACATATTCACTTGGCAGCCATGCTGTGCTTCTTTTCTGTGTTCTCCTAGGTTGCTACATGGCAAGCCCCTTTATCCTACATGGCTTTCATGGGATGGTAACCATTTGCAAAAACAAACCCTTTCTGGCATTTTGGCATGTGCATGGTGATTGCATTTCTTATTTCTGCTGTTCTTCCTCCTCCCCACAGAAGTGTCATGTGCCCACCCCCCAAAAAATGTTTCTTTCTTATCCAGTAGAAGCCTGAAATTGTGGTAGGCCTTGGGGATTTTAAAGGAACCATGATAGATGTTCTTAGAGGAATCTAGTGTCACTTTCAGTGTTTGTTGAAGAGTTTCAATTCATTGATTGAGTCACACATTATTCAGAATGATTCAGTCTTTGATGTGCCATGAGAAGCAGTCATAATTTAGCAGTAAACAAGACAGACACACTCTCTGAACCTCTGAGATCTTTAAGTCTAAGGGCAAATGCTGATATTGAACAAATAACTCCAAGTGCCAAAGTGTAATCAAAGAAAATCATAATAATGACAACTGACAGATATGGAATTTTATGGCATCACCGACTCAATAGACATGAGTTTGAGCAAACTACAGGGGAGAGTGAAGGACAGGGAAGCCTGACATGCTTCAGTCTATGGGCTTGCAGAGTCAGACATGATTTTACAACTGAACAACAAATAGAATTTTTACCACATGGCAGAGGCTGTTCTGTGTGATTTTTGTTCTGTAACACAGTTAATGCTCACAATATCATTCTCCCAATTCAGTACTAAATGGGAACAATGAAGCACAGAGAGGTAAAATAATTTGCCCAAAGATCACAGTTAGTAAGTGGTCGTATGCATACAACTCCACACTGAGGATTCCAGATCCTACTCTCTTAATGACCCTACCACTGTGAAAAAACCTGGAGGTCAAGAGAAACTTCCTGGAGGAGGTGACCTTTTGGCTGAGATCACAAGTCTGGGTTCGAATAGCTTGGATGAAGAGGCCGAAGAAGGACATTCTGCAGATGAGAGAACAGCAAGCTCCTGAGATCAGGAAGTGAATCACATTTGAGCCTCTGAGGGAAGTTCAGAAGCCTTGAAGGACTGTTGCCCACATAGCAATGCTCAACTACCCCAAAGCCCCAGGTGCCAGCTCTTTGGGAGAAGGACACGGTGTGCTAGGGAAGAAAGTTCAACACCCTTCTCAGCCCTGGTGTTGAGAACATGAGCAAAATCCACTTACAGAAAAGAGCCCTGAATCTCCTCACCTGTGTCAATAAAATGAAGCTCTTCAGTCCCAGGTCACCTCTTCCAGAGAGAGCAAGGTGTGCTGCATTTCTTATTTCTGCTGTTCTTCCTCCTCCCCACAGAAGTGTCATGTGCCCACCCCCCAAAAAATGTTTCTTTCTTATCCAGTAGAAGCCTGAAATTGTGGTAGGCCTTGGGGATTTTAAAGGAACCATGATAGATGTTCTTAGAGGAATCTAGTGTCACTTTCAGTGTTTGTTGAAGAGTTTCAATTCATTGATTGAGTCACACATTATTCAGAATGATTCAGTCTTTGATGTGCCATGAGAAGCAGTCATAATTTAGCAGTAAACAAGACAGACACACTCTCTGAACCTCTTAGATCTTTAAGTCTAAGGGCAAATGCTGATATTGAACAAATAACTCCAAGTGCCAAAG
This sequence comes from Tragulus kanchil, assembly GCA_022376925.1. Lineage (NCBI taxonomy): Eukaryota > Metazoa > Chordata > Mammalia > Artiodactyla > Tragulidae > Tragulus > Tragulus kanchil. Next base: position 183,947,612 of record JAIOJX010000004.1, on the reverse strand, counting down.
TGTAATCAAAGAAAATCATAATAATGACAACTGACAGATATGGAATTTTATGGCATCACCGACTCAATAGACATGAGTTTGAGCAAACTACAGGGGAGAGTGAAGGACAGGGAAGCCTGACATGCTTCAGTCTATGGGCTTGCAGAGTCAGACATGATTTTACAACTGAACAACAAATAGAATTTTTACCACATGGCAGAGGCTGTTCTGTGTGATTTTTGTTCTGTAACACAGTTAATGCTCACAATATCATTCTCCCAATTCAGTACTAAATGGGAACAATGAAGCACAGAGAGGTAAAATAATTTGCCCAAAGATCACAGTTAGTAAGTGGTCGTATGCATACAACTCCACACTGAGGATTCCAGATCCTACTCTCTTAATGACCCTACCACTGTGAAAAAACCTGGAGGTCAAGAGAAACTTCCTGGAGGAGGTGACCTTTTGGCTGAGATCACAAGTCTGGGTTCGAATAGCTTGGATGAAGAGGCCGAAGAAGGACATTCTGCAGATGAGAGAACAGCAAGCTCCTGAGATCAGGAAGTGAATCACATTTGAGCCTCTGAGGGAAGTTCAGAAGCCTTGAAGGACTGTTGCCCACATAGCAATGCTCAACTACCCCAAAGCCCCAGGTGCCAGCTCTTTGGGAGAAGGACACGGTGTGCTAGGGAAGAAAGTTCAACACCCTTCTCAGCCCTGGTGTTGAGAACATGAGCAAAATCCACTTACAGAAAAGAGCCCTGAATCTCCCTCACCTGTGTCAATAAAATGAAGCTCTTCAGTCCCAGGTCACCTCTTCCAGAGAGAGCAAGGTGTGCTGGAGATATCGAGGGAATTTGTGGAGGGCAATGTAATTACTGAGGTGACAGATCAAGTCTTTTCCTTGAAAGATCCATCCCAGAGGTGTTCTTAAGACCAGAACTTGAAGTACAGAAAACCTTGCCTTTTTTTCCACTTCAGTGGATATTTGATAGTTCTGTAGACTTGTGGGAAAGAACTTGAGACTTCAAGAAGAGCGGAGGGAGGCAAAAGAGATCTCTGGTTTTTCTTTTCTTTTTGAATTAGAGAAAATGTGTTTCAAGTCAGAGAATGGAGGTATAGAACAGAGCAAAATTCTGTCAACGTCCTTCCCCTTTCTTCCTGCCTCCTACTCAGCCCGAACCCCTGAGTCTTCTTCATGAGTCAAGCAATAATTTAGACTGAAAGGTACCCAAGACCCCAGTCACCTGCAGTTCCTAAAGGCCATGCAGCTTTGGTGTGTGGAGGTGAAAGGATCATGCCTACACTGCAAAATTTAGACTCCCCTTGTTCATTTATTTTCAAATGCAAATGTTCACGTAGCTGCTCTTGCATTCACTCTGTGGATGTGTTTTGAAGTCAGATCTTCTTTCCAATTAAAAATGCAGGTACTATTTAAACTGTAGCTTTGTCCCATACTTTTCCTGAACCTTAGTTTGGAAAATGGAAAAATAATATATGACCATTCCAGACTCAGGGCAAAATTATATGACATAATTTATGTATGCCCATGCTCAGTAAATTGTAAGTATCATTAATATTATAGTTATTACAACTATATGCCAAGATTTAAGACCATTATTAATTAAAGTAATCATTAATATTAAGCAACCACTTTTGACCACTGCTGGGTTAGGGACCATAAAGATGAGAAAAGATCGTTCCTACTCTTCAGAAGCCCTGTCTGGTGACAGAGGTTGACCTCTCTGTGTGTCAAAAGCATTGAAGCACATCACAAGGATTAAGTCAAGCCTGCTGACTGAGCTACAACAAAATGGGAGGAGGAAGCAGAAAACTAAAGGCACTGCAACTTGAAGGAAGGTGGAGGAAGCTGAAATGGGACCACTTAGCAGAAATGAAAAAAGGCCCTGAATCTCCCTCACCTGTGTCAATAAAATGAAGCTCTTCAGTCCCAGGTCACCTCTTCCAGAGAGAGCAAGGTGTGCTGGAGATATCGAGGGAATTTGTGGAGGGCAATGTAATTACTGAGGTGACAGATCAAGTCTTTTCCTTGAAAGATCCATCCCAGAGGTGTTCTTAAGACCAGAACTTGAAGTACAGAAAACCTTGCCTTTTTTTCCACTTCAGTGGATATTTGATAGTTCTGTAGACTTGTGGGAAAGAACTTGAGACTTCAAGAAGAGCGGAGGGAGGCAAAAGAGATCTCTGGTTTTTCTTTTCTTTTTGAATTAGAGAAAAATGTGTTTCAAGTCAGAGAATGGAGGTATAGAACAGAGCAAAATTCTGTCAACGTCCTTCCCCTTTCTTCCTGCCTCCTACTCAGCCCGAACCCCTGAGTCTTCTTCATGAGTCAAGCAATAATTTAGACTGAAAGGTACCCAAGACCCCAGTCACCTGCAGTTCCTAAAGGCCATGCAGCTTTGGTGTGTGGAGGTGAAAGGATCATGCCTACACTGCAAAATTTAGACTCCCCTTGTTCATTTATTTTCAAATGCAAATGTTCACGTAGCTGCTCTTGCATTCACTCTGTGGATGTGTTTTGAAGTCAGATCTTCTTTCCAATTAAAAATGCAGGTACTATTTAAACTGTAGCTTTGTCCCATACTTTTCCTGAACCTTAGTTTGGAAAATGGAAAAATAATATATGACCATTCCAGACTCAGGGCAAAATTATATGACATAATTTATGTATGCCCATGCTCAGTAAATTGTAAGTATCATTAATATTATAGTTATTACAACTATATGCCAAGATTTAAGACCATTATTAATTAAAGTAATCATTAATATTAAGCAACCACTTTTGACCACTGCTGGGTTAGGGACCATAAAGATGAGAAAAGATCGTTCCTACTCTTCAGAAGCCCTGTCTGGTGACAGAGGTTGACCTCTCTGTGTGTCAAAAGCATTGAAGCACATCACAAGGATTAAGTCAAGCCTGCTGACTGAGCTACAACAAAATGGGAGGAGGAAGCAGAAAACTAAAGGCACTGCTTGGAAGGTGGAGTGAGCTCTCTGAAGGGGCACCTTCCCCTATGGAGGAAACTGAATTTGCTCCATGGAATTTGGAAAGAAAACACCCTGATAATGGTGCAAGCGCCTGAGAAATGAGAGTGTTCCCAGTGTGGGGTGTATCACTTTTGGAAGACTTTCACTGCATGATAAGAAAAATGACAAGCAAGAGAAAAGAACATCTGCTGATCCAATTATGAAGCATACTTTGAAGAATCATGAAAGGTTCTGTGACCCAGAGACAGAGCCTTAGGCACTATGGATGCCAAGCAGGAGCATCTTCGGTGGCACTTCCTAGGCTAGGAGGACTCAGGTGTAAGGCTCCATCAAGCAGTGGAGATGTTAAGTCTAAGGCAGGGTATGAGGGAATTCAGCCTCATGTTTAGGAGCCAAGACAGCATAGGCACAGAGGCGAGCAGTCTTTCTTAAAACATATCAGGAATCATTTTTCCATTTCTTAAGCCCTGTATCTGTTTATCCTTCCACATACACATCCATTCAACAGAGAGCATACTGATTGAAGGTCAGAGAAATGACCTGGTCAAGGTCAGAAAAAGACTCATAGCTAGGCCAGTGTTCCATTTGTAGGACATAAACAGGTTGGGGCTGAGCTATGGAACAATACTTTTACTAGTATCCTTTGCTCTGAAAACTTCCTGTAAAGAGGTGATAATACCACAAGATGATGAATGTAATGGATGTAATGCAGGTATGCACAAGAACAGCTGGATGATTCATTTGGCACTTGAAAAAATGAGACTTTGGGATTAATTCAAAGACAAAGAGAAACTTAAGTTGAACCTTGAAGAAAAAAATTTTTGTTTGCTAGGTGAAGTTTGATATTGCAGGTAGTGGAATCATCAAATGTGGAAACAGGAGGGTATAGAAGAACAAGGTGTATTTGAAGAACTGTAAGGAAATCAAACCAGTCAATCCTAAAGGAAATCAACCCTGAATATTCATTGGAAGGAATGATGCTAAAGCTGAAGCTCCAATATTTTGGCCACCTGATGCAAAGTGATGACTCATTGGAAAAGACCCTGATGTTGGGAAAAAATAGAAGGCAAAAGGAGAAAGGGACAACATAGGACGAGATGGTTGGATGGCATCACTGAGTCAATGGACATGAATTTGAGCAAGCTCCAGGAGACTGTGACAGGGAAGTCTGGTGTGCTGCAGTCCATGGGGTCACAAAGAGTCAGACACGACTGAGTGACTGAACTGAACTGAAGAACTGTAAACATTTTGGTAATGATGGACTTTACAGTGCTTCAAAGGAAGAAGTGACAAGAAAGAATTGGGAAGTAAATCAAATCTTGGAGGCCTTATGTTCCAGTCTCAGGAACTTGGATTTAATCAGGAAAGTGATAGAAAGATACAGAAGACACAAAGAAAAAAGAATGGTCCCTACTCATGAGAGGCTCACAACTGAGTAGGAAAGAGGAACATAGATTTCATACAGGAGAGTCATGTGACCAGGAAGATCCACAGGCCATGCTTTGCTGGGGCAACCCCCTAGGCAGTCTCTGCTCTTGGACTGTGTCCACCTGTGGCTGATTCTGAATGCTTTTCTTTAACTCTCAAAGCCAATGGTAACAGCATTCAAAAGTAGGGATTTCATGGAAAGTGTGGGCGACTTCATCAAACTTTTCCTGTAATCAGAGAAATGACCTGGTCAAGGTCAGAAAAAGACTCATAGCTAGGCCAGTGTTCCATTTGTAGGACATAAACAGGTTGGGGCTGAGCTATGGAACAATACTTTTACTAGTATCCTTTGCTCTGAAAACTTCCTGTAAAGAGGTGATAATACCACAAGATGATGAATGTAATGGATGTAATGCAGGTATGCACAAGAACAGCTGGATGATTCATTTGGCACTTGAAAAAATGAGACTTTGGGATTAATTCAAAGACAAAGAGAAACTTAAGTTGAACCTTGAAGAAAAAAATTTTTGTTTGCTAGGTGAAGTTTGATATTGCAGGTAGTGGAATCATCAAATGTGGAAACAGGAGGGTATAGAAGAACAAGGTGTATTTGAAGAACTGTAAGGAAATCAAACCAGTCAATCCTAAAGGAAATCAACCCTGAATATTCATTGGAAGGAATGATGCTAAAGCTGAAGCTCCAATATTTTGGCCACCTGATGCAAAGTGATGACTCATTGGAAAAGACCCTGATGTTGGGAAAAAATAGAAGGCAAAAGGAGAAAGGGACAACATAGGACGAGATGGTTGGATGGCATCACTGAGTCAATGGACATGAATTTGAGCAAGCTCCAGGAGACTGTGACAGGGAAGTCTGGTGTGCTGCAGTCCATGGGGTCACAAAGAGTCAGACACGACTGAGTGACTGAACTGAACTGAAGAACTGTAAACATTTTGGTAATGATGGACTTTACAGTGCTTCAAAGGAAGAAGTGACAAGAAAGAATTGGGAAGTAAATCAAATCTTGGAGGCCTTATGTTCCAGTCTCAGGAACTTGGATTTAATCAGGAAAGTGATAGAAAGATACAGAAGACACAAAGAAAAAAGAATGGTCCCTACTCATGAGAGGCTCACAACTGAGTAGGAAAGAGGAACATAGATTTCATACAGGAGAGTCATGTGACCAGGAAGATCCACAGGCCATGCTTTGCTGGGGCAACCCCCTAGGCAGTCTCTGCTCTTGGACTGTGTCCACCTGTGGCTGATTCTGAATGCTTTTCTTTAACTCTCAAAGCCAATGGTAACAGCATTCAAAAGTAGGGATTTCATGGAAAGTGTGGGCGACTTCATCAAACTTTTCCTGTAGTCATTTATAATACCTTTCTCTAACTTCTTCCTTCCCCACCCAATCTTTTTTACATCTCTTCCTTTGTTGGGTACATGTCTGCTCTTCCGCTGAACTTGTGTATCTTGCACAGCACTAAAAAGACCAAGTGGTTTCCCCAATTGTTATACACATATTCTTTCAAAGATTAGGCAGTTAAATCACTCAATAAAGTTGGAGTGGGCAAAAAGTGATAGGGAATGGTGGGAACTGGGACAAACTGGGGAACACACACTTCACCTAGGACAACAGCATCAACTGCTCCCCGTTGGATTATTACCTTTTATTTATTTTATTTGTATTTTAAAAATAAGGATGTAGTTGCTTTACAGTGATGTACAACAAAGTGAATTAGCTTTATGTATACTTACATCCCTTCTCTCTTGGCCCTTCTTCCCACCCTACCCCCATCTCACACATCTAGGTCACCACAGAACACAGAGCTGATCATCTACAGTATAACTCTCTTCAATGTTATATACTAGCCTGGGTGGGAGAAGGGCTTGAGGGAGAATGGATACAAGTATATGCATGGCAGAGCCCCTTCACTGTTCGCCTGAAGCTATGACAAAATTGCTAGTTGGCTATACCCCAATACAAACTGTTTTGGGTGTTAAGAAAGATAAAAACTAAAAAAAAAAAAAAAAAACAAAACTGTGTAATAACCCTAAACTGTTTTGGAGTGTTAAGAAAATAATTGGGAAGTAAATCAAATCTTGGAGGCCTTATGTTCCAGTCTCAGGAACTTGGATTTAATCAGGAAAGTGATAGAAAGATACAGAAGACACAAAGAAAAAAGAATGGTCCCTACTCATGAGAGGCTCACAACTGAGTAGGAAAGAGGAACATAGATTTCATACAGGAGAGTCATGTGACCAGGAAGATCCACAGGCCATGCTTTGCTGGGGCAACCCCCTAGGCAGTCTCTGCTCTTGGACTGTGTCCACCTGTGGCTGATTCTGAATGCTTTTCTTTAACTCTCAAAGCCAATGGTAACAGCATTCAAAAGTAGGGATTTCATGGAAAGTGTGGGCGACTTCATCAAACTTTTCCTGTAGTCATTTATAATACCTTTCTCTAACTTCTTCCTTCCCCACCCAATCTTTTTTACATCTCTTCCTTTGTTGGGTACATGTCTGCTCTTCCGCTGAACTTGTGTATCTTGCACAGCACTAAAAAGACCAAGTGGTTTCCCCAATTGTTATACACATATTCTTTCAAAGATTAGGCAGTTAAATCACTCAATAAAGTTGGAGTGGGCAAAAAGTGATAGGGAATGGTGGGAACTGGGACAAACTGGGGAACACACACTTCACCTAGGACAACAGCATCAACTGCTCCCCGTTGGATTATTACCTTTTATTTATTTTATTTGTATTTTAAAAATAAGGATGTAGTTGCTTTACAGTGATGTACAACAAAGTGAATTAGCTTTATGTATACTTACATCCCTTCTCTCTTGGCCCTTCTTCCCACCCTACCCCCATCTCACACATCTAGGTCACCACAGAACACAGAGCTGATCATCTACAGTATAACTCTCTTCAATGTTATATACTAGCCTGGGTGGGAGAAGGGCTTGAGGGAGAATGGATACAAGTATATGCATGGCAGAGCCCCTTCACTGTTCGCCTGAAGCTATGACAAAATTGCTAGTTGGCTATACCCCAATACAAACTGTTTTGGGTGTTAAGAAAGATAAAAACTAAAAAAATTAAAAAACAAAACAAAACTGTGTATCTTACTTGAGGACATGTTTCTCTTTCTTACTGGGAACCTGTTCCCTTGGGCTAATCTCATGCTTATGTTAATTATGTGTGTTGTGGGTATGGGTCTGGTAAGAGCTTTACAACCTTAAAATATTCTTTTGATTTATTGTTAATAACCAACTGAAAACGTATATAATGTCTGGCCTAAACTAGCTCCTTAAGGCACTCTCCTACCTTCTTCAAGTGCCTTTCGCTGGAAGCTTTCTCTATCCCTTTTTACTTTTTTTTTTTTTAAAGATTTATTTATTTATTTATTTTGGGCGGGGGTCGGGTTGGGGAGGGAGGGGAGCAGGCGGGCCACTTCTATTGGTCTTTCGTTTCTCCGTGTTCATCCATCTCTGTTCTTTGGCTCCTGTGGGCCTCCCATCGCGGTGGCGTCTGTCGTCACAGAGCGCCGGCTCTGGGCGCATGCGCTCCAGAGCTCTGGCTCGGCAATTGGACACATCAGTCCAGTCACTCCGTGGCACGTGGGATCTTCCCAGGCCAGGGCTGGAACCGGCGCCCCTTGCACTGCAAGGCGGTGTCCTTACCCACTGGACCACCAGGGGAAGCCCCCCTTTTTACTTTGATAAAACTTTTTCTGCACTAAACTCTGAGTGATCGAAACCATGTGTTTTGATCCTGAGGTGAAATTTTCTCCTTTGGAGATCACAAATCTGACACCATTCATCATAAGCTATCTACCGTCTTCTATCATGGGTCAAACAAACACATCTGAGGACTGCATCTAGCTCTTAGCCTTCCGTATGTAAACTGAGAGACAACTCAATCTCACCTTCACAGAGCCTGCTTTTGATATTAATTTATCCTGTCATGTGTGCTCCAGAAATACTATATGGATCACATTGTGGAGATGATGACACATGATAAGTAGTAAGACCTGAGAACTTGACGTGAGAACATGGTAAGTAGTAAGACCTGCTGTGAGGCTTCCCTATGACCTATAAGACAGAGGACCTGTGTCAGGCTGTGGGTCGAGTAGTATGAACCTGCAAATCTGAATGATTGGAGAAAGACCCCAGGATATGCAGTCATGGGCTATGGTTCTTATTCTGCAGGGTCACCAGAGTTCGTGTTAACAAGAAAATTATTCTGGCACTTAAGATGGTAGAGAAGACTTTTATTCAGGGCTATTGCAATAGGTGTTGCAATCGGGGAGAAAGATTCAATAAATAGCATAGAGGCAGCAGGGGATTTACAGCTAGTCAACAGAGTGAGGGGGTCAGTGGATGGAAAATGGCTAAATGGAAACACTAACGGGAGGGAGATTTTTGCTAAACCGACTTAACAGGATCCTTGCTAAAGGCAGCCACGGATTTATACATCAAAGATGAGGGATGACAAACTTGATCAGATTATCTAGGGTGATGAGATCATCCAGGTTAGAGAATCCTCGAGGAAGGGACTAAGCAGCATTCTTGCCGAAACGAGGCTATGTAAGTCTGTTTTAGGACAGCATGGGGGCCAAGGTTGGTGCTGACTCAGGAAGTCAGCTCAGAGGGGCTCACCCCGTTTTGGCTCCTGTGGGCCTCCCATCGCGTGGCGTCTTTCGTTGCAGAGCGCCGGCTCTGGGCGCATGCGCTCCAGAGCTCTGGCTCGGCAATTGGACACATCAGTCCAGTCACTCCGTGGCACGTGGGATCTTCCCAGGCCAGGGCTGGAACCGGCGCCCCTTGCACTGCAAGGCGGTGTCCTTACCCACTGGACCACCAGGGGAAGCCCCCCTTTTTACTTTGATAAAACTTTTTCTGCACTAAACTCTGAGTGATCGAAACCATGTGTTTTGATCCTGAGGTGAAATTTTCTCCTTTGGAGATCACAAATCTGACACCATTCATCATAAGCTATCTACCGTCTTCTATCATGGGTCAAACAAACACATCTGAGGACTGCATCTAGCTCTTAGCCTTCCGTATGTAAACTGAGAGACAACTCAATCTCACCTTCACAGAGCCTGCTTTTGATATTAATTTATCCTGTCATGTGTGCTCCAGAAATACTATATGGATCACATTGTGGAGATGATGACACATGATAAGTAGTAAGACCTGAGAACTTGACGTGAGAACATGGTAAGTAGTAAGACCTGCTGTGAGGCTTCCCTATGACCTATAAGACAGAGGACCTGTGTCAGGCTGTGGGTCGAGTAGTATGAACCTGCAAATCTGAATGATTGGAGAAAGACCCCAGGATATGCAGTCATGGGCTATGGTTCTTATTCTGCAGGGTCACCAGAGTTCGTGTTAACAAGAAAATTATTCTGGCACTTAAGATGGTAGAGAAGACTTTTATTCAGGGCTATTGCAATAGGTGTTGCAATCGGGGAGAAAGATTCAATAAATAGCATAGAGGCAGCAGGGGATTTACAGCTAGTCAACAGAGTGAGGGGGTCAGTGGATGGAAAATGGCTAAATGGAAACACTAACGGGAGGGAGATTTTTGCTAAACCGACTTAACAGGATCCTTGCTAAAGGCAGCCACGGATTTATACATCAAAGATGAGGGATGACAAACTTGATCAGATTATCTAGGGTGATGAGATCATCCAGGTTAGAGGATCCTCGAGGAAGGGACTAAGCAGCATTCTTGCCGAAACGAGGCTATGTAAGTCTGTTTTAGGACAGCATGGGGGCCAAGGTTGGTGCTGACTCAGGAAGTCAGCTCAGAGGGGCCTGACTAGAGGTCATTCAAGGAGAGTCTTTGTCAGTGGAAAGTGACCCTCCTCCTTGGGTTTCAGCCTTTCCCTCTATGGAATCTCACAGTTGTCCTAGGATGACTTTCTCTGGCTTCCTGGCCAAATCCCTCCTCTGGGGGACCCTCCCGAGTTTTCCTGAGGCTCAGATCCAGCTACCCTCTTTGGTCCAGTATGTGTGTATGCCAGGTCACTTCAGTTGTGTCCAAGTCTTTGTGACCCTCTGGATTGTAGCCTACCAGACTCCTCTGTCCGTGAGATTCTCCAGCCAAGAAAACGAATGGGTTGCCATGACCTCCTCCAGGGGATGTTCTTGACCCAGAGATTGAACCTGCATCTCCTGCGACCCCTTCATTGCAGGTGGATTCTTTACCACTGAGCTATCAAGGAAGCCCTCTTTTTCCCAGATCAACGTCCAAACAGCTAATTCTCCCCCCTCTCCCACCAGCAGAGCCCCTGAAGTATGTTGTCTGTACAGCAGACCCCACCCAGGCTTTTGCTTCAGATCTACTCTAGATGCAAAGGGAGATATAATTTACTCATATCTTCTTTTTTCAGCTTCTCCTAAAGAAGTGGTCCCTTCTTTCCTTTTTAAAAGATTTTCACTGCTGACCTGTAGGAAAAAGCAAATAAAAAACCAAACAATTGGAGTTTCACAAATTTTCTATGTTTTCACTCCTCTGAGTCCTTTTAACTAAGATGGTGACTTCAGCTTTGTCTACATTCCCAAAGAAGGAGTCACCATTTTTCTTTCCTTTTAGTCTTGACTTTAGAAACAAGGGCCCTGTATCTATTTGTACAAAGGCCTTCATTCTAAAACTTTAAAGAGCCAATCCAGGGGAAAGTACAGGAGATCCTTCATCTAAACTGGATTCTTTTAAAATTGTTTATTTGGCTGTACCAGGTCTCAGTTGCAGCATGTGGGATCTAGTTCCCTGACTAGAGATGAAACCCAGGTCCTCTGCAGTGGGAGTATAGTCTTAGCCACTGGACTACTCAGGAAGTCCCTAAACTAAATTCTTTATGTCACTGAAAACTTTCAGACTGGGAATCCTTGTAATCCGTAAGAATATTTACTCTTCCATACCCTGACTTTTCATATCCCTTTCATGGCCAGGTGTATCTTAACCTTCCTCTTGGCTCATAAGGGCTTCCCAGGTGGCTCAGTGGTAAAGAATCTGCCTGCAATGCAGGAGGCCTGGGTTCAATCCCTGGGTCAGGAAGATACCTTGGAGAAGAAAACAGCAACCTGCTGCTCCAGTATTCTTTCCTGGGAAGTCCTATGGACAGAGGAGCATGGCAGGCTATGGCCCATTGGGTTATGAGAGAAGTCTGACTTAGTGACTAAACAACAAGAACTTATCTCATAAATCCCATTCAACAAAAAGCAAAATAAGAGGCCCAGTTGTTGCCAACTCATTTGCCTTCAAAGATTAGGCAGTTAACTAGAGTGGGGCTTCCCTGTGGTCCAGTGGGTAAAGAGTCCGCCTTGCAGTGCAAGGGTCACTGGTTCGATCCCTGGCATGGGAGGATCCCACATGCTGCAGAGCGGCTGGGTTTGTGTGTCCGATTATGAGCCAGCGCTCTGGAGCACATGCGCCCAGAGCCACCAGAGCCAGTGCCCTCCAGTGAGAGAGGCCACTGCAATGGGAGGCCCACACAGGCCAAGGAATGAAGATGGATGAAGATAAATAAATAAAAAACCAATAAAAGAGGCCAAAATTAAAAAAAAAAAAAAAAAAAAAAAACTAGAGTGAGGCAAGAGGGACTTCCTTGGTGATTCAGTGCTTTAAGCCTTCCAATTCAGGGGACATGGGATCAAACTCTGGTTGGGGAACTTAGGTTCCACATGTTGTGGCACGTGGGCCAAAATTATAAATAAACAAGCAAATAAATAAATAGTTGTGTCATTAAAAGAAAATAACCTTAAAAAAGAGAGAGAGAGGAGGCAATCAAATGAGATTTGCCTTGAAAGCTCTCAGCATTCAGTTTGTATGTGTCTGTAGGTTACCCAGCTAGTTAGAAGGTCCACGAGAAGAGTGATGGTCTCCCTTCTTCCCACCATGATATCCTCTCAGAGCCTAGGCAATATATGACCAATAAATATCAGTTAAATGAACACATAACAATTGAAAATCACTCAAGGGGCAGGTGGATTAGGATTATGGATTTCTATGAATTACAGCTTTATAGCTTTTTATTATAGATTCTGTCTTTGATGAGATTTTACGTTCCTGTAGCCGAGAGCTCTATCTTTATAATAGACAGTTACAGCTTGTGGCCCATTGTACAATGATTTTCCCTTTTACTATGTACCACAACCTGAAACATGATTGTACTTATTTACTGATGAGGAAATTAAAGACTGAAAGAAGGAAATAATTTATGTATCTAGAGTTTGTCATCTGGAGAGCCTGAATTTGAACCCATGTTTATCAATGTACAACACAGAACTCTGTCTTTATATGCCACGAGCGGCCCTCCTGTTCATCTTGAGATGAATTTGTAGCTTTATGTAGTCAAAGAAGGTGCAGAGTCAAGCTAGCTTCTATTCAGACCCAGCGTTGATGTTCTAATGACCTTGTGTCTTCCCAAAATAGAGGTTTGGAGTGAGAAGCAGTAGGCAGGACTCATGTCACTGCCCAGAGGCATTGCCACTGTTCTTCCATTGCTATATATAAAGTTTCCATCTTGGATGTTCCAGACTGAATCAAATCTCTCTCTCAAAGTCTACCTTCATAAATTTTGTTTCTCCAGGTGACCTTATTATTTTTCCTTTTTTTTTTTTTAGCATATTTAAGAATGATTGGAGGCAAAGTATTGGATCAGATTTGAAGGATAATGGACTTTCTTTTTTTTCTTAATTAAAAAAACTTTTAATTAATTTTTAAAATTCCATACAAATTTTATTTATTATTAGTTTTTACAGGGTTTTGTTGTTTACTGCCACAAACTTTGGAAGAAATGTCAGAGAAAAGAGAGTGACTCTTGAGATAAAAGAGTTTATTAGTAATGATGGCATTCTCTAGGGCATCAGCTTCCTTCTGTCATTCAGTAAAGACTTGTTCAGCACCTTCTAGAAGGTATGCCTCATTCATAATTTTACATACTTGGAACATAGGCTTGAATGTGGACTTTATGTTCCTATTCACAATACCATCAATTTCTTCATCATGTCATTATTGAGTATTTCCTGTGGACAAACCTGTGTTTGTACATTTTGAACAAGATATGGCATCCAAATTTAATGATCACTGGGTGTGTGTGGTGGGGGGAGGGAATGGGTTTTTAAATGTCTCCTTTTAGAGGATTAGTTACTTTGCAAAGGTTTCTCTTGTTTTCACACAGATGTTTAGGGTGGTGGGATGGTCTGAGTGTGAGGAGTCCTTCCCAAAATATAGATGTTCTCCTAACCCTTGAAGATCAGACAAGGGTACTTGCTAAGGTATTCCTGGCATTTCCCACACAGCAGGTGTTCTGTAAGCAGGAATACTGAGGATTGTGTTGAAGCTATGAGCTGTTAAATTCTAGCCTAACTGTCTGAATTATCTCTCTATTGTTGTACCATGTGGGTCAATTTTCCCCATTTATGTCTACAAATACAAGAGTTTTATAAGAAAAAATCTTGACATTGTAACAGTGAAATCTTCTCTTCTCTCTCCCAGTAATACCCCCAGGGAGCATGTTAGACTTACTGTATATAATAGGTAAACTGCTTTCAGAGGAGAACATTTCAACTTCAAAAAGCCAATTATAAAACACATTAACCAAACCCGAGTCTAGAAAGGATGGAAAAATGCCATGTATCTATGTCTTGAGCTTGCCCTGTTTTCAAACCATTGTAAGGCAAAAGTGAGTTTCTTCTATTCTAGAGAACTCTTTCCTCAGGAAGGTTGGAAAAAAACAAGTTTGACGGGCTATATTAACAGAAAGCCCATAGTCTGGTGGGGGTACAGATAAGTGGACAGACAAGCTCCATATGTTATGTAACAGGACAGAAGCTGAGTACCATGGAAACATGTAGTAAGAAAAGTTTACACAATCTTAGAGGACTGGCAGAAAGCTTCCAGCAGGAAGTTACATTTAATGCTGAAGAATGACCAGTAAAGGTCACAAAAGCAAAAGAGGTATGGTGGTGGAACAAAAAAAGACTCTCCATCTGAGTAGATAGCCAAAGGGACAAACAAACATGAAGGAGGTAGGGAATGCAATTTGTTTCCATGATTAAAGATCACATAGGCTTGAATGTGGACTTTATGTTCCTATTCACAATACCATCAATTTCTTCATCATGTCATTATTGAGTATTTCCTGTGGAAATTTTTCTTCCTTTTAATGATCACTGGGTGTGTGTGGTGGGGAGGAATGGGTTTTAAATTTTTTAAACTTTGCAAAGGTTTCTCTTGTTTTCACACAGATGTTTAGGGTGGTGGGATGGTCTGAGTGTGAGGAGTCCTTCCCAAAATATAGATGTTCTCCTAACCCTTGAAGATCAGACAAGGGTACTTGCTAAGGTATTCCTGGCATTTCCCACACAGCAGGTGTTCTGTAAGCAGGAATACTGAGGATTGTGTTGAAGCTATGAGCTGTTAAATTCTAGCCTAACTGTCTGAATTATCTCTCTATTGTTGTACCATGTGGGTCAATTTTCCCCATTTATGTCTACAAATACAAGAGTTTTATAAGAAAAAATCTTGACATTGTAACAGTGAAATCTTCTCTTCTCTCTCCCAGTAATACCCCCAGGGAGCATGTTAGACTTACTGTATATAATAGGTAAACTGCTTTCAGAGGAGAACATTTCAACTTCAAAAAGCCAATTATAAAACACATTAACCAAACCCGAGTCTAGAAAGGAGGGAAAAATGCCATGTATCTATGTCTTGAGCTTGCCCTGTTTTCAAACCATTGTAAGGCAAAAGTGAGTTTCTTCTATTCTAGAGAACTCTTTCCTCAGGAAGGTTGGAAAAAAACAAGTTTGACGGGCTATATTAACAGAAAGCCCATAGTCTGGTGGGGGTACAGATAAGTGGACAGACAAGCTCCATATGTTATGTAACAGGACAGAAGCTGAGTACCATGGAAACATGTAGTAAGAAAAGTTTACACAATCTTAGAGGACTGGCAGAAAGCTTCCAGCAGGAAGTTACATTTAATGCTGAAGAATGACCAGTAAAGGTCACAAAAGCAAAAGAGGTATGGTGGTGGAACAAAAAAAGACTCTCCATCTGAGTAGATAGCCAAAGGGACAAATAAACATGAAGGAGGTAGGGAATGCAATTTGTTTCCATGATTAAAGATCACATGGTAGGGTGGGAGTAAAGATCATAAGATAGGGTGGGAGTGAGGCAGACAGGAGGAAGGAGACTGAGGAGGCTAGAGATGAGGAGAGTCTAGTAAAGATAAAACCAGAGAGGTGAGCATGGCCCCCAGTCATGCAAGGCCATACCGCATCTCCTTTCCCACCCCACATTGATTCTGGACTTGATCCCGTGATTTAGTTGTTTTGGACCAATAGAATGGTAGTGAAGGAATGGAAGTCACTTTCACATTAGTGCTTAGTCTCTGTTTCTTTTGGTTCTTGGGACTTAACCACCACATGAAGACATTCAGACTAACTAGGTAGGTGGTGAGAGACAAGTGGCTGCCCTGTCACCCTCGGCAATCGTCAGGCATCCAGGGACAACCAGCTCTCAGCTGACATACCAACTGGAAACACATGAATGAGCCCTGCTGATACCAGGTGCAGCAGAAATGAGCCACGCCAGATGAACACTGTCAAAATTGTCAACCCAGAGAGTGATGAACACATCAGTGGTCATTGTTCTGATGCATTAGGTTTCAGTGTGGTTTGATGGACAGTAATAGAAAATAACACAACTCTCATTTCCACCAAGTTCCCAAGGAAGCAAAACACAGGAGAACCAATAGGGGTATACAGCTAAGTTCTACCTTATTATTAGCAGGTCCAGTACCCCCCCAAACCTCAGTGAATACCAATCCCTTGATATCCATGGGAGATTGGCTCCAGGACCCCACATAGATACCAAAATTCACAAATGCTCAAGTTCATTATATAAAATGGTGTAACATTTGCTTGTTATGTGCACATGTCCTCCCACTGACTTAAACCACCTCTGCCTTATTTATAATACCTAAGGTAGTGAAAACGCTATAATTTCTGACATGTGGCAAATCCAAGGTTGTTCTTTGGAAATTTCTGGACTTTTTTTTCAGATGTTTTTGATTTGCGGTAGGTTGAATCTGCAAATGCTGAACCCATGTATACAGACAGCCGACTATGTATGATAAAATATTGTTTTGAGCTATTATTGGGCTTAGTCCTGGAGGTCCAAGTGAGATTCCTATTTTCCTCTGAATCAAAATCTTAGAGTTATTTTTCACAGAATTTGAACAAATTTTTTTACACTTTGTATGGAAATACAAAAGACCCTGAATAGCCAAAGCAATCTTGAGAAAGAAAATCAGAGCTGGAGGAACCAAGCTCCCTGATTTGCGACTTATATGACAAAGTAATGGTAAGCAAGAAAGTATGGTACTGGTTCAAACACAGAAATATAGATCAATGGAATAAATTAGAAATCCCAGAGATAAATCCATGCACTTATAGGCACCTTACCTTTGACAGAGGAGGTAAGAATGTACAATGAAGAAAAGACAGCCTCTTCAATAAATGGTGCTGAGGAAACTCGACAGCTACATGTAAAGGAATGAAATTAGAAAACTTTCTAACACCATACACAATAATAAACTAAAAATGGATTGAAGACCTAAATGTAAGGCCAGAAATTATAAAATTTAATTTACAGAAACCACAATTAATTAGTCAGGAGACCTGAAGGGGGCGCTCTCACACCCTGCAATGATAGCTGAGCGCAACAGGAGGAGCAGAGACCCCTCTTCTTTCCTGGCAAGGACTCAGCCAATGAAAAGCCACTGATTCCTTGTTTACTACAGACCTCCCATCTTCCTTTTCCCTCTATAAAAGGGCTCCCCTTCCCTTGTCACGCGGGGACTTGCATGTGACTCATTATGGTTGTAGATGTCAAATTGCAATTCTCTGCTGATTCTGAATACACCCATCTTTGCTGGAGAAATATCTGGCAGTCTGTCTGTTTTAGATCAATGTGTGCTGTGTGAGACGCATTTAGGTGGTATGTAGGCACGGAATTAAATGGCAACAAGTCACCTACAGAGATAGCTCTCGTTCAAGTTCCATATTTCTGATTAAGGCAAGCTGAAAGTCCAGATTATTGTCAGTGTATCTTTAGCAGCACTTTAACCCTTGCTCTGGGCTTCCCAGGTGGTGCTGGTAGTAAAGAATCTGCCTGCCAATGCAGGAGATGCAGGAGACATGAGTTCAGTCCCTGAGTTGTCAAGATTCCCTGCAGCAGGAAATGGTGACCCACTCCAGTATTCTTGCCATAGTTCCTCCAATATTCTTGCCATAGAGATTGATGCTTTCAAACTATGGTGCTGGAGAAAACTCTTGAGAGTCCCATGGACTGCAAAGAGATCACACTAGTCAATCCTAAAGAAAATCAACCCTGAATACTCATTGGAAGGACTGTTGCTGAAGCTGAAGATCCAATACTTTGGCCACCTAATGTGAAGAGATGACTCACTGGAGAAGACCCTGATGCTGGGAAAGATTGAAAGCAGGAGAAGGGGATGACAGAGTACAGTATGTTTCGATGTCATCACCAACTTAATGGACACGAGTTTGAGCAAGCTCTGGGAGATGGTGAAGGACAGGGAAGCCTGGTGTGCTGCTTCAAATACGACTGAATGAGTGAATAACAGCAACTACCACCTTCAACTCCAGGGCCAGTTTGCTTGCATTTCCTTAATATGGTTCTTGGAATTGGGCAAAACGGTGCAGCTTATATCATGGCTATAATTTGGTCATCGAGTAGTTAACTTCTTCCACCTGGTGGGGTTTCAGTACCTGCAAAACACCTCAAAAGGCTATCTGTCTCAGAATATTTAGTTCCTCTCTTGAGGAGAAGCTAAAAGTCCTTGACTTTGTTGGATGGCTGAGTAAATTTATTCTTTGGCTAAAATTTTTCTACAGACAAGAGGCAGGCTGAGGGCAAGGAATGGTTGCCGGGAGGGAGTGGTGTCTGTTCTGGGAAGGCCCCATAGTGTCCCTGTGGGATAAAGTATCTAACTTTTTGAGCATTTGTTATGATTTTACATTCAGTCTCTCACTCTTCTGTGAGACAGTTATGACCACCCCATTTTACAGATGGAGAAATCAAGGCTAAGGCTAAGTCTTGAACAACTTTCCACTCTCACTAACATAAAATCCGTCTGGGGTTTAACTGTTACCTCTCCAGCATTTAAACATATTCTCTTTCAACTGCCTCACTTCTGAGAGTTTACCAAAGCTCTCTGAAACAACCTTCTACAATTCTCTTTTAAAAAGGGGTTCTCCATAATGCAGATAAATTCCCGGGCAGCCAGGAAATGGTGACCCACTCCAGTATTCTTGCCATAGTTCCTCCAATATTCTTGCCATAGAGATTGATGCTTTCAAACTATGGTGCTGGAGAAAACTCTTGAGAGTCCCATGGACTGCAAAGAGATCACACTAGTCAATCCTAAAGAAAATCAACCCTGAATACTCATTGGAAGGACTGTTGCTGAAGCTGAAGATCCAATACTTTGGCCACCTAATGTGAAGAGATGACTCACTGGAGAAGACCCTGATGCTGGGAAAGATTGAAAGCAGGAGAAGGGGATGACAGAGTACAGTATGTTTCGATGTCATCACCAACTTAATGGACACGAGTTTGAGCAAGCTCTGGGAGATGGTGAAGGACAGGGAAGCCTGGTGTGCTGCTTCAAATACGACTGAATGAGTGAATAACAGCAACTACCACCTTCAACTCCAGGGCCAGTTTGCTTGCATTTCCTTAATATGGTTCTTGGAATTGGGCAAAACGGTGCAGCTTATATCATGGCTATAATTTGGTCATCGAGTAGTTAACTTCTTCCACCTGGTGGGGGTTTCAGTACCTGCAAAACACCTCAAAAGGCTATCTGTCTCAGAATATTTAGTTCCTCTCTTGAGGAGAAGCTAAAAGTCCTTGACTTTGTTGGATGGCTGAGTAAATTTATTCTTTGGCTAAAATTTTTCTACAGACAAGAGGCAGGCTGAGGGCAAGGAATGGTTGCCGGGAGGGAGTGGTGTCTGTTCTGGGAAGGCCCCATAGTGTCCCTGTGGGATAAAGTATCTAACTTTTTGAGCATTTGTTATGATTTTACATTCAGTCTCTCACTCTTCTGTGAGACAGTTATGACCACCCCATTTTACAGATGGAGAAATCAAGGCTAAGGCTAAGTCTTGAACAACTTTCCACTCTCACTAACATAAAATCCGTCTGGGGTTTAACTGTTACCTCTCCAGCATTTAAACATATTCTCTTTCAACTGCCTCACTTCTGAGAGTTTACCAAAGCTCTCTGAAATACTACAATCCAATCATTCTTAACATATCTCTCTCATATTCTTGCCCCAAAACAGAGCTTTCATTATGTGCTTCTGGGCTTCTCCATAATGAAAGAAGGGAAGGAAGAGTAATTCCATTTTCCTTTTCTTTCCCTTTCCCGGGAAAGCAACTATCAGAATCCCCAGGAGGCTTGCCTGCTCCCACTTTTTTTCTTTTTAGATTTTTTTTTTTGGCCACTTCTATTTGATCTTTTATTTATTTATCTTTTGTTCTTTGGCCTGTGTGGGCCTCTGATCATAGTGGCCTCTCTCATTGCAGAGCACTGGCTCTGGGCACATGTACATCAGAGCTCTGGCTCAGTACACATCCGTCCAGCCACTCCGTGGCACGTGGGATCTTCCCAGGCCAGGGATCGAACTGGCACCCCTTGCACTGCAAGGTGGTGTCCTTACCCACTGGACCACCAGGGAAGCCCAGGCTTGCCCCCTTTGAAGAAAGCAAATCCATCCTGAAAAACTTCCAAACTGCTCTTCTACACCATGTATGTGTGGAATCTAAAAATAAAGTGAAACAAAACAACAAAGCAGGTGAGCACATAGGTACAGAGAACCAATTGGTGATTGTAAGAGGTGAAGCCTGGCCAGGGTGAAATGGGTGAAGGTGGTTGAAAGGTACAAACTTCCAGTTATAAAATACGTATGTCATGGAAATATAGTTTAAAGTGTAGTGACTGTCGTTAATAATACTGCATTGCGTATTTGAACTCTTTAAAGGGAATGAATCTTAAAAGTTCTCATCACAAGGAAAATATTTTGTAACTAAATATGGTAATAGATATTAACTAGACATGTAGTGATCATTTCACAGGATATATAAACATCAAATTATTATGTCGTACAACCTGAAACTAATAGAATGTTATACGTCAATTATATATCAATAAAAAATTGAAAAAGATCCCTGATAATCAAAACTTTTACCAATGAGAAACTGGCTGCTGAGATTTCAGAGGAAATGTTTGTAAATGGACATGCATTTAGGTGAGTCTGAACTGGGGATCCATTTGAGGGTCTCTGAAAGGCAGCTAGATTAATTCAAAGTCATTTTCCAACTGGCAGCTCTTCAGGTCAGAGAGATATGTGCTTTGGGACTTCAAAAGCCACTTGTACATGAGTTCAGAGGCTATAGTCAAGGTGAACGATCATTGTTAGTGCAATTTCAGCACCATTTATCTACATGAAAGGAATCTGGGATGGATGTGCCCAAGATTCAAGTTTAGGTCAATGAGAGAGAAGACATTTTTCACAATTTTCAAATCAGCTTAGATAAATTAGTGTCTGGATAAATCACAATTAATCTATACACTGGGCTTTAAAGTCAAATCCAAAGTCAGTTCTTCCTCAGCTTTTCATGTCTGAAACATATTTGATGAAAATTCCCTATGTTATCTTTCTTGTTGGGTTGGCTTTCTTATTTGGGTCACAGGGAAGAACCAGTGTTAACTGATTCCCAATGGAAGGGATGGGAAATTATTGTATCTCTTCTGTATGGTGTAACTATTTACAGACATTGTTGTGTAACTATTTACAAACATTGTTGTGTTAAACCCTCACATTAATCCTTTGAGGTGCACATTATAGCTTTTATATCATGAATGCAGAAATTGAGGCTAACAGAAGCTTGCAACTTGCCAAAGATGATATGAATACTGAGGACCAAAGCTGGGATTTGAAACTAGGCAGTTTGAACCTCTTTGATTAATACTAGACAGAGACTTCCTTCAGAGTCTCGGGAAATCCAGTGGGTCTTGTTGAAAAACAAACTGAGGCATTTAGACATTTTAAGAATTTTAAGAGTTTATTTGAGCAAAAATCTATCTGAATTGGGTAGCATTCAATCTGGGTTTCCCTGGTGGCTCATTGATAAAGAATCTGTCTGTGATGCAAGAAACAGATGATACAGGTTTGATTCCTTGGGTTGGGAAGACCCTGACATGAGGATACCATATAAAACAAATTATTATGTCGAATGTAAAATTACGTCAATTATATATCAATAAAAAATTGAAAAAGATCCCTGATAATCAAAACTTTTACCAATGAGAAACTGGCTGCTGAGATTTCAGAGGAAATGTTTGTAAATGGACATGCATTTAGGTGAGTCTGAACTGGGGATCCATTTGAGGGTCTCTGAAAGGCAGCTAGATTAATTCAAAGTCATTTTCCAACTGGCAGCTCTTCAGGTCAGAGAGATATGTGCTTTGGGACTTCAAAAGCCACTTGTACATGAGTTCAGAGGCTATAGTCAAGGTGAACGATCATTGTTAGTGCAATTTCAGCACCATTTATCTACATGAAAGGAATCTGGGATGGATGTGCCCAAGATTCAAGTTTAGGTCAATGAGAGAGAAGACATTTTTCACAATTTTCAAATCAGCTTAGATAAATTAGTGTCTGGATAAATCACAATTAATCTATACACTGGGCTTTAAAGTCAAATCCAAAGTCAGTTCTTCCTCAGCTTTTCATGTCTGAAACATATTTGATGAAAATTCCCTATGTTATCTTTCTTGTTGGGTTGGCTTTCTTATTTGGGTCACAGGGAAGAACCAGTGTTAACTGATTCCCAATGGAAGGGATGGGAAATTATTGTATCTCTTCTGTATGGTGTAACTATTTACAGACATTGTTGTGTAACTATTTACAAACATTGTTGTGTTAAACCCTCACATTAATCCTTTGAGGTGCACATTATAGCTTTTATATCATGAATGCAGAAATTGAGGCTAACAGAAGCTTGCAACTTGCCAAAGATGATATGAATACTGAGGACCAAAGCTGGGATTTGAAACTAGGCAGTTTGAACCTCTTTGATTAATACTAGACAGAGACTTCCTTCAGAGTCTCGGGAAATCCAGTGGGTCTTGTTGAAAAACAAACTGAGGCATTTAGACATTTTAAGAATTTTAAGAGTTTATTTGAGCAAAAATCTATCTGAATTGGGTAGCATTCAATCTGGGTTTCCCTGGTGGCTCATTGATAAAGAATCTGTCTGTGATGCAAGAAACAGATGATACAGGTTTGATTCCTGGGTTGGGAAGATCCCCTGGAGGAGGGAATGGCAACCCACTCCAGTATTCTTGCCTGGGCAGGAGCCTGGCAGGCTACAGTCTATGGGGTCACAAAGAGTCAGACATGACTGAAGTGGGTGAGCACTGACACCATCCAATTTAGCAGACCCAAGGAGCTCTGAGGAGCTGAACAAAATGAAAGACTTATAGGAAGAAGGGAGCAAAAGCAATGAAGTTATACTATGCAAAAAACATGAGTTGTTATTGCAAGGTGACTTTTCTTTAGAGGATGGTGGGGCACATCAGGCAGATTACCTACGCAGGGCTGATCATGTAATTCCTTACTGACTGCTTTAAGATTCCATTTCTGGGAGAGCCCAAACTGTTAATTAAGTCTCAGCTTGGTAACATGGGGCTTAACATAAATGACTCCGTTTGAGGCTTGGTGTCATTAACCATCTAGAATAGAACTTTGTAAGCTATAATCTAATTGCTAAAATACAATAGCAACAACTAACATTTCTAGGCACTTTATGTGTATAAGTATATTGACTCATTTAATTCAACAATGCTTTACGGTAGGTAGCAATATTAACCCCCCCCCACCACCACCACCATTTTATAGATGAAAAGACAGACACAGCAGCCTTGAGCTCTCTTTTGAGGTCCCATAGCTAGTCTATGAACAAGCCAGGATTCATGCCCACAGTTTGGCTCCATGTTCTTGATGGCTGTGTATACTGTAATAGGTTAGAAACTCGATATTTTACAATGGAAATACATTATCCAGGTGGGACATAGAATATTCTCCTCGTTCATAGAAGAGGAAGGCAGGTGCTCTGCCAAACTGATGATGGCAAGTCAACTGAGTAACAAGCTCATGAGGTGAGCTGTATGATCATGAATCAGTATAGTTTCTGACATCATTCTGAAAAAGTTTTAGAGTTTATTTAAAAGCAAAAATCTGGAAATCCAGTGGGTCTTGTTGAAAAACAAACTGAGGCATTTAGACATTTTAAGAATTTTAAGAGTTTATTTGAGCAAAAATCTATCTGAATTGGGTAGCATTCAATCTGGGTTTCCCTGGTGGCTCATTGATAAAGAATCTGTCTGTGATGCAAGAAACAGATGATACAGGTTTGATTCCTGGGTTGGGAAGATCCCCTGGAGGAGGGAATGGCAACCCACTCCAGTATTCTTGCCTGGGCAGGAGCCTGGCAGGCTACAGTCTATGGGGTCACAAAGAGTCAGACATGACTGAAGTGGGTGAGCACTGACACCATCCAATTTAGCAGACCCAAGGAGCTCTGAGGAGCTGAACAAAATGAAAGACTTATAGGAAGAAGGGAGCAAAAGCAATGAAGTTATACTATGCAAAAAACATGAGTTGTTATTGCAAGGTGACTTTTCTTTAGAGGATGGTGGGGCACATCAGGCAGATTACCTACGCAGGGCTGATCATGTAATTCCTTACTGACTGCTTTAAGATTCCATTTCTGGGAGAGCCCAAACTGTTAATTAAGTCTCAGCTTGGTAACATGGGGCTTAACATAAATGACTCCGTTTGAGGCTTGGTGTCATTAACCATCTAGAATAGAACTTTGTAAGCTATAATCTAATTGCTAAAATACAATAGCAACAACTAACATTTCTAGGCACTTTATGTGTATAAGTATATTGACTCATTTAATTCAACAATGCTTTACGGTAGGTAGCAATATTAACCCCCCCCCCACCACCACCACCATTTTATAGATGAAAAGACAGACACAGCAGCCTTGAGCTCTCTTTTGAGGTCCCATAGCTAGTCTATGAACAAGCCAGGATTCATGCCCACAGTTTGGCTCCATGTTCTTGATGGCTGTGTATACTGTAATAGGTTAGAAACTCGATATTTTACAATGGAAATACATTATCCAGGTGGGACATAGAATATTCTCCTCGTTCATAGAAGAGGAAGGCAGGTGCTCTGCCAAACTGATGATGGCAAGTCAACTGAGTAACAAGCTCATGAGGTGAGCTGTATGATCATAATGAAGACTGTCATCAGTATATGTTTGTTCTGACATCAGGATCAGCAAGTAATTTCCTGGAAGCCTGGTTTCACATGTGGCAAAGATTGTAGGCAGAGACTGCATCATTCCAGCCCCCCTCCCTCACTGTCTCTTCACAGAGGTTGAGTCCAGCCTCCTCGCCTTCATGGTCTTCCCTGATATGGCATCTGTTTTCCACTTTCCACTGCAGCTTCCATCACTTGCATCCAACCCCCTATTCCCACTGAACTTGTTTCCAAGCTTATCAGTTCCTAGAATGAGCAGGCTGTTTCCTGCCTCCAGAGCACAGTTTCCTCCATCTGCGGTGCTCTTTCTCACCATCTCCACCTGACAACCTCCTACTTACACTCCAAGATTCAGCTCAAGCAGTTGCTACTCTCAAATCTCCCCTGATTTCCTCCAAGCAGCGTTAACCTCTCTCTTCAGTGGCACGGAGGTGCCTAGACTTGATATTTTGCACTCGTCTCTTGCTTTGCAGGCATCTGCTTGCCTGAATTGCTCTGCGAACAGACGGTTAGTTTCTAAAGGGATCATTGTTCATCTTTGTATTCACAATGTCTGGCACAGAACAAACTCAGCTTTGAATGATTGAATATATAAATGTAACACATTAAATAAATCACCAATGGACAGGAGATTTGTTAAAAATATATTGACACCTCCTGTATCACATACCAGGTCTCTCTGTCTCTCTCTTTTTCTTAATTTTGGCCTCTTTTTTTGGCTTTTTATTTACTTTAATCCATCTTTAATCTTTGGCCTATATGGGCCTCCCATTGCAGTGGCCTCTCTCCTTGCAGAGTACCGACTCTGGGCGCATGCGCTTCAGAGTGCTGGCTCATAATTGGACACACTGGTCCAGCCAGTCCACAGCAGGTGGAATCTTCCCAGGCCAGGGATCAAATTGGTGCCCCTTGCACTGCAAGGCAGTTTCTTTTCCCACTGGACCACCAGGAAGTGAAATTTGGATTTTTATCCCCACCACTGTTAAAAGAGAACATTACTTACCCCTCTCATTTTTGTTTCAAACAGGGAAGGCAACTTTTCCTTCCCTCCCAGAAAGAGGCTTTGCTGAGAAAGCAGCTTCATTGTCCTTCTGATTTTCTGTGTGTAGATAGACTCGTCTGATGGATGATACTGGAAACAAGCTGAAGCCTACTCCCTCAGTCCTTTCCTGCCTTCTTTCAGGTTTATCTGTTCATCCATGCGGTCAGCTCTCTCAGACACACTCTACTGGGCAACCTAGAGAACTCAACTGGCAAGCGAGGAGGTCAATTCAGGGAAGAGGGTGAAGTAGCAAGTCTTTATTACGCTTCTAGCCACATCTTGTTTTCCATCTGACTTTTCTGTCTTAATTTCTCCATTGGTTCTGCCCAAAGACTGGGAAGGTAGGCATGCTATTAATTGGCTCCCCCAAACTGGTCACACTCAATTAGTCACTCTCACCTGTGACTTCCTAATTGCCACCTCAAAGGGCTGTTTTCAGTCTGTCCCACTCTTGGTAGCCTCAAGCAGTTGCTACTCTCAAATCTCCCCTGATTTCCTCCAAGCAGCGTTAACCTCTCTCTTCAGTGGCACGGAGGTGCCTAGACTTGATATTTTGCACTCGTCTCTTGCTTTGCAGGCATCTGCTTGCCTGAATTGCTCTGCGAACAGACGGTTAGTTTCTAAAGGGATCATTGTTCATCTTTGTATTCACAATGTCTGGCACAGAACAAACTCAGCTTTGAATGATTGAATATATAAATGTAACACATTAAATAAATCACCAATGGACAGGAGATTTGTTAAAAATATATTGACACCTCCTGTATCACATACCAGGTCTCTCTGTCTCTCTCTTTTTCTTAATTTTGGCCTCTTTTTTTGGCTTTTTATTTACTTTAATCCATCTTTAATCTTTGGCCTATATGGGCCTCCCATTGCAGTGGCCTCTCTCCTTGCAGAGTACCGACTCTGGGCGCATGCGCTTCAGAGTGCTGGCTCATAATTGGACACACTGGTCCAGCCAGTCCACAGCAGGTGGAATCTTCCCAGGCCAGGGATCAAATTGGTGCCCCTTGCACTGCAAGGCAGTTTCTTTTCCCACTGGACCACCAGGGAAGTGAAATTTGGATTTTTATCCCCACCACTGTTAAAAGAGAACATTACTTACCCCTCTCATTTTTGTTTCAAACAGGGAAGGCAACTTTTCCTTCCCTCCCAGAAAGAGGCTTTGCTGAGAAAGCAGCTTCATTGTCCTTCTGATTTTCTGTGTGTAGATAGACTCGTCTGATGGATGATACTGGAAACAAGCTGAAGCCTACTCCCTCAGTCCTTTCCTGCCTTCTTTCAGGTTTATCTGTTCATCCATGCGGTCAGCTCTCTCAGACACACTCTACTGGGCAACCTAGAGAACTCAACTGGCAAGCGAGGAGGTCAATTCAGGGAAGAGGGTGAAGTAGCAAGTCTTTTATTACGCTTCTAGCCACATCTTGTTTTCCATCTGACTTTTCTGTCTTAATTTCTCCATTGGTTCTGCCCAAAGACTGGGAAGGTAGGCATGCTATTAATTGGCTCCCCCAAACTGGTCACACTCAATTACAGTCACTCTCCTCACCTGTGACTTCCTAATTGCCACCTCCAAAGGACTGTTTTCAGTCTGTCACTCCCCTGACATCTTGGTAGCATTTGATGATAATGACCACTTGCATTCCATCTTGAGGCTTCCCTCTTCTTTGTCTTTCCTTTTCTGGATCCTTTTCTTGGCATTGTTTATCTGTTCTACTTCCTCCTTTCTCCCCTTATGTCTTGGATTCTTGGCATATACAGCTAACACCTTTCATTAGTCTTTAAGTTATCCTTGAGCAATAGCACATGGTTCTGTGGATTTAACTACCATCTCTAGTCTGATGATTGTTGTTGTTTAGTTGCTAAGTCATATATGACTCTTTTTGTGACCCCATGGACTGTAGTCTACCAGGCTCTTCTGTCCACAGGATTCTCTAGGCAAGAATACTAGAGTGAATTGCCATTCCCTTCTCCTAGGGACTGAACCAGCATCTCTTGCATTGGCAAGTGGATTCAGTGCCACTGAGTCACCTGGAAAGCCACTAATCCAGTTAGACTCACCTTTATATCCTCCCTGACACAGGGAATTATGGATGCAGCTACTCAATAGGTCTCTTCATTTCAATGTTCCATAAATATCACAATTTTGAATATGTCCTAAAACAAACTTATTATGGCCTCCATTAAGTTGTCTCTCCCATTTTGAATAACTCATTTAATGGTACTACTTGTTCCCAGGTGGTATCAGTGGTAAAGAATCTGCCTGCCAGTGCAGAAGACACAAGAAATGTGGGTTCAATTCCTTGGAAAGATCTCCTGGAGAAGCAAATGGCAACCCACTCCAGTATTCTTGGCTGGAAAACCCCACAGACAGAGGAGCCTGGTGGGCTACAGTCCATGGGGTGACAAAGAGTTAGATATGACTGAGTGCACACACACAGCCAGAAGACCGGAGTTAGACTGCATTCTGCCCTCTCCGTCAGCTCTATTCAATCAGGAGCCTATCTGGCCAAGTTTACCTTCCATATATATTTTTAAATTAATTCTCTATTCTCATCCCCACTAGAGCTCTGTCTTCATTCAAAACCTCATTATCTTTCAACTGAGTTATTGCTCTAGTTCTCTATTTCCTACACCCAGCTTCACCTCTAATAGATCATCCATGCTGACACCAGAAAGATATTTCTGAAATAAAAATAAGACCAGACACTCCATGTTAGGCCCTTCCCTGGCTCCCTAACAACTACAGGATATGGTCCCTGCTCCGTACACACCCAAAGTTACCCACTCAACAACCTCATTTCTATCTCATATTTTGCCCTTTGTTAAAATACACTTTTTCATAGTCCCTATGCATATTATGCTGCTTCTTGTATTTCTTTAACTCAAAATGGTCTCTCCGCGTTCCTTTGCCTGGATAATGACAACTGTCCTTTGGGAAACATTCCTGGAATGCCTCCTTGGATTGTGTTTGATATCACTTTTTTGTTCTTCCAGTTCAACTGTGCTTCCCCCATCATAGAATCATGGAGCACTGCCCTTACCTCCTGGGCTTCTTGGCATCACAGGGAGCAAGGGTTACTCATTCTCACACCTCAGATTCCAGCATGGGACCTGGCAGAGAGTAAAGGCTCAGTGAATTTTAATAGAGCAGCACTGAGCAACTCTATGGGATGTTTAGAGAATAACAGTAAAGTATTTTAGTTGAATCAATACATTAGGCAGAAGATGACCAAAAAAGAGCTATTCCCTTTCTGTCTTACTGGGCTCATCAGGTAAGATTAAATCCAAGAGTCTGGTGTAGAAGACATCAATGTACTATAGTAAATTATTCAACGCTTTAATTTCTGCTCTTCCCAGCTCTTCCAGGTGCTGGAAAGATCGCCCACAGAAGACACAAGAAATGTGGGTTCAATTCCTTGGAAAGATCTCCTGGAGAAGCAAATGGCAACCCACTCCAGTATTCTTGGCTGGAAAACCCCACAGACAGAGGAGCCTGGTGGGCTACAGTCCATGGGGTGACAAAGAGTTAGATATGACTGAGTGCACACACACAGCCAGAAGACCGGAGTTAGACTGCATTCTGCCCTCTCCGTCAGCTCTATTCAATCAGGAGCCTATCTGGCCAAGTTTACCTTCCATATATATTTTTAAATTAATTCTCTATTCTCATCCCCACTAGAGCTCTGTCTTCATTCAAAACCTCATTATCTTTCAACTGAGTTATTGCTCTAGTTCTCTATTTCCTACACCCAGCTTCACCTCTAATAGATCATCCATGCTGACACCAGAAAGATATTTCTGAAATAAAAATAAGACCAGACACTCCATGTTAGGCCCTTCCCTGGCTCCCTAACAACTACAGGATATGGTCCCTGCTCCGTACACACCCAAAGTTACCCACTCAACAACCTCATTTCTATCTCATATTTTGCCCTTTGTTAAAATACACTTTTTCATAGTCCCTATGCATATTATGCTGCTTCTTGTATTTCTTTAACTCAAAATGGTCTCTCCGCGTTCCTTTGCCTGGATAATGACAACTGTCCTTTGGGAAACATTCCTGGAATGCCTCCTTGGATTGTGTTTGATATCACTTTTTTGTTCTTCCAGTTCAACTGTGCTTCCCCCATCATAGAATCATGGAGCACTGCCCTTACCTCCTGGGCTTCTTGGCATCACAGGGAGCAAGGGTTACTCATTCTCACACCTCAGATTCCAGCATGGGACCTGGCAGAGAGTAAAGGCTCAGTGAATTTTAATAGAGCAGCACTGAGCAACTCTATGGGATGTTTAGAGAATAACAGTAAAGTATTTTAGTTGAATCAATACATTAGGCAGAAGATGACCAAAAAAGAGCTATTCCCTTTCTGTCTTACTGGGCTCATCAGGTAAGATTAAATCCAAGAGTCTGGTGTAGAAGACATCAATGTACTCTGGTCAATTATTCAACGCCCCCCACCCCACTTTAATCTCCCTCTCTCTGCTCTTCCCAGCTCATTTAAATGCAGGTCTGGATCTTATTCTTGAATCTTGGATGATAAGTTATTGACAGTAAGCTCTACTTTCTACATAGCTTTTATTTTGTTAGAGTCCTTTCATTGGACCCTTCCCAAAGGGGGATAAAGTGTGGGCTCTAGAACGGAGGAGTGATGTAGGATGATGGAGAGAAGCTGGCATGTCTGAGAAGTCTCAAATCTGGTCTTCTCTCCACTGAAAGTGTCTAACAGAAGAACCTGGTATCAATGGCCTCCATGCCAGCCTACCCTTGCTTTTGTAACTGATCACTCTAGAGAGTTGACTCTCACTGACCTTTTCACCTCAAGCTTTGAAGCTGCCCTGCAGGCTTTGGGGGAACATTTAAGTTCCTGACTGTTTGCATTTTCCCTGTCTCTCTTTGTTCCGGAACATGGCTTTATAACTCTCACTATTTCCTCTTATGTTTGCATACAACTCTCTGGGTAACAAAGTGCTTCCACAGAGTAAGTTTCTTTTAATCCCCCTGGCAACCCTGTGAACTAGTAGATCATGCCTTGCATCATGCATCTGGTAACACAAGGGAGTCCAGATTTGAATTCAGGTCTCATTATTCCAGAAACTCTATCTTTGTGTTCCTCAACGTGGGCAGAAAATGCAAGAAAAGATCCCACATAGATCTCTCAGCTATTTGTGGACAAATAAAGCATTAACATGGACTATCCCTCTGTGAAATACCAGACGTACCTGAATTTTTACAGGAATTTTCACTTTAAAACACGATTTCCAAGTAGTTATCTCATCTGGTCCTAAAAACATAGAATAAGAAAGATATACAGACATCTGTTCCTTTTACCTCTTTGCCAACCATTTCACTGCTGCAGTACCCCTGCCTGCATCCCTGATTTTATAAGAATATCCTAATCTCCTTTACAAAGTAACTTGTTTAGGAACATAGAAGTATGGTCCAAATTGGACCAATTAGAATCTTCCGTGGTGCCTTCTGCTGGAATTCTTGGAAGGACTTGTTTCCACTGGAAATGAACTATAGGTCTGGAGTTGTCAACTGCCATATTTTCCTTCATTTGGATAGACTCTATTTGAGAACTAGGGAGAGTAACACAATTTTGACTATCTTGACTGAACCCTTGCATTGCCCATCTTTTGTATTTTTTTGGACTTTTTAATGCAACAAGTCAACAAATTCAATGAAGACTTTCAAAAATGACTTAAAAAATGTCTTTATTTTTTGTTAGAGTCCTTTCATTGGACCCTTCCCAAAGGGGGATAAAGTGTGGGCTCTAGAACGGAGGAGTGATGTAGGATGATGGAGAGAAGCTGGCATGTCTGAGAAGTCTCAAATCTGGTCTTCTCTCCACTGAAAGTGTCTAACAGAAGAACCTGGTATCAATGGCCTCCATGCCAGCCTACCCTTGCTTTTGTAACTGATCACTCTAGAGAGTTGACTCTCACTGACCTTTTCACCTCAAGCTTTGAAGCTGCCCTGCAGGCTTTGGGGGAACATTTAAGTTCCTGACTGTTTGCATTTTCCCTGTCTCTCTTTGTTCCGGAACATGGCTTTATAACTCTCACTATTTCCTCTTATGTTTGCATACAACTCTCTGGGTAACAAAGTGCTTCCACAGAGTAAGTTTCTTTTAATCCCCCTGGCAACCCTGTGAACTAGTAGATCATGCCTTGCATCATGCATCTGGTAACACAAGGGAGTCCAGATTTGAATTCAGGTCTCATTATTCCAGAAACTCTATCTTTGTGTTCCTCAACGTGGGCAGAAAATGCAAGAAAAGATCCCACATAGATCTCTCAGCTATTTGTGGACAAATAAAGCATTAACATGGACTATCCCTCTGTGAAATACCAGACGTACCTGAATTTTTACAGGAATTTTCACTTTAAAACACGATTTCCAAGTAGTTATCTCATCTGGTCCTAAAACATAGAATAAGAAAGATATACAGACATCTGTTCCTTTTACCTCTTTGCCAACCATTTCACTGCTGCAGTACCCCTGCCTGCATCCCTGATTTTATAAGAATATCCTAATCTCCTTTACAAAGTAACTTGTTTAGGAACATAGAAGTATGGTCCAAATTGGACCAATTAGAATCTTCCGTGGTGCCTTCTGCTGGAATTCTTGGAAGGACTTGTTTCCACTGGAAATGAACTATAGGTCTGGAGTTGTCAACTGCCATATTTTCCTTCATTTGGATAGACTCTATTTGAGAACTAGGGAGAGTAACACAATTTTGACTATCTTGACTGAACCCTTGCATTGCCCATCTTTTGTATTTTTTTGGACTTTTTAATGCAACAAGTCAACAAATTCAATGAAGACTTTCAAAAAATGGTCCACATTAAAAAAAAAATTGATCCAGTGGTTAAGATTTCACCTTCCAATTCAGGGGCTGTAGGGTTCAGTCCCTGGTTGGGGAACTAAAATGTCAAAGCATAAAACAGAAGCAATATTGTGACAAATTCAATAAAGACTTTTTAAAAATGGTCCACATCAAAAAAGGAATTTTAAAATGAAGTCAATGAACCAACAAATTCCTTTCTTCTTAAGCTTGACTACATTTGTTTTCTCTCATTTCTACCCAGGGAATTTTGCTTTATTTTTATTTATTTGTTTTTTGGCTGTGACACACAGTATGTGGGATCTTGGTTCCCAGACTAGGATTGAACCCATGCCCCATGAAGTGGCAGCACAGAGTCTTAACCAGGGAAGTTAAAAATCCCCAAAGGATTTTAAATTTCTTTTTGACAGGTGATAGATCAGCAATGCAGTGCAATGTTCAGTCACTTAGTCATGTCCAACTCTTTGTGATCCCATGGACTATAGCCCACCAGGTTCCTCTATCCATGGGGTTCTCCAGGCAAGAATACTGGGGTGGATTACCATTTCCTTATCCGCGGGATCATCCCAGATCAGGGGCCAAACCCATGTCTCCTATATTGGAAGGCACACTCCTTATCACCAAACCACTAGGAAAGCCCAGATATATCTGAGAGGTAAGTAAACTTTTAAAAATATCAACTTACAGTGGCACAAGTGATATTGAAAATAATTTTTCAGAAAATAATATTTTTTTGCACAGGGACCTTTATAAAAATATATACAGACATCTGTTCCTCTGACCTCTTTGCCAACCATTTCACTGCTGCAGTACCCCTGCCTGCATCCCTGATTTTATAAGAATATCCTAATCTCCTTTACAAAGTAACTTGTTTAGGAACATAGAAGTATGGTCCAAATTGGACCAATTAGAATCTTCCGTGGTGCCTTCTGCTGGAATTCTTGGAAGGACTTGTTTCCACTGGAAATGAACTATAGGTCTGGAGTTGTCAACTGCCATATTTTCCTTCATTTGGATAGACTCTATTTGAGAACTAGGGAGAGTAACACAATTTTGACTATCTTGACTGAACCCTTGCATTGCCCAGCTTTTGTATTTTTTTGGACTTTTTAATGCAACAAGTCAACAAATTCAATGAAGACTTTCAAAAAATGGTCCACATTAAAAAAAAAAAATTGATCCAGTGGTTAAGATTTCACCTTCCAATTCAGGGGCTGTAGGGTTCAGTCCCTGGTTGGGGAACTAAAATGTCAAAGCATAAAACAGAAGCAATATTGTGACAAATTCAATAAAGACTTTTTAAAAATGGTCCACATCAAAAAAGGAATTTTAAAATGAAGTCAATGAACCAACAAATTCCTTTCTTCTTAAGCTTGACTACATTTGTTTTCTCTCATTTCTACCCAGGGAATTTTGCTTTATTTTTATTTATTTGTTTTTTGGCTGTGACACACAGTATGTGGGATCTTGGTTCCCAGACTAGGATTGAACCCATGCCCCATGAAGTGGCAGCACAGAGTCTTAACCAGGGGAAGTTAAAAATCCCCAAAGGATTTTAAATTTCTTTTTGACAGGTGATAGATCAGCAATGCAGTGCAATGTTCAGTCACTTAGTCATGTCCAACTCTTTGTGATCCCATGGACTATAGCCCACCAGGTTCCTCTATCCATGGGGTTCTCCAGGCAAGAATACTGGGGTGGATTACCATTTCCTTATCCGCAGGATCATCCCAGATCAGGGGCCAAACCCATGTCTCCTATATTGGAAGGCACACTCCTTATCACCAAACCACTAGGAAAGCCCAGATATATCTGAGAGGTAAGTAAACTTTTAAAAATATCAACTTACAGTGGCACAAGTGATATTGAAAAATAATTTTTTCAGAAAATAATATCTTCTTTCTACTAATGCACAGGTACCTTTATAAAAATATATGGATTCATGGAGATCAACCCAGGCCACTAAGCTACACACTTTGCCTGCTGAATTATTTGTCACCTTTCTGATTTAAGCAGGTGATCTTGAAACTGAGTAGAGCTCATCTGGCTCCACCGGCTGACTTGGCCCAGACCCCATCATTGATCTCCCAGTTTGTCCTTTACCATGTCGGTGCCTTTTATGATTAGTTCAAAACTGGGTAGCTCCTCCATCAAAGTCTCCACGTACTTCTATGGCAAGGCTGATGTTGTTTATATCTGGTCCTTCCTGAACAGTCAAGAGCCCATTGATCAGAGTCTCCCTTCAGGTAGGGCAGTCTGCTCATATTTCCCCCCCCCCCCCCCCCATCTCTGCTGTCCAAGGACACATTTCCTAAGGACCTTGCAGAGCCAGAGATGGTGTTTTCACAGTTTTAGAGTCAGTTTATTTCAGGCCTGACAGATGAGTTTAAAGCTTGGTGGGAAGCACTCATTTCCAACTCAAATCCAGGGCTGTTCAGGCTGCACAGGTGTCTAGGAGAAAGTCTTTTGCAAAGTGAATGCTTACGTTCCAATATTTTTAAAAATTGAAGAAAGAAATGAAAAGACTTTCCTCCAGAACCTTTACTTTACCTGACTTCTTGAAGACGTCATGTCTCTCTTATTATCACACCAAATTGGAGCTACCACCACAGGCCCCTGAAACCATGACTTTGTGTGTGTGTGTGTGTGTGTGTTGAACCACTTGCTAAAACTTACCCTGCATCTCTGAATCTTTCAATGATTTTTCTTGACATATTAGAGATGCCCATACCTTGGCCATTTTCCAGCTATTTTGTCTGTTCACTGCTCATTCTATTTCCTGAAACAATCTGAGTGCATCTTGCTACATTGCAACAAAAAGTAACAAACTGGAAGCCTCAGGCTGCAGCCCTGTGGTTTATCTTGACATGACTGGTCATGTCTCCTCCCAGTAGTTGACTAAACAGTGGATGCTCCTGCTATGGTTTTGAGAACAGTTCTGAGGTTTCTTCCTTAGTAGAAATGTGGCTTGTGCTGCTGACCTTGGTAGTCTCTCCTGCCCAAGCCCCACATATTCAGTCCACTCCAGTTCCCGTACCCTGTGTTTGTCCAAGTTCCCCACAGTAGCATTTCTTGGATCTCAGTGTGAGCTTCTTAGAAGGGAAGTATTCTGGAGTGTTAACCTTAGGGATAGCTATGTTTTATTAGCGAGTGTTCTCCATAGAAACAGGACCAATAGACTCTCTGTGTCTCTATCTAGTTATCTATCCATCCATCCACCTCTCTGCTTACTTATAGCTGTACTTTATCTAGCTCCCCACCTATCTACCTATCCATCAGAGAAAGAGATGTATTATAAGGAATTGGCTCATGTGATTATGGAGGCTAACAAATCCCAAGATCTGCATTTGGCAAGCTGGAAACCCAGGAGAGCTGACTGTAATTCCAGTATGAACCTAAAGTTCTAATCTGAAAGCTGCAGTCTCAAGACCCAAGAAGGGTTTTCAGTTCATTTGTGAATGCAAGAAAAGAACTGATATTCCAGCTGAAAGGCAGCCAAGCAGGAGCAGGTCCTTCTTATTCAGGGTAGGGTCAGCCTTTTCATTATATTCAGGTCTTCAGTTAATTTTATGGGATCCACCTACACTGGGGAGAGAAATCTGCTTTATTCGGTCTACCAAATCAAATGTTAACCTCACCAGAAATATCATCAAGGATATACCCAGAGTAACATTTGATCAAATGTCTGGATACTCAGTCAAGTTGACGCTTAAAGTTAACCACTGTTCACGCAAAGGAGGACAATGATATTTCCTTCCATGAACATTGTACAAGGCAGCATGCAAGACATTTTTACCTTTTCTAAAAGTCACATTTTATCCTCAAAACCATGCACTGAAGGACTTCCCTTGTGGTCCAGCGGTGAAGACCTCACCTAAGGGGTTCATGTTCAATTCCTAGGCAGAAAGCTGAGATCTCACATGCCTCACAGCCAAAAAAACAAAACAAACAGCAGAAGCAGTAATGTAACAAACTCAGTAAGTACTTTAAAAATAGTCCACATCAAAAAAAAAAAAAAAAGCTAAAAAAACCCCCCATGCATTGAAATAGGACTTTCTATCCTCTTTTCATATACAAGAAAACTTAAGCTCAGAAAAGCCAAGCATAAATTTTGTTTATTCACTTGCCTTCTATGTGCCAGGTACTGTGCCAGACATTGGAGGCTCAGAATAAAGGTCAGCTCACCATCTCTTTACAACCAGCAGTCCACTCCAGTTCCCGTACCCTGTGTTTGTCCAAGTTCCCCACAGTAGCATTTCTTGGATCTCAGTGTGAGCTTCTTAGAAGGGAAGTATTCTGGAGTGTTAACCTTAGGGATAGCTATGTTTTATTAGCGTTTTAGAAACAGGACCAATAGTCTCTCTGTGTCTCTATCTAGTTATCTATCCATCCATCCACCTCTCTGCTTACTTATAGCTGTACTTTATCTAGCTCCCCACCTATCTACCTATCCATCAGAGAAAGAGATGTATTATAAGGAATTGGCTCATGTGATTATGGAGGCTAACAAATCCCAAGATCTGCATTTGGCAAGCTGGAAACCCAGGAGAGCTGACTGTAATTCCAGTATGAACCTAAAGTTCTAATCTGAAAGCTGCAGTCTCAAGACCCAAGAAGGGTTTTCAGTTCATTTGTGAATGCAAGAAAAGAACTGATATTCCAGCTGAAAGGCAGCCAAGCAGGAGCAGGTCCTTCTTATTCAGGGTAGGGTCAGCCTTTTCATTATATTCAGGTCTTCAGTTAATTTTATGGGATCCACCTACACTGGGGAGAGAAATCTGCTTTATTCGGTCTACCAAATCAAATGTTAACCTCACCAGAAATATCATCAAGGATATACCCAGAGTAACATTTGATCAAATGTCTGGATACTCAGTCAAGTTGACGCTTAAAGTTAACCACTGTTCACGCAAAGGAGGACAATGATATTTCCTTCCATGAACATTGTACAAGGCAGCATGCAAGACATTTTTACCTTTTCTAAAAGTCACATTTTATCCTCAAAACCATGCACTGAAGGACTTCCCTTGTGGTCCAGCGGTGAAGACCTCACCTAAGGGGTTCATGTTCAATTCCTAGGCAGAAAGCTGAGATCTCACATGCCTCACAGCCAAAAAAACAAAACAAACAGCAGAAGCAGTAATGTAACAAACTCAGTAAGTACTTTAAAAATAGTCCACATCAAAAAAAAAAAAAAAAAGCTAAAAAAACCCCCCATGCATTGAAATAGGACTTTCTATCCTCTTTTCATATACAAGAAAACTTAAGCTCAGAAAAGCCAAGCATAAATTTTGTTTATTCACTTGCCTTCTATGTGCCAGGTACTGTGCCAGACATTGGAGGCTCAGAATAAAGGTCAGCTCACCATCTCTTTACAACCAGCAGTTCAGGAGAAAGTGGCTCTGTGTTGGGCTTGAGCTGACTGGGCTGGGAACTGCAGAGCACGGGCACTGTCTAGAAGAATGTTAATGCAGAACAGCAAAGAGCTACTTGCAAAGCAAAGGTGACGAGAATCTTGAGGGGTTAAGTCCCCTCTGGGTTTGCAGTAGTTACAGAAGGCTGAGGAGGCAGTGACATTTTAAGGGGGTGGTTTCAGAAAGTTTCAAGATGTGGTATGTCAAGGTTCTGGACAGGAGGACAGCTGAAAGGCCTGGAGTGCTCTCCAAGTTGTCATTTATCCTTTACTTCTCAGAGTCTGCAGCCCAGACGTGTTTTCTCGGATGCTCACTTTTCACTTTCAGTGAATGTCTTGTTTATCCTATCCCCTAAACCCCTCTCCAATCTGTTTCTTTCTCTTCCTCCCCAGGGTCACTTCTTTAATTCAGTTTCTCCTTACCTTGACTCATGCAATAACATTCTCCTTGCTTTTCTACTTGCTCCAAGGTTTTCCCCACCCAGTCACCACCAATCATGCTAAAATATGATTAGAAGTGCAGACTTAGTGAGATGAGGCTGAATTTAAATTTTACGTATTTTGCTGTCTACATTAGAGTTTCTTGGTAGCATTGGGATGACTTTCTAGGCACGGTCCAGGCATTGCTGAGTCATGAACTACAATACTATAAAATATTGTTATTTAATCTCATTTAACTACCTTTCGTAGCATTGGGATGACTTTCTAGGCACGGTCC
This sequence comes from Tragulus kanchil, assembly GCA_022376925.1. Lineage (NCBI taxonomy): Eukaryota > Metazoa > Chordata > Mammalia > Artiodactyla > Tragulidae > Tragulus > Tragulus kanchil. The sequence continues at coordinate 183,908,719 of JAIOJX010000004.1, read as the reverse complement.
AGGCATTGCTGAGTCATGAACGGCAATACTATAAGATATTGTTATTTAATCTCATTTAACTACCTTTCATCTCTAACAGTGAAATTTCTTGAAATTAACACAGAGTTTGTCGCTTTATATTGGGTTCACTGAAGGATTGCTATTTTTATTTTTTTTTAGGATTGTTGTTTTAATTGCAGATTTTTGATTTGCTGACTTCTTGGTTAATGGCTCCTGATCACCTATAGTTTGAGGTCCTGTAGAGAGCTACAGTGTTCTGTGCTCTGGTTTCAAGTTTATTTTCCATTCTTATCTTCCACTTTCAAACCCACACCATACTGAAGTACCTAATAGTTACTTGGTCCACCATGGTTCAGGCCTACATGTCTTTGTACATGTTATGGCCTCAGACTAACCTCTCAGTTCTTTTTTGTTTGTTTGTCTGGGTTGGGAACTGCAGAGCACGGGCACTGTCTAGAAGAATGTTAATGCAGAACAGCAAAGAGCTACTTGCAAAGCAAAGGTGACGAGAATCTTGAGGGGTTAAGTCCCCTCTGGGTTTGCAGTAGTTACAGAAGGCTGAGGAGGCAGTGACATTTTAAGGGGGTGGTTTCAGAAAGTTTCAAGATGTGGTATGTCAAGGTTCTGGACAGGAGGACAGCTGAAAGGCCTGGAGTGCTCTCCAAGTTGTCATTTATCCTTTACTTCTCAGAGTCTGCAGCCCAGACATGTTTTCTCGGATGCTCACTTTTCACTTTCAGTGAATGTCTTGTTTATCCTATCCCCTAAACCCCTCTCCAATCTGTTTCTTTCTCTTCCTCCCCAGGGTCACTTCTTTAATTCAGTTTCTCCTTACCTTGACTCATGCAATAACATTCTCCTTGCTTTTCTACTTGCTCCAAGGTTTTCCCCACCCAGTCACCACCAATCATGCTAAAATATGATTAGAAGTGCAGACTTAGTGAGATGAGGCTGAATTTAAATTTTACGTATTTTGCTGTCTACATTAGAGTTTCTTGGTAGCATTGGGATGACTTTCTAGGCACGGTCCAGGCATTGCTGAGTCATGAACTACAATACTATAAAATATTGTTATTTAATCTCATTTAACTACCTTTCGTAGCATTGGGATGACTTTCTAGGCACGGTCCAGGCATTGCTGAGTCATGAACGGCAATACTATAAGATATTGTTATTTAATCTCATTTAACTACCTTTCATCTCTAACAGTGAAATTTCTTGAAATTAACACAGAGTTTGTCGCTTTATATTGGGTTCACTGAAGGATTGCTATTTTTATTTTTTTTTAGGATTGTTGTTTTAATTGCAGATTTTTGATTTGCTGACTTCTTGTTTAATGACTCCTGATCACCTATAGTTTGAGGTCCTGTAGAGAGCTACAGTGTTCTGTGCTCTGGTTTCAAGTTTATTTTCCATTCTTATCTTCCACTTTCAAACCCACACCATACTGAAGTACCTAATAGTTACTTGGTCCACCATGGTTCAGGCCTACATGTCTTTGTACATGTTATGGCCTCAGACTAACCTCTCAGTTCTTTTTTGTTTGTTTGTTTAGGGGGATGTATGGAAGTCTTGTACGGAGTCTTAAATATACAGTTCAGCTTTTACCTCCCTGGAAGACTTTTCTGATTACTCTAAGCAGAATTAACTACTTCCCTTTCTATCACCATTGCACTGTGTGTACAATGGGTACACTGTTCAGATGTAAGATTGTTTTCCCTAACAGTGTTTTCCATATTTGATTTTATGTCTGTCTCCCAGGTTACATGGTGAACACTGCTAAATAAGCAGTATTGATCATGAGGGAGATGTTTTAGATCTGATGAAGAAAAATTATCAATATTAGTTAATGGAAGTATAATAAGATATAGAAATAAAATGTAGAAAAGAGTATATAAGCAGAGGGAGTATTGTAATGTAAGGAAGAGGAACCACTACATGTTTATACCCTTGTGATCATAAAAATCAGATCAGCTATATGTGTATAAAGAATTTGTCTGGAAAGAGCTGATGCTGCAGATATAAAAAAGTTACATCTGGTGATGGAGCCACCCTGTGGTAATGATCTTGAAATAAGGAATCAATCCATATGATGAAATAAATCATAACTACAGACAAGCAACCAAAGGTCTACTCAGCTCCATTTTGGAGGCAGGTTGAGAGAAGTATTTGGGAAATTTTTGTAGTATTTGGCAAGTATTTTTTTAAAAATCTGTTCAACAAAGAAGGAACTCAGGAGGAGAAAAATTTGAATCTTGTGTAAAGGAAGTTTATGTGTGGTTCAGCGGTAAAGAACCCCATCTGCCAATGCAGGATACACAGGAGATCGGGGATTAAATTTAACTCCTGGGTCAGAAAGATCACCTGGAGGAGGAAATGGCAACCCACTCCAGGATTCTTGCCTAGGAAATCCCATGGTCAGAGGATTCTTACTGGCTACCATCTATGGGGTCTTAAGAGTTGAACATGACAGTGACTGAGCACACATACATGAAGGGAGTTATAAGCCACAACATTTCCAGGCTCTTCTTGGGTAAGTCACTGAGTATAGTTGTGGTTAGTACAAATAATAAAATAAACAGGAATCTGCAGGCCACAATGCATCACCCAGAACCATCACTGAGTGGGGAAACATTGGGCTGGCCAAGCTCCTGCTTCTCCTGGTCCATTAAGCTGCTTGGAGCTGGAGCCATGGGCAAGGTCTGCATTTTATTTTCTCTCCCACCCTCCTTTCTTTTAGGTAGGAGTGTCTACCTATCTCTCTCCTCTCAGAAGAGATAGAGAAAAATCCAGAGATAAACAAGAATTTTAATCTTGGCATCTTTCTAATTTAGCTCAAGAATTTGTTCTTAGTAAAGACAAAACTTACAATGAATGAATAATAATATATACTATCAGGAAAGCTAAAACCCTACATGTGTTGAATCCTTCATAAGAAGTATCTACCATTTGCTGTACTCTGCTAATCATCAAGGACACTCTGAGAGGCTCCGCATCAGTTGACCTTTTAATCCTCATTTAAGACTCAAAGCAATTATGTTTGTAGGATGGGCATTATTATTTCTGTTCTGGTTGAGAAAACTAAAGGTGTATATAACTGGTTCAAGGCCACAGAAGCAGCAAGTGGTACAGTCAGCATTCAAATTAAATTGGTATGCTCCAACCCTTTGTTATACTAATAACCATAGCAACATGTTATCATGATAATAAAATCAGGGAAAGAATAATATGAACTTGGGGATGAGGTTTAAGTTAATGACAAGGAGGAATCCCTACAGCTACCATTCTGCTTTGTCTCTGCCTTATCTATCTCATGGTTTATTAGAAGCAACTATTAAGGCCCTGATGTTGGGAAGATGGAGGGGAGGAAGAGAAACTGGTGTCAGAGGATGAGATGGTTGGATGGCATCACTAACTCCATGGACATGAGTTTGAGCAAACTCTGGGAGATGGTGAAGGACAGGGAAGCATGGTGTGCTGCAAGTCCTGTGGTCACAGTCAGACATGATTGAGTGACTGAACAGCAGTAGAAGACCAGGTACGGATACAGCATGGAAGATGTCAGGATTGGTGAGAAAGGTATAAGAAAGTGTTTAAAAAAAAAAAAGAGGTATGATATGCAAAGATGGAAGATTAAGAAGAGTGAGAGAGGACATTCCCTGGTGGTCCAGTAGTTAAGACTTCGCTTTGTAGTGCAAGAGGTATGAGTTTGATCCCTAGTCGAGGAGCTAAGCTTCCATATGCTTTGTGGCCAAAAAGCCGAAACATAAAACATAAGGTAACAAATGTAATAAAATATAACAAATGCAATAAAAGCTTTAAAAAAAAATAAGGGTGAAAAAATAACCCAGTAAGTCCTTCAGGGACAGTCAGAGGGAACAGATGTCTCTGCTAGAGAGAAAGGGAAGGAAAGGAGCAGGGCCCATCCATTAGTTAAAAATCTTCACTCATCTGTCCATCCATCCATCCCTCCATTCATTATTTTGTTCCTTTTTCACAAATAGAAGTTAAGGGGCTACTTTGTGCCTAGCACTGTCCTGTCACAGTTTGAGCAGAGAAGGGAGAGACAGACTCAAAATAGATTATTACAATGCATTGTAATGGGAGCTGTAGTAAACTCTTATATAAGATGATACAGAACCAGGAAGAAAGAGGCAGTTGGAGGAGTTAGGAAAGACTTCATAGGGAACGACTCATTTAAATAGGGATTGAAAGGATGAGTGGGGGATTAATGTGGACAAAAGGGAAAATGTCTCAAACAAAGAGAGAAGCAGGGTGATTTATGTTTAAAAAATGAGATGCAATCTCAAGAAGGACAGAGGAACAAAAGAAAGTGAAGGGAGATGGAGTTGAGAAGGGAAGAGTTTGGATACCTGAGCTTGGAATTGGAAAAGAATTCTGTATGCCAGTGGTCTCAATTTTTTGATCACGTATTAAATTAATTCAGAATTTTGAGTTATACCCCCAATATTCATTCATTCAATGAATCATTATTGAACATCTGTTATATACCACAGTGCTTCCTTTAACTATAGACCAGGTTCATTCTCCTAGATATTATGCATTGAGTATTCTTTATCATTTTCCCATTTTATATAGTCAAAATATAAATGTGGACACTTGTATAAAGTATATAATTTTAAATACATAAATTGTATCTATAAATTTTTGAGAACCTTTTATATTACAGACACAATTGTTTGTACTTTTATTCCATTTCATAGAGCTTAGAAGCCGTCCTTTAACTTCATTTCCTGCCCAATCAATAGCCTTTGCTTATTTTTAATCCCTTTCTCCTAGGTATTTCATTGGTGATTTATTTGGTTGTTTCTGCTCATGTCCCTGATAGAATGAGTTTCGTGTATATATATGCTGAGATCTTGTGACTTGATAAAATGTCCTTTGCTCACCCCCCACCCCAAAGTGAATACTTCTTTTAGAAATTAAGACAGTGTAATGGTTCCTGAACCCTTATTTTAGGCAGGCATTATCCTGAGTGTTTTTCATGGACCGACTCTGTTCATCTTCACAGCCACATCTGTGAACATTGCATTGTTATCACTATATTACAGGTAGGCAGGCTGATACACAGGAGGACTGAGCTTCTGTCCAAGGTTACTTACTATGCAATGGGAAGTCACAGAACAAGGTTGTAAATTTACAAAGTTTGGTTCTAGAGCCCACATTCTTGATCAACGCACCTTACATCATGCACCATGATGATTGCAAGTAATGAGCATAAAGAGGTTACAGTGTGCCAGGGGCTGTGTCAAGTCCATAAAGTGCACTAGCTCACCAAGCTCTCATAACTGCTCCATAGTAGAGCACTGTTATTATCATCCATTTCACAGATGAGGAAATAAAGCCTTCAAGACCTTAGCAAGCTTGCTGTAAGCAGAAAGCAAGTGAGCAGTGGAGTCAGACTTAGAAATCAGGTAGCTTTTGTCAAAGTCCATGTGCAAAGCCCATTGGGTCTACCACATCTGATACCTGGGAGGCATCTACTTGAAAGGGCAACCCACGCGAGTATTCTTACCTGGAGAATTCCATGGACAGAGAAGCCTTAGAAATTGAGCGACTAAGCTACAATGTTATCATTTTCCCATTTTATATAGACCAGGTTCATTCTCCTAGATATTATGCATTGAGTATTCTTTATCATTTTCCCATTTTATATAGTCAAAATATAAATGTGGACACTTGTATAAAGTATATAATTTTAAATACATAAATTGTATCTATAAATTTTTGAGAACCTTTTATATTACAGACACAATTGTTTGTACTTTTATTCCATTTCATAGAGCTTAGAAGCCGTCCTTTAACTTCATTTCCTGCCCAATCAATAGCCTTTGCTTATTTTTAATCCCTTTCTCCTAGGTATTTCATTGGTGATTTATTTGGTTGTTTCTGCTCATGTCCCTGATAGAATGAGTTTCGTGTATATATATGCTGAGATCTTGTGACTTGATAAAATGTCCTTTGCTCACCCCCCACCCCAAAGTGAATACTTCTTTTAGAAATTAAGACAGTGTAATGGTTCCTGAACCCTTATTTTAGGCAGGCATTATCCTGAGTGTTTTTCATGGACCGACTCTGTTCATCTTCACAGCCACATCTGTGAACATTGCATTGTTATCACTATATTACAGGTAGGCAGGCTGATACACAGGAGGACTGAGCTTCTGTCCAAGGTTACTTACTATGCAATGGGAAGTCACAGAACAAGGTTGTAAATTTACAAAGTTTGGTTCTAGAGCCCACATTCTTGATCAACGCACCTTACATCATGCACCATGATGATTGCAAGTAATGAGCATAAAGAGGTTACAGTGTGCCAGGGGCTGTGTCAAGTCCATAAAGTGCACTAGCTCACCAAGCTCTCATAACTGCTCCATAGTAGAGCACTGTTATTATCATCCATTTCACAGATGAGGAAATAAAGCCTTCAAGACCTTAGCAAGCTTGCTGTAAGCAGAAAGCAAGTGAGCAGTGGAGTCAGACTTAGAAATCAGGTAGCTTTTGTCAAAGTCCATGTGCAAAGCCCATTGGGTCTACCACATCTGATACCTGGGAGGCATCTACTTGAAATGGCAACCCACTCGAGTATTCTTACCTGGAGAATTCCATGGACAGAGAAGCCAGTTAGACATAATTGAGCGACTAACACACTTGTTTCTTACAGAAGGGTCTGTCATTGATGCTTGGGTCTAATTATAGGTAAACCACTGAATAACATTAAAAATCTCATTATCAAAAAAAAAAAAGTCTCATTATCATCAGTTAAGGAGAGAAAGAGCTTGTCTCCAACAAACACTGGACATTACACCAGATGTCAGCCTCCAAGCTAGTATTTTATTAAACAGTATGCTACTAAACCACCCTGACAGCTGTCTGAGGGAAATGTTGTTATCATCCAGTTTTCTCATGGGGAATTGCCCATATCAGTGGGTTGAGTGGGAAACATTAAATGATTCCCCCAAAGTCACAGTGTTGATAAGAGGAAGAGTGCTGATTGAGACCTAGGTTTCCCTAATTCCAAAGCTTGTCCCTTGGAGTTTTGGGGGTTAGACTCTGGGTTCTCCCCTCCTCCTATGTCTGGGAAGAAAACAGAGGACTGCTTCTGCCACACATTACTTTGCCCCTCAGCTGCCCGGGCTCCCAGAGAAGGAGCCTGTCCTTAATGTCCATAATCCGGATGACAGCATCCCTCTCCTCTGCTTGTCAGTTGCCATTTCCTGGGAAGACGGCTTTGCTACCAGCGGGAAGATACATGGCTTCAGCTTCATCAGCCTGGCTTCAAGATGCAATGCTCTAGCTCAGCCACGTTTTCCCCATTCATCTTCCTCAGGGTGAACAAAGTTTACAAATTCACAAGTCTTATAATTAAGCTTTGGACTTCCTTGGTGATTCAGATGGTAAAGAATCTGTCTGCAATTCAAGTCCATAAATGATGCACAAAGGCTCACCAAGCTCTCTAAATAACTGCTCCATAGTAGAGCACTGTTATTATCATCCATTTCACAGATGAGGAAATAAAGCCTTCAAGACCTTAGCAAGCTTGCTGTAAGCAGAAAGCAAGTGAGCAGTGGAGTCAGACTTAGAAATCAGGTAGCTTTTGTCAAAGTCCATGTGCAAAGCCCATTGGGTCTACCACATCTGATACCTGGGAGGCATCTACTTGAAATGGCAACCCACTCGAGTATTCTTACCTGGAGAATTCCATGGACAGAGAAGCCAGTTAGACATAATTGAGCGACTAACACACTTGTTTCTTACAGAAGGGTCTGTCATTGATGCTTGGGTCTAATTATAGGTAAACCACTGAATAACATTAAAAATCTCATTATCAAAAAAAAAAAGTCTCATTATCATCAGTTAAGGAGAGAAAGAGCTTGTCTCCAACAAACACTGGACATTACACCAGATGTCAGCCTCCAAGCTAGTATTTTATTAAACAGTATGCTACTAAACCACCCTGACAGCTGTCTGAGGGAAATGTTGTTATCATCCAGTTTTCTCATGGGGAATTGCCCATATCAGTGGGTTGAGTGGGAAACATTAAATGATTCCCCCAAAGTCACAGTGTTGATAAGAGGAAGAGTGCTGATTGAGACCTAGGTTTCCCTAATTCCAAAGCTTGTCCCTTGGAGTTTTGGGGGTTAGACTCTGGGTTCTCCCCTCCTCCTATGTCTGGGAAGAAAACAGAGGACTGCTTCTGCCACACATTACTTTGCCCCTTAGCTGCCCGGGCTCCCAGAGAAGGAGCCTGTCCTTAATGTCCATAATCCGGATGACAGCATCCCTCTCCTCTGCTTGTCAGTTGCCATTTCCCTGGGAAGACGGCTTTGCTACCAGCGGGAAGATACATGGCTTCAGCTTCATCAGCCTGGCTTCAAGATGCAATGCTCTAGCTCAGCCACGTTTTCCCCATTCATCTTCCTCAGGGTGAACAAAGTTTACAAATTCACAAGTCTTATAATTAAGCTTTGGACTTCCTTGGTGATTCAGATGGTAAAGAATCTGTCTGCAATGCAGGAGACCTGGGTTTGATCCCTGGTTTAGGAAGATCCTCTGGAAAAAGAAATGGAAACCCACTCCAGTATTCTTTTTTTTTTTTTTAAAGATTTATTTATTTATTTTGGTGGGGGTGGGGTGGGGAGGGAGGAGGGCAGGCAGGCTACTTCCATTGGTCTTTCATTTGTTCATTTTCATCCATCTTTGTTCTTTGGTCCGTGTGGGCCTCCCATCGCGGTGGCCTCTGTTGTCGCAGAGCACCGGCTCTGGGCGCATGCGCTCCAGAGCTCCGGCTTGGTAATTGGACACATCAGTCCAGCCGCTCCGCGGCACGTGGGATCTTCCCAGGCCAGGGATCGAACCGGTGCCCCTTGCACTGCAAGGCGGTGTCCTTACCCACTGGACCACCAGGGAAGCCCTCCAGTATTCTTTCCTAGGAATTCCATGGGCAGAAGAGCCTGGCAGACTGTAGACCATGGGGTCACAGAGTCAGACATGAGCTTAGATTCTTCTGTGTGGGGACCATAACTGAATATGAATGTTAAGAGTACCAAGCATTGTGGGAATTATGGTGTGTGTGTGTGTTTTCTCCTGTTTGTAAAGTCAGGCTCCAAAGAATTTCATCACTGTAGGTGGAACCAGCTAATTCCAGAAGCTTAGACCTGGAGTGAATAGTGTAGCTACCACTTTCTTTATAATACATTTCATATAGTGTAATTCCAAGTACTATCAGAATATAATTTCCCTGGACTTGTAAAAATGCATTTTCCAAGACTTGTCTGTTAAATCAGAATCTAAGGCAAAGATTGGAGAGAAGGGATTCCTGGATAAAAATATTCACTAAAAAACTGCTTCCCTAGTGATTCATATTCAACCTGAAGTATGAAAATAATTTTATATCTAAGGAAAAGTGGCATAGAGAGAAATATTTGGGGGTGGGGGAGTCACTGGAACTACTGTTTATATTCATATCTCTTTAAAGTTTTCCCTTTTCCCAATATGCATCCAAATTTGCATAATATTTCACTACATGAATATGCATTAGTTTGTTTAAGTACATGAATATAATTCATAAGTAAATATACATGTATTTATTCGTGTTTATTATTTCATTCTACAATTATTTATTGAGCCAAGTACTGGTGTAGGCTCTTCAGATAAGTATGGAATAAGGCAGAGTCTTTGTCCTTATGGAATTTATATTTTCCCCATGGAAGGTAAAGGAGAGACAGAGAAACTTCAAGCTGTGAATTTTTAAAGATGCAAATGTATGTCAGCATGTCCAGTCACGTATGTCAGAGCACATTGTCATGTGCTCGTATCCTCTGCAAGTGATTCCACTTTTGGGTATCTTACTGTACGGTCCTATGTAGAGCACTGTAGCTTGCTACCTTTATTTCCAGCCTGGGATGTCTGGAAGTATGTATAAAAGCAGTGGTATATGACCAATTGTGTTATTTGCTAACTAGACTAATTTTGTGGGACTTACGAATGCACTCTCAGAATGGAGCTCATTCTTATACAGGGGACTTATTGTATTAGTGATGCATGCTCAATGTTTTTAGACTTATGGAGTAATTACTTTTGTAAAATTTAGAAACTGTTGAGGTTTTCAGGCATCACAGTCATGTTCATCCTAGTCTATACAAACCCAGCATATGTCTTGCCAGTCACAGTGGACACACTTTTTCCCTTTCAGTTGGGGCCATCCCCTAGAACTGTACTAGTCAGAAGAAGGACAGCCCATTTCAACTTTCTGGCTCCCGATTCCATCTTGCTATTAGTTCTCAGGAACTCTCTGGTGTTTCCATTTTCCTTCTTTGAAAAACAAATAGTGTGGAGTCCCTGCCGTTCTACTGCGGTGACAATAAACGAATGTGTGAATCTAAGGCAAAGATTGGAGAGAAGGGATTCCTGGATAAAAATATTCACTAAAAAACTGCTTCCCTAGTGATTCATATTCAACCTGAAGTATGAAAATAATTTTATATCTAAGGAAAAGTGGCATAGAGAGAAATATTTGGGGGTGGGGGAGTCACTGGAACTACTGTTTATATTCATATCTCTTTAAAGTTTTCCCTTTTCCCAATATGCATCCAAATTTGCATAATATTTCACTACATGAATATGCATTAGTTTGTTTAAGTACATGAATATAATTCATAAGTAAATATACATGTATTTATTCGTGTTTATTATTTCATTCTACAATTATTTATTGAGCCAAGTACTGGTGTAGGCTCTTCAGATAAGTATGGAATAAGGCAGAGTCTTTGTCCTTATGGAATTTATATTTTCCCCATGGAAGGTAAAGGAGAGACAGAGAAACTTCAAGCTGTGAATTTTTAAAGATGCAAATGTATGTCAGCATGTCCAGTCACGTATGTCAGAGCACATTGTCATGTGCTCGTATCCTCTGCAAGTGATTCCACTTTTGGGTATCTTACTGTACGGTCCTATGTAGAGCACTGTAGCTTGCTACCTTTATTTCCAGCCTGGGATGTCTGGAAGTATGTATAAAAGCAGTGGTATATGACCAATTGTGTTATNGCTAACTAGACTAATTTTGTGGGACTTACGAATGCACTCTCAGAATGGAGCTCATTCTTATACAGGGGACTTATTGTATTAGTGATGCATGCTCAATGTTTTTAGACTTATGGAGTAATTACTTTTGTAAAATTTAGAAACTGTTGAGGTTTTCAGGCATCACAGTCATGTTCATCCTAGTCTATACAAACCCAGCATATGTCTTGCCAGTCACAGTGGACACACTTTTTCCCTTTCAGTTGGGGCCATCCCCTAGAACTGTACTAGTCAGAAGAAGGACAGCCCATTTCAACTTTCTGGCTCCCGATTCCATCTTGCTATTAGTTCTCAGGAACTCTCTGGTGTTTCCATTTTCCCTTCTTTGAAAAACAAATAGTGTGGAGTCCCTGCCGTTCTACTGCGGTGACAATAAACGAATGTGTGTTTTTCCACACTCATTTCTTCTGTGGAAAGGGCTGAAAAAATCCAAAATAGTTCTCTTCCCCAACATGAATACATTTTTCTTCATCAAAAAATGTGTTTTGCACTGATCTGGTGCCCTCTTCCCAAGAAGAAGAATTTATGATTAGATCAGCAGCTTCCTCAAACACTGAATAAAAGAATAAAGGAGCACCGTTTGTGCAGCATTGTCTTATTGGAGGCCTCTCAGCATAACGTGTGAGCTCCAGCATGTCACCATATTTTACAGTAACACTGATGTTTTCACCAGGTGCTTTTAAGTCAGGCAAGCAGAACTCATATTTCACCCCAAACTCAATTTGCATAGCACCGATGATAACGTCACATCTTTCAAAGCTGCCTCAACTCTTGGGAACCCTTACATTCAGTGCAAGCTCTCCTGTTCTCTACACAGAAATACGTTCTGTAATTAGTGTGAGCAAGCCCTAAAGCCCATTGGAATTGTTGAATATTGTAGACACAGCAGGTACAGTGATGTCTCAGGCAAGTCCTGCCAAAGCAGATTGCCATGTATTGTCACTTCTTTACCACTTGAGCAGCAAAGACATTCCCAAGTCAGGGAAATACAGATGGTTCAACCATTTGGCTTGGAAATAGCATATCCCATTACTAAGAAATTATGTTGAGACAGTGAAGCTCTAGATCTAGGGTAAGAAGCAGAGAGATTGTTTATGTACTAAGAGACAGATTACTAGACAGAGATCATCCATTCATTCATGAAACTATTGTTTACTGAGCCAGCACTCTATATCAGGTGCTAGACATAAAGCAATAAACAATGAAGATTCAGGCCTATATCTCATCAAGCTCTTAGGCTGCAAGAAACATTGAAAAGTCATGAAGTGTAGGAGAATATGAGATTAAAAAGTGCTTCAGTAGAATAAAACATGATGTGTTTTGGGGAAATAGATGAAGACATCACACCATATTCAAAGGCTTCCTGAAAATAATATTTATACTGAGACTCAATGATGAGTCTCAGAATTAGGGTTTTAACAGGTATCTTGACCCCACTTCTTTTTTTCAACTATTTAAGCATTTAAAAATGCTGTTATGTGCGAAGTACCATTATGGACATTCAGTAGTCAACTGACCACTAACTTAGACACATACAATGGAGTGTGGCAATGCATAGACAAAGAGATGAGCAAGATGCTGTGGAGAGGACCACAGAGAGGCGAAGAGCTCCTCCTCCTGCTGGATGTTCCATTGATAAGATTGAGTATTGAGAGAAAAGTGGGAATTTTCCTGGTGAAGAATGTTTAAAAAGCTGATTTTAAACTCAGTGTGTGCAGAGGTATGAAGAAGTGAGAAATCCAGGAATGTCCAGAGGGGAGCGAGAAGAGCTCTATGAGGGGAAAGGGACACAGGCATGTATGCTGAGTATGGAGTGGTAAGTGGGAATCAGATGTAATATGCCAAGTGAAAAATAAGAATACAGAGAATTCTTTGTAAGGCAAAGTTGAATTTACAAAGGATTTGGTACAAAAGAATGTCACAATCAGATTTGCAATTCAGTAATACCACTAAAGTTAGTCTTCTTGATGTACATGAGACAAGCAAAGCAGTATGAAGTCTATTACATTGATTCACGTGATGGAGGATGAAAGTCAGGATTCAGGCATTGGCATTCTTGATAGATAGAAAGGAAATGTTGAAAAGTTTTCTGCGGGTATAATTTTAAGTTTGGGGGTCTGATTAAATGTGGGATAAGAGGGGAAAAGAAGGCAAGAATGATTACTTTTTATTCTCAAGGGACCAAGGGTTCTTCAATCTGACTGCATACATAGAAACACCTAGGAAGCTTTGAAAAAGTAAGCAAAACCAGATCAAAACAATTAAAAGCTCTGGGGTACCATTCAGACAACTTTAATTTATTTTAATTGAATTATAATGACATAGCATTGTATTTGTTTCAAGTGTCTGAAAATGGACATGAGTTCAAGCAAACACATGTGTTTGCTGATAGACACAGGCAGTGTTTCCATCTGCTCCTGTGTGTGTAGAGGGCTTGGGAAGAAGGGATGACATTGAATTTTCAGGAAAATCAGGCAGACTGGGATTGACTTACTACAGGTATCTTGACCCCACTTCTTTTTCAACTATTTAAGCATTTAAAAATGCTGTTATGTGCGAAGTACCATTATGGACATTCAGTAGTCAACTGACCACTAACTTAGACACATACAATGGAGTGTGGCAATGCATAGACAAAGAGATGAGCAAGATGCTGTGGAGAGGACCACAGAGAGGCGAAGAGCTCCTCCTCCTGCTGGATGTTCCATTGATAAGATTGAGTATTGAGAGAAAAGTGGGAATTTTCCTGGTGAAGAATGTTTAAAAAGCTGATTTTAAACTCAGTGTGTGCAGAGGTATGAAGAAGTGAGAAATCCAGGAATGTCCAGAGGGGAGCGAGAAGAGCTCTATGAGGGGAAAGGGACACAGGCATGTATGCTGAGTATGGAGTGGTAAGTGGGAATCAGATGTAATATGCCAAGTGAAAAATAAGAATACAGAGAATTCTTTGTAAGGCAAAGTTGAATTTACAAAGGATTTGGTACAAAAGAATGTCACAATCAGATTTGCAATTCAGTAATACCACTAAAGTTAGTCTTCTTGATGTACATGAGACAAGCAAAGCAGTATGAAGTCTATTACATTGATTCACGTGATGGAGGATGAAAGTCAGGATTCAGGCATTGGCATTCTTGATAGATAGAAAGGAAATGTTGAAAAGTTTTCTGCGGGTATAATTTTAAGTTTGGGGGTCTGATTAAATGTGGGATAAGAGGGGAAAAGAAGGCAAGAATGATTACTTTTTATTCTCAAGGGACCAAGGGTTCTTCAATCTGACTGCATACATAGAAACACCTAGGAAGCTTTGAAAAAGTAAGCAAAACCAGATCAAAACAATTAAAAGCTCTGGGGTACCATTCAGACAACTTTAATTTATTTTAATTGAATTATAATGACATAGCATTGTATTTGTTTCAAGTGTCTGAAAATGGACATGAGTTCAAGCAAACACATGTGTTTGCTGATAGACACAGGCAGTGTTTCCATCTGCTCCTGTGTGTGTAGAGGGCTTGGGAAGAAGGGATGACATTGAATTTTCAGGAAAATCAGGCAGACTGGGATTGACTTACTACAGGTTCTAGTTAGTAACAGGTGTAGGTACACACTTATGGGCCTGTAGCACAAGTGTGCATGCACTTGTGTTGGGGGGAGTTCGAAAGTGCACATACACTGAATATTTGTGATTGTGCAGGAGATGGAGGTTTTAGTGTGTATACAAAGGTATGTATGATATCTGGAATGACTGTGTCACATATGGTGATTTTGTGTCTTTGCTTACTTTGTGGAATGGAAGTTGCATGGATTTACTTGCAAATTTAACATGTACAGTGAACATGAATAATATAGTGCTCCTGCATGAGCACTGGTCAGTTTTAAACGATTAGTCCTTCAAGAAGAGAGGAAAAGAGGAAAGGTTAGCTGAGTCATGGCCCAATTTGGTCATTAAGGAAGTTCACGAGCTCTCCCAGTTCTCCTTCGTCCAGTGCTTGGGCAGGTCATTTCTGAGCCTGCAGGGATTGACACACATTTAGTCACAAAAAGCAAAGCTCGTTTTCCTTGCCAAGGCCCTATGCAATCTGGTCCCCGTTTACATCTCATTTCCTGTTGCTCCCTTCCTCCTCCTCATTTCTTCCACTCCAGTCTCTCTGGTATAATTCTTATGACTCACCAAGGCCATTCCCAGTGCAGGAACCTGGTATAAGGCATTGCTGAGGACAGGAATGCTCGTCCCACACCATCACTTCTCATGATTGCCTCCTTCTTATGACACAGGTCCTTCCCAAACTCCAAACCACAAACCTCTAAAGAGCCCCTTTCCACCCACTACACTCCATTTCATCCTACTTTATAGTACTCGTGACAGTTGGTAATGACCTTATTCGTTTCCTTATTTATAGTTGGTCTCTAGAACTAGACTATAAGCTCAACAGAGCACCTGTAGATACCTTGTCTCCCTTGTTGATCTCTGAATCCTCAGCATCCAGCACAGTGCCTGGTATATGTAGACCCCCCCACACAATAAATATCTTTTGAGTGAAAGAATGCATACATTCATGGATGAGTTTGCTGATAGACACAGGCAGTGTTTCCATCTGCTCCTGTGTGTGTAGAGGCTTGGGAAGAAGGGATGACATTGAATTTTCAGGAAAATCAGGCAGACTGGGATTGACTTACTACAGGTTCTAGTTAGTAACAGGTGTAGGTACACACTTATGGGCCTGTAGCACAAGTGTGCATGCACTTGTGTTGGGGGGAGTTCGAAAGTGCACATACACTGAATATTTGTGATTGTGCAGGAGATGGAGGTTTTAGTGTGTATACAAAGGTATGTATGATATCTGGAATGACTGTGTCACATATGGTGATTTTGTGTCTTTGCTTACTTTGTGGAATGGAAGTTGCATGGATTTACTTGCAAATTTAACATGTACAGTGAACATGAATAATATAGTGCTCCTGCATGAGCACTGGTCAGTTTTAAACGATTAGTCCTTCAAGAAGAGAGGAAAAGAGGAAAGGTTAGCTGAGTCATGGCCCAATTTGGTCATTAAGGAAGTTCACGAGCTCTCCCAGTTCTCCTTCGTCCAGTGCTTGGGCAGGTCATTTCTGAGCCTGCAGGGATTGACACACATTTAGTCACAAAAAGCAAAGCTCGTTTTCCTTGCCAAGGCCCTATGCAATCTGGTCCCCGTTTACATCTCATTTCCTGTTGCTCCCTTCCTCCTCCTCATTTCTTCCACTCCAGTCTCTCTGGTATAATTCTTATGACTCACCAAGGCCATTCCCAGTGCAGGAACCTGGTATAAGGCATTGCTGAGGACAGGAATGCTCGTCCCACACCATCACTTCTCATGATTGCCTCCTTCTTATGACACAGGTCCTTCCCAAACTCCAAACCACAAACCTCTAAAGAGCCCCTTTCCACCCACTACACTCCATTTCATCCTACTTTATAGTACTCGTGACAGTTGGTAATGACCTTATTCGTTTCCTTATTTATAGTTGGTCTCTAGAACTAGACTATAAGCTCAACAGAGCACCTGTAGATACCTTGTCTCCCTTGTTGATCTCTGAATCCTCAGCATCCAGCACAGTGCCTGGTATATGTAGACCCCCCCACACAATAAATATCTTTTGAGTGAAAGAATGCATACATTCATGGATGAGTTTATTCCTGTGTGTATAATGTAACTGAATTTAATCACTTTGATGGAAGCTCTAAGTTAGGTTTTCTGAATCATGCTTACTCACCTAGCTCCCTTGGCACTATGTCATCTGCACATTTTCTCAGTGTGCTAAATCTACCCCCAGCTGATGGATGAGGACAGGTCCCCAGATGAGCACACAGCAAGCCACTAAGACCCCTCCCCCTGGCGTTTTGGAATATGCTCCAGGGCACAAGAAGAACTGCAGTATCATGAAGAGGACTAACTCAATGCAAATTCAACCCCATTAAAGGAAGAAGAAACTTCTCTACCTATCTTAAATTGCATTTCATTCAGGGGACTTCTGTGGGTTCAAAAACTGACAATGTACATTGATAGCAGCAACAATAATCTTATTAATTCAATCTGTAAAGTGGGAAAATAAAGTAGTACTGTTAGATTCAACAGTAAAATGTTGGTGAATCCACTTGCCTCAACCTACTCCTCACGCCTCCCTCCAAGGACTGTCGTAAAGATTAAATGAGAATATGTACAGGGAGTCCTCGCATTGTTTCTGGCATCTGTTTACACTCAGCAATGTTTAGGACTGTTGTCGTTTTCATTTTTGGTGTGATTATTATCGTGGAATGCTGGCTATGGGCCAAACGTTCTGCTGTGTGTTTTACAAAGGTCCTTTCTCTTAATTATTTGTGAAGACAGAACATCTTCGTGCTCCTGATGTTCCCTTCCATGTGTGGGGACGTAAAAAAGTGTAACATTCCTGGACCCTCCCTCACCTTCCACCTCCATTTTTGCCCTCGGCAGAAGTTGCGTTTTTCCTTTGGTGAAATGGAAAGGAGGAACTGCTGAGGCGTAGCTCAAGCCTTTATTTCTCTTCCTCTTCTTAACTGAAAGTGCTACTGAATCCAAGCTCACCGCACAATAAGCTAATGAATCCAAGAGAGAGGTGTTGAGGCAAGGAAAACGACTTTATTCGGAAAGCAGCTGACGGAGAAGATGGCAGACGAGCACCTCGAAATAAAGCATCTTCCTGGAGTTTGGATACCAGGTTCTTTTACCGATCAGAGATGTGGAAAGGTGAGGAACCAAAGCAAAAAGGCCATTACTCTCGCAAACATCTCTTAGAATGGCAAGCCTCAGGCGCGGAGAATGTGTCAGTTTCTCCCTTCCTGTCATCCACAGGTGGACAGGGTTCTGAACTAAGGCATTTTCCTTTAAAAGTCAGGCAAAGGGGCGGGTCCTTGAGGCAAGCCATTAAGTATAATTATAATAATAAAAGCAACGGAAGGCACGTGGAAAAAACCAGTTTCATTTTGGGGTCAGAATTGCTTTCCTTCCTGCAACAAAGGAGATGCCGAGTCTGGTGTATCAGTGTTGTCTGCTCCCCCAAGCTGTAGTCCTTCCCAGACTAAGCAGTCCGACCAGACTTCGTGCTGCTTCTAAACGGAGGAAGAAGCTGCCTCCGCGGGCACACACACGTTGGCAGGGGTACCGGCAGGAGGGTCCTGGCAGGAGGTGGTATTCGGAACTGTGTGTGCAGGGCATGAGGCCGAGTCCCAGAGGAATGAGAGAGAGACATGGCCGCAGATAGAAGAGGCGGGTTGGGGGCGGTGGGGGGCTTGTCTCTTTCTAGACTGTTGTTACTAAAGCATTTGCTTTTGGGGGTTTTACAAATTAGTTCCGGAGGGAAAACTAGTGTTCAAAGTGAATTGGTTTTTCAAAGTACAACTGCTTTACTGAGATGCGATGGACAGTCGATTCAATTCACTCATTTAAAGTACAAAATTCAATTGTTTTTAGTTTATTTGCAGAGTTGTACGACCATCACCACAATTTCAGAACGTTTCCATCACCCTCCCAAAGAAACCGTCAACCTTTAACATTCACTTCCCATTTCCCCTCAAGCACCCAGCCTTCAGCAATCACTAATCCACTTTTTTTTTTAGTCTCTACAGATTTGCTCAATCTGGACATTTCACTTTATTTATTTATTTTTTAAAAAAAGATTTATTTATTTATTTATTTTAGGCGGGGGTCGGGTTGGGGAGGGAGGGGAGCGGGTGGGCCACTTCTATTGGTCTTTCATTTCTCTATTTTCATCTGTCTTTGTTCTTTGGCTCCTGTGGGCCTCCCATCGTTGTGGCCTCTGTCATTACTGACCGCCTACTCTGGGCGCATGCGCTTCAGAGCTCCTGGTCGATAATTGGACACATCGGTCCAGCAGCTCCGCGGCATGTGGGATCTTCCCAGGCCAGGGATCTAACCGGCGCCCCTTGCACTGCAAGGCGGTGTCCTTACCCACTGGACCACGAGGGGAAACCTGACATTTCACTTTAATGAACTGATAGCATCTATGGGGAATGGTTTCTTTCTCAAAGTGGATTGTTTTAAAAGTATATTCCTCTCTGGCTGAGGTCCCACCTTATTTGTGTGGTCTGCTCTGTATTTGCTTTTTATTCATTTGTTCAGTAAATATTTATTGAGAACGTAGTATGTGCCAGCATTTTACATTCAGGAAATGATGATGATAAAAAAAGAAAAAAGGCAAAAGAAAAGAAAGAAACTATCCAGTGCTTCTTGGAACATACACTCTCTTCACGCCATATAATATGCTCTTTGGTCTTCACTCCTTTTCTCCCCTCACTCACCTCTGTGTCCAGACTATCTGGCATCATCTTACTGATTCCATACCCTCAATTTGTGAAGCCTCCCAACCTAGCACCTACAGGCTTCAGCTCACACAATTTGTTCATGAGTGTCTGTGCATTCCTGTCAGATGCTGCAATGCCTGCTAATGGCATAATTACAGATGTGTTTTATTGCCACTCAGAATCCCTGACTTCACTGACAAAGAGATAGTAAACAATTCTTTTGTGCAATTGTAGCTGTTCTAATTCCTGATTTTATATTTTAGAAAGAGATATAATTGTTTAAGTGTGGGTGATACTTATTTTTACTTTTATTATATTGACTGACATGTAGATATGTTTGCTCGTCCTTAGGGCATGGTCCCTCCAACCAAGGTGTCTTTCCCAGGAGACCCAAGCCTGTGATAGCAGGTCCAGCCGTCCCTATTCAGCCCCGGCCCAACCTATGTTGCCACACAGGTTGAATAATTATGTGTGTGTGTGTTGGTGGGGAGGGAGTGTCTCTGGAATTTCTGATGCAGAGTAATGTGTATAGGTGAGCTCTTTTCCTTTGAATTTCTGATTAGAGCAGTTGCATTTATTTGGAACTGTGGAATGGGAGCCAGGAGTTTTATAGCTCAGCTAAGAAATGTTTATCGTTCCTTTTTTATCTTGCTTCTGACTTCTGAAACTCAACTTCCTCAAGATAGCAAGAACTATGTCTTGTGTTTAAACTTTTTCCATCACCACCAGCTTATCTCATTGAATCCTTAGCATCTCCCATTGAAGCAGATAGTAGTATTAGTATTATCTTTATTTTTCAGATGTGTGGACTGTGGTTCACAAAGTGGAAGAAAGGACATTCCACAAATACAGGTTTTTTGCTCTCAAACCATGAGCTCTTTCCAGGACTAGCTCCTCAGTCTTCTGCCTATCCACCCACATCCTTTGGCAGTTCCTCTTGCATTCGCTCCAGGCAGAAACTCTTGAGCAAGGAGTTTCTCTCTGCTGCAGCTTCTACTGTGCCTGTCAAGAGCAAGGCTTGGCTTTCTCAGATGCTGTGAGAATTCCCACCCACCCTTTCTGCTGATGGAGTCGGAGGAGCCATTTTGCTAGCTTAAGTAGATGCTATCATCATAACACACAATTACTAATTTGCCTCTGGAGTCTCCTAACAGCCAGTTTAGTGGAACACAGGGGCTGCCTTCCTTTTATCTTTTTAATTTTTATAAAGCAAAAGGCATAAGCAAAAGGAGTTAGATCTCCTTCCGAAACAACTCTCTTCTTTGGCTTATTCTTATCACTGATTATATTTTTATGCCACTCAGAATCCCTGACTTCACTGACAAAGAGATAGTAAACAATTCTTTTGTGCAATTGTAGCTGTTCTAATTCCTGATTTTATATTTTAGAAAGAGATATAATTGTTTAAGTGTGGGTGATACTTATTTTTACTTTTATTATATTGACTGACATGTAGATATGTTTGCTCGTCCTTAGGGCATGGTCCCTCCAACCAAGGTGTCTTTCCCAGGAGACCCAAGCCTGTGATAGCAGGTCCAGCCGTCCCTATTCAGCCCCGGCCCAACCTATGTTGCCACACAGGTTGAATAATTATGTGTGTGTGTGTTGGTGGGGAGGGAGTGTCTCTGGAATTTCTGATGCAGAGTAATGTGTATAGGTGAGCTCTTTTCCTTTGAATTTCTGATTAGAGCAGTTGCATTTATTTGGAACTGTGGAATGGGAGCCAGGAGTTTTATAGCTCAGCTAAGAAATGTTTATCGTTCCTTTTTTATCTTGCTTCTGACTTCTGAAACTCAACTTCCTCAAGATAGCAAGAACTATGTCTTGTGTTTAAACTTTTTCCATCACCACCAGCTTATCTCATTGAATCCTTAGCATCTCCCATTGAAGCAGATAGTAGTATTAGTATTATCTTTATTTTTCAGATGTGTGGACTGTGGTTCACAAAGTGGAAGAAAGGACATTCCACAAATACAGGTTTTTTGCTCTCAAACCATGAGCTCTTTCCAGGACTAGCTCCTCAGTCTTCTGCCTATCCACCCACATCCTTTGGCAGTTCCTCTTGCATTCGCTCCAGGCAGAAACTCTTGAGCAAGGAGTTTCTCTCTGCTGCAGCTTCTACTGTGCCTGTCAAGAGCAAGGCTTGGCTTTCTCAGATGCTGTGAGAATTCCCACCCACCCTTTCTGCTGATGGAGTCGGAGGAGCCATTTTGCTAGCTTAAGTAGATGCTATCATCATAACACACAATTACTAATTTGCCTCTGGAGTCTCCTAACAGCCAGTTTAGTGGAACACAGGGGCTGCCTTCCTTTTATCTTTTTAATTTTTATAAAGCAAAAGGCATAAGCAAAAGGAGTTAGATCTCCTTCCGAAACAACTCTCTTCTTTGGCTTATTCTTATCCCTGGCAATTCTGAGCCAAGACAGACTCTCCATGTCTTCCTAGAGATAGCCAATGAAAGGAGACACTTGATAAAGAATTATCAAGGAGCCAGTGTTAGAACTGGTTGACATGAAGCTCAAATCGTGGCATGTTTGTCCTCCAGAGTCTACCATCAAGCTTCCCAGGCAGATGACAACCCCTAAACTTGAATTTGCGGTTCTCAGATCCCACTAGGCTACACTCCCTTGTTATCCTTGGACACTATTCATTCTTTTAGTCCCTCTGTTTCCTTTATCCTCCCTTGATCAATCCCTCACTTTCTTCTATTTCCTCTTATTTCCCACTTCTCTCCTCCTATGGTTAGTCATTGGCAAAAGTAGCCACAATTCCTCACTCTCCCTGCACTTTCCAGGTTTTCCCATTGAAACATAGGATCCATTTCTCCCTCTCCTTGAATCTGGCTATACTGTGACTTTCTCTGATGAATAAAATATGGCAAAACTGACCTTGTGCCAATTCTGAGCCTCAGACTAAAGATACATCTCACATTTCTGTTCATTCTCTTGGAATCACACTTAGCCACTATGCTAACCACCACATGCTATCGAGTTGGACAAAGAGGGAGAGGGGTGCACAGCCCCATCACCTCTGCCACCTTTAACTAAGCCAATCAGCACCCCAAAGCAAGGCCACTCATTGACTGGAAGCTGACTATAGATTCAGGAGTGTACCCAGAAATATCACCTAACTGAGTCAAGACCGATTGTCAACCTACAGAATTGTGAGCTAACTAAAAAGTGTTCTCTTGAGCTACTAATTTTTTTAAATGCAGCTCCATTGATACACCTGTCTTTCACACTTTTCTGAATCCTCTTCTAGAACTATTTTTCACTGATGCAAATTGGCTTGACTTTCTAGCTCCCATAAGGTCCTAACCACCAGCAAATATGTCAGCCAGGAGAACTTCCCCTACTGTTCCTTCACCAGCTACAGTGTCCAAAGGGTGAGCTGCCATCCTCTCATTGACTACCTTCTTCCCAGGCTACAGATGAGCACAATTTGAGTGCTTTACTCCCAACAACAATCATTAGTCCAATGGGAGGAGGGCACATAAACCAAACCAGGGCCATTGGAATCCTCCCTGGAACTTCCCAACTGGAGAACTGAAGCAGAGTAAGAAAAACTTTTTATCCAAACTAGAAAGGGGATTGGAAAGATGTCAGCCTGAAGCTACCATTGCTCAAATCCGTTGTCAAATGGAGAAGCTGCTCTAGGAACATGAAGTTGGAAGATAGAAGTTGAATCATGAGACAGTGATGCTGCAGGTACTCTTAGACTCCCTGGTGTCAACCTTCCCTGATCTTGCTGTGGACTCTGTGTGAATCAATGTGTGTGTATCTGTGTGTTGGTCACCTGGTCATGTCTGACTCTTTGTGATCCCATGGGGGTCTCCCTGGCATAGTTGTTGCAGGGACATGGAATGCTATTCACTTCCAGGGTGACATCAGAGTCCCTTGGACAGTGGTCAGGTGTTGGTTCTTGGCTTCATATAGGGAAGAATTCAAGAACTAGTCACAGTAAAGTGAAAGGTTTATTCAGAAGTGTCAATGCACTCGGTATTCCTGCCTGGGAAATCCCATGGACAGAGGAGCCTGGTGGGGCTGCAAATGAGTCAGCCATGCCTTAGCAACTAAACAACAACAGAACATTCCATAGACAGAGGGTGGACCAACTCAGAAGGCAAGAAAAGTGAGAGAGCAAAGATATGAGGTTGTCAGTTTTTACAGGGCTGGTTTTTATAGGCTAATGAGTGAGAGGATTATTCCAACTATTTTGGGGAAGGGGTGTTGGGCCACACCCACTTTTCAGCCTTTCATGGCACCTGTGGATGTGTCACTTACCTTGCTGGTGTATTACAGTGAGCATATACTAAGGCTTAACATCTAGTGGAGGTTGATTTGTTACCTGGACCACCAGCAAATTTTTTGCTCCCATAAGGTCCTAACCACCAGCAAATATGTCAGCCAGGAGAACTTCCCCTACTGTTCCTTCACCAGCTACAGTGTCCAAAGGGTGAGCTGCCATCCTCTCATTGACTACCTTCTTCCCAGGCTACAGATGAGCACAATTTGAGTGCTTTACTCCCAACAACAATCATTAGTCCAATGGGAGGAGGGCACATAAACCAAACCAGGGCCATTGGAATCCTCCCTGGAACTTCCCAACTGGAGAACTGAAGCAGAGTAAGAAAAACTTTTTATCCAAACTAGAAAGGGGATTGGAAAGATGTCAGCCTGAAGCTACCATTGCTCAAATCCGTTGTCAAATGGAGAAGCTGCTCTAGGAACATGAAGTTGGAAGATAGAAGTTGAATCATGAGACAGTGATGCTGCAGGTACTCTTAGACTCCCTGGTGTCAACCTTCCCTGATCTTGCTGTGGACTCTGTGTGAATCAATGTGTGTGTATCTGTGTGTTGGTCACCTGGTCATGTCTGACTCTTTGTGATCCCATGGGGGTCTCCCTGGCATAGTTGTTGCAGGGACATGGAATGCTATTCACTTCCAGGGTGACATCAGAGTCCCTTGGACAGTGGTCAAGTGTTGGTTCTTGGCTTCATATAGGGAAGAATTCAAGAACTAGTCACAGTAAAGTGAAAGGTTTATTCAGAAGTGTCAATGCACTTGGTATTCCTGCCTGGGAAATCCCATGGACAGAGGAGCCTGGTGGGGCTGCAAATGAGTCAGCCATGCCTTAGCAACTAAACAACAACAGAACATTCCATAGACAGAGGGTGGACCAACTCAGAAGGCAAGAAAAGTGAGAGAGCAAAGATATGAGGTTGTCAGTTTTTACAGGGCTGGTTTTTATAGGCTAATGAGTGAGAGGATTATTCCAACTATTTTGGGGAAGGGGTGTTGGGCCACACCCACTTTTCAGCCTTTCATGGCACCTGTGGATGTGTCACTTACCTTGCTGGTGTATTACAGTGAGCATATACTAAGGCTTAACATCTAGTGGAGGTTGATTTGTCTACCATCTTGGACCCAGCTGATTCCAAGCAATCTATGCCATGTCTTTGGGCCATGCTATTCTTTCTGAGGCTGTGCTCTACTCCCTTCCTGTCTTTTAGTAAATGCTGAGAAAGAAGGATACACAAAGTGCTGTGATAACACAGGAAAGGACATGTGGTCCAGCCACAAGGGTGGGAGAGAGGGGACACTTAGAGAAGGTTCTGGTATAATTATGTGTGCTGAGTATGACAGCTAGTAGTAACTAACTGAATAAAGGCAGAAGGTACAGGGTGAGACTCAGTCCTAAGAGGGGATATTATATGGAAGCTCTTGGTGGGAGTTTGGAGAACTGAAATGGGCTGAGGTGAGAGATCAGAGGATAAGAGGATGAAAAAAAGAAGTTAGAAATATTTGCAAGGGCCAGGTCATAAATATCCTTTTGAATCATGCTAACAAGGTTGGATTTCTTTTTTTCTTTTTCCGAAAGCAGTGGGAAGTCATGGAAAGTTTTTAATCAAGAAATCTTTTGATCAGATTCTAGCTTTTGGAAGATAGGTTTAGCATCTGCACAAAGACTAGATTTATCAGTAAGAGCCTGGGCCAGGGAGGTGGGTTAGTAATCCAGGAGGAGGAGGATGAAAATCTGAGCAATTGAAAGGCAACTACTTCTGACGATGGGCTTCCTTGGTGGTGCTAGTGGTGAAGAACTCGTCTGCTAATGCAGAAGACATAAGAGACATGGGTTCAATTCCTAGGTCAGGAAGATCCCCTAGAGGAGGACAGGGCAACTCACTCCAGTATTCTTGCCCAGAGAAACCCATGGACAGAGGAACCTGGCAGGCTACAGTCCATGGGGTCGCAAAGAGTCAAGCATGACTGAAGCAATTTAGCCCAGCACAGCATCTTAGGCTTTGGGTCTGGAAAAGAAGGGCAGCTTAGAGAGATATTAAGGGGGCAGAAGCAATAGGAATTGGAGATTGATGGCATGTTGAAGGCAAGGGGAGAAAACTCTCTTCCCCAAATTGCTTCCAGCAAATCAACTGGAAGACAAGTCAGCTCTGAACTGGAAGCATCAATGAGTAGTGCTGAGGCCTCTGGGTCCAAATTCAGCCAACTCCTTGATAGAAGAAATCTTGGAACAAGAATAGCTAGAGAGTATTAACCTTTCATGTCCTGACTGATATAGCAATCATGAATGCAGTATTTGTCTCCCCAACCCCTCAGATGACCAAAATCTTTGCCTGTTATAGACTTTACCCCACATGTTGTGACAAACAAGTCAGCCTGTTCCTACTCTTACGTTGTAGTTGACTTGATCTCTCTCTAAAGCCTTCAAACAGCTGCTTTTGTAGATGGTATCACTGTTCTCACTGTTGATACAGCTTTTATAGTTGTTCTTGACAGGAGGATGGGTCTGATATAAGCGACTCCTACTTGGATAAAACTGGAAGTTCCAGCCTCAACTGCAGTCAGTCCAACAACATTTTCGTTTGAGTGCCATCAACATGAATATTCGTTTGAGTGCCATCGACATTTCTGTAGGGGACACAAGTGAAAATATTAAATGAGCACCTAGTGTTGCCAGGTAGTTTACTAGATGCTTTGCATAAAATAGAAGTGGTATTCTTTAGCAATTGAGTACAACGGTTCTCAAGGGAGGCTGCCCGGGTTTAAATTCAGAATCTATTACTTAAACTTGGGCAAATGGGCTTCCCCTGGTGGTCCAGTGGGTAGGGACACCGCCTTGCAGTGCAAGGGGCGCCAGTTCGAACCCTGGCCTGGGAAGATCCCATGTGCCGCAGAGCGGCTGGACCGATGTGTCCAATTGCCAGCCGGAGCTCTGGAGCGCATGCGCCCAGAGCCGGTGCTCTGCGACAACAGAGGCCACCGCGATGGGAGGCCCACATGGGCCAAAGAACAAAGACGGATGAAAATAGAGAAATGGAAGACCAATGGAAGTGGCCCGCCTGCTCCCCTCCCTCCCCAACCTGATCCCAGCGCAAAATAAATAATACAAAAAAAAAAAAAAACTTGGGCAATGTGCTTTAACTGTCCTTTGCCTCAGGGTCCTCATTTATAAACTGAAGGTGAAAGATACCTGTCTTTTGGGACTAAAGTGAGATACAAATGGCATAATGCTGTGAATATCATGGTGCATTGCTTCAGTTGTATTAAATAACTAATAAATAACAGTGCTTGTTAATATTTTTCATTTTCATGGCATCATAGCCCTGAGAAATAGTCCCTAACCCTATTTAACAAATAATGAAGTGAAGGTTAAGGGGATAAAATGTTAGTGTATATGGGTATATGTGTGAGCGTGTGTGAATATGTGTGTTTGTGAATATGTATGTGTGAATATGTGGGGGAGAGTCAGTGATGTGACCAGAAAAAGAGCCACTTTAGTGCCAGATTCAACAAATCAAAGAGAATAGATGCAAAAGAATAATACCAATGAGACTGTCATTGTGGTGGATGAGGGAAAAGGGAGCAAGAACTTGCAATAAGTTAATAGTGTCAGAGAAGGAAGGAACAAATGAATAGAAAAATGCTATGACGGGAGAAGCGAGAGGATCAAATGACAACTTGACTGTGGAATTTAAGATACAAGACTCAAAGGTGGTGCTAAGATTTCACATGTAGACAGTGGAAAGGAGAAAAGCATTGCCAATTACCAGGTTTTTCTTTGTGGAGGAAGAATTGATAAAGAGATGAGTGAATGGGAAACAGGACAGATCAGTTTTGACGGAAACCAGGTTCCCTCTCTCCATATGTTGGAGAGCATGTGGGCAACGGGTGAAGGGAACAGGCCTAGATAATGTAGGAAGTTCCCTAATATCTGTAGAAATAGGAGGATATAAGGCCTGTGAGAGATACCAACTGACCAGGGAAAAGCAAAGGGTCAGAAAGAAATTCATTTGTTTTACAGGTTTCTCTAGTTCAGCCCTAGGCACTGCTTATCACCTTTGAAAACACCAGAGTAACACCAAAGGCAAGTCACATTTTGAGGAAGAGATAGGATGGAGAAAGCTTCTGCCTAAATCCATCCATCCATCCATCCATCATCTATCCATTCATCCAGTCGACGGTCCATGCATCCATTCATTTATCACTCACTCTGTTCCCATTACATGCCAAATATTAAAATATGGGTATTACAACAAAATCTCTGACCCCTAGACATTCTCACCCTAATGGGAAGGTAATGATCATAACTTAAAATGCAATTTGTAATTCTGCAAGATAGATAAGTTTCATAGCTGCATATATAGATAGTCTCTGGTAGAAGTCAAAGGAATCTACTTGAGACTGTAACCTTGGCTCTCACACTGGGTGGCTTTTACTAGACCTTGGGCAAATCACACCCTCCATAGACTGAAAGGTCATAGGGAAATCTCCCTGAGCCTTAGCTTCACATCTGTAAATGGAGGGTTTGGAGTAGCTGTCCTCAGAGGTCTCTTCCAGTCATTTGACTTCAAGAATTATTCTACAGGAGACCCTTCATACCCACCACATCTCTTTCTTTCAGAGCATTCAGTGAGCTCTTGGTCCCAGGATCACAAGGGGGAAGCTTTCCGGGGAACAGGACGGCAAACAAATCTCAGACAGTGGCTGATGTGTGAGTACAAATATACCCTGTAGTAGACCCCGGATAGAAGCTCTCTGGCAGCTCAAATGACTTGAGCCTTGTGATTTATAGGACTGTATGGGCTTCTGCAGCCTCATAAAGCTCCTAACTCTCTTCTTAAGTGACACAGAATGGAGAAAGAATTGGAGAAAAGAGAGATTTCATCAGAGAAGGGAGGGGGCAGCTGTTGCCCCCTTGTCTTTCCCTAGACCTCAATTCATGTTCATTCTCTTTCTCTTAGCATCATGCCTTAGTATAGAATGTTTTATGGAAACAGCCAAAGTGTAAAGCCTGGTGATGTTGCCTAGAGACAGTTTTTGTAGCTAAATTTTTGTGGTGAGGTGAGCAGCTATCCCAGTCTTTACTCCAGGCAAACTGGCTTCATCATGGCATTTGTATTATATACATTCTCTTTTTTTTTTCCTGCAATGTCCTCTTGCCTACTCTCCTTCTACCTCCTGAATTCCATTCATCCTTCAAAGAAGACTTCATGAATTCTGTCCATTCCTCTCCATCTCTCCAGTCACTGTGCTCATTCTAATGCTCTAAGAAGGTGAACTCTGGGGCCAGACCCCATGTATTCAAGCCTCAATTCTTCCCCTTGCTATTGATATAACACGTGGAAAAGCAATCTGGTTCATCTTACTGTTCTCACTTGTAAACTGGAGATGATAAGGGCACTGGCTACTTAAGGGTATTATGAGGATCAAGTGTGATGATACATACAAGCTGTTCAGAACAGAGTAAACTGCTCAGTCCATGTTAACCTATATCTCCTCCTTGGGGCTCTGTCTTCTGACTGGCTCCCTACAGATACCTCTGAGCCCACCAGTGGTTCTCTACACTCCAGTTCTCCAGTCCCTGCTCTGCTGGAATTTCCAATGGCTTCTTGTGGCTCCTTACATGAAGATGTTGATCCTTACAAAGACAGAGGTGAACTTGGGACTAGTCCTGACTCTTGTCTACATTTTCTTTCATGTCCTGTTCTTCAGCCAACTTCCTTTCTTCCAGCTTCTCAAATCCACCTCAAGGCCCTTGAGAAAACTCCTTCCTCTGCCTAGAATAGCTCCTCATTAACTGCTTTTAACCCTCCAGATGCCTGATCACAGATGATTTCCTCCAGAAATTTCCTGTATTCGTTTCCTACGACTGCTATTGCACACCACCACAAAGCTAGAAGAGAGGGAAGAATGGATTCTCCTTCAGAGCCTCTAGAGGGAACCAACCCTACTGAGAACTTCACTTAGGACATCTAGTCTCCAGAACCAGAAGAGAAGAAATTTCTGTTGCTTTAAGCAACCCCACTCCTCAAGCTTGGTGGGCAGACATGCTACTGCCTCACTCATTGTGCAGTTAGCCACATCTTCATGTTATTGGCTCCAGTAGACCTCTGTTTGGAATACTCTTTGTTTCCAACAGCAAATGACCAATGGGAGAATTAAGAAACCAAGGTGAGGCAAAGGAAGAGGCAAATTCCCTATAGCTTTGACTTCAAGGGAAATGGCTAAGAAGTTCTTGATTGGATCTCAGTCAAATAAAGCTGTTTCTTCTTCCTATTATTGCTTACAGGTATCGTGTAGTTTGAGATCAGAATAAACTCTGTCTTTTCTTCACAAAACTACAGACTGAATGATCCTTGGGGCTGGTGGGAGGAATAATAGGCGTTGTACTTCTTAAGGTAAATTGGTAAACTAGACCAAATTCACTCTATGACCTGCTGTGTGTGTCTGTATGTGAGTCAAGTGGATGTAAACAAAAGGTGCAATCTATGTGATAGGGACAGAATAGAACAGGTAGGTGGTTTTAGAGTCCTAGTAGGGGACGGTAGGTAGAAGGGTGAAACCTGAGGAAGGTTGGGAGGCCAGTGAGTTGACGATAACTCAGGAAAGCTGCTTCTTGTTCAGTAAAGCAGGCTTGACTGGGTATAAACAGCTGATGAAGGAGGAGCTGGCAAAGAAGGAACTAATGATGTATGCCTTGCATCTGTGTCTACTTGAGAGGGGGCGGTCTTCAACCATCCTATATATATTGCTGCCCACTCAATCGAAGAGGGAGAGCAGAGCAGAACTTTTCTGCCTGTCAGCTTGCACCTCTTACAAGTACCCTATCCTAATAAATCCTCTTCTTGTCTATCACTCTGCTTCTTGCTGAATTCCTTCTGCATTGAGGCATGAAGAACCTGAGCCTCAGTGGGTCCAAACGTTGGGTGAGTGCTGGATTAAGTCCTGGCCACGTGGGTTCAAGTCCCAGACAGGGTTTTGGCCGGAATTGAGTCCTGATGACATGGGTTCAAGTCCCAAACAGGGTTTTGGCTGGAATTCAAGCTCCAGCCACGTGGGTTCAAGTCCCAAGCAAGGTTAGATCACATCTGGGCCCACGTCTGGGCCCTGGGTTTAAGTCTCAAATCAAGCTAAAACTTTCATATGGGTACCAGACTGTTGTGATGTGAGGTCCCTGTTGCATGTCAGTGAAGCTGAACTGTGGTTGTGGGGAATTACGAGTGGGTATATCCATCTATAACAGTTTGTCATGGATGGTAAAGTAAGGTGGTTGTGATGGGGAGAACGTGCTTGTAAAACAGTAAAATATTTGTACAGAAATAGGTTGTGGTACACTATGGTAGGGAAGGAGTCGTGTGTGTGGTTATTTGTCTATAGGATGTGTGATAATGTGGGTGATGACATGGGACGGCAGAGTAAAAGGCACTTGCGTGTAGGGGATACATGTGGGACTCTGCAGTGGAGGAATCTGGGGCACAGTGCATGTGAGTGGTAGGGGTGTGAGTTCATGCATCCCACTCAATGGTTCTCTGTCTCTATGACGTTATCTTGTCTAAATTTCCTCTTTGCATTTATAATTGTCTAAATCTTATTTATATACTGGCATATTTGTTTATCCACTGGAATGTGAACTCTGTGAGAGCAGAATTCATCTGTTCTTATTTACTGATACAGCATCAATTATTTTTAGAACAATGCACAACCTGTAAAGTATAAAAGGATCTAGGAGGTGATGTGACAGTGGGGTGTCTGCATACGAGTATGTGTCAGATGGTGGGAGAGAATTCACTGTGATAGTAGGAATGAGATTAGGTAGCTCATTGTCTGTGAGTTAGTGAAGAGTTGGAGTAAGGTTGTGTAGTGTGTCAGGCTTTATGTGTGATGGGGTTCTGTGTGTACATGAATATGTAATGAAAGTTTGAATATGTACTTGAAGGATAAATGTGGTTGGTGTTGATGTAGAGGGAGAAGGTGGGGGTATGTGTTTGAGCAAATGTCATTTGCAATCTCACTGGGGTATATCTTGTCAGGTGTTGACTCCCCACCAGCTTTCAGGGACCTGAAACTGTATTGTGTCTTCCTAATGAGGAACTTTGTCTCAATCGTTGGGTCTCTGGAGCCATCATTACCTGATAAAGTACAGATGGGGTTAAGAGGAGCTAGAATTCTTTCTTCTTAAGTCATCTCTCAAATGAGTAGCAAGTCTTCTGGATACCTGTAAGATGAAGCTATAAACCACTAGGGTCTAAAGTCCAGGTGGCTTCTTTGGTTTTCAGCAGTCTCGTGGTTATGGATGGGTGTGGGTATTCTTTCAAAGAATTGAAGCTTTACTTCCCAGGTTCTAAGATCTGGATGATTATACTCTGAAGGTTTAAATGTTCCTACAGTTCTAGCTCCCTGTTTCTTTAACTAGAGAGGTTCATTTTTCTCTAGTTATTTCAAGGAACTATCCTTTTGCCTTTGTAACAGTTAGTACAGAAATAGGTTGTGGTACACTATGGTAGGGAAGGAGTCGTGTGTGGTTATTTGTCTATAGGATGTGTGATAATGTGGGTGATGACATGGGACGGCAGAGTAAAAGGCACTTGCGTGTAGGGGATACATGTGGGACTCTGCAGTGGAGGAATCTGGGGCACAGTGCATGTGAGTGGTAGGGGTGTGAGTTCATGCATCCCACTCAATGGTTCTCTGTCTCTATGACGTTATCTTGTCTAAATTTCCTCTTTGCATTTATAATTGTCTAAATCTTATTTATATACTGGCATATTTGTTTATCCACTGGAATGTGAACTCTGTGAGAGCAGAATTCATCTGTTCTTATTTACTGATACAGCATCAATTATTTTTAGAACAATGCACAACCTGTAAAGTATAAAAGGATCTAGGAGGTGATGTGACAGTGGGGTGTCTGCATACGAGTATGTGTCAGATGGTGGGAGAGAATTCACTGTGATAGTAGGAATGAGATTAGGTAGCTCATTGTCTGTGAGTTAGTGAAGAGTTGGAGTAAGGTTGTGTAGTGTGTCAGGCTTTATGTGTGATGGGGTTCTGTGTGTACATGAATATGTAATGAAAGTTTGAATATGTACTTGAAGGATAAATGTGGTTGGTGTTGATGTAGAGGGAGAAGGTGGGGGTATGTGTTTGAGCAAATGTCATTTGCAATCTCACTGGGGTATATCTTGTCAGGTGTTGACTCCCCACCAGCTTTCAGGGACCTGAAACTGTATTGTGTCTTCCTAATGAGGAACTTTGTCTCAATCGTTGGGTCTCTGGAGCCATCATTACCTGATAAAGTACAGATGGGGTTAAGAGGAGCTAGAATTCTTTCTTCTTAAGTCATCTCTCAAATGAGTAGCAAGTCTTCTGGATACCTGTAAGATGAAGCTATAAACCACTAGGGTCTAAAGTCCAGGTGGCTTCTTTGGTTTTCAGCAGTCTCGTGGTTATGGATGGGTGTGGGTATTCTTTCAAAGAATTGAAGCTTTACTTCCCAGGTTCTAAGATCTGGATGATTATACTCTGAAGGTTTAAATGTTCCTACAGTTCTAGCTCCCTGTTTCTTTAACTAGAGAGGTTCATTTTTTTCTCTAGTTATTTCCAAGGAACTATCCTTTTGCTTGTCTTTCCTAGTTTTGGCTATAAGAGCTCTAAATGACTGCTAACTCTCTTGCTCAACTCTAAGACTGGAGAAGTTTCTGGCACCTTCCTCCTTGTCTGATTGACCTCAAATTCATCCCAACTTATCTTGAATTCCATCTACTTTCACTTTTTGACAAAAAATGTCTGGGTACTTCTGAGCTTCTAGCTTTAGGATTCCCCCACCCTACACACACACCTGCACTGGAAGGTGCAGTCTTAACCACTGGACTGCCAGGGAAGCCCTAGGAAGTTATTTAAGTGTTCTGTGCCTCAGTTTACTCATCTGTAAACTGGGAATGACTAATGACACTAATTGAATTAAATAAATTCATCAGTGTAAGGTCTTGAGAACAGTGATTGGGAAGTGGTAAGCATTAAATAAATCCTGCCTACCATCACCATCATCTGATTCAGCCACCCTCTCTGCTATTATCTAGATGAAGAGGCACAAGAGGGGAAGTGATCTTTCTAAGATCATGCAGCTAGTGAGTAAAGTGTCATAACTCCCAGCCAGGGCTCTTCTGGCAGCACCATACCACTTCCTGGTCTTCACAAGGTCCTAGCTCAGCCCTTAACCAATGCATCCAGCTCCATATGTGTTTGTCAAGTGAGCAGCAGACCACTGAGAACTGGGTATGAAGAGAGTCAACCCAAAGGCCCCCCCCACTTTCAGGGACCTGAAACTATTGTGTCTTCCTAATGAGGAACTTTGTCTCAATCGTTGGGTCTCTGGAGCCATCATTACCTGATAAAGTACAGATGGGGTTAAGAGGAGCTAGAATTCTTTCTTCTTAAGTCATCTCTCAAATGAGTAGCAAGTCTTCTGGATACCTGTAAGATGAAGCTATAAACCACTAGGGTCTAAAGTCCAGGTGGCTTCTTTGGTTTTCAGCAGTCTCGTGGTTATGGATGGGTGTGGGTATTCTTTCAAAGAATTGAAGCTTTACTTCCCAGGTTCTAAGATCTGGATGATTATACTCTGAAGGTTTAAATGTTCCTACAGTTCTAGCTCCCTGTTTCTTTAACTAGAGAGGTTCATTTTTTTCTCTAGTTATTTCCAAGGAACTATCCTTTTGCTTGTCTTTCCTAGTTTTGGCTATAAGAGCTCTAAATGACTGCTAACTCTCTTGCTCAACTCTAAGACTGGAGAAGTTTCTGGCACCTTCCTCCTTGTCTGATTGACCTCAAATTCATCCCAACTTATCTTGAATTCCATCTACTTTCACTTTTTGACAAAAAATGTCTGGGTACTTCTGAGCTTCTAGCTTTAGGATTCCCCCACCCTACACACACACCTGCACTGGAAGGTGCAGTCTTAACCACTGGACTGCCAGGGAAGCCCTAGGAAGTTATTTAAGTGTTCTGTGCCTCAGTTTACTCATCTGTAAACTGGGAATGACTAATGACACTAATTGAATTAAATAAATTCATCAGTGTAAGGTCTTGAGAACAGTGATTGGGAAGTGGTAAGCATTAAATAAATCCTGCCTACCATCACCATCATCTGATTCAGCCACCCTCTCTGCTATTATCTAGATGAAGAGGCACAAGAGGGGAAGTGATCTTTCTAAGATCATGCAGCTAGTGAGTAAAGTGTCATAACTCCCAGCCAGGGCTCTTCTGGCAGCACCATACCACTTCCTGGTCTTCACAAGGTCCTAGCTCAGCCCTTAACCAATGCATCCAGCTCCATATGTGTTTGTCAAGTGAGCAGCAGACCACTGAACTCAACCCAAAGGCCCCCAGACTGACTGGGTAT
The DNA here is from genome assembly GCA_022376925.1 of Tragulus kanchil. Lineage (NCBI taxonomy): Eukaryota > Metazoa > Chordata > Mammalia > Artiodactyla > Tragulidae > Tragulus > Tragulus kanchil. Next base: position 183,873,594 of record JAIOJX010000004.1, on the reverse strand, counting down.
GAAGAGAGTCACAAAACTTGTCCAAGTCCAAGGTCTGATCTCTCCACCCATACACAGAATACCTAGCCCACCCAGCCTTCAGAGCAGACATTGCCTGTGGGCTAGAGGAAAGGAAGAGTCGAGCTGTTTAAAATGAATGCCTTTGGAATGGGTTTAAAAGCTCCACCTTTCTCTCTCCTTCTACTGTTACAACCTGGAGGCAAGTTGGCTTTCACTGGCTTAAGAAGCAGCTCTATTTAAACACTTTTAGTTTCTTAATTGCAGAGAGATTGCACTCCCGCTGCCTGGCTGCAGGCTTTCACGTAGTACCAGGTATTTGGGATCTTATGTGCCAAGCAGGCAACCAGCCATGCCCCAGTGCCCCACAGAGCAGAGCTGGCTTGCTCCTTTCCTTAACCCTGTCCAGGTCCTTTTCTTACCTGGAGGCTCTCCTCCTGGTTTACACAGATGGATAGCTAAGGAGGAAAAAGCAATCCTGTGGTTTATTCCTTCTTCACAGACTTGCTGCGTGATCTCAGTCAAGTTCACGTGATCCTCTGGACTGAAGTCTCTTCATGATAGCAAGAACTATTTATTGATTTTTTTTTTTAAAGAATTCAATTCAGGTCCATTCTAATTCCTCAAACAATCCAGGAAGAAGTGAAGGCTTCAAGTGTCCATTTTATATTCAAAGAAGCAGGCCCAGAGAAGGGAAATGACTCGTCCAAGGCTGTAGAGTGGATCTCCAACTGACTTCATGGTAGCTCTGTTTCCTTTGACTGTTTCTTTCATGGTTCATTTTTGTGTGTTTTCCTTGGGATTTTCCATCAGGGCAATTCCTTTACTAAAACTAATGTATTCTCTGGGGGCTGATCTTGTGTTCCCCATCAGCCCTTGGTCACCTGTTAGTTCATCCTCTGACTGAGTGCCTTTAGGCATCCTCATGGACAGGACTCATCAGAGACACTCTAGGCAACCTAAGTTGTGGTTGATATCTGTCTGATCCAAAAAAATCCACACCTCTGAAAGAATGGCTTTCACCCAGTAGAACTCTACTCACAGTCAACGGAGCTGCTCATCCCATTTTAATGCTCTCTTAATCCCCGAGGACAAGACCAAGTTCTCTCTGTGGCCCCAGTAATCTTCTATTACCTAATAGAAGATGTCAAGCCGTATAGCCTCTTCCCTCCATCTTGAGGGGGAACAAGGAAAAGAGACCCTACGGCGTTCCAACAGCCTTCTCCAAAAGGCTCCAGTCTCCAAATACTTGTAACTCAGCATTGTCACAGGCTGAGATTTGGCTGGCAGAACGAGTTTTATCACATCCTTTCTAAGTCCCATATGAGGGATATGGCATCTCATTTCAGGATATGGGGGTACCTGTTATACATTCTAAACTTTTGCAATCTCTGTTGAATCTGAGACAACAGAAAGAGCTACCTTTGACATTCAATTTCACTTATATACAGTCCAGCCTTCCCAGTCATTCCATTTCAGCAAATTCTGCAAATTACAGCTGCTTCTGAGCCCATTCAGTGAAGTTTCAGGAAACAACTTGGCTGCCTGTTAGAAGATTTTGATCAGCTTGTCCTTTGAAAAAGATGGATTAAAAGAACAATATGTGTGTGATCACTGTTGCAAAGGAGACTTTCAAAGTCAGTTTTCTGCTAGACAAGGTTATTTGAAAGTATATTGACTAACTGACCAACCATTCACAGGACTGGATCATTTAAACATGGCAGCTGCTAACAGGGCTTGATGAGCATCAAACCTCATTTCTATCTTTAAAAAAAAATGACACTGTACAAAGAATCCAAACCTCATGGGGAACAGTAAAAAAGCACAGTAAAATTATAGGTTTCCTGACTATCTTTGCCAGCAGAGAGATGATATAGTATCATTCCTTAGGGTCCGGATCTCAGGGTCATGTAGACCCAGGTTTGAATTCTTACTCCTCTACTTACTAATTGAGTATCATAGGTCATATTTTCCTTATCTGAAAACTCTGATATATAGGATTCATTAAACAAGACAAGTTACTAGTCCAGTGCCTTAGACACATTAAATGTTTATCGTCAAGATAGTAATAGTTGGGCTTCCCTGGTGGTCCAGTGAGTAAGGACACTGCCTTGCAGTGCAAGGGGCGCCAGTTTGATCCCTGGACTGGGAAGATCCCATGTGCCGTGGAGCAGCTGGACCGATGTGTCCAACTACCAAGCCGGGGCTCTGGAGTGCATGGGCCCAGAGCCGGTGCTCTGCAGCAACAGAGGCCACTGTGATGGGAGGCCCACACAGGCCAAAGAACAAAGATGGATGAAAACAGATAAATGAAAGACCAAGAGAAGTGCCCCCCCGCGCCCCCCCCCCCGTCAAAAAAAAAAGAAAGAAAAAGAAGAAGAAAAAGATATTAATAGTTGCTATTACCAACATTGTAGTTTTGGCCCCAAGAGTCAAACTACCAGGTTTGAATCTCAGCTATGTTACTTACCAGATTTGTGGACTTGTCCATAAAATGCAGTATTGATAAAATCTATCCTTACTCATGGGCTTCCCAGGTGGTTTAGTGGTAAAGGATCCACCTGTCAATTTAGGAGACATGGGTTCCATCCCTGGGTCAGGAAGGTCCCCTGAAGAAGGAAATGGCAACCCATTCTAGTATTCTTGCCTAGGAAATCCTGTGGACAGGGAACCTGGCGGGCTACAGTCTATGGGGTTGCAAAAGAGCTGAACATGACCTAACGAATTTCAAAAAAAAACACACAAAAAAGCACATTTGCACTAAGATCCTCTTTTGTCTATTTCATTGTGTAAAGAATGCTTAATTTCTTCCCTCTTCCACTGCTTCAATAAAATGGATCAAAATATTCATGGTGGACTTCCCTGGTGGTCCAGTGGTTAAGAATCTGCCTGTCAATACAGGGAACATGGGTTTGATTTCTGGTCCAGGAGGATTCCACATTCCACAGAGCAACTAAGCCCACACAACTGCTAGGCACCAAAATCACTGAGCCTGTGCTCTAGAGTCACACGCTCTGCAACAAGAGAAGCCTCTGCAATGAGAAGCCCATACACCACAATGTAAAGGAGCCCCTGCTCACAGCAAAGAAGAGCCACTGCATCCAAAAATAAATTCATTAACTAAAAAAAGAGATAATCATGACTATAAATCAGGATTTCTGATTGAGGGGGACAGAACCCCCAGCAGTGTTAATCAGAAACTAATTCCAATCAGAGCAAAGACTTGGCCGTTTTTGTTAACCAATGAAGTATTATCCTTTCAGTTGCCTTTAACATTTTTTGGAACAGCACTAAAATTATGCAAAACATTGCACAGCCCTTGCCTATTCAACCAGTTCTTTAGAGCTGGACCGATGTGTCCAACTACCGCGGGCTCTGGGTGCATCCATTAGCAACAGAGGCCATTGATGGAGGCCCACACAGGCCAAAGAACAAAGATGGATGAAAACAGATAAATGAAAGACCAAGAGAAGTGCCCCGCCCCCGTCAAAAAAAAAAGAAAGAAAAAGAAGAAAACAGATATTAATAGTTGCTATTACCAACATTGTAGTTTTGGCCCCAAGAGTCAAACTACCAGGTTTGAATCTCAGCTATGTTACTTACCAGATTTGTGGACTTGTCCATAAAATGCAGTATTGATAAAATCTATCCTTACTCATGGGCTTCCCAGGTGGTTTAGTGGTAAAGGATCCACCTGTCAATTTAGGAGACATGGGTTCCATCCCTGGGTCAGGAAGATCCCCTGAAGAAGGAAATGGCAACCCATTCTAGTATTCTTGCCTAGGAAATCCTGTGGACAGGGAACCTGGCGGGCTACAGTCTATGGGGTTGCAAAAGAGCTGAACATGACCTAACGAATTTCAAAAAAAAACACACAAAAAAGCACATTTGCACTAAGATCCTCTTTTGTCTATTTCATTGTGTAAAGAATGCTTAATTTCTTCCCTCTTCCACTGCTTCAATAAAATGGATCAAAAATATTCATGGTGGACTTCCCTGGTGGTCCAGTGGTTAAGAATCTGCCTGTCAATACAGGGAACATGGGTTTGATTTCTGGTCCAGGAGGATTCCACATTCCACAGAGCAACTAAGCCCACACAACTGCTAGGCACCAAAATCACTGAGCCTGTGCTCTAGAGTCACACGCTCTGCAACAAGAGAAGCCTCTGCAATGAGAAGCCCATACACCACAATGTAAAGGAGCCCCTGCTCACAGCAAAGAAGAGCCACTGCATCCAAAAATAAATTCATTAACTAAAAAAAGAGATAATCATGACTATAAATCAGGATTTCTGATTGAGGGGGACAGAACCCCCAGCAGTGTTAATCAGAAACTAATTCCAATCAGAGCAAAGACTTGGCCGTTTTTGTTAACCAATGAAGTATTATCCTTTCAGTTGCCTTTAACATTTTTTGGAACAGCACTAAAATTATGCAAAAGATTGCACAGTACAAATATTCTTTTCTAAACCTATTGAGACTGAGTTGGCAATATAATGTCCAATTACCCCAGAATACTTTGGTGGGTTATCTCCTACAATGGCATTCTCCTACATAACCATAGTGTATCAGAAAGGTAATATGAATACCTCACTGCCATCTGCTTCACAGACCCATTCAAGTTTCTCCAAGTGTCCCAAATAATTTCCCTTATAGCTAAAAGACTGGATTATAAATTATGCATCATGTCTGGTTTCTGGCAATTTGGGTCTTCTTTGGTCATTTCTCAATGTTTCTTTGTCTTTCCTGACCTTGACACTTCTGAAGAGTACATGTCATTCATTTTATAGGATTTCTCTCAGTTTGGTTTCATAGTTCCTTATGATTTAATTTCCCTTCTGCATTCTTGGTAGCAAGATTCTTGGTAGCTGCATATCTCATTGCTTCTCATCAGGTGGTGGATGATTCCATGGGTTTACTTGATCTCTTGATAAGGTGGTATCTGCAGGCTTCCTTGCTACTCTTCAAATCTCTATCTTCCTTTTGTAACAAACAAGTATTTTATGGAAAAATACCTTCACATTATATAAATATGCTACCATCATCACATATTTAAGTTATCTTTATCAATATAAATTCATGATTTTCTATTTAGTGTATTATAATCTATGACTATCATTACTTATCTGGCTACTCAGACTTTGACCAATGGGATTCATTTCAAGCCAAGTTTTATGATCCTTTAAAATGTTCCTATTATTTTCCTGTGTCACAAAATATTTCAGTGTCATCTTGTAGTTTCCTGGCCTCTCCATGAAATTAGCTATTTCCCTAGGAGTTCAAGTTTCTTTTAGTGGATAGTGGTATTCCTATGAGAAGCCCATACACCACAATGTAAAGGAGCCCCTGCTAAAAAAACCCTGCATCCAAAAATAAATTCATTAACTAAAAAAAGAGATAATCATGACTATAAATCAGGATTTCTGATTGAGGGGGACAGAACCCCCAGCAGTGTTAATCAGAAACTAATTCCAATCAGAGCAAAGACTTGGCCGTTTTTGTTAACCAATGAAGTATTATCCTTTCAGTTGCCTTTAACATTTTTTGGAACAGCACTAAAATTATGCAAAAGATTGCACAGTACAAATATTCTTTTCTAAACCTATTGAGACTGAGTTGGCAATATAATGTCCAATTACCCCAGAATACTTTGGTGGGTTATCTCCTACAATGGCATTCTCCTACATAACCATAGTGTATCAGAAAGGTAATATGAATACCTCACTGCCATCTGCTTCACAGACCCATTCAAGTTTCTCCAAGTGTCCCAAATAATTTCCCTTATAGCTAAAAGACTGGATTATAAATTATGCATCATGTCTGGTTTCTGGCAATTTGGGTCTTCTTTGGTCATTTCTCAATGTTTCTTTGTCTTTCCTGACCTTGACACTTCTGAAGAGTACATGTCATTCATTTTATAGGATTTCTCTCAGTTTGGTTTCATAGTTCCTTATGATTTAATTTCCCTTCTGCATTCTTGGTAGCAAGATTCTTGGTAGCTGCATATCTCATTGCTTCTCATCAGGTGGTGGATGATTCCATGGGTTTACTTGATCTCTTGATAAGGTGGTATCTGCAGGCTTCCTTGCTACTCTTCAAATCTCTATCTTCCTTTTGTAACAAACAAGTATTTTATGGAAAAATACCTTCACATTATATAAATATGCTACCATCATCACATATTTAAGTTATCTTTATCAATATAAATTCATGATTTTCTATTTAGTGTATTATAATCTATGACTATCATTACTTATCTGGCTACTCAGACTTTGACCAATGGGATTCATTTCAAGCCAAGTTTTATGATCCTTTAAAATGTTCCTATTATTTTCCTGTGTCACAAAATATTTCAGTGTCATCTTGTAGTTTCCTGGCCTCTCCCATGAAATTAGCTATTTCCCTAGGAGTTCAAGTTTCTTTTAGTGGATAGTGGTATTCAGAAACCAGTATCTGATCTCTAGGTGTGTTCATTGCTCTTGGGATGTCATTACTCCCAGATTTTCTTGGTGGACTGAGCCAGGTTAAGTATGTCTGTATACTCACTTATTTTAATGAAGAAAATATCGATATTTTCAAATACATAAAACTGACCTAAAATTAACCAAAGTTTATTACTTCATCTTTCAAATAGGATCAAAGTCTTATCCCAACCAATGTTTCAAAGGTGCTGTAAGGATCGAATAAGATAATAAATGTCAAGTTGTTCTTTAAAACATTAGTGTTAATCTAAGGGGAAAGAACAAAATCCTCAAGCTAGTACCTTAAGTTTCCCAGATACACAGGAACCACTTCATTCCAATAACTATTGCTATTTTCCTCTAGGGAAAAAAAAATCCAGGGCCCCGCTCCATCCATCTTCCACTCCTATCTTTGATCTTCCCTAAAGATGTAGCAGGATCAAGGTGATGTCCTTTCCCCATTTAGGGGGGAAGAGTTGGAAGAAGGAGGCTGACTTGGATCACCTCATTCCAGGCTATTTTACTAGACAATGATTGTGATGCGTAGAACTTTCAAGGAACAAGAGGATGGTACACATGCCCTTCTCCTTCTTCCTTCTAAAATCAATGATGGTACAGTCTTGCTTTTCTCTTTCTTTAGTTTTTCTTTTTCTTCCTATAGAGTATGTCCCCCGTTGAGAGGATAGCCTAAGCAAGATTGGTTCTGTGCTATAGAGCAAGCATTCTGCCTCTATGTTCTTTAAAGTAATTACATATTTGAACAATGGGAGAAAATAGACGTAGTATACCTTTGGCTAGATTGATTGAAGCTATTTTTAGAGCTAACAAATATAGGGGAAAATAGCTCTTACATGATTGTTAGAGCTCAACTCTGGTGCAAATTTCTGACTTTATCTTATATTTGTGTATATAGTTCTTCTAAGACCTACAAGAAAGAGGTGTGGCTGGTCCAAGCTAAAGTTTGGATATTCTTGTGTTTTCTTCCTTCAGTGTCATCTTGTAGTTTCCTGGCCTCTCCCATGAAATTAGCTATTTCCCTAGGAGTTCAAGTTTCTTTTAGTGGATAGTGGTATTCAGAAACCAGTATCTGATCTCTAGGTGTGTTCATTGCTCTTGGGATGTCATTACTCCCAGATTTTCTTGGTGGACTGAGCCAGGTTAAGTATGTCTGTATACTCACTTATTTTAATGAAGAAAATATCGATATTTTCAAATACATAAAACTGACCTAAAATTAACCAAAGTTTATTACTTCATCTTTCAAATAGGATCAAAGTCTTATCCCAACCAATGTTTCAAAGGTGCTGTAAGGATCGAATAAGATAATAAATGTGAAGTTGTTCTTTAAAACATTAGTGTTAATCTAAGGGGAAAGAACAAAATCCTCAAGCTAGTACCTTAAGTTTCCCAGATACACAGGAACCACTTCATTCCAATAACTATTGCTATTTTCCTCTAGGGAAAAAAAAATCCAGGGCCCCGCTCCATCCATCTTCCACTCCTATCTTTGATCTTCCCTAAAGATGTAGCAGGATCAAGGTGATGTCCTTTCCCCATTTAGGGGGGAAGAGTTGGAAGAAGGAGGCTGACTTGGATCACCTCATTCCAGGCTATTTTACTAGACAATGATTGTGATGCGTAGAACTTTCAAGGAACAAGAGGATGGTACACATGCCCTTCTCCTTCTTCCTTCTAAAATCAATGATGGTACAGTCTTGCTTTTCTCTTTCTTTAGTTTTTCTTTTTTTCTTCCTATAGAGTCTGTCCCCCGTTGAGAGGATAGCCTAAGCAAGATTGGTTCTGTGCTATAGAGCAAGCATTCTGCCTCTATGTTCTTTAAAGTAATTACATATTTGAACAATGGGAGAAAATAGACGTAGTATACCTTTGGCTAGATTGATTGAAGCTATTTTTAGAGCTAACAAATATAGGGGAAAATAGCTCTTACATGATTGTTAGAGCTCAACTCTGGTGCAAATTTCTGACTTTATCTTATATTTGTGTATATAGTTCTTCTAAGACCTACAAGAAAGAGGTGTGGCTGGTCCAAGCTAAAGTTTGGATATTCTTGTGTTTTCTTCCTTCACTTACTTACTATTTATCCTATATGCTAGGCACTTTTTAAAGATGCTGGTATACAGTGGTAAGCACATGAGATATGGGTTTTTTTTCCTCTAAAACTTGGGGTCAAATGAAAGAGCTAGGCCTTCAAGGAGCAAATCACTTGTAAACTTTAAAAGTACAGCACTTGAATATATGGCATTTAAACTAACTAGAAATTAACTAAGTAGAGTTCAGAGAAACTTGATTTAGGCAAGAAGCAATTGCATGGTACAAGGGCCCCGGGCAAGAAGTAATTTGATAGGTTCAAGGGACAAAGAGAAGAGTATTGTGTTTTGAGAGCAGGAGATGAAGGGGGGCAAAAGCCAGAAACAGGACTAGAGAGATAGGCAGCTGCTGACTCAGGCGGGTCTTGTGAACTGCTAAGAATTTCAGACTTTATCCTAATTTTACATAAGACCTATGGAAAGATCTTAAGCTGAAGAGTAGCGTAATTTATTTTGAAGGTATTCTTGCCACTTCGTAGAAAATAAGTCGAAAAGGAGCAAGATTAAAAAGCAATAGGCCATTAAGGAACTATTGCAATTGTCTAGGTGTGAAATGATGGAAGCTTATATCAAGAGTGCAGCAGAAAGACTCCCATCCTTCAACCTCAACAGACCCAGGTGGGGCTCAGGTGGTAAGCCCATGAGGCCTTTGAAGACATGACTTAACCCTCATTAGATCCATCTCCTGACTTTTGGTCATAGCAGCCATACTAAAATATGATTTTTTCCCCTTATCTGAGAATCAAACTTATTATCCTTTGTAACAGGAGGATATCCTTTGTAATTGGGAATATTCACTGATTCATCATTCCACCTATTACAGAGGGCACTCAAGATGTTTCGCCTCTGAGTTGGCCTCCACAATGAGCCATGTCTCTTGGTATTCATGTCACATGTTATCCTCTGCTCCCAGCAAATGACTGCAAAGTGGACTTATTAATTCTCTTATAATGAATAGAAAACAGGAGAAGTTTCAGGTGTCACTTTAGAAGTTAGATCCCATGAAGACTGTGGCTTGCTCCTCTGAGAGAAGCCAGCTGCCCTGTTGGAAGCTGCTCTATGAAAAGGCCACACAGTAGGGAAGTAATCTGTTTACCCAGAAGCTGGTAAGGACCTGAAGTTGGCCAGAAGTCTTATCAGTGAGCTTGGAAACAGATTCTCCCCCACTCAAGCCTTGACTGTGGCTCTGGCTAATACCTTGATTATAACCCAGTGAGAGAGAGATGCTGAGCCACTGCTACCCAGCTAAGGTGTGCTCAGAGTCCTCACTCATAAGAACTGTGAGATTAAAAAATGTTCCTTGTCCTATGCTGCAAGACTTTTGTACAGTAGTGAATATCTAATATGTTATGAAATGTCTCATGTATTTGTGGATTGTTTTTTAAAACAACCTTAGTATTTGCACCCATCATCTACAGCCACATGAGTGGCTACCCATAGAAGAGCTAGGCAGCTGCTGACTCAGGCGGGTCTTGTGAACTGCTAAGAATTTCAGACTTTATCCTAATTTTACATAAGACCTATGGAAAGATCTTAAGCTGAAGAGTAGCGTAATTTATTTTGAAGGTATTCTTGCCACTTCGTAGAAAATAAGTCGAAAAGGAGCAAGATTAAAAAGCAATAGGCCATTAAGGAACTATTGCAATTGTCTAGGTGTGAAATGATGGAAGCTTATATCAAGAGTGCAGCAGAAAGACTCCCATCCTTCAACCTCAACAGACCCAGGTGGGGCTCAGGTGGTAAGCCCATGAGGCCTTTGAAGACATGACTTAACCCTCATTAGATCCATCTCCTGACTTTTGGTCATAGCAGCCATACTAAAATATGATTTTTTCCCCTTATCTGAGAATCAAACTTATTATCCTTTGTAACAGGAGGATATCCTTTGTAATTGGGAATATTCACTGATTCATCATTCCACCTATTACAGAGGGCACTCAAGATGTTTCGCCTCTGAGTTGGCCTCCACAATGAGCCATGTCTCTTGGTATTCATGTCACATGTTATCCTCTGCTCCCAGCAAATGACTGCAAAGTGGACTTATTAATTCTCTTATAATGAATAGAAAACAGGAGAAGTTTCAGGTGTCACTTTAGAAGTTAGATCCCATGAAGACTGTGGCTTGCTCCCTCTGAGAGAAGCCAGCTGCCCTGTTGGAAGCTGCTCTATGAAAAGGCCACACAGTAGGGAAGTAATCTGTTTACCCAGAAGCTGGTAAGGACCTGAAGTTGGCCAGAAGTCTTATCAGTGAGCTTGGAAACAGATTCTCCCCCACTCAAGCCTTGACTGTGGCTCTGGCTAATACCTTGATTATAACCCAGTGAGAGAGAGATGCTGAGCCACTGCTACCCAGCTAAGGTGTGCTCAGAGTCCTCACTCATAAGAACTGTGAGATTAAAAAATGTTCCTTGTCCTATGCTGCAAGACTTTTGTACAGTAGTGAATATCTAATATGTTATGAAATGTCTCATGTATTTGTGGATTGTTTTTTAAAACAACCTTAGTATTTGCACCCATCATCTACAGCCACATGAGTGGCTCCATTCCCATCAGAAGAGTAGTGGCCAGCCATAATGCAAAACATTCCTAGAGACCTTGGTTACAGACCTAGAAGAAATTTAGAGACCAATGTCCAGTCCTCTGAGAGATGAGTAAATGGAGACTCAAAGAGGAGGCAGATCTCTCAAGTCACTGGGTTTAGTGTAGGAATAATGCCCTTGATCTTAAAATTTCCAGATTGATTTAGCATCTGTGTAATTCTAGCTTTCGGGACAATAAGCCAGAATCTGATCGGAAACTTGTAGATGATACTCGAAGTGTTCAGTACTTGGAAATGTAAAGGCTTCCTGGCGTAAGGATAAGTCTAGACTTTCTGCTGGCAATGGGTGATGGCTGGTATAGGAATGGCCCCATGCTGTGCCATCCCAAGGACACATCTTGTGTTCATTGTCAATGGGGACTTTGTTAGTGACTGAAGCTCCTTAAACTTATGAGATGAAGTATAAGATGATAAAGGTACAAGAAAAATGTCTTGGTTCAGGTGCATAATTCATGAAGCCTGAACATAAATATTAATGATCCCGTCCACCAAAGTTAGGCAAATGAAATATGCAAAGGAAGATATACTTGGAAGCTCAGAAACTTCAGGTCTTTCAGACTAAGTTCCCCTGAGGGGATGGCTATAAAAGTATAGCTAGATTTGTTCAGCAAATTATAGCTTGCTAAGAACCTTCACATTTATTAATTTGTATTATTCTCACAATATTCCTATGAGGTAAAAAGAAAGGGAGGAGCATTCATTTTATGAAGGAGAAAGTGAAGCCCCGCATAGTCTCAGAGTTTGAGCTAGAATTCAGGTGATCTGATTCCAAATCCCATGTTTCCTCCATGACCTCACTCTGTCATGTTACTGTTAACATGGTATAATTAAGATGACATGCAAAGCCCTCTTTATGTTAAATAAAGCAGAAACAACAATAATAAGGTAAAGCTACTGTGCCAAGAACGTTTTAAAATCTCTCTGTCTTGTAAAATTTGTCTCTATAAAATGAGAAATAAATAGGGCTCATTGCATGTTTCTGGGGTGATTAAATGAAGTAATGTACAAACAAAAGTCAACATGGTGCCTGAAAATAGAGATCACTCAGTGAATGGCAGTTATTATGAGAATAAGTAACTAAATAATATGGGTCTTCAGGCAAAATTGCCTTTATTTACTTATTCATTCAACTAGTATTTATTGAGCATCATTTCTGAATAGCTTTGTTAAAGTATAATTGATATACAAAACTGGCACATATTTAATATGTATAATTTGATGAGTATGAAGATATGTATACACATGTGAAGCTATCACCATAAGGCAGTAGACATCTATCACCTCAAAATTTTCTTCAGTTTCTCCACCTTTTTATAATGAAAACACAACATCTATAATGAATATTATTAACTATAGACTATTCAGAATTTCTGATACATACAGCATGCCTATTCTGAGTTATAATTATGAACAAAAAAAGGCATTCTTTTTCCTTTTCATGTAGGAGGCTGACAACAAATAAGAATAGTAGTCAGCTGGTAGTAAAATGGAGGCCAATAAGGCGGGACAAGGGTGGAAAGGAGTTCAAGAGGGACATGAACATTCTCTGCAATGAAGTGGCATTTGGTCCACGTGAAGTATCTTCCATGTCTGGACCTCTCTTCCCCATAGGCCATCTTGCACGTGTGCTAAGTCACTTCCCTCATGTCTGACTGTTTGCAACCATATGGACTATAGTCTACCAGGCTTCTCTGTCCATGGAATTCTCCAGGCAAGATTGCTGGAGTGGGTTGCCATACCCTCCGCCAGGAGATTCCAGACATTTATTAATTTGTTTTATTCTCACAAGAATCCTATGAGGTAAAAAGAAAGGGAGGAGCATTCATTTTATGAAGGAGAAAGTGAAGCCCCGCATAGTCTCAGAGTTTGAGCTAGAATTCAGGTGATCTGATTCCAAATCCCATGTTTCCTCCATGACCTCACTCTGTCATGTTACTGTTAACATGGTATAATTAAGATGACATGCAAAGCCCTCTTTATGTTAAATAAAGCAGAAACAACAATAATAAGGTAAAGCTACTGTGCCAAGAACGTTTTAAAATCTCTCTGTCTTGTAAAATTTGTCTCTATAAAATGAGAAATAAATAGGGCTCATTGCATGTTTCTGGGGTGATTAAATGAAGTAATGTACAAACAAAAGTCAACATGGTGCCTGAAAATAGAGATCACTCAGTGAATGGCAGTTATTATGAGAATAAGTAACTAAATAATATGGGTCTTCAGGCAAAATTGCCTTTATTTACTTATTCATTCAACTAGTATTTATTGAGCATCATTTCTGAATAGCTTTGTTAAAGTATAATTGATATACAAAACTGGCACATATTTAATATGTATAATTTGATGAGTATGAAGATATGTATACACATGTGAAGCTATCACCATAAGGCAGTAGACATCTATCACCTCAAAATTTTCTTCAGTTTCTCCACCTTTTTATAATGAAAACACAACATCTATAATGAATATTATTAACTATAGACTATTCAGAATTTCTGATACATACAGCATGCCTATTCTGAGTTATAATTATGAACAAAAAAAGGCATTCTTTTTCCTTTTCATGTAGGAGGCTGACAACAAATAAGAATAGTAGTCAGCTGGTAGTAAAATGGAGACCAATAAGGCGGGACAAGGGTGGAAAGGAGTTCAAGAGGGACATGAACATTCTCTGCAATGAAGTGGCATTTGGTCCACGTGAAGTATCTTCCATGTCTGGACCTCTCTTCCCCATAGGCCATCTTGCACGTGTGCTAAGTCACTTCCCTCATGTCTGACTGTTTGCAACCATATGGACTATAGTCTACCAGGCTTCTCTGTCCATGGAATTCTCCAGGCAAGATTGCTGGAGTGGGTTGCCATACCCTCCTCCAGGAGATCTTCCAGACCCAAGGTTGGAACCTTTGTCTCTTAAGTCTCCTGCATTGGTGGGTGGTTCTTTACCTCAAGCATGATCTGGGAAGTTTAGGCTATCTTGGTGTTTAGCAATTCAGAATTCTGACTAGCATCTTGGGGGTTTTCAGTAAGGCTCAAACTCAGTGTATCAAGGTATCCTCCACTTTCACCATTGCCCCAACTGTTAGCATTCGCTTTCCAAGTCGCCCAGCAGAAGGTACTGGGTTGGCCCAAGTTAGTTCAGGATGTTATGAAACAATGCTATGGAAAAACCTAAATGAACTTCTTGCCTAACCCAGTGTAATTTCGCCTTTCACATCTCCTTCCAGGGCACTGCCTTTTTTTTTTTCATCATGAAACAGATTCTGTAAATTCTCTATTGAACCTACATATGACTCTGCTTATACTCAACTGAAAAATCTCTTCTACATCCTTATCATGTCATCACTGTATTCTAACTATTCGTTTATTTAATTCAACAAATATTTATTGCCATCTGCTATGTGCTGGCACAGTATCAAGCATGGATATACAACTGTCTATCCATCTTCTTTTACATGTGTCTGGTTTCTGGAGGGCAGAGTTTGTGACTACTTCTCTTTTTCTAAAATGTATTTCTTTTTAATTGGAGGATAATTGCTTTACAATATTGTGTTGGTTTCTGCCATGCATCAGCATGAATCAGCCATAGGTATACATATGTCCCCTCTCACTTGAGCCTCCCTCCCACCTCTCATACCATCCCACCCCTCTAGGTTGTTATGACTACTTCTTATGATACTATCCTCTGCACCTAGAATTTCTTTGATAAAAAAGTATGAACCTGGGACTTTCCTGGTGGTCCAACGGCTAAGACTCCACACTCCCAAGGGGGTCAGAGTTCAATTCCTAGACAGGTAAATAGATCCCACATACCACAACAAAGATCAAAGATCCAATATGCTACAACTAAGACCTAGTGCAGATGAATAAATAAATATTTTTTTTAAAGCATGAACCTAAAGAGCTATTAAGTAAATTAATCAAACTAAAATTCAATGTCTTTCTTACTCTTCATATTTCTCTACCTTTTCATAAAAATATCATTAAGTCCCTTGTATTTTACACATTGAGGTTTATAAAAATCTTTTGCATAACTAATTCCACCAAGAATTAGAAGATACATATATAGTCAGTCACTGCATCAGTAATTGTACTGTTAGGAAATTATTTCAAGTACATAAAAAGAATCTAGTCAAACATTTGAGTAAATAAATACATATAAAATAAATTTATAATTATGCTCTTTTAAGCATTATTTATATTAGTGGAAATCAGTCACAGTCTATATGTCCAGCAATGTGATAACACTCACTTCTTTCTATACTATTGCACCTTTCTTCTACTCCTCTTCCCTTCCTTCTCTTTCTAATTTTGCTCTTATCTTCCATTCTATTTTCTTAATAGAAATAAAGCAATATCATCCAGGACCCAAATAAAGGCTTTCCAATTTGAAAGATTATAACCATAAGATTAAGGAAGAAAGCTATCTCTCTCCTATAAAATGTGTACACAGTCAATATACTTTATTGAGATATACATTATTTCCCCGAAACATTATCTATAGACCTAATTTGAGATGGTTATTCTAAAGAAGATTGACTTAGGTATCTTCCATCTTCCTGGGACAACAAGACTAGGATCATTTTTAATTAAGTTCTTAAGTAGATGTTCAACATATAGAGTGACTTCCAACTGCAACTTTGTGTGATGGCTGGCTTGTGTTTATGACTTCTCATGGAATATTTTCTCCCTCCATTCATTGCTAAAGTTTCTTGGGCAAACTTCTCTTATTGTAAATTTCTTTGCAATTCTCTAGGATGTGTATTTCTATTTCTCCCGTACACTAAAAGTGTACTAAAGTTCTGTATAGTCCCATCCCCTTGTCTTTGGTAGACTCTACTTCTTATGATACTATCCTCTGCACCTAGAATTTCTTTGATAAAAAAGTATGAACCTGGGACTTTCCTGGTGGTCCAATGGCTAAGACTCCACACTCCCAAGGGGGTCAGAGTTCAATTCCTAGACAGGTAAATAGATCCCACATACCACAACAAAGATCAAAGATCCAATATGCTACAACTAAGACCTAGTGCAGATGAATAAATAAATATTTTTTTTAAAGCATGAACCTAAAGAGCTATTAAGTAAATTAATCAAACTAAAATTCAATGTCTTTCTTACTCTTCATATTTCTCTACCTTTTCATAAAAATATCATTAAGTCCCTTGTATTTTACACATTGAGGTTTATAAAAATCTTTTGCATAACTAATTCCACCAAGAATTAGAAGATACATATATAGTCAGTCACTGCATCAGTAATTG
This sequence comes from Tragulus kanchil, assembly GCA_022376925.1. Taxonomy (NCBI): domain Eukaryota; kingdom Metazoa; phylum Chordata; class Mammalia; order Artiodactyla; family Tragulidae; genus Tragulus; species Tragulus kanchil. The sequence continues at coordinate 183,857,168 of JAIOJX010000004.1, read as the reverse complement.
TACTGTTAGGAAATTATTTCAAGTACATAAAAAGAATCTAGTCAAACATTTGAGTAAATAAATACATATAAAATAAATTTATAATTATGCTCTTTTAAGCATTATTTATATTAGTGGAAATCAGTCACAGTCTATATGTCCAGCAATGTGATAACACTCACTTCTTTCTATACTATTGCACCTTTCTTCTACTCCTCTTCCCTTCCTTCTCTTTCTAATTTTTGCTCTTATCTTCCATTCTATTTTCTTAATAGAAATAAAGCAATATCATCCAGGACCCAAATAAAGGCTTTCCAATTTGAAAGATTATAACCATAAGATTAAGGAAGAAAGCTATCTCTCTCCTATAAAATGTGTACACAGTCAATATACTTTATTGAGATATACATTATTTCCCCGAAACATTATCTATAGACCTAATTTGAGATGGTTATTCTAAAGAAGATTGACTTAGGTATCTTCCATCTTCCTGGGACAACAAGACTAGGATCATTTTTAATTAAGTTCTTAAGTAGATGTTCAACATATAGAGTGACTTCCAACTGCAACTTTGTGTGATGGCTGGCTTGTGTTTATGACTTCTCCTGGAATATTTTCTCCCTCCATTCATTGCTAAAGTTTCTTGGGCAAACTTCTCTTATTGTAAATTTCTTTGCATTTCTCTAGGATGTGTATTTCTATTTCTCCCGTACACTAAAAGTGTACTAAAGTTCTGTATAGTCCCATCCCCTTGTCTTTGGTAGACTCTGAGTTTCGTTCTGTCTCTAAACCCTGTAAGACTGCAAGTATTTGTTTCACAAGATAAGAAAATACCCTCTAGCACAAGCCAGGTTCAGTGCTATGCTTACATCTCTAAGTCCTTATAATGAATAATGAATACCACTTAACTTCTGCCAGTTCAAGGAAGCATTCAAAAAAGTAAAAAACTATTTTAATCTAGCATTGACTGTTGACTTTAGCAAGAGAACTGGTAGTGAGGAGTTCGTAGGAGACACCTGGTGGACCATGATGCTAGAAACAGAATTCCCTCACTTGTGCTAGAAAGAGAAGTCTATCACTCAATAAGAGAATGAATTTGAACTCAAATCCAAGCATACCTGTCTCTAAGAACCCATTTTTTTATAGTTTCTGAAACATATGACGTCTAATACCGGAACAGTGATGATCCCACTTTGATCCAATTGAGCCAGATTAAAATGTGGATGCTACCTTTATTTCTAAGAATTTATATGACTTTTCCTTATGACTTAACTCCAGAATACAACTTTGTTTCTGCTCATTCCAAAGCAGAGAAAGCAACTAAACCTAGTGGTAGGAGTGCAGCAGAGTGCTGTTAAAGGGAGCACACAGGACTTTCTTCTTTAAGGGCTCTTTTACCACACAAGTGATGATAAGTGATTAACTTGTTCCTCTTCCTGCTCCATTCACCTCCAACCCCTTTCTCTCTTTCTAGTCAAGTGGGCAGCATTACTCTTAGAATTCAAGATCAATGGGCTGTCATATGCTTATATAAAATCTCTTTCTCTATTTCTTCTTCACTAAGATACTCAGACCCTTTATGATGTGTAATATGACAACCACAGCACAGGTAAACATTTTACTTGCATTTCTGAAGACTCCATCTACAGAAGGTATCAACTTTCCCTGATGACTTCTAAGAGGTTTACCATGGGAAAACGGAAATTTTTCTGGCTACGTATTTTATTATTTATACAAGAGAGAACTAAAATTCTAGGCATACCTGAAAGGTAAGGTGTCCTTCAGATGCATAGATTGAGTCATTCCACTACCTCTCTCATTGCCCATTTATCCATTCACCCATACATTTACTACTGTCAGTAAACCATTCATCCATCAGTCTAATATCCGTATAGTATCCCCCTCCACCCATTCATTTGCACCCATCCATTCTTCAGTCTATTTGTCCAACCACAATCTATTCATCCAACCACAATCTATCCATCAGTATACCTTTCATCTCTCATTTATTTATCCATCTATCCATTCATCTACCTGTTTACACCTTACTTCTACCCATTTATCTATGTACCTCTCAAGCTATCTATATCTATCAATTTATTCAAAAATATGTAAGCATTCAATCTGCTAACTGGACTATATATGAATACAAAGAAAACTACCTCTGCAATATAAGGTAAAACATGGCAAGCGCTTTTATATAAACAAAGTATTCAGGGAAATTCAGGAATAGAGCAATTAGTGCTTCAAGGTGAAGAGAGAGAGAAAAGTAATGAAGAGAAGTAGCACAAATAACATATGTTTTTATTATAATAGTTGGAAATGGGGTGGATATAGTTAGAACATAAGGTTCCAAGAGTTTTTATCAATGCTCAGAGGCTTATATTCTTCCCAACTATATGAATTGTAAGTTGATCTTTGACTTGAGCTATCTTAACCTGCCTTTGTATCATTTAGATTAACAGTGTCTTGACTCTCCAAAAACTTGGATTCCCTTATCTAATGAATGTCAACATCATGGAGTAGTGAGGAGCTTAGATTCTAAATTGGGCAGAGCTTTGTTGGGGCTAATGATCAATGTCTCATAAGATTATCATATGCTGTTTTTAAATATTTGCACATGCTCACTAAATGGTTCTTATTATTACTCTTTAATTTTTAGGGAAGATCTTCAGTAAATGGTCATGTAGTCTTTAAATAAGTCAAAATTAACTCTAATTCCATCTGTTGTGTATCCCTGGCCCTGACCACCATCTCCCCATTTGTTAATTTATAAATTAATTCAGTAAGTATTTTATGAATACTAAATTTATGTCATAATATTCTGCACTGTGCATTGTATTTGCAATATCTTTTAATCCCAAAACCTATCAGAAAAGTATAATCATTCCTATTCTAAGGCTAAACAAATTGAGGTTCAAGGAGATGTCTAAAGTCAAATGATTAGTAAGAGGTATAGCTACTTTTTGGGCTTCCCTGGTGGCTTAGATGGTAAAGAATCCATCAGCAATTCAGGAGGCCCAGGTTTGATCCCTGGGTTGGGAAGATCTTCTGGAGAAGGAAATGGCTACCCATTCCAGTATTATTGCCTGGACAATTCCATGCACAGAGTAGCCTGGAAGACCCCAGTCCCTGGGGCAAAGTGTCAGACATGACTGAGCAACTAATGCCTTCACCTCACTTCAAAGATGGGTTTTAACATCTGCGATATAGCTCTTAGTACAGCTCCTCCTTGATTTTCAGTATGGTTACATCTTAATAAAATCATGATAAATTGAAAATATTATTAGTCAGAAATGCAACTTATGTACTTAAGCTACTAAACATCACAGTCTAGCCTTGCCTACACAAACATGCTCAGAACATTTAAAGTAGCCTACAACTGGGCAAAATCATCTAACTCAAAGCCTAATTTATAGTCATGTTGAAGAGAGAGAAAAGTAATGAAGAGAAGTAGCACAAATAACATATGGTTTTATTATAATAGCTGGAAATGGGGTGGATATAGTTAGAACATAAGGTTCCAAGAGTTTTTATCAATGCTCAGAGGCTTATATTCTTCCCAACTATATGAATTGTAAGTTGATCTTTGACTTGAGCTATCTTAACCTGCCTTTGTATCATTTAGATTAACAGTGTCTTGACTCTCCAAAAACTTGGATTCCCTTATCTAATGAATGTCAACATCATGGAGTAGTGAGGAGCTTAGATTCTAAATTGGGCAGAGCTTTGTTGGGGCTAATGATCAATGTCTCATAAGATTATCATATGCTGTTTTTAAATATTTGCACATGCTCACTAAATGGTTCTTATTATTACTCTTTAATTTTTAGGGAAGATCTTCAGTAAATGGTCATGTAGTCTTTAAATAAGTCAAAATTAACTCTAATTCCATCTGTTGTGTATCCCTGGCCCTGACCACCATCTCCCCATTTGTTAATTTATAAATTAATTCAGTAAGTATTTTATGAATACTAAATTTATGTCATAATATTCTGCACTGTGCATTGTATTTGCAATATCTTTTAATCCCAAAACCTATCAGAAAAGTATAATCATTCCTATTCTAAGGCTAAACAAATTGAGGTTCAAGGAGATGTCTAAAGTCAAATGATTAGTAAGAGGTATAGCTACTTTTTGGGCTTCCCTGGTGGCTTAGATGGTAAAGAATCCATCAGCAATTCAGGAGGCCCAGGTTTGATCCCTGGGTTGGGAAGATCTTCTGGAGAAGGAAATGGCTACCCATTCCAGTATTATTGCCTGGACAATTCCATGCACAGAGTAGCCTGGAAGACCCCAGTCCCTGGGGCAAAGTGTCAGACGTGACTGAGCAACTAATGCCTTCACCTCACTTCAAAGCTGGGTTTTAACATCTGCGATATAGCTCTTAGTACAGCTCCTCCTTGATTTTCAGTATGGTTACATCTTAATAAAATCATGATAAATTGAAAATATTATTAGTCAGAAATGCAACTTATGTACTTAAGCTACTAAACATCACAGTCTAGCCTTGCCTACACAAACATGCTCAGAACATTTAAAGTAGCCTACAACTGGGCAAAATCATCTAACTCAAAGCCTAATTTATAGTCATGTTGAAAATCATATGAAATTTATTTAATACTATACAGAAAATGAAACACAGAATGGTCATATGGTGCAGAATGGTTTTGAGTATGTAGGCTGTTTACACTAGTGGTCACGTGGCTGATGAGAAGCTGCAGCACACTGCTACCTAGTATCAGGAAAGAAAATCATCCTCTGTGCCACTAGCCTAAGAAAAGATCAAAATTCAAAGTTCAAATGCAAATCTCTTTCACACTATCATGAAGTTGAAAAAAAACCTAAGATGAACCATTATAAATTGAGAATCATTTGTCCCTCTATGTTAGAGATGAAGAAGCTTAGAGTTGGAGAGTTTGCATCACTTACCTTAGGTCACAGAACCACTGAGGGGCAGAACCAAGTATGAACCCAAGTTCCCTTATCTCCAGGTCCATGTAATCACCACAGTGCCTATTTCTCCTTCAAAACCTTGTAGGAGAGATGAGAAGCATGCATCATCATTGTAATACAAGGCTGAAAAGGACTAATTGAACAACATAAGACAGGGAGAGATCATGTCTTGCTAAACAGGATTAGGAAATACTTCCAATAAGAGGAGGCACTTAAGTTGAGCCTTGGAGATGAAGTAGATTTGGATATATTAGAGGAAGTGGTACTGGGCATCCCAGATTTGGGGACAAATGATTAAATATCACACAAGAATGAAACACACAAGACAAAGCGTGAGTAAGCCAGTTGTGTTGGAAGTGAGCATTGAGGATGCAGTGTCCCTCCTCACTTCTGTTTATACACATCAGATTGCTCTGCACCATAGACAAAAGTCCTGAACAGGAAGTAGAAGGTCAGCCACTCACAAAGAAAAAAAGGAAAAACGATATATCTGCTACGAAGGGTAAGACAAGGCTGCTTCTCTGTTGGCTATATCCTTTTCCTTTCTGTGAAGGATGAGCCCAGGACTTCTTGGACTATGTGAAAGTGAGAGCATTACTATGAACAGCCAGAGATGGCTTTAGAAAAATGGGAAAGAGAGTGGTGGAGTTAAGGAACAGAATTAGCATTAATACTGGATTCATACTGCCTGTATTTAAAATTCTACTTTTGCTGCTTACTGTCTATGTGATCCTGGGCAAATGCCCTTAGCTTCCTGAGCCTTAGTCTTCTCATCTTTCAAATGGGTACAATGACACCTAGTTCATATTAGTATTGTATCATAATCACAGACATGAATCTAGCACATGTGGTAGAACTAGCTTTTATTCTCCAGCATGAAGAAGAAAAAGGAAAAGCAAGGAAAGGTGGTGACAGAAAAGGAGGGAAACAAGGGTCAAATGCAAATCTCTTACACACGATCTTGAAGTTGAAAAAAAACCTAAGATGAACCATTATAAATTGAGAATCATTTGTCCCTCTATGTTAGAGATGAAGAAGCTTAGAGTTGGAGAGTTTGCATCACTTGCCTTAGGTCACAGAACCACTGAGGGGCAGAACCAAGTATGAACCCAAGTTCCCTTATCTCCAGGTCCATGTAATCACCACAGTGCCTATTTCTCCTTCAAAACCTTGTAGGAGAGATGAGAAGCATGCATCATCATTGTAATACAAGGCTGAAAAGGACTAATTGAACAACATAAGACAGGGAGAGATCATGTCTTGCTAAACAGGATTAGGAAATACTTCCAATAAGAGGAGGCACTTAAGTTGAGCCTTGGAGATGAAGTAGATTTGGATATATTAGAGGAAGTGGTACTGGGCATCCCAGATTTGGGGACAAATGATTAAATATCACACAAGAATGAAACACACAAGACAAAGCGTGAGTAAGCCAGTTGTGTTGGAAGTGAGCATTGAGGATGCAGTGTCCCTCCTCACTTCTGTTTATACACATCAGATTGCTCTGCACCATAGACAAAAGTCCTGAACAGGAAGTAGAAGGTCAGCCACTCACAAAGAAAAAAAGGAAAGACGATATATCTGCTACGAAGGGTAAGACAAGGCTGCTTCTCTGTTGGCTATATCCTTTTCCTTTCTGTGAAGGATGAGCCCAGGACTTCTTGGACTATGTGAAAGTGAGAGCATTACTATGAACAGCCAGAGATGGCTTTAGAAAAATGGGAAAGAGAGTGGTGGAGTTAAGGAACAGAATTAGCATTAATACTGGATTCATACTGCCTGTATTTAAAATTCTACTTTTGCTGCTTACTGTCTATGTGATCCTGGGCAAATGCCCTTAGCTTCCTGAGCCTTAGTCTTCTCATCTTTCAAATGGGTACAATGACACCTAGTTCATATTAGTATTGTATCATAATCACAGACATGAATCTAGCACATGTGGTAGAACTAGCTTTTATTCTCCAGCATGAAGAAGAAAAAGGAAAAGCAAGGAAAGGTGGTGACAGAAAAGGAGGGGAAAAGACAAGGGTCAAAGAGGATGACAAATCAGCAAGTCTTTTCCTGGGGACCTCTGTGCTGTCTCAAGGATTCTTCCCCAGTTCTGCCCACACCATTTCCTGCCACTCTGTGTTTGGAGTTGGAATATCAAGCATTTTTGAGCTTTTACTGCAGCAATTAAGGGCTCATAAAGCCATTTTTATGACTGTATAATAAACTGAGCTACATTTGTGGTTGCCAAAGTGAGGTTGCCATGTGAGGAACTCGGTGTGAACCACTGCAGCCTACAGTAGCCTATGGGAGCAATGCTGGATCTGGTTTTTGGACCAGCACTATCCAATAGAAATATAATGTGAGTCATGCATGTAATTTTCTAGTAACCACATTAATAAAGTACACACAGAAGAAATTAATTTTAATAATATATGTTATTTAACCCAGTGTATCCCAAACACTATCATTTCCACATTGGATCAACATAAAATATTTTTGTTTGATTTTTATTCATCTTTACTGTAGTATAGTTGCTTTACAATGCTGTGTCAGCTTCTACTGCATAGCAAAATGAATCAGCCATATGTATACATGTGTCTCCTGCCTTTTGGGTTTCCTTCCCAGTTAGGACACCACAGAGCTTTAAGTAGACTTCCCTGTGCTATACAGTATGTTCTCATTAGTTATCTATTTTATGGTTTTGTTATTTTTTTTGTTTGGTTTTTCCCCAAGCCCTTGTCTGTGGGATCTCAGGCAAGAACTCGATTATGCTACGAAGGGTAAGACAAGGCTGCTTCTCTGTTGGCTATATCCTTTTCCTTTCTGTGAAGGATGAGCCCAGGACTTCTTGGACTATGTGAAAGTGAGAGCATTACTATGAACAGACAGAGATGGTTTTAGAAAATGGGAAAGAGAGTGGTGGAGTTAAGGAACAGAATTAGCATTAATACTGGATTCATACTGCCTGTATTTAAAATTCTACTTTTGCTGCTTACTGTCTATGTGATCCTGGGCAAATGCCCTTAGCTTCCTGAGCCTTAGTCTTCTCATCTTTCAAATGGGTACAATGACACCTAGTTCATATTAGTATTGTATCATAATCACAGACATGAATCTAGCACATGTGGTAGAACTAGCTTTTATTCTCCAGCATGAAGAAGAAAAAGGAAAAGCAAGGAAAGGTGGTGACAGAAAAGGAGGGGAAAAGACAAGGGTCAAAGAGGATGACAAATCAGCAAGTCTTTTCCTGGGGACCTCTGTGCTGTCTCAAGGATTCTTCCCCAGTTCTGCCCACACCATTTCCTGCCACTCTGTGTTTGGAGTTGGAATATCAAGCATTTTTGAGCTTTTACTGCAGCAATTAAGGGCTCATAAAGCCATTTTTATGACTGTATAATAAACTGAGCTACATTTGTGGTTGCCAAAGTGAGGTTGCCATGTGAGGAACTCGGTGTGAACCACTGCAGCCTACAGTAGCCTATGGGAGCAATGCTGGATCTGGTTTTTGGACCAGCACTATCCAATAGAAATATAATGTGAGTCATGCATGTAATTTTCTAGTAACCACATTAATAAAGTACACACAGAAGAAATTAATTTTAATAATATATGTTATTTAACCCAGTGTATCCCAAACACTATCATTTCCACATTGGATCAACATAAAATATTTTTGTTTGATTTTTATTCATCTTTACTGTAGTATAGTTGCTTTACAATGCTGTGTCAGCTTCTACTGCATAGCAAAATGAATCAGCCATATGTATACATGTGTCTCCTGCCTTTTGGGTTTCCTTCCCAGTTAGGACACCACAGAGCTTTAAGTAGACTTCCCTGTGCTATACAGTATGTTCTCATTAGTTATCTATTTTATGGTTTTGTTATTTGTTGTTTGGTTGCTAAGTTGTGTCCAACTCTTTGCAACCCTGGGGACCCCAGGCTCCTCTGTCTGTGGGATTCTCCAGGCAAGAATACTGGAGTGGGTTGCCATTTCCTTCTCCAGGGGATCTTCCTAACCCAGGAATGGAACTCATGTCTCCTGGATTGGCAGGTGGATTCTGTGCCACTGTGCCACCTGGGAAGCCCTGTCTATTTTATACATAGTCTCAGTAGTGTATATGTGTCCATCTCCACTTCCCCATTCTTCTCAGCCCACCTCTTTCTGCTTTGCTATCTATATTTGTTCTCCATCTCTCTGTCTCTATTTCTGAATATTTGCAAAGCAGAAAATATTATTAATGATACATTTTAAGTTCCCTTTATCACATTGAGTACTTGAAGGCTGGTGTTTATCCTACACTCACAGCTCCTCTCAGTTCAGTTACATTTTAAGTGCTGAGGAGCTTCACGTACCTACTAAACTGGACTGCCACAGGCCTGGGTTCTGCTTCTGCAAAAAATCACCAGGACATGGCAGTATGAACAGTATGGGTTCTGTGGTGCTCCAGTTAGTATGTCTAACCTCCATCCTCTCCCACTTTTCCCTTATGCTCTATCATTGTACACAAACATGGAGTGGATCTTATCAAATACTTGCCTGATGAGTCCTCACAGAACAACTACTGATTGGAGGGGGCCCTTTGGAAGGGGCCCATTGCAGATGCCACCTATCATCTGCCAAGGCCCACATAGGATCATGGTTTTGGACCAGCACTATCCAATAGAAATATAATGTGAGTCATGCATGTAATTTTCTAGTAACCACATTAATAAAGTACACACAGAAGAAATTAATTTTAATAGTATATGTTATTTAACCCAGTGTATCCCAAACACTATCATTTCCACATTGGATCAACATAAAATATTTTTGTTTGATTTTTATTCATCTTTACTGTAGTATAGTTGCTTTACAATGCTGTGTCAGCTTCTACTGCATAGCAAAATGAATCAGCCATATGTATACATGTGTCTCCTGCCTTTTGGGTTTCCTTCCCAGTTAGGACACCACAGAGCTTTAAGTAGACTTCCCTGTGCTATACAGTATGTTCTCATTAGTTATCTATTTTATGGTTTTGTTATTTGTTGTTTGGTTGCTAAGTTGTGTCCAACTCTTTGCAACCCTGGGGACCCCAGGCTCCTCTGTCTGTGGGATTCTCCAGGCAAGAATACTGGAGTGGGTTGCCATTTCCTTCTCCAGGGGATCTTCCTAACCCAGGAATGGAACTCATGTCTCCTGGATTGGCAGGTGGATTCTGTGCCACTGTGCCACCTGGGAAGCCCTGTCTATTTTATACATAGTCTCAGTAGTGTATATGTGTCCATCTCCACTTCCCCATTCTTCTCAGCCCACCTCTTTCTGCTTTGCTATCTATATTTGTTCTCCATCTCTGTGTCTCTATTTCTGAATATTTGCAAAGCAGAAAATATTATTAATGATACATTTTAAGTTCCCTTTATCACATTGAGTACTTGAAGGCTGGTGTTTATCCTACACTCACAGCTCCTCTCAGTTCAGTTACATTTTAAGTGCTGAGGAGCTTCACGTACCTACTAAACTGGACTGCCACAGGCCTGGGTTCTGCTTCTGCAAAAAATCACCAGGACATGGCAGTATGAACAGTATGGGTTCTGTGGTGCTCCAGTTAGTATGTCTAACCTCCATCCTCTCCCACTTTTCCCTTATGCTCTATCATTGTACACAAACATGGAGTGGATCTTATCAAATACTTGCCTGATGAGTCCTCACAGAACAACTACTGATTGGAGGGGCCGTTTGGAAGGGGCCCATTGCAGATGCCACCTATCATCTGCCAAGGCCCACAGGTTGCCTGAGGGCAGTTGTATGACACGGTTTCCCCCATCTGCCCACCCACTCCTCCCCGTGATTGCTCGCAGTCCTTCCCTGCAAACTCTCTTCGAAACTCACCCTCCCTCCTTTCCCTGACTCCACTCATTCCCCACTTTGAACAGAAGCAAAAGAAAGGCCCTTGTTATTTCAAATGGGGTTTGACGCAGCTTCACAAAGAGCATAAAATCAAACCATTTTCACAGGCAATCACACCCGAGCAGTTAAAACAAACTGAGAACTCAATTACAGCCCATTACTGTCGGAATTGGTACTCCCTGTCTCTCCATATACTCTGGCTTCTGGAAAAAAGGGGGTGGGAAGGGTCAAAGGGCTCCCACTTCTGTAGCCTGCTAATAAGCTGGGCTCACTGAAAAGACAAGGGAACAACTCCACTGCTATTTAGACAGCAGAAAAATGAGGATGTTGACAAACCATAAGCGAAGATACGCTCAACATTTGATTGGCAGCATGGGCCAAAAGAATTGGGTCTATTGTGTGTGTATATGAATATCTGGGTATGTGTGTGCACATAGCCGTGTGTGTGTGTGTGTGTGTGTGTGTGTGTGTGTGTGTGTCCTCTTCCCCACACCCATATAGTGTGTACAGACATCAACTTTAACAGTAGTGAAAGTCAGAGTAAAATAAGAATCTGATTTCACATGGGCATTCTGGACATAGCAAATTAATGCCTCTGTTGTAAAAAGAGGATAATAAAACCACCTATCACATAGAGTTGTTATGAAGACCAAACATAGTAAGCTTTCTGTGAATTATTTTCTCAGAGTTACTTATTTGATTATAAGGAAAATGTAGGATGAACCAATCAACATGGTTAATGAACAGTAGAAAGAGAAATGAGTCTACTTTTAAGTGCTGAGGAGCTTCACGAAAAATTGGCCCCTGGGTTCTGCTTCTGCAAAAATCACCAGGACATGGCAGTATGAACAGTATGGGTTCTGTGGTGCTCCAGTTAGTATGTCTAACCTCCATCCTCTCCCACTTTTCCCTTATGCTCTATCATTGTACACAAACATGGAGTGGATCTTATCAAATACTTGCCTGATGAGTCCTCACAGAACAACTACTGATTGGAGGGGCCTTTTGGGAAAGGGGGCCCATTGCAGATGCCACCTATCATCTGCCAAGGCCCACAGGTTGCCTGAGGGCAGTTGTATGACACGGTTTCCCCCATCTGCCCACCCACTCCTCCCCGTGATTGCTCGCAGTCCTTCCCTGCAAACTCTCTTCGAAACTCACCCTCCCTCCTTTCCCTGACTCCACTCATTCCCCACTTTGAACAGAAGCAAAAGAAAGGCCCTTGTTATTTCAAATGGGGTTTGACGCAGCTTCACAAAGAGCATAAAATCAAACCATTTTCACAGGCAATCACACCCGAGCAGTTAAAACAAACTGAGAACTCAATTACAGCCCATTACTGTCGGAATTGGTACTCCCTGTCTCTCCATATACTCTGGCTTCTGGAAAAAGGGGATGGGAAGGGTCAAAGGGCTCCCACTTCTGTAGCCTGCTAATAAGCTGGGCTCACTGAAAAGACAAGGGAACAACTCCACTGCTATTTAGACAGCAGAAAAATGAGGATGTTGACAAACCATAAGCGAAGATACGCTCAACATTTGATTGGCAGCATGGGCCAAAAGAATTGGGTCTATTGTGTGTGTATATGAATATCTGGGTATGTGTGTGCACATAGCCGTGTGTGTGTGTGTGTGTGTGTGTGTGTGTGTGTGTGTGTCCTCTTCCCCACACCCATATAGTGTGTACAGACATCAACTTTAACAGTAGTGAAAGTCAGAGTAAAATAAGAATCTGATTTCACATGGGCATTCTGGACATAGCAAATTAATGCCTCTGTTGTAAAAAGAGGATAATAAAACCACCTATCACATAGAGTTGTTATGAAGACCAAACATAGTAAGCTTTCTGTGAATTATTTTCTCAGAGTTACTTATTTGATTATAAGTGGAAAGAGTGTAGGATGAACCAATCAACACTGGTTAATGGAACAGTAGAAAGAGAAATGAAGATCCCTCCAGAGTGATTTAGAGAAATGATCATGTACTAAAACTTCTCTGTGATCCAGTTGTATGGAAATTGTACATAAAATGTTTTATATAATAATAAGAAAAACACAGCTATATTCAAAGGCATTTTATACATCAGCATTGCAAGCCTAAAGCTAAATGATTGTGAATTGTAGGGATTTGTACCAGGTACAGGTAGTTAGGTTTGGAGATCCCTTTCCTAAACAGGGATGAGGACTAACTACATCTAATGCATGGAAGGGTCCGTACTTCTATATTGTATGTGAGCTTTGTTGTTCAGTCACTCAGTCATGTCTTACTCTCTGTGATCCCGTGGACTGAAGCACACCAGGCTTTCCTGTCCGTCATCATCTCCCGGAGTTTGCTCAGGCTCATGCCCATTCAGTTAATGATGCCATCCAGCCATCTCATCCTCTGCCGCCCCCTTCTCTTGCCCTCAGTCTTTCCCAGCATCAGGGTCTTTTCCAATGAGTTGGCTCTGAATTCACATCAGGTGGCCAAAGTGTTGGAGCTTCAGCATCAATCCTTCCAGTGAATATTCAGGGTTGATTGTCTTTAGGATGTGAAACATGGAGGCCATGATCATGTGAAACATGAATTGAGACCATGATACTTCTGCCTTGCCACATCATATTGTGGCCAAGACTGTGCCAGCAGAATGTGGCTGGAGGAAAGTGGGTTGCCTTTTGAGCCTGCTACCTTTGCAAGTGGACTCAGGACTGCCCATTACAGGAAGGGAGGGAGTCCTTCTGTAGGACTAAATTTATGTACTCTCTAGCTTGCGCATAATTCAATCTGTTACCCTTCTTTGATGAAAGGAAAGCTGGAATATCTTTTCCAACTCTCTGACATTTCCACAGTGAAATAATAAAATAGTCATTCATTAATTCATCATAAATCTTCTATCATTGCACAGTTTCTATGCTGAAGAAACACAGTCAAAATAAATCTAGTCCTTCTGGTCAGTAGTAAGAATAACACAACAAAGCATTTATAATTCATAATCTCTTTGAGTTCCATGTCAACCATGTGAGGGATGTTGGGTCCCATACATTTAATAAATAAAAGAAGTCTCCTTCAGGTCAAGTCGTCTCCTCCAAGTCACCTATTTCATATGCTATGAGCAGATCTTAAGATTTTCCAGGTGGGGCTAGTGCTAAAGGACCTGCCTGCCAATGCAGGCGATATAAGCATTGTAGGTTCGATTCCTGGGTCAGGAAGATCCCCTGAAGGAGGGCATGGCAACCTACCCCAGTATCCTTGCCTGGAGAATTCCCATGGACAGAGGAACCTGGTGGGCTACAGTCCATAAGGTTGCAAAGAGTCAGACACAACTGAAGCAACCAAGCATGCATACATATATGTGTATGTACAGGTGTGTGTGTATGCTCAGTCATGTCTGATTCTTTGTGACCTCATAGACTACACACACACACACACACACACACTATATATGTATATATACTCATATATATATATACACATATATGAATGACTGAGGAATTTCTCTCTTAGGTATACAGCCCCAAAATTGATAACAGGTACTTAAACAAATACACATAAATGCACTTTCGTAGCACTATAATTCACAATACCCCAAAGCTGGAAACAACTCAAATATTCACCAGTGGATGGGCAGATAAACAAATTATAGTATGCACAATGGAATGTTATTCAACCATTAAAAGAAATGAAGTACTGATCACACAACCATGTATATATATGAACTTCAAAAGCATTATGCCAAGAGAAATCAGCATAGCCAAAAGCTGATGTATTATATGATTCCATTTATATGAAATATCCAGAATAGGAAGATCCATAGTGACAGAGAAAGAGTATACTGGTGATTGCAAGGGCTTAGGGAAAGTGGGAGGGAGAGGAGAGAGCAATGGTTAACAGATCTGGCTGGGGTTTCCTTCTGGACTGATAAAAATGTGGAACTAAAGAGGTTGCACAGCACTTTGAATATATTAAATGTCATTGAATAAATCGTTGCTGTCAGTTTTAAATTGTTGATTTTATGTTATGTGATTTTTCACCTCAATAATAACAACAACAACTGAAAGAAAAATATCCCAGTCTCTGGGCGCAAAGTTTGCATCTTCTTGTTTTTCAGTGGCCCTCGGTCTTCTTTCATTTGCTTTGATCAGCAAGCAAGACTTATCTATGCCAGGAAGAATGGAAGTTAAATGCAAATGACCTCAAAAGTTACCACGAAATAATCAAAATGACAAAATTCTTTTATTTTTTTATTTTCTTTTTGCCAATAAAGGCATTTAACCAGCTCTCAAACCCTTTATGATAGTTAAAGCTGAACCTAAGATGAGCAATTTCTTTGAAGAATTGCTGGCACAGGTCAGGATATTGGGATTGATTTAGGAAGGAGAGCCAGAATGTCAAGAAACACAGATGAGGAAAGGAAGGGTCGGAAGATGTGGAGGAGAGAAATGGAAACAAATGTGTACATAGCTACACTCCCTAATGGGAAGTAAATCTCTCTCAGTCCAAGAAGCATGTCTCATTCATCATCACCAGAACTTATTATAGAATTTCATTTATAGGGGCACTCAGTAAATATTTGTTTAATAAGTAAACTATAAAGGAAAATACATTTGGTTTCACCCGACTGGCCTAACTCATGAATCATCACACTTAGGAAAAGGCAAGGCTTCTTATCTCATAACTAATTGAGTTCTTTTGTTCATTGAATTCACCCACCCATCCATTCACCTTCCTTCCACTCACAATTTGACAAGTTTGTATTGATTGCTTACCCTACTCCAGACTCTGTTCTAGAAGCTGTGGTTATAGGTATGGATAAGACCCTGTCCTTGCTCTCTTATAGGAGGAGCTTCCAAGCAGAGGGAAGCTGGAGTGGGAGGTAGAGGCTGGACAGTGAAGGGCTTGGAGAAGTGCAAGGAGGATCAGTCAGGTGGAGAGATTTCCTGACCCTGCCATACTCAGGAGCTGTGTTTTTGTAGGTGATTTGAGTGGAAACACAGGAAGCCCCTTCTTTATCAAGCCCAAGAACAGAATAATGTTTGAAGGGGAAGATAAAAAACAAGATCAAAACACAGGCAAATTGAAGAGCAAAAGGGGGAGTAAGCTATTTAGCAGGGAAAGAGCCAAGGTAATATTGACAGTTGAATTGTGGTACCCCTCCCCCCCCATCACTATCGGATGCTGGCTGCATGGATAAGAAGCAGCACTGCCTGATATAAAAACAAAGATCAGGGGGAACATTTGCTGTGATAATGAGCCTGGAGTCCCTGTTGCCCTAAATGCTGGTGGAAGGTAGAACGTGTTCCTCCCCCACAAATTTTACACACAAGATGTTTTCTTCCTAATTCTTAGATTCCGCGAATGAATAGGTTATGTTACACCACAAAATGGGCTTTGCAGTTGTAATTAAGATAGGGAGACTATTTCAGATTATCGAATGAACCCAGTCTAATCACTTGAGCTAATAAAAGCAAAGAAAAGGCTAGAGTAAGAAATGTGAGACAGACGGAGAAGTCAGGGACATTTGTAGAGGGAAGAGGACTCAATCTGCTATTACTGGAGGAAGGACAACTAGAAAACAGGAAACGTGCCAATAGCCTCTCAGAGCAAATACTGTTCCCAGGAGACACCAACCAGGAAAGAGGGACTTCAGTCATACAACCATAAGGAACTGAGTGAGCTCAGAGGTAGGTAGTCACCTAGAACCTCCAGAAAGGAGCCATCCTTCTTGACACGTTGACTTCAGCCCCACAGCAATTCAGCAGAAGACCCAGTGGAGCCATGTCGCACTAAGCTTTGATCTACAGAAATGTGAAATATAAGAAGGTGCTGTTATAGGCTGTTATATTTAAGGTCGTCTGTTAGGGATGCAATCAATAACTAATCACTGCCCTTTAACAAGAATTTGTCCCACAGCTGTTGAAACACTGAGCTCCTCCAGAGCAGGGGTTCTCCTTTATTATCCTTGGGTTCAGAGCACAGACTTCAGACCCTGCCTCTGACATGTACTGCTGAGTAACAGTGGGCCAATCTTTTAATTATTCCGAGTGGGCTCATCACTAAAACCTGCTATGTGTTAAGTCATTCAGTCACACCCAATTCTTTGCGACCCCACGGATTGCAGCCTGCCGGGCTCCTCTGTCCATGGAATTCTCCAGGCAATAATACTGGAATGGGTTACCATACCCTTTCATAGGGCTGTTTTAAAGTAAATGAGTCAATATTTGTAAATTGCACCTGTGCCTGGAACAAAGCAAACACTGAAGGTGTTCGATTTTATTGTGAAGATGTGTCTGGGATGTGGTAGAAGCATTAGATGAACAATAGGTTTTCTCAGGATTTCTCTGGTGGCTCAGTGGTAAAGAAACCACCTTCTAATACAGGAGACACAGGTTCAGTCCCTGATCCAGGAAGATCCCACATGCCACAGAGCAACTAAGCTTGTGTGCCACAATTACTGAGCCTGTGCTCTGAGCCTGGGAGCTGAAACTACTGAACCCATGTGGGCTAGAGCCGATGCTCCACAATGAGAGAAGCCACAGAAATGAGAAGCCCACACACAGTAACTAGAGAGTAGTTAGTTTCAGAGCCCTTAGTCTCTGGAACTAGAGAAAAGTTCCTGCAGCAACAGAGACCTAGCACAGCAAAAAATAAATAAATTAAACTTAAAAAAATAGGTTTTCTCCTTGTAGAGAATATGATGGTTTGCAGTCTAGATCCCTTTTAGAACCAACACACTCATCCATCCCCAGACACTGGAATCGTTGGCTGAGGAGAGCTGCCTTACCCAAGGTCACAGGTCTTTAGGGCCAGCCCACATCCAATGACCAGTGGTTACTGGGAGCCATGTCGCACTAAGCTTTGATCTACAGAAATGTGAAATATAAGAAGGTGCTGTTATAGGCTGTTATATTTAAGGTCGTCTGTTAGGGATGCAATCAATAACTAATCACTGCCCTTTAACAAGAATTTGTCCCACAGCTGTTGAAACACTGAGCTCCTCCAGAGCAGGGGTTCTCCTTTATTATCCTTGGGTTCAGAGCACAGACTTCAGACCCTGCCTCTGACATGTACTGCTGAGTAACAGTGGGCCAATCTTTTAATTATTCCGAGTGGGCTCATCACTAAAACCTGCTATGTGTTAAGTCATTCAGTCACACCCAATTCTTTGCGACCCCACGGATTGCAGCCTGCCGGGCTCCTCTGTCCATGGAATTCTCCAGGCAATAATACTGGAATGGGTTACCATACCCTTTCATAGGGCTGTTTTAAAGTAAATGAGTCAATATTTGTAAATTGCACCTGTGCCTGGAACAAAGCAAACACTGAAGGTGTTCGATTTTATTGTGAAGATGTGTCTGGGATGTGGTAGAAGCATTAGATGAACAATAGGTTTTCTCAGGATTTCTCTGGTGGCTCAGTGGTAAAGAAACCACCTTCTAATACAGGAGACACAGGTTCAGTCCCTGATCCAGGAAGATCCCACATGCCACAGAGCAACTAAGCTTGTGTGCCACAATTACTGAGCCTGTGCTCTGAGCCTGGGAGCTGAAACTACTGAACCCATGTGGGCTAGAGCCGATGCTCCACAATGAGAGAAGCCACAGAAATGAGAAGCCCACACACAGTAACTAGAGAGTAGTTAGTTTCAGAGCCCTTAGTCTCTGGAACTAGAGAAAAGTTCCTGCAGCAACAGAGACCTAGCACAGCAAAAAATAAATAAATTAAACTTAAAAAAATAGGTTTTCTCCTTGTAGAGAATATGATGGTTTGCAGTCTAGATCCCTTTTTTAGAACCAACACACTCATCCATCCCCCAGACACTGGAATCGTTGGCTGAGGAGAGCTGCCTTACCCAAGGTCACAGGTCTTTAGGGCCAGCCCACATCCAATGACCAGTGGTTACTGGGGAGCTGGGCATGGCCTCCTTTCAAGATTCAGGACAGCTCTTAAGGGCCACCCTAGATTCAGAGCTCCATTGGAGTTGGCCACAGCCTTTGTTGCAATGTCCAACAGCTTATCTTCCCCCTCTGTCCCATCTGCCTCCCTCACTCTCTCAGAGGTGGTGATCCCAAGATCATTTCTCAAGAATGCTTCTGCTCACCCATCTCTGTCTCGGAATCTGATTTTCAGCAAATCTGCCATAGTACATTTCTCTTTCCTCCTTTTCTTGCTATTTGCCAACTGTGCACTATATTCTACAATACTATCCAAATTTTTTATAAAGCCCTTCTAAGCTTTGTAGCTGTAACTCAAGGTAGACATTATTTATTATTTTATAATCTGGAAGCCAAGACACTGAGTGGTTACCTACCAGTTAAAAAAGCTCCAAGAGTCAAAGCCAGGATAAGAACCTGAGTTCATTGGAGAATTCAGAGCCAGAGTCACTCTATTTATCGCATTGAATTGACCAGATACCTTTGGACCTTCCCTTTGGGACACAAATTTCATCTTTGCTTGGGCTTGAGTTGGCACTCCTTTGGATATGGAGTCTTGAGCTACTTTTGCTACTTCAGAGGTGATTTCTATATTTCTTGTCCAAGAGCATTCTGATTTGACCCCAGCATTCTCCTTTCTCCTGAGTGGGAGGAGTCAGTGAGCACCACAGCTCAGGCCCCACACATCCAGGAGAAGGCTAAAGCTCCCATGTGACCAGATGGTGCATTCTTTTTAAAGGTATCATACAATATCCTTCTGGAACTAGAGTCCCTCCTCTAAGGACCAAAGACCCCTCATACAACTGCATCACCTGAGAGCCATGTAAGACAGCTCAGTGAATGGCCAGGGACTAGACTCATCCTTGTTCCTAGGTCCTGCGTCTTCCAAAGTAGTCTGGACAATTAACAGAGTCCATTAATTTGCACTCACAATCTGTGAGCATGATAGAACCTTAAAACTTTACGCTGTTACATCATGCAAGCTAGTATTGAAGAAAACTTTCTGATACAGCATGTGCATCACAATGTTGCTTATAGAAGTAAAAGAACAAGGGGATAGTCTAAATGCATAACAAGAGAAGAACTAAACCAATGTAAGAAGATAACATTGTTATAAAATCATGTTTTCAAATAACATTTAATGACATGGAAAATGACTCAAAATATATTAAGTGAAAAAAACAGAAGAGTAAACACTTTCATTGAATATTGTCACTAATTCTTCATATAATGTGCCAATAAGGAAAAAGACTAGAATAAAATACATCAGAGTGGCTATTCAGGGGGAAATGTGGGATTATATGTTTTGCTTTTATTTTCTTCTTCATATATTATTATATTTCCCAAGTTTTGTGCAAATAGTATAAATGACTTCTATTATCAAGGAAAACAACTATTTAAAAGACACTATAGCAATCTATTTTTAAAATCGCTTTTTTAGTTTGGCAATAAAGCACATTTTTGGGTCTTGTAATCCAACTCAGTATAATTCAGAGAGTTTGAGTGTTTCTTGCCCCTTTTTTTGAAATCATAACCTCAATATTTCTGGAATGTCTTTTGTGCTTGGTTATCAGTCAGTAGTTCAAAGTATTAGATGAATTGAAAGCATTTAAATGAATCTAATTAATAAATATTAGGGTATTCTAAAGGACATACTTTGGATATGGAGTCTTGAGCTACTTTTGCTACTTCAGAGGTGATTTCTATATTTCTTGTCCAAGAGCATTCTGATTTGACCCCAGCATTCTCCTTTCTCCTGAGTGGGAGGAGTCAGTGAGCACCACAGCTCAGGCCCCACACATCCAGGAGAAGGCTAAAGCTCCCATGTGACCAGATGGTGCATTCTTTTTAAAGGTATCATACAATATCCTTCTGGAACTAGAGTCCCTCCTCTAAGGACCAAAGACCCCTCATACAACTGCATCACCTGAGAGCCATGTAAGACAGCTCAGTGAATGGCCAGGGACTAGACTCATCCTTGTTCCTAGGTCCTGCGTCTTCCAAAGTAGTCTGGACAATTAACAGAGTCCATTAATTTGCACTCACAATCTGTGAGCATGATAGAACCTTAAAACTTTACGCTGTTACATCATGCAAGCTAGTATTGAAGAAAACTTTCTGATACAGCATGTGCATCACAATGTTGCTTATAGAAGTAAAAGAACAAGGGATAGTCTAAATGCATAACAAGAGAAGAACTAAACCAATGTAAGAAGATAACATTGTTATAAAATCATGTTTTCAAATAACATTTAATGACATGGAAAATGACTCAAAATATATTAAGTGAAAAAAACAGAAGAGTAAACACTTTCATTGAATATTGTCACTAATTCTTCATATAATGTGCCAATAAGGAAAAAGACTAGAATAAAATACATCAGAGTGGCTATTCAGGGGGAAATGTGGGATTATATGTTTTGCTTTTATTTTCTTCTTCATATATTATTATATTTCCCAAGTTTTGTGCAAATAGTATAAATGACTTCTATTATCAAGGAAAACAACTATTTAAAAGACACTATAGCAATCTATTTTTAAAATCGCTTTTTTAGTTTGGCAATAAAGCACATTTTTGGGTCTTGTAATCCAACTCAGTATAATTCAGAGAGTTTGAGTGTTTCTTGCCCCTTTTTTTGAAATCATAACCTCAATATTTCTGGAATGTCTTTTGTGCTTGGTTATCAGTCAGTAGTTCAAAGTATTAGATGAATTGAAAGCATTTAAATGAATCTAATTAATAAATATTAGGGTATTCTAAAGGACATACTTTGTTAGCTTCTGTTTTTTTAAGGATATGGGATCAAAGCAATTATTCAAAAAGTTTCATAAATGCATAGCTCATACCAGGTATTCCCTTGGTAGTAAGAATATATGGATGAATATGTTTCCTTTTAGAAATCACAATGCATTGCATTCTGTGCTGTCATTACCTTAAGTACCAGGTATTATGAGAATACAGAGTGGAATAACCAACTCTAGGGTCAATAATAAATAATACATTTATTATAGAGAAAGTGATTTTAAAAAAATGTTCACTAAACAATAAGCATGTGTGCTCAGTCACTAGTCATGTCTGACTCTTTGTGACCCCATGGAATGTAGCGCATCGGACTCCTCTCTCCATGGAGTTTTCTGGACAAGAATACTGCAGTGGGCTGTCATTTCCTACTCCAAAACAATAAGACATGGGTATAATTACTATGCAAAGCAGGGGCCATGTTCCCGACAACTTTAAAAATTTTGATACTTAATACCTGATAGGTTGCTGATCGGTACCTGATAGACTTTTACTATATTTACTTCAACTAAGCCAAACTACTTTCTTGCCTACTCCCTATCATGGCTGGTTTTGTTCAAAAAAGTGTGTGTTCTGGGTTGAATTATATGCACCCCAAAAATTCATATTCTGAAAAGCAAATACCTAGTACCTCAGGATATGACTTTATTTAGCAAATGGGTCTTCAAAGAAGTAATAGTGTTAAAATAAGGTCATGAAAATGGGCCCTAGTCCAATATGACTCGCGTCCTTACGAAAAGAGGAAGTTTGGACACAGAGAAATAGAGAAAAGATAATGTGAAGAGACACAGGGAGAAGACAGCCATCTATAGGCCAAGAAGAAAGACCTGGCATACATCCTACTCCCTGCAGTCCCCGGGAGAAACCAACTCTGCTGACCTCCTTCTTGGAGTTCTAGACTCCAGAACCATGAGCCAATAAACTGTCCTTTAACTGCTCCATTTGTGGTACTTGAAAATTCAGCCCCAGCAAGCATAAGCATACCCCCATCGATAAGTGCATCTTTTTCAGTTTACCCAGGCACCTCACTACCTAGGCAGTTTCTTCCAAGTTTTTAATATTAATGTTTAAGGGAAAAGCTGAATGTTTAAATCAATAGAAATCATAGAATCTTTAACTTGTTTCCTGTTAGCGTCCTTATTTCTAATCACAACTAAAAAGTGGATTATTTCTACTGTGAAGCCTGACGCATAGTAGGCATTCAATAAACATTTGTTGAAAGGAATGAATAAGTAATGAACACACTGGATGCTAGTGCCTTCCAGCAAAATAAAACCAACCTTCTATGTCTCGTTTGACTATCTTAGATCAGTCTTTGTAATCCACCCAGTCCCAACCCCCTTTGAAGCTGTTATTTATTCCTTACCAGGTGTTCTGCATTTGCAAAGCTGAAAAAATGTTCACTAAACAATAAGCATGTGTGCTCAGTCACTAGTCATGTCTGACTCTTTGTGACCCCATGGAATGTAGCGCATCGGACTCCTCTCTCCATGGAGTTTTCTGGACAAGAATACTGCAGTGGGCTGTCATTTCCTACTCCAAAACAATAAGACATGGGTATAATTACTATGCAAAGCAGGGGCCATGTTCCCGACAACTTTAAAATTTTGATACTTAATACCTGATAGGTTGCTGATCGGTACCTGATAGACTTTTACTATATTTACTTCAACTAAGCCAAACTACTTTCTTGCCTACTCCCTATCATGGCTGGTTTTGTTCAAAAAAGTGTGTGTTCTGGGTTGAATTATATGCACCCCAAAAATTCATATTCTGAAAAGCAAATACCTAGTACCTCAGGATATGACTTTATTTAGCAAATGGGTCTTCAAAGAAGTAATAGTGTTAAAATAAGGTCATGAAAATGGGCCCTAGTCCAATATGACTCGCGTCCTTACGAAAAGAGGAAGTTTGGACACAGAGAAATAGAGAAAAGATAATGTGAAGAGACACAGGGAGAAGACAGCCATCTATAGGCCAAGAAGAAAGACCTGGCATACATCCTACTCCCTGCAGTCCCCGGGAGAAACCAACTCTGCTGACCTCCTTCTTGGAGTTCTAGACTCCAGAACCATGAGCCAATAAACTGTCCTTTAACTGCTCCATTTGTGGTACTTGAAAATTCAGCCCCAGCAAGCATAAGCATACCCCCATCGATAAGTGCATCTTTTTCAGTTTACCCAGGCACCTCACTACCTAGGCAGTTTCTTCCAAGTTTTTAATATTAATGTTTAAGGGAAAAGCTGAATGTTTAAATCAATAGAAATCATAGAATCTTTAACTTGTTTCCTGTTAGCGTCCTTATTTCTAATCACAACTAAAAAGTGGATTATTTCTACTGTGAAGCCTGACGCATAGTAGGCATTCAATAAACATTTGTTGAAAGGAATGAATAAGTAATGAACACACTGGATGCTAGTGCCTTCCAGCAAAATAAAACCAACCTTCTATGTCTCGTTTGACTATCTTAGATCAGTCTTTGTAATCCACCCAGTCCCAACCCCCTTTGAAGCTGTTATTTATTCCTTACCAGGTGTTCTGATTCATTAGTGGTTTCCATTAAAGCTACGGTTGAAAAGAGACTTTCATTTGCAACCCTCAAGCATGGTATTTTTGTTGGCTGGCTTCTCCTGCTCTGAAATAATTACTTTTTTTGAGGTGCTGAACTTTTTCATGTCTGTCTCTCCTCCCTGACAGCTTTTTCTTTGATATTTCTGGAAGGACTTGCCCAGGCCCATGTAGTAATGCCAGAGGATCTTAAAGGAAAATAAATCATTGACTATTGATGCTGAAAAAGACTCCAGGAGATGCTTTTGTTCAAACTCTTTCAATGAGGTGACAGTTTTCAAAATAAGCCATGTGAATGGTGGTAGTCGTGGCAATAATAATAATAATAATAGCATGTGTCATAGACTTCACCATTTGCAAAGGATTTTCATTCATGGGATTGTATTTCATACAGAGTGAGGTAGCTTGGAGAGTGAAAAAAGATTGCTGGTCCCGATGTCAGGAGGCCTCTGTTAAAATTCTGGCCTCATCACTTCTCCTCTGCTATGACTTTGGGCAAGTCACTTCACCTTTATGAGCTTTTGTTTTCCAAGCTATAAAAGGGGAACAAACAAAGCCTCTCAAGACAAAGAATGTGGAAGATCTTTAAACACTATAATGTTCTACCTGGGCTTCCCTGGTGGCTCAGATAGTAAAAAAATCTGCCTGCAATGTAGGAGACCTGGGAAAATCCCTGAGAAGAAAATGGCTACCCACTCCAGTATTCTTGCCCAAAGAGTCTCAAGTTTTTAATATTAATGTTTAAGGGAAAAGCTGAATGTTTAAATCAATAGAAATCATAGAATCTTTAACTTGTTTCCTGTTAGCGTCCTTATTTCTAATCACAACTAAAAAGTGGATTATTTCTACTGTGAAGCCTGACGCATAGTAGGCATTCAATAAACATTTGTTGAAAGGAATGAATAAGTAATGAACACACTGGATGCTAGTGCCTTCCAGCAAAATAAAACCAACCTTCTATGTCTCGTTTGACTATCTTAGATCAGTCTTTGTAATCCACCCAGTCCCAACCCCCTTTGAAGCTGTTATTTATTCCTTACCAGGTGTTCTGATTCATTAGTGGTTTCCATTAAAGCTACGGTTGAAAAGAGACTTTCATTTGCAACCCTCAAGCATGGTATTTTTGTTGGCTGGCTTCTCCTGCTCTGAAATAATTACTTTTTTTGAGGTGCTGAACTTTTTCATGTCTGTCTCTCCTCCCTGACAGCTTTTTCTTTGATATTTCTGGAAGGACTTGCCCAGGCCCATGTAGTAATGCCAGAGGATCTTAAAGGAAAATAAATCATTGACTATTGATGCTGAAAAAGACTCCAGGAGATGCTTTTGTTCAAACTCTTTCAATGAGGTGACAGTTTTCAAAATAAGCCATGTGAATGGTGGTAGTCGTGGCAATAATAATAATAATAATAGCATGTGTCATAGACTTCACCATTTGCAAAGGATTTTCATTCATGGGATTGTATTTCATACAGAGTGAGGTAGCTTGGAGAGTGAAAAAAGATTGCTGGTCCCGATGTCAGGAGGCCTCTGTTAAAATTCTGGCCTCATCACTTCTCCTCTGCTATGACTTTGGGCAAGTCACTTCACCTTTATGAGCTTTTGTTTTCCAAGCTATAAAAGGGGAACAAACAAAGCCTCTCAAGACAAAGAATGTGGAAGATCTTTAAACACTATAATGTTCTACCTGGGCTTCCCTGGTGGCTCAGATAGTAAAAAAATCTGCCTGCAATGTAGGAGACCTGGGAAAATCCCCTGGAGAAGAAAATGGCTACCCACTCCAGTATTCTTGCCCAAAGAGTCTCACAGACAGAGGAGCTTGGTGGGCTATAGTTGATGAGGTCACACAGAGTCGGACACGACTGAGAAACTAAGCATGCAATGTTCTACCAAAATATGAAATACAGTAATGTTTTGCTTCAACTTCTTTTTAGTTGACTTTTTATTGCTGTTATCAGTAAAACAGAGACCGCTTTTAAAAGAAATTTATTTTTAAGTGAGAAATGAGTAAATCTGTGCCAACTATATAGGTGCTAATTGAATTCAAAGTGAATTTATCAGAGATGCCACTCAAATCATGACATTCATTAATATAGTCCTGAAATTTGAGACATGTTGGTATGTTACTATCTGTTTCCTTCATGGCTAAACTGCTTTTTTAAAGAAACACTTTCTTCTCTACCCATTTTTCAGTCTACTTACTCTTTATGATTTAAAAGTTCACATGTTCATTGACTCAGCAAATACTTTTTGATCCACTTGCTGGGTGCAAGTCAAAATACTGGGGAAAATAGCAAATAGCAAAACAAAGTCCCTGCCCTCATGAGGCTTACATTTCAGGAGGAGGAGATGGGTGGTAAATATAAAGTGAACGTATATATGTCAGTCTCAGTCTACCAGTACATCCCGCCTTCCTCTTTCCTTTCCTGGGGTCCACACATTTGTTCTCTATGTGTCTCTACTTCTGCTATGTAAGTAAGTTCATCTGTACTGTTTTTCTAGACTCTACATATGTGCGTTAATATGTGATATTGGCTTTCCTCTTTCTGACTTCATGCTGTATGACAGTCTCTAGGTCCATCCACATCTCCACAAATGGTCAAAGTCATAGAGTATGAAAACACATTGGTAGATGCCAGGAGCCAGGGAGTGTGGAGTGGGATGAGGGGGTAAATAGGGAGTTAGTGTTTAATGGGGACGAGTTTCAGCTTAGGAAGATGAAATATTCAGTAGATGGATGATGGCGAGAGTGGTACAACAGTGCAAATGGACTTTGTGCCCCTGAACTACCTGTACAGTTAACTATAGGTAACATGTTCCAATAGGTGAAGAGATGACTCATTGGAAAAGGCCCTGATGTTGGGAAAAACAGAAGACAAAGGAGAAGGGGATGACAGAGGATGAGATGGTTGGATGGCATCACTGAGTCAATGGACATGAGTTTGAGCAAGCTCCAGGAGATGGTGATGGACAGGGAAGACTGGCGTGCTGCAGTCCATGAGGTTGCAAAGAATCAGACATAACTGAGCGACTGAACTGAACTGAAGTGAAAATGTTGTTGTTCAGTCACCAAGTCATGTCCAGCTCTTTGCAGTCCCATGGACTGCAGCATACCAGTCCCCTCTGTCCTCTACTATCTCCTGGAGTTTGCTCAAATACATATCCAATGAGTCAATGATACTCTCTGATCATTTCCTCCACTGCTGCCCTCTTCTTTTGCCTTCAGTCTTTCCTAGCATCCGGGTCTTTTCCAATAAGTTGACTCTTCACATCAGGTGGCCAAAGTATTGCTGCTTCAGAAAGAGTTCTTCCAACAAATATTCAGGATTGATTTCCTTTAAGATTGACTGGTTTGATCTCCTTGCATTCCAACAGACTCGCAAGAGTCTTCTCTAGCAACACATTTCAAAAGCATCAGTTCTTCAGCACTCAACCTTAATGATGGTCCAACTCTCACATTCATACATCACTACTGGAAAAATCATAGCTTTGACTATATGGATTTTTGTCAACAAAGTGATGCCTCTGCTTTTTAATATGCTATCTAGGCTTGTCAGAGCTTTTCTTCCAAGGATCAAGCATCTTTTAAACATTAAAAAAGGGGCTTCCCCTGGTGGTCCAGTGGGTAAGGACACCGCCTTGCAGTGCAAGGGGCGCTGGTTCGATCCCTGGCCTGGGAAGATCCCACGTGCCGCAGAGTGGCTGGACCCATGTGTCCAGTTACCGAGCCGGAGCTCTGGCGCACATGCACCCAGAGCTGGTGCTTTGTGATGACAGACGCCACCGCGATGGGAGGCCCACAGGAGCCAAAGAACAAGGACGGACGAAAATAGAGAAATGAAAGACCAATAGAAGTGGCCCGACTGCTCCCCTCCCTCCCCAACCTGACCCCCGCCCCCAAAATTAATAAATAAATATTTTTAAAAAAAAAACATTAAAAAAAAAGCCAAGATTATGGCACCCAGTCCTATCACTTCATGGCAAATAGAAGGAGAAAAAGTGGAAGCAGTGACAAATTTTATTTTCTTGGGCTCCAGAATCACTGCAGACAGTGACTATACTCATGAAAATTTAAAAGAGTATGTTATATGTATGTGACTTTTACCATAATAAAAAAAATTTAAGGAATAATAAGTAAATATATCATATGATAGATGATAACATACCTATGGAGAAAAGTAAAGAATGGTAGAAAGAGAGGAAGATGGACTGCAGCATACCAGTCCCTCTGTCCTCTACTATCTCCTGGAGTTTGCTCAAATACATATCCAATGAGTCAATGATACTCTCTGATCATTTCCTCCACTGCTGCCCTCTTCTTTTGCCTTCAGTCTTTCCTAGCATCCGGGTCTTTTCCAATAAGTTGACTCTTCACATCAGGTGGCCAAAGTATTGCTGCTTCAGAAAGAGTTCTTCCAACAAATATTCAGGATTGATTTCCTTTAAGATTGACTGGTTTGATCTCCTTGCATTCCAACAGACTCGCAAGAGTCTTCTCTAGCAACACATTTCAAAAGCATCAGTTCTTCAGCACTCAACCTTAATGATGGTCCAACTCTCACATTCATACATCACTACTGGAAAAATCATAGCTTTGACTATATGGATTTTTGTCAACAAAGTGATGCCTCTGCTTTTTAATATGCTATCTAGGCTTGTCAGAGCTTTTCTTCCAAGGATCAAGCATCTTTTAAACATTAAAAAAGGGGCTTCCCCTGGTGGTCCAGTGGGTAAGGACACCGCCTTGCAGTGCAAGGGGCGCTGGTTCGATCCCTGGCCTGGGAAGATCCCACGTGCCGCAGAGTGGCTGGACCCATGTGTCCAGTTACCGAGCCGGAGCTCTGGCGCACATGCGCCCAGAGCTGGTGCTTTGTGATGACAGACGCCACCGCGATGGGAGGCCCACAGGAGCCAAAGAACAAGGACGGACGAAAATAGAGAAATGAAAGACCAATAGAAGTGGCCCGACTGCTCCCCTCCCTCCCCAACCTGACCCCCGCCCCCAAAATAAATAAATAAATATTTAAAAAAAAAAAAAACATTAAAAAAAAAGCCAAGATTATGGCACCCAGTCCTATCACTTCATGGCAAATAGAAGGAGAAAAAGTGGAAGCAGTGACAAATTTTATTTTCTTGGGCTCCAGAATCACTGCAGACAGTGACTATACTCATGAAAATTTAAAAGAGTATGTTATATGTATGTGACTTTTACCATAATAAAAAAAATTTAAGGAATAATAAGTAAATATATCATATGATAGATGATAACATACCTATGGAGAAAAGTAAAGAATGGTAGAAAGAGAGGAAGAGCTTAGAGGTAAATTGTGGTCATAGGAAACACTGTGCAGACCAGAAGGAAGTTAGGGAGGAGCCATGGGTTGTCTGAGGGAAGAGCAACTAGGCAGTGAGACCCACAAGTACAAAGGTTAAGAGGATTGGTCGTACTTAGCATGTTTGGGGACAGCAGGGAAGTTAGGTGACTGAAGTCTAGTGGGTGGGAAAGAGGAGTAGGTTATGAGGTCTGAAAGACAGTGATATTGAACACAGAGTGGCAGAAATGGCCTTGTGAGGTCACATGAGACTTTGTAAACAAGAATACAATGCTGTCACCCTTTAAGAAGAAAAGGAGTTGGAAGGTTTTGAGTGGAAGGGTGACATGGCTCGGTGTGTCTGTAAAGGATCACTCCAGCTACTGTGTTGAGAATAAACCATAATACGATGGGATAGAAACAGAGAAACCATTGCAAACTCACTTCTGAAGATGAAGGAGGCTTATACTGGTGTAGGTATAGCAGAGGTGACCAGAGTGATTTGTGACTGTCAGAATAGGCCATATAATGCTGCGATAACAAAAGATATCTGGTATCTCAGTGGCAAGAAACAATGAAGGTTTATTTCTTGTTGAAGTACATGTGCTTCATGGAATGTCTGTGGTTCTGATGCATGTTGTTTTTACTTCAAGACACAGGCTGGCAAGTTAGTTTCCAGCTGGAACAGTGGTAAGTGTAAAAGAGACATGGGCCAAACAAAGTTACAGAACTGATCCTGAGTTCAGCAATGCAAAGATGAAGAATCCTCCCACGGGTAGAAGCATCCCAAGGAAAGAAGTCAGGATAGTTGGAGAGTAATTACATCATCGACCACATGGTCCAGTCTAGCTTCTACTCTGAGGATGGAAGCAACAGATTTACTATGGATTGGACCTGGGCTGTAGATAAATAAAAATAAATGAGTGAAGAATGCCCTCAAGGATTTGACCTGATCAAATGGAAAGACAAGAGTTAGTATTTTCCAAGATGACTATGCTTGTGGAAGGAGCAGATTTGAGTCATAATAAGTTAGTCATTAAGCATCTAAGTACAAATGTCAAGGATGCAATTGGATACTGAGTCTGAAGTTTAAAGTAGTTTAGATGATGAAATACGTTTTGGAGTCATATTCAGTGTAGAAAGAATGAAAAATACAGAAAAACATTTTTTTCCTTTTTTTAAAAAAAGGAAACATATAGAACAGCTTGATAATTGACATACAAGGAACTGCACATATTTAATGTTTATAATTTGATAGGTTAGATATATGCAAATATATATTATACTATCACCACAATTAAGAAAATAAATGAACCTAGCAGTTTGAAGGAAGGCGGAAATCCTACTGGATGTATAATACAGTTTTTTCCTTTGGGGAAAATATACTGGTTCAAACAATCATAAAATAATCATTTTCTTTCTAGTTTTTCCACTGTTCCTTCTAAGTAGTTTCCTTAAGAAGCTCACAGGGAAGAAGTTCCTGGGATGAGGTGGGATTTAGGTGTTTGCAACTTTCTTGGCAATAATGTTCTCAGAACCTTGTCCCATTTGTAAGAAAAAGAATTCCTAATAATACAACCACTTATCTATTACTTGAATGTTATCTTTAACACCCTTGAAAAACTCTCATGCAAGCTACATGTAGACGCCTCCAGTGACAAGGACCTCTTGATCTCACAAAGCCACTTTCCCCATCTTTCCACACTTGCAATGAATAAAAAGTTCCTCTAAGGGAACTTACCCGGTGGTCCATGGAATGTCTGTGGTTCTGATGCATGTTGTTTTACTTCAAGACACAGGCTGGCAAGTTAGTTTCCAGCTGGAACAGTGGTAAGTGTAAAAGAGACATGGGCCAAACAAAGTTACAGAACTGATCCTGAGTTCAGCAATGCAAAGATGAAGAATCCTCCCACGGGTAGAAGCATCCCAAGGAAAGAAGTCAGGATAGTTGGAGAGTAATTACATCATCGACCACATGGTCCAGTCTAGCTTCTACTCTGAGGATGGAAGCAACAGATTTACTATGGATTGGACCTGGGCTGTAGATAAATAAAAATAAATGAGTGAAGAATGCCCTCAAGGATTTGACCTGATCAAATGGAAAGACAAGAGTTAGTATTTTCCAAGATGACTATGCTTGTGGAAGGAGCAGATTTGAGTCATAATAAGTTAGTCATTAAGCATCTAAGTACAAATGTCAAGGATGCAATTGGATACTGAGTCTGAAGTTTAAAGTAGTTTAGATGATGAAATACGTTTTGGAGTCATATTCAGTGTAGAAAGAATGAAAAATACAGAAAAACATTTTTTTTCCTTTTTTTAATAAAAGGAAACATATAGAACAGCTTGATAATTGACATACAAGGAACTGCACATATTTAATGTTTATAATTTGATAGGTTAGATATATGCAAATATATATTATACTATCACCACAATTAAGAAAATAAATGAACCTAGCAGTTTGAAGGAAGGCGGAAATCCTACTGGATGTATAATACAGTTTTTTCCTTTGGGGAAAATATACTGGTTCAAACAATCATAAAATAATCATTTTCTTTCTAGTTTTTCCACTGTTCCTTCTAAGTAGTTTCCTTAAGAAGCTCACAGGGAAGAAGTTCCTGGGATGAGGTGGGATTTAGGTGTTTGCAACTTTCTTGGCAATAATGTTCTCAGAACCTTGTCCCATTTGTAAGAAAAAGAATTCCTAATAATACAACCACTTATCTATTACTTGAATGTTATCTTTAACACCCTTGAAAAACTCTCATGCAAGCTACATGTAGACGCCTCCAGTGACAAGGACCTCTTGATCTCACAAAGCCACTTTCCCCATCTTTCCACACTTGCAATGAATAAAAAGTTCCTCTAAGGGAACTTACCCGGTGGTCCAGTGCGTAAGGCCACCGCCTTGCAGTCCAAGGGGTGACGGTTGGATCCCTGGCCTGGGAAGATCCCATGTGCCGCGGAGCAGCTGGACTGATGTGGCCAACTCTCCAGCCGGAACTCTGGAGCATATGCGCCCAGAGCCGGTGCTCTGTGCCGAGAGAGGCTGCTGTGATGAGAGGCTCACACAGGCCAAAGAATAAAGATAAATGAATGAAAGATCAATAGAAGTGGCCAAAAAAAAAAGGTCCTTTTAGTGTCAAACCAAGTCTGACTTCCAGTAACTTCCATCTCATTGTCCTATTTCTAACCCTTGGGGCTAAAATGAAATGAGTTTAACAAACCTATTTCTTTTAGTATAACAGCTCTTCAACTTGACTACAAGTCCCTCTAGTTGTGTCAAGGTCTGATAACCAACAGGAAGAAGATATTCCCAAGTGTCGGCCACGTCTCTGTAATTGACTTTTCTGCTCAGTGCTCAGCTCAGGCAAGCCACTGTTGATCTGCTGATCTGAGATCCCCTCTGTGTACACAGCCAAATGGAGTGCCACAGCTAGCATACATGTAATGGCTAGGAATGGATGTCGTAGGTCCTGATGCAACTCCATTTCATTTGTTAATGAAAGGAGACTTGAATTTGAGACCGAATGATCCTAACACATATGGAGATTGCAAACAAATGGCGCCCGTGTTTTGGTGCCAGATGGTTAAGTAATGCTTGGGGTTTCCGAAGGATCCTTGTATACACACAAAGACAGTGTTTGTACACCACAAGCATGAAGTCTCTATAGTCATTTAAGAGTGAGGGGGCAGGGGCTTCCCTGGTGGTCCAGTGGGTAAGGACACCACTTTGCAGTGCAAGGGGTGCTGGTTCGATCCCTGGCCTGGGAAGATCCGCATGCTGCGAAGCGGCTGGACCCATGTTTCCAACTAC
Source organism: Tragulus kanchil (assembly GCA_022376925.1). NCBI lineage: Eukaryota > Metazoa > Chordata > Mammalia > Artiodactyla > Tragulidae > Tragulus > Tragulus kanchil. The sequence goes on along the minus strand of JAIOJX010000004.1, from coordinate 183,823,949 downwards.
CAAGCCGGAACTCTGGAGTACATGCACCCGGAGCCAATGTTTTGCAGTGAGAGGGGCCACTGAGGTGGAAGCCCCACACAGGCCAAAGAACAAAAGACGGAAATGAAAGACCAATGGAAGTAGCTAAAAGAAAGGGGAAGAAAAGAGTGAGAGAGGGCTTCCTTGGTAGTCCACTGGGTAAAGAATCCGCCTTGCAGTGCAAGGGGCATTGGTTCAAACCCTGGCCCAGGAAGATCCCACGTGCCATGAGTGACTGAACCCGTATGTCCAATTACCAGCCAGTGCTCTGAAGCGCATGCACCCAGAGCCAGTGCTTTGCAATGAGAGAGTCCACTGTGGTGGGAGGCCCACACAGGCCAAAGAATAAAGATGGATGAAAATAAATAAATAAAAATGCAGTAAAAGAGGGCAAAATTAAAAAAAAAAAAAAAAGTGTTAGAGATTGGCAAACACACATAATCAAGAGCTGTGAACCCGACAGACCTGGTTCAAACCCAGCCTCTGCCACTTACTATCCTGTACCCTTTGACCAGCTACTCTGTCTCCCTGGACCTCGTTTTCCTCCTGTATTTGTAAATTAAAGAAGAAATATCCGCCTCTAGTGTTGCTGTTAAGATCAAACAAGCAAAGGGTCTAATGTATTATTGACACATAGAAGATGCCCCAGATATAAGATATCTTTTTTGATTTTTCTGTTTGCAATATGCTTTGTCTAATAGCACCTGGGGTTTATTTCACTGAAGGTTTAGCCTTCATGTGGGTCCATTGCATGTTCAAATACACTCTATTCTAGGAAGAAAAACTATAGAGAAAATAGTACAGCCTCATCCTTGAGAAGTTTTCTATTCTATCCAACTTTAATGACCCATGCTTCTGTCTCTCCATCTGAAAAATGCTTAGACTGAACTAGACCATCTCTACAGTCTTACACTCTATTCTTATACTGATCTGTTATTCCTATGGAAAACTTCTATAGCTGTTTTATTCAATCTTTGAAGGAGAGTTGAGGGAAGGACTAACTTTTCTTGAAGACCTTCCCTCTTCCAAGGCACTGTTGGGTACTCTGTTTAGCATCATTTTATGTTTTCTACCACTCTACGAGGGAGTTATAATCACTCCTTTCTCACAGGTAGATGGAGAAGGTCATAGAGATTAATACATTGATCAAATCACTCATGATTAGTAAGTAGCAAGCTTCCTAATTTACATGAGGAAATGAACTCAGGGTAGGGGATGCTTGTCCTACTACTGAGATATACCAGAGTTTTTACATAACCTAGTACTTTTATTCCAGGTACTTTCATATCTCATGAAACAGAGAAGGCACATAGTCCCCAAAATTAGAAACCAAACTTCTAACTTTTGCTCCATGTCTAAATTGCATCCTGAACTATTCTTTCTCAAACAAACTGAAGAAATTACCTACTATTCTTTTTTTTTTTTTTAAGATTTATTTATTTATTTATTTTGGGGGGTGCGGGTTGGGGAGGGAGGGGAGCGAGCGGGCCACTTCTATTGGTCTTTCATTTCTCTATTTTCATCCATCTTTGTTCTTCCGCTCCTGTGGGCCTCCCATCGCGGTGGCCTCTGTCGTTGCAGAGCGCCGACTCTGGGCGCATGCGCTCCAGCGCTCCGGCTCGGTAATTGGACACATTGATCCAGCCGCTCCGCAGCACGTGAGATCTTCCCAGGCCAGGGATCGAACTGGCGCCCCTTGCACTGCAAGGCGGTGTCCTTACCCACTGCGCCACCAGGGGAAGCCCAAGAAATTACCTACTATTCTTACTTTTACCTTCATTTCCGTCCTGAAATGCATGTGAACAGGTTAAAGCAGAATCAAAGACAGGACATGAGGAGCTGCAAGTCTGAGATGGAAGGTTCCACTACTCACTGTGTGACCCAGGGAAGGTGGCCTGCACCTTCTGAAGCCCAGGATCTACCTCCCAAATAAAAGTGATAGAACAGTTTCTTAAACTGTTGTCTCCAGATCAGCAGCATCAGCCTTGCCTGGGAACTTATTAGAAATGCAGACTTCATTTCCACCCCAGACCTAGAAAATCCGATGCTCTAGTGCTGAAGCCCAATAAACTGTTTTCATATGCCCTTCCTCACCCCCGCCAGGACGTTCTGACCATGGCAAAGCTGGAGGACTGGACTGGCCAAGTGCTCGGGACTCTCTGCACCTGGAAGAAACGCTGGAAGATGTGGATGGCAGGCTGATGCTAGCTCTAGAGAGTGAGTGAAGCTGAAAACTGAGGAAACAATCAATTCAGGTCTTCAAGGCAGGAGAAATCAGTGTCTTGTGTGTAGAGCAGCCTACCTTCAAGTTTCACCTCTAGCACTCAATTGTTACTTTAACTTGATTCATATTTCTTAATCTTGTTCACTCCCATTTTATCATCTGCAAGAGGTAAGGAGAAGTAATGATAAGTTCCTTGGGAATTGGGTGATACAATTTGTGGGCAATTAACCCCTGGATAAATGGTTACTTAACCTATCTGGATCTCCACCTTTAGGTAAAATGTATTTCTTTGTTCTAGTAAGCTCTCCCTTTTTCATGAGTGCCAAGGAGGTTTTCTGAACCAACTCCTGCAGGTCAGATCTAAAGATACCTAGTGAATTAGAGGTGTCGTGATCCACGGGGCAAACTGAGTCTGTTTTCAGCCCAGAACTTAAGAGTTTGTTCCTCAAGGAAGCTCTGTTTTTTCGTAGTTGACTAGAACTGTTTTAGGGCATGTGAGCAGTAGAAGCATCTTTTAAACAGCGAGAGCCAACATATGCATTAAGCAAACTAGAAAGCAAAGTAGAAAACATTCTAATATGGGAGGACGTGGACCATGATCTCAGGCCAGGAAGATGGCCAAGTCTTGGTGGGAGCTTTTGGTAAAAGAAGCCATATCACCACTTGGGCTTGGTTTCTCTGTTCTCCGGCCCACTGGGTGGGTAATAACCAACCACAGCTCTGAGCTTTCTGGCCACATGATTTTATACCCTCTGCCTCTCTCTGTTCCTCTCTTTCTTCCGAAGTCTGCATCTCCTATGTCCAGATCCCTAGGGAAGAGAATCTGGTTGGCTGACTTGAGTCAAATACCTCCCATCTCTTGATTTAATCATCTGTGGCCAGAGACACTGGGTCATTATAGACAGTTAATTCCTGGGAACCATGTCTTGTGTGTGTATTTGTGTGTGTGTGCTCAGTCATGTCTGTCTCTTTGTCACCCCCTGGACTGTAGCCCATCAGACTCCTGCATCCGTGGAATTACTCAGGCAAAAATATTGGAGTGGACTGCCATTTCCTTCTCCAGGGCATCTTTCTGACCCAGGGACTGAACTCATGTTTCTTGCGGTTCCTGCACTGGCAGGAGGGTTCTTTACCACTGGTGCCACTTGAAAGTGAGGGAAATTTTTCAGGAAGTTCTTAGAAATGGGAGCAGACCGTCAGAGACATTTGCTTTAGCAAAGATCAGAGAAACGTCTCTTCAGTCCTCTTCAAGAACAGCAAAGTGAATCAGCTATATGTATATACCCTCTTGGATTTTCTTCCTGTTTAGGGCACCATAGAGCAGTGAATAGAGTTCCCTGTGCCATACTGTAGCTTCTCATTAGTTGTCTACTTTATACGTTGTATTGGTAATGTGTATAGCACAACACTGGAAGGCAACTATACTCCAGTAAAATTAATAAAAACAAGAACTAGGGCTGCTGACGGTTGGCCAGTGCTGAGCATGATCACAATCCTGTCATTTTATGTCTCAAGTGAATGATTACAATTTATAGTGCCAGATACCCTTTTAAGTTTCAACGAGAAATTTAAAAGAAGAAAGACTGACTAGACAGGCATGGGATTTGGGTAGGAAACCTTTGATTCTACAGACACACTGAATTTAAGCATAAACAAGATGATGTAGCATAACATAAATTACTATTTTCTTCGGTGTATGTTATACTTAATAGCAGCTGATTGAATCTCTGTGTTACGTAAGGCAGTTCTACTGGGATGACTCAGTTTAGTTTTTCATTTGATAAGAAGTAATTGACACAGAAAAATATTTTTACTTAAGGCAAAGCATTGGTGTAATGTTATGGAAAATATTCTGTGATAAGAGTCGTTTCTCATCCAGCCGTACCTTAGCCGTGATGAGCTTCAGTTTCTTCAACTGCAAAATAAGGAAGTGAGACACAGTGGTATCCATGGTACTGCTCACCATCTAGGTGTCCTGTGACCTTCTGATAGAGAGTCTGTGGCAATACATGTATCTTGAGGATGCTAGATCAACTGTGGTCCAGGTGGGAAACAAAGAGCACACTCAAAGGGTTTGCTCAGAAAGTCAAACAGAAAGGATTGTTTACAGAGCTTGAGGTGAGTTAAGAAGACCAGTAAAGGCCAGTGAAGGAGCCAGAGAATAGCAACCATAGGAAGGTGTCACCTTGGGCTTAAGGGACTATAACCTCAGGTAGGAAAGCCACCTGAAGCTGGCAGAGAGGCAGTGGGAACAGGTGCCTGCATATCTCTCTCCTCCGTTCTCAGACAATAACTGGGGCCTCCCATTGGCTGAACCCAGTGAGAAGTCAGAAAACAAGGAGGCCCCAGTATACAGTCTACCTGCTGTGCAGAGAAGGACAGATGTCCAACCTGGAGTGACAAATAGATACTAAAGGAAATGGGGAAAGCTGCAGGAGATGTCTGTCTATCCATTGTGCTGTGAGCTCCAAGTATATACTTCATCTCTAACCCAGAATTAAGCCTGCCTCTGACTGTTACCCCCACTGGGTGGACAGTGCAGGAGCACTCTTGGTTTCAGAGTGCTTGTTCCTAGAGGGAAAATGATTAGGGTCTGCACAGCACCCCTTTGGAGGTACGGCATCCCAGGATGCTCTTTCTACGGTTTTCCCAACCCTTTCCATTCTAAACTACAGTGAACTTAAGGGGATTCAGCCCATAGCATCACCTACTGCTGTCCTGAAAATGGCCTTCTTTACAGCCCTAATCAGCTCTCCTCTCCTCGAAATCCTGCAGTGGGTCATTTGTATCCATAACCAACCTTCCTTCAAGTGATTGTGTCCAATTTACCAGGGGAGGTGCAGGTGTTTTCCTATTACAGTGACTTCTCTTGGGCTGTCTCCTTTCTATCCAGCCGTACCTTAGGCCGGTGACTCAGAGCTTTAAATTTAAAAAGTTTTCTTAAAAAAGCATTGGTGTAATGTTATGGAAAATATTCTGTGATAAGAGTCGTTCTCATCCAGCCGTACCTTAGCCGTGATGAGCTTCAGTTTCTTCAACTGCAAAATAAGGAAGTGAGACACAGTGGTATCCATGGTACTGCTCACCATCTAGGTGTCCTGTGACCTTCTGATAGAGAGTCTGTGGCAATACATGTATCTTGAGGATGCTAGATCAACTGTGGTCCAGGTGGGAAACAAAGAGCACACTCAAAGGGTTTGCTCAGAAAGTCAAACAGAAAGGATTGTTTACAGAGCTTGAGGTGAGTTAAGAAGACCAGTAAAGGCCAGTGAAGGAGCCAGAGAATAGCAACCATAGGAAGGTGTCACCTTGGGCTTAAGGGACTATAACCTCAGGTAGGAAAGCCACCTGAAGCTGGCAGAGAGGCAGTGGGAACAGGTGCCTGCATATCTCTCTCCTCCGTTCTCAGACAATAACTGGGGCCTCCCATTGGCTGAACCCAGTGAGAAGTCAGAAAACAAGGAGGCCCCAGTATACAGTCTACCTGCTGTGCAGAGAAGGACAGATGTCCAACCTGGAGTGACAAATAGATACTAAAGGAAATGGGGAAAGCTGCAGGAGATGTCTGTCTATCCATTGTGCTGTGAGCTCCAAGTATATACTTCATCTCTAACCCAGAATTAAGCCTGCCTCTGACTGTTACCCCCACTGGGTGGACAGTGCAGGAGCACTCTTGGTTTCAGAGTGCTTGTTCCTAGAGGGAAAATGATTAGGGTCTGCACAGCACCCCTTTGGAGGTACGGCATCCCAGGATGCTCTTTCTACGGTTTTCCCAACCCTTTCCATTCTAAACTACAGTGAACTTAAGGGGATTCAGCCCATAGCATCACCTACTGCTGTCCTGAAAATGGCCTTCTTTACAGCCCTAATCAGCTCTCCTCTCCTCGAAATCCTGCAGTGGGTCATTTGTATCCATAACCAACCTTCCTTCAAGTGATTGTGTCCAATTTACCAGGGGGGGTGCAGGTGTTTTCCTATTACAGTGACTTCTCTTGGGCTGTCTCCTTTGCCCAAAGTGTGCTTTTTCTCTGTTTCCCTGGGAAAAAACACTGCTTAATCTTAGGCTCTCCGTCAAATCAGTCAGGCAGAAAATCACCTCGAATGGAAGTGAGCTTCTCTTCCATCTTCAAATAACTTTCCTTTATTTCTCTCTTTAAATGTGTGTGTGACATATTAACTAGTTCCTTTTTTAAGCTCTCCTTCTAGTCCATCCTTATTACTTCTGTGGACCTTTTGCATGTGTGTTCTTAAAAACTCACTCCCAGATCATCCCTCCCTGTGCTCACTACCCAGGGAACTACACTCCCCAGAATCCTTTGCCCTTTATCCTCAGGTGGTGTCAGCCAATGGAAGGCACTGGCCGAAGACAGGAGAAGAGAGAACTGGGCTATTTCTTTCCTTTTCTCTGGGCTTTTGGGAGCATCTGCAGCTTTAGTACCATCTCTTCTGGGATTCACTGGAGAGTATCTACTTCTAGGTTCTGTCCACTCCATCGTTTCTCCATGACATTAAAACCCCAAATAGGGGGAAAGCATCATTTTACTGTTGGCACCTCAGAGTTGCCTGCAGCTGTTTTACTGTTGGAAACCTTTGGGGTTTTCCACTCTTCTATCAGTGGGGTAATTAAACTTCCTTTGCTTTAGATACCTGAAATATTTTCTGTTTTCCTGAGTGAGTCTAAATGATGCATCATCTCATACCAGCATGAAAGTGTGGAAAGTGAATTCACCTTAATCACAAAAGATGGAAGCAGATTCAAGTTCTGCTGCTTTTTTTTAATTTTTTTTTTTAACAGAGTGACTGGGCAAGGAAGGCAACTTCTAGCCTGTAACAAGCACATGAATTTCTTAGGAGTCCTGGAAAGTTTTAAGTGAATTCCCATATATGAAAATGATATAAAAATGGCCTGATACAAAGCACTCAGTAACCTAACATTTGTCAATATCAAGAATAAATAAGTTCACCTCCTTTCCTAGTCCCAGGTGTATCAACCCTTTGTGGGTATTCTCTACAGCCTGTGCAGTAATGAAAGAATCATAAGTGGAGTGAAGAAAACCAAAAGGCAAAGAAGAAGAAAACGCATTGATTGAATGGTTGTTCCAGTTTAGGAACTGTGCTAAACCCCTTAAATACATCTCCTGATTTTATTTCCCCTGGAAGAGAGGATTTACAGAAGAGGAAAACCAGTCTCCTGGAGGTATGGCAGCTTAATTTGTCCAAAGTCCGGCAACTAGTGTACCAAATAGAATCTAAAACTCTGCACTCCTGGAGTCCAACGTCGCCATCAGAATTGGAAGATCAGAAGAAAGAAGCTGAACTTCCTTGAAAAGAAAGAAGAGGCCCAGAAATCACCTTAGGTCTTGAAATGGCACACTCATTTCCTTTTAGTCTTGGAAAGCAATCCTGAGAGTTGGGGATGGGAGCATTGAAAAATAAAGAAGAAAGAAATTAAGAGACAGGTGATGAGTCAGCGATCTGAAAGATAAAATAAGAAGGGAAGAAGTAAGAGAACTGCAGCTTTAGTACCATCTCTTCTGGGATTCACTGGAGAGTATCTACTTCTAGGTTCTGTCCACTCCATCGTTTCTCCATGACATTAAAACCCCAAATAGGGGGAAAGCATCATTTTACTGTTGGCACCTCAGAGTTGCCTGCAGCTGTTTTACTGTTGGAAACCTTTGGGGTTTTCCACTCTTCTATCAGTGGGGTAATTAAACTTCCTTTGCTTTAGATACCTGAAATATTTTCTGTTTTCCTGAGTGAGTCTAAATGATGCATCATCTCATACCAGCATGAAAGTGTGGAAAGTGAATTCACCTTAATCACAAAAGATGGAAGCAGATTCAAGTTCTGCTGCTTTTTTTTAATTTTTTTTTTTTTTTAACAGAGTGACTGGGCAAGGAAGGCAACTTCTAGCCTGTAACAAGCACATGAATTTCTTAGGAGTCCTGGAAAGTTTTAAGTGAATTCCCATATATGAAAATGATATAAAAATGGCCTGATACAAAGCACTCAGTAACCTAACATTTGTCAATATCAAGAATAAATAAGTTCACCTCCTTTCCTAGTCCCAGGTGTATCAACCCTTTGTGGGTATTCTCTACAGCCTGTGCAGTAATGAAAGAATCATAAGTGGAGTGAAGAAAACCAAAAGGCAAAGAAGAAGAAAACGCATTGATTGAATGGTTGTTCCAGTTTAGGAACTGTGCTAAACCCCTTAAATACATCTCCTGATTTTATTTCCCCTGGAAGAGAGGATTTACAGAAGAGGAAAACCAGTCTCCTGGAGGTATGGCAGCTTAATTTGTCCAAAGTCCGGCAACTAGTGTACCAAATAGAATCTAAAACTCTGCACTCCTGGAGTCCAACGTCGCCATCAGAATTGGAAGATCAGAAGAAAGAAGCTGAACTTCCTTGAAAAGAAAGAAGAGGCCCAGAAATCACCTTAGGTCTTGAAATGGCACACTCATTTCCTTTTAGTCTTGGAAAGCAATCCTGAGAGTTGGGGATGGGAGCATTGAAAAATAAAAGAAGAAAGAAATTAAGAGACAGGTGATGAGTCAGCGATCTGAAAGAGCTGAGGAGAGATAAGAAGGAAGTAGTGAAGGTGGAGGCAGTAGAGACTGTGTTGAGATAAGGAGGTGCACCTCCCTAATAGAGATTCTTCCCCAGTTCTGAGAAAAATCTATCCCCAGAACCTGTCAGAGGAACAGACGGGAAGGGAAAAAGAAATGGAGGTGGGGGAGGCAGACAAAAAAGAAGCTATTCTCTCAAGGACCTTCTCAGCTGTGGAGGTCATCCTGCTCTTGACCTTCTTCATATTCCCCCCTTTTCACAGGAACTGTAAGAATGAAAAATTATATAGCAGGTTCAGTACCTCCCCCTTCAAGGGAAAGACTTCTCTATCCAGCACAGAAGATAGTCATGGGCCACTGGCTTCTAAAGTTGCTACTTCCTCTCTGAAAGCCTCTAAAGCAAAATGCTGCCCACACCCCTCTCAGAGGGGAGCAAAGACAAACATCTGTCTTTGGGGAGTTTCAGATTCAGGTGGACTTTGCTGCACACCCATTTCATACCAGGCTAGAGTCGTGGTGCATTATCACCTAGTCTTCTCAGCCAAACCCTGAAATGAACTTTACTCTCTCCGTGCTTAATACAGGAGGACACTGAGTGTCAGAAGAGAGAAATGACAGCCAGAGTCAAACAGCAATTAATTGGAGTCTGAGTCTTCTCATTGCAGGTCAGGTATTATTTCCTGACGTGAGGAGCAGGTGTACTGGTAGTGTGTAAGGTGATGGCAGGTGTCACATCTAAAATCTTCTGCATTTGTTTTATTATCAATTAGAATATATTAGAAAAAACTTGTATATGACTGTATGTGTGTGTGTGTATGTGTTCAGTTGGTGCCTGACTCTTTAAGACCCCATGGACTGCAGCTTGTCAGGCTTCTCTGTCCATGGGATTCTCCAGGCAAAAATACTGGAGTGGGTTGCCATGCCCGCCTCCAGAGGATCTTCCTGACTCAGGAAAACCTGTTGTTTCTCAAATCTCCTGCATTGCAGGCAGGTTCTTTACCACTAGCACCTCCTGGGAAGCCCAAGCCAAATAAATAAATAAATATTTTTTAAAAAGAATATTTGTTGAATATTAAAAAATCCAGTTCTCACAACAAGCCTTTGATAGAGGATTACTAGTGGCTTAAAGATGTGAAGAGGACAAATGACGTGCTCAAGATCATGCAGTACTCAAGGGACACAGACTGGTTTGGAGGCCAGATCTTCCAGCCCCATCTTGTGTTTGGTGTTCTCACCCAGCCAGATTTAAATTTGGGGCACATCTGCATTTTCCTAGGTCCCCCAATTATCCTTGCTCCAGCTCTGTTATCCTTCATGATGATCAGGGCCTTCCTAATTTCTTTGTCTAAACCTGGTCAAAGACAGACCTCAAATCCTCAATTGCAGTAATTTATGATAGCTTAAATGCTTGAGGATTGACAGGGACTTTATGTCTTATTAGAGTTCCCTGTTCTGGCCACGCTGACCTCCTTGCTCTTCTCAACACCTCACCTGCCCCTCTCCCACCCTTGGGTGTCAGGAACACTTTCCTCGACTACCTTACCATTTACTCCCCACTCCTTGGTGATCAAGTCTTCTCATTTCAGTAAACCCCCAGGCTAGAGTCGTGGTGCATTATCACCTAGTCTTCTCAGCCAAACCCTGAAATGAACTTTACTCTCTCCGTGCTTAATACAGGAGGACACTGAGTGTCAGAAGAGAGAAATGACAGCCAGAGTCAAACAGCAATTAATTGGAGTCTGAGTCTTCTCATTGCAGGTCAGGTATTATTTCCTGACGTGAGGAGCAGGTGTACTGGTAGTGTGTAAGGTGATGGCAGGTGTCACATCTAAAATCTTCTGCATTTGTTTTATTATCAATTAGAATATATTAGAAAAAACTTGTATATGACTGTATGTGTGTGTGTGTATGTGTTCAGTTGGTGCCTGACTCTTTAAGACCCCATGGACTGCAGCTTGTCAGGCTTCTCTGTCCATGGGATTCTCCAGGCAAAAATACTGGAGTGGGTTGCCATGCCCGCCTCCAGAGGATCTTCCTGACTCAGGAAAACCTGTTGTTTCTCAAATCTCCTGCATTGCAGGCAGGTTCTTTACCACTAGCACCTCCTGGGAAGCCCAAGCCAAATAAATAAATAAATATTTTTTAAAAAGAATATTTGTTGAATATTAAAAAAATCCAGTTCTCACAACAAGCCTTTGATAGAGGATTACTAGTGGCTTAAAGATGTGAAGAGGACAAATGACGTGCTCAAGATCATGCAGTACTCAAGGGACACAGACTGGTTTGGAGGCCAGATCTTCCAGCCCCATCTTGTGTTTGGTGTTCTCACCCAGCCAGATTTAAATTTGGGGCACATCTGCATTTTCCTAGGTCCCCCAATTATCCTTGCTCCAGCTCTGTTATCCTTCATGATGATCAGGGCCTTCCTAATTTCTTTGTCTAAACCTGGTCAAAGACAGACCTCAAATCCTCAATTGCAGTAATTTATGATAGCTTAAATGCTTGAGGATTGACAGGGACTTTATGTCTTATTAGAGTTCCCTGTTCTGGCCACGCTGACCTCCTTGCTCTTCTCAACACCTCACCTGCCCCTCTCCCACCCTTGGGTGTCAGGAACACTTTCCTCGACTACCTTACCATTTACTCCATCACCCCAAACCAACCTCTGGTCAGAGGTGACCTCCCCAGAGAGGGACCCCTTGACTATCTGATACAGAAGAGTGCCTTTCATCCCCCTCCACCCACCTTGTCTGCTCTGTTTTTCTTCTTAACACATCTCACCCCCTATGTGTTATGTATCAGCTTCTTCCTCTATGGTCTGTCACACCTCACTAAGACGTAAGCTTCCGGAGAGCTGGAACATGATTTTCTGTTTACTGTTGTTTCCCAGCACCTGGAACAAAGCTTGACACAGAGAATTGGCTCTAAAAATACTTACTGAAAGAGAGCTGGGCTCTGTTCCCTTTTTCTCAAATCAAAACCAGCTCTTACATACAACTTATATGCAGAGTCGAACATATGCACACCACTGTTCTCCCATACTCTCTGATGCACACTTGCTCTTTATCTCTCTACATGGTTTCCACAAGGTCCTCTGCATGTGACTCCCCTAACACCAGGTGAAACCTAAGACCAGCTCTCAGAGTCTGCTGACATGGAAGATGATGGTCAAAATGAAATTTGAAATCTGTATGTAAAATGCAAAGGAGCATATAGAAAATGTTATGGCCCATAAGGGCTTTAAGGCCATGCAGTAGTTTCTGATTGCCTCCTATATATACACAGTCAGGTTCACAGACACACTCTCACACGCCCATATGCACATTTGTACACATTTACCATCACTCAAGTAATTACACAGGACTTCCTCATGGCTCAGTGGTAAAGAATCCACCTGGCTCCAATCCATGGATCTCAAAGAGTGGGACACAATTTAGCGACTAAAGAACAACAAGGTATATACACACAGACATGTACTTACTGTATCACATGCACTCAAAACTCACATGCCTGTGGGTTCTCCCTCACAGAAACCTCAAATCCTCAATTGCAGTAATTTATGATAGCTTAAATGCTTGAGGATTGACAGGGACTTTATGTCTTATTAGAGTTCCCTGTTCTGGCCACGCTGACCTCCTTGCTCTTCTCAACACCTCACCTGCCCCTCTCCCACCCTTGGGTGTCAGGAACACTTTCCTCGACTACCTTACCATTTACTCCATCACCCCAAACCAACCTCTGGTCAGAGGTGACCTCCCCAGAGAGGGACCCCTTGACTATCTGATACAGAAGAGTGCCTTTCATCCCCCTCCACCCACCTTGTCTGCTCTGTTTTTCTTCTTAACACATCTCACCCCCTATGTGTTATGTATCAGCTTCTTCCTCTATGGTCTGTCACACCTCACTAAGACGTAAGCTTCCGGAGAGCTGGAACATGATTTTCTGTTTACTGTTGTTTCCCAGCACCTGGAACAAAGCTTGACACAGAGAATTGGCTCTAAAAATACTTACTGAAAGAGAGCTGGGCTCTGTTCCCTTTTTCTCAAATCAAAACCAGCTCTTACATACAACTTATATGCAGAGTCGAACATATGCACACCACTGTTCTCCCATACTCTCTGATGCACACTTGCTCTTTATCTCTCTACATGGTTTCCACAAGGTCCTCTGCATGTGACTCCCCTAACACCAGGTGAAACCTAAGACCAGCTCTCAGAGTCTGCTGACATGGAAGATGATGGTCAAAATGAAATTTGAAATCTGTATGTAAAATGCAAAGGAGCATATAGAAAATGTTATGGCCCATAAGGGCTTTAAGGCCATGCAGTAGTTTCTGATTGCCTCCTATATATACACAGTCAGGTTCACAGACACACTCTCACACGCCCATATGCACATTTGTACACATTTACCATCACTCAAGTAATTACACAGGACTTCCTCATGGCTCAGTGGTAAAGAATCCACCTGGCTCCAATCCATGGATCTCAAAAGAGTGGGACACAATTTAGCGACTAAAGAACAACAAGGTATATACACACAGACATGTACTTACTGTATCACATGCACTCAAAACTCACATGCCTGTGGGTTCTCCCTCACAGAAACCTGCATACCACACACACATGTGCCCAGATACTAAATTTTCTTTGTCTACACACCATTGTGCTAACATACCCAAACATACTCATACCTTAAAGAGACATACTCATTTGCTGCCTCTCCATCTTCACACACTGACACACAAAAATGATTCACACTCTTGCCAGCTTATTATCCACACGTGTAATCCACACAAACACTAAGTCTAACACTCCTAGCTACTTTAGCCCATATTCACATCACATTTACTAGATTATTCAAGTCTATTTGTACATAGCACACACAAATACACTCATTTTAACTGATTTAAAATGCCACATCTTGTTGTTATAACAGCAAAAGCCCTCCAACTGCCTGAGAAAGTATAAGGACACACAGAGAGAAAAGCCCAGAAGCAGCTCTATGGAAGGTGGGCCACGGGATTATGAAAATGGTAGTTTGACCAAAGGTCCTTGTTTCCTACTTCGTTGAGAAAATTGATGGTATCAGATGAGACCGTCCTGTACTTCCTAGTGGGATACTGAAAATATCATCTTATGTGCATTTACACCTCCTTCTTCCAGGCTCAGAGACCATGGTTTCTTCTCTGTGTGTAGACATCCTCCACCTGTGCTGTTGATCTCGTGCCTTCCATCTCAACTTTATTTCTAGACTCTTCCAGGCTGCTTCCTTTCAAATGAGGAACATGCTCAAATGCCTTCTGTGGTAAGAAAACCCCCCCTCTGCTGACATGGAAGATGATGGTCAAAATGAAATTTGAAATCTGTATGTAAAATGCAAAGGAGCATATAGAAAATGTTATGGCCCATAAGGGCTTTAAGGCCATGCAGTAGTTTCTGATTGCCTCCTATATATACACAGTCAGGTTCACAGACACACTCTCACACGCCCATATGCACATTTGTACACATTTACCATCACTCAAGTAATTACACAGGACTTCCTCATGGCTCAGTGGTAAAGAATCCACCTGGCTCCAATCCATGGATCTCAAAGAGTGGGACACAATTTAGCGACTAAAGAACAACAAGGTATATACACACAGACATGTACTTACTGTATCACATGCACTCAAAACTCACATGCCTGTGGGTTCTCCCTCACAGAAACCTGCATACCACACACACATGTGCCCAGATACTAAATTTTCTTTGTCTACACACCATTGTGCTAACATACCCAAACATACTCATACCTTAAAGAGACATACTCATTTGCTGCCTCTCCATCTTCACACACTGACACACAAAAATGATTCACACTCTTGCCAGCTTATTATCCACACGTGTAATCCACACAAACACTAAGTCTAACACTCCTAGCTACTTTAGCCCATATTCACATCACATTTACTAGATTATTCAAGTCTATTTGTACATAGCACACACAAATACACTCATTTTAACTGATTTAAAATGCCACATCTTGTTGTTATAACAGCAAAAGCCCTCCAACTGCCTGAGAAAGTATAAGGACACACAGAGAGAAAAGCCCAGAAGCAGCTCTATGGAAGGTGGGCCACGGGATTATGAAAATGGTAGTTTGACCAAAGGTCCTTGTTTCCTACTTCGTTGAGAAAATTGATGGTATCAGATGAGACCGTCCTGTACTTCCTAGTGGGATACTGAAAATATCATCTTATGTGCATTTACACCTCCTTCTTCCAGGCTCAGAGACCATGGTTTCTTCTCTGTGTGTAGACATCCTCCACCTGTGCTGTTGATCTCGTGCCTTCCATCTCAACTTTATTTCTAGACTCTTCCAGGCTGCTTCCTTTCAAATGAGGAACATGCTCAAATGCCTTCTGTGGTAAGAAAACCCCCCCTCAACCACTTAGTTCCCTCCAGTTGTTTCCCTCTTTCATCTTCGGAGTCAAGCTCCTCAAAGAAATTCTGAATTAAGAAATTAAGAGTGGATACATGTATTGCTGTTGTTCAGTCACTAAGCTGTGTCCGACTCTTTGCAACCCCATGAATGGCAGCATGCCAGGCTTCCCTGCCCTTGACTATCTTCCAGAGAGTGCTCAGATTCATGTCCATTGAGTCAGTGATGCCATCCACCCATCTTATCCTCTGTTGTCCTCTTCTCCTTCTTTTGCCTTGAATCTTTCCTAGCACCAGGTTTTGTTTTCTTTTCCAGTGAGTCAGTTTTGTACTTCTGTAAAGTATAATGTCTTGATATCTTCTTGGATTATTATAGGGAAAACAGCTTATTCCAAATTTCCAACCAAAACACCTCAGAGAATCCTAAGGACCTGACTACTTACTTACTCATTTCTTGTAATAATTGTAGTCTTTAACTTTTAATATAATCACTCAAGTCATGGAAAAGTGTGTAGAGTATCTCTGATGGATTAAATTAATAATATTGATTTAATCATATAAGTTTTAGTTTTTATCTACTCCTAATTTGTTTGTTCAGGCATAACATGTGTCTATGCAGTTTCATAAACTGGGTGGCTTCAATAAAATTGGATTTCCTGAATTTAGAGTTGACATTCATCAGCTCTTTTTGTAGATATAACGGACACAACAAAAAGCCCTCCAACTGCCTGAGAAAGTATAAGGACACACAGAAGCCAGCTCTATGGAAGGTGGGCCACGGATTATGAAAATGGTAGTTTGACCAAAGGTCCTTGTTTCCTACTTCGTTGAGAAAATTGATGGTATCAGATGAGACCGTCCTGTACTTCCTAGTGGGATACTGAAAATATCATCTTATGTGCATTTACACCTCCTTCTTCCAGGCTCAGAGACCATGGTTTCTTCTCTGTGTGTAGACATCCTCCACCTGTGCTGTTGATCTCGTGCCTTCCATCTCAACTTTATTTCTAGACTCTTCCAGGCTGCTTCCTTTCAAATGAGGAACATGCTCAAATGCCTTCTGTGGTAAGAAAACCCTCCCTCAACCACTTAGTTCCCTCCAGTTGCTTCCCTCTTTCATCTTCGGAGTCAAGCTCCTCAAAGAAATTCTGAATTAAGAAATTAAGAGTGGATACATGTATTGCTGTTGTTCAGTCACTAAGCTGTGTCCGACTCTTTGCAACCCCATGAATGGCAGCATGCCAGGCTTCCCTGCCCTTGACTATCTTCCAGAGAGTGCTCAGATTCATGTCCATTGAGTCAGTGATGCCATCCACCCATCTTATCCTCTGTTGTCCTCTTCTCCTTCTTTTGCCTTGAATCTTTCCTAGCACCAGGTTTTGTTTTCTTTTCCAGTGAGTCAGTTTTGTACTTCTGTAAAGTATAATGTCTTGATATCTTCTTGGATTTTTATAGGGAAAAAATCTTATTCCAAATTTCCAACCAAAACACCTCAGAGAATCCTAAGGACCTGACTACTTACTTACTCATTTCTTGTAATAATTGTAGTCTTTAACTTTTAATATAATCACTCAAGTCATGGAAAAGTGTGTAGAGTATCTCTGATGGATTAAATTAATAATATTGATTTAATCATATAAGTTTTAGTTTTTATCTACTCCTAATTTGTTTGTTCAGGCATAACATGTGTCTATGCAGTTTCATAAACTGGGTGGCTTCAATAAAATTGGATTTCCTGAATTTAGAGTTGACATTCATCAGCTCTGAAGTATTTATGAAGACATGGTGAGTGAGAGTTGATGGTGCTGATGAAGTGTATGTGTGTATGTGTCTGTATGTGTGTCAGGATTCTTCAGTATCAACCCTACTGACATTTGGTGGTGATGGTTTAATTGATAAATCATGTCTGCTCCTGTGACTCCATGGACTGTAGCCCTCCAGGCTCCTCTGTCCAAAGGATTTGTCAGGCAAGAATACTGGAATGGGTTGCTATTTCCTTCTGTAGGGAATCTTCCTGACCCAGGAATCAAAACCAGGTTTCCTGCTTTTTAGGCAGTCTCCTGTATTACAGGTGATTCTTTGCCGACTAAGCCACCAGGGAAGCCCTACCCCTGACATTTAGGGCTGGATAATCCTTTGTCGGGGATCAAGGGCTGTTCTGTGCAGTGTAGGATATTTAGCAGCATCCCTGGCCAAAACTCACTGGATACCAGTACCCATCCCCTCTCAGTTGTGGCAACCAAATATTATGTCCTGTGACCTCATTTTTCTGACTGTTGTATCCAGAGGTGGAATTTACATTAAGCAGTCAATCATAATTTATTTGTTAGATGAATAAATTCATTACCTAGTGGCAGATCTTGGTTCTGACACTGCCTGTGAGTCAGTACTAATTCCTGAGCTCTTTGAGATTCCTTTTTGTCATTATAATGGTAAATAACTCCTCATTAAGAATAAATGTAATAATGTATGTTGTTTCTTGTACATACGAGGAGCTCAATATATATACGTAGTTGGAGTCCAACTCTTCTAAATCCAAACCTCATTGCCTCTGCAAGTCACCATTTTATTGATCCTGGTCTAACTCAAGGAATGGGAGACAGCCTCAAATTCCCCCTAATCACACTTGAAAGATGAGATTCCAATAACAAATGAAAGATGATTTTTGTCATAATGGGGTTTCATTTTCATATTGCTAGGTTTGAAAGCAATTTTAAAGGAAAAAAATATCATGTGTCCCAAATGGTTAATGATCCTCAGCAAGCAATCTGTCCAGCCTGAGAAAGATTTCTTCTGCAGTTTGACAGCTGATCTATAATCAGGTTCTGCTTGGCTGCTAACCTGAGCCCCACCCCAGAACTCTCTGTGGGGCTCAGTGAACACCCTATGGAAGAAAAAAGCCCAAACCTTTTATCACATGCATTTCTGATTTCCCAGAAGCTTCTCAACAGAGGAGGACTTGCAGATGCCTGCCAGATGTTGCTTTATCTTATGGGAGAGGAATGCTTTCTCTCAGCGTTTTGAAGTTTATGCTTGGTAAGAATTATAGAGCTGGTGTATTCTTTCCCTTCTTCTTAACTTTTATCCATTCAATAAACATTAATTTAGCAACTACTATCTCAAGGACTGAGATTGCAAAGACAAGCAACAGGATTTCTGCCACTAACATCCCAGTTCAATACAGGGATGCAGGTCAAATTAAGGCTTCCCTGGTGACTCAGTGGCAAAGAATCCGCCTGCAATGCAGGAGATGCACATTTTATTCCCAGGTAAGGAAGATCCCCTGGAGGACTACATGGCAAGCCACTCCAGTATTTTTGCCTGGAGAATCCCATGGACGGAGGAGCCTGATGGGCTGTAGTCTAAGGGGTCGCAAAGAGTCAGACACAAATAAAATGACTGAGCATGCACACATGCATTGAACAAATGGGTAGACTATTGTGATAAAGATTGGTTGCTGCTCTGAAAGGAAGTCCCTGGGTGCTGCAGGAATCCAGAGGAGGAATCTCAAGCAATCTGTGCTGAGGTCAAGGATGAATTCAGACAGAAGGAACTGCATACGAGAAGCAGTAAAGTAACCTAACATGCAGAGAAAATGGCAACTTATTTAGCAGAGGAGTTTTATGTGGCAATCAGAAGACTAGTAGGTGAAAACAAAGACAGGACCCAGATCATGAAACCCTTAGGTGTCATATTTAGGAGATTATATTTATTTTAAGACTATGCAGACCGTAGAAAGTTTTAAGCAAGAATACATGTCATTCCAGAAAGACTGGACAAGGGATCAAGTTGACCAATTAGATCTAGTAGTCGGCTCAGCAACAGACACGTTCCTACCCAGAATCCCCATCTCCTTGGTTTTGCCCGTGCAGCCGAGTGTGGTCACGTGACAGTTTGAAGATTAAACCTGCTTGCTTAACCTGAGCCCCACCCCAGAACTCTCTGTGGGGCTCAGTGAACACCCTATGGAAGAAAAAAGCCCAAACCTTTTATCACATGCATTTCTGATTTCCCAGAAGCTTCTCAACAGAGGAGGACTTGCAGATGCCTGCCAGATGTTGCTTTATCTTATGGGAGAGGAATGCTTTCTCTCAGCGTTTTGAAGTTTATGCTTGGTAAGAATTATAGAGCTGGTGTATTCTTTCCCTTCTTCTTAACTTTTATCCATTCAATAAACATTAATTTAGCAACTACTATCTCAAGGACTGAGATTGCAAAGACAAGCAACAGGATTTCTGCCACTAACATCCCAGTTCAATACAGGGATGCAGGTCAAATTAAGGCTTCCCTGGTGACTCAGTGGCAAAGAATCCGCCTGCAATGCAGGAGATGCACATTTTATTCCCAGGTAAGGAAGATCCCCTGGAGGACTACATGGCAAGCCACTCCAGTATTTTTGCCTGGAGAATCCCATGGACGGAGGAGCCTGATGGGCTGTAGTCTAAGGGGTCGCAAAGAGTCAGACACAAATAAAATGACTGAGCATGCACACATGCATTGAACAAATGGGTAGACTATTGTGATAAAGATTGGTTGCTGCTCTGAAAGGAAGTCCCTGGGTGCTGCAGGAATCCAGAGGAGGAATCTCAAGCAATCTGTGCTGAGGTCAAGGATGAATTCAGACAGAAGGAACTGCATACGAGAAGCAGTAAAGTAACCTAACATGCAGAGAAAATGGCAACTTATTTAGCAGAGGAGTTTTATGTGGCAATCAGAAGACTAGTAGGTGAAAACAAAGACAGGACCCAGATCATGAAACCCTTAGGTGTCATATTTAGGAGATTATATTTATTTTAAGACTATGCAGACCGTAGAAAGTTTTAAGCAAGAATACATGTCATTCCAGAAAGACTGGACAAGGGATCAAGTTGACCAATTAGATCTAGTAGTCGGCTCAGCAACAGACACGTTCCTACCCAGAATCCCCATCTCCTTGGTTTTGCCCGTGCAGCCGAGTGTGGTCACGTGACAGGGCTCTAGCCAAGAGGTACAAACCCACCTCATGGCTGGGGCTCTATAAAAGCATTTAAAAGGGACACAATTTAGATCTGTTGTCTTGTTTCCTCTTCTTTCACCATGAATTGTGGACATGAAATTGTTTACAGCTGCCATCTCAAGATCCTGAGATAAAAAACAGATGATGAAAGACAAGAGAACCCAGTGACACCATCTGGACATCCTTGAATTGTTGACCCTAGACCTTACAGGTTGTGAGAAAAATTAACTTTAAAGAGGGTTAGCTATGTTTAATTCAGGAATTCCTAACTGATGCAAATGCTTTTGACACCAACCAGGTTAATCTCAGCTCAAGACATGATTCTCTGTTCCCACTTTCCACAAAATTTTGAATCCTCTCCTTAGCTCCTCACCAAGAGTCCTGTGGCCTGTTTGATCAGTTTCAGGATAGACAACCATCTTTCCTATGGCTCTGGTTTTCGAAGGCTCTCTTTCTCTGTCCTCTCAACTCCACTACCTTTTCTTTCTTCCTTCTTCTTATGTATATTTCCTTTTGCAAGCACCAGAATTTTTTTTTGATTTTGATCTTTTCAAAACCTCAAAAATTCCCTCTCTTGATATTGTTTGTCATTATTGTTTTAAAATTGAATCTTCTGTTAATTAAAATAGCATTTTGAAAAATAAAAAGGCAAGGCACAGATAAATAGGTGATAGATAGATAGATGATAGATCGATCGATCCAAGGAAGAACTTATATCCTAAACATACAAAGGACTCTTACACAGTACTAAGAAAAGATAAAAGCACATTTTTTGCTATGGACAAAGAGGCTGTGGAAATGTTTGTTAAATCTATGAATGAAAAGAAGCATAATCTCATTAATAAAGATTTTCCTCATTTATTCTTCTTTAGAATTAGAATTCATTTATAAGTGAACAAAGGCATATATACTTTTTTGTATGCAATTCTTAATAGCATTTATTTTAGGTAAAACAGCTCAGAAGTATTTATTTTAAGACTATGCAGACCGTAGAAAGTTTTAAGCAAGAATACATGTCATTCCAGAAAGACTGGACAAGGGATCAAGTTGACCAATTAGATCTAGTAGTCGGCTCAGCAACAGACACGTTCCTACCCAGAATCCCCATCTCCTTGGTTTTGCCCGTGCAGCCGAGTGTGGTCACGTGACAGGGCTCTAGCCAAGAGGTACAAACCCACCTCATGGCTGGGGCTCTATAAAAGCATTTAAAAGGGACACAATTTAGATCTGTTGTCTTGTTTCCTCTTCTTTCACCATGAATTGTGGACATGAAATTGTTTACAGCTGCCATCTCAAGATCCTGAGATAAAAAACAGATGATGAAAGACAAGAGAACCCAGTGACACCATCTGGACATCCTTGAATTGTTGACCCTAGACCTTACAGGTTGTGAGAAAAATTAACTTTAAAGAGGGTTAGCTATGTTTAATTCAGGAATTCCTAACTGATGCAAATGCTTTTGACACCAACCAGGTTAATCTCAGCTCAAGACATGATTCTCTGTTCCCACTTTCCACAAAATTTTGAATCCTCTCCTTAGCTCCTCACCAAGAGTCCTGTGGCCTGTTTGATCAGTTTCAGGATAGACAACCATCTTTCCTATGGCTCTGGTTTTCGAAGGCTCTCTTTCTCTGTCCTCTCAACTCCACTACCTTTTCTTTCTTCCTTCTTCTTATGTATATTTCCTTTTGCAAGCACCAGAATTTTTTTTTGATTTTGATCTTTTCAAAACCTCAAAAATTCCCTCTCTTGATATTGTTTGTCATTATTGTTTTAAAATTGAATCTTCTGTTAATTAAAATAGCATTTTGAAAAATAAAAAGGCAAGGCACAGATAAATAGGTGATAGATAGATAGATGATAGATCGATCGATCCAAGGAAGAACTTATATCCTAAACATACAAAGGACTCTTACACAGTACTAAGAAAAGATAAAAGCACATTTTTTGCTATGGACAAAGAGGCTGTGGAAATGTTTGTTAAATCTATGAATGAAAAGAAGCATAATCTCATTAATAAAGATTTTCCTCATTTATTCTTCTTTAGAATTAGAATTCATTTATAAGTGAACAAAGGCATATATACTTTTTTGTATGCAATTCTTAATAGCATTTATTTTAGGTAAAACAGCTCAGAAGTATTTATTGTCATAGTAAGCTTTTGTTCTTTAATTTTTTATTCATAATAAATTTGAAGGACAACATACACAGAGAAAAGTGTACATATCATAAATTAACTGAATTTACACACTGTGAAAACATCCTTCTAACTCTACCCAGATTAAAAAAGAAAATACCACCAGTACCCAAGAAGCCTGCCTGCATCACAAACTCTCCCAACTCATGCCCCAAGCAAGGCAACCATGGTTTGTTTCACTTATATATCCACAGGTTAGTTTTTCCCTTTTCTATTCTAGTTAAAGAGAATTGTTCAGAGTATACTCTATCTGTCATCTATCACCTGTTTACATATCCTTATTCTGTGCCTTGCCTTTTAATTTTTAAAAAATACTGTCTAATTAACAGAAGTTTTCATTTTAACTTGATCAAATTAACCAACCTTTATCTTTAACATCGTTAAAGGTGTTAACATTGTTTCTTTGTATTTACTTTAACAAAGCTCTGCCTTAGTGTCATGATCCTAGGTTATCTTCTGGAATCTATTATTTTATCTATCACATTTAGATTTACTATTCATTTGTGATTGATTTTAAATGATCCAAATTTTATTCAAAAAATTATTGTTCATGCTATCATTTTTTTTCTTTTTAATTGGAAGAAAATTGCTTTACAATGTTGTCCCCACACCTCTAGGTCATCACAGAGCACCAGATTGAGCTCCCTGTGCTTTAGAGCAGCTTCCCACTAGCTATCTACTTTACACATGATAATGTCTGTATGTCCCAGGGATTGAACCCAAGTGTTGTACATTGCAGACAGATTCTTTACTGTCTGAGCCACCAGGGAAGCCCAAGAATACTGGAGTGGATAGCCTATCCCTTCTCTAGGAGATCTTCCCAATCCAAAAATTGAACCTGTGTCTCCTGCATTGCAGGCGCATTCTTTACCAGCTAAGCCACCAGGGAAGCCCATTTTAAACATGATAATGTATATATGTCAGTGCTACTTTCTTCACTCATCGCACCCTCTCTTTTCCACGCTGTGTCCATAAGTCTGTTCCCTACATCTCCATCTCCATTTCTTCCCTGCAAAGAGAAACAGCCCAATCACAAATGGGCAGAAGACCTACACAGATCTTTCTCCAATGAAAACAGATGACTAATAAACACATAAAAGATGAAAGAGAAATACAGATCAAAGCTACAATGAGGTATCACCTCACACCACTCAGAATGGCCATCATCAAAAAATCTGCAAATAGTAAATGCTGAAGAGAATGTGAAAATGGGAATCCTCCTGCGCTGTTAATGGGAATGTAAACTCATACAGCCATTATGAAGAACAGTATGGAGATTCCTTAAAATAACTAGGAATAAATCTACCATAGGAACTAGCAATCTCACTGCTGTGCATACACCCTGGGAAAATCAGAAATCTAAAAAACACATGTACTCCAGTCTTCATACTATCATTTTTAAAAGTTTTTATTTAAACAGCTTTGATCCAGTAGAATTTGCATATGATAAAATGAATGTATTTGAAGTGTAATTTTTCATAAGATTTGACCTATGTGTACACCAATGAATCTATCAAGAAAACAAGCCTATAGATCATCTGCAGAGGCTTATTAATGGTCTTTGCCATCCCTCCCTCTTCGACCTCTCTACCTCACACCCTATTCCCAGGTAACCACTAATCTTTTTTATGCCTTATTCATTAGCATGCATTTTCTAGAGGTTTGATATAGATAAAATCAACTGCATATACCGGATTTTGTCTGGTTTGTTTTTAACTCTCATAGTTGTTTTTAAATTTATTGGTGTTGTTGCATGTATAAATGGCTCAGTCCTTGTTATTAAGCGCAGTTAGTAGTCATTTGTATAGATAAACAACAATCTGTTTATCCACTTACCTGTTGTTAGACATTTGGGTAATTTCCAATTTGTGACCATTGCAAAATAAGGCTGCTATGAATATTAGTGTGTAGGTATTCATATGGACATACAGTTTAATTTACATTGGGTAGATGCCCATTATAATGGAAGGTGTATATAGAGATTTTAACAAATTGCTAAACATTTTTCCAAAGTGGTTATGTCATTTTACATTGACATCAGTAGTGTTATGAAATTTAAAAAAAAATTTTTTTAATGCAGACCATTTTCTTCTAAGTCTTCATTGAATTTGTTACAGTTCTGTTTTATGGTTTGATTTTTTGACCCTGAAGCATGTGGTATCTTAGCTCCCCGACCAGGGATTGAACCTGTACCCTCTGCATTGGAAGGTGAAGTCTTAATAACCGTTCTGCCAGGGAAGTACCCCCTATTTATGAAATTTTGAGTTGCTACAAATCCTTACCATTACTTAGTACCATCAGTCTTCTTAATTATAGACATTCAGAAAATTGTACAATATCCTACTATGACCACAGCTTAATGGAATTCCCCATAAACAGCCATTATGAAGAACAGTATGGAGATTCCTTAAAATAACTAGGAATAAATCTACCATAGGAACTAGCAATCTCACTGCTGTGCATACACCCTGGGAAAATCAGAAATCTAAAAAACACATGTACTCCAGTCTTCATACTATCATTTTTAAAAGTTTTATTTAAACAGCTTTGATCCAGTAGAATTTGCATATGATAAAATGAATGTATTTGAAGTGTAATTTTTCATAAGATTTGACCTATGTGTACACCAATGAATCTATCAAGAAAACAAGCCTATAGATCATCTGCAGAGGCTTATTAATGGTCTTTGCCATCCCTCCCTCTTCGACCTCTCTACCTCACACCCTATTCCCAGGTAACCACTAATCTTTTTTATGCCTTATTCATTAGCATGCATTTTCTAGAGGTTTGATATAAATAAAATCAACTGCATATACCGGATTTTGTCTGGTTTGTTTTTAACTCTCATAGTTGTTTTTAAATTTATTGGTGTTGTTGCATGTATAAATGGCTCAGTCCTTGTTATTAAGCGCAGTTAGTAGTCATTTGTATAGATAAACAACAATCTGTTTATCCACTTACCTGTTGTTAGACATTTGGGTAATTTCCAATTTGTGACCATTGCAAAATAAGGCTGCTATGAATATTAGTGTGTAGGTATTCATATGGACATACAGTTTAATTTACATTGGGTAGATGCCCATTATAATGGAAGGTGTATATAGAGATTTTAACAAATTGCTAAACATTTTTCCAAAGTGGTTATGTCATTTTACATTGACATCAGTAGTGTTATGAAATTTAAAAAAAAATTTTTTTAATGCAGACCATTTTCTTCTAAGTCTTCATTGAATTTGTTACAGTTCTGTTTTATGGTTTGATTTTTTGACCCTGAAGCATGTGGTATCTTAGCTCCCCGACCAGGGATTGAACCTGTACCCTCTGCATTGGAAGGTGAAGTCTTAATAACCGTTC
Organism: Tragulus kanchil; assembly: GCA_022376925.1. NCBI lineage: Eukaryota > Metazoa > Chordata > Mammalia > Artiodactyla > Tragulidae > Tragulus > Tragulus kanchil. Next base: position 183,798,160 of record JAIOJX010000004.1, on the reverse strand, counting down.
TGCCAGGGAAGTACCCCCTATTTATGAAATTTTGAGTTGCTACAAATCCTTACCATTACTTAGTACCATCAGTCTTCTTAATTATAGACATTCAGACACATATGTAGTGTTAACTGATATGTATCTCAGTTTGCATCCTTTATGACCACCGATTTTTTTTGATTTGTTGTTGTTTGTGTTGTTTAGTTATTAAGTCGTGTCTCTTTGCAATTCCATGGACTGATGCGCACCAGGCTTCCTTGTCCTGCAGTGTCTTCCAGAGTTTGCTGAAACTCATGTTCATTGAGTGGGTGATACCATCGAATCATCTCATCCTCTGCCACCCCTCTTCTCCTTTCCCATCTTTCCCAGCATCAGGGTCTTTTCCAATGAGTCAGCTCTTTGCATCAGGTGGCCAAAGTCTTGGAGCTTCAGCATTAGAACTTCCAATGAATACTCTAGGTTGATTGCCTTTAGGATTGACTGGTTTGATCTCCTTTCAATCCAAGGGACTCTTAAGAGTCTTCTCCAGCATCACAGTTCAAAAGCATCCATTCTTCAGTGCTCAGCCTTCTTTATGGTCCAACTCTCACGTCCACACATGACCACTGATCCATGCTATTTTATGTGCTTATTTGCTATCCCTATATATTTTTGAAAGAATATCTACTAAATGATTTGCTCATTTATTCAGTCCTCTTAATCATTATTAATGAGTACTGAGTTCTTATATATTACAAATACAAATCTCTGATCAGATATATAATTTGCTAATATTTATTACTTCCAGTCAGTCATTTGTCTCTCTTTTGTTCTAACACGTATATGGACATACATTTAATTTAAGGGAGATTTATAATGGAAGGTGTATATAGAGATTTTAACAAATTGCTAAACATTTTTCCAAAGTGGTTATGTCATTTTACATTGACATCAGTAGTGTTATGAAATTTAAAAAAAAATTTTTTTAATGCAGACCATTTTCTTCTAAGTCTTCATTGAATTTGTTACAGTTCTGTTTTATGGTTTGATTTTTTGACCCTGAAGCATGTGGTATCTTAGCTCCCCGACCAGGGATTGAACCTGTACCCTCTGCATTGGAAGGTGAAGTCTTAATAACCGTTCTGCCGGGGAAGTACCCCCTATTTATGAAATTTTGAGTTGCTACAAATCCTTACCATTACTTAGTACCATCAGTCTTCTTAATTATAGACATTCAGACACATATGTAGTGTTAACTGATATGTATCTCAGTTTGCATCCTTTATGACCACCGATTTTTTTTGATTTGTTGTTGTTTGTGTTGTTTAGTTATTAAGTCGTGTCTCTTTGCAATTCCATGGACTGATGCGCACCAGGCTTCCTTGTCCTGCAGTGTCTTCCAGAGTTTGCTGAAACTCATGTTCATTGAGTGGGTGATACCATCGAATCATCTCATCCTCTGCCACCCCTCTTCTCCTTTCCCATCTTTCCCAGCATCAGGGTCTTTTCCAATGAGTCAGCTCTTTGCATCAGGTGGCCAAAGTCTTGGAGCTTCAGCATTAGAACTTCCAATGAATACTCTAGGTTGATTGCCTTTAGGATTGACTGGTTTGATCTCCTTTCAATCCAAGGGACTCTTAAGAGTCTTCTCCAGCATCACAGTTCAAAAGCATCCATTCTTCAGTGCTCAGCCTTCTTTATGGTCCAACTCTCACGTCCACACATGACCACTGATCCATGCTATTTTATGTGCTTATTTGCTATCCCTATATATTTTTGAAAGAATATCTACTAAATGATTTGCTCATTTATTCAGTCCTCTTAATCATTATTAATGAGTACTGAGTTCTTATATATTACAAATACAAATCTCTGATCAGATATATAATTTGCTAATATTTATTACTTCCAGTCAGTCATTTGTCTCTCTTTTGTCCTAACACGTATCTTTCAAAGAGCAGAACTACTTTAATTTTAACAAAAATCAATTGATCAATATTTTAGTTTGTGGGTCATGATTTCTGTCTGTATCTAATAAATATTTCCTCGCACAAGATCACATTTACTTTTTTCTATGTTTTCTTCCAGAAATGTGACCATTTTAGGTTTTACATTTAGTTCTGTATAACCTCTCATGGTTCTGGATGTCAAAAGTCTAAAATGAATCTTAAAAGACTGAAATCAAGGTGTCTGTGGGCCTGGTTCCTCCTGGAAGCCCCAAGGAGGTCTCTGGTCCTTGCCTTTTGCAATTTCTGGAGGCTGCTGGTATTTCTTGGCTCCTGGTTCCACCACTTCACTCTGTGCTGCTGTTGTCTTCTGACATCACTTTCTCTTTTGTCTCTGACCCTCTGTGTCTCTCTTATAAAGACCATTGAAAAGTGTATCAGGGCCACCCAAATAATTCAGAATTAGTTCCCCATCTCAAGGCCCTTAACTTAATCATATCTACAAAGACCCTTTTGCTAAATAAATTAACATTCACAAGTTCTGATGATTAGAGCATGGAGCTCTCTGGAGGACCACCATGCAGCTTACTGTATCATTTAACATATTGACAGATTGTAGATTCAGCCATAAACATCATTTTCGGGGCATTGTTCTGCCTACCATTCCCCACTGCCTATGGCCTTTCCCTCTGCACCTGTTAACAGATATTGAAAGTTCCATATCTATTCTTCATACCTCCTAACTCTTCTCTCAGATTTTTTGTCTCTTCATCTTATTGTACTATATTCTTAGGCTAATTACCTGGCTCAGTCTTTTAGTTCATTAATTGAATCTTCAGCTATTCACAGTCTGTCATTTATCTATTAATATATTTTTTCTAATTATCTTATTTTTAAGTCCCAGAATTACGGTTCTATTTCACAGCAGATGATTTTTTAATCTCCCTGAGGATATTAACTATATTTATTCTGAAGTACTTTCCCTATATCCTCAGTTGTATTTGGGTTGTTTTGTTTTGTTTTGTTTTGTTTGGTAGGGAAGGAGGGAAGTCAGTTTTTCTGACTGTTCAGTCTGATGCCTCTTTTAAGGATTCAAATATTTGATGATCCTTGATTGTTCCTATCAGTAGGTTAAGGCTGGGTGGAATCATAGTGGAAGCTAGTATACACTAGATCAATTGCATATCTCTGCTTACCTGTCAGTGAATCTAAATTCTGAACATTGCAAATACATTTTATAAGTGATGACAAATGAGGGAAAGGGTGCACATATAAAGTTTTTGTGCCTTATCTTCTAAGTGTTGTATCTTGTTTTTCTGGACACAGAATATGTTGTACCTTGCAGGCTAAATCTACACTTTCAGCTACTTTGTTGAAGACCTTAACTGCAACTAAGTCTTTTAGAAATGAAGTATTCTATTTGTATGTATGTGTATTCTTACCACTTTAGCTCAGACTCTAGGTTTATTTCTTCAGTGCCAACACTTATGCTAAGAGCCCTTCAGAGAAAGGTTATTCACTTTGTTTTTATACTAGTTCTCAAGGCTTTTTCCCAAGGGCAAAGCCATTGCCACCAGATATTCAAAACCAAAGAGGGAGAGGAGTTCAGTGTGAGCAGCTGTTTTGAATCTAGTCCTTTAATTAATTTATCTGATAGTTTCCTCATGTTCCCTCTAGACCTTTGTATACATTCACTCTTAGCTTGGCATTTCTCTGGAGAGTCTGTGGGAGAATGAGCTTTAACATGGGCGACTGCTTCTCCCCAGAGGTGACTTTTTCTCCCCTTGTTTCTCCTTTAGACCAATCAAGTATGCCTTGTTTTTTTTTTTTTCCCCTTTCAGGTTTGGTGTTCCAGTCTGTAATCACAGCAGCATGTGCTGGGTCATCAAGTATGTTCATCTTCATCTATAGTAGATACTGCCGCATTGTTCACCAAAATGTTTGAAACGATTTCCAACCTCACCCATAGCAGGTAAGAACTCCCATTTAACCACATCCTCAAATGCTTATTATTGTCATATTTTCTGTGTATGTGTGTGTTCAGTCGTTCAATCATGTCCCTCTCTTTACAACCCCATGATCTGTAGCCTGACAGCCTCCTCTGCCCATGGAATTTTCCAGGCAAGAATACTAGAGCGGGTTGCCATTTCCTACTCCAGAGCATCTTCCTGACCCAGGGATCGAACCCAAGTCTCCTACCTTGGCAAACAGATTCCTTCCCATTGTGTTACCTGGGGAGCCCCATCATATGTTCTAAATTTTGCTTAAATAGTAGGTATGAAACTGTATCTTACAGTTTTAACTTTCATTCCCCTGAATATTGGTGAAATATAATATCTTTCAATATTTGTATTGGGTATTATTGTTTCTTCTATGAATTAACATTTTATTGGTTAATTTTACCTTTTTTTTGATAATAAGTTCCTTATATGCTCTAGTTACTAATTCTTATTGATCATAGTAAATAACAGATATCTTCTAGTAATTTGTAGCCTGTCTTTATATTACTTATTTACATGAAATTTGATTTATAGGTTATTGATTTTAATGCTGTGTAAGGTAAGTTTTATTTGTGCTCTATGTTTTTGTATATTCTTTTTTGAATAAAACTTTGCTATGGTAGGTTTATATAGGTAGTTTCTAAACTGTGTTTTTAGGATTAAAAAGATTGCTTGTTAGAAACCTCCCTATTGGTTCAATGGGTAAGACTCCATGGCTCCATCGCAGGGGGCATGGATTCAACCCCTGGTTTGGGAATTAAGTTCCCACATGCTGCACAATATGGACAAAAATTTTTTAAAAAAGAAAGATTACTTGTTATATTTAGGTCTTGAATTCACCTGGAATATATATTTTATTTATGAATGACCTAGGGATCCATTTTCCCTCTGTACTTAATCAAATAGAAGCACATCTTTCACTCAGTAGTCCATCCTTTCTTCACGGGTATGCAATGCCTATGTTAATTTCTTAAATTTCTCTTTATGCAATTTTGTTTCCAAACTTTTTATTCTAGTTCATTTTAGTTTGTCTATTCCTTTTTAAATTCTATATTTAAAAATATTACATATTTCTAGAATTTATTTTTGATATTTGATAAACCTTCACCAGGTTTTCCTCCCTCAAAGGAACTATTCTGGTGGCTATTTTGATGGCTGAAGGCATTCACCAGATCGACCCTACTTGCAACAGATTCAACATGTCCCCCCCTGATCTGTAGCCTGACAGCCTCCTCTGCCCATGGAATTTTCCAGGCAAGAATACTAGAGCGGGTTGCCATTTCCTACTCCAGAGCATCTTCCTGACCCAGGATCGAACCCGAGTCTCCTACCTTGGCAAACAGATTCCTTCCCATTGTGTTACCTGGGGAGCCCCATCATATGTTCTAAATTTTGCTTAAATAGTAGGTATGAAACTGTATCTTACAGTTTTAACTTTCATTCCCCTGAATATTGGTGAAATATAATATCTTTCAATATTTGTATTGGGTATTATTGTTTCTTCTATGAATTAACATTTTATTGGTTAATTTTACCTTTTTATTGATAATAAGTTCCTTATATGCTCTAGTTACTAATTCTTATTGATCATAGTAAATAACAGATATCTTCTAGTAATTTGTAGCCTGTCTTTATATTACTTATTTACATGAAATTTGATTTATAGGTTATTGATTTTAATGCTGTGTAAGGTAAGTTTTATTTGTGCTCTATGTTTTTGTATATTCTTTTTTGAATAAAACTTTGCTATGGTAGGTTTATATAGGTAGTTTCTAAACTGTGTTTTTAGGATTAAAAAGATTGCTTGTTAGAAACCTCCCTATTGGTTCAATGGGTAAGACTCCATGGCTCCATCGCAGGGGCATGGATTCACCCCCTGGTTTGGGAATTAAGTTCCCACATGCTGCACAATATGGACAAAAATTTTTTAAAAAAGAAAGATTACTTGTTATATTTAGGTCTTGAATTCACCTGGAATATATATTTTATTTATGAATGACCTAGGGATCCATTTTCCCTCTGTACTTAATCAAATAGAAGCACATCTTTCACTCAGTAGTCCATCCTTTCTTCACGGGTATGCAATGCCTATGTTAATTTCTTAAATTTCTCTTTATGCAATTTTGTTTCCAAACTTTTTATTCTAGTTCATTTTAGTTTGTCTATTCCTTTTTAAATTCTATATTTAAAAATATTACATATTTCTAGAATTTATTTTTGATATTTGATAAACCTTCACCAGGTTTTCCTCTCTCAAAAGGGAACTATTCTGGTGGCTATTTTGATGGCTGAAGGAAACTATTTTGAACTTTGATGGCTATTTTTTGGCCCATCAACTTTCTAAACAAATTTTAGAATCAGCTTGTTAAATAGATAATGTGGTTGGGATTTTAACTTGAATTATTTGAACATTTGCATACATTTGGGATAATAGACAGCTTTATGATATTAATTCTATCAATGTACACAGGCTATTTTCCCATTTTTGTATGTAATTTGTATAATGTTTTATAGCAGTGTTATGGCATAATGTTCACCATAAAGATCTTGCACCCTTTCTTTAGATTTTTTTCTCTGTATATCTAACCATTTTTCTGCCTTGTAAATAATCACTATCTAATTAACTCTTCATTACTGGTGTATAGGAAGGCAAATATATCTTTTGCATGATTATTTTATGTCCAGACAACTTGGGAAAATGCTCTTATTAATTTTAATAATTTGCTGATAGATTCTATTGAATTTTCTAAATATATAAGCATAATATCTAAAAATCAGGAAGTTTTTCAGATCTCATATTTTTTGTTTCTTATCTAGTTCTACTAATAAGACGTCAGTTTAAAGCCATACAGGATGAGTTCTGTAGGACTCTGGGGATCATCATTTGCACAGTCATGTCCCTTAGGCAAGGCAGCCCTACTGTGCGCCGTCAGGATCCCCAGCAGAAACAGCGCTAGCAGACAGCCTTGTTATAGTTCTTATTTGATAGGGCATGAGATTCTAATGTTTTTTCCACTCATTATGACACTTTCTATGGGTTTTATAGGGTGTACTTTATGAAATTAAGTTCTCTTCTCATTTAATTGCTGAAAAATTTTGTCCCTATGAGTATTTGTCTTTACCAACTGTGTTTTCCTTCCCTGTTGAGAAAACCACATGATTTTTCTCTATGATCTCTAAATATAGGGAATTTCAATAATAGATTATCTGATATTACGTTCTGTATCTGGGGTAACCAACTTAATCTAGTTTGTCTATTCCTTTTTAAATTCTATATTTAAAAATATTACATATTTCTAGAATTTATTTTTGATATTTGATAAACCTTCACCAGGTTTTCCTCTCTCAAAAGGGAACTATTCTGGTGGCTATTTTGATGGCTGAAGGAAACTATTTTGAACTTTGATGGCTATTTTTTGGCCCATCAACTTTCTAAACAAATTTTAGAATCAGCTTGTTAAATAGATAATGTGGTTGGGATTTTAACTTGAATTATTTGAACATTTGCATACATTTGGGATAATAGACAGCTTTATGATATTAATTCTATCAATGTACACAGGCTATTTTCCCATTTTTGTATGTAATTTGTATAATGTTTTATAGCAGTGTTATGGCATAATGTTCACCATAAAGATCTCGCACCCTTTCTTTAGATTTTTTTCTCTGTATATCTAACCATTTTTCTGCCTTGTAAATAATCACTATCTAATTAACTCTTCATTACTGGTGTATAGGAAGGCAAATATATCTTTTGCATGATTATTTTATGTCCAGACAACTTGGGAAAATGCTCTTATTAATTTTAATAATTTGCTGATAGATTCTATTGAATTTTCTAAATATATAAGCATAATATCTAAAAATCAGGAAGTTTTTCAGATCTCATATTTTTTGTTTCTTATCTAGTTCTACTAATAAGACGTCAGTTTAAAGCCATACAGGATGAGTTCTGTAGGACTCTGGGGATCATCATTTGCACAGTCATGTCCCTTAGGCAAGGCAGCCCTACTGTGCGCCGTCAGGATCCCCAGCAGAAACAGCGCTAGCAGACAGCCTTGTTATAGTTCTTATTTGATAGGGCATGAGATTCTAATGTTTTTTCCACTCATTATGACACTTTCTATGGGTTTTATAGGGTGTACTTTATGAAATTAAGTTCTCTTCTCATTTAATTGCTGAAAAATTTTGTCCCTATGAGTATTTGTCTTTACCAACTGTGTTTTCCTTCCCTGTTGAGAAAACCACATGATTTTTCTCTATGATCTCTAAATATAGGGAATTTCAATAATAGATTATCTGATATTACGTTCATGTATTCTGGGGTAAACCCAACTTAATCAAGATTGTAAGTCTATGGAAATAAAAAGAGAATGTGGGGTGGTAAGAAAGAGAGACATGCAATGTTTAATTTGCTAGGTGTTTATAGAATTTGGGGCTTCTAAACTCATAAGCGTGATAGACTTGTCAATTTGTTTTCACAGAACCATTGTTTCATATGGGTATAAAACTCATTTAGGTCTTATATAGTAAAAGTATAATATTGCCTTAACACTTTGATTTCTCTTTGAGGATGGTCATAATATTGGAATCTTTTCTTGATTTTCTTGGTAGAACTAATATGTAAATCTGTTTGTGCTGATATTTTAAAATTTTATATTTAATTTATTTAATACTGCTGGTCTATTCTGATTTGTTTCTTTGTTCTAATTGTGTTTCTGTTGTATTCCATAAAGTGAGATATGTATTATTTACATTGTTCTAGTACTTGCGCTTGCCTAAAATTCTTAATTTAAAATATTTTCTAATTTAAATTGTACTGTGTTAAAAAATGGGATGCATGAGATAATAACTTTCAGAAATTTGTTGAGCCTAGCTTATAATCTGATAGTTATTCATTTTCATAAATATTGATATATACTCAAGAAGAATGTGTATTCCTTGAATTGGGGTCGACAATTTCAATATTCTTTTTTTTTTTTTTTTTGACTGTTTATAAACATTTGGAATTTTATTTAAAAAAAGAAAATCACAACCTTGAACATTGTTACAGTTAGAGGCCCTCTTGGTTCTCCACAATGATACTGAGCATGCTCACAAGGGGTTCCCATTGTTTAGTTTAGTTATAACAACCATCTTTAGAAGAAGGAAAAACTCAGCACACTACCATTTAACTTTTTTTTTTTAAAATGTTTCTTCAGAAACAGCGCTAGCAGACAGCCTTGTTATTTTATTTGATAGGGCATGAGATTCTAATGTTTTCCACTCATTATGACACTTTCTATGGGTTTTATAGGGTGTACTTTATGAAATTAAGTTCTCTTCTCATTTAATTGCTGAAAAATTTTGTCCCTATGAGTATTTGTCTTTACCAACTGTGTTTTCCTTCCCTGTTGAGAAAACCACATGATTTTTCTCTATGATCTCTAAATATAGGGAATTTCAATAATAGATTATCTGATATTACGTTCATGTATTCTGGGGTAAACCCAACTTAATCAAGATTGTAAGTCTATGGAAATAAAAAGAGAATGTGGGGTGGTAAGAAAGAGAGACATGCAATGTTTAATTTGCTAGGTGTTTATAGAATTTGGGGCTTCTAAACTCATAAGCGTGATAGACTTGTCAATTTGTTTTCACAGAACCATTGTTTCATATGGGTATAAAACTCATTTAGGTCTTATATAGTAAAAGTATAATATTGCCTTAACACTTTGATTTCTCTTTGAGGATGGTCATAATATTGGAATCTTTTCTTGATTTTCTTGGTAGAACTAATATGTAAATCTGTTTGTGCTGATATTTTAAAATTTTATATTTAATTTATTTAATACTGCTGGTCTATTCTGATTTGTTTCTTTGTTCTAATTGTGTTTCTGTTGTATTCCATAAAGTGAGATATGTATTATTTACATTGTTCTAGTACTTGCGCTTGCCTAAAATTCTTAATTTAAAATATTTTCTAATTTAAATTGTACTGTGTTAAAAAATGGGATGCATGAGATAATAACTTTCAGAAATTTGTTGAGCCTAGCTTATAATCTGATAGTTATTCATTTTCATAAATATTGATATATACTCAAGAAGAATGTGTATTCCTTGAATTGGGGTCGACAATTTCAATATTCTTTTTTTTTTTTTTTTGACTGTTTATAAACATTTGGAATTTTATTTAAAAAAAGAAAATCACAACCTTGAACATTGTTACAGTTAGAGGCCCTCTTGGTTCTCCACAATGATACTGAGCATGCTCACAAGGGGTTCCCATTGTTTAGTTTAGTTATAACAACCATCTTTAGAAGAAGGAAAAAAAAACTCAGCACACTACCATTTAACTTGTTTTAATGTTTCTTCACAAATGGTGAAAAATACTAAAGTACAGACAAGGAATAATCATAATGTTGTGGCCAACATTATAAATATGGAATTATAAATTTAAAACATTTCTGGTTTAAAAAATAAATCTGGTAGTCAATGCAGCTCTGCGGGCCTCTGCATCTAGTAGGGCCGGTCTCTGCGCTCCTGGCGGTGCTCGCCTTTATCCATTTTTCCAGGTCCTCCACGCCCGCCTCTTTGTCCTCCCACCTGTTCCATCAAAGGTCCAGGGGGTCCCCCAGGGCCACCTCGTCGTCCTCCACCAAAGCCACTGCGATCCATGCCCCGGCGACCACGGAAGCCACCTCTGTCTCCACCACGGCCTCCTCTGAACATTCCACCAGGACCACCGCGGTCCATGAGGCCGCCTCTTCCTCCCCGCATGCCACCGGGACCACCTCTGCCGCGGTCACCGCCTGGCGGTGGGAACGGTGGTGGGAGGAAGCCCTCTGGCTTCAGGGCCTTACACTGGTTGCACTCTGTTCTCCAGGCGAAGTTCTGGTTTCCACACCCCGGGTTGGGGCACTGCCAGTCTCCAGCCCGGTGCTGGACGTTTCCTCCTCCAGAAGGGTTCCCCCGGGAACCGCGGGGCCCGCGGGGCGGGAAGCCGCCTCCATCTCCTCCCCGGCCGCCCATGTGACCCATGGGTCCTCCAGGGCCTCCTGGGCCCCCTGGACCTCCTCGCAGCGGCGGCGGCATCCCCCTGCCCTCGCGGGGCGGCATCCCTCCCCGCATGCTGTTCATTGGTGGCTTCTTCCGAGCGAGAGCGACTTTGAGCTTGCTGCCCTGGAAGTCCTTGCCATCAAACCACTCGACAGCAGTTTTGGCAGTTGGTGGGTCTTCATAGGACACTGTAGCATTGCCTTTAGGCTTTCCTGTTTCCTTTTTTTTTTTTTTTTAAACCTTTATTTTACTTTTAACTTTTACAGAGTTTTGTTGTTCACAGACATGCATGTTCTCAGATTAGTCACATGTATATCCCCCCCTTCCCTCCCCTCCCGACCATCACACAGCACCCCTGAAGGATCCCCTTTTCTCACAGAGCAATGACTAGAGCTATTTTCTTCACTTATGATAGTACAGGCCTTTATGCTACTTCCTTTACGCCTCTCACCCACTGTTCCTTCCCCACAATGTCCATATGTCCACTGTCCATGTCTGTCTTTCCGTTGCTTCACTGCATGTGCCATCATCACCATCCTACTAGATTCCATATATATGTGTTAATATACTGTATTTGTCCTTCTCTTTTTGACTGACTTCACTTTTTAGGATACGTTCTAGATCCAGCCACCTCATTAGGGTTGATTCTTCTGCATTTCTCTTTACAGCTGTGTAGTATTCCATTGTATATATGTACCAGAGCTTTTGGATCCATTCGTTCGTCGATGGGCATCTAGGTTCCTTCCATGTTCCTGTTTCCTTGTCCAAGTAAATATGGATCATGGGCTGTCCAGTTCTCTTGTTCATCTTAACAACTCCACACTGTTTAAAGAAGTCTGCCAGGTCATCTAGAGTCACATTGTCATTTAATCCTTGTACATAAATTGCACTGTTGTCAGAGTCTTCATCTGGATCTACAGGTGGGCCTAAATCAAGATCTGGTCCTTCATCCATGGGTCCACCAGGCTTATTGAAGCCACCTCGCTCTCCAGCGCCCATTCCACCGCGTCCTCCTCCCTGCCTACCTCTGCTCATGCCTCCACGATCAAATCCCCCTCTTCCCCTGCCCCGGTTATCAGGGCCACTCATGCTCCGGTTCTCTCCTGGTCTGGAAAATCCTCCAGACTCCTGCCCATAAACACCCATGCTACTGGGGTGGTCCTGTCAGAATGAACTCTGCTGCCCGTAGCTGCTGCTCTGCTGGCTATATTGACTTGGAGCCTGACTGTAGGACCCAGTCTGGGGGGGGGTAGCTAGTGGGCGGCTGCTGCCCATAGCTGCTCTGCTGCCCGTAGCTGCTCGGCGGCCCGTAAGTGTTCTGCTGGGAGTAACTGCTCTGATCATAACTAGTCGGCTATGTCGAGGAATAGCTGGTAGGAGGATAGGATGCCGGTGCCGAGACTGGCTGCATGGGGTAGCTCCCCGGTACCTGGGGATAACTGTAGTTACTCTGTCCATATCCTAGGCTGGGCTGGTTGTAACCCCCTGTGCTAGACTGTGGTTGACTAGTCTCAGCGGGTTTGTTACCATCCTGTGGTCTTGTAGGCGCGGTGGCCGCTGGCTGCTGTCCGTAAGCTGGGTAAGCAGGCTGAGTGCCGTACGCAGACGGAGCTGCATAGGAGGCCTGAGTGGTCGTGACCGTCGCAGTAGTGGCGTCATAAGCACCAGTGCCATACCCCTGAACAGGCTGACTGTAGGCCTGGGGGGCAGCTGGAGTAGAATATCCAGTGGGAGGCTGTCCATAAGAAGTTGCATAGGCGGTCTGCCCATAGGTTGCAGTGGTCTGAGCCTGGGTATAGCTGACATCAGTGGGCTGTCCATAGGTTCCATAACTTTGTTGCCCATATGCCTGGGTAGTCTGTGCATATCCTTGAGTGGGCTGGGCAGTGTAAGCACTGTAGCCCTGCTGGGCTGCAGCTTGGCTGTACGTACTATAATCCATGGACGCCATTTTCTCTCCTTCCTTCTCGTTCTCTCAACGTCCGTCTCCCTCTTGCTGGCCCGCTAGGCGCCGCCAATTTCAATATTCTTAATCAAACTTGTTGATTTTGTTGCTCAAATTGTTCGTCAAGTGTGTCTGACTCTTTCTCTTTTTTTTTAAACATTTATTTTTGATTTATTTATTTTTTGGGGGGGTGGGGTGGGGAGGGAGGGGAACGGGCAGGCCACTTCTATTGGTCTTTCATTTCTCTATTTTCATCCGTTTTTGTTCTTTGGCTCCTGTGGGCCTCCCATCAAGTTGGCCTCTGTTGTCGCAGAGCGCCAGCTCTGGGCGCATGCGCCCCAGAGCTCCGGCTCGGTAATTGGACACATCAGTCCAGCCGCTCCGTGGCACATGGGATCATCCCAGGCCAGGGATCGAACCGGCGCCCCTTGCACTGCAAGGCGGTGTCCTTACCCACTGGACCACCAAGGGAAGCCCTCGACTCTTTCTCATATTCAGTTTTTGTCATCTGCTTTTTGCTTGAATACAAAAAATGGTGTATTATAATATCTTCCTGTGGTTCACTATCAATTTAATTTTGAATTCTGTTTATTTTATACCTGGGGATAACTGTAGTTCCTCTGTCCATATCCTAGGCTGGGCTGGTTGTAACCCCCTGTGCTAGACTGTGGTTGACTAGTCTCAGCGGGTTTGTTACCGTCCTGTGGTCTTGTAGGCGCGGTGGCCGCTGGCTGCTGTCCGTAAGCTAGGTAAGCAGGCTGAGTGCCGTACGCAGACGGAGCTGCATAGGAGGCCTGAGTGGTCGTGACCGTCGCAGTAGTGGCGTCATAAGCACCAGTGCCATACCCCTGAACAGGCTGACTGTAGGCCTGGGGGGCAGCTGGAGTAGAATATCCAGTGGGAGGCTGTCCATAAGAAGTTGCATAGGCGGTCTGCCCATAGGTTGCAGTGGTCTGAGCCTGGGTATAGCTGACATCAGTGGGCTGTCCATAGGTTCCATAACTTTGTTGCCCATATGCCTGGGTAGTCTGTGCATATCCTTGAGTGGGCTGGGCAGTGTAAGCACTGTAGCCCTGCTGGGCTGCAGCTTGGCTGTACGTACTATAATCCATGGACGCCATTTTCTCTCCTTCCTTCTCGTTCTCTCAACGTCCGTCTCCCTCTTGCTGGCCCGCTAGGCGCCGCCAATTTCAATATTCTTAATCAAACTTGTTGATTTTGTTGCTCAAATTGTTCGTCAAGTGTGTCTGACTCTTTCTCTTTTTTTTTAAACATTTATTTTTGATTTATTTATTTTTTGGGGGGGTGGGGTGGGGGGGATGGGAAACGGGCAGGCCACTTCTATTGGTCTTTCATTTCTCTATTTTCATCCGTTTTTGTTCTTTGGCTCCTGTGGGCCTCCCATCAAGTTGGCCTCTGTTGTCGCAGAGCGCCAGCTCTGGGCGCATGCGCCCCAGAGCTCCGGCTCGGTAATTGGACACATCAGTCCAGCCGCTCCGTGGCACATGGGATCATCCCAGGCCAGGGATCGAACCGGCGCCCCTTGCACTGCAAGGCGGTGTCCTTACCCACTGGACCACCAAGGGAAGCCCTCGACTCTTTCTCATATTCAGTTTTTGTCATCTGCTTTTTGCTTGAATACAAAAAATGGTGTATTATAATATCTTCCTGTGGTTCACTATCAATTTAATTTTGAATTCTGTTTATTTTTATATCATAAATTATGTATGTATATATGTAAATATGTAATATGCATGTAGCTATGTAATATGCATACAACTTCAGAATCATCAAATTTTCCCAGTTTATTGTTTATCAACACATAGTGACCCTTTTTGATACTAAAACTTTGTCTGAAGTTATTTTTTAAATTCTGATATTACTACTATGTATTAGGTTTCTTTTTTCCAGAATTTACCTGATACATCTTTATTCTAAGTATTTCACTTTCACCCTTTGCTTGTACTTATCTTCTAGATACACGTATCTGACCAAATACACATAACTGAGTCTACTAGCTTATTAAGGCTGCCGTAAATGTACTGTAACAAGTATCATAAACTGGATGACTTACACATAGACATTTATAGTCTGACAGTTTTGGAGGCTGGAGGTCTGAGATGAGGTGTCAGTAACTTCTGTTCTTTCTGAGATCTGTGAAGAAGAGTGTGTTTGATGGCCTTTGCCTAGCTTCTAATTGATGACAAATTTTAGCAGCATCACCCTGATTGATTTCTGCCTTAATTTTCACATGTATCCTCTCTGTGCATATGTCTTTGAGTCCATTTTTACCCTTTTCTAAGAACACCAGTCATAATTGGACGTGGAGCCCACCCGTGACCTCCTCTTAACTATTTACACCCACAATGACCCTATTTCCAAATAAGATCACATTTCAAGGTGTGAAGGATTATGACTTTAACATGTGAATGTGGAAGGGGCCACAATTTCACCCATTACACCAAGTTATAAAAATCCTATGTGTGCAGTGAAGCAATGAAAAAACAGTCATGGAGAATAGACATATGGACATGGTAGGGGATGAGCAGTGGGTGGGAGGTGTAAAGGAAGTAGCATGAAAACCTATGCTATCATATGTGAAAAAAATAGCTATTGTCATTGCACTATGAGAAAAGGGGATCCTGCAAGGGTGCTGTGTGATGGCCTGGAGGGGTGGGTTGGGGGTTACTGGGAGGAGGGAGGGTGCCAGGGATATGCATGTGACTGATCTGGGAACATACATGTCTGTGAACAACAAAACTCTGTAAAAATTTTTTTTTAAATAATAAAAATTTTAAAAAATATCTATTCTCTTTTTAGAACTAAAGTATATCCTATTTTTGAGAAGACCTATTTGTTTTTCTTTTGTTTTCTATTTGTTTTTCTTTGCCAACCTCACTTTGTAGTTTTTATTGTATAGTGCTCATTTCAAATATTTTCAATTTCACTTTCAATTCTTTATTTATTTATAGTCTGAACCAAATAGTTCTATTAGCTGAGTTTATTGAGAGTCTAATTCTGGTATTATTTTTTCTGCTGAATCTTGCTCTCTGATTTGATTTTTTTATGCTTTCCCTCTTGAACCTATGTTCTTCAGTACATCTCCAGCTTTCAAATCCCTGTGAAGCTCAAAATGAAGTCATTTCTTTCAGGAGAAATTTTCATTTGTTATTGAGAGGGACCCTGATGTGCTTGGGGTGTCTCAGACCTCAGTTCTTCATCATGGATGGCCTGGGGTTATACATGTGCAAAGACGTTTTTCCCTCCCCAAACTCCTGCTGCTACAGGTGCTTCCCTTGTGGTCTCTTTGGTTCCAGGATATATTTTGTTCAGATCCCCTATTTTACCCACAGTGTAGCCTCCTGAGGGTTCCAGATTGATGCAGAGTTTCAGTTTCAACTTCTGCTTTTAAAAAGTCAAAGGCTTTGCTTTCTTCTGTGACAGCTACTGAAATTCAAGCTTCTTGCTTAATAAGCATGGCAGACGCTCTCATGGTTGGTCTACAGGCAGCTTACAGCTTGAATATTCACGTCTCCATCTTTCAGGTCCATGGAGATTTCTTCTTTCTCAGAACCTCAGCGCTGCATTTAAAAGAATTCTTGCAACATTTTATCTATCATTTCCAAATATTTTTCTCATTCAGGAGCTTTCCAGAAAGTTTCTCAGAAATAGACTCTGATTGCTTTCTGTATTTTAAATATACATCAGAATTATGATCCACACATGACATCCTTTTATGTTTCAGTGCTGTTCAGTATTTACTGTCTTTTATAATATCTTTTAATTATAATATAATATCAACATCATTCAAAGAGATTTTTATGCAAAAATATAAAAAGAAAGTGATTTCAGCCTACCATCTTGATCTAATTTTTGAACTGGGTCTTGAAAATTGAGAGGGTATTTGCCAGGTAGAAATGGAGATCGAGGCAATGCAGTTATGAAAACATACACTTTCTCTAGGAAACAATAAGAAGTTAAATATGATTGGAGAGCACTGTCCATTAGGACAGAGAGAAAAAATGAATCTAAAAGTTAGATCGGTTTAGGTGGTATTATTAATGGTATTGTTAATAAAAAGGATCTTTTGACTTTCCTGGGCAATCCAGAGGTTGAGACATAGCTTTCCAATGCCGGGGCTGTGGGTTTGATCCCTGATGGGAGAAGTAAGTGTCCACATGCCTCTGGTCCAAAAACTTAAGCATAAAACAAAGGAAATATTGTAACAAAATTCAATAAAGAGTTTGAAAAGATTTTTTTTAAGTCTTATCTGATTTAATAGGAGTCTATATTCTGCCATATAATTCAGCAAAAGTAGCTGATATTTATTTAGTACTGACTAGGTGGTAGGCATTGTACTGGAGATTTTACATAGGGTACTCTTATGATTTTCATTTTATAAATAAAATGGTCAAAATGGGATTTAGTTTCCTACAGTTACACAGAACCCAGGGGGTAGAGCCTGACTGCCGAGCTCATAAATTAATTAAAATTAATTTCTTCAGTGTTCCCCAGTAAACAAAAGCCAGTTGTTAAACTATTTTAAGACAAAAGTGAAGTACTAAGAGTAGTTACTTAGGAAGATTATTCAGTTGCCCATCAGCAAGACTGAATGAAGGAAATGACATGTCTTAGCACTCTCAGCTGCTTATCAACTTAGAGAAGAAAGTTGAAAAGCAGAGATGGACAAAGGAGGGTCTTGCAGGTCATCTTAAAGACATTGTACCTCTTCCTGAGATAGGAGACCATCTGAGAGTTTTAGCAGAGGAGTGCGCAAAAATGTCATAGACAAAGGAGGTCTTGCTATTTTTTAAATATACATCAGAATTATGATCCACACATGACATCCTTTTATGTTTCAGTGCTGTTCAGTATTTACTGTCTTTTATAATATCTTTTAATTATAATATAATATCAACATCATTCAAAGAGATTTTTATGCAAAAATATAAAAGAAAGTGATTTCAGCCTACCATCTTGATCTAATTTTTGAACTGGGTCTTGAAAATTGAGAGGGTATTTGCCAGGTAGAAATGGAGATCGAGGCAATGCAGTTATGAAAACATACACTTTCTCTAGGAAACAATAAGAAGTTAAATATGATTGGAGAGCACTGTCCATTAGGACAGAGAGAAAAAATGAATCTAAAAGTTAGATCGGTTTAGGTGGTATTATTAATGGTATTGTTAATAAAAAGGATCTTTTGACTTTCCTGGGCAATCCAGAGGTTGAGACATAGCTTTCCAATGCCGGGGCTGTGGGTTTGATCCCTGATGGGAGAAGTAAGTGTCCACATGCCTCTGGTCCAAAAAACTTAAGCATAAAACAAAGGAAATATTGTAACAAAATTCAATAAAGAGTTTGAAAAGATTTTTTTTAAGTCTTATCTGATTTAATAGGAGTCTATATTCTGCCATATAATTCAGCAAAAGTAGCTGATATTTATTTAGTACTGACTAGGTGGTAGGCATTGTACTGGAGATTTTACATAGGGTACTCTTATGATTTTCATTTTATAAATAAAATGGTCAAAATGGGATTTAGTTTCCTACAGTTACACAGAACCCAGGGGGTAGAGCCTGACTGCCGAGCTCATAAATTAATTAAAATTAATTTCTTCAGTGTTCCCCAGTAAACAAAAGCCAGTTGTTAAACTATTTTAAGACAAAAGTGAAGTGCTAAGAGTAGTTACTTAGGAAGATTATTCAGTTGCCCATCAGCAAGACTGAATGAAGGAAATGACATGTCTTAGCACTCTCAGCTGCTTATCAACTTAGAGAAGAAAGTTGAAAAGCAGAGAGATGGACAAAGGAGGGTCTTGCAGGTCATCTTAAAGACATTGTACCTCTTCCTGAGATAGGAGACCATCTGAGAGTTTTAGCAGAGGAGTGCGATTCTTAGGAATTTTTGATAAAGCACTGTCATGGCTATATGGAGAAAAGATTAAGAACATTAAAGCAAGGAATTATGCATTACTGCATACTCAGTTACCTTTATTTATAAGGATAAAATCTTTGGTCTCCTTGATTGATAGCAGAGGTGAGAAATGCTGTTCAAAGAGACCATTATTTTGGAAGACCAGCTGTGCAGAGTGGTCCATGGTGAGCATATGGTCTTTCTGAAGAGAAAAGGAGGTAAGACCAGATCTTGGTGAGGAGAAGTGGGAGAAACAATACAAGCAAGGAGCACCAGTGATAAGTCAAATTCATTTTGGTTAACATTTATATCTCACACACCAGAGAATTGGGAAAAAGAATGGGGCTTTCCCACGTGGAAATCATCTATGCAAATGAGAAATTATTGAGAACAATATATTCATATTACACAGATGCTCCTTCATTTGATACTTCAACAACTCTGAGAGGCAAATCCTCCAGTGTATAGACAGGAAACTGAGGCTCAGAGATGTTACGTACCTTTCCTGAAGTCAACCTCTAGCAACTGGCAGAGATGGAATTTCGATACAAAGTTTTATGACCCTGAAAGGTATACCTTTTGAGGACATCCTGCTGGGAAGAAAATTTCACTTTAATCCAGGTGAGGATTATTCTACAGTGGGTTGGAACTCGAGAGGAGCCCAAGAAGATTACAGTAGCAGCTCAGACACACATATCTTGGAAGTGGCTTTCACTTTGGCTCACTTTGTCTAAGATTTTCAAGCATGTCACTCTTGGGATAACTCTCACTGGTACTGGAGACAGTTTCTCCTCCCAGAATTCAAGTGTAGTTCTAATTCCTAAAGCCTCTTCTTTTTTACTCCTATGGGTCAGAAGCCAGAGTCCCCAGGGGGTCCCAGTCCATTCCCATCAAGGCATCTCTGCACACCCCAGGGACCCATGTTATTCTAAGCCCTCACTTGCCTTGCTACTTCCTAATGGTGGAACCTGCTGATTCCCCACTGGGGAGGGGATGCATTTAGGGGACTTCCCAGGGATCTGTTAAGCAGTTCTGCTTTTGTCGCTGGCACTGCAGAGGGAGGGATATGGAAATCACTTCCTTGCCATTTTCACTCTTTTCCATCATCATGAACTGTGTGTGTGAAAGAGAGAACTGACTCCTGTACTTCTCCAAATAAAAATATTTAAGTATCTTCCTTTTTATTTCTCTTTGTTCTAAGACTCATAATTTATCATCTTGGGCACAGAGAAATCAGATTAACATAGAATTCCATGGGTCCAGAGACTCAGACCAGAGGATATTCAAAGAAGGAAGGAGCGGGAAGAGAGTCTAAAAGACAGACAAACAGACAAGACAAATTCCATCAGCTGATGCTATAAATAAAGCCACACAGGTGTTCAAGTCATACATACAGTTGATCAATTCCTGCCAACTTGATTAGGTTCCATTTACAATTCTGAGGACTTTAAGTGGAAATCATCTATGCAAATGAGAAATTATTGAGAACAATATATTCATATTACACAGATGCTCCTTCATTTGATACTTCAACAACTCTGAGAGGCAAATCCTCCAGTGTATAGACAGGAAACTGAGGCTCAGAGATGTTACGTACCTTTCCTGAAGTCAACCTCTAGCAACTGGCAGAGATGGAATTTCGATACAAAGTTTTATGACCCTGAAAGGTATACCTTTTGAGGACATCCTGCTGGGAAGAAAATTTCACTTTAATCCAGGTGAGGATTATTCTACAGTGGGTTGGAACTCGAGAGGAGCCCAAGAAGATTACAGTAGCAGCTCAGACACACATATCTTGGAAGTGGCTTTCACTTTGGCTCACTTTGTCTAAGATTTTCAAGCATGTCACTCTTGGGATAACTCTCACTGGTACTGGAGACAGTTTCTCCTCCCAGAATTCAAGTGTAGTTCTAATTCCTAAACCCTCTTCTTTTACTCCTATGGGTCAGAAGCCAGAGTCCCCAGGGGGTCCCAGTCCATTCCCATCAAGGCATCTCTGCACACCCCAGGGACCCATGTTATTCTAAGCCCTCACTTGCCTTGCTACTTCCTAATGGTGGAACCTGCTGATTCCCCACTGGGGAGGGGATGCATTTAGGGGACTTCCCAGGGATCTGTTAAGCAGTTCTGCTTTTGTCGCTGGCACTGCAGAGGGAGGGATATGGAAATCACTTCCTTGCCATTTTCACTCTTTTCCATCATCATGAACTGTGTGTGTGAAAGAGAGAACTGACTCCTGTACTTCTCCAAATAAAAATATTTAAGTATCTTCCTTTTTATTTCTCTTTGTTCTAAGACTCATAATTTATCATCTTGGGCACAGAGAAATCAGATTAACATAGAATTCCATGGGTCCAGAGACTCAGACCAGAGGATATTCAAAGAAGGAAGGAGCGGGAAGAGAGTCTAAAAGACAGACAAACAGACAAGACAAATTCCATCAGCTGATGCTATAAATAAAGCCACACAGGTGTTCAAGTCATACATACAGTTGATCAATTCCTGCCAACTTGATTAGGTTCCATTTACAATTCTGAGGACTTTAAGTTGGGTGGGGGATGTTAAGATTTTCATCTACCTTTTCTCTTTAATACACCTACAGACCTAGAGAAGTATTGTTAGCTACTTTTTATAGATGAAGAAAATTACATTCCCAAAGATTAAATGATTAAATGAATGCCCAAGTTCATTCAGCTCTCAGAATCAGAGGCAGGATTCTAACTCAAGTCTTTCTAAGAATCCAGGACTCTTTCCACCACACAATCCTGCTTCCTTTTCTAAGACTGGGAATTGGAATCCAATAGAGAAAAATGAGATCCTCTGGAAGGAAAAAGGGACACAGAAAAATGAGTCATGTTCACTTATCTCTGCATCTGCATTGACACTAGATCTGGCATTAAGCTTCTCATGAGTCCTCTCCACTTTGCACTATTATGCATGCTCCCCAGTGTCATGCTCTGTACTTGCTCCCAGAAACCCTGTCCTGCTCTCCTTTTGGACCCTTTCCCAGTTTGCAAGACTCTCCAAATTCAGTTCTATTTAGCAAGATCTTCCCTGTGGCTCAGATGGTAAGTAATCGACCTGCAATGCAGGATATTTGTGGTTGATTTCTGGGTCAGGTTGATCCCCTAGAGAAGGAAATGGCTACTCAATCCAGTATTCTTGCCTATAGAATCCCATGGACAGAGAATCCTAGCAGGCTACAATGCATGGGGTCACACAGAGCTGGCATGAAATGGTTCAATATGTTGGCTACAGAGATGCCAGAGGACATAAATATGACCACAGCTTAGAAGAAAAAAGGCAGGATGTGGACTCAGATCCAGAGTTCGGTGTCTACTTCCGTTTTGGCTGCCAGATGCATAACAGGATGTATTCAGTTATTCAGCAAATATTTATGAATATATGCTAAGCTCCAGGCATTGTCCTTTTTGCTAGGGATATAGCTAATGATATAATAAAGTATCTCTTCCACACAGAGCTTATACTCTAGTGAGGAAAGTTACACAATAAACAAATAAACAGCCATATAGCATATGTTGGCAATAAAAGTTAAGGTGGAAAATAAAGCAGATGAAAAAAAAGGTGATCACACCATAGAAATAGCAGAGGGCCAGAATAATTTATGGCCTGAGGCCACTTGTAAGGTTTGGGGGTTTAATGAGGAATATGGGAAGCCTTTTGAGAGTTTAAGATGAGAGGTGAAATATTCTGACATGTTTTATAAGGAACTCCATGGTATCCATGCAAAGAATACATGATGCAGACAAAGCCTGAAGAGGACCAATTAGAGGGTGTAAGCATATTCCAGAAGAGAGGTGATGCTGACTGTGAGCCAGGTCTTAACAGTCAGAGTCTTGGAAAATGTTTATATTATGGATGTGCTTTGAAATTTAAGCTAACTGAATTTCCAGACAGATTGGATATGGGATGAAGTATAAGGAATGACTCCAACAATTTTGGCCCAGAAAAGCTGGAATAATGGAGTTCCTGTTACACAGGTGTTGAAGACTGGAGTAACGATCAGGAGTTCGATTTTGGACCTGTTAACCTTAAAATAGTTATTAAATAAACAAGTGAAAAGGCTGACCAGGCTTGGGTGTATGAATCTGGAGAGGAGAGAAGAGGGCCAGAGTAGAATTACAGCTGGGAATGTGCCACTGGGAAGTAGTAGCTAGAGCCATGAAGTGAACTGTGATCATCCAAAAAATGATTGCTGCTAGAGAGGAGGTTAAGGTCTGGGTCCTGCAGCATCAATATGGCATTTAATTACCAGGAATTTGGGTGAAATCAGGAAAGGATATTCAGAATAACTGGTGAGGGGCCAGAGGTGTACAGGAACCAAATTTGAAATCATCCCTCCAAAAGGTTCATTGCATTGAACTGACCTAGTTTGCCTTCGGTCTTTCCCAGATCTAAAGTTACAGAGATGCCAGAGGACATAAATATGACCACAGCTTAGAAGAAAAAAGGCAGGATGTGGACTCAGATCCAGAGTTCGGTGTCTACTTCCGTTTTGGCTGCCAGATGCATAACAGGATGTATTCAGTTATTCAGCAAATATTTATGAATATATGCTAAGCTCCAGGCATTGTCCTTTTTGCTAGGGATATAGCTAATGATATAATAAAGTATCTCTTCCACACAGAGCTTATACTCTAGTGAGGAAAGTTACACAATAAACAAATAAACAGCCATATAGCATATGTTGGCAATAAAAGTTAAGGTGGAAAATAAAGCAGATGAAAAAAAAGGTGATCACACCATAGAAATAGCAGAGGGCCAGAATAATTTATGGCCTGAGGCCACTTGTAAGGTTTGGGGGTTTAATGAGGAATATGGGAAGCCTTTTGAGAGTTTAAGATGAGAGGTGAAATATTCTGACATGTTTTATAAGGAACTCCATGGTATCCATGCAAAGAATACATGATGCAGACAAAGCCTGAAGAGGACCAATTAGAGGGTGTAAGCATATTCCAGAAGAGAGGTGATGCTGACTGTGAGCCAGGTCTTAACAGTCAGAGTCTTGGAAAATGTTTATATTATGGATGTGCTTTGAAATTTAAGCTAACTGAATTTCCAGACAGATTGGATATGGGATGAAGTATAAGGAATGACTCCAACAATTTTGGCCCAGAAAAGCTGGAATAATGGAGTTCCTGTTACACAGGTGTTGAAGACTGGAGTAACGATCAGGAGTTCGATTTTGGACCTGTTAACCTTAAAATAGTTATTAAATAAACAAGTGAAAAGGCTGACCAGGCTTGGGTGTATGAATCTGGAGAGGAGAGAAGAGGGCCAGAGTAGAATTACAGCTGGGAATGTGCCACTGGGAAGTAGTAGCTAGAGCCATGAAGTGAACTGTGATCATCCAAAAAATGATTGCTGCTAGAGAGGAGGTTAAGGTCTGGGTCCTGCAGCATCAATATGGCATTTAATTACCAGGAATTTGGGTGAAATCAGGAAAGGATATTCAGAATAACTGGTGAGGGGCCAGAGGTGTACAGGAACCAAATTTGAAATCATCCCTCCAAAAGGTTCATTGCATTGAACTGACCTAGTTTGCCTTCGGTCTTTCCCAGATCTAAAGTCCTGGATGTATATCTCCCCCATCCCAACCCTTCAGAGCAATGACTATAGCTATTTTCTTCACATATGATAGTACAGGCCTTCGTGCTACTTCCTTTATGCCTCTCACCCACTGTTCCTTCCCCACAATGTCCATATGTCAACATATCTGTAAACAACAAAACTCTGCAAAAGTTAAAAGTAAAATAAAAGTTTAAAAATAAATAAATAAATAAAGTCCTGGATGCTGGGAAAGATTGAAGGCAGGAGGAGAAGGAGACGACAGAGGATAAGATGGTTGGATGTCATCACCAACTCAATCAACATGAGCTTGAGCAAGCTCTGGGAGATGGCAAAGAACAGGGAAGCCTGGCATGCTGTAGTCCTTGAGGTCGCAGGTTCAGACACAACTGAGTGACTGAATAACAAGAACAGTTCTAATACCCTGAGAACTAGAACCTGACATGATGGAAAGACAGCACTCTTGGTTTGGGTATCAACGTCTCCAGGATTGACATATGCACCTACTCCATTTGGCTTTCAGAAAACAAGTACCCTGGCAGCAAAAGAAAAAGAACAAAGCCCAGGAGGGATTTGAAACGATAGTGGATTGTGAACACATGTGAGACATCCTTCCAAGAATGCCTAGGAACTTCTCTGGTACCCCAGTGGTCAAGACTCCCCATTTCCATGCAGGGGATTCACATTCAACCCCTGGTCAAGGAACTAACATCCGACATGCCATGTGGTGTGGCCAGAAAGGGAAATGAAAAAAAGAAAGGAAGAAAGAAAAGGGCACCTAAAATAATTAGAAACAAGTGTGAAAGAAAACCAGGGGGGGAATTACAGCTGGGAATGTGCCACTGGGAAGTAGTAGCTAGAGCCATGAAGTGAACTGTGATCATCCAAAAAATGATTGCTGCTAGAGAGGAGGTTAAGGTCTGGGTCCTGCAGCATCAATATGGCATTTAATTACCAGGAATTTGGGTGAAATCAGGAAAGGATATTCAGAATAACTGGTGAGGGGCCAGAGGTGTACAGGAACCAAATTTGAAATCATCCCTCCAAAAGGTTCATTGCATTGAACTGACCTAGTTTGCCTTCGGTCTTTCCCAGATCTAAAGTCCTGGATGTATATCTCCCCCATCCCAACCCTTCAGAGCAATGACTATAGCTATTTTCTTCACATATGATAGTACAGGCCTTCGTGCTACTTCCTTTATGCCTCTCACCCACTGTTCCTTCCCCACAATGTCCATATGTCAACATATCTGTAAACAACAAAACTCTGCAAAAGTTAAAAGTAAAATAAAAGTTTAAAAATAAATAAATAAATAAAGTCCTGGATGCTGGGAAAGATTGAAGGCAGGAGGAGAAGGAGACGACAGAGGATAAGATGGTTGGATGTCATCACCAACTCAATCAACATGAGCTTGAGCAAGCTCTGGGAGATGGCAAAGAACAGGGAAGCCTGGCATGCTGTAGTCCTTGAGGTCGCAGGTTCAGACACAACTGAGTGACTGAATAACAAGAACAGTTCTAATACCCTGAGAACTAGAACCTGACATGATGGAAAGACAGCACTCTTGGTTTGGGTATCAACGTCTCCAGGATTGACATATGCACCTACTCCATTTGGCTTTCAGAAAACAAGTACCCTGGCAGCAAAAGAAAAAGAACAAAGCCCAGGAGGGATTTGAAACGATAGTGGATTGTGAACACATGTGAGACATCCTTCCAAGAATGCCTAGGAACTTCTCTGGTACCCCAGTGGTCAAGACTCCCCATTTCCATGCAGGGGATTCACATTCAACCCCTGGTCAAGGAACTAACATCCGACATGCCATGTGGTGTGGCCAGAAAGGGAAATGAAAAAAAGAAAGGAAGAAAGAAAAGGGCACCTAAAATAATTAGAAACAAGTGTGAAAGGACCCACTTACAGTAATCAAGCCACTGGGAACTTAATTTAAGAATAAAATAGAAGTGTGATGAAACTCTGAAATCATAAATTAAGAGAGATTTGATTATGAAAAGTGTTAAATTTTCTGTATATTTCTTTTAAATGAAGGAATGTAAAAAGAAAACAGCTTGCAAAAAAAATTGCAAACTTGTGACAAAAAAAATGATTATTATTTTTTTAACCATACCAAAAACTCTACACAGGAAAGAAACAATGACCAGTTTGAAAAATGAGCAAAGGATAGCAACATACAGCCATAGAAAAAGAAATATAAATGACCAATCAATGAGAAGAGGGATGTTAAATCTCATTTGTAATTTAAAAATGCAAATTTAAACAGTGAGATTTAATTTGTCACTTTTCCCATGTACAAATATTAGAAAGATGGATAATAATTCACTGATATCAAGGGTACAGAGAAATAGAGACTTTCACACATCAGTGGTAGAAGTATGTACTAATGCATTTTAATGGAGTAATTTGTCAATACAAATTAAAATTTTAAATAAATTTTTAGTTTTAGAATTGGGGTTTACAAGAAAGTTAAGAAGATAATATAGAATTCCCAAATGCCCCACATGCACTTTCCTTTATTAACATCTTATGTTTCTAAGATATATTTGCCACAATTAATGAATAAATATGAATCCATTCTCATCAACTAAAGTCATTACTTCAGATTTCCTTAGTTCTTACCTGATATGCCTCTAAATGAATATTTAGTCACATTGGCGTCACTAAAATGTTTTTAATATTGATAGTGAAATGAGGTTTTTGTTGTTATGTTAAATAAAATTATTATAAATAATTTATTTTTAACTTAGCTTTCTTTTCTTTCTATTATTTTGTGTAAATAGATATATTTTGATAAATTAAGGTATATGTGTGGTTTAAAAGTAATGTATTTTGAGGGATGTGATAGAATTTTATAACCACTTTGGAGATACATTATCAAAAAAGTTTGTAAGCTTCTGGTTCATAGAACCAGACATACTAGTAAGTAAACGTTTGTAGTTTTTTGTTGTTGTTTTCTTTTTGTCAGCATTAATGGCAAAGACATAGAGAAGGGGGTTCTTAAAAACCCCAAAAGGGACACTTTCCATTTTTGCTTCAGGGACTATCAGTAGCATTGTCATGTAGTTTTTAATTTACTTCATATTTTTATGTATAAAATGTTCATGGGCCTCCCTTAAAGCACATTTGCCTGGCAGTTAGAAAATGCCCACATTTTGGAATTGGGGGTCCTTTCTCTATAAATGGCATCCTATATGTTGCAAGGCAGTATTTCATGCAAAATTGAGATCTTAGTTTCAGAGAAAAGCTCCCTCAGCTGTGCCTTCTTGGCTGGTCCATTACCCAGCCTTCTTTGGTGCAAGCTTTACTTTTAATCCTGTTTCCTACCTTCTGTTTCTTTCATCTCCCCAAAACTAAGAAAAATCTCTGGCATCCTCTCTTACATCTGTGTAAGGAGCTGCTGATAAGGTAGGAACCAGCCAACATCTTATTCCTGGAGAGAACAATAAACTAGCAAATGCTATCACCATGTGGAACAGGAATGAGTCATCTTTTCCTTACGTGTTGAGAAGATCTTAAGATACTAAAACCATGATTATTAGCTTAGCAAGAGACCACAGAGATCATTTAATCCAGCCCTTTATTTTAAAGATGAGGAAGTTGAGTCTCAGAGAGCCTTAGTGGCTTAGCCATAGAATCATCAGTTTGATGTATTCATAGTTCATGGAGATACTGCAGTCTAACATTTTCACTTGCAGTTAGGGACACTGAGGCTCAGCCAGTTGAAAGACTTTTCCAAGATTACACAGTGAGATGGGGGAATCCGAGAGGAGATTCATGTGTTTGAACTCTCAGAATCTCATGCTGAGTTGGAAGCACTCTAATTCTGTTAAGACGATTCAGTCTAAAGAGACAGTGCATTAGAAGAGATAAAATGGTGAAATCCATTGTTGTCTCCAACCTCCAGAATCTAATGCCTGATGATCTGAGGTGGAGGTGAGATAATAATAATAGAAATAAATTCCACAATAAATGTAATGTGCTTGGATCATCTCAAAACTATCTACACTCTGCTTCAATCCATGGAAAAATTGTCTTCCACGAAACAGGTCCCTGGTGCCAAAAATGTAGGGGACTTCTGCTTAGATCATGTTGAAGTCTAAATCTGGACTGGGAGACAACTTCTGAATTCTTAGAATTTCATGAATACTGGGTATCTTTCTTATTCCTGTCAAGTACCTCTGATCACACCTGATAGTTTATGCTAAGAAAGTGACTCCTGGTGGACCCTTACATAGCTTATGCTAATGAGATGCCCAAGGATAGGGGCCCATCATATCAGAAGATCAACTATGTGATTAGAGAGTTGAGGCTTTGTGTCATATGATATCAGCCTCGCCTCTAGAAGAACAGAGCACCTGGAAAGTGAATTCAGCTCGTGACCATGAGCCAATCAATCATTTGCTGTTGTTCAGTCACTAAACTGTGTCAGACTCTGTGACTCCATGAACTACAGTATGCCAGGTTTCCTTGTCCTTTACTATCTCCTGGAGTTTGCTCAAACTCAAGTTCATCAAGTCAGTGATGCCTTCCAACCATCATCCTCTGCTGCCCCCTTCTCCTCTTGCCCTCAACCTTTCTCAGCATCAGAGTCTTTTCCAGTGAGTCAGCTCTTTTCATCAGCTGGCCAAAGTATTGGAGCTTCAGCTTCAGCCTCTATGGTCACTCATCTAGACAGCGAAGCCATCATACTAATGTAATTAAATCCCCTAAGTTCCAGTGAATTCCCCTCATGGTAACAGTCCACAGTGCATCAGAGAGTCCACATCCTCACCTAGCATAAGCTGGGATCCTCCCAGACTTCACCTTAAGCTTCTCTCTGCATCCTGGGAATCTTCAGTCCTGTGACTGACGTCTAAACTTTAATTTAGACAGTCTTGTGGAAGGTTGTGAACTTAACCTTTGAAGTTTGCCCTAACTTCAGGTAGGTGGTTTCAGAAGTGATTGCACTCATGTTCCTAAGATGCTAAAGTTTAGAAGTTGAGGACACAGGTGAGTCTGAATAAGCTAAAGTTAAGATAATCAGAAGTAATGCTGATTCTTGGTTTTTTCACAATAAATGTAATGTGCTTGGATCATCTCAAAACTATCTACACTCTGCTTCAATCCATGGAAAAATTGTCTTCCACGAAACAGGTCCCTGGTGCCAAAAATGTAGGGGACTTCTGCTTAGATCATGTTGAAGTCTAAATCTGGACTGGGAGACAACTTCTGAATTCTTAGAATTTCATGAATACTGGGTATCTTTCTTATTCCTGTCAAGTACCTCTGATCACACCTGATAGTTTATGCTAAGAAAGTGACTCCTGGTGGACCCTTACATAGCTTATGCTAATGAGATGCCCAAGGATAGGGGCCCATCATATCAGAAGATCAACTATGTGATTAGAGAGTTGAGGCTTTGTGTCATATGATATCAGCCTCGCCTCTAGAAGAACAGAGCACCTGGAAAGTGAATTCAGCTCGTGACCATGAGCCAATCAATCATTTGCTGTTGTTCAGTCACTAAACTGTGTCAGACTCTGTGACTCCATGAACTACAGTATGCCAGGTTTCCTTGTCCTTTACTATCTCCTGGAGTTTGCTCAAACTCAAGTTCATCAAGTCAGTGATGCCTTCCAACCATCATCCTCTGCTGCCCCCTTCTCCTCTTGCCCTCAACCTTTCTCAGCATCAGAGTCTTTTCCAGTGAGTCAGCTCTTTTCATCAGCTGGCCAAAGTATTGGAGCTTCAGCTTCAGCCTCTATGGTCACTCATCTAGACAGCGAAGCCATCATACTAATGTAATTAAATCCCCTAAGTTCCAGTGAATTCCCCTCATGGTAACAGTCCACAGTGCATCAGAGAGTCCACATCCTCACCTAGCATAAGCTGGGATCCTCCCAGACTTCACCTTAAGCTTCTCTCTGCATCCTGGGAATCTTCAGTCCTGTGACTGACGTCTAAACTTTAATTTAGACAGTCTTGTGGAAGGTTGTGAACTTAACCTTTGAAGTTTGCCCTAACTTCAGGTAGGTGGTTTCAGAAGTGATTGCACTCATGTTCCTAAGATGCTAAAGTTTAGAAGTTGAGGACACAGGTGAGTCTGAATAAGCTAAAGTTAAGATAATCAGAAGTAAGTCCTGCTCCAGGGAACTATAATCAATATCTTATAACAACCTATGAGTGTGTGCTAAGTCACTTCAGTCAAGTCCGACTCTTTGCAACCCAATGTACTCTGTACTCCGCCAGGCTATCCTGTCCATTAGATTTTCAAGGCAAGAATACTGGAGTGAATTGCCATTTCCTCCTCCAGGGGATCTTCCCGACCCAGGGATAAAACCCCTGTCTCTTATGTCTCCTGCACTGGCAGGCATGTTCTTTACCACTGGCACCACCTGGAATGCCCTAGATACTAACCTATAATGAAAAATAATTTCAAAAGTAATGTATGTGTATATGTATAACTGAATCACCTTGTTGTGTCCCAGAAACACTGTAACCAATTATACTTCAATAATATACACATATATACATACATTTATATATAAAGGAAAAAAGAAGTAAGTCCTGCTTTACTGTTTTCAGTGAAAAACCCGTTTTCCCCAAACTGTGGCATCCATTACATTCCTCCTAAGGCCCATGATCAATTCTCTGGAACGTCCTAGAAATATTCTTATCATAGGACATAACAGTGTTTTTTTTTTTTTTTTTTTTTTTTTCTGCTAAGCCAAGATTGGTCCGTTGGAGAGCAAGATAAAAGTCTATCAGTCATTTCTCTCATGTAGGTAAAAAATGTGGGCAAAAATAAAAACCACTTCTTGTCTTGGGTAATTTCTGGTCTGTGTTTTGCCAAATAAATAAAGGGATTGCTTGGGTGTTGGAATGAGTTGGCAGCCAACATGGCTACCTCTCCTTCCCTCTTCAGGAAATGGGGCTCACCCTGCTGTATTTTCCCTCTTTAGAGCAGCAGGTTATTTTTGGAAGTCTTTTCTTGAGTTTTCTTGGTGCCCAAAAGTGAATCCTGAGAGAGGTTGAAATGACTGGAGAAAAGTTGAGCTTTGATGTTGAAGGAATGGAAAACACAAGAATATTTTACATACAGGAAACCAAAGGGTACTGTTGTCTTTGTTTTTTGTTGTTCTTTGTTTGTTTGTTTTTTTCAGAGGACATCTTATGGACAAAAGCTCTAGAAAATGTATTAAGAGAACAGAGTGAAGCTGCTTCTGACTTCTAGAAGGAAGGAAGACTCTGACAGAGCCCTGCTTAACTCAACTCCATAAGCATTCCCTGGCAGGCCAATCCTTTCAAAATCAGCAAGACCCTGAGAGTTTGAGGCCCTTTAACCTGTGGGCATGGGGGGAATTCTCCTGCCCTTGTCTGATGGCAGGTGTACCTGGAGAGGGCTCTTGAGAGTCTCTTGGACAGCAAGGAGATAAACCAGTCAATCTTAAAGTAAATCAATCCCACGTATTCATTGGAAGGACTGGTACCGAAGCTGAAGTTCCAATACTTTGATCACCTGATGTGAAGAGATGGCTCATTGGGAAAGACCCTGATGCTGGGAAAGGTTGAGGGCAGGAGGAGAAGGGGGTGAGGATGAGATGGTTGGATGGCATCACTGACTCAATGGACATGAGCTTGAACAAACTCAGGGAAACAGTGAAAGACAGGGAAACCTGGAATGCTGCAGTTTATGGGGCCACAAAGAGTCAGACACGACTGAACAGTAACAGCCTAGAGAGAACCATGGGCTTGTTGGGGACCAAAAAGGCTTGTTCTTACAGAAAAGAATGGACAGATAGGGTGATTTCTTTCTCATCACAATTTATGCAGCCCTTCACTTCATTGTACAAAAGATAACATATTTGATAAATATAAGAATTTAATTTCTAAAAGTATCCATGGAGCTTGTGCTATGTAGACCTGACACTGAGCCGAGAATGTGGAATAGAGGGGAGAATAAGACACTTCCCAGCAGGTCATAGGTGAGAAGATGAATAATTATGAATAATCTCATGTGATAAGAGCTAACCTAGAGAGATGTGCCAGTATTTGAGAAGCAGAAATGAGTGCCTGGTGTTAGAATGGAGACGATGGAGAAGGGCACATCTGACCTGGAGATAACCCTACAATGTGGAAAGGACAAGAGCTTTAAAGTCCATCTGATGAGGTGTAAATCCCCTCATCCAGCTCTGTGACCTTGGGAAAGTCACTTTACCTTTCTGAGCTCATATTTACTCACTTTTGATTATCCCTTTTAATGAGAACCCCTCACTTATGGACAAAAGCTCTAGAAAATGTATTAAGAGAACAGAGTGAAGCTGCTTCTGACTTCTAGAAGGAAGGAAGACTCTGACAGAGCCCTGCTTAACTCAACTCCATAAGCATTCCTGGCAGGCCAATCCTTTCAAAATCAGCAAGACCCTGAGAGTTTGAGGCCCTTTAACCTGTGGGCATGGGGGGAATTCTCCTGCCCTTGTCTGATGGCAGGTGTACCTGGAGAGGGCTCTTGAGAGTCTCTTGGACAGCAAGGAGATAAACCAGTCAATCTTAAAGTAAATCAATCCCACGTATTCATTGGAAGGACTGGTACCGAAGCTGAAGTTCCAATACTTTGATCACCTGATGTGAAGAGATGGCTCATTGGGAAAGACCCTGATGCTGGGAAAGGTTGAGGGCAGGAGGAGAAGGGGGTGAGGATGAGATGGTTGGATGGCATCACTGACTCAATGGACATGAGCTTGAACAAACTCAGGGAAACAGTGAAAGACAGGGAAACCTGGAATGCTGCAGTTTATGGGGCCACAAAGAGTCAGACACGACTGAACAGTAACAGCCTAGAGAGAACCATGGGCTTGTTGGGGACCAAAAAGGCTTGTTCTTACAGAAAAGAATGGACAGATAGGGTGATTTCTTTCTCATCACAATTTATGCAGCCCTTCACTTCATTGTACAAAAGATAACATATTTGATAAATATAAGAATTTAATTTCTAAAAGTATCCATGGAGCTTGTGCTATGTAGACCTGACACTGAGCCGAGAATGTGGAATAGAGGGGAGAATAAGACACTTCCCAGCAGGTCATAGGTGAGAAGATGAATAATTATGAATAATCTCATGTGATAAGAGCTAACCTAGAGAGATGTGCCAGTATTTGAGAAGCAGAAATGAGTGCCTGGTGTTAGAATGGAGACGATGGAGAAGGGCACATCTGACCTGGAGATAACCCTACAATGTGGAAAGGACAAGAGCTTTAAAGTCCATCTGATGAGGTGTAAATCCCCTCATCCAGCTCTGTGACCTTGGGAAAGTCACTTTACCTTTCTGAGCTCATATTTACTCACTATGATATAAAGATTATACCCACCTTATGGGGTGGTTGTGAGGAATAGATGGGATCTCTCACACTTCATCTAGAACAGTGCTTGGCCCATGGTAAGTCCCCAGGAAATGGTGGCTCAGTGTTGTGATTCAGGTCAGGTTGAATTTCTGCATTTCAGTGGAGCAGTTTTAGGGAAGCCAGCGACTCAGATCTCTCACTTGGACAACTAGGCAGATACTGAGGACAAGCACAATTAGTTTGGGAGAAAGAAACTGGAAAAAGAGTATGGTTTGGAATGGGTTACAGTTGGCAGGTTTATGCACATTAGGGAAGGATAATCAGGAAGGGAGGCAGAGGAAGCAGGCAGAAGTTGCAGATTTCACCAGGGGAATTCAACCCAACAAGATCACTCAGAACCTCTCCTGCTTCTGTCTTTGCAACTTCTATCAGTCGAGCAGAGGACCTCATCTCTCCAATGACTCAGATTTTATTTTGCCTCATTTCCCTGAATCCTTTGAGGACAGCTACAGGCAGACACAAACCATTATCTGACCCATTAATTCAATCATTAATTTATGTTATCCTGTAAATATATTGAGGTACCTGCCATATATATCAAGAGTGGATGTAGGATCTAGAGAGACCACATTGAATGAAATAGTTGAATTCCTTTCTTAATGGGATTCAATATACTTATGTGTATTTCAATGTCAGGAGTCTCCATGCATCCCCCTATCCACTGAAAGTTTCATTTCAATAGAGGAGGACATTTCTCCCTTTCACATATACTCTGGTGCCTTTATGGCAAAAAAGGAAAAAAAATGAAAAGCCACTTCAGAAGGACTCACTAATTATTTAGCAGTCTTCTTAGTTTATTGAATGTACATCATGTACCAGACTTCCTTATAAGTAAAAGAAGCCTATGAGATGTTAAGAACAAAGTGTTTGTGTTCCCACCCAAATCCCTCTGTTGACACCCTAACGATCATTGTAGCTGTATTCAGAGATGGGCCCTCTAAGGAAGTAATCAAAACTAAATGTAGGTATAGGGTGGATCCCTTAGAATTAATGTCCTTATAGAAAGAGACACCTGGGAGCTGGCTCACTCCACTCCATCTCCTGCTCTTGCACAAGCACTAAGAAAAAGGGAAGGCAGCTGTCTGCAACCAGAAATAGAAATCAGAACCCAAATTTACCAGCATCTTGATCTTGGACGTCCTAGCCTCTTGAACTGTGAGAAAATAAATTTCTGTTGTTTTCACCAGTTTATGGTATTTTGTTATGACGGTGAAATAGGAGGGAAGGGGAGCAGGGCACAATTTTTAAAGAATGACAAAGCTGAGGACAAGACACAAGCGCATTAGAAACATATGGTTCCAAGATGGTGGGCAAGTTGACTTCCGCTAGACTTTGAGCCTCAATGCACACTCACCATGACACATCAGCAAGCCAGGGAACGCACTCATAGGTGCCATGATAGTTTCAAGGATGCCCATTAAAGACCAAAATGGGGCCCAGTTCCTGGAACTCTCTACTCCTTCCCTGAGATAGTTGGAGTAATCCTCCCACTCATTTCCCTATGAAATGGCCCGGCCCATAAAAACTAACCAGGCCATATTTCAAGGCTGCTCTCCTTCTGAGATAGCCCACTCTCTGCCTGTAGAGTGTGTTTCTCCCTAAATAAATCCATTTCTTAACTATCACTTCTCTCACAGAATTCTTTGTGTGATGAGACATCAAGAACCTGTGCTTTGTTAGGGGCTGAAGCCAGGTGTGTAATCTCAGTTGGAAGATGGTGGCTTTTGGCTGGGTTCAACTCCTGGCTATGTGGGTTCAAGTCCCAACTTGAGGTACACACTTTCATCAGCTCTAGCCAACTAAGACAAGTGGGTCAATGTTTTGCTTAAGGTCCCCCAAGGAATCTATGGAAAGGCCAGTGTATGAATTACCTATTGCTATGTAAGACATGCCTGTGAAATCCAGCAAACACCAATCATTTTACAAGCCAATTTTCCAGGTCAATTGGTCCAGTCTCTGCTCTGGATAATTTTCCATTTTATCCTCATTTTGGTATCAGCAGACCAGACTGGAAAGGTCCTGTTCATGGTGATGGCATAGATGTAAACTGTTTTTCAAGAGATGGGCCCTCTAAGGAAGTAATCAAAACTAAATGTAGGTATAGGGTGGATCCCTTAGAATTAATGTCCTTATAGAAAGAGACACCTGGGAGCTGGCTCACTCCACTCCATCTCCTGCTCTTGCACAAGCACTAAGAAAAAGGGAAGGCAGCTGTCTGCAACCAGAAATAGAAATCAGAACCCAAATTTACCAGCATCTTGATCTTGGACGTCCTAGCCTCTTGAACTGTGAGAAAATAAATTTCTGTTGTTTTCACCAGTTTATGGTATTTTGTTATGACGGTGAAATAGGAGGGAAGGGGAGCAGGGCACAATTTTTAAAGAATGACAAAGCTGAGGACAAGACACAAGCGCATTAGAAACATATGGTTCCAAGATGGTGGGCAAGTTGACTTCCGCTAGACTTTGAGCCTCAATGCACACTCACCATGACACATCAGCAAGCCAGGGAACGCACTCATAGGTGCCATGATAGTTTCAAGGATGCCCATTAAAGACCAAAATGGGGCCCAGTTCCTGGAACTCTCTACTCCTTCCCTGAGATAGTTGGAGTAATCCTCCCACTCATTTCCCTATGAAATGGCCCGGCCCATAAAAACTAACCAGGCCATATTTCAAGGCTGCTCTCCTTCTGAGATAGCCCACTCTCTGCCTGTAGAGTGTGTTTCTCCCTAAATAAATCCATTTCTTAACTATCACTTCTCTCACAGAATTCTTTGTGTGATGAGACATCAAGAACCTGTGCTTTGTTAGGGGCTGAAGCCAGGTGTGTAATCTCAGTTGGAAGATGGTGGCTTTTGGCTGGGTTCAACTCCTGGCTATGTGGGTTCAAGTCCCAACTTGAGGTACACACTTTCATCAGCTCTAGCCAACTAAGACAAGTGGGTCAATGTTTTGCTTAAGGTCCCCCAAGGAATCTATGGAAAGGCCAGTGTATGAATTACCTATTGCTATGTAAGACATGCCTGTGAAATCCAGCAAACACCAATCATTTACAACTTACAATGTATCTGCCAATTTTCCAGGGGTTGGCCAATCTGGTCCAGTCTCTGCTCTGGATAAGTTTCTTCCATGTCTCTGATCCTCATTTTGGTATCAGCAGACCAGACTGGAAAGGTCCTGTTCATGGTGATGGCATAGATGTAAACTAATAAGTTAGGTGATGCCATGATCAGTGTCAAACTCAAGTGGTTTTGTTTTTTTTTTTTTGCCTTTTTAACTTACTAATGACCTTCCATGTCCATTCTCTATACTGCTGGCTACCACTTTATTCCAGGACTATACTTCCTACACATTCAAACCTAGGATCCTGAGCTTTTCCTTCTCCCTTCTTCATTAAAACCAACTCTCGAGAGGCTTAGCTGTAAGAAAAAGCTGATCACTAAATTCTGATAACTTGTGTTTGCTAAAGCAAATATAATAGATACT
The DNA here is from genome assembly GCA_022376925.1 of Tragulus kanchil. Classification (NCBI taxonomy): domain Eukaryota; kingdom Metazoa; phylum Chordata; class Mammalia; order Artiodactyla; family Tragulidae; genus Tragulus; species Tragulus kanchil. Next base: position 183,760,881 of record JAIOJX010000004.1, on the reverse strand, counting down.
GAGTATTTAATCTATATGTGGCTCTGTGCCTAGAACTACGGTATTGGTATTACAGATGAATCATAATGCCAGTTCTCAAGGACCCTGGACTCCAGTGGAGAAATAGTACATGTATCTAGTTCATTGCTTTCATCCCGTGCAAAACTTTCTGAATATAATGTCAAGCAGTGTCCTTGTGGAGAAAACATGCAGACTCCTCTCTTTGGTTGCCAATGATTTTGCTAGCTACAGCTTAGAGTAGAGAGAAAAAGAGTCTACATCTTTGGGTGATAAGAAATCTGGAAGGCATCTGAGATGAAAAGTCTCAAATGGATAAATAATGACAACAATAATAACAAGAATGCACATCTCTGGGTTTTACTCCTACTCAGTCCTCTCCTGAGAAGTCACTCCCCTCTTCCTCCCTGCCTATCTAAACTACAACAATCCACCAAGTTCTGGGTCAAATTACATCCCTCCTTGACAATGCTCTTAATAATTGCATTCTGCACCCACCACTCCTGACTTCTGCCTTCCCGTAGGAGGAATAGGAAATTGACTATGTGGAAGCCAGAAACCAAATTTGTACTCGCTCATGCTTTTTTTCCTAATTTGTTTTATGTGGAAATATTTTATCTTCATGACAGGAGAACACATTCCTTAAGGAACAAGCAATATGTCCTCTCTTTATTCTGTCCCTTAATGATGCTTAATATGTGTAGGCAATGCTTGGAAAATAAATGCTCATTTGGTAAACAGTGTCCTGGCTTATGCTAGGCTATGCAGAGAGAGAGAGATGAACAGAATGCCATCCTTACCCTCAAAAAGCTGCCAATCTCCTGGGAGACATAGACATTTAATAGGCTGTGGCAGAGTCCTGCTAGAGAATGAATTTCTATCTCCCCACCCCCTCTTCACACAAGAAGGTGCCAAAAGAGAACATAAAATAGCTAAGGTCTATGAGCTAAAAAGTAGAGATGCTCTGAGTTAGAAATCAGATGTGAGAAAAGCAGACAGACATCCTGATATCACTACAGATTATTTCCCTTGTCTCAGATCAAGGGTCCAGAAGCTGTCCTCAGAAGGGTATCTGAAGCTTTGTTTGTTCTGGTCTGAAAATAAAGACCACCTGAGCCTAGGAAGAGGAACGATGGGAAAGAAGAACTCTAGGGACTTTTAGGGACTCAACACACCACTCTGACTTGGGACCAACCCAGGGCTGACATTTTTCGTAGAATGTGCTCACACTGGTGGGTTGGAGGACTTTGTTTCCAAGCCCTTGGTGCTATCCCTAATGGATGGCCCAGATTCTGCCTCTGTGTCCCCACCTGTTTTCAAGGCAGCTTCTTCTCAGCTCAGATTTCCCCACACAAGGTAATGATGCATTCCAGGAACCCCTGCATCTCCGACATGCCTGCATGTGTGCTAAGTTGGTTTAGTCGTATCCAATTCTTTTCCCCATAGACTGTAGCTAGTCAGGTTCCTCTGTCCATAGGATTCTCCAGTCCAGAATACTGGAGTGGGTTGCAGTGCCCTTCTCCAGAGGATTTTCCTTACCTAAGGATGGAAACTGGGCCTCTTAAGTCTCTTGCATTGACAGGTGGAAATACTCTTCGTAGGAGGAATAGGAAATTGACTATGTGGAAGCCAGAAACCAAATTTGTACTCGCTCATGCTTTTTCCTAATTTGTTTTATGTGGAAATATTTTATCTTCATGACAGGAGAACACATTCCTTAAGGAACAAGCAATATGTCCTCTCTTTATTCTGTCCCTTAATGATGCTTAATATGTGTAGGCAATGCTTGGAAAATAAATGCTCATTTGGTAAACAGTGTCCTGGCTTATGCTAGGCTATGCAGAGAGAGAGAGATGAACAGAATGCCATCCTTACCCTCAAAAGCTGCCAATCTCCTGGGAGACATAGACATTTAATAGGCTGTGGCAGAGTCCTGCTAGAGAATGAATTTCTATCTCCCCACCCCCTCTTCACACAAGAAGGTGCCAAAAGAGAACATAAAATAGCTAAGGTCTATGAGCTAAAAAGTAGAGATGCTCTGAGTTAGAAATCAGATGTGAGAAAAGCAGACAGACATCCTGATATCACTACAGATTATTTCCCTTGTCTCAGATCAAGGGTCCAGAAGCTGTCCTCAGAAGGGTATCTGAAGCTTTGTTTGTTCTGGTCTGAAAATAAAGACCACCTGAGCCTAGGAAGAGGAACGATGGGAAAGAAGAACTCTAGGGACTTTTAGGGACTCAACACACCACTCTGACTTGGGACCAACCCAGGGCTGACATTTTTCGTAGAATGTGCTCACACTGGTGGGTTGGAGGACTTTGTTTCCAAGCCCTTGGTGCTATCCCTAATGGATGGCCCAGATTCTGCCTCTGTGTCCCCACCTGTTTTCAAGGCAGCTTCTTCTCAGCTCAGATTTCCCCACACAAGGTAATGATGCATTCCAGGAACCCCTGCATCTCCGACATGCCTGCATGTGTGCTAAGTTGGTTTAGTCGTATCCAATTCTTTTCCCCATAGACTGTAGCTAGTCAGGTTCCTCTGTCCATAGGATTCTCCAGTCCAGAATACTGGAGTGGGTTGCAGTGCCCTTCTCCAGAGGATTTTCCTTACCTAAGGATGGAAACTGGGCCTCTTAAGTCTCTTGCATTGACAGGTGGATTCTCTACCACGAACGCCACCTGAGAAGCCCAGCCCAGCTATTTCAGACACAGTTCACCTAAGCTGACTTCCATCACTGCCAACACCATTCCCCATGGGGCAAAGAGGAGGCGCCAGCCTGGACTTGCTCTGAGATGCTCTGTCATTAAGCATAAACCCCTTGTCCACACCAGGGATACACCTGCTAAAGGAGGTTACCAACAGGAGCAGGAGAAGCTTTGAGCCTCTGTGGACTGAAGACAGAGTAGGATGCATTAGGTATGCCTGTCCAAACCACTCACTTCACATGAATTTTTGGATGGATACTTGGTTGTAAAATAGTAGAGAGGATTTTAAAATCAAATTTATTGAGCTAGAATTTAGATACAATAAAAAGAATTGCACCCATTTTAAGTGAGTGGTATAAAGTATCTTGACATATGAATGTACCTATGGAACATACTCCAATCAAGATATAGAAACTCCTCATCACCCCAAAATGTTCCCTTCTGTTCCTTCCCAGTCAACCACCCCCTTGCTTTCCAGCCCAGATAACCACTGAGCTGATTTTTATCCTGAGCTAATAGCTTTGCCTATTCTAGAATTTTTTTTTAAATTTTGGCCTCTTTTATTGGTTTTTTATTTCTTTGTTTTCATCCATCTCTATTCTTCAGCCTGTGTGGGCCTCCCATTGCAGAGCACTGGCTCTGTCGCATGTGCTCCAGAGTACTTCCTTGTAATTGGACACACTGGTCCAGCCACTCCACGGCACATGGCATCTTCCCAGGCAAGGGATCAAACTGGTACCCCTTGCACTTCAAGGTGGACTCTTTACCCACTGGACCACCAGGGAAGCCCATAGAACTTTAATAATGGAATTAAGCCATGTATACTCCTCTGTGACTAGCTTCTTTGGTTTGGCATAATTGTTTCCAATATTAAAATTTCCAAACATACAGAAAAGTTAAAAGAATTTATAGTGAATTCATACATACCTGCCACCTAGATTCCACCACTAACATTTTACTTCATATGCTTTATTTATTGCATGTTTATCTCCTTGTCTATTCATCTATTCATTCGTCCACCTTCCTTATTTTTTATTCATTTCTAAGTAAATTGCAGGCATCAATCAACATTCCCCCTAAATATTTCAGAATATATTGCTAACTTGAATATAAATTTGGTTGTGTATTTTATTTTAAGGTAAAATGGACATAAAATAAAATACAAATATTAAGCGTATGTTTTCCAAGTTTTGACAAATACAGATCCCTATAAAACATTGCCTAGAAGCATCAGTCTGGAGTTCCTGAGTGCCTTTTCTCAGGCTACACTCCACATTCCTTCTGCCAAGAAAACTTCTGTTCTAACTTTTTCCACAACAGGTTAGTTTAATCTGTGCAGAACTTTATATAAATGGAGTCACATCAGATGTGTTTTTTTGTGTGAGTCTGCCCTTACTCAGCATAATGCCTTTGAGCATTTCCATGTTGTTGTATTACCAGCAGTTTATACCTTTCATTTGTTGAATAGTATTCCATCATTTCCATATACTATGATGTGTAGCTTTTATACATAATTCTATAGTTTGTCTAAGCTTATTTTGTGAAGTAGGGTTTAAAGGGTTTTTTTCTGTGTGAATTTTGGCAGAATGGGTAGGATTGTCATTCTGTCATCTTTTAAGCATTTGATAGAATCCACCACTGAAGGCATCCAGACTTGGAGATTTCTTCGTGGTCAAGGCTAATTACTAATTCAATTCCTTTGATGTAGGGCTTTGGGATTTTCTATTTCCTTTTTAGTCAACTTTGTATATTTTAAGGAATTTGTCCATTGCTTGTAGGTTGTAGAATTTATTGGAATACAATTGTTTATAACATGTTTACTATCAATTTAGTGTGCAAATGTCATTCCTTCCATATTCTGAGTAGCCCTGTGATGTAGACTAATGTGACTTACACCTCTGAGTTTCAGTTTTTCCATCTGTAAAATGGGAAGAATAGTCTTGACCATCCAGCTTGGTGACAGTGAGGCTCTGTAACTTTGTAATTGTCACAGCTGGGTAAAGCTGGAAGGCTTTACTGCTGTGGGCTTCTCTTATGCTTTCAGGTGGAGCACCAAGGAAGGGAGCATTTACTTTCTAATTCCTCTTCCTTAGCTTTCAAAGTCTCCCCTTGCTCCTTTATCCATTAGCCCATGTCATTCTGATGAGCAGCCTCTGGCCAGAAGCCTTCCTCTGGCCAGAAGCCTTTCCCTGTGCCTCAGGTGGAAGCCTGGTGTGAGACCCTCAGAGCTGAGGATGTTGTGACCATCTATGCACTGATATGACTCTCCCACAGTGATAGATTGGGGTAGGAGGTCTAATGGACAACCTGACAACTTCCCAGGGCTCCCATCTCAATTCAGTTCTGAGATTCTTTAACCTGGACAGCACATATGCTTAATAGGGACACATTTGAGGATTCATGAAATGATTCATTCCATCAATAGATGTCTGTTTATTTCTTGCTGCATGCCAAGCATTGCTATAGGTCCTGGGGATACAATGGCTACCAAAATTGGCAAAGAACTTGCATTTATGGGGTGTATGTTCTGATGACATTCAGGACACCTGACCCAGAGGCCAGTAAGACACGGCTCGAGCATTATTCCTTTGTGATCCTTCCTTTTCTTCCTGCTAAAACTGTCCATCTTCCTTTGTGTTACCATCCCATCCAGATTTCACTGAACATCTGTAACACTTGTTTACAAGCCTGTTTCCTCAAGGTCAGTAACAGTATGTCCTATAGCTGACGCAGTGGCTGCCATGGCGTGGGTGCCAGATCTGGTCACCATTCTAGTGGTTAAGGATGCAGGAATCAGAAATCTGAGTTTGAAGTCCAGCTGTACTGTTGATCAGCTGTAAGGCATTGGGCAAGTTACATACTCTCCCCATGCTTCAATATCATCATTTGTAAAATCATGCACATTGAAGTCCAATACACAATAAGTGTTCAATATCCATTAGCTGTTGTTACTATTAATAATAAATGTCATTGAATATTATCTTCAGGCAAACATACTAATTTCCTAAAGATATGGCCATTTAGTAATCTCAATTTCTTGGCTCAGAATCCCATCTAAACTCGTGCTGAAATGAAGTTGGAAGAGAAAAGAAATTATTGGACAGCGCATGCTAACATGTGGGGGGCAGAGATAATTCAGTATTCTGCAAATGGAAATTAATCATTCAGGCTTTACTCAGCAGGCAAGCAGCAAAAATGCCAGCTTGACCCACTTCCCTGCCACTGGTAGGATTGTTCCAGAAATGAGGAAAGAAGATGGGATTGTTGAAGGAGGTGGCCCCGTGGACCACCTCCTCCACATGAGACAAGAGCAATATCAGCTTTCTCTCTATTGCTTCTTACTTAGCCACCCAAGGCGACAGGGTTCCAGCACAACAGCCTCGTATTTCCAGCATTGTTATTCCTTAGATTAATCTGGTTTCAATATGTTTTCCAAAACACACACAAAAAACTTAATCTAAACCCGCTTTAAAAAGTAAACCTATGATACATTAATAGATGTCTGTTTATTTCTTGCTGCATGCCAAGCATTGCTATAGGTCCTGGGGATACAATGGCTACCAAAATTGGCAAAGAACTTGCATTTATGGGGTGTATGTTCTGATGACATTCAGGACACCTGACCCAGAGGCCAGTAAGACACGGCTCGAGCATTATTCCTTTGTGATCCTTCCTTTTCTTCCTGCTAAAACTGTCCATCTTCCTTTGTGTTACCATCCCATCCAGATTTCACTGAACATCTGTAACACTTGTTTACAAGCCTGTTTCCTCAAGGTCAGTAACAGTATGTCCTATAGCTGACGCAGTGGCTGCCATGGCGTGGGTGCCAGATCTGGTCACCATTCTAGTGGTTAAGGATGCAGGAATCAGAAATCTGAGTTTGAAGTCCAGCTGTACTGTTGATCAGCTGTAAGGCATTGGGCAAGTTACATACTCTCCCCATGCTTCAATATCATCATTTGTAAAATCATGCACATTGAAGTCCAATACACAATAAGTGTTCAATATCCATTAGCTGTTGTTACTATTAATAATAAATGTCATTGAATATTATCTTCAGGCAAACATACTAATTTCCTAAAGATATGGCCATTTAGTAATCTCAATTTCTTGGCTCAGAATCCCATCTAAACTCGTGCTGAAATGAAGTTGGAAGAGAAAAGAAATTATTGGACAGCGCATGCTAACATGTGGGGGGCAGAGATAATTCAGTATTCTGCAAATGGAAATTAATCATTCAGGCTTTACTCAGCAGGCAAGCAGCAAAAATGCCAGCTTGACCCACTTCCCTGCCACTGGTAGGATTGTTCCAGAAATGAGGAAAGAAGATGGGATTGTTGAAGGAGGTGGCCCCGTGGACCACCTCCTCCACATGAGACAAGAGCAATATCAGCTTTCTCTCTATTGCTTCTTACTTAGCCACCCAAGGCGACAGGGTTCCAGCACAACAGCCTCGTATTTCCAGCATTGTTATTCCTTAGATTAATCTGGTTTCAATATGTTCCAACCACACACACTTAATCTAAATGCTAAAAATACCTATGCACTACAATTGGAATAGAGTCTAAGGCATTAGATGTATATGCTAAAAATGTCCCTGCTGAGTTAAAGATACATCAGTATGCCCCCTAGTACGTGGGAGAACATTTGCCTGAATGGATGATGGTACATTTCCGAAGCCTCCTTATCAGAATGATTAATAGGGCACTGCAGGGCTTCTTCATACATCGGGGGGAGATTTTTACTTTCCGTCCCATGCACTTTGCAATGTGCCTTCGGCCCTAGTGCTGATAATTGCACAACATGGTAGGGTTCATATCATTCTTTGCCTGTTTTTTACAGAAGGTAAAATAGAGACCCAGAGCCTTTATCCCATTTGGCTAAAGTCATAGCTACAGCTGGTGACAGGTGTTCCAGTCTTCCAGACCCACAATTTTTCCACGGCAATGTGGTAGACACCTGTTACCTACCCATCATCCATTCTCCCCTTCCTCTCATTAGATGTGTCATCACTGGTGTTGTGATGGGACAGGCTCAAGACTTTACCCGAGAGCAGCAGCCTCACCTGTCTGGTTCGGCTCAGCACTGTGACCTCACATCTAGCACAGTCCCTGAAGTAGAGTAAGCCTTGAGTAAGTATTTGTTGGAAGAGGAAACTAAGTTAATGACTCAGAATTGGAATCTGAATGACTTAAGCCCTGTGCTCCTGCTGTTTCTATGCTTCCAGAATGCCAGTTCTCCCTGTGACGCTTCTCTGAAGATAAGTCACAAATCCAGCATTGTCTGGATCCAGGAATGACACCTCAAAATAAGGTACCAGCCAGCAGCATCCAGCAGTTGGAGCTGGTATGAGTGCCTCAAGGTGGATTCACAGTCTTTCACTGGGGCTCTGACTCGTGACTTATCTGTCTCCCATAGTCAGCAAAGGCCATTGCCAACCCAGAACTCAATCTGGCTGACTGGCTGCCCTAAACCCATCTGCATTTGCTCTTCCGAAGGAGTAGGATTCTCTGTGTCTCTTTCCGTAAAGACCCTGTCTTATGACCTCCTCTTATGAGTTTTCCAATTTGCCATCCTAGGGTGGACACACAATATCTCTCAGTTATAGCCAACCTTTGCTTTCAGAAGAAATCAGCAACCAATCATAAAGTCATAATGTTTGTTCAGGGACAGGAATGGGCAGAAACAAAGCAGGATCTTAGGAGAAAATGAGTGAGAAAGCATGCACTGGGCCTCAGAAGCTCTGCACTGAAGTCTCATTCCATTCTACTGTTCATGCATGCTCAGTCACTTCAGTCATGTCCAACTCTGTACGAGTCTGGATGGCAGCCTGCCAGGCTCTTCTTGCCTGCCTTACAACCAGGCAAGAATACTGGTGTGGGCTGTCATGTTCTCTCCCAGGGGATCTTCCTGACCCAGGGACCAAACCCACCAAACCCACGTCTCCTGCATTTTTGGGCAGTTTCTTTACCACTAGTGCCACCTGGTCTGAGCAGGTCACTTAAAGTCTCAGAGCCTCATCAGTGCCACCTGTATAATGGAGATATGATACTCTTCTCACAGGATCTTATGCGATAAAGGAGTTGTTGCTTTTGAAAACACCTTGTAGACTGTTAGACTCAGAGTAAATACAGGGGATTATTATCCTTATAGAGCTAGAGATTTGGAAACACTGTATCCCCTGTACCTTCTTCCTACAAACTGACCATTTCTGCTCATGTATCTGAGAACATTGGCTTAAGAGGAATGTCTTTGTATTCATATACCTGAAAGGTTGCAGGGGAAATAAAAATCCAGGTGGTTCTGTTTACTCCAGAAATCAGACCCATGGCCAATGAGAAGAAACTAGACACTCTGGTTTCTACTTAGAAAAAAGAATAACTCTAAGAATGCCAAATGGTTGGAAGCGTCAACACCTGGAAGCACTGCCCTGAGAGGTGACAGTCAGCCCTCGCTGGGAAATCAGGCCATGGGGCAGTCCTGCTGGCGAGGATGCCACAGAATCCGTGCCTCTCTGATAGATATGGCTGCGCTCCACTGACAGCCATCTTCATCTCCAGGTCTGACTCCACGATCCTAAGCATGACCACCACACAAACCAGGGGCACCCTGCTTCTTATTGAAAGCGTGACCATTACACCAATCCCACAGACTGACTTGCCAGATGCAGACTATAAAATAATATAATCTGGTATAACTAAAGAAACAAGAACAAGAACTGAGCAAAAAGGATCAGGTATACTTGCAAAAAAACCAACCAGACCTTAAAGAAACCCAGACTATGCAGTATTTAAAAAAAAAACAATAATAACTTCAATACAAGGATTAAACAAAAGAATTGATGTGGTGAAAGGAATAACACAGAGATAACTAAATATAAATTATAATGGAAATATGAAAAGACATAGGCAAGAGGTATATTTTATTTGATTATTTAAATGATTGTTTTTTTAATTATTGTTCCAGTTTTACTGAGATATAATTGACATATAACAACGTGTAAGTTTAAAGTGTACAATGTAACAACTTCATATATGTTTATTGCAAAATGATTATGACATTCATTTTAGCATCAATCACTTCACATAGTTATAATTTTTTTTCCTGTGATGAAAACTGAAGATCTCACTCTTTTAGCAACTTTCCAATGTACAATACAGAATGGTTAACTATACTCATCAGCTGTACATTACATGCCCAGAACTTATTTTTGATGGGAATTTAGCTTGTTACTGCTGCTGTAGAAAGCACCTCAAAAAATTTAAAATAGAGCCACCATATGATCCAGCAACCCCACTTCCGTATATATATCCAAGGAAATTGAAAACAAGATCTGGAAGACATAGCTGCCCCTGTATGTTCAGTGCAACACTATTTATAATAGCCAAGACTTGGAAACAACCTGGGTGTCCAGCAAGAGATGAATGGATAAATAAAAAAATACGTATGTATATACGTATACATTCAGCCATAAAAAGAAGGAAATCATATAATATGCAACAACATGGATGAAACTGTCAGGCTTTTTGCTAAGTGAGACAAGCAGGACAGTGTATTACATCACTTACACGTGGCATCTAAACATAAAGACTCACAGAAACAGAGAAGCAAGGTGGGAGCTCCAGGAGTTAGGGGAGTGGCCAAAGGTGATCAAAAGAGGCAAATTCCAGTTATAGAAAAGCACTTTAGTGCATGTTTACTGAAGTGACAGAAGAGAAAACAGAAAGGTGAAGAGGATAATGCAAAGGTTAAAGGAATAAGATAGACCTAAAATGTTTGACAACAACATTACACAAATAAGGAAAGGTCCTTACAGGTTGTGAGAAGAGAGTAACTTTAACTTTAGACTTTAACAAGTATATATATTAAAATGGCTTACAGGGCCTCCATGGTGGTCCAGTAAGTAAAGAATCTGTCTCACAGTGCAAGCGGCACCGGTTTGGTCCCTGGCCCAGGAGAATCCCATGTGCCATGGAACAGTTGGACTGGTGTGTCCAATTATGAGCCAGCGCTCTGGGGCTCATGTGCCCAGAGCCGGTGCTCTGTGGCGAGAGAGGCCACTGCAATGGGAGGCCCACACAGGCTGAAGAACAAAGATGGATGAAAATAAATAAATTAAAAAACAATAAAAGAGGCCAAAATTTTTTAAAAAACTCAAAAATTTTAAAAAACTGCTTACATAATAAAAATAATAGACTTTATCAAGTGTGTATGTTAAAATTGCTTAAAGACTAGAAATGGAATATATAACCTCCAAACACTGAAGGGGGAAAATATCATATGAGGGAGGAATGGTGTCTCAATCATTGATGTGATGTGAACTTCATCCACCTAGGATATATGCCTCCCTTACTGTCCCCCAATTCTTTTCTGCTCCCCACCACTAACTAAGCTTAGAGCCTCATTTCACATATGAGGTACTTCCACCTGCAACGAACAAGCCTGGGGTCTGTTTATATCACATAACAAAAAGACTATAGGCAAGCAATCCCCAGCTGTTGTCATGGCTCCATGATTCTTTCCATTTTTCTACTTCACTACATTAGCATTTTGTTTTGTTATCTTGTGATTGCAAGACTACTGCTGAAATTTCAGAATCATATCTATGCTTAAGAGCAGAAAAAGAACCATGGTAACTGCAGTTTTATCTTCTTTTCCCAGAAAAACAAACAAACCAAAAATCCCAGAAATTCCAACAGAACTTAGCCAGTGTCTAATTGGCTAGAACTAGTCATCTGTTGAAGCTGGCTTTTACTAGCTTGCAAGGGTTGAACTGTTAAATTTTTAGGTACTTTGAATGCCAGTTTTTAACCATGAGTAGCTTAAATCAACCATGTTGGAAGCACTTACATCCCAGAAATTGGCTACATGTCATAATAGGATTGCTGTTGTTACTGTTAAAAATGATGTCACAGACCAACCTTGGCTGCATGGGAAGCTGGAAATAGAAATTACTTGCTGAGCACATTGCCTCTTTTAACAGACAGGAGGTCTGTTTGCAAGGAAAGCATCAATGGATATTTCAGAGGGAACAAGTCAAGTCTGCTATCAAAGACTCTAATAAAAGATTTTTAAATTCTATTTTGTTAGGGCTTGCTTCATTAGAACATCCTCAGTGCATGTGGTTTCACTTTGCCAGTTGCCTAAGTTGTAAATAGGAGGAAAGAATTCTGTGTTAGGGGATTGGTGACGCACAGGATTGAAGGGGGAGGCATACATGATTATAATGCATCTGAGCCTCTGATTGTCTTTACACTATTTAGGGAAAACACCATCCTTCTACAGTCTTTCCAAAGCACAGTTCAATGATGTGGAAAAAGCCAGAGCAGGCTATAGGGTCTCTTACTCGTGGTTTTATTTGGGAATAATTCTCACCAGGCATTCAGATCTTAAACTCCAAAGAAAACCATCAAATAGCCATCATATTTTATAAATTCATAGATCCCTAGGCAGGATTTTTTAGAAGACTGACAAAAAAAAGGCCAAATAAATTCCTGGTTTGACAAAAATTAGTCTAAACATCTTTGAGACCTACAGACCCTCTGGTGGAAACTCTCATCCAGTGATGGGCTCTTAGCAAAAGTGATTTCATTTCCCTTATGTCGATGAATGCCTGAGAAGTCTCAGAGATGGAGTACCAATAAGTGTTTCAACTTAATGGATTTAGATAAAATCACCTCCATGTGTAAGAGAATAATTAAGGGGTAGATAGATAGCCCCAAGGAGACAGGTCAGGACTAAAGAATGCCTGGCCCACTCACACCCTGTTATGTTCCGCGGAATTCCAGATTCTCTGAGATTGTCCTGTGTCTGCACACCCAGGTGAAGATCCCCAGAGATACTGTTTTGTTTGCTTTGTGTTTGATCCCTTTGCTGTGATAAGAGTTCCTCTGGAATTTGCTCTCTGAACTGAGCTAAATGTACTTAGTGGGAGCTCGGGAAAGTTTGTGACATTTTCCCCTAAAGAGTAGCTTAGAATCAACCATGTTGGAAGCACTTACATCCCAGAAATTGGCTACATGTCATAATAGGATTGCTGTTGTTACTGTTAAAATGATGTCACAGACCAACCTTGGCTGCATGGGAAGCTGGAAATAGAAATTACTTGCTGAGCACATTGCCTCTTTTAACAGACAGGAGGTCTGTTTGCAAGGAAAGCATCAATGGATATTTCAGAGGGAACAAGTCAAGTCTGCTATCAAAGACTCTAATAAAAGATTTTTAAATTCTATTTTGTTAGGGCTTGCTTCATTAGAACATCCTCAGTGCATGTGGTTTCACTTTGCCAGTTGCCTAAGTTGTAAATAGGAGGAAAGAATTCTGTGTTAGGGGATTGGTGACGCACAGGATTGAAGGGGGAGGCATACATGATTATAATGCATCTGAGCCTCTGATTGTCTTTACACTATTTAGGGAAAACACCATCCTTCTACAGTCTTTCCAAAGCACAGTTCAATGATGTGGAAAAAGCCAGAGCAGGCTATAGGGTCTCTTACTCGTGGTTTTATTTGGGAATAATTCTCACCAGGCATTCAGATCTTAAACTCCAAAGAAAACCATCAAATAGCCATCATATTTTATAAATTCATAGATCCCTAGGCAGGATTTTTAGAAGACTGACAAAAAAGGCCAAATAAATTCCTGGTTTGACAAAAATTAGTCTAAACATCTTTGAGACCTACAGACCCTCTGGTGGAAACTCTCATCCAGTGATGGGCTCTTAGCAAAAGTGATTTCATTTCCCTTATGTCGATGAATGCCTGAGAAGTCTCAGAGATGGAGTACCAATAAGTGTTTCAACTTAATGGATTTAGATAAAATCACCTCCATGTGTAAGAGAATAATTAAGGGGTAGATAGATAGCCCCAAGGAGACAGGTCAGGACTAAAGAATGCCTGGCCCACTCACACCCTGTTATGTTCCGCGGAATTCCAGATTCTCTGAGATTGTCCTGTGTCTGCACACCCAGGTGAAGATCCCCAGAGATACTGTTTTGTTTGCTTTGTGTTTGATCCCTTTGCTGTGATAAGAGTTCCTCTAGAAGAGCCATTTGTTCACATCTGATTTGCTCTCTGAACTGAGCTGTGAAACAGTTTGTACTTAGTGGGAGCTCGGGAAATGTTCACTGCCTGACATTTTTCTTCCCACATAACAAGATGAAACGTGGGAATGTGAGTCTTTCTTACCACTTCATGTTATTTGACTTTAAATGGTAAGTGGAGAAGCTAGAATTTGATTTCTGAAACCAACCCCCAGAGGCTTTTTCCTACATCACTATACCCCCAGTGGACAACTGTATTTGCAAACTTTTATAAGAAGAACCATGGAACTTATGGAAGCATGCACTCATGGAAGGCAATTCTATACCTGGTTATATTCAACAGAAAACAAAGTATCTCCATAACCAAAAAAGAAAGAAAGGAAGAATTTAGCATTCACTTGCATCTCTCATAGGATAAAGTGAAATAGCTCTTTGCAACCCATGGATGAGCTATGGAATTCTCCAGGCAAGAATACTGGAGTGGGTAGCTTTTCTGTTCTCCAGGGGATGTTCCCAACCCAAGGATCGAATCCAGGTCTCCCGTACTGCAGGTGAATTCTTTACTGTCTGAGCCACCAGGGACAGTTCTCATGGGATAAGGGAAATCTGATTTATAATTCATAACAGTAATTCTTTAAACATTTGTTCATTCTTTTCACACCCTGTAATAACTTTGGAGCAGCACTATTCTGAAGGACCTCTGGTGACAATGAAAATGTCCCACATCTGTACTGTTCTATCCATGGCTGCTGACCACATGAGGCTGGTGGGCACTCAAACTGGAGCATGTAACCTGACTACGACAGAAGATGGGAATTTTTAATTTTACTTAAGTTTCACAGTTGGATGTGTCTAGCAGCTACTAGATGGATGTCTCGGCCATAGACTGTCATATCTTTCATTCTCTAAGTTCTCGCCATATCCAGCTGCCACCTTTTTGCTGTCTACCCTCCATCCAGCACATTCTTTATATGTAGACAACATGGCCTCTCTGAAGTTTTATCCTTGTTGCACTCATTGCTCAAAATAAAGGAACACCTGGGAACTGAAGTCCATAACAAACCTCTTCTTTCCCCAGACCTTCAGTATTCCCTTCCTCTTTATTCAGATTCCTGATTCTGCTGTTTGGGGACTTCCAAACAGACAGAGGACTCTCCTAAAGGGTGGAAAAAAGAAGAGAAAGTTGAGCATGAAAAGATAAATCCTCAGTGAGGAGCAGGGGTGAGAAGGGGGCATGAAATGCTGGGAATTCCCAGAACTTAATAAACCGTGTCTTAGTCCACTGCAGTGATAACAACGCCAGCACACTGTAGAGCAACCAGTGATTCAATTCAAATCAATGATTCATGCTCATTGTTTATTTTCATGATGGAGGAGGTGGTTTCAAAAACCCAAATGGGGAAAAAGTATAAGCAGAGTAAGGAAAACAGACATAGGTTTAATCAGCAGGCGAGCAGCTATTTCTCATCAGAGGTAAAGGTGGGACCTGAGTTGGAAAGCTGCATCAGGGCCAGTGGAAACACAAAGAGGGTAAGAGAGAGCTGACTCTGGGGACACTGTGTGGTTTGGATAAGGTGATCCATGCAACCTGTCATACATCTGCCCTGGTTAGCCTACGTGGGCGTAGCTTCTGGCTTAACTGCTCTGTGCTAAGCCCCAGAGGGGGAATAACGCTAGGTTAGAGACCACCAGAGGCAATGTCAGTGGTCCTCTGAAGGGGACGGTACCATAACACTAATTCATTGCCTGGCGGACAGACAGGGGCTGCCTGAAAGCTCAGACAGCTAGCTGTGGGTGCAGAGAGGTGAAGGGGAAATCTCCAAACATAAGACGATCATTAATATTAATTATAATGCACCAGGAATGCACCAGTATATGCGTTTCCTGCTTTTGCTTTCTGGTTTAACCTTATCTATCTTCTAAAGCCCTTTATTTCTGATTATCTTGAGATAGCAAAATCTGCTCTGTTCTGAAGCATAAATGAAAGATTCAGAAGTCTAAGGTGGTTTGTGGAAGAAGTTTAAGGGCAAAGAAAGAAGGGTGAGAGATGCTGGCGAGACAGTGGGAGGTTCAGCAGTGACAGTGGGGAGAGGCGCAGGCAAGAAGAAGGCCCTGGGGGTACTGGGACACCATCTACTCTGAGATTCTGCGTTGATGGCTCTGTGACAGCTGCCTGTTGTTCCGGAAGTCTCCAGTGAAACCCAATGCATGCGCATATGTATTCTATTTTTATTTTATTTGGGGGGAAAAAGATACATTTAACGACAAGGGATATGTCCTATATGCAGCTGAATTCTCGGAGTGGAAGAGTGAAAACAAGTGAACAAAAGAGCAGCTGAAGAGCTCCAAGAACTCAGAGGACGTTGGGAAAAGGACAACAGGCTGAGTGACGGGGGACGCAGAGAGCAAAGAGCTGGTGTAAGGATGGAGCGATGGTGAAGCTTGGCCAGTATGCAAACCCAGGAGGGCACACTTTCCACCACCTACACTTTCAACAGGTCCCCATACAGGTGAGGGGCATGCTGGGCTAACACTTGGGGTGAGCAACCACCCACACGTGTCCAGCCTCGCTTGTGCTGGTCACTCACCTCTGTCCTCGACACATGCTCTGGCTGCCCCTCTGATGAGGCTCTACTGTTGATTATTTTTGTGTCTCCAGGCAGTGACATTGCTGTGGTTTGGATAAGGTGATCCATGCAACCTGTCATACATGCCCTGGTTAGCCTACGTGGGCGTAGCTTCTGGCTTAACTGCTCTGTGCTAAGCCCCAGAGGGGGAATAACGCTAGGTTAGAGACCACCAGAGGCAATGTCAGTGGTCCTCTGAAGGGGACGGTACCATAACACTAATTCATTGCCTGGCGGACAGACAGGGGCTGCCTGAAAGCTCAGACAGCTAGCTGTGGGTGCAGAGAGGTGAAGGGGAAATCTCCAAACATAAGACGATCATTAATATTAATTATAATGCACCA
The DNA here is from genome assembly GCA_022376925.1 of Tragulus kanchil. NCBI lineage: Eukaryota > Metazoa > Chordata > Mammalia > Artiodactyla > Tragulidae > Tragulus > Tragulus kanchil. Next base: position 183,744,164 of record JAIOJX010000004.1, on the reverse strand, counting down.
GGAATGCACCAGTATATGCGTTTCCTGCTTTTGCTTTCTGGTTTAACCTTATCTATCTTCTAAAGCCCTTTATTTCTGATTATCTTGAGATAGCAAAATCTGCTCTGTTCTGAAGCATAAATGAAAGATTCAGAAGTCTAAGGTTGTTTGTGGAAGAAGTTTAAGGGCAAAGAAAGAAGGGTGAGAGATGCTGGCGAGACAGTGGGAGGTTCAGCAGTGACAGTGGGGAGAGGCGCAGGCAAGAAGAAGGCCCTGGGGGTACTGGGACACCATCTACTCTGAGATTCTGCGTTGATGGCTCTGTGACAGCTGCCTGTTGTTCCGGAAGTCTCCAGTGAAACCCAATGCATGCGCATATGTATTCTATTTTTATTTTATTTGGGGGGAAAAAGATACATTTAACGACAAGGGATATGTCCTATATGCAGCTGAATTCTCGGAGTGGAAGAGTGAAAACAAGTGAACAAAAGAGCAGCTGAAGAGCTCCAAGAACTCAGAGGACGTTGGGAAAAGGACAACAGGCTGAGGGGACGGGGACGCAGAGAGCAAAGAGCTGGTGTAAGGATGGAGCGATGGTGAAGCTTGGCCAGTATGCAAACCCAGGAGGGCACACTTTCCACCACCTACACTTTCAACAGGTCCCCATACAGGTGAGGGGCATGCTGGGCTAACACTTGGGGTGAGCAACCACCCACACGTGTCCAGCCTCGCTTGTGCTGGTCACTCACCTCTGTCCTCGACACATGCTCTGGCTGCCCCTCTGATGAGGCTCTACTGTTGATTATTTTTGTGTCTCCAGGCAGTGACATTGCTGTCAACTGGTGAGAATGTGTCAGGTCAGATCACTCCCAGGATGATGTGACGAGACACGCGCTGATGGAAGTTGCCACTTCCTCGTTCAAACGTACACACTCGTCACCAGCGATTAATGCTGCTCCATTGGCCCTGCCTCCCTATTGGAACAGTTCTTGATGTTCTAAGAAGGCAAGGAGGAAGCCGTTTCCAGGGTTTTCAATTTTATAGGCCCTGAGTCTGTGCTGGTGGCAGCAATGATCAAAGAGTGGGGTATGAAGAAGGAGGGCTAGGTACCATGCTATATGGTTCACATGCCTTGTCTTTATTTAGCACAGTAGCCAAGAGCCTGGTCTTTGGGTTGGGCAGAGCTGGTTTTGAATTTGGAATCAGCCACTCATTGGTAGTCATAGCAAGTTACTGAAACTCTGTGAGCATCAGGCCATCCCTGGTGTCCAGTGGTTAAGACTCTGAGCCTCCACTGCAAGGGCATGCGAGCTAAGATCCCTGGTCGGGGAACTAAGACCTCTGCATGCCTTGCAGTGTTCCCCCCACACTCACAAAAGGTTAATTTTATGGGGCATTTTGGATGGGAGGGGAGTTTGGAGGAGAATGGATACATATATACGTGTGGCTGAGTCTCTTTGCTATCTACCTGAAACTACCACAGCCTTGTTAATCAGCTAGTTTAGGCTAGCCATTTTGTACTTTTTCTGTTGATTATTAACAATAGATCAAAAGAATATTCTAGGGCTGTGTGGTCTTTCTAGACCCATACGCACATATTAACATAAGATTAGTCGGAGGATGGCTTCAGGACTACATAAGACAGTCCAATGCAAAATAGTTTGCCTCCGTAAGGCAATAAAGTTAGTTTTAGAGTAGATCTATTAGGCCAGAAAATGTTTGTTCCTCCTCCTCTTCACTGGAAACCACTGGCCTTACCAAGTCTGCCTGTTCACTCCTTTTACCTTCTTCTGACCCGAGGATCAAACCTGAGTCTCCTACATTGCAGGTAGAGTCTTTACTATCTGAGCCACTAACGATCTCCCCTAGATTGGTCAGTCATCCCAATTTGCCTGAGACTAAGGGGTTTCCTGGGCTTCCCTGGTGGCTCAATGGTAAAGAATCCACCAGCGAATGTAGAAGACACAGTTTCAATCCTGCGTCAGGAAGATCCCCCGGAGAAGGAAATAGCTACCCACTCCAGTATTCTTCCCTGGAGAGTCCCATGGACCAAAGGAACCTGGCAGGCTACAGTCCATGGGGTCGCAAAAGAGATAGACCACCAAAGGGTATCACTGAAAGAGGGTCTTTCAGTGCTAAATGAGGACAGTTCCAGGTAAACTGAGACAAGTTAGTCACTGTAGCTAAGATCAAGACTGGATTTTATTTCTTAAGCCACGTAGTGAGGCTGGAGTATTTCCAAAGGCAGAAATAAATAGAGAGCACTGACAAACTGAAAATAGGTAGTAGAGCCAAGTAGAGAAGGTAGGATGTCTGAGAGAGCCACCCCACACTCCAGCTAAAGCTGCCAGTAATTATTTTGCCAATTTGTGGGGTCCAGCTCCACAACACACAGGAAATGAATAGTGATCACCTGGCAAGCACCATGTCACCATCTCAGGAAGCATAGATGGTTAGTCAATAACTATTTAAATAAATGCACCTCTTGGGTTGTTTGCTATCTGTATCAATAATCCATCCTTGAGCTCAGGCTCAATTTTTTAGAGTAACAAGCAATGCAAAATTGTAAAGAGTGCTGAACTTGGCATTTGATATCCCAACTCTGCTTCTCACGAGTTGTGTGCCTTTGCCAAGTCACTTCATCTTTGTGAGTTTCAGATTCCTCATTCGTAAAATGGAGATAAATAATTACCTTTCCTATAATGATAATGGATACCCATGAAAATTGAATTAAACAATGTGCGTGCTTTCACTCTGCAGCTTTGAATTTCTGGTTCTAGGGTCTGCCAAACTTAGGCCACCTCCCTTCATGTTCGAGCCAAACTTTGATCCTTGTTTTATTTCCATAATTTTCCTAAATTGCATGATTATCCCCTGCCCCATGTCACTCTCCTGTTGTCTCCTATCAAAGGTGATGCAAAGCATTATCCGGATATAACCTACATCTGACTTCTGCCTGCTTTTTAAATACACTTTTTAAAAAAAATTTTGGCCACTTTTATTGGTTATTTATTTATTTTCATCTATCTTTTATTCTTTGGCCTATGCGGGCCTCCCACTGTAGTGGTCTCTCCCATTGCAGAGCACTGGCTCTGGGCGCATGTGCTCCAGAGAGCTGGCTTGTAATTGGATACACCAGTGCAGCCGCTCCATGGCATATAGGATCCTCCCAGCCAGGGATCAAACGAGTGCCCTTTGCCCTGCAACATGGACTCTTTACCCATTGGACCACCAGGGAAGCCCATGCTTTTTAAATATACTTTTAATTTCTGTTAAGGATATACCTGAATATTGTATGAGAAGGCAAAGAGCTCCATGAGACTCATCATGACAAACAGTGATTCTTGTTTTTGTTCTGTCTCTGCTCCCAACTTCATCTTTCCCATTCCCCGGAGGCGGGCATTTTCAACTCCACGAGTTGTGCTTTTAGGATAAAACTTCCTCTCTCAGGGTTTCCCAGGTAGCCCAATGGTAAATAATTCGCCTGCCAATACAGGTAGATGCAAAAGACAAGGGTTTGGTCCCTGGTTCAGGAAAGTCCCCTGGAGGAGGACCTGGCAACCCACTCCAGTAGGCTCGCCTGGGAAAACCCATGCACAGAGGAGGCTGGCGGGCTGCAGTCCATGGGGGCGCCAAGGGTCAGACACCACGGAAGCATCTGAGCACACTCACACACCAGCTAAATCTAACTTTGGTTATTTCCTGTAATAATTATAAACAAAACTGAATCATTTTCCTAAAATGGTACAAGAGCAGCACTTTTAGCCAATCATCCGCTGTCTGGAATCATCCATGATGTTTCAATGATGGTAACAATTCATCATTGTAAAGGGTTAAATAGTTTCCTCATTTTCATTTCATCAGCCATTTTGTTCATTATCTCCATAATGGGTACATTCCCTCAGAGTGACCAGTATTCGAAACTTTGATTGTTTTATTTCCATAATTTTCCTAAATTGCATGATTATCCCCTGCCCCATGTCACTCTCCTGTTGTCTCCTATCAAAGGTGATGCAAAGCATTATCCGGATATAACCTACATCTGACTTCCGCCTGCTTTTTAAATACACTTTTTAAAAAAAATTTTGGCCACTTTTATTGGTTATTTATTTATTTTCATCTATCTTTTATTCTTTGGCCTATGCGGGCCTCCCACTGTAGTGGTCTCTCCCATTGCAGAGCACTGGCTCTGGGCGCATGTGCTCCAGAGAGCTGGCTTGTAATTGGATACACCAGTGCAGCCGCTCCATGGCATATAGGATCCTCCCAGCCAGGGATCAAACGAGTGCCCTTTGCCCTGCAACATGGACTCTTTACCCATTGGACCACCAGGGAAGCCCATGCTTTTTAAATATACTTTTAATTTCTGTTAAGGATATACCTGAATATTGTATGAGAAGGCAAAGAGCTCCATGAGACTCATCATGACAAACAGTGATTCTTGTTTTTGTTCTGTCTCTGCTCCCAACTTCATCTTTCCCATTCCCCGGAGGCGGGCATTTTCAACTCCACGAGTTGTGCTTTTAGGATAAAACTTCCTCTCTCAGGGTTTCCCAGGTAGCCCAATGGTAAATAATTCGCCTGCCAATACAGGTAGATGCAAAAGACAAGGGTTTGGTCCCTGGTTCAGGAAAGTCCCCTGGAGGAGGACCTGGCAACCCACTCCAGTAGGCTCGCCTGGGAAAACCCATGCACAGAGGAGGCTGGCGGGCTGCAGTCCATGGGGGCGCCAAGGGTCAGACACCACGGAAGCATCTGAGCACACTCACACACCAGCTAAATCTAACTTTGGTTATTTCCTGTAATAATTATAAACAAAACTGAATCATTTTCCTAAAATGGTACAAGAGCAGCACTTTTAGCCAATCATCCGCTGTCTGGAATCATCCATGATGTTTCAATGATGGTAACAATTCATCATTGTAAAGGGTTAAATAGTTTCCTCATTTTCATTTCATCAGCCATTTTTGTTCATTATCTCCATAATGGGAATACCACTTTCCCATCAGAGTGACCAGATGAATGGGAGTTAACTCCTTTCATAGACTTTCAATACTTCTGTATTTGCTGCCTTATGTTCACTTCCATATTTGCTTGGGTTTGATCCTGGTTCTGAGCCTTTCTGAAGCACTGAAGAAACCTCAGTTTAGCTTCCTTGGGTTCTTCGGACTCCTGGTTCCCACACAATGTTACTCATTTCTGTTCCCTTTGTCTTTATAAGGTGAAGTTTTAAAACATAGAAGAAAACCCAGTGATGGAAGGAGCAGTTAAAGATACATGTTCAGGGCTTCCCTGGTGGTCCAGTGGGTAAAGAGTCTGCCTTGCAGTGCAAGGGGCACTGGTTCAGTCCCTGGCCCTGGAAGATACTAGGTGCCGTGGAGCAGCTGGACCAGTGTGTCCAATTGCGAGTTAGCACTCTGGGGCGCATGAGCCCAGAGCCAGTGCTCTGCAAGGAGAGGCCACTGCCACGGGAGGCCCACACAGGCCAAAGAATAAAAGATAGATGAAAAATAAATAAGTAAAAAACCAATAAAAGAGGCCAAAGAAAAAAATTTAAAAAAAAAAAAAAAAAACATGTTCAGTGAACTGTTTTTACCCTGATGCCTTGTGAAGGTGGGACACTTAAACTGTGTGAGAGGCAGAGACCCAGGGTAGATATTGCTTACTCAGTTGCTGGAGGAAGCAGAGAATAGCCTGTAGATATTCCACTCCCTGGAGAAACATGTTACTCCTTATGGGGAAATCAATTCATAATCATCCCTTTTCTTAGTTACGTTCCATAGGGACACACATTTCTTCCTGATGGCAGTATCAACAGAACAAGCAAGTAAGCACACTTGCTCACAAAGGAGTATGACCCAGGAGGTTGCAAACACTTTTCCTCCATGTGGCAAAGGGGTGGTGCAACTCTACAATGGCAACCAGATCTGAGCTCCCTGTTTGCAAATAACTGGTAAGAGCCACCAGTCTGTGTGTCTTGTCCCAAGTCCATGAACAGTAAAAATGGAAACCAGATCAGTTAAACAGTGTCTAGTAAGAGTTTATTGTGGACCAAAGAATACTTCACAAATTGGGAGAATTCAAACCCCAAACTGATTGACATTTGTTTTCTTTTATTTCTCGCTTTTTCATTATCTCCATAATGGGAATACCACTTTCCCATCAGAGTGACCAGATGAATGGGAGTTAACTCCTTTCATAGACTTTCAATACTTCTGTATTTGCTGCCTTATGTTCACTTCCATATTTGCTTGGGTTTGATCCTGGTTCTGAGCCTTTCTGAAGCACTGAAGAAACCTCAGTTTAGCTTCCTTGGGTTCTTCGGACTCCTGGTTCCCACACAATGTTACTCATTTCTGTTCCCTTTGTCTTTATAAGGTGAAGTTTTAAAACATAGAAGAAAACCCAGTGATGGAAGGAGCAGTTAAAGATACATGTTCAGGGCTTCCCTGGTGGTCCAGTGGGTAAAGAGTCTGCCTTGCAGTGCAAGGGGCACTGGTTCAGTCCCTGGCCCTGGAAGATACTAGGTGCCGTGGAGCAGCTGGACCAGTGTGTCCAATTGCGAGTTAGCACTCTGGGGCGCATGAGCCCAGAGCCAGTGCTCTGCAAGGAGAGGCCACTGCCACGGGAGGCCCACACAGGCCAAAGAATAAAAGATAGATGAAAAATAAATAAGTAAAAAACCAATAAAAGAGGCCAAAGAAAAAAATTTAAAAAAAAAAAAAAAAAAACATGTTCAGTGAACTGTTTTTACCCTGATGCCTTGTGAAGGTGGGACACTTAAACTGTGTGAGAGGCAGAGACCCAGGGTAGATATTGCTTACTCAGTTGCTGGAGGAAGCAGAGAATAGCCTGTAGATATTCCACTCCCTGGAGAAACATGTTACTCCTTATGGGGAAATCAATTCATAATCATCCCTTTTCTTAGTTACGTTCCATAGGGACACACATTTCTTCCTGATGGCAGTATCAACAGAACAAGCAAGTAAGCACACTTGCTCACAAAGGAGTATGACCCAGGAGGTTGCAAACACTTTTCCTCCATGTGGCAAAGGGGTGGTGCAACTCTACAATGGCAACCAGATCTGAGCTCCCTGTTTGCAAATAACTGGTAAGAGCCACCAGTCTGTGTGTCTTGTCCCAAGTCCATGAACAGTAAAAATGGAAACCAGATCAGTTAAACAGTGTCTAGTAAGAGTTTATTGTGGACCAAAGAATACTTCACAAATTGGGAGAATTCAAACCCCAAACTGATAGGAAGTTCAGAGGCAGGATAATATGGGACAGTTTATACAGTAAAAATGAGGTCATTGTTTTAATAAATAACCTTTACAGTGACTGGTTATTACAGTGGGATTTCCAGACAGTGGGAGATTGGTTTAAAGTTATTATCCTGTACTCTTTTAGGCAGATGACTTGAATTTTGTTTATGATTATCTGTGACATTTGTAAGAAATAACCCAAGCTAGGTTTATCTTATGTTCATGAAATAAGCTAAATTTAGTCCTGCTGACAGCATTCTTAGACTTCCCTGGTGGCTCAGTGGTTAAGAATATGCCTGCAGTGCAGGAGACCTGGGTTTGATTCCTGAGTTGGGAAGATTCCCTAGAGAAGGAAACCCTTACCCATCCAGTATTCTTGCCTGGACAAACCCATGGACAGAGGAGCCTGGCAGGCTACACTCCATGGGGTCACAAAAAGTGGACACACCTGAGCGATTTTCACTTTCACTTCACGTGGCCAAAATGGCTTTGTCTTCTAGGGGATTTTCAAACCTGGTCTCTGTTTAAACAGTTTCATCTATTTCCCTCAAAAGGAAAAGCAGCACAAGGTAGCCTGCAGGAAAGTGAGAGGGGGTTCTTGGACTCCATATAGGCAACTTCGTGGAGTGTCCCCAGTTTCAATTTTATTGTAAGTTATGCATTTGCATTTCAAGTGTATACACTTTAAAGAAATAGTTTTGTATCTCTGAGTCTTAGTCATACAGAATGAAGTAAGTCAGGAAGAAAAAAACTAATATCATATGTTAACATATATATATGGAATCTAGAAGAATGGTACCAATGATCTCATTTACAAAGCAGAAATAGAGACACAGACCTAGCAAACAAATATGTGGGTATCAAGGGGAGGTGGGAGGAAATGGGCTTGACGCTTCACACTATTGATGCTATGTATAAAATAGACAACTAATGGGAACATACTGTACAGCACCCTACTTAATTCATTGTGGTGACCTATTGGGTAAGGAAGTTCAAAAGGGCAGGGATATATCTATATCTATAGCTGATTCATTTTGCTGTACAATAGAAACTAACACACTACTGTAAAGCAACTCTAAGACAATAGAAATTAATTTGAAAAGGAAAAAAAGTAAAGCATAGGAAGTAAGTTAGAAGACAATGGAAAGATTAAGAAAAAAATTTAGAGTGACATTTATACAGTAAAATGAGGTCATTGTTTTAATAAATAACCTTTACAGTGACTGGTTATTACAGTGGGATTTCCAGACAGTGGGAGATTGGTTTAAAGTTATTATCCTGTACTCTTTTAGGCAGATGACTTGAATTTTGTTTATGATTATCTGTGACATTTGTAAGAAATAACCCAAGCTAGGTTTATCTTATGTTCATGAAATAAGCTAAATTTAGTCCTGCTGACAGCATTCTTAGACTTCCCTGGTGGCTCAGTGGTTAAGAATATGCCTGCAGTGCAGGAGACCTGGGTTTGATTCCTGAGTTGGGAAGATTCCCTAGAGAAGGAAACCCTTACCCATCCAGTATTCTTGCCTGGACAAACCCATGGACAGAGGAGCCTGGCAGGCTACACTCCATGGGGTCACAAAAAGTGGACAAACCTGAGCGATTTTCACTTTCACTTCACGTGGCCAAAATGGCTTTGTCTTCTAGGGGATTTTCAAACCTGGTCTCTGTTTAAACAGTTTCATCTATTTCCCTCAAAAGGAAAAGCAGCACAAGGTAGCCTGCAGGAAAGTGAGAGGGGGTTCTTGGACTCCATATAGGCAACTTCGTGGAGTGTCCCCAGTTTCAATTTTATTGTAAGTTATGCATTTGCATTTCAAGTGTATACACTTTAAAGAAATAGTTTTGTATCTCTGAGTCTTAGTCATACAGAATGAAGTAAGTCAGGAAGAAAAAAACTAATATCATATGTTAACATATATATATGGAATCTAGAAGAATGGTACCAATGATCTCATTTACAAAGCAGAAATAGAGACACAGACCTAGCAAACAAATATGTGGGTATCAAGGGGAGGTGGGAGGAAATGGGCTTGACGCTTCACACTATTGATGCTATGTATAAAATAGACAACTAATGGGAACATACTGTACAGCACCCTACTTAATTCATTGTGGTGACCTATTGGGTAAGGAAGTTCAAAAGGGCAGGGATATATCTATATCTATAGCTGATTCATTTTGCTGTACAATAGAAACTAACACACTACTGTAAAGCAACTCTAAGACAATAGAAATTAATTTGAAAAGGAAAAAAAGTAAAGCATAGGAAGTAAGTTAGAAGACAATGGAAGAAAGACTGAATTTATAGTATCAAAACAAATACTTTAGAGTGACATTAAAAAACAAATATAATAAAATAAGATTGAAAACACAACTCTGCACAACTGTTATACCAGCTAAATAAGTTCTATTCTAATAAATATAATCTCAATAAATATGTGTTGAAACTGACTAATCAGTAATTTCCACGTCTGATTCCTTTTCTAGTTACTCCTATAGTGATGTAGTCCTGACATGAATGCTCTTTATTCCTCACACCATTTCTCATTTTTGCAACCATATTTTACTGATTAAAATGGTTAGGAAAGAAGTTAGTCTACAGAAATTAAATTTCAATACAGCTGAGATTAGGGTCTTTTTTTAGTTTGACATTTTTTATGAAAATAATTCTTAAAAGCAACACACATTTCCTTGTTTTCTTAATTAGATGGTTTGGAATACATTTTCACTCTTTCTGCATATACTTATGTTCTTTGTTCAATTCCAGTGTATTCTGTTTGATTTTATGATTCTTTGAAAAATGGCAAATAAAAAAAGGTTTTTCTTATTACAGATTCTAATATAGCCTCACTGTGTAGAAATGAAAATTTTCAGTTAGTGAAAATAAAAAAAAACCTCCCACTAACACAGAAATAATCAGGGGCTTCATGGGCATAGTTATATACCCAAAGAGGCTGAAAGAAAATGATGGACAGATTTGACTAGACACACATTGTAAGTTTCTCCATGTCAGCATCCACATAAACAAAATAAAAAGCAAATAGCACACTGACAAAATATTTGCACCACCATGACAGATTATTATCTTAAATAGAATGTAGCTCCTTGCTTTTTAATCTTATCTCTCCAGTCAGACTTGGGGCTCCTTGAAGGCAAACAGGCAGCCTGTGGTTTTGTAATGACTTTCATTTCAGGGCAACCTCATCCATTCTTTCCAGACTGAACTGGGTTGATTTGAAGAAGGCTGAATTCAAAGTTCGTTGCTAGTTCTGCCTCACAGCATCTCATGCAGAATTGATGTTCAGTAAATATTGGTTGAATGAGAGTGTGTAGAGGATAAAATGTCATTTCTTCCCTATGAAGTGCTGTTGTTATATATTGGATTTCTGTAACAAACAGAGCTATGTTTCCCTCTTGACCTCTATGCCAAGCCATCAGTTGTTGAGTCTCCTGCCTTCATTATGTCTCCCACTCATCCAGGGTGTATTTCATATCTGTGGGCCACAGGAAATCAGAAAACATATTAGATACCAGGTGCTTTGCCTGGTGATAGGTATACAGAAACAAACACAATCTGCGGGTCCTGAAATAATTCTCCAGCTTGGGAGGGAAGTTGGGATAGTCCAAACAATCATGGTTGACTTTAATAAGCATGGCACCAGAAGGATGCACAATGTGAGTAGTGACAGTCAGAAGGCTGGGTGGAGGAAACTGGCTGGTGGGAGGCAGCAGAGCTTTATTCCTCCCACCAAACACCTAGACTGAAAAGAGTTGGGAGCCAGGGCATGTTCAAGGAATTGTATTTTCAGAGACAACCATATGAATTGAGAGAGTAGTGTTGACATATATACACTATCGTGTATAAAATAGCTAGTAGGAAGCTGCGCTATGGCACTGGCTTCAACTTGGTGCTCTGTGATGATTTACAGAGGAGGGATGGGGCTTGGGAGGATGAGCAAGGGGGAAGGGACATATGTATATTTACAGCTGACTCTGACTTAAAACTGGCTTCAAAGCTGGCTCAAAACTCAGTATTCAAGAAACCAAGATCATAGCATCTGGTCCCATCACTTCATGGCAAATAGATGGGAAAAAACTGGAAATAGTGGCAGATTTTATTTTCTTGGGCTCCAAAATCACTGCAGATGGTGACTCAGTCATGAAATTAAAAGATGCCTGCTCCTTGGAACAAAAGCTATGACAAACCTAGACAGTGTATTAAAAAGTAGAGACATCATTTTGCCAACAAAGGCCTATACAGTCCAAGTTATGATTTTTCCATAAATCATTTCGGGATGTGAGAGTAGGACCATAAAGAAGGTTGAGTGTCAAAGAATTGATGCTTTTGAATTGTAGTGCAGGAGAAGACTCTTGACAATCCCTAGGACAGCAAGGAGATTAAATCAGTCAATCCTAAAGCTGAAGCTCCAATACTTTGGCCACCTGATGCAAAGAGATGACTCACTGGAAAAAACTCTGTTCCTGGGAAAGATTGAGGGTAGGAGAGAAAGGGGAGGGCATGAGATGGTTGGATAGCATCACTGACTCAATGGACATGAGTTTGAGCAAACTCCAGAAGATAGCGAAGAACAGGGAAGCTTGGCATGTTGCAGTCCATGCAAAGAGCCAGACATGACTTAGCAACTGAACAACAACAACATAATGAATTCACATTGCACAACAGAAACTAACACAACATTGGAAAGAAGTTATCCTCCAATTAAAAAAAAATCAAACAAGAAAGAAAAAAGATGACCATGTAGGTTCAGAGCAAAGACCAGACTAACAAAGAAGCAAGAAGCATAATTTGTTGATTGCCTACCCTGTCCCCTAAAGATGCGTGATTCTTCCAATAGTTCCTTTGACAAAAGACAGAACTAGGACATTAAGCCAAACACCTAGACTGAAAAGAGTTGGGAGCCAGGGCATGTTCAAGGAATTGTATTTTCAGAGACAACCATATGAATTGAGAGAGTAGTGTTGACATATATACACTATCGTGTATAAAATAGCTAGTAGGAAGCTGCGCTATGGCACTGGCTTCAACTTGGTGCTCTGTGATGATTTACAGAGGAGGGATGGGGCTTGGGAGGATGAGCAAGGGGGAAGGGACATATGTATATTTACAGCTGACTCTGACTTAAAACTGGCTTCAAAGCTGGCTCAAAACTCAGTATTCAAGAAACCAAGATCATAGCATCTGGTCCCATCACTTCATGGCAAATAGAGGGGAAAAAAACTGGAAATAGTGGCAGATTTTATTTTCTTGGGCTCCAAAATCACTGCAGATGGTGACTCAGTCATGAAATTAAAAGATGCCTGCTCCTTGGAACAAAAGCTATGACAAACCTAGACAGTGTATTAAAAAGTAGAGACATCATTTTGCCAACAAAGGCCTATACAGTCCAAGTTATGATTTTTCCATAAATCATTTCGGGATGTGAGAGTAGGACCATAAAGAAGGTTGAGTGTCAAAGAATTGATGCTTTTGAATTGTAGTGCAGGAGAAGACTCTTGACAATCCCTAGGACAGCAAGGAGATTAAATCAGTCAATCCTAAAGCTGAAGCTCCAATACTTTGGCCACCTGATGCAAAGAGATGACTCACTGGAAAAAACTCTGTTCCTGGGAAAGATTGAGGGTAGGAGAGAAAGGGGAGGGCATGAGATGGTTGGATAGCATCACTGACTCAATGGACATGAGTTTGAGCAAACTCCAGAAGATAGCGAAGAACAGGGAAGCTTGGCATGTTGCAGTCCATGCAAAGAGCCAGACATGACTTAGCAACTGAACAACAACAACATAATGAATTCACATTGCACAACAGAAACTAACACAACATTGGAAAGAAGTTATCCTCCAATTAAAAAAAAATCAAACAAGAAAGAAAAAAGATGACCATGTAGGTTCAGAGCAAAGACCAGACTAACAAAGAAGCAAGAAGCATAATTTGTTGATTGCCTACCCTGTCCCCTAAATGTTACCAGGTGCTTCATATAGTTGCTAGTGATTCTTCCAATAGTTCCTTTGACAAAAGACAGAACTAGGACATTAAGCAATTGGATTAAGTTTCTGTAACCCATAAAAAGAGGGCTTAGGTTTCAAACCAGATCTGTCTATCCCCAAGATCCTTATATGCCATTTTGTTGGGTGTCAATCGACATAGATCTTTTGTCACTCACCTCAGATGCATCTTGAAAAGATATGGCTATAAGGTGAATTAAAGTTTATTCTATTTCCTTTTGTTTCAATGCACTTGTAACTGTGAACCTCTTTGCAGCTTCACATTCAGACAAACTCTTCTTCCTGTAGAGAGTTGACCTGAGTCTCAGGTTGGGGCAGGTTCAGTCTGGTTTGGAAAGCTCTTTTCCTGGAAGTGTTCATTGGATCTCAAATTTAAGGACTCCTCTAGACCGAAGGTGCTGCTCATCTGTTATCATCCTCAATGTGACACTGGGACTGTTTTGTTTGTTTTTTAAAAATTGGCTGCATTGATTTCTGCCCAATGTTACGTGTTGCCTGGCTATCTGGGAGGCATAGAGGTGAGAAAAGACAAAACACAATCAAAGAGTGGAGTTTTTCTATGTGGCAGCACTTGAGGAGATGCAGAGTGTATCCTAGATATTCTCTCTTTCCTCTGACCTAACCTAATGCCTATGGTTCAGAATACTTTCAGAGCCAGGGGAGCCTGTAGAGACACAAACAACTCGGACAGAGGTAGATGAGCCAACTGAGACCCAGCAGGGAAGTGCCTTTCTGAGTTTCACAGAGAGATCCTGGCAGCTTTTTAAACCCTATTACCCCCAATGCCAGGGCTTCCCTGGTGGCTCACATGGTAAAGAATCTTCCTGCAATGCTCAAGACCCAGATTCAATTCCTGGGTCGGGAATATTTCCTGGAGAAGAGAATGGCTACCAACTCCAGTATTTCTACCTGGAGAATTCCATGGACAGAAGAGTCTGGCGGGTTACAATCGATGGAGTCGCCAAGAGTTGGACATGACCAAGCAACTTTCACTTTCACCTTTTCACAGGCACCTACGAGTCACTCTCTAAATATTTGTGCATTTATTGATTGAGTCTTTTTTTTTTTTTTAATTTTGGCCTCTTTTTTATTGATTTTTTTCATTTATTTGTTTTCATCTATCTTTATTCTTTGGCCTGTGTGGGCCTCTAATCACAGCGGCCTCTCTAGTTCCAGAGCATCGGCTCTGGGCACACGCACTTCAGAGCTCTGGCTCATAATTGGACACACCGGGTCCAGCCACTCCACAGCATGTGGGATCTTCCTGGGCCAGGGATCGAACTGGTGCCCCTTGCACTGCAAGGCAGACTCTTTACCCACTAAACCACCAGGGAAGCCCTTGATCAAGTCTTATACACAGCACTTTCATAGAATTATGAAGCCACAATGGGAAGGTAGGAATTCTTAGTAGAGGGAACATTTTGAGGAACAGTATTAGAGGTAGGAATACAAAGGGTAGGGTTCAAGAATAGGGAGTGCTAAACAGAATTTGGGTACTAGTAGGGTCTAATGAGAGGTGGGGAACAAATAGATGGATTAGGGCCACGTGGTGGGGAGCCCTGAATGCCAGAGTGAAACACTGCACCTCTTCCTATGCTTTCATCTAGGACCACCAGACCATTTGCTCAAGATGACTTATATGTCTGGATGTCTGTTGAAATCTGCCATCTTCCTTGATCCATCATCCATCTATTCATTTAGCAAATATTCACTGAATGCCTATAACCTGTCAGGCACTGGGCTATGTTCTGGGGATCCAGTAGAGAATGAGATGAAGAAGCTGCTGACCTCATAAAGCTTAATTCCCATGGTTCAGAATACTTTCAGAGCCAGGGTGCCTGTAGAGACACAAACAACTCGGACAGAGGTAGATGAGCCAACTGAGACCCAGCAGGGAAGTGCCTTTCTGAGTTTCACAGAGAGATCCTGGCAGCTTTTTAAACCCTATTACCCCCAATGCCAGGGCTTCCCTGGTGGCTCACATGGTAAAGAATCTTCCTGCAATGCTCAAGACCCAGATTCAATTCCTGGGTCGGGAATATTTCCTGGAGAAGAGAATGGCTACCAACTCCAGTATTTCTACCTGGAGAATTCCATGGACAGAAGAGTCTGGCGGGTTACAATCGATGGAGTCGCCAAGAGTTGGACATGACCAAGCAACTTTCACTTTCACCTTTTCACAGGCACCTACGAGTCACTCTCTAAATATTTGTGCATTTATTGATTGAGTCTTTTTTTTTTTTTTAATTTTGGCCTCTTTTTTATTGATTTTTTTCATTTATTTGTTTTCATCTATCTTTATTCTTTGGCCTGTGTGGGCCTCTAATCACAGCGGCCTCTCTAGTTCCAGAGCATCGGCTCTGGGCACACGCACTTCAGAGCTCTGGCTCATAATTGGACACACCGGGTCCAGCCACTCCACAGCATGTGGGATCTTCCTGGGCCAGGGATCGAACTGGTGCCCCTTGCACTGCAAGGCAGACTCTTTACCCACTAAACCACCAGGGAAGCCCTTGATCGAGTCTTATACACAGCACTTTCATAGAATTATGAAGCCACAATGGGAAGGTAGGAATTCTTAGTAGAGGGAACATTTTGAGGAACAGTATTAGAGGTAGGAATACAAAGGGTAGGGTTCAAGAATAGGGAGTGCTAAACAGAATTTGGGTACTAGTAGGGTCTAATGAGAGGTGGGGAACAAATAGATGGATTAGGGCCACGTGGTGGGGAGCCCTGAATGCCAGAGTGAAACACTGCACCTCTTCCTATGCTTTCATCTAGGACCACCAGACCATTTGCTCAAGATGACTTATATGTCTGGATGTCTGTTGAAATCTGCCATCTTCCTTGATCCATCATCCATCTATTCATTTAGCAAATATTCACTGAATGCCTATAACCTGTCAGGCACTGGGCTATGTTCTGGGGATCCAGTAGAGAATGAGATGAAGAAGCTGCTGACCTCATAAAGCTTAATTCCCATGGGATATAACAAAACAAACACAAGTAAGTAAACAACAGCATGATGACAGACTGTGCTATGTGCTCTGAAAAAAAGAAGCAGAAATAATAGGAACCAAATTGAAAGAGGAACATTAAATAGGATATTCAAGGAAGTCTTCTCTGAGGAGGTGACATCTGAACAGAGATGTGAAAAAATGGGATGGAGCCACAACGGGCTAAGACTGGTTCAGCTGGACAACACTGAAAGTATAAGACTCTACAGAAAAAAGATTAAGATAAAAGGATCAGAAATGACCTGGGTAAAAAGAACTGGTGGGGCGGTGAGGGGGGTGGGAGCTTCTCTGGTGATCCAGTGGGTAAGGACACTGACTTGCAGTGCAGAGGGCACCAGTTCGATCCCTGGCCTGGGAAGATCCCACGTGCTGTGGAGCGGCTGGACCGATGTGTCCAACTAATGAGCCAGAGCTCTGGAGCGCATGTGCCCACACAGGCCAAAGAACAAAGATAAATAAAATGAAAGATCAATAGAAATAGCCAAAAAAGAGAAATCTAATTAAAAATAAAAGGAATTCAGGGGATCAGGGCTTCCCTGCTGGTCCAGTGGGTGAAGCGTCCACCTTGCAGTGCAAGGGGCACCTGTTGGATCCCTGTCCTGGGAGGATCCCTCATGCAGAGAAGTGGCTGGACGGGTGTGTCCAATTGTAAGTCAGAGCACTGAGACGCATGCACCCAGAGCCGGTGCTCTGCAACGAGAGAGGCCACTGTGATGGGAGGCCCACACATATGGAGGAATAAAGACGGATGAAAATAAACGATGGCTTAGAGGCAAGAAAAGAAAAGAGAACTTCTTTTTTTTAAAAAAATTAATAACAGGACTGATCCAAGCAACAATAACTGAACCAAGTTCCCTCAATATGTAGGTCAACCTCAATGGTTTTCACACTTGAATGAACATAAGAATCATTCAGAGAGTGTGTTTTAAAAGCACATTCTAGGGCTACCACCCAAGAGATTTAGAAAATCTTTAAACCAACACCTGAGCTAGTGAGGATTGCAAATATTCACTTGAATGCCTATAACCTGTCAGGCACTGGGCTATGTTCTGGGGATCCAGTAGAGAATGAGATGAAGAAGCTGCTGACCTCATAAAGCTTAATTCCCATGGGATATAACAAAACAAACACAAGTAAGTAAACAACAGCATGATGACAGACTGTGCTATGTGCTCTGAAAAAAAGAAGCAGAAATAATAGGAACCAAATTGAAAGAGGAACATTAAATAGGATATTCAAGGAAGTCTTCTCTGAGGAGGTGACATCTGAACAGAGATGTGAAAAAATGGGATGGAGCCACAACGGGCTAAGACTGGTTCAGCTGGACAACACTGAAAGTATAAGACTCTACAGAAAAAAGATTAAGATAAAAGGATCAGAAATGACCTGGGTAAAAAGAACTGGTGGGGCAGTGAGGGGGGTGGGAGCTTCTCTGGTGATCCAGTGGGTAAGGACACTGACTTGCAGTGCAGAGGGCACCAGTTCGATCCCTGGCCTGGGAAGATCCCACGTGCTGTGGAGCGGCTGGACCGATGTGTCCAACTAATGAGCCAGAGCTCTGGAGCGCATGTGCCCACACAGGCCAAAGAACAAAGATAAATAAAATGAAAGATCAATAGAAATAGCCAAAAAAGAGAAATCTAATTAAAAATAAAAGGAATTCAGGGGATCAGGGCTTCCCTGCTGGTCCAGTGGGTGAAGCGTCCACCTTGCAGTGCAAGGGGCACCTGTTGGATCCCTGTCCTGGGAGGATCCCTCATGCAGAGAAGTGGCTGGACGGGTGTGTCCAATTGTAAGTCAGAGCACTGAGACGCATGCACCCAGAGCCAGTGCTCTGCAACGAGAGAGGCCACTGTGATGGGAGGCCCACACATATGGAGGAATAAAGACGGATGAAAATAAACGATGGCTTAGAGGCAAGAAAAGAAAAGAGAACTTCTTTTTTTTAAAAAAATTAATAACAGGACTGATCCAAGCAACAATAACTGAACCAAGTTCCCTCAATATGTAGGTCAACCTCAATGGTTTTCACACTTGAATGAACATAAGAATCATTCAGAGAGTGTGTTTTAAAAGCACATTCTAGGGCTACCACCCAAGAGATTTAGAAAATCTTTAAACCAACACCTGAGCTGGAGTTGATGTAGGTCAGGTGTGACAGTAGTAAAGCACCTGCCTGTCAAGGCAGGAGAGGTAAGAGATGTAGGTTTGATCCTGGGTCAGGAAGAATCCCTGGAGGAGGGCTTGGCCACCCACTCCAGTATCCTTGCCTGGAGAATCCCATGGACAGGGGAGCCTAGTAGGCTAAAGTCCAGAAAGCTGCAAAGAGTCAGACACGACACAAACGACTTAGTGTGCACGCGTCCTCAGAACACATTTGGAGAACCACTGATTGAAGAGACAAGAAGACGGGACACAGGAGTGGGATGACAGGTGTGGGGTGGCATGGGAGAGAGAGAATTCAAGGGAAGATGTGAGGCCACACCACCAGCTTCCTGCTTTCATACCTTACTGTGATCTGCTTGTTCTGGCTTCTTCATGCCTGGATTGGCAACTGAGTCATAATGACAACAACAGCATAAAGAGCTTCATTCCAGGAACCCTGGGATCTCTGAGGACATCAGGAGGCAGAACTGTCATGAGATGGAGGTTGGTTATTGCTAAGGGGACCCCAGGAAGAGTCATCACACCCACACCTCACTCCACCACATCCTCTGAGATTCAGGTTAAAGGACAATTCCTGACTTTCCTGGGAGGAGAAGGAGTTAAAACATAATGCATTTTCAGCAGGCTTGATGTCCCACTGGACCAGCTGGATGTCATTGTGAGCATGGCGTAGGCTGCTGAGGGGCTTTTCAAAATAGGGCGAGGCAGTCATGAAACAATTGACTGTGTCATTCCAAACGCATCTAAGCAAATTACGTGGAAAGCAAGCAAAAGTATTCTGATTTATATAAATATATGTTGCAGATTTCATTAAGATTAGGCCAGTTTTGCAGTTATCACTTGCTGGGTTGTTTGACTGGTTCTTAGTCTTCATTTGCAAGTGCCGACTGGCCTCAGAAAGGACTCCTGGTGGCCAGGAGTAAACCCAACCCTCACCCAGATTTCTTCTCTCCAGGCCCTGTGCCAAAGAGATGCCTACCTGGGGACCCAGCCTGCAAGGACCTCAAAGTAGATCATCTTCAGGCAAAAAAAGTGCAGACATAAATCTAGAATGATGGTACCAATTAACCTATTAACAGGGCAGCAGTGAAGACACAGACATAGAGGACAGACTTGTGGACACAATGGGGGAAGGAGAGAATGGGCTGGACTGAGAGAACAGCATGGAAGCATTTCCATTACCACACGTAAAACAGACCGTAAGTGGGAATGTGCGGTGTGACATAGAAGCTCAATCCAGGGTCTGTGACAACCTAGAGGGGTGGGATGCGGTGGAGATGGAAGGTGGATTCAGGAGGGAGGGGACACATGTATACCTGTTACTGATTCATGTTGATGTATGGCAGAGGCCAACACAATATTTTAAGCAATTATCCTCCAATTAAAAAAGAGAGAGAAAAGGATAAAATAATAATGGGCAATGAAAAAAAAAGTCCTCTCAAATCAGAGTCTTTCTGAGGCTTCAGGCAAGGCAAGGGACCTCTCAGTATTTCCACTTGCAAATGGGTACCTGGCTAAGGGCACACTCAGAGCAGGTGAATGGGATGATGTGGCTTGCCATGTGCACTGGGCAATAACTCACCAACTCTTTAAATTCAGTTATTAAGCCAGAGAGGGGAGGCAATGAGACAGACATTGGGGATACAGAGACAAAAGAAAAAATAAAATGCTAAAATTCCTGGATGTAAAGGAATTTGTTCTGACTAAGAGACCAATATCCTGGAGAAGGAAATAGCAACTGACTCCAGTATTCTTGTCTGGGAAACCCCATGGACAAAGGAACCTGGCGGGCTACAGTCCATGGGGTCACAGAGAGTTAGGTATGACTTAGGCAGTTGTGTACGAGACCAATATATAGACATGATTTCAGATTGGAGGGAAGTGGAGAAATCGTAATAATACTGTGCATGACTGGGAGATTTGGCTTTTATCAGGCAGTGTGGAGGTTTCAGGCCTTCTAGAAACACCGTATTTTATTTTTTCCAAATGAGGTCTTATTTCTAAGACGTCCATCTGACCATATCATTCCTTGGCTTAATGCAAGGATCTGCAAACTCTTTCTATAAAGAGTCAGGCAGTATGCATTTTAGACTTTTTAGGCCAGACAGCCTCTGTTGAAACTACTTGAATCTGCCCTTGCAAAACTATGAAGAGCCGGACAGCAAGTATATGAAAGGCTATGGCTGTGCTTAATAAACCTGAATTTATAAAAACGGGCAGCCTGTAGGTTTGGCCCACGGGTTACAGCTGGTCCACCATGCCTTAGAGTCACTCGTAAGCTCCCATCTCCTTAGCATGAGATTCTGATCGTTTTGCAGTGTGAAACCTAGCACCCAGCTGTCCATTCTGTGCCATGTAATCTGAAAATACCACAGCCTTTCACAATGCTATGTCCTCTTACATGCTGTTCACCCTATCTGAATTGTCTTTCCCTTCATCATCAAGGAAATTCCTTATTTGTTCTTCACATCTAGAACAAACGTTTCTCTGCTATGGTCTGCATATTTGTGTCCCTTCTGAAATCATGTCGATATCCTATTGCCCAATGTGATGGGGATATTAGGAGAGGGGGGCATTGGAAGGTGACTGGGGAAAGAGGACAGGGTTCTTACGAATGAGATTCATGAGCTGCAAGAAGAGGCCCAAGAGAGTTCCGTTGCTCCCTCCACCATGTCAGCGTACAGTGAGAAGCCTGCAGCCAAGAAGATGGCCCTCACCCAACCATGCTGGCTGATCTTTATAGTTTCTAGTCTCTTAGAACTGGAAGAAATACATTTCTATTGTTTATAAGTCACCCAGTCTATGGTATTTAGTCACAGCCGCCCAAACAGTGTAAGACACCCTTAGCTCATTTTTTACAACACCTGATTATTTTGAAATACTGATTATTTCTGCCTACCTCTGTTCAGCAGAGTCTGAGTTCCTCAAAGCCCCATCCTTAGTCTTCTCTGGATCTTAGCTCCCAAAACCAAGGAAAAATTAAATTTTGGGGAAATAAATGATGTAATTATGCATGCCTTATCTTAAGGTCAATCAGACCCGTGTGGAGATTTGGCTTTTATCAGGCAGTGTGGAGGTTTCAGGCCTTCTAGAAACACCGTATTTTATTTTTTCCAAATGAGGTCTTATTTCTAAGACGTCCATCTGACCATATCATTCCTTGGCTTAATGCAAGGATCTGCAAACTCTTTCTATAAAGAGTCAGGCAGTATGCATTTTAGACTTTTTAGGCCAGACAGCCTCTGTTGAAACTACTTGAATCTGCCCTTGCAAAACTATGAAGAGCCGGACAGCAAGTATATGAAAGGCTATGGCTGTGCTTAATAAACCTGAATTTATAAAAGCGGGCAGCCTGTAGGTTTGGCCCACGGGTTACAGCTGGTCCACCATGCCTTAGAGTCACTCGTAAGCTCCCATCTCCTTAGCATGAGATTCTGATCGTTTTGCAGTGTGAAACCTAGCACCCAGCTGTCCATTCTGTGCCATGTAATCTGAAAATACCACAGCCTTTCACAATGCTATGTCCTCTTACATGCTGTTCACCCTATCTGAATTGTCTTTCCCTTCATCATCAAGGAAATTCCTTATTTGTTCTTCACATCTAGAACAAACGTTTCTCTGCTATGGTCTGCATATTTGTGTCCCTTCTGAAATCATGTCGATATCCTATTGCCCAATGTGATGGGGATATTAGGAGAGGGGGGCATTGGAAGGTGACTGGGGAAAGAGGACAGGGTTCTTACGAATGAGATTCATGAGCTGCAAGAAGAGGCCCAAGAGAGTTCCGTTGCTCCCTCCACCATGTCAGCGTACAGTGAGAAGCCTGCAGCCAAGAAGATGGCCCTCACCCAACCATGCTGGCTGATCTTTATAGTTTCTAGTCTCTTAGAACTGGAAGAAATACATTTCTATTGTTTATAAGTCACCCAGTCTATGGTATTTAGTCACAGCCGCCCAAACAGTGTAAGACACCCTTAGCTCATTTTTTACAACACCTGATTATTTTGAAATACTGATTATTTCTGCCTACCTCTGTTCAGCAGAGTCTGAGTTCCTCAAAGCCCCATCCTTAGTCTTCTCTGGATCTTAGCTCCCAAAACCAAGGAATAATAAGTAAAGCAGTTTCATCTCAGGGGAAGCTATAACACATTCAAAGTTCATTGTAAGTCTGATGGGGGCCAATGCCATTATCCTAAGAGTCAAATCTGGTGAGTAAGGTCCACAGCAGAAATCTCAGGAAGAAGCAATACTTGGAGTCATCTGAGCAGAAACCATCAAATTCCAACCAGCCTAGATTAGGGAGGGATTCAGCTATTATTATATGGATGCAGATACAACCATGAGACAGATGGACATGGACAGGCAGCTTTTCAGAAGCCCATCAAGTGGGCTGCAGTGAGTGAGAACAAATGGGAATCAAGCTCTGTTTACTAGGATGTGTGTGTTGGCAGGGGGTACTGGAAGGTAAATCAGAAAGTAAGACAGAATGAGGAAAACAAAGAAAAAGAAAGACCCCCAGCTATGGAAATCAGTGTTGTTGATTAGTCACTAAGTCATATCTGACTCTTTGAGACCCCATGGACTATAGGCTGCCAGGCTACTCTGTTCATTAGATTTCCTAGACAAGAATACTGAGTGGGTTGCCCTTTCCTTCTCCAGGGGATCTTCCCAACCCAGGGATTAAGTCTATGTCTCCTGCATTGGCAGGCAGGTTCTTTACCACTGAGACACCATTAAAGCCCTGGGAATCAAGGTAGCAAAGCTCTAATTCCACATGCCACTCACTGGTACCTTGGAACTCATCATTCTTTACTTCTGCTGGTTTGGATGCCCCTGGATCTTGAAGTCAGTGTTTCTCAGCATCACAGCTGACGTTGGTTGTCTGAGCTGCAAGAAGAGGCCCAAGAGAGTTCCGTTGCTCCCTCCACCATGTCAGCGTACAGTGAGAAGCCTGCAGCCAAGAAGATGGCCCTCACCCAACCATGCTGGCTGATCTTTATAGTTTCTAGTCTCTTAGAACTGGAAGAAATACATTTCTATTGTTTATAAGTCACCCAGTCTATGGTATTTAGTCACAGCCGCCCAAACAGTGTAAGACACCCTTAGCTCATTTTTTACAACACCTGATTATTTTGAAATACTGATTATTTCTGCCTACCTCTGTTCAGCAGAGTCTGAGTTCCTCAAAGCCCCATCCTTAGTCTTCTCTGGATCTTAGCTCCCAAAACCAAGGAATAATAAGTAAAGCAGTTTCATCTCAGGGGGAAGCTATAACACATTCAAAGTTCATTGTAAGTCTGATGGGGGCCAATGCCATTATCCTAAGAGTCAAATCTGGTGAGTAAGGTCCACAGCAGAAATCTCAGGAAGAAGCAATACTTGGAGTCATCTGAGCAGAAACCATCAAATTCCAACCAGCCTAGATTAGGGAGGGATTCAGCTATTATTATATGGATGCAGATACAACCATGAGACAGATGGACATGGACAGGCAGCTTTTCAGAAGCCCATCAAGTGGGCTGCAGTGAGTGAGAACAAATGGGAATCAAGCTCTGTTTACTAGGATGTGTGTGTTGGCAGGGGGTACTGGAAGGTAAATCAGAAAGTAAGACAGAATGAGGAAAACAAAGAAAAAGAAAGACCCCCAGCTATGGAAATCAGTGTTGTTGATTAGTCACTAAGTCATATCTGACTCTTTGAGACCCCATGGACTATAGGCTGCCAGGCTACTCTGTTCATTAGATTTCCTAGACAAGAATACTGAGTGGGTTGCCCTTTCCTTCTCCAGGGGATCTTCCCAACCCAGGGATTAAGTCTATGTCTCCTGCATTGGCAGGCAGGTTCTTTACCACTGAGACACCATTAAAGCCCTGGGAATCAAGGTAGCAAAGCTCTAATTCCACATGCCACTCACTGGTACCTTGGAACTCATCATTCTTTACTTCTGCTGGTTTGGATGCCCCTGGATCTTGAAGTCAGTGTTTCTCAGCATCACAGCTGACGTTGGTTGTCTGAGTCTCTGGTCAGACGGCCCTGAAGCCCAGCTTGCATGGCCTGGTTTAGAAACCCCAAGCCCCCAAACAGTATAGAGACAAACCTTTATCTGGGTCAATATTACCAGGGACATGCTTTCCCTTTCTTTCAGCATGGTGCTACCATTTTATCCCATGAACTGAAGAAGAAAAAAAAAGGACCCAGGATAGTCAAGTCTTTTTCACTGAGGTTCCCTTTAGTGTTCTTTACCCTTTACTATTCTCTCCCTGAACATCTTGCACAGCCTCCCTTTTGTGGATGCTGGGACTAGAGTTCAGCCTCCCACACCAAGAACAGACAACAAAGGCTGTTTGCCAGGGGGGATTTACATATTTAGCAGCCCAGCTTCTCTTTCCTCTTCTCCATTAAAGACAGAAGGGGCTGCAGAAGCCTTGATCTCAGAGTGGTCTGTGACCAAAAGGTGGACATATAAAACCCAGTTTGTTGAGGACCCAAGGGAAGACCAAGCTGCGGCTGCCTGAGTTTTATCAAAGGAAAGTACTTTAAAAAAAAAAAAAAAAGTAATGAAAGAAAGAAAAAAACCTTGTAAGGAAGAATATAAAATTGAATTTGTCAAATACGCTGAGAGTTGGTCCTTGGAGGAGCTTTATCTCTGCTGTGTAGTCAAACACATCAACTTCGGGGGCGCTGGGCAATTATCATGTGGCAGAGATTTAATTTGTTCTTATGTAGACAATATTCTCTGGCAGCAGACATAGGAAACTTTGGTGCGTATTTTCATCAACACAATTCCAAATTGTGAGGGGGTACTTTTGGGGAGCTCGTCATGGTTGTGACCAATAGGACCAATCTAAGTTCTTACCTGGTGGGACCTGTCAAGCAGCCTGGGAAGTGGCGAAGTGGAGAGAGAGAGCATTCTCTCGGGCTTTTGACTGATTGGCATTTCTCCCCCTTGCTGTCTCCTGCATTGGCAGGCAGGTTCTTTACCACTGAGACACCATTAAAGCCCTGGGAATCAAGGTAGCAAAGCTCTAATTCCACATGCCACTCACTGGTACCTTGGAACTCATCATTCTTTACTTCTGCTGGTTTGGATGCCCCTGGATCTTGAAGTCAGTGTTTCTCAGCATCACAGCTGACGTTGGTTGTCTGAGTCTCTGGTCAGACGGCCCTGAAGCCCAGCTTGCATGGCCTGGTTTAGAAACCCCAAGCCCCCAAACAGTATAGAGACAAACCTTTATCTGGGTCAATATTACCAGGGACATGCTTTCCCTTTCTTTCAGCATGGTGCTACCATTTTATCCCATGAACTGAAGAAGAAAAAAAAAGGACCCAGGATAGTCAAGTCTTTTTCACTGAGGTTCCCTTTAGTGTTCTTTACCCTTTACTATTCTCTCCCTGAACATCTTGCACAGCCTCCCTTTTGTGGATGCTGGGACTAGAGTTCAGCCTCCCACACCAAGAACAGACAACAAAGGCTGTTTGCCAGGGGGGATTTACATATTTAGCAGCCCAGCTTCTCTTTCCTCTTCTCCATTAAAGACAGAAGGGGCTGCAGAAGCCTTGATCTCAGAGTGGTCTGTGACCAAAAGGTGGACATATAAAACCCAGTTTGTTGAGGACCCAAGGGAAGACCAAGCTGCGGCTGCCTGAGTTTTATCAAAGGAAAGTACTTTAAAAAAAAAAAAAAAAGTAATGAAAGAAAGAAAAAAACCTTGTAAGGAAGAATATAAAATTGAATTTGTCAAATACGCTGAGAGTTGGTCCTTGGAGGAGCTTTATCTCTGCTGTGTAGTCAAACACATCAACTTCGGGGGCGCTGGGCAATTATCATGTGGCAGAGATTTAATTTGTTCTTATGTAGACAATATTCTCTGGCAGCAGACATAGGAAACTTTGGTGCGTATTTTCATCAACACAATTCCAAATTGTGAGGGGGTACTTTTGGGGAGCTCGTCATGGTTGTGACCAATAGGACCAATCTAAGTTCTTACCTGGTGGGACCTGTCAAGCAGCCTGGGAAGTGGCGAAGTGGAGAGAGAGAGCATTCTCTCGGGCTTTTGACTGATTGGCATTTCTCAAATTTGGAGCTGGACAGTTTGTGGAAAAACACTGAAATGCACTAGTGTATCCATAAGGACCATAAAGCTCATTTTGCTTTCCCTAAAGTGAATTTTAGTTATTTTTAGGGAGTAATTCTTTCTCACTTGTCTGTATAAATACATACATACTCACTTAACCAAAACTGTAATAATTTCATTTGGAGGAATGATAGGGCATTTGTCATGGTGCCTCCACCAGTTTCAGGCGAGTGTCAAATACTGTTCAGGGGAAAGTCATGTTTGAATATGTTGCCTGTTAGAAGAAGGTGAGCCAGACACATTCCTCCATTCCCTACCTTGGCTCACTAACCTGTCAGATGCCAGGTAGCTGATGTCGGCAGAACAAAAGCAGTTACCACTCTGTTTGCCAAAACGATGCCTTCAATAGATGCTTCATTCCAGATGACCACATGTGTTCATGTAAGGACTGTTTTACCACATAAATCACTAGTGTTCTAGTCTCTTAACAGTAACCAGGGCTTCTCTACCTTCAACTTAAGTCAGGTCACATAACCTATCCCAGATTTTCATCCTTGGGAATCCAATGCATACAACCATTTCTGCTACCAAATATTGTATCCACTATGACTTAGCTGTAGATGACAGGACTCCTTTAACAATTTTTGAGAGATTTAATACAGGGAATTATTCGAGGAGCAAGAGAAGCAAGTTGTAGAGTTAACCTCCAAGACTGATTTCTAGAATCACGTTGTAGAACTGACTACCAGAGCGACTACTGCCTATATTACACGAAGGCCAGAAAAACACTCTTGGAACCAAGAGACTCTTGCTTTGCTCCAAGGTCATATTAAGACTGTAAGGTCAATCAATACCAGCCACACAATGCCTCCTATGTTAACAACCTACCGAGCCTAACTTGGGTCTGATTCAAGTGCTGTCCAGTGAGTCTGAACGCAAAACCTTAGCTCCAAAAGAATCTGAGAAATACCACTTTTAGTTTTCCAGTCTCTGCTGCACAGAAGCCCAAGCATCACAGCAAAGAGTTGCCCTCAACTCATTGCAACTAGAGAAAAACCCATGCAGCAACAAAGACCCAGCGCAGCCAAAAATAAATACATTTTTTTTAGATCAATCAAATTATTTGTAAAATGTTAAGGGGTAGGAATACAACTGGCTCTAATAATTCTTGATCATTTTTATTTTCAGTTTTGTTTCCCTCTCCCCAAAGTCTCACACTGAGCGCCCACAAAACACCTTTCTATTCTCCACTCCACAAGCCTCTGGATGCAACTTCTTCATGCCGTGCGCCTCCTGTCCCCGACCCAGCCATGATCAACCCCTAGGAATCTGCTTATCTGACACCTGATAACCAGTCCAGGTGGGGCTAACATGCAGTTCTCAACCTTGTTGTACTACAAGACAGCACAGAAGAGGCACTAATATGCCAGTGGAGCGAACATTGTTTTGAAGAATATGAGCCACCTCTAGCTCAGTGGCTCACAGAATACCTCAGGCAGCAGATGGCACAAGAGTTGGAATTATGCTGTTTGAGAGAATTTGGACAGATGGAGCAGGAGAAACAGGCCATTTGGAGGGAGAAGGCCAGAGGGTAATGGACATGATATCGACACATTGTCTCCATGCACTGGGGCTGGTTGTGTCCCCTTTGCTCTTAGCATGTCTGAGATGCAGGTTTTCAGAGGACTCACAGTATTTTGGAGTTGGAAGGAACCTCAATGTTCTACTGTCCTGCCCTCTGGCTTTAGAAATAGAATTAGGACCCAGAGGGGGAGAAAGAACACACGGATTCTTGCTTAAAATTTCAAAATTTACTTTTCCTGGGAATTGCTTCTTTGGCCAGATCTCCAATCTAGATTTATCACCCTCAGGAAACTGGGTGTTACTAGTCATAAGTGTGAATGTGTAGTCACAAAAATGCATGAGATAGGTGGATGTGCATCTGTGTCTTCCTTTCACAAGGGGGCTGACTCACTGGGGTGTGCACTTCAGGATTTATTTGACCAAGAATGGAATTGGGGAAGGCAGTGTGGAATGAGAGTTTCTAGATTGACACATGTGCCTGTGTGCTTGCTGAGTCATAGTTATGCCATTTTAGGGAAAATAGAGAATACTGAAGTGGGTTGCCATGTCCTCCGCCAGGATCTTCCCAACCCAGGGATCAAACCCGAAATTATTTGTAAAATGTTAAGGGTAGGAATATGCAACTAGAGAAAAACCCATGCAGCAACAAAGACCCAGCGCAGCCAAAAATAAATACATTTTTTTTAGATCAATCAAATTATTTGTAAAATGTTAAGGGGTAGGAATACAACTGGCTCTAATAATTCTTGATCATTTTTATTTTCAGTTTTGTTTCCCTCTCCCCAAAGTCTCACACTGAGCGCCCACAAAACACCTTTCTATTCTCCACTCCACAAGCCTCTGGATGCAACTTCTTCATGCCGTGCGCCTCCTGTCCCCGACCCAGCCATGATCAACCCCTAGGAATCTGCTTATCTGACACCTGATAACCAGTCCAGGTGGGGCTAACATGCAGTTCTCAACCTTGTTGTACTACAAGACAGCACAGAAGAGGCACTAATATGCCAGTGGAGCGAACATTGTTTTGAAGAATATGAGCCACCTCTAGCTCAGTGGCTCACAGAATACCTCAGGCAGCAGATGGCACAAGAGTTGGAATTATGCTGTTTGAGAGAATTTGGACAGATGGAGCAGGAGAAACAGGCCATTTGGAGGGAGAAGGCCAGAGGGTAATGGACATGATATCGACACATTGTCTCCATGCACTGGGGCTGGTTGTGTCCCCTTTGCTCTTAGCATGTCTGAGATGCAGGTTTTCAGAGGACTCACAGTATTTTGGAGTTGGAAGGAACCTCAATGTTCTACTGTCCTGCCCTCTGGCTTTAGAAATAGAATTAGGACCCAGAGGGGGAGAAAGAACACACGGATTCTTGCTTAAAATTTCAAAATTTACTTTTCCTGGGAATTGCTTCTTTGGCCAGATCTCCAATCTAGATTTATCACCCTCAGGAAACTGGGTGTTACTAGTCATAAGTGTGAATGTGTAGTCACAAGAATGCATGAGATAGGTGGATGTGCATCTGTGTCTTCCTTTCACAAGGGGGCTGACTCACTGGGGTGTGCACTTCAGGATTTATTTGACCAAGAATGGAATTGGGGGGAAGGCAGTGTGGAATGAGAGTTTCTAGATTGACACATGTGCCTGTGTGCTTGCTGAGTCACTTCAGTTATGTCCAACTTTGTACAACCCTATGGACTATAGCCTGCTAGACTCCTCTGTCCATGGGATTTTCCAGGCAAGAATACTGAAGTGGGTTGCCATGTCCTCCGCCAGGGGATCTTCCCAACCCAGGGATCAAACCCGAGTCTCTTAGGTCTCCTGCATTGGTGCGTGAGTTATTTACCAATAGCTACACCTGAGAAGCCCTTCCGGGTTGGGACAAATTCTACTTCTTCCTGGTCTCTGCCACGTACCAATATTGTGGTCCAGTCTGGAGAATGGCATGTGTAGCCTCACCTTTCTCCCTGTATTGTAAGGTTGATGGAGATAATGTGCCCAAAGCCCTTGGAAGAGAAACTGTACCAAATCCCCCTGTTCAGTCAGTGCTAGCTAATATTATTAGTTCTGTTGAACAAACAAATTGTACAGGCAGCTTGCAGCAAAGATGTTCTAATATGCTTCATGTCCACTTCAATCTTACGTATAGTACTTGTCTTCTGAGCCGTGGTCAATATTTACAGGCAAGGAGTTCTGTTGGCAGCAGCAGCATTGATTATGGGGCCAACTGGGACTTTTAGGCCGAGCCCTTCCTCAAGATGGCCAGGCCCTGGAGCCCTTGGGAGACACAGCTCTGCCAAGTGCGCCTGGTATGGAGCGTGCAGGCAGTAGGGCTGTCGCAGCCTCCATCCTGGCTGAGCAAGGTAAACCGGCAGAATAGGTTTTCAGAGGACTCACAGTATTTTGGAGTTGGAAGGAACCTCAATGTTCTACTGTCCTGCCCTCTGGCTTTAGAAATAGAATTAGGACCCAGAGGGGGAGAAAGAACACACGGATTCTTGCTTAAAATTTCAAAATTTACTTTTCCTGGGAATTGCTTCTTTGGCCAGATCTCCAATCTAGATTTATCACCCTCAGGAAACTGGGTGTTACTAGTCATAAGTGTGAATGTGTAGTCACAAAAATGCATGAGATAGGTGGATGTGCATCTGTGTCTTCCTTTCACAAGGGGGCTGACTCACTGGGGTGTGCACTTCAGGATTTATTTGACCAAGAATGGAATTGGGGGGAAGGCAGTGTGGAATGAGAGTTTCTAGATTGACACATGTGCCTGTGTGCTTGCTGAGTCACTTCAGTTATGTCCAACTTTGTACAACCCTATGGACTATAGCCTGCTAGACTCCTCTGTCCATGGGATTTTCCAGGCAAGAATACTGAAGTGGGTTGCCATGTCCTCCGCCAGGGGATCTTCCCAACCCAGGGATCAAACCCGAGTCTCTTAGGTCTCCTGCATTGGTGCGTGAGTTATTTACCAATAGCTACACCTGAGAAGCCCTTCCGGGTTGGGACAAATTCTACTTCTTCCTGGTCTCTGCCACGTACCAATATTGTGGTCCAGTCTGGAGAATGGCATGTGTAGCCTCACCTTTCTCCCTGTATTGTAAGGTTGATGGAGATAATGTGCCCAAAGCCCTTGGAAGAGAAACTGTACCAAATCCCCCTGTTCAGTCAGTGCTAGCTAATATTATTAGTTCTGTTGAACAAACAAATTGTACAGGCAGCTTGCAGCAAAGATGTTCTAATATGCTTCATGTCCACTTCAATCTTACGTATAGTACTTGTCTTCTGAGCCGTGGTCAATATTTACAGGCAAGGAGTTCTGTTGGCAGCAGCAGCATTGATTATGGGGCCAACTGGGACTTTTAGGCCGAGCCCTTCCTCAAGATGGCCAGGCCCTGGAGCCCTTGGGAGACACAGCTCTGCCAAGTGCGCCTGGTATGGAGCGTGCAGGCAGTAGGGCTGTCGCAGCCTCCATCCTGGCTGAGCAAGGTAAACCGGCAGATGTTGGCTCCGACACAGACATTGCCCGGAGAGAAGCAGCCACTGGTGTCAGGATTTGCTAATTGCGTTGCCTCCTGGCACATTTTCACACAGCCCTGGAATCGCTCTGGTGGTTAGAAAAGGATGCTTCTTCCTGCCTCTCATTTTGTGG
Organism: Tragulus kanchil; assembly: GCA_022376925.1. NCBI lineage: Eukaryota > Metazoa > Chordata > Mammalia > Artiodactyla > Tragulidae > Tragulus > Tragulus kanchil. The sequence continues at coordinate 183,712,404 of JAIOJX010000004.1, read as the reverse complement.
CAATTTTCCCCCCAGGGACAAAGCCTGGCTCAGTTATGAGATTTGTTTTTCAGAAAAAGACTCTTGTGCTGTGCCTGGTTTTCCAGCTGGGCTGCTCTTAGATTAGAAGGAAAATCCAGTGGCCAACTTCACCTGGTAGCCCAGGAGCTCACTAGGGCTGTTCCTCCCATTTGGACCCCAACTTCTTCCACCGGATTTTCTCTCTTGAAGGTAAGACATACTGAGGATTTAGCTTTCTCTCTGCCAGAGATCTCAAAAAATATATGGCTGTTGTCATTCAGTCACTAAGTTATGTCCGACTCTTTGCAACTCTCGAAATACACACACATCCTTTAAGCTAGAATGTTTATTTTTTATTTGCTTGTTGGCCAAGGCACATGGCTTGCAGGATCTTAGTGCCCTGAACCCGTGCCCCTGCAGGGGAAGCATGGAGTCTTAAACACTGGACCATTAGGAAATTCACTAGGAAATTCACGAGGCCGGTGTATCTTGAGTCTGATTTCTATCTTGGCCACGCCACAATCTGGTGACCTTGAATAAGTGATTTCCCTTCTCAGAGATAAGTTACCTTGTGTGTAAAATGTGGATAGTACAGTCTCCCTTTTCCTGTTGCAAAGATTCAAGGAGTTAAGTTATGTAAATTACTTGATACTGTGCCTGGAGCATCGTAAGTTCTCATTAAACATCCTCACTATTTCATGTAACTAGTTGCAGAACAAATAGTCACAGCTCTTTTCATAGTACAATTAATTTCGCAAGCTTCCCGTATACCCGGATTACCAAAAAGCCCTGAGTTTCCTATAGGCGCCCTCCTCATGGCTCCTGATTGGTCCAAGAATGTTTAATCACCACAAAAGGAACCGCTCTGTTTGCAGACGCTTTATAGAGAGCTAGACAATCCAGCCAGCAGGTGGGCCTCCATTTCCTGCCAATTGCTTCCTACAGGGTTGACTTTAAAATCTGTGCCCATATTGTCCAGTGAACCTGTGTGTTGCTGCAGAGATGGCAAAGGTGGTCCAGCAGTGGTTTTTCCAGGATATGTAGGTAGAAGGCAAGTCAGCCTTCATCCCCAATGGAATGAAGATTTGGGTCCAGGATGCCACCATGGGTCTGTCCTTCAGAGTCAGTGACACCTGAACTGCAGGTGTTCAGAACTACCGATCCTTCTATAGCCATCACTGGGACATGTCAGTTTAGCAAGTGTCCTGTGCAGTTATCAGAGAGGTTTTAACAACACTGAAGCTTGAAAGCAACAGGCTCAAAATAAATGCTAGCTCCTTTGCTTCCCAGAGTCCTTAGCCTTCGTGCAAAATGCTCTCTGTCACCACCCAGGTTGTGCTAGTGGTAAAGAGTCCGCCTGCCAATGCAAGAAAGGTAAGAGACACGGGTCTGATCCCTGGTTGGGAAGATCCCCTGGAGGAGGCCATGACAACCCATTCTGGTATTCTTGCCTGGAGAATCCCATGGACAGAGAGTGGGTTGCTGTCCATAGTGTTGCAAAGTGTCAGACACGACTGAAGTAATTTAGCACACACGCCTCACCCAATGACTGATATGTTGCTACTGACATTGTTTCTTATCTTTATACCTTATTTTCCCAACAAGAGCTTAGACTTATTTGTACCTCAGGGGAAAGAATTACAAGGTCAGATTGAGAGACTCAGAATAGTGTGGAGAGGAATTGTGTAATCTCAGAATCCAGATGATCTATGCCCTGAGGTGGTTGCCTTCAGTGCACTTTTGGGCAATTTACTTGACCTCTCTGAGTCTCTATCCCCCCATTTGAAAAATGAGGGTCCTAATTGTATCTCCTAAGGCTTTAGGAGATAAATTTTTGATATACACGAAGGACTGAGACAATGCTTGGCATCTACAAAGCACACTTAAAGATAAAGATGAGCTACAATAAATATGATTCCTAGATCTGTCACTACTCATTTATGTGACCATGGGCAATTCACTGTCTCCAATTGCCCAGCTTTGGCTTGCTGGTATGTTAAATGGAACAGATAGAATTATAACCATATGCAGAGTCATAGGATCTGGTTTCCAGTTCCAATCTGGCCCTAACTAGCTCTAGATTTTAACAAGTAATTCTATTTCACTGTGCCTGTGTATTCTCATCTATAAAACAAGAGAACAGAATATTTAAAATGAAAAACCAACAAGGACCTACTCTATAGCACATGGAACACTCCTCAGTGCTATGTGGCAGCCTGGAAGGGAGGGGAGTTTGGGGGAGAATGGATGTATGTATACGTATGGCTGAGTCCCTTCGTTGTTCATCTGAAATTATCATTACATTGTTTGTTAATCATTTACACCCCAATACAAAATTTAAAAATTTTAAAGAGAGAGACAGGGCAGGATCCGATCATTTGTAAAATCCTGTTACTCTAAAGATAGATGTTTCTATTATCTTACTATATTGCTGAGTAGAGCTCAATATCAATGATCCTTTAACCCATAATGTAGTTTTTATTGTCCATATATAATTGCAGTTACTTCATGGGGTTGTATCAAATGGAGTATACATAAAGTCTCATTTGCTATTTACAAGCACCCTATGGGAAAATAATATCGACGCGAACCACTGGCATTATTTCAGGGCTTATCCTGTGCCAAGTTCTATGCTAAACACTCTGCATCCTCTGCTTCCTTTAAGCTTAACAATGGCCTTGTGAGCTACCTATTATTCTTATCCCCACTGTTCAGATGAGGAAACTGAGGCTTAGCAGTTTCAGTAATATGCTCAATGCTACACAAATAGCAATTAGTGGAGCTGGGGGTCAATAAGCGGCTTGTCTGACCTACGAGAAACCCACACTTCTGTAAACAGGCATTTATTAATGAACCAGTCTTCAGGAGGGAGACTCTGAGGCAGGCAGCTAGGCAGCCCCTAATGCTCCTAAGGCTTTAGGAGATAAATTTTTGATATACACGAAGGACTGAGACAATGCTTGGCATCTACAAAGCACACTTAAAGATAAAGATGAGCTACAATAAATATGATTCCTAGATCTGTCACTACTCATTTATGTGACCATGGGCAATTCACTGTCTCCAATTGCCCAGCTTTGGCTTGCTGGTATGTTAAATGGAACAGATAGAATTATAACCATATGCAGAGTCATAGGATCTGGTTTCCAGTTCCAATCTGGCCCTAACTAGCTCTAGATTTTAACAAGTAATTCTATTTCACTGTGCCTGTGTATTCTCATCTATAAAACAAGAGAACAGAATATTTAAAATGAAAAACCAACAAGGACCTACTCTATAGCACATGGAACACTCCTCAGTGCTATGTGGCAGCCTGGAAGGGAGGGGAGTTTGGGGGAGAATGGATGCATGTATACGTATGGCTGAGTCCCTTCGTTGTTCATCTGAAATTATCATTACATTGTTTGTTAATCATTTACACCCCAATACAAAATTAAAAAATTTTAAAGAGAGAGACAGGGCAGGATCCGATCATTTGTAAAATCCTGTTACTCTAAAGATAGATGTTTCTATTATCTTACTATATTGCTGAGTAGAGCTCAATATCAATGATCCTTTAACCCATAATGTAGTTTTTATTGTCCATATATAATTGCAGTTACTTCATGGGGTTGTATCAAATGGAGTATACATAAAGTCTCATTTGCTATTTACAAGCACCCTATGGGAAAATAATATCGACGCGAACCACTGGCATTATTTCAGGGCTTATCCTGTGCCAAGTTCTATGCTAAACACTCTGCATCCTCTGCTTCCTTTAAGCTTAACAATGGCCTTGTGAGCTACCTATTATTCTTATCCCCACTGTTCAGATGAGGAAACTGAGGCTTAGCAGTTTCAGTAATATGCTCAATGCTACACAAATAGCAATTAGTGGAGCTGGGGGTCAATAAGCGGCTTGTCTGACCTACGAGAAACCCACACTTCTGTAAACAGGCATTTATTAATGAACCAGTCTTCAGGAGGGAGACTCTGAGGCAGGCAGCAAATAATGTGCCCAAGTTCTCTTGTAAGTTAGCGGCAGGGCTGAGACAAGAAGCCAGGCTCTTTCTTCCCTGTCTGGAGTGTTCTACACCCTGCAGCCTCTCAAACCCACTAGCTTGTGGAATCAATGAATACAAATGAGGGCTGATTTGTATTCATTTCCAGCTAACAGACAGATTTAAACTCTCTAGGCTGCATGCCTCCAACAAATGCATTCTGGTGCATATACCGTTGGAGCTTGAGGGACCTGTCCTGTCTCCTGACTTGCTCTCTGGCCCTAGGAAGCTAACATAATAGCCCCCTGTGTGAGCTTGTCAGCATCAAACTCCAACCAGGGCATCAGCCAGCACTAGTGTGACACTGGCAGATACTACTGCTTTTCCTGGTGGGAAAAACAAAGACAAGAGGTCCCTTAGTGCAGAAAACGGACTACCCAAGACAGAGTCAACCATAATAAATCCCAGCACTTGTGGGAAGCAGTTGTGTGAGGTTGTGGAAGGAATTCCCTGGATTAGTTAAATGTGGAGTAAGTGGTACAGCATGGGGGGAAGGAGGAAATGCTAAATTGCCTCTGCCTAATGATTCTGCATGGGCATCTACTATTTTGGTACCAAGTGTTATGCAATATGTTTGAAGGAGACATCCAAGGAGGGAGCTCTACTCTGCTTGAAATAGAGAATAAAGATTCTATTGGAAATGCTAATAAATTCATTAATGAAAGACAAGCAATAGAGCTGAAGGGCCAAACACAAGGCTTAGCACATAGTATGAGTTCAAGAGTATTTGTTCAATTAATTTATGTCTTCTTTCAATTGTGTAGCTTACAGTAAGGCCAGGTTAAGTGATAGGATTTGCAATTGGACAAGTCTGAATCCAATCCAAAATTTCCAACTGCTGCCCACTAGTCTCATCAATCTATAAGGGTTTCTATTGACTCTACTCCTTAATTTCCTTATGTGTACATTAAACAGCAGCATTTCTATGAAAATCAAGTGAAACTTATGTAAAGTAATTAACTTAATCACCTCATCCATTCTGATAGACTTGGGCACTTTGACTATACAAAAACAACTCAGAAGAGTTACTTTCAATCATACATATCATTTATTCCTACTTTCATTTAACAAACGTGTGTTTTGGAGGAGCAGGTCTGGTCTTCTCTGCAGACTAGAGGGATTGTGCAAACCAGCTTTGAAGAGCAAATTTCAGCTTGAGCCTAGTGGACATTATTTTGTTGTTGCTGCTGCTGCTACTGTTGTTCAGTCACTAAGTCATGTCTGACTCTTTGTGACCCCAGGGACTGCAGCACACTAGGCTTCCTTATCCTTCACTATGCCCTGGAGTTTGCTCAAACTCGTGTCCATTGAGTTAGTGATGTCATACAACCATCTCCTCCTCAGTCGCTCCCTTCTCCTCCTGCCCTCAGTCTTTCACAGCATCAGGAACTTTTTCCAGTGAGTAGGCTCTTCACATCAGATGACCAAAGTATTGGAGCTTTAGTTTCAGCATTAGTCCTTCCAATGAATACTCAGGACTGATTTCCTTTAGGGTTGACAGGTTTGATCTCATTATTGCTTAAGAGCAAACAACTCTGCCTGAGGGAACTGCACTAGGTGGAAATTTTGCATATTGATTTAGTTGGAGCCTGAGAGTAAAGTCACATCCTCTGAATGGGGCTGGGTTTCCCCGAAAGCAGGGCACAATCTGTAAATCTAATGAGAAGATGTAGATGGTGAAGTGGAAATGAGAATGCAGAAGGTGGTCTTTGATCTGAGTGAGAACAGAACCTTTTCTCCCTCTCTGAATAACTGAAGGGCCAACACAAGGCTTAGCACATAGTATGAGTTCAAGAGTATTTGTTCAATTAATTTATGTCTTCTTTCAATTGTGTAGCTTACAGTAAGGCCAGGTTAAGTGATAGGATTTGCAATTGGACAAGTCTGAATCCAATCCAAAATTTCCAACTGCTGCCCACTAGTCTCATCAATCTATAAGGGTTTCTATTGACTCTACTCCTTAATTTCCTTATGTGTACATTAAACAGCAGCATTTCTATGAAAATCAAGTGAAACTTATGTAAAGTAATTAACTTAATCACCTCATCCATTTTGATAGACTTGGGCACTTTGACTATACAAAAACAACTCAGAAGAGTTGCTTTCAATCATACATATCATTTATTCCTACTTTCATTTAACAAACGTGTGTTTTGGAGGAGCAGGTCTGGTCTTCTCTGCAGACTAGAGGGATTGTGCAAACCAGCTTTGAAGAGCAAATTTCAGCTTGAGCCTAGTGGACATTATTTTGTTGTTGCTGCTGCTGCTACTGTTGTTCAGTCACTAAGTCATGTCTGACTCTTTGTGACCCCAGGGACTGCAGCACACTAGGCTTCCTTATCCTTCACTATGCCCTGGAGTTTGCTCAAACTCGTGTCCATTGAGTTAGTGATGTCATACAACCATCTCCTCCTCAGTCGCTCCCTTCTCCTCCTGCCCTCAGTCTTTCACAGCATCAGGAATTTTTTCCAGTGAGTAGGCTCTTCACATCAGATGACCAAAGTATTGGAGCTTTAGTTTCAGCATTAGTCCTTCCAATGAATACTCAGGACTGATTTCCTTTAGGGTTGACAGGTTTGATCTCATTATTGCTTAAGAGCAAACAACTCTGCCTGAGGGAACTGCACTAGGTGGAAATTTTGCATATTGATTTAGTTGGAGCCTGAGAGTAAAGTCACATCCTCTGAATGGGCCTGGGTTTCCCAAAGCAGGGTACAATCTGTAAATCTAATGAGAAGATGTAGATGGTGAAGTGGAAATGAGAATGCAGAAGGTGGTCTTTGATCTGAGTGAGAACAGAACCTTTTCTCCCCTCTCTGAATAACTGGGCACTTAGAACCTCAGAGCTAGGAATGGGGACATGCACAAGGACACTGCCATGGTGGAAAGGACCCATGGTCCTTTGACCTATGAAGATAACCTGGAAGCTAGTCAAGGAGACACCTAATGAAGAGTTTCATAGGATGGATCTGGACCTGCAGAGCCATATCTCAAAGGTATACGTTCCATAATATGCATAGTTATGGAAGTATGAGTTTTGAGATACTAATGCAAATGTGATGATAATGTTTCTTTTCACAAAGAAAATCCAGAAATGCTACAAACGGAGAGGTTACATTAATTTTTATTTCATGGGAATTGAGAACTGCATTAACAGAAACAATATCTGTAATCACACTGACTTCTAGAAAGCTCAGAGGAACGTTATTTAAATTTTATTCTTAATTGGAGAATAATCTCTTTACAATAGTGTGTTGGTTTCTACCATACATCAACATGGATCAGCTACAGGTAGACATATGTCCTCTCCCTCCTGAACCTCCCTTCTGCCTTCCACCCCATCCCAGCCATATAGGTTGTCACAGAGCACCAGATTTGAGCTCCCTGAATCACACAGCAAGTTTTTGAAGGGACATTTTTGACCAACTCCAACATTCATTGAAAAATGTTCACTCAGTGCCTACTCTGAGTCAGGTTTTGAACATCTGCCTTTTGGCTACACTGTTCTTTTTCCTTTTATTTTTTTTTAAACTTTGTTTCTAATTTATGCTATCTTGTCTCTTTTATGTTCTCTTTAAGATTTAAATTCTCAGCTCTTTGCATCAGGTGACCAAAGTATTGGAGCTTTAGTTTCAGCATTAGTCCTTCCAATGAATACTCAGGACTGATTTCCTTTAGGGTTGACAGGTTTGATCTCATTATTGCTTAAGAGCAAACAACTCTGCCTGAGGGAACTGCACTAGGTGGAAATTTTGCATATTGATTTAGTTGGAGCCTGAGAGTAAAGTCACATCCTCTGAATGGGGCTGGGTTTCCCCGAAAGCAGGGCACAATCTGTAAATCTAATGAGAAGATGTAGATGGTGAAGTGGAAATGAGAATGCAGAAGGTGGTCTTTGATCTGAGTGAGAACAGAACCTTTTCTCCCCTCTCTGAATAACTGGGCACTTAGAACCTCAGAGCTAGGAATGGGGACATGCACAAGGACACTGCCATGGTGGAAAGGACCCATGGTCCTTTGACCTATGAAGATAACCTGGAAGCTAGTCAAGGAGACACCTAATGAAGAGTTTCATAGGATGGATCTGGACCTGCAGAGCCATATCTCAAAGGTATACGTTCCATAATATGCATAGTTATGGAAGTATGAGTTTTGAGATACTAATGCAAATGTGATGATAATGTTTCTTTTCACAAAGAAAATCCAGAAATGCTACAAACGGAGAGGTTACATTAATTTTTATTTCATGGGAATTGAGAACTGCATTAACAGAAACAATATCTGTAATCACACTGACTTCTAGAAAGCTCAGAGGAACGTTATTTAAATTTTATTCTTAATTGGAGAATAATCTCTTTACAATAGTGTGTTGGTTTCTACCATACATCAACATGGATCAGCTACAGGTAGACATATGTCCTCTCCCTCCTGAACCTCCCTTCTGCCTTCCACCCCATCCCAGCCATATAGGTTGTCACAGAGCACCAGATTTGAGCTCCCTGAATCACACAGCAAGTTTTTGAAGGGACATTTTTGACCAACTCCAACATTCATTGAAAAATGTTCACTCAGTGCCTACTCTGAGTCAGGTTTTGAACATCTGCCTTTTGGCTACACTGTTCTTTTTCCTTTTATTTTTTTTTAAACTTTGTTTCTAATTTATGCTATCTTGTCTCTTTTATGTTCTCTTGTAAGATGCTTGAAATTCTTTCTGAAACAAGGCACAGTATAATTAAACCGTGTGATACAACTGCCAAAGGAAGCTGACACCACCTTAAGAGGCATTAATCATCCTTCTTACTTTCGAATAGTTTTATGATTTATGAAGAACTTTTATATCTGTTATTTCATCTGATTTACACAGCAGTGCTTGGGGTAAACAGAGATTTCTGTTTCTTTTATCAAAAAGAAAGCTGAAGCTCAGTGTGGTTAAAAGCTTAAAGTGGGTGGATCCTGGACTTGAATCCATTAGAATCACTGTTACTCCAATTTTCTTTTCAATATACTGAGCTGAATCATGTATATGGAGCATCATATTCTCCTTGCATCCAAGAAGACCAGACCACATTCAAAATATGGGGTCCAGTTCTGTAAGCTTTACAAGAATTATGAACATAATGAGAGATTGAATGCCATATCATATGGAGATCTATCAGCTAGCCTGGAGATAATCATCTGAAGGATAAAATTTTGAGGAGGGCATATTAGCTGACAAAGTATTGTGCCATCTTGGAAGGCTCTTGTTCTTTAAATTCTTCAGTGGTAGATTTTGAGCCAGTGGATAGATGACAAAGGAATCCCATGAGGTTATGCTTGCTGACTGATAGTCTTTCCAACATTTATTCCACCTGTACCAATAAAGATCATTTTTTATTTAACAGAGTAGAAATCCCAACTTAATCAGTTAAATAATCAAGATATCAGGAACTATGTTGGGGAAGGGTCCAACCATGAAACTAATAGGAGCTCAGCAACATTGCTGATAACCTGATCCTTTCCATCCCCCTCTGCTTCCAACACACTACTCTTCTTTTTAAGTCTGCCCTTTGTGAAATTTCAAACAGCTGCTCTTGACAATCCCAGCCAAAATAGTCCTCTCCCTCCTGAACCTCCCTTCTGCCTTCCACCCCATCCCAGCCATATAGGTTGTCACAGAGCACCAGATTTGAGCTCCCTGAATCACACAGCAAGTTTTTGAAGGGACATTTTTGACCAACTCCAACATTCATTGAAAAATGTTCACTCAGTGCCTACTCTGAGTCAGGTTTTGAACATCTGCCTTTTGGCTACACTGTTCTTTTTCCTTTTATTTTTTTTTAAACTTTGTTTCTAATTTATGCTATCTTGTCTCTTTTATGTTCTCTTGTAAGATGCTTGAAATTCTTTCTGAAACAAGGCACAGTATAATTAAACCGTGTGATACAACTGCCAAAGGAAGCTGACACCACCTTAAGAGGCATTAATCATCCTTCTTACTTTCGAATAGTTTTATGATTTATGAAGAACTTTTGTATCTGTTATTTCATCTGATTTACACAGCAGTGCTTGGGGTAAACAGAGATTGCTTTCTCCATTTTATCAAAAAGAAAGCTGAAGCTCAGTGTGGTTAAAAGCTTAAAGTGGGTGGATCCTGGACTTGAATCCATTAGAATCACTGTTACTCCAATTTTCTTTTCAATATACTGAGCTGAATCATGTATATGGAGCATCATATTCTCCTTGCATCCAAGAAGACCAGACCACATTCAAAATATGGGGTCCAGTTCTGTAAGCTTTATAAGAATTATGAACATAATGAGAGATTGAATGCCATATCATATGGAGATCTATCAGCTAGCCTGGAGATAATCATCTGAAGGATAAAATTTTGAGGAGGGCATATTAGCTGACAAAGTATTGTGCCATCTTGGAAGGCTCTTGTTCTTTAAATTCTTCAGTGGTAGATTTTGAGCCAGTGGATAGATGACAAAGGAATCCCATGAGGTTATGCTTGCTGACTGATAGTCTTTCCAACATTTATTCCACCTGTACCAATAAAGATCATTTTTTATTTAACAGAGTAGAAATCCCAACTTAATCAGTTAAATAATCAAGATATCAGGAACTATGTTGGGGAAGGGTCCAACCATGAAACTAATAGGAGCTCAGCAACATTGCTGATAACCTGATCCTTTCCATCCCCCTCTGCTTCCAACACACTACTCTTCTTTTTAAGTCTGCCCTTTGTGATTCAAACAGCTGCTCTTGACAATCAGGACATTACAGTTTCCTGCTTATCTCCCTCCAAGAGAAACGATGACCTCTTCTATAAGCACGGAATACAATCTTTACTCTTTGTATCTGGTTGGTTCAATTTAGCTTATGACCTAATCCCAAGCCAATAACAGTTAACAGGGGAGTTCATGCTGACTGTACTAGGCTAATCAGGAGTTAAGCATGAAATTCACCTAGGAATAGAGTAGCTTCTTCTGAGTCACATGGATGGTTTGGACAATAAGGAGACCCGTGAATAAAATCTTGTTTCTGTTGAAGGAGTAGACGGATGGCAGGGTTCAACAGTCTTCATTAAATTTACCTTTCCATAGCCTTGGCACCTTTGACATAGGTTCAATCAGTCACTGTATGTCATCATCCTAACCCCATGAGTTATTAGGTCTTAATCCTGTCTAGTTAGACTAAGCCTCTTGCCTTTGCTTGATTGACTGGAATAAAAGCTCTTTTTCTCTTCCTCTATGTAACAGTAATGTGTGGCTCAAAGACCCTAGAACTGCTTTTTTTCTTCTTCTTCTTGCAAAGGAAAAGTAGCCTAAACAGACCTGACACCTGGAGATTGTCAGGGCAGAGAGAATTCCTGAGAAATGGAACAGAACCCTCAGGCCACTATGGATGTCTGACTCAAACTATTCCAGAAACTCACCCTAACACTGCATTGAAGGATAAAATTTTGAGGAGGGCATATTAGCTGACAAAGTATTGTGCCATCTTGGAAGGCTCTTGTTCTTTAAATTCTTCAGTGGTAGATTTTGAGCCAGTGGATAGATGACAAAGGAATCCCATGAGGTTATGCTTGCTGACTGATAGTCTTTCCAACATTTATTCCACCTGTACCAATAAAGATCATTTTTTATTTAACAGAGTAGAAATCCCAACTTAATCAGTTAAATAATCAAGATATCAGGAACTATGTTGGGGAAGGGTCCAACCATGAAACTAATAGGAGCTCAGCAACATTGCTGATAACCTGATCCTTTCCATCCCCCTCTGCTTCCAACACACTACTCTTCTTTTTAAGTCTGCCCTTTGTGATTCAAACAGCTGCTCTTGACAATCAGGACATTACAGTTTCCTGCTTATCTCCCTCCAAGAGAAACGATGACCTCTTCTATAAGCACGGAATACAATCTTTACTCTTTGTATCTGGTTGGTTCAATTTAGCTTATGACCTAATCCCAAGCCAATAACAGTTAACAGGGGAGTTCATGCTGACTGTACTAGGCTAATCAGGAGTTAAGCATGAAATTCACCTAGGAATAGAGTAGCTTCTTCTGAGTCACATGGATGGTTTGGACAATAAGGAGACCCGTGAATAAAATCTTGTTTCTGTTGAAGGAGTAGACGGATGGCAGGGTTCAACAGTCTTCATTAAATTTACCTTTCCATAGCCTTGGCACCTTTGACATAGGTTCAATCAGTCACTGTATGTCATCATCCTAACCCCATGAGTTATTAGGTCTTAATCCTGTCTAGTTAGACTAAGCCTCTTGCCTTTGCTTGATTGACTGGAATAAAAGCTCTTTTTCTCTTCCTCTATGTAACAGTAATGTGTGGCTCAAAGGCCCTAGAACTGCTTTTTTTCTTCTTCTTCTTGCAAAGGAAAAGTAGCCTAAACAGACCTGACACCTGGAGATTGTCAGGGCAGAGAGAATTCCTGAGAAATGGAACAGAACCCTCAGGCCACTATGGATGTCTGACTCAAACTATTCCAGAAACTCACCCTAACACTGCATGTCCCAATCACTGTCTTGATAAATTCTCATTATTTAAAAATTCAATTTTAGTCGCATTTTCTGTTTCTTGAGACATGAAGAAACCTTACTGACACAGCAGAATCCAGTTCAATCAACTGAAAATGTTTCTAATCATCCGAACTGCCTCCACACTGAAACAGGCTGCCTCCTGTTCCCTTCGGTCTTCCATGGCTGGAGATCTTCATGCAGAGACTGGCAGGTATCTGTCCAAGAGGCTATAAAAAGAATTTTTACATTGGTAAGAAAACTGAAAAACCATTTTCTAAGAATGATTCCAATTCCAATATGCTAATACCCCTATTAAGTCAAGAAGAAGGTAGAAGGCTTGCTAAAACATGTACAGTAGAATCTAAATCAAAGGTACTTGGATGAAAGACAAGAGCCTTCCTTCTGAAGCAGAACTAGAGAACAGGCATGATCCATTCATTTGTTCTTTGATTTTTTTCATTTCTTCAAGAGGCATGCATTTGATCTTCAGATATACACTAGGGCACTAAAGATACTTTGTTGTTGCTTTTGTTGTTCAGTAACTGTCATGTCCAATTTTTTGTGACCTCGTGGACAGAGATACATCAGGCTCCTCTGTCCTTCACAATCTCCCTGAGTTTGCTTACATTCATGTCCATTGACTTCATGATGCTTATTTAGCTATCTCATCCTCTGCCACTCCTTTCTCCTTTTGCCTTCAATCTTTCCCTGCATTGAGGTCTTTTCCAGTGAGTCACTGTATGTCATCATCCTAACCCCATGAGTTATTAGGTCTTAATCCTGTCTAGTTAGACTAAGCCTCTTGCCTTTGCTTGATTGACTGGAATAAAAGCTCTTTTTCTCTTCCTCTATGTAACAGTAATGTGTGGCTCAAAGGCCCTAGAACTGCTTTTTTTCTTCTTCTTCTTGCAAAGGAAAAGTAGCCTAAACAGACCTGACACCTGGAGATTGTCAGGGCAGAGAGAATTCCTGAGAAATGGAACAGAACCCTCAGGCCACTATGGATGTCTGACTCAAACTATTCCAGAAACTCACCCTAACACTGCATGTGTCAATCACTGTCTTGATAAATTCTCATTATTTAAAAATTCAATTTTAGTCGCATTTTCTGTTTCTTGAGACATGAAGAATCCTTACTGACACAGCAGAATCCAGTTCAATCAACTGAAAATGTTTCTAATCATCCAAACTGCCTCCACACTGAAACAGGCTGCCTCCTGTTCCCTTCGGTCTTCCATGGCTGGAGATCTTCATGCAGAGACTGGCAGGTATCTGTCCAAGAGGCTATAAAAAGAATTTTTACATTGGTAAGAAAACTTAAAAACCATTTTCTAAGAATGATTCCAATTCCAATATGCTAATACCCCTATTAAGTCAAGAAGAAGGTAGAAGGCTTGCTAAAACATGTACAGTAGAATCTAAATCAAAGGTACTTGGATGAAAGACAAGAGCCTTCCTTCTGAAGCAGAACTAGAGAACAGGCATGATCCATTCATTTGTTCTTTGATTTTTTTCATTTCTTCAAGAGACGTGCATTTGATCTTCAGATATACACTAGGGCACTAAAGATACTTTGTTGTTGCTTTTGTTGTTCAGTAACTGTCATGTCCAATTTTTTGTGACCTCGTGGACAGAGATACATCAGGCTCCTCTGTCCTTCACAATCTCCCTGAGTTTGCTTACATTCATGTCCATTGACTTCATGATGCTTATTTAGCTATCTCATCCTCTGCCACTCCTTTCTCCTTTTGCCTTCAATCTTTCCCTGCATTGAGGTCTTTTCCAGGGAGTCAGCCCTTTGTATCAGGTGGCCAAAGTATTGGAGCTTCAGCTTTAGCAACTGTCCTTATGATGAATATTCAGGGTCGATTCCTTTAGGATTGACTTTGATCTTGTGTCAAGCCAAGGGATTCTTCAAGAGTCTTCTCCAGCACCAAGCCCATGAACGCTAAAGATATAGGAATAAACAATAACCAAGAACCCATTTTCATAGAGTCTACATTCAAGTGGTCATGCTATAGTAGAAAGATACAGTCTTCATATTCAGAAATATCTGGACCCAGCAGTCCGACTACTAGGCCTATATCCTGATGAAATCAAAACTGAAAGAAGCACCTGTACCCCAATGTTCATTGCAGCTCTCTATACAATAGCCAGAACATGGAAGCAACCTAGATGTCCATCGACGAATGAATGGATACAGAAGCTCTGGTATATATATATATACGATAGAATACTACTCAGCTGTTAAAAGAAATGCAGAAGACTCAGTCCTAATGAGGTGGCTAGCTCTAGAACCTATCATAAAAAGTGAAGTAAGTCAAAAAGAGAAAGACAAGTACAGTATACTAACTCATATATATGGAATCTAGTAAGATGGTCATGATAACACATGCAGTGAACTCATGGAAAAACAGACAGAGAATAGACACAAGGACATTGTGGAGAACGAACAGTGAGAGGGAGGCATAGAGGAAGTAACATCGAAACCTATACTGGCACGTATTGTCATTGTGCTAAGGGAATAGGAGTGCCTACAATCACTTGGGGCAGTGGTCCGGAGGGGTAGGAGGGGGGGAACTGGGGAGGGGGGGGCGGGGGCCAGGGATATGCATATGAATGATCTGGGAACATACATGTCGGTGAACAACAAAACTCTGTAAAATCTTTAAAATAAAGAATTTTACACCATACGACCCAGCAATCCCACTCTTAGGCTTATACCTTGATGAAATCAAATCTGAAAGAAGCACCTGTACCCCAATGTTCATTGTAGCTCTCTATACAATAGCTAGAACATGGGAGCAACCTAGATGCCCGTCGATGAACGAGTGGATCCAAAAGCTCTGGTACATATATACAATGGAATACCACACAGCTGTAAAGAGAAATGCAGAAGAATCAGCCCTAATGAGGTGGCTGGCTCTAGAACATATCATAAAAAGTGAAGTCAGTCAGAAAGAGAAGGACAAATACAGTATATTAACACATATATATGGAATCAAGCAGGATGGTGATGGTGGTGCACGCAGTGAAGTGACAGAAAGACAGACATGGACAGTGGACATATGGACATTGTGGGGAAGGAACAGAGGGTGGGAGGTGTAAAGGAAGTAGCATGAAGACCTGTACTATAATAAGTGAAGAAAATAGCTCTAGTCATTGCTCTGTGAGAAAAGGGGATCGTTCAGGGGTGCTGTGTGATGGTCGGGAGAGGTGGGAAGAGGGGGATATACATGTGACTGATCTGGGAACATGCATGTCTGTAAACAACAAAACTCTGTAAAAGTTAAAAGTAAAATAAAGGTTAAAAAAAAAGAATTAAAAAAAATGTGAGCAGGAAGTATAAATACAGACATTTATTCTTCATTAAAAAAAAAAAAAGAAGAAATATCTGAACAGTAGTCATAATCTCTGCTAGACAAGTAAACTTGGGCTGGCTTCTCTGATCCTTAACTTCTTTGGTCAAATGGGAGCTAGAACACTTACCTCATACAGTAGCATGAAGGTTACATAAAATTGTCCATCTATGTAAAATATCTAGTAAAGGGCAAGAACAAAGCAATTAATCAATAAATAGTATTTCCTATGCCCAGATAGAGCATTAATGGCTCTGAATAAAAGGGAAAATTCCAACTTTTATCTTTTGCATAATCTGCATGAAGCTCAGATGAAAGTGGAAAGCCACGCAGAACTCTGGAAGAAATTGATTCAAAATAGATCAGATCAGCATAATTTGACTGAAAGAGGTGAAAGAGTCTAAGTTCCTTTGTTTATTCATTCATTCAGTAGAAATGCATTGAGTATCTCTAGTGAATTAGTACCTATTCTAGGTACTTGGGAACTTCCCAGGAAGTGCTAGTGGTAAAGAATCTACCTGCAATGCAGGAGACTCGGGTTTGATCCCACGGGAAAGATCCCCTGGAGAAGGAAATGGCCACCCTCTCAAGTATTCTTGCTGGGAAGTCTCATGGACAGAGGAGTCTGACAGGCTACAGCCCATGGGATCACAAAGAGTAGGACATGACTAAAGGGTTAAGCGTGCACACACATACACACACACACGCACACACTAGGTACTTGAAACCTAGCACTGACCAAAATAGGAAAGTTCCTTCCCTTATTGGGCTTATATTTTTATTGGGGGGAAGTGGTAGAAATACAAGAAATAAAATATAGAAGAATCATCATAATGCTGTATGGTTCTAAATGCTAACTAAGCGATACAAATACCCTGAGGGTGCTGGACTTCTCCCCTGAGTGACAGCAGTCTCCACCTTGGCCCGAGGCTGTGTTGGGGCCCAATGAATCAGAGCCACACTTACGAGCTGGTTCCACATTTTTCCTAGGGTATGTGTTGCACGCAGTGTCATGGGTAGTCTCCACCTTAGCCGGAAGCAGTACTGGAGCAGGAGAGGTTGGAGCAGGAGCCAGTGTGGGCTGGAGGCATACGGGAGGTCCCAGCCAGCCAGAGCACCAGGCAGTTTTCAGTGTTGCCTCTGCACAGTCTGTGCATGTGCTCTTCAAGAATAGAGGCTCAGTTCCTTATAGCCCTACAATGAGCCCCACTGGTTCTCAAACCAGCTAAGGGGTCCCATCTTCCCAGTGCCATACATCAGCGAGGTGTTGCTTAACAGGAGGCTTGAGGCCCTTGCTCCTTAGGGAGACTCCCTAAGCCTGTGATATCCCCCTCTTCTGAGGGGTCACTTGCTAGGGGAGTGAATCCTGACTAGATCTTTTCCTTTCCCCTCACCAGACTCTGTGTGCTTCTTTCTTTACAGACTTGGTTGTAGAAGAGCCACTCTGCTGGTGTCCAGGTCTTTCTCGGCAGGAGTTGCTCTATATGTAGCTTTGATCTGTTCATGGGGTGAAGAGATTGGATGGGATCATAAGTTCTGAATCTTCCTACTCTGCCATCTTGATTTTTGACTCTTGCTTGGGCTACAGAAGTTCCTTTGTTTATTCATTCATTCAGTAGAAATGCATTGAGTATCTCTAGTGAATTAGTACCTATTCTAGGTACTTGGGAACTTCCCAGGAGGTGTTAGTGCTAAGGAATCTACCTGCAATGCAGGAGACTCGGGTTTGATCCCACGGAAAGATCCCCTGGAGAAGGAAATGGCCACCCTCTCAAGTATTCTTGCTGGGAAGTCTCATGGACAGAGGAGTCTGACAGGCTACAGCCCATGGGATCACAAAGAGTAGGACATGACTAAAGGGTTAAGCGTGCACACACATACACACACACACGCACACACTAGGTACTTGAAACCTAGCACTGACCAAAATAGGAAAGTTCCTTCCCTTATTGGGCTTATATTTTTATTGGGGGGAAGTGGTAGAAATACAAGAAATAAAATATAGAAGAATCATCATAATGCTGTATGGTTCTAAATGCTAACTAAGCGATACAAATACCCTGAGGGTGCTGGACTTCTCCCCTGAGTGACAGCAGTCTCCACCTTGGCCCGAGGCTGTGTTGGGGCCCAATGAATCAGAGCCACACTTACGAGCTGGTTCCACATTTTTCCTAGGGTATGTGTTGCACGCAGTGTCATGGGTAGTCTCCACCTTAGCCGGAAGCAGTACTGGAGCAGGAGAGGTTGGAGCAGGAGCCAGTGTGGGCTGGAGGCATACGGGAGGTCCCAGCCAGCCAGAGCACCAGGCAGTTTTCAGTGTTGCCTCTGCACAGTCTGTGCATGTGCTCTTCAAGAATAGAGGCTCAGTTCCTTATAGCCCTACAATGAGCCCCACTGGTTCTCAAACCAGCTAAGGGGTCCCATCTTCCCAGTGCCATACATCAGCGAGGTGTTGCTTAACAGGAGGCTTGAGGCCCTTGCTCCTTAGGGAGACTCCCTAAGCCTGTGATATCCCCCTCTTCTGAGGGGTCACTTGCTAGGGGAGTGAATCCTGACTAGATCTTTTCCTTTCCCCTCACCAGACTCTGTGTGCTTCTTTCTTTACAGACTTGGTTGTAGAAGAGCCACTCTGCTGGTGTCCAGGTCTTTCTCGGCAGGAGTTGCTCTATATGTAGCT
This sequence comes from Tragulus kanchil, assembly GCA_022376925.1. Lineage (NCBI taxonomy): Eukaryota > Metazoa > Chordata > Mammalia > Artiodactyla > Tragulidae > Tragulus > Tragulus kanchil. Next base: position 183,693,812 of record JAIOJX010000004.1, on the reverse strand, counting down.
TTGATCTGTTCATGGGGTGAAGAGATTGGATGGGATCATAAGTTCTGAATCTTCCTACTCTGCCATCTTGATCTCACCTCCTTGGGAGTCTATTTTGACTCTTGCTTGGGCTACAGAAGCCTGAAAAATTTTGGAGACATCACAAAGGGGGACAACAAAATGTATCCTGCAAAGGAATTATTTTAAGATTAAATTAGATTCATATTTAAAGTTCAGACACAATTCTTGGACCATAGAAGACACCAGTACCTAACAAAGGCTGAGAGATTTATTCTCTTTGGAAAAAATAAATAAAACATTTTGTTCTTTTTTCTATAACTTTCCACTCATTTTTAGCTTCCAATACTCTGTTAACTGATACTTGCCTTTTCTATCTTATGGGACATTTCCCTGAAAGAGACATAACGAGGGGGAAAAAAAAGTATAATTTTTCTCATTGCTACAGCAGTTTTACAGCTGGCCTCCAATGGACAGCCTATCTCTTATGTGCGTATCTTCTTATTTTAAACAGGTCTGAAGTTCTTTTTTTCTTTTAAGTTCTATTTTGACTAGTGTAATGATCACACAGGACTGGACAGAAAGATCAATGGAACAAAATAGATAGCTTGGGAATCGATTCCAGTATGTATGAGAATTTAATATGTGATAAAGGAGACATCACACATCAATGAGAAAAGGAAAGATTATTTAACAAATGGTGCTGGGACCTCTGGGTAGCAATTTAAGGGAAAAAATCAATTTTAAGCCCTTACTTCACATCATGCAGATAAATCAATTCCAGATGGATTGAAGAATTAAATATAAAAAGTATCAAATCTTAGAAAAACTAGAGAAAAAGAGAGAAGTGAATAAGAATCCAATCTCTAGAGGAGAAAGAAAATTTCAAGCTTAGAGAAATCTCAAGCTTTTCTTTCTTTCAAGAAAAGAAAACACAAAGAAAAAAAATCAAAGAGATTCAGACAATTTAAAATCAGTTGCTAGGGAGTGAATCCTGACTAGATCTTTTCCTTCCCCTCACCAGACTCTGTGTGCTTCTTTCTTTACAGACTTGGTTGTAGAAGAGCCACTCTGCTGGTGTCCAGGTCTTTCTCGGCAGGAGTTGCTCTATATGTAGCTTTGATCTGTTCATGGGGTGAAGAGATTGGATGGGATCATAAGTTCTGAATCTTCCTACTCTGCCATCTTGATCTCACCTCCTTGGGAGTCTATTTTGACTCTTGCTTGGGCTACAGAAGCCTGAAAAATTTTGGAGACATCACAAAGGGGGACAACAAAATGTATCCTGCAAAGGAATTATTTTAAGATTAAATTAGATTCATATTTAAAGTTCAGACACAATTCTTGGACCATAGAAGACACCAGTACCTAACAAAGGCTGAGAGATTTATTCTCTTTGGAAAAAATAAATAAAACATTTTGTTCTTTTTTCTATAACTTTCCACTCATTTTTAGCTTCCAATACTCTGTTAACTGATACTTGCCTTTTCTATCTTATGGGACATTTCCCTGAAAGAGACATAACGAGGGGGAAAAAAAAGTATAATTTTTCTCATTGCTACAGCAGTTTTACAGCTGGCCTCCAATGGACAGCCTATCTCTTATGTGCGTATCTTCTTATTTTAAACAGGTCTGAAGTTCTTTTTTTCTTTTAAGTTCTATTTTGACTAGTGTAATGATCACACAGGACTGGACAGAAAGATCAATGGAACAAAATAGATAGCTTGGGAATCGATTCCAGTATGTATGAGAATTTAATATGTGATAAAGGAGACATCACACATCAATGAGAAAAGGAAAGATTATTTAACAAATGGTGCTGGGACCTCTGGGTAGCAATTTAAGGGAAAAAATCAATTTTAAGCCCTTACTTCACATCATGCAGATAAATCAATTCCAGATGGATTGAAGAATTAAATATAAAAAGTATCAAATCTTAGAAAAACTAGAGAAAAAGAGAGAAGTGAATAAGAATCCAATCTCTAGAGGAGAAAGAAAATTTCAAGCTTAGAGAAATCTCAAGCTTTTCTTTCTTTCAAGAAAAGAAAACACAAAGAATAAAATCAAGAGATTCAGCTACTTACAATTTTTTAAAATCTTGACACATGGACATTCAAAGGCTAAAATCAGACTTAAAACAATAATTACTGTAAATATAAACAGTCTGTTAATTTTTCTACACATGGCTCATAATAATTAATACAAACGAATGCTATAGGTTAGCTCAGATGGTAAAGAATCTGCCTGCAATGTAGGAGACCTAGGTTCAATCCCTGGGTCAGGAAGATACCCTGGAGCAGGACATGGCAACCCACTCCAGTATTCTTGCCTAGAAAATCCCATGGACAGAAGAGCCTGACAGGCTACAGTCCGTGGGATCAAAAAGAGTTGGACATGGCTGAGTATGAGTGACCAACACTACTAATGCAATAGACGCCATAGTAAAGATAAATCAGAATATAATTTTGCACTAAGAACATTGGTGCTAACAGCAGTTTAGGCAGATAAGGTAAATCCATACTTAGAATCTGTGCCTATCTCTGTCAGAACAAAGGGTCACCCTTAACTGTGAAGGCAAGGCTACGACGATATCAACATTGTAGCAGAGAGCTGACTTGTTCCTCCTGGAATGGCATCATGTCCAGAGCTGAGAGCTGGCCTGTTGGCAGGCAGTATGTTGCAGCCAGGCCAGAGCTGATAGGAGGCACGCGGTGATGCTGAGATCATGACAGGCTCCATCTCTGTGGCCAAGGGTACCACTCTGCATAGGGGCCCATTGAACAAATACCAGAGTATCTCAGACTGACAAGCACTGGAAAAAATAGATAGCTTGGGAATCGATTCCAGTATGTATGAGAATTTAATATGTGATAAAGGAGACATCACACATCAATGAGAAAAGGAAAGATTATTTAACAAATGGTGCTGGGACCTCTGGGTAGCAATTTAAGGGAAAAAATCAATTTTAAGCCCTTACTTCACATCATGCAGATAAATCAATTCCAGATGGATTGAAGAATTAAATATAAAAAGTATCAAATCTTAGAAAAACTAGAGAAAAAGAGAGAAGTGAATAAGAATCCAATCTCTAGAGGAGAAAGAAAATTTCAAGCTTAGAGAAATCTCAAGCTTTTCTTTCTTTCAAGAAAAGAAAACACAAAGAATAAAATCAAGAGATTCAGCTACTTACAATTTTTTAAAATCTTGACACATGGACATTCAAAGGCTAAAATCAGACTTAAAACAATAATTACTGTAAATATAAACAGTCTGTTAATTTTTCTACACATGGCTCATAATAATTAATACAAACGAATGCTATAGGTTAGCTCAGATGGTAAAGAATCTGCCTGCAATGTAGGAGACCTAGGTTCAATCCCTGGGTCAGGAAGATACCCTGGAGCAGGACATGGCAACCCACTCCAGTATTCTTGCCTAGAAAATCCCATGGACAGAAGAGCCTGACAGGCTACAGTCCGTGGGATCAAAAAGAGTTGGACATGGCTGAGTATGAGTGACCAACACAATAGACGCCATAGTAAAGATAAATCAGAATATAATTTTGCACTAAGAACATTGGTGCTAACAGCAGTTTAGGCAGATAAGGTAAATCCATACTTAGAATCTGTGCCTATCTCTGTCAGAACAAAGGGTCACCCTTAACTGTGAAGGCAAGGCTACGACGATATCAACATTGTAGCAGAGAGCTGACTTGCTCCTCCTGGAATGGCATCATGTCCAGAGCTGAGAGCTGGCCTGTTGGCAGGCAGTATGTTGCAGCCAGGCCAGAGCTGATAGGAGGCACGCGGTGATGCTGAGATCATGACAGGCTCCATCTCTGTGGCCAAGGGTACCACTCTGCATAGGGGCCCATTGAACAAATACCAGAGTATCTCAGACTGACAAGCACAAAACACTGTTTCTTGTCCACCTGCTTTATAAAAGATTCCTCTGTAGAGTCATGGTTGTAACAAACGAACTACTGGTTACCAGGAGATAAGGTGAGCAGAGGTTGGAATTGACATATACACAATACTATATATAAAATAGGTAACTAATAAGAACCAGCTGTAGGGGACAGAGAACTCTTCTCAACACTGTATAATGGCTTCTCAACACTGTATATGGGAAAATAACTTTCCTCGGCTGCGTTCAAGGTGTCCGAGGGCAGGGCCCAGGCAGCCACCCATCTCCAGCTTATTTTCTCACACTTTGCAGACCCATCATCAAGCCAGAGCTAAATGTTTTCCTTTTTGTTAGCCAGTCGCAGGGAATGCCTCATGAAGCCAGAGGAGTGAGCTGAAGGACAAACAGCAAAGCAGTAGATGAACTTCAGAGGAGGGTTACCATCCATTAAGTGTAGTTGACTGCTATCTCCAGAACAATGCAGACCTGGTGCCATAGATTCCATGGATACTTTATAATGAAATGCCACTCTACATGCCGATGTTATGCTTCAGGTGTCAAATAATATCAACGTCATGATGAGCCCCTCAGGTCCCACAGTCACTTGGCATCTCATGGCTAGACAGTCAGTTTCTACCTGGGTCCAGCTTATCCCTGGGTCCTGGGTCCAGCTGCTTTTCAAATAGGGAGTCATTGTCACAGAAGAAGGATCATGACAAACCCCAGGAGTCAAGCACCTTTCGGAGTCTGCCAGAGGCTTCATCCAGTACCGCAGTCATCATGGCAACAAAGTGTCACAGCCACTTAACTTCCCTCCACCTTTCCCGCACCTTGCCCCTCATCCACACTACTATTAATGAAAACAAGTAATCACGTGGCATGTCAGCACTTACTTTGAATTACCCATATCTCATCCACCCTTGGCATAGAGGTTATCCCTGTATTAGTTGAACGCATGAGCCGCTCAATGTCAGAATCCAATGTTGAGGGTCTCTATCCTGGGACTTCTTTCAGTACCATTTATCATTTGCATTAGTATCATCTGTACCATTGTTTTTAGATTCCACATGCATGCTTTAGTATACAGGATTTGTTTTTCTCTTTCTGAATTACTTTGATATGAGCCTAATAAATGGACTCTTTAAGAAGAGGTGATCAGACAGTGCAGTCAGACCACAGACTGCACTTCCTAAGGGTGGTCAGTCTGAAGGTGAGGAGGGGAAGAACGGAGTTTGGGAAGGAAGAGAGCACGTGGAGAGGAGTTCCTCAACAGGTACCTTTATCTTCAGGTGAAGAAAGAAGTCTACCTCTGGTGAATTGTAGGAAGGGAGCAAGGAGAAAAATGAACCCAGTACCATTCTACTCCTCCTTCTGATCTCTTGCTGAGACTCCCCAGTAGCCAAATGCCTCCTGGAAGCCGAGGGAAGAGAAACTGTTGATGCATCCACACCAGCCAGACTCTCAGGACATGCATTAGCGTCATGAAGCCAGAGGAGTGAGCTGAAGGACAAACAGCAAAGCAGTAGATGAACTTCAGAGGAGGGTTACCATCCATTAAGTGTAGTTGACTGCTATCTCCAGAACAATGCAGACCTGGTGCCATAGATTCCATGGATACTTTATAATGAAATGCCACTCTACATGCCGATGTTATGCTTCAGGTGTCAAATAATATCAACGTCATGATGAGCCCCTCAGGTCCCACAGTCACTTGGCATCTCATGGCTAGACAGTCAGTTTCTACCTGGGTCCAGCTTATCCCTGGGTCCTGGGTCCAGCTGCTTTTCAAATAGGGAGTCATTGTCACAGAAGAAGGATCATGACAAACCCCAGGAGTCAAGCACCTTTCGGAGTCTGCCAGAGGCTTCATCCAGTACCGCAGTCATCATGGCAACAAAGTGTCACAGCCACTTAACTTCCCTCCACCTTTCCCGCACCTTGCCCCTCATCCACACTACTATTAATGAAAACAAGTAATCACGTGGCATGTCAGCACTTACTTTGAATTACCCATATCTCATCCACCCTTGGCATAGAGGTTATCCCTGTATTAGTTGAACGCATGAGCCGCTCAATGTCAGAATCCAATGTTGAGGGTCTCTATCCTGGGACTTCTTTCAGTACCATTTATCATTTGCATTAGTATCATCTGTACCATTGTTTTTAGATTCCACATGCATGCTTTAGTATACAGGATTTGTTTTTCCCTTTCTGAATTACTTTGATATGAGCCTAATAAATGGACTCTTTAAGAAGAGGTGATCAGACAGTGCAGTCAGACCACAGACTGCACTTCCTAAGGGTGGTCAGTCTGAAGGTGAGGAGGGAAAGAAATGATTTTGGGAAGGAAGATATCACATGGAGAGGAGTTCCTCAACAGGTACCTTTATCTTCAGGTGAAGAAAGAAGTCTACCTCTGGTGAATTGTAGGAAGGGAGCAAGGAGAAAAATGAACCCAGTACCATTCTACTCCTCCTTCTGATCTCTTGCTGAGACTCCCCAGTAGCCAAATGCCTCCTGGAAGCCGAGGGAAGAGAAACTGTTGATGCATCCAGACCAGCCAGACTCTCAGGACATGCATTAGCGTTGAGGAGAGTGGAGGCCAAAAGACCATCTAACAGAGCGGGGAAGCAGCATGTCAGCGTGCCCTGATGATACGATTAAGTTTAGGAATAGATGCATAGGAGGGAAAATTGGAATAAATAAAATAAAATGTTAACGTTTTGTTTAGATTACAGATGTCTTTATTATCCTCATAAACCTATTTTTTGAAAACTCTGAATTGCAATGTAAGCTAGATTGTAGACTCTTTAAAAATAGACACTATGACTTTTTTCTATTAAAGTACAGTACAATATTGTGTTAGTTTCAAGTGTAGAGCACAGTGATAAAGTTATATATATATAAAACAATATATATATATAACTGGAATATATATAATATACATAGCTAGAATGTATATACATGTGTATATAGAGAGAATCTTTTTTCAGATTCTTTTTCCTTAGATTATTACAAAATATTGAGTAGAATTCCCTGTGCTGCAGAGTAGATCCTTGTTGGTTGTCTGCTATAATACTGTGTATATGTTAATCCCTACCTTCTAATTTATCCCACCCCAATCCCTTTCTCTTGATAGTCATAAATGTGTTTTCTATGTCTGTGGGTCTATTTCTACTTTGTAAATAAGTTCATTTATGTCTTTTCTTGTTTTAGACTCCACATGTAAATGATGTCATATGATATCTGTCTTTGTCTAGTTTATTTCACTTAGAATGATAATATCTAGGTCCATTCATATTCCTGCAAATGGCTTTACTTCATTCTTTTCTATGGATGTTTTCTTCTTTATCTATTCATCTGTCAATGGACATCTAGACTGCTTCCATGTCTTGGCTATTGTAAACAGTGCTATTATGAACATGAGAATCCATATATCTTTTAGAATTATAATTTCCTCCAGATATATGCCCAGGGGTGGAGTTGCTGGATCATATAGTAACTCTATTTTTACAATCCCACTGCTTCACATCTCCAAGTTACACTTTATCTTCAGGTGAAGAAAGAAGTCTACCTCTGGTGAATTGTAGGAAGGGAGCAAGGAGAAAAATGAACCCAGTACCATTCTACTCCTCCTTCTGATCTCTTGCTGAGACTCCCCAGTAGCCAAATGCCTCCTGGAAGCCGAGGGAAGAGAAACTGTTGATGCATCCACACCAGCCAGACTCTCAGGACATGCATTAGCGTTGAGGAGAGTGGAGGCCAAAAGACCATCTAACAGAGCGGGGAAGCAGCATGTCAGCGTGCCCTGATGATACGATTAAGTTTAGGAATAGATGCATAGGAGGGAAAATTGGAATAAATAAAATAAAATGTTAACGTTTTGTTTAGATTACAGATGTCTTTATTATCCTCATAAACCTATTTTTTGAAAACTCTGAATTGCAATGTAAGCTAGATTGTAGACTCTTTAAAAATAGACACTATGACTTTTTTCTATTAAAGTACAGTACAATATTGTGTTAGTTTCAAGTGTAGAGCACAGTGATAAAGTTATATATATATAAAACAATATATATATATAACTGGAATATATATAATATACATAGCTAGAATGTATATACATGTGTATATAGAGAGAATCTTTTTTCAGATTCTTTTTCCTTAGATTATTACAAAATATTGAGTAGAATTCCCTGTGCTGCAGAGTAGATCCTTGTTGGTTGTCTGCTATAATACTGTGTATATGTTAATCCCTACCTTCTAATTTATCCCACCCCAATCCCTTTCTCTTGATAGCCATAAATGTGTTTTCTATGTCTGTGGGTCTATTTCTACTTTGTAAATAAGTTCATTTATGTCTTTTCTTGTTTTAGACTCCACATGTAAATGATGTCATATGATATCTGTCTTTGTCTAGTTTATTTCACTTAGAATGATAATATCTAGGTCCATTCATATTCCTGCAAATGGCTTTACTTCATTCTTTTCTATGGATGTTTTCTTCTTTATCTATTCATCTGTCAATGGACATCTAGACTGCTTCCATGTCTTGGCTATTGTAAACAGTGCTATTATGAACATGAGAATCCATATATCTTTTAGAATTATAATTTCCTCCAGATATATGCCCAGGGGTGGAGTTGCTGGATCATATAGTAACTCTATTTTTAACTTTTTAAGGAAGCTCCCTACTGTTCTTCACAGTGGCTGCACCAAGTTACACTCCCACCAACAGTGTAGAGAGTGTTTTTTAAATAACACTGTTGATCTCTAGCATCCGCTATAGTACATTGAGAATAAGAGGTACTTATTTAATCTTGTGCTAAGTCACTGCAGTCGTGTCAGACTCTTTACAACCCAATGGACCATAGCCCCCCAGGGTCCTCTGTCCATGGGATTCTCCAGGCAAGAAGACTGGAGTGGGGTGCTGTTTCCTCTTCAAGGGGCTCTTCCCAACCCAGGGATCAAATCTGCATCTCTTACATCTCCTGCATTGGCAGACGGGTTTTTTACCACTGGCGCCACCTGGGAAACCCCTACTTAATCCTAGAAATCATAAAAAATATAAAATATGTATTTAGAAACTGAAAAGTACATACTTTTCCAAGGGCGTACAAGAAAAGTATTTATTAAAATTGACACCACGCCAGACCGTAAAGTGAGTCTCATGCTGCTTTACTAGCCGCCACTTCTTCCGGATATTTTCAGTTCCTTCATCTGCTAATGAGCCTTCTCTCATTCTGTTTATAGTTACTTTTGCTTTAATGGAACTTTGAGAAAACGGGGATAAGTATATCTTTAATGTCAGATCCCTTGTAGGTTACAGAAAATATCTGAAATTATGTTTTTCTCATTATCAACTTCAAGAATAAAACCCTGATTTATTCCTTATATAAAGAAGATACCAAATAAATTTTTAAAATTTAAAAAGACATCAGCATACTTCCCTTCCTCATAATGCTTCTCTACCAACTTTCTTGTCTTGCTTATAAAATCTGAAGCTTAGTTCTGGACTATGATTATCAAATGCTCAGTTATTTTTTTTAAGTTTTCTTGAAGTATAGTTGATTTACAATGTTGTATTAATTTATGTTGTACAGTAAAGTGATTCAGTTATATATACATTTGCATTCTTTTCATATTATTTTCCATTATGCTTTATCACAGGAAATTAAATATAGTTTCCTGTGCTATTCAGTAGACCTTGTTGAAATTTTTTTTTTCACTTTTATTCCAAAGTTTCTGAAGTAACATTTTAACTAGGAAGCTCCCTACTGTTCTTCACAGTGGCTGCACCAAGTTACACTCCCACCAACAGTGTAGAGTGTTTTTAAATAACACTGTTGATCTCTAGCATCCGCTATAGTACATTGAGAATAAGAGGTACTTATTTAATCTTGTGCTAAGTCACTGCAGTCGTGTCAGACTCTTTACAACCCAATGGACCATAGCCCCCCAGGGTCCTCTGTCCATGGGATTCTCCAGGCAAGAAGACTGGAGTGGGGTGCTGTTTCCTCTTCAAGGGGCTCTTCCCAACCCAGGGATCAAATCTGCATCTCTTACATCTCCTGCATTGGCAGACGGGTTTTTTACCACTGGCGCCACCTGGGAAACCCCTACTTAATCCTAGAAATCATAAAAAATATAAAATATGTATTTAGAAACTGAAAAGTACATACTTTTCCAAGGGCGTACAAGAAAAGTATTTATTAAAATTGACACCACGCCAGACCGTAAAGTGAGTCTCATGCTGCTTTACTAGCCGCCACTTCTTCCGGATATTTTCAGTTCCTTCATCTGCTAATGAGCCTTCTCTCATTCTGTTTATAGTTACTTTTGCTTTAATGGAACTTTGAGAAAACGGGGATAAGTATATCTTTAATGTCAGATCCCTTGTAGGTTACAGAAAATATCTGAAATTATGTTTTCTCATTATCAACTTCAAGAATAAAACCCTGATTTATTCCTTATATAAAGAAGATACCAAATAAATTTTTAAAATTTAAAAAGACATCAGCATACTTCCCTTCCTCATAATGCTTCTCTACCAACTTTCTTGTCTTGCTTATAAAATCTGAAGCTTAGTTCTGGACTATGATTATCAAATGCTCAGTTATTTTTTTTAAGTTTTCTTGAAGTATAGTTGATTTACAATGTTGTATTAATTTATGTTGTACAGTAAAGTGATTCAGTTATATATACATTTGCATTCTTTTTCATATTATTTTCCATTATGCTTTATCACAGGAAATTAAATATAGTTTCCTGTGCTATTCAGTAGACCTTGTTGTTTATTCATCCTATATTTAATAGTTTGCACCTACTAATTCCAAACAATTCCCAGTCCTCCCATTCCCCACCTCTCCTCCACGTTGGCAAAAGCATATCTATTCTCTATATCTGTTTATGTTTCATAGATATGTTTATTTGTGTCGTATTTTAAACCCTACATATAAGTGATATTATATGGCATTTATCGTTTTATTTCTGACTTACTTCACTTAGTATGATCATCTCTAAGTTCATCCATATTGCTGCAAATGGCATTATTCCATTCTTTATGGCTGAATACTATTACATTATATAGATATACTTACATCATTTATTTTAAATCCTCTTATAATTTATTCTTTTGTGAATTTTTTGCATTTGAATTCTCTTTGGTAACAACATGAGCAAAAGTCACTAATAGTCATTTCGATTTTTAATTGATTTTAATCTCTCAGGACCTTCTCAGGAGAAGGGCTTGTATCCCACAGTTGCTGATCTGTCTTCAGTACAGGAGATATAGGTTCAATCCCTGGGTCAGGAAGATCTCATGGAGGAGGAAATGGTAACCCACACCAGTATTCTCACCAGGAAAATCCCGTGGACAGAGGAGCCTGGCGGGCTGCAGTTCATAGTTGCAAAGAGTCAGACATGACTGAGCATGCACGCACTGAACTGCAGAACCATCACCTTGCTCCTGAGGATGAGAAGAGAGAAAGGTGCAGCTCCCACAGAAATCTGCACAGTCTCCTACCCTTGACTACATCCCCTACCATTTTTTGTTTTTCTATACCAGGCAATAACATTTCCAGTAACACTCAGGCTATTTGATAAAGAACATGAGCTTTGGATTTAGGCCATTCTAGATCTCAAATCCAGTTCTATTATAACTAACTAGCTGTTTGAGCCAATTTCAGTTATTTCCTCAAAGCTTCAAATTCCTCATCTGTAAAACTGTGACAATAGCACGTGCCTCAGAGAACCATTGTGCAGATAAATTAGATAATGCATAGAAAGCACTTCTCACAATGCTTGGCACATACTAAATTTTTAATAAGTCCTGGCTCTTGTTACTGTTAGAAGTGAATGGAAGGTGTCTCCTTCGTGAGCAGATCTGTTACATTATTGCGCAAGGTACAATCATGCTCAGCTCCATGGATGAAGATCCTGCTAAGAAGGTCTCCATGCTACACCTATAGTCAAGAAACGTGAGACCCAAAAGAGCAGATGCCTTGTATTTCTGATTCACTGATATTCCCTAATCATCTAGAATTATGTCTGGCATATGTTAAGTACCAAGAAAATACCATGGAATAAACAAAGAGAAGAAGGATCTCTATATTAGATACCTGGCTGAATCCTGGCTCAGCGATATCCTAACTGTGAAACTTTAAGTCCCATAACTTCTCTGCCCCTTAGTTTTCTCAGCATTGTACCTACTTTTACATCATTTATTTTAAATCCTCTTATAATTTATTCTTTTGTGAATTTTTTGCATTTGAATTCTCTTTGGTAACAACATGAGCAAAAGTCACTAATAGTCATTTCGATTTTTAATTGATTTTAATCTCTCAGGACCTTCTCAGGAGAAGGGCTTGTATCCCACAGTTGCTGATCTGTCTTCAGTACAGGAGATATAGGTTCAATCCCTGGGTCAGGAAGATCTCATGGAGGAGGAAATGGTAACCCACACCAGTATTCTCACCAGGAAAATCCCGTGGACAGAGGAGCCTGGCGGGCTGCAGTTCATAGTTGCAAAGAGTCAGACATGACTGAGCATGCACGCACTGAACTGCAGAACCATCACCTTGCTCCTGAGGATGAGAAGAGAGAAAGGTGCAGCTCCCACAGAAATCTGCACAGTCTCCTACCCTTGACTACATCCCCTACCATTTTTTGTTTTTCTATACCAGGCAATAACATTTCCAGTAACACTCAGGCTATTTGATAAAGAACATGAGCTTTGGATTTAGGCCATTCTAGATCTCAAATCCAGTTCTATTATAACTAACTAGCTGTTTGAGCCAATTTCAGTTATTTCCTCAAAGCTTCAAATTCCTCATCTGTAAAACTGTGACAATAGCACGTGCCTCAGAGAACCATTGTGCAGATAAATTAGATAATGCATAGAAAGCACTTCTCACAATGCTTGGCACATACTAAATTTTTAATAAGTCCTGGCTCTTGTTACTGTTAGAAGTGAATGGAAGGTGTCTCCTTCGTGAGCAGATCTGTTACATTATTGCGCAAGGTACAATCATGCTCAGCTCCATGGATGAAGATCCTGCTAAGAAGGTCTCCATGCTACACCTATAGTCAAGAAACGTGAGACCCAAAAGAGCAGATGCCTTGTATTTCTGATTCACTGATATTCCCTAATCATCTAGAATTATGTCTGGCATATGTTAAGTACCAAGAAAATACCATGGAATAAACAAAGAGAAGAAGGATCTCTATATTAGATACCTGGCTGAATCCTGGCTCAGCGATATCCTAACTGTGAAACTTTAAGTCCCATAACTTCTCTGCCCCTTAGTTTTCTCAGCTAGAAAATGAGAAAATATAATCATTTATAAATAGCAGAGTTAGGTACATACAATAGTACATGTTAAAATTCTCCATAAACTCTACATCAACATTCAGATGTCTGACAGCGATGGTTGTTGTGATCTCAGAGAAATATCAAAATCCTTCCAAAGCTGTGATTACCCTCCCTATTTTTGGCTACTTCTGTCCCTTTGTGAGCCTTCTGGCTCAAAAACACTGTTTGAGGATCCTTGGAATCCCATCCTGACCCCCTGTTTCCCACTCCATCTAAGCCAAGCGGTCAGCTCTTGCCTCAAGATTCTGGCCTCATCTTCGCCTCTGGGACTCTGACATGAGGGCATGACTTGGTGTGCCTGGTGTTTGAATTTATAGTGTCCCAGAAAGGCTCTGATTTTATGTGACTTTTTGGTTCTCCGTACCCTTGGCTGGTTCAGTTAAGAATGCCCTACTCTGGTTCCTTCCTGTGGCACCAGCACCCATTCCTAGCACCCTGGCCTTCCCCACACTTCATTCTGCTGCACACCCATGGGTAGGGTAGACCTAAAGAATGAGTTCCGTTAAGGTCTATCTTTACATTCCTGACTTGTGCATATGTGCATGTTCAGTCACTCAGTCATACCCCGATTCTTAGCCTCCTCTGTCCATAGGATTTCCCAGGCAAGAATACTGGAGTGCATTTCCATTTACTTCTCCAGGAGATCTTCCCAGCCCAGGGAATTGAGCCCTTGTCTCCTACATCTCCTGCATTGGCAAGAGGATTCTTAACCACTGGGCTGTCTGGGAAGCCCAAGGTGAAGCATTTGCCATTTAGGTCAAAAGAATTTGGGGTCAAAGAAGACTATGAGAGCCCCTAAGAATTTTTTTTTCAATTGGTCAGTTACCCTACACAGCAGACAACAAAATAGGACATAGACAAGTGCTTGGTAGAGTGTGCTGGAAGGAAAATGGTAAGTCTGTGTGCATGTTGTGATGGGCTGGATTAGTGACAGTCTCTCGAGGGAGAGTTCAGAGTCATCTCAGAAAGTTCAGCAAAGACATCTGCTCAGATGAAGACATCTGTTCAGTGAAAATACCGCAATGGGAATGCCAAAGCAAAGAGAGCATTGGAATGAATTAAAATTAAAAGCAACTGACAAAAATTAGTACAAAATTCAATATCTTATTAAAGGATGCTGAGACCCTTAATTCTATATGCTCCATGTAGATGTGCCATACGCTGTACTCAGCTCAAAGGTACAAACTAAGAGCAAAGAAAAAAATCAGTCTATCCATAAACATGAGGGTGTGCACAGCTCTGGACTCTACAACCTTATCATAAAAATTTCTATCATAGAATTAAAATAATTTGGAAAGTGCTAGGAATAACACATAAAGATGACAACAAAGGACCTGATATAAAGCAAGCATCTGGTCCACATTTTCAAAGTAATCAGTGAATTGAATCTTCAACAAACATTTCATGAACACTTATAGTGTACTGGGCACTGTTCTATGCCCTGGAGGCACAAGTGGACAAGACATCTGCCACCCATCCTTATGGACTTTATATTCAGGACAATACATGCACGCATGCTAAACACAGGATGGGAGCGTGAAGGGCAGGGAGTAGAGGCTAAGACCATTTGGCAGAAGTCTCATTTGAGCAGGAGCATTTATGAGATGTGTAAGCCAAGTAACAGTGTGGAAGAAGAGAGAGTCACAGAGGCAACAGAGAATACACAGACCACAAGGCAGCTCCAGCGTGGCAAGTACAACCCACAGCATGGAGCGAGTATGGCCGGAGCAAAATATGCCAGAGGGAAAGTGGTGAGTGCTGAGTTTGAGAAAGAAGCCAGGACCTGACTTGCAGATTCTTTTTTTTTTTCTTGTTTTTCTTTTTCCTGAGGGTGAGGCGGGGGCGGGTGGGCCACTTCTATTGGTCTTTCATTTATCTGTTTTCATCCATCTTTTTTGTTCTTTTAGCCCGTATGGGCCTTCCATTCCTGTGGTCTCTGTTGTCGCAGAGCACTGGCTCCGGGCACATGCGCTCCAGAGCTCCGGCTTGGTAATTGGACACATCGGTCCAGTTGCTCCATGGCACGTGGGATCTTCCCAGGCCAGGAATTGAACCGGCGCCCCTTGCACTGCAAGGTGGTGTCCTTACCCACTGGACCACCAGGGAAGCCCTGACTTGCAGATTCTTAATAAGTTATGTCAAGAAACTTGAGGGGTTGGAGACAGGGATTCAGGTGAGCAGATGTGCATGGGTATGAACTGGAGATTTCTCTGTGGTCTCCATATTTGACTAAAGACCCATAGTTAAAAACAATAGGTTCGAACTATGTTCACCTATGAGAAGCTGCCAGATTTTGCATCACATACCTTATTTAAAGGCAAATCCATAAACATAGAAGGGTGTGCACAGCTCTGGACTCTACAACCTTATCATAAAAATTTCTATCATAGAATTAAAATAATTTGGAAAGTGCTAGGAATAACACATAAAGATGACAACAAAGGACCTGATATAAAGCAAGCATCTGGTCCACATTTTCAAAGTAATCAGTGAATTGAATCTTCAACAAACATTTCATGAACACTTATAGTGTACTGGGCACTGTTCTATGCCCTGGAGGCACAAGTGGACAAGACATCTGCCACCCATCCTTATGGACTTTATATTCAGGACAATACATGCACGCATGCTAAACACAGGATGGGAGCGTGAAGGGCAGGGAGTAGAGGCTAAGACCATTTGGCAGAAGTCTCATTTGAGCAGGAGCGTTTATGAGATGTGTAAGCCAAGTAACAGTGTGGAAGAAGAGAGAGTCACAGAGGCAACAGAGAATACACAGACCACAAGGCAGCTCCAGC
Source organism: Tragulus kanchil (assembly GCA_022376925.1). Taxonomy (NCBI): domain Eukaryota; kingdom Metazoa; phylum Chordata; class Mammalia; order Artiodactyla; family Tragulidae; genus Tragulus; species Tragulus kanchil. The sequence goes on along the minus strand of JAIOJX010000004.1, from coordinate 183,677,738 downwards.
GTGGCAAGTACAACCCACAGCATGGAGCGAGTATGGCCGGAGCAAAATATGCCAGAGGGAAAGTGGTGAGTGCTGAGTTTGAGAAAGAAGCCAGGACCTGACTTGCAGATTCTTTTTTTTTTTCTTGTTTTTCTTTTTCCTGAGGGTGAGGCGGGGGCGGGTGGGCCACTTCTATTGGTCTTTCATTTATCTGTTTTCATCCATCTTTTTTGTTCTTTTAGCCCGTATGGGCCTTCCATTCCTGTGGTCTCTGTTGTCGCAGAGCACTGGCTCCGGGCACATGCGCTCCAGAGCTCCGGCTTGGTAATTGGACACATCGGTCCAGTTGCTCCATGGCACGTGGGATCTTCCCAGGCCAGGAATTGAACCGGCGCCCCTTGCACTGCAAGGTGGTGTCCTTACCCACTGGACCACCAGGGAAGCCCTGACTTGCAGATTCTTAATAAGTTATGTCAAGAAACTTGAGGGGTTGGAGACAGGGATTCAGGTGAGCAGATGTGCATGGGTATGAACTGGAGATTTCTCTGTGGTCTCCATATTTGACTAAAGACCCATAGTTAAAAACAATAGGTTCGAACTATGTTCACCTATGAGAAGCTGCCAGATTTTGCATCACATACCTTATTTAAAGGCAGAAGACCTTCATTCCTCACTTCCATCACCCCAATCAGTCCAAGGAAGAGAAGAATAAAATATTCAGAAAACTATTGGCCTCATCAAGAATCATGCTTGCATTATTTTCCACTCTCAGTGTGGGTGAAGACTACTCTCATTCAAAGGAAAGTGAGACAATTTCTAAAAGAACCCCACTGCAGTGTTGTTTTTCCAGAAAGGGAATTGACATCTTACTTTGTAGTTTGGACACCAGCTGAGATGCAAGTATTGTATCTTTATTCTAATATGCTCCAGGAAATCTCTGGGGGAGACAAATGACTTCTAGATGGATGTACTCAGAGTGTAGCCAGTTCTTGCCATGTGTTTGTAAGTGGAGAGCTGATTTGATTGTAGGAGAAAGATGGATGGGAAGAACAGAGTGACAGGGACTCCAAACATACTGCAGACCCTCTCACTAACTCATTCCTAAGGAAACTGTTGGCCAATTGTTGAAGACCCTTAGAAGCTGCTTCCTCTGGTGATCAGAGGGCAGAAGACTTACACAGGAGGGGAAGGAAGGAAAATAATGTTCCTCAGCTAGTGTGCATGCTCAGTTGTGTCTGACTCTTTATGACCTGATAGACTATAGCCCACCAGGCTCCTCTGTTCATGGAATTCCCCAGGGAAGAATACTGGAGTAGATTGCCATTTCCTTCTCCAGGGGGATATCTTCCTGACCCAGGGATCGAGCCTGCATCTCCTGCATTGGCAGGCAGTCTTTACCACTGAGCCACCTGGGAAGCCCCTCCACCAGCACCACCTCCCTAGGTGACTGTGGAATTAAACAAACTTTGTCTGAAACTTTCATACAAAATGGGTAGCTAAGGTCATCTCATCTCTCTTACATTTGTGAGGCTTATAAAGAACCCTTGAGGATTCAACCACTTAGATGTGACAGGTGTACACTCAAGTTGTCAAAAACTACACAACAAAGAATAAAAATAGGAAGACTGACACTATCAGACTTTGAGATTGTCAATAAACCTACAGTAATCAAGACGGGACGGTATTTGTGAAACAATGGACGTGTAGACCAATGGAACAGAATAGAGAACCCAGAAATGGATCTAAACAGAATCAACTGACTTTTAAAACAGAGGTGCAAAGGCATTTCAATGGAGAAAGGACCGTCTTTTCTGCAAAAGGTATTAGAACAATTGAACACATGCCTGCATGATCAGTCACTTCAGTTATATCTGGCTTTTTGCGATCCTATGGACAGTATCCCACCAGGTTCCTCTGTCCGTGGGATTCTCCAAGCAAGAATACTGGAGTGGATTGCCATGCACTCCTCCAGGTAACCTTCCCTACCCAGGGATTGAAGCCATGGCTCCTGCATTTTTGCATTGCAAGGGCATTCTTTACCCGCTGAGCACCTGGGAAGACCGTAACAACTGGATATCCATATGCAAAAAAAAGTATAGACACAGGCCTTACTTATTTCAAAAAAAAAAAAAAAAGATCTGTGGAAATGGACTATAGACCTAAGTGTAAAATCATAAAATTCTAGAAAATAGCATAGGAAAAAATCTGTGTGAGCTTGAATGTGGAAATGCATTTTTAGATGAACCATCAAAAACAAATCCGCGAAAGAAAAATTGACAACTTGGCTTCACAAAATTAAAAACTTCTGTTTATAGAAGATACCATTAAGAGATTGTAAAGTCAAGCCATAGACTAGGAGAAAATATTTGCAAAATACATAGGTGAAAAAGTACTTGTATCTAAAATATACAAAGAACACTTAAAACTCAAAAATAAAAAAGTAACCAGATTTTAAAATAGGCCAAAGAACTAAACAGGGCTTCCCCTGTGACTCAGTGGTAGAGAATTCAGCTACAGTTCTGAAGACTTGCAGGAAATGCAGGTTTGATCCCTGGATCAGGAAGATTTCTGGAGTAGGAAATGGTGACCCACTCTAGTATTCTTGTCTGGAGAATTCCATGGGCAGAGGAGACTGGTGGGCTGCAAACCATGGAGTCACAAAGAGTTGGACAGGACTGAATGACTAAGCAGTAGCAATAGCAACCAAAGATCTAAACAGATACCTTATCAAAGAGATATATAAATGGCAACTGAACATTTGAAAAGATGTCCAACATCATATGTCATTACAGAATTCTGAATTAAAACATCATTCCATTCTGTTCTCTCAATTCATCCCACTCTCTCCTTGCCCCCTATGGCCACAAGTCTGTTCTCTATGTCTGCCTTTCCATTGCTTCCTTGCAGGGAGATTCATCAGTACCATCTTTCTAAATTCCATACTTCTCAATATTGTACAATTATAATCTTTGATAATTATTAGCTGCTCAAGAACAGTTTTTTTCTCTCTCTCTCTTTGGACACTTCTATTGGTCTTTCATTTATTTATTTTCATCCATCTTTGTTCTTTTGGCCTGTGTGGGCCTCCCATCACAGTGGCCTCGCTCTTTGCAGAGCACTGGCTCTGAGTGCATGTACTCCAGAGCTCCGCCTGAGTAGTTGGACACATCAGTCCAGCTGCTCCACGGCACATGGAATCTTCCCAGGCCAGGGATCAAACTGGCGCCCCTTGCACTGCAAAGTGGTGTCCTTACCCACTGGACCACCAGGGAAGCCCAAGAACAGTTGTGTTTTATGAGTTTTATTCTATTGTCATCACCAATAGAATGATATTCAGATGTGTTCTTTCTATAAACTTTGTAAATAGTAAAAAATAAAAGAGAGAAAGAAAAAAATCATACCACTACATACCTACGAGAATGGCTGTAACCCAAAACACTGATGACACCAAATCCTGGCAAGGATGTGGAGCAGCAGAAACTCTCATCCATTTCTTGGGAGAATGCAAATAGTACCATTACTTTGAAAGACAATTTGGTAGTTTCTTATAAAGTGAAACATCATCTTACCATATAATCCAGCAACCACATTCCTAAGTATTTACCCAAAGGAGTTGAAAGTTATATTCACATAAAAACCTGCACACAAATGTTTACAGCAGCTTTATTTATTATAACTGAAAAACTGGATGTACCAAGATGTCCTTTAGCAGGTGAACAGGTAAACAAATTGTGTTATATACATACAATGTAATCTTTTTCAGCAAATTGTGTTATTAAGGAGTCACAAAGAGTTGGACAGGACTGAATGACTAAGCAGTAGCAATAGCAACCAAAGATCTAAACAGATACCTTATCAAAGAGATATATAAATGGCAACTGAACATTTGAAAAGATGTCCAACATCATATGTCATTACAGAATTCTGAATTAAAACATCATTCCATTCTGTTCTCTCAATTCATCCCACTCTCTCCTTGCCCCCTATGGCCACAAGTCTGTTCTCTATGTCTGCCTTTCCATTGCTTCCTTGCAGGGAGATTCATCAGTACCATCTTTCTAAATTCCATACTTCTCAATATTGTACAATTATAATCTTTGATAATTATTAGTTGCTCAAGAACAGTTTTTTCTCTCTCTCTCTTTGGACACTTCTATTGGTCTTTCATTTATTTATTTTCATCCATCTTTGTTCTTTTGGCCTGTGTGGGCCTCCCATCACAGTGGCCTCGCTCTTTGCAGAGCACTGGCTCTGAGTGCATGTACTCCAGAGCTCCGCCTGAGTAGTTGGACACATCAGTCCAGCTGCTCCACGGCACATGGAATCTTCCCAGGCCAGGGATCAAACTGGCGCCCCTTGCACTGCAAAGTGGTGTCCTTACCCACTGGACCACCAGGGAAGCCCAAGAACAGTTGTGTTTTATGAGTTTTATTCTATTGTCATCACCAATAGAATGATATTCAGATGTGTTCTTTCTATAAACTTTGTAAATAGTAAAAAAAATAAAAGAGAGAAAGAAAAACATCATACCACTACATACCTACGAGAATGGCTGTAACCCAAAACACTGATGACACCAAATCCTGGCAAGGATGTGGAGCAGCAGAAACTCTCATCCATTTCTTGGGAGAATGCAAATAGTACCATTACTTTGAAAGACAATTTGGTAGTTTCTTATAAAGTGAAACATCATCTTACCATATAATCCAGCAACCACATTCCTAAGTATTTACCCAAAGGAGTTGAAAGTTATATTCACATAAAAACCTGCACACAAATGTTTACAGCAGCTTTATTTATTATAACTGAAAAACTGGATGTACCAAGATGTCCTTTAGCAGGTGAACAGGTAAACAAATTGTGTTATATACATACAATGTAATCTTTTTCAGCAGTAAAAAGAAGTGAGCATTCAAGCCACAGAAAGACATAGAGGAGCCTTAAGCACATATTGCTAAATGAAAGAAGCCAACCTAAAAAGACTGTGTGCTATATTGGTTTAACTATATGATTTTCTTAAAAAGAAAACCTATAGCAACAGTAAAATGAGCAGCAACTGCCAGGAGTTTGGGGGAGGGGAAGAGATATAAGTAGGTAAAACTCAGGGGACTTTTAGGGTGCATGGCAGTCAACTCCGTTATTCTTGCCAGGAGAATCTCATGCACAGAGAAGCCTGATGGGCTACAGTTCATGTGGTCGCACAGAGTTGAACACGACTGAAGCAACTTAGCATGCACACACATTCTGTGTAATACTTTAAGGATGGATACTATGTGTTTGTCAAACCCATAGAATAAAACAAGCCAAGAAGTTAACTTTAATGTAAAATATGGACTTTGTTCATAATGTTAGTGATATATAAATATTGGCTCATTAATTTTAGCAAATTTACCACGCTAATGCACAAAGTTAATGATAGGGGAAACCATTTTGGGAGGGAGTCATATATGGAAGCTCTCAGTATTATATGCTCAATTTTCTGTAAACCTAAAGCTCTTATTGGAGCAGGAAATGGCAACCCACTCCAGTAATCTTGCTTGGAAAATTCCATGGCCAGAGGAGCCTGGTGGGCTGCAGTCCACGGGGTCACAAAGTCAGACACAACTGAGAGATTGAACACACACAAAGCTCTTCTAAAATGAGGTCTACCGGTTAAACAACAGTAAATAGTAAAAAATAAAAGAGAGAAAGAAAACATCATACCACTACATACCTACGAGAATGGCTGTAACCCAAAACACTGATGACACCAAATCCTGGCAAGGATGTGGAGCAGCAGAAACTCTCATCCATTTCTTGGGAGAATGCAAATAGTACCATTACTTTGAAAGACAATTTGGTAGTTTCTTATAAAGTGAAACATCATCTTACCATATAATCCAGCAACCACATTCCTAAGTATTTACCCAAAGGAGTTGAAAGTTATATTCACATAAAAACCTGCACACAAATGTTTACAGCAGCTTTATTTATTATAACTGAAAAACTGGATGTACCAAGATGTCCTTTAGCAGGTGAACAGGTAAACAAATTGTGTTATATACATACAATGTAATCTTTTTCAGCAGTAAAAAGAAGTGAGCATTCAAGCCACAGAAAGACATAGAGGAGCCTTAAGCACATATTGCTAAATGAAAGAAGCCAACCTAAAAAGACTGTGTGCTATATTGGTTTAACTATATGATTTTCTTAAAAAGAAAACCTATAGCAACAGTAAAATGAGCAGCAACTGCCAGGAGTTTGGGGGAGGGGAAGAGATATAAGTAGGTAAAACTCAGGGGACTTTTAGGGTGCATGGCAGTCAACTCCGTTATTCTTGCCAGGAGAATCCCATGCACAGAGAAGCCTGATGGGCTACAGTTCATGTGGTCGCACAGAGTTGAACACGACTGAAGCAACTTAGCATGCACACACATTCTGTGTAATACTTTAAGGATGGATACTATGTGTTTGTCAAACCCATAGAATAAAACAAGCCAAGAAGTTAACTTTAATGTAAAATATGGACTTTGTTCATAATGTTAGTGATATATAAATATTGGCTCATTAATTTTAGCAAATTTACCACGCTAATGCACAAAGTTAATGATAGGGGAAACCATTTTGGGAGGGAGTCATATATGGAAGCTCTCAGTATTATATGCTCAATTTTCTGTAAACCTAAAGCTCTTATTGGAGCAGGAAATGGCAACCCACTCCAGTAATCTTGCTTGGAAAATTCCATGGCCAGAGGAGCCTGGTGGGCTGCAGTCCACGGGGTCACAAAGTCAGACACAACTGAGAGATTGAACACACACAAAGCTCTTCTAAAAATGAGGTCTACCGGTTAAACAACAGCAACAACAATGCACCCAGAACCATGAGATGAAACCACAGTGGGGAGGCAAGAACAGGCTTTAAATGATATTGAACTATACAGGACTGTGCTCAAAAATTCATTAGAATGTGAAGGGTGGAGTAGGATTGCAAGGATACCAATAGGAATCCTGGGATCAACTTCAAAAGTCCACCTGGCTGGTAGCAAGAACTGAATTAGAGATGGCCAGAGAGGATGAGGACAGACAATGGCAGAGTTTCTAGTAAGACATGCTGATGCTCAAGCTAGTGTGATAGCAGAGGGTGGAGAAGAAAATAGAAAGAGTTGAAAGATGTTTGAAATGAACAGGATCACCTGTATACAGCAGCAGCAGGGAGTGGGAGAGGTCCAGGATTACCTTCCACTTTTCAATGGAGCAACTGGATAGAGATTTGGGTCACCGACTGAGGTGGAGGAAGACTGGTGAATAACCTGTTTTGAGAGAAAGATCATTAGTTCTCTACTGAGACCAGTGCACCTATAAGACTTTTAGGAAGATTCTGAGTGGATTCTGAGATATGTAGCTCAGAAGCCCAATTGAGGAGGCTGGAAGGAAAAGTTTCAGTTGCTCATCCATGTCAGACACTTTGTGACCCCATGGACGGTAGCCCACCAGCCTCCTCTGTCTATAGAATTCTCCAGGCAAGAATGCTGGAGTGGGTTGCCATTCCCTTCTCTAGGAGGTCTTCCCGACCCAGGCATTGAGCCCAGGTCTCCTGCACTGCAGGCATATTCTTTACTGTTTGAGCCATCAGGGCCCTGGGGACTTTAACAACAAAGGGTATCTTAGGTCCACAGGATCCTAGGTCTTAAACTAATATAAATGGTAGCTAACCTTTCTGAACTTTACCACGCTAATGCACAAAGTTAATGATAGAAACCATTTTGGGAGGGAGTCATATATGGAAGCTCTCAGTATTATATGCTCAATTTTCTGTAAACCTAAAGCTCTTATTGGAGCAGGAAATGGCAACCCACTCCAGTAATCTTGCTTGGAAAATTCCATGGCCAGAGGAGCCTGGTGGGCTGCAGTCCACGGGGTCACAAAGTCAGACACAACTGAGAGATTGAACACACACAAAGCTCTTCTAAAAATGAGGTCTACCGGTTAAACAACAGCAACAACAATGCACCCAGAACCATGAGATGAAACCACAGTGGGGAGGCAAGAACAGGCTTTAAATGATATTGAACTATACAGGACTGTGCTCAAAAATTCATTAGAATGTGAAGGGTGGAGTAGGATTGCAAGGATACCAATAGGAATCCTGGGATCAACTTCAAAAGTCCACCTGGCTGGTAGCAAGAACTGAATTAGAGATGGCCAGAGAGGATGAGGACAGACAATGGCAGAGTTTCTAGTAAGACATGCTGATGCTCAAGCTAGTGTGATAGCAGAGGGTGGAGAAGAAAATAGAAAGAGTTGAAAGATGTTTGAAATGAACAGGATCACCTGTATACAGCAGCAGCAGGGAGTGGGAGAGGTCCAGGATTACCTTCCACTTTTCAATGGAGCAACTGGATAGAGATTTGGGTCACCGACTGAGGTGGAGGAAGACTGGTGAATAACCTGTTTTGAGAGAAAGATCATTAGTTCTCTACTGAGACCAGTGCACCTATAAGACTTTTAGGAAGATTCTGAGTGGATTCTGAGATATGTAGCTCAGAAGCCCAATTGAGGAGGCTGGAAGGAAAAGTTTCAGTTGCTCATCCATGTCAGACACTTTGTGACCCCATGGACGGTAGCCCACCAGCCTCCTCTGTCTATAGAATTCTCCAGGCAAGAATGCTGGAGTGGGTTGCCATTCCCTTCTCTAGGAGGTCTTCCCGACCCAGGCATTGAGCCCAGGTCTCCTGCACTGCAGGCATATTCTTTACTGTTTGAGCCATCAGGGCCCTGGGGACTTTAACAACAAAGGGTATCTTAGGTCCACAGGATCCTAGGTCTTAAACTAATATAAATGGTAGCTAACCTTTCTGAACTCTTACACGCACCAAACATTATGAAAGATGCTCTATAAAAATTGCCTTATTTGGTCTCCAATCCAACCCTATGAGGTAGATGCTATTAGAATACCATTTTTTTAAATATTTGCTAACTTTTTCTGATTTTTTAACAGACTTTTGTTGTTTACTGCCCCACATCGACCTATAGAATAGCCACAGATATACATATGACTCCTCCCTTATTAGTATACCATTTTAAAGATAATAAAACTGAGGCTCTGCAAGGTCAAATGGCATTCCCCATACCATACACCTGGCAAACAACAAAGATGCAGCTCAAAACCTAGTCCAGGGACTTCCCTGGTGGTCCAGTGGGTAAGGACACCACCTTGCAGTGCAAGGGGCTCTGGTTCAATCCCTGGCCTGAGAGGAACCCACGTGCCACGGAGCGGCTGGACTTATGTGTCCAATTACCGAGCCAGAGCTCCGGAGCGTGTGCACCCAGAGCCAGCGCTCTGCGACAACAGATGCCACCGCGATGGGAGGCCCACAAGAGCCAAAAGAACAAAGACGGATGAAAATAGATAAATGAAAGACCAATAGAAGTGGCCCACTTGTCCCCCTCCCTCCCCACCCCCCAAATGATAAATAAATAAAATAAATGTTAAAAAAAAACCACCTAGTCCATGTTTTCCAGTCTTCATACGTTTAAACCCTATATTTTCAAGTACCAATATTCCAAAAATTCAAATATGCTTTCAAGCACAACCTAATTGGCTTTGATGAGCATGCATACCTATATAAACTTTCCACCCACCCAGAGATCATTCCCAAAATGTAGCTCAGAAGCCCAATTGAGGAGGCTGGAAGGAAAAGTTTCAGTTGCTCATCCATGTCAGACACTTTGTGACCCCATGGACGGTAGCCCACCAGCCTCCTCTGTCTATAGAATTCTCCAGGCAAGAATGCTGGAGTGGGTTGCCATTCCCTTCTCTAGGAGGTCTTCCCGACCCAGGCATTGAGCCCAGGTCTCCTGCACTGCAGGCATATTCTTTACTGTTTGAGCCATCAGGGCCCTGGGGACTTTAACAACAAAGGGTATCTTAGGTCCACAGGATCCTAGGTCTTAAACTAATATAAATGGTAGCTAACCTTTCTGAACTCTTACACGCACCAAACATTATGAAAGATGCTCTATAAAAATTGCCTTATTTGGTCTCCAATCCAACCCTATGAGGTAGATGCTATTAGAATACCATTTTTTTAAATATTTGCTAACTTTTTCTGATTTTTTAACAGACTTTTGTTGTTTACTGCCCCACATCGACCTATAGAATAGCCACAGATATACATATGACTCCTCCCTTATTAGTATACCATTTTAAAGATAATAAAACTGAGGCTCTGCAAGGTCAAATGGCATTCCCCATACCATACACCTGGCAAACAACAAAGATGCAGCTCAAAACCTAGTCCAGGGACTTCCCTGGTGGTCCAGTGGGTAAGGACACCACCTTGCAGTGCAAGGGGCGCTGGTTCAATCCCTGGCCTGAGAGGAACCCACGTGCCACGGAGCGGCTGGACTTATGTGTCCAATTACCGAGCCAGAGCTCCGGAGCGTGTGCACCCAGAGCCAGCGCTCTGCGACAACAGATGCCACCGCGATGGGAGGCCCACAAGAGCCAAAAGAACAAAGACGGATGAAAATAGATAAATGAAAGACCAATAGAAGTGGCCCACTTGTCCCCCTCCCTCCCCACCCCCCAAATGATAAATAAATAAAATAAATGTTAAAAAAAAAAACACCTAGTCCATGTTTTCCAGTCTTCATACGTTTAAACCCTATATTTTCAAGTACCAATATTCCAAAAATTCAAATATGCTTTCAAGCACAACCTAATTGGCTTTGATGAGCATGCATACCTATATAAACTTTCCACCCACCCAGAGATCTCAGCCTTTATCAAGCCTTTCTTGAGGAAGAAATGCCTGAGACTGCTTTGTTATTCCAGTCCATGCATGCTTCTTTAATTTCTATATTGCACTAAAAACTGGAAAATGTGATCAGATAGTTTTCAAGTCTCATTAGTCAAATTAATATTGGTCCTGCAAACAACGTGAAATATTGGCAGCTGCAATGGAAAAGGTTTAGAGGAATTAGAGGAGAAATTGGAGGGGAAATCAAATAGATTGTTTCATTTGGAAAAAGAAAAACAACTTTCAATTTACAAAATAACATAGTTTTTAGATTCCCTGGAATGAAATCAGCCCCAGGATGAGAAGTCCATAGCCGAAGACGTGGTGGCTATGGGTCTGTTAACAAGTCACTTCTCTACTCTAAAGATCAGTTTCCTCATCTGTCAAAGGAGATGAAGTGCAGTTGCCCTGGATATTTCACAGGGCTGTGAAGAGACCCAGGTGAGATGATAAATGGAAAAGCTTCATGAAGTGTAAAAAGTGCTAGACAAACACAGGAATTCATTTGAATAGTGATTACACTTTATACAGAGACAAGCCACAGTTATTCACAGACTGCATATCTAGGCTGGGCATATTGCAGTCAGACACATCGAGGTGCAGAAATACGGGCCCAAATAATCGCCGGGATGAAGACCCTCCCTTGACAGATGAGGAAAATGGGGCAAGAAAGGGTATGGGATTCACCCAGGGTCAGTGATGATAGAACTGATATTAACACCCGTATTCCTCCCTCCAGTCTGTCGATTACTTTCTTTTTAGCTAAGAGGCCTCTTGGCCATAGGGGGTTGGTCATTACTATCTCCTGTCAGGGAAAGATCTGGAACCATCAAAAGGGAATACTCTGAACTGCAGTCTGGATCTTTGTACAAGAAATGGGTTTTCCCAGGAAGAAACATACAGGAGCCTGAAGCCTACAGAGGATTGTAGCTCCACGTTTCTGAGGCTATGGGTGAAACAACCAAAGCATCAGTATCAATAGCAGCTCACATTCACTAACTGCTCAATGTGTGCCTGGATCTGTGCCAAACATTTTACTTGCAAATGAGTCTCATTTATTCCCCACAATGGTCTTGGGCATTGGGTTCATTGCTGACTCCATTTAATAGAAGGGTTAAAAGTGCTTAAGACATGGCACTGAGACACAGGCTGCAAGCGATGAAAGTAGAGGTTCACCCCTGCCAGTGCCCCTGATAGTTTCCAGAGTCTAACCACTGGACACATTGCCTTCCACCACAGCCTGAAGTCCTTGAGGCTGCCATTCTAGGCGTCTCACAGTCTAGACTGTTCATCTTTCTCTCTAGCTTTAAATCTGGAGAAACCATGGGTCTGACCTTTCAGCTTCTCAGACAGTGGGATGATTCTGAAGGAAATGCAGTCTCTCTGAAATCTTGCCTCTACACTTTGCTCCCAGGATGTGCTTTCTTCCTCTCTGCCTGTTCAAATCTTCTCTCCTTTTAAGCTCCCCTGAGATTCCACCCCCAGCTGGTCTTCCTGGTCATTGAGTCTACACTGACTTCTCTTTCTCCTTTGAGTCCTTGTGACAAACTCGCCACACCAGCCATGTGGCTACTATAGGGCTCAGCCTTATGATAGGCTTTTCATTGGCTGTGTAGATCTTTGGGAATGTTCACATTATGTCCTCAAGCACAGTGGAAACTCCTCCCAGGAAATGTCAATAACCCTTTCTCTTGAATCCTCCACAGTATCTAGTACGTGGTTAGCAGTCATTGGTAGTCAAAGTTCTAAATGAATGAAATAAGGGCATAAGGAGAGGCAGCTTTTAGTTAAACAGAAGGATAACTTTCTCCATCAGGCATACTATTTTACTAATTGGAAAGACAACCTCACTATGTCAGCATTTGGCTATCATTGGAAGCATTAACATAAAGGATTACTCAAGGATATTTTACATGGGATCCCTGCTTTGAGGGAGAAAACTCCAAGAGCCCGTCTAGCTGATTACGAGTCTCAGTTCAGTTCAGTCGCTCAGTCATGTACGATTCTTTGTGACCCCATGGACTGCAGCCTGCCAGGCTTCCCTGTCCTTGATCATCTCCCAGAGCTTGCTCAAACTCATGTCCATTGACTCGGTGATGCCATCCAATCATCTCGTCCTCTGTCATCCCCTTCTTCTTTCGCCTTCTATTTTTCACAACATCAGACTCTTTTCCAATAAGTCATCTCTTTGCATAAAGTGGCCAAAGCATTGGAGCTTCAGCTTCAACTTCATTCTTTCCAATGAATGTTCAGGGTTGATTTCCTTTAGGATTGACTGGTTTGATCTCCTTGCAGTCTAAGGGACTAGTCCAACTCTTACATCCATACATGACCACTGGGTAAACCATAGCTTTGACTATATGGACTTTTGTCGGCAAAGTCTGTGCTTTTGAATACACTGTCTAGGTTTGTCATAGCTTTTCTTCCAGAGAACAAGCCTCTTTCAATTTCATGCCTGCAGTTACCATCCACAGTGATTTTGGAGCCCAAGAAAATAAAAAGTGTCACTGTTTTCATTGTTTGCCCATCTGTTTACCATGAAGTGATGGGACAGGATGCCGTGATCTTTGTTTTTTGAATGTTGAGTTTTAGGCTAGTTTCTTCATTGTCCTTTTTCACCTTGTTCAAGAGGCTTTTTAGCTCCTCTTCGCTTTCTGCCATAAGGGTGATGTCATCTGCATACCCGAGGTTATTGATATTTCTCCTGGCAACTTGATTCCAGCTTGTGCTTCATTCAGATCAGCATTTCTGTGGACAAAACACAGTCCACAGGAGAAGGTGGTCCACTGGACACACATGGTCCACTGAAGAAGGGAATGGCAACCACTTCAGTATTCTTGTGTTGAGAACCCCATGAATAGTATGAAAAGGCAAAAAGATTATGAATCTATGATCCCATAACTGAAATAGTGAGCTTGTGAGTAAGTGAGTGAGTGAATGCATTTGCAGTTGTCAGTCATTCACACCCGGACTCTCCCCCACAGCAACTGAGATACAACATTCCACATAACAGTCTTTTATCTGGAAAACACTGACATTTGGAAAGCAGATCTTATTGCTCCAAGACCCTCAGTTCATGTACGATTCTTGTGACCCCATGGACTGCAGCCTGCCAGGCTTCCCTGTCCTTGATCATCTCCCAGAGCTTGCTCAAACTCATGTCCATTGACTCGGTGATGCCATCCAATCATCTCGTCCTCTGTCATCCCCTTCTTCTTTCGCCTTCTATTTTTCACAACATCAGACTCTTTTCCAATAAGTCATCTCTTTGCATAAAGTGGCCAAAGCATTGGAGCTTCAGCTTCAACTTCATTCTTTCCAATGAATGTTCAGGGTTGATTTCCTTTAGGATTGACTGGTTTGATCTCCTTGCAGTCTAAGGGACTAGTCCAACTCTTACATCCATACATGACCACTGGGTAAACCATAGCTTTGACTATATGGACTTTTGTCGGCAAAGTCTGTGCTTTTGAATACACTGTCTAGGTTTGTCATAGCTTTTCTTCCAGAGAACAAGCCTCTTTCAATTTCATGCCTGCAGTTACCATCCACAGTGATTTTGGAGCCCAAGAAAATAAAAAGTGTCACTGTTTTCATTGTTTGCCCATCTGTTTACCATGAAGTGATGGGACAGGATGCCGTGATCTTTGTTTTTTGAATGTTGAGTTTTAGGCTAGTTTCTTCATTGTCCTTTTTCACCTTGTTCAAGAGGCTTTTTAGCTCCTCTTCGCTTTCTGCCATAAGGGTGATGTCATCTGCATACCCGAGGTTATTGATATTTCTCCTGGCAACTTGATTCCAGCTTGTGCTTCATTCAGATCAGCATTTCTGTGGACAAAACACAGTCCACAGGAGAAGGTGGTCCACTGGACACACATGGTCCACTGAAGAAGGGAATGGCAACCACTTCAGTATTGTGTTGAGAACCCCATGAATAGTATGAAAAGGCAAAAAGATTATGAATCTATGATCCCATAACTGAAATAGTGAGCTTGTGAGTAAGTGAGTGAGTGAATGCATTTGCAGTTGTCAGTCATTCACACCCGGACTCTCCCCCACAGCAACTGAGATACAACATTCCACATAACAGTCTTTTATCTGGAAAACACTGACATGAAGTAAGTGGAAAGCAGATCTTATTGCCTCTGTTTTCCAGATGAGGTAACAGACTTATTGAAGTAAAACTAATTTGCCTGAAGTCAGCAGTTGGTTGCACACCAGCTCCAGCCTTTTGCAATTGCGGGCCAGTTCAGTCTTTGCTTCAAAAGCACCAGACAGCTTATACTGTCCCCACATCTGCTCTCTTCCTTTGAAGCTTAGGAGGGGAGTTGGAAGAAATCTGAAGAAAACCTTGGCTTCTCTGTGTTCTGCATTTTCAGCCACAGAGCCATTTGGGCTTTCCCTCTTGAGTATTTCTCAGTTTGGTCCCCTTCTCTCCATAAGCATGGCATAGCCTTCATGTTCTCTGATATGGAGGAAGGCTCTGGAAGTAGGCTGGATTCATTTCTCAGTGATGGCTCCTTGGCCATGTTTCTTAACATCTCTCAGTCTTAAGAGGAGAGTCATAATTAGAGCCCACCTCGTATTTGTGCTGAGGATGAAATGAAGTTGCATGAAAACATATGGATAGATGGAGCTTAAAACAGTACCTCAATATGTATTGCACGGTGTTCATTTATTAATGAAGAATGGGGAGAGGATGCCCTTTTCTAACTGTGTGACCTTGGACAAGTTGCTTAGCCACTCAGTGACTCAGTTTCTACATCTGCAAACTGGAGATAATGATAGTGAACTCCAGAGAACTTTTCCAAGAAATAAACATATAAATGCACACAGAGAGGACTTAGAAATTGCCTGGCAAATTGCAGGTCCTCTAATGGTGTTGCTATGTTGTTTTTCCTGATGAGTGATGATTGCACCCACGTAGACTCCTGCATATGCTTCATAGTCTGTGTTCTGTCTTTAGGATCAGATCATCCCATAAAAATCAGCACATCTTTCTTTTTTTCACAATTCTCTGCTTTTATTCCTTTTGTAATCACACTTTTTTTTTCTGCTAGAAACTGCCATAAGGTCTGCTTTTTCCCTTCCCCAACATGATGGTGGTAATGATGTCCATAAAACAACACAAGACTAGGCATGAATACTGCAGATATCTCATAGATGCTAATGGACAATTTAATGGTAGATCTGCCAAGACTTCCCAGAGGAGACAACCATGGATACTGACCTTAGCCCTGAAATAAAGATTTAGAGATATCTGGAAAAGTCAGAAATTACTTCATGCTTAATCCTTGTGGTTCATATTGTGATGTCTTTGGGACTGTTTATTGAAAGGTCTTACCCATTCCATCTATTTATGTCTAGTGACCTAGTTCAGACCCTGACTCAAAAAAGATGCTCACCAAAAGGTGATCCATTTACACAGCTAGATGTAAACTTCTCATGTTGCAGATATGATAAAAAGTATGACATATAAAGAGAGGTAACACTCCAGGAGACACATCAAGAATTATTCAATCTCTTTTCATTTGGCAGAGCCTTGTTCAAATGCTAACTCTTACATGAAGACTTTGATTCAGCCCAAACTGAAATATAAATGTATTTTCCCCTGAACTCCCTTCATTCCTTTAAATGAATAAATGGACATATCAAAGTAACTATATGCCCATCATATCATTACCATGGGATTTTATGAATCTTGGAGGTCAGAGTCCTTGTCTGGCACTTGGAAAATGCCAGAACAAAATCTTCTTATATGACTAAATAGATGAGAAACGGCATAATGAGGCCCAGAATCTGAGCTCCAGTCTCCTTCTGGGAGATTACACTGTTTTCAACCAAAATGAATGTTCTTGAGCTCCTGCCTCATCAGGGTACTGAGTTGGGTGAATTGCTTCCTAAAGATATGCATCTGAGAAAGCCCTCGAGGCTGACATGCTCTTTATCTAATGGGTGACTCCAGACAGGTGATAATGGTTCTGTGACAACTGAGGATGGAGAAAATTATGAGGAGTGGTGTGGGGAAAGGGGTGCTGACCCCATGATTCAGGGGTCCTTCCCATGGCTTAGCTTTAAAAGAGAGCAGAATTGAGACTTTGTTAAGTAACTTTGGAGAATGGAGAAGCATAATCATAATGGATAAATTAACAAGTTCCTGTGAGAGAAAATACCTGCTCTAATGATCTTGGCCAGCTCTTGGCTCCCATGAGCCTAAATGATGTCCATAAAACAACACAAGACTAGGCATGAATACTGCAGATATCTCATAGATGCTAATGGACAATTTAATGGTAGATCTGCCAAGACTTCCCAGAGGAGACAACCATGGATACTGACCTTAGCCCTGAAATAAAGATTTAGAGATATCTGGAAAAGTCAGAAATTACTTCATGCTTAATCCTTGTGGTTCATATTGTGATGTCTTTGGGACTGTTTATTGAAAGGTCTTACCCATTCCATCTATTTATGTCTAGTGACCTAGTTCAGACCCTGACTCAAAAAAGATGCTCACCAAAAGGTGATCCATTTACACAGCTAGATGTAAACTTCTCATGTTGCAGATATGATAAAAAGTATGACATATAAAGAGAGGTAACACTCCAGGAGACACATCAAGAATTATTCAATCTCTTTTCATTTGGCAGAGCCTTGTTCAAATGCTAACTCTTACATGAAGACTTTGATTCAGCCCAAACTGAAATATAAATGTATTTTCCCCTGAACTGCCTTCATTCCTTTAAATGAATAAATGGACATATCAAAGTAACTATATGCCCATCATATCATTACCATGGGATTTTATGAATCTTGGAGGTCAGAGTCCTTGTCTGGCACTTGGAAAATGCCAGAACAAAATCTTCTTATATGACTAAATAGATGAGAAACGGCATAATGAGGCCCAGAATCTGAGCTCCAGTCTCCTTCTGGGAGATTACACTGTTTTCAACCAAAATGAATGTTCTTGAGCTCCTGCCTCATCAGGGTACTGAGTTGGGTGAATTGCTTCCTAAAGATATGCATCTGAGAAAGCCCTCGAGGCTGACATGCTCTTTATCTAATGGGTGACTCCAGACAGGTGATAATGGTTCTGTGACAACTGAGGATGGAGAAAATTATGAGGAGTGGTGTGGGGAAAGGGGTGCTGACCCCATGATTCAGGGGTCCTTCCCATGGCTTAGCTTTAAAAGAGAGCAGAATTGAGACTTTGTTAAGTAACTTTGGAGAATGGAGAAGCATAATCATAATGGATAAATTAACAAGTTCCTGTGAGAGAAAATACCTGCTCTAATGATCTTGGCCAGCTCTTGGCTCCCATGAGCCTAAATGCAAATGCACAA
The DNA here is from genome assembly GCA_022376925.1 of Tragulus kanchil. Lineage (NCBI taxonomy): Eukaryota > Metazoa > Chordata > Mammalia > Artiodactyla > Tragulidae > Tragulus > Tragulus kanchil. Next base: position 183,659,639 of record JAIOJX010000004.1, on the reverse strand, counting down.
AAAATAAGGAAATGGGTCTCCCCCTTCACTACTTTCTAACATAATCCTAGAATAGCCACCCTGCCTATGTACCAGTGCCCCACCTCCCTGCTATTTCTCTTTTCCTTCACAGCTCTTCAAAGGCAAAATAAAGCACAGGTCCTTTCCAAGTTCCCTGATTTCAAGCCCCAGCCTATGCATGGCTCATCCTGTGGCTCTTCAGCCCTGAGCTGATATCACTTGACCCTCACCCACAGACACAGTTGCCCTTGCTTAGCTGGTGGTTGTAGTTTATCCACTTCCTGGGAATGAGAAGGGTGTGGTTTCATGAATTTCGACTTAATCGCAACCTAAGGATGCCTTTGGGCTTCCCTGGTGGCCCAGTGGTAAAAAATGCACCTGCCAATGCAGAAGATGCACGTTCAATCCCTGGGTTGGGAAGATTCCCTGGAGAAGGAAATGGCAACCCACTCCATTATTCTTGCCTGGAGAATCCCATGGACAGAGGAGCTTGGTGGGCTATAGTCCATTTGATTGCAAAGGGTTGGGCACAACTTAGTGTCTGAACAAGAGAAGTTGACTCCAATCATAGCAGGTGGGAGAGTCAACTCCCCTTCTCACCCCATCTGCAATTAGTTTAGTCAAATTCTTGTTTTACCAGAGGTTTACAAAAACTTCCCTTTGTGTATCATATTGAAAAGGCACTAAGAAGAAAAGAGAAAGTTTTTAGCTGCAATGTGATCTGATTGGCTTTTTTATCCTACCCCTTGTATCTGCTCTAATGGAATTTAGAAGGAAGTTATTGCTTGGCAGAGCAAAGGATGAAAAGTGTGGAATGCTCCTGCTAGAAGGATCCATTGAGGCCCTAGTCTCTCTTACTATGCAGAAACCCAGAGAGGGATAGCTGCTCGTTCAATAACATAGAGGATGTTGGTGACAGAGCCAGATCTGAAGTCAGCCAGATGACTCCAGGGTGGGCTTTTTGGGGGGGGACCCCATGATTCAGGGGTCCTTCCCATGGCTTAGCTTTAAAAGAGAGCAGAATTGAGACTTTGTTAAGTAACTTTGGAGAATGGAGAAGCATAATCATAATGGATAAATTAACAAGTTCCTGTGAGAGAAAATACCTGCTCTAATGATCTTGGCCAGCTCTTGGCTCCCATGAGCCTAAATGCAAATGCACAAAAAATAAGGAAATGGGTCTCCCCCTTCACTACTTTCTAACATAATCCTAGAATAGCCACCCTGCCTATGTACCAGTGCCCCACCTCCCTGCTATTTCTCTTTTCCTTCACAGCTCTTCAAAGGCAAAATAAAGCACAGGTCCTTTCCAAGTTCCCTGATTTCAAGCCCCAGCCTATGCATGGCTCATCCTGTGGCTCTTCAGCCCTGAGCTGATATCACTTGACCCTCACCCACAGACACAGTTGCCCTTGCTTAGCTGGTGGTTGTAGTTTATCCACTTCCTGGGAATGAGAAGGGGTGTGGTTTCATGAATTTCGACTTAATCGCAACCTAAGGATGCCTTTGGGCTTCCCTGGTGGCCCAGTGGTAAAAAATGCACCTGCCAATGCAGAAGATGCACGTTCAATCCCTGGGTTGGGAAGATTCCCTGGAGAAGGAAATGGCAACCCACTCCATTATTCTTGCCTGGAGAATCCCATGGACAGAGGAGCTTGGTGGGCTATAGTCCATTTGATTGCAAAGGGTTGGGCACAACTTAGTGTCTGAACAAGAGAAGTTGACTCCAATCATAGCAGGTGGGAGAGTCAACTCCCCTTCTCACCCCATCTGCAATTAGTTTAGTCAAATTCTTGTTTTACCAGAGGTTTACAAAAACTTCCCTTTGTGTATCATATTGAAAAGGCACTAAGAAGAAAAGAGAAAGTTTTTAGCTGCAATGTGATCTGATTGGCTTTTTTATCCTACCCCTTGTATCTGCTCTAATGGAATTTAGAAGGAAGTTATTGCTTGGCAGAGCAAAGGATGAAAAGTGTGGAATGCTCCTGCTAGAAGGATCCATTGAGGCCCTAGTCTCTCTTACTATGCAGAAACCCAGAGAGGGATAGCTGCTCGTTCAATAACATAGAGGATGTTGGTGACAGAGCCAGATCTGAAGTCAGATCAGAGATTCTAGACTGGCAAGCCCTTGATGCTGGTGGGTGAAGCTCCTAAAACTGGTGGATGATACTTTGCATCTATGGGCCCATGTGCATTTGTGGGGCAGGAACAGCCATACTTTTCATCAGATTCTTAAAGAGATCTGTAACCCAAACCAGGTTAAAAGTTACCAGCATCCTGATGAACAATTCTTAATGTTAGATAGCTTGTAAAATGTACCTGAAGCAACAAAATTAATCCATAAGAAAAAATTAGAGAAAAATAGCAGATAGTCAATGGTTTGGTTTTAAAATGTATTGTATGGACTATTAATAGCCTAAGAATCATAATGACTGACAGTGGTTTAGAGCTCCTCCGCGTCAGGCACCATTTTCTTTACACTTATTGACCAACTTAATCTTCACGACAACCCTTTCAGGTATACTACTATCCTCCCATTTTACAGATGAAGAAAGGGAGGAAATGGAAGTCACTTGCCTAAGCTCAATGACCAGTAGGGGGCAGAACCAAGATTGGAATCATCCTATAAACGGTCACATACAGGATTCTGTACAGGGCACAGGGCATAGAGGCAGCCAGATCACACAGCCCCTGCCTCTGTGAGTTCATGGGGTTTTGGTGGAGGCAGGTGCAAAATATGATGATACTTATAAAAGTCCAAGTTCTAAGCAACTTCTTCAGATCCACTGGATGAGCAGAGTGGAGGGAAAACCTGGACACAATCAGATCAATTTTGAATTCTGATATGTAGAAGCCACACTGGCTTATAAACTTGTATACCAGCAGCATCTGGTCCAGAACCCGGTGCACAATTGATACTCAACAGATTTGTGTTCAGTGAAGAAATAATAAGTATTTTGAGGGCTTCCTTTGTGCTACACACTGTGAAAGTTTCATTTAAACCTCACAACCATCCTATGAGAGGTGATAAGAGCATCCTGGTCTACAGATGAGGAAACTGAGGTGGATGTACGTCCCATCATCAAAGGTCTTACAACCAGAAGGGGCAGGTCCTGCAGGGTACCATTTTCTTGCCTCATTTTAAGCCAGGCAGATTGCTTTCCCTTACTCACTACCCATCTCTGGCCAAATCTCAGACCATTTGGTTGGGGTCCAGGTATCCCAACTGCCAGTCTTTGTGTTATCCAAAATTTTGCTGCTTGCAGAAACAGGTGCTCTGGAATGAGAACAGAATCAGCTCCCAGGTGTTGGGTCATTGGCCGGGCTTGCTCCTTGGCCTGTCTCATCGACTGGTTGGAGAAGGTCTGCTTCGTAAATCAAGGCTCATCTGGTTGCCCAGACTGAACCCACAGAATGTGGCCAGGTTTTCCTGCATAACAAGTTTAAACTCATGCCTCTCTGCCACCTGCTACTGTGGAAGGTTTTGATGGTCATGACTGAGGTGTGAACAGACCCATGCTTTATGGAGTCTGGACAGTTTGGGCCCTCTTTAAGAAACAGAATGTAAAATTAGGTTTAAAATGGAACTAAACATGTAAAAGTGATACAAATGAACTTATTTACAAAACAGAAATACAGCCACAGATGTAGAGAACAAACATATGGCTACCAGAGGGGCAAAAGGAGAGAATGATAAATTGGGAGACTAAGAGTAACATTTACAAACTCCTATATATAAACTAGAGAACGAACAAGGACCTGTCATATAGCACAGGGACCTCTGCACAGTACTCTGTAACGACCTGTATGGGAAAGAACCTAAAAAGGAGTGCATATTTCTGTAATTTATTCACTCTGCTGAATGCTTGAGACAAACACAACCTTATAAATCAAGTATACTTGAAAAAAACTTGAGAGACACACACAGAAAACACCACAACATCAGGAAATAACAGAACATTTTATGTAGAAGCCACACTGGCTTATAAACTTGTATACCAGCAGCATCTGGTCCAGAACCCGGTGCACAATTGATACTCAACAGATTTGTGTTCAGTGAAGAAATAATAAGTATTTTGAGGGCTTCCTTTGTGCTACACACTGTGAAAGTTTCATTTAAACCTCACAACCATCCTATGAGAGGTGATAAGAGCATCCTGGTCTACAGATGAGGAAACTGAGGTGGATGTACGTCCCATCATCAAAGGTCTTACAACCAGAAGGGGCAGGTCCTGCAGGGTACCATTTTCTTGCCTCATTTTAAGCCAGGCAGATTGCTTTCCCTTACTCACTACCCATCTCTGGCCAAATCTCAGACCATTTGGTTGGGGTCCAGGTATCCCAACTGCCAGTCTTTGTGTTATCCAAAATTTTGCTGCTTGCAGAAACAGGTGCTCTGGAATGAGAACAGAATCAGCTCCCAGGTGTTGGGTCATTGGCCGGGCTTGCTCCTTGGCCTGTCTCATCGACTGGTTGGAGAAGGTCTGCTTCGTAAATCAAGGCTCATCTGGTTGCCCAGACTGAACCCACAGAATGTGGCCAGGTTTTCCTGCATAACAAGTTTAAACTCATGCCTCTCTGCCACCTGCTACTGTGGAAGGTTTTGATGGTCATGACTGAGGTGTGAACAGACCCATGCTTTATGGAGTCTGGACAGTTTGGGCCCTCTTTAAGAAACAGAATGTAAAATTAGGTTTAAAATGGAACTAAACATGTAAAAGTGATACAAATGAACTTATTTACAAAACAGAAATACAGCCACAGATGTAGAGAACAAACATATGGCTACCAGAGGGGCAAAAGGAGAGAATGATAAATTGGGAGACTAAGAGTAACATTTACAAACTCCTATATATAAACTAGAGAACGAACAAGGACCTGTCATATAGCACAGGGACCTCTGCACAGTACTCTGTAACGACCTGTATGGGAAAGAACCTAAAAAGGAGTGCATATTTCTGTAATTTATTCACTCTGCTGAATGCTTGAGACAAACACAACCTTATAAATCAAGTATACTTGAAAAAAACTTGAGAGACACACACAGAAAACACCACAACATCAGGGAAATAACAGAACATTTCTGTGAACTGACTGCTTCTGTGTCAAGTCACTTCAGCCATGTTCGACTCTTTGCAACCCCCTGGACTGTAGTCTGCCAGTCTCCTCCATCCATGGAATTCTCCAGGCAAGAATATTGGAGGGGATTGCCGTGCCCTCCTCCAGGGATCTTGAAACAAATGCAACACTGTAAATCAACTATACTTCAATTTTAAAAAGTTTTAAAAGGCACACAACAATAAATAACACAACATCAGAGAAATCACGTCATATTTCTATGAAATGACCACTTCTACAATTCTCCTTTTGTTCTAAACTTTGAGAAGCGTACTCTGCTCTCCAGAGAACAACAATTTTGTAGCATTATTCTGCACAAAAAAAAGCAGAGGGATGATTGGGCTTTGCTCCAGATCAAAAGAATTTCATTAATATTTTATAAAAAGGTTTCTAACTTACAACACAGTGTTGGTAATGTCATGTAAATTGTTATGATTATAGTCAAACATGCAATAAATCTTCTGTGATGTGCTTCACAGATGAGTTGCTAAGGTTGCACTCACTGTTTGTACTATTGCTATAGATTTTCTCCCTAAAAACATGGGAATTGGCTTTTTAAAATATTTATCTATTTGGCTGCTTCAAGTCTTAGTTGCAACATATGGACTCTCCAGTTGTGGCACGTGAACTTAGTTGCCCTGTGGCATGCGGGATCTTAGTTCCCTCACCAGGGACCAAACCGGTGACTCCTGTATTGGAAGGCAGATTTTTAGTCACTGGACCACCAGGGATATCTCAAAGCACGGGAGTTGTGATAAACCATATTTTCCACAACTCCTTTCAAAGCACAGAAGTTGACACCCTGCAATGTAGAATAAGGTCTTCACCAAAACTCAAAACAAACAACTCCTTCCCCAGACAGAAGCACATAGTGTTTATAATTGCATGTGCTGTGTTATCAGGGGGGGTTTATAGATGCTAGGTGCATATTTCTGTAATTTATTCACTCTGCTGAATGCTTGAGACAAACACAACCTTATAAATCAAGTATACTTGAAAAAAACTTGAGAGACACACACAGAAAACACCACAACATCAGGAAATAACAGAACATTTCTGTGAACTGACTGCTTCTGTGTCAAGTCACTTCAGCCATGTTCGACTCTTTGCAACCCCCTGGACTGTAGTCTGCCAGTCTCCTCCATCCATGGAATTCTCCAGGCAAGAATATTGGAGGGGATTGCCGTGCCCTCCTCCAGGGATCTTGAAACAAATGCAACACTGTAAATCAACTATACTTCAATTTTAAAAAGTTTTAAAAGGCACACAACAATAAATAACACAACATCAGAGAAATCACGTCATATTTCTATGAAATGACCACTTCTACAATTCTCCTTTTGTTCTAAACTTTGAGAAGCGTACTCTGCTCTCCAGAGAACAACAATTTTGTAGCATTATTCTGCACAAAAAAAAGCAGAGGGATGATTGGGCTTTGCTCCAGATCAAAAGAATTTCATTAATATTTTATAAAAAGGTTTCTAACTTACAACACAGTGTTGGTAATGTCATGTAAATTGTTATGATTATAGTCAAACATGCAATAAATCTTCTGTGATGTGCTTCACAGATGAGTTGCTAAGGTTGCACTCACTGTTTGTACTATTGCTATAGATTTTCTCCCTAAAAACATGGGAATTGGCTTTTTAAAATATTTATCTATTTGGCTGCTTCAAGTCTTAGTTGCAACATATGGACTCTCCAGTTGTGGCACGTGAACTTAGTTGCCCTGTGGCATGCGGGATCTTAGTTCCCTCACCAGGGACCAAACCGGTGACTCCTGTATTGGAAGGCAGATTTTTAGTCACTGGACCACCAGGGATATCTCAAAGCACGGGAGTTGTGATAAACCATATTTTCCACAACTCCTTTCAAAGCACAGAAGTTGACACCCTGCAATGTAGAATAAGGTCTTCACCAAAACTCAAAACAAACAACTCCTTCCCCAGACAGAAGCACATAGTGTTTATAATTGCATGTGCTGTGTTATCAGGTCTGTTTCTGGTAAGGGAGCTTTCATGCTGATGAGGCATTTGTAGGAAAGGAATCAATTCTCCACTTACAAATTTACATCCTCTGATGAGGGGAACAATCTTGCACATGCTAATATCTGATGCTGTACATATCAAACCTGTTTTTTGCTTCCATCATCCAGGCCCCTCCAGTGTCATGTGCTGCAGGGCATTTTCATTCATGATACGTCCCAGTCCTGGTCTTCTGGTCCCATTGTAAATTGAATTGACACAGCAGGAAGTCATTCCACCAGCATGACCAGCAGGGCTGTAATTATATGCAGGAATGGCTGCAAGGCTGCAACCACATCAGAATACTTCAAAAGTCATGAGCAAATGTGTCCCCCATCTTACCACCCCCTTTTCCAATGCCAGAGATGCTCAGGGTCCCTCCAAACCAACAACCACCCAGCAGGAGGGGATATACGTCTTAACCACTTGTGGTTAATCTTACTTTCACAAATTTTACAGCAGTACATTGTCATGAACTCAATGCTTGACTCCTTCCAAATCCCTATGTTGAAACCTACTCCCCAGTCTGGTAGAATTAGGAGGTGGCCTTTGGGAAGTAACTAGGTCATAAGGGTGGAGTACTCATGAATAAGATTAGTGCCCTTCTACAAAGGGGTCAGAAAGCTACTGGCTCTCTTCTCACCATCTGAGAACACAAGAAGTTAATAGTCTGCAATGCAGAAGAGGGTCTTCACCAATCTTCCTAAACAGGGGTTGGTAAGGCTGCTTCAAGTCTTAGTTGCAACATATGGACTCTCCAGTTGTGGCACGTGAACTTAGTTGCCCTGTGGCATGCGGGATCTTAGTTCCCTCACCAGGGACCAAACCGGTGACTCCTGTATTGGAAGGCAGATTTTTAGTCACTGGACCACCAGGGATATCTCAAAGCACGGGAGTTGTGATAAACCATATTTTCCACAACTCCTTTCAAAGCACAGAAGTTGACACCCTGCAATGTAGAATAAGGTCTTCACCAAAACTCAAAACAAACAACTCCTTCCCCAGACAGAAGCACATAGTGTTTATAATTGCATGTGCTGTGTTATCAGGTCTGTTTCTGGTAAGGGAGCTTTCATGCTGATGAGGCATTTGTAGGAAAGGAATCAATTCTCCACTTACAAATTTACATCCTCTGATGAGGGGAACAATCTTGCACATGCTAATATCTGATGCTGTACATATCAAACCTGTTTTTTGCTTCCATCATCCAGGCCCCTCCAGTGTCATGTGCTGCAGGGCATTTTCATTCATGATACGTCCCAGTCCTGGTCTTCTGGTCCCATTGTAAATTGAATTGACACAGCAGGAAGTCATTCCACCAGCATGACCAGCAGGGCTGTAATTATATGCAGGAATGGCTGCAAGGCTGCAACCACATCAGAATACTTCAAAAGTCATGAGCAAATGTGTCCCCCATCTTACCACCCCCTTTTCCAATGCCAGAGATGCTCAGGGTCCCTCCAAACCAACAACCACCCAGCAGGAGGGGATATACGTCTTAACCACTTGTGGTTAATCTTACTTTCACAAATTTTACAGCAGTACATTGTCATGAACTCAATGCTTGACTCCTTCCAAATCCCTATGTTGAAACCTACTCCCCAGTCTGGTAGAATTAGGAGGTGGCCTTTGGGAAGTAACTAGGTCATAAGGGTGGAGTACTCATGAATAAGATTAGTGCCCTTCTACAAAGGGGTCAGAAAGCTACTGGCTCTCTTCTCACCATCTGAGAACACAAGAAGTTAATAGTCTGCAATGCAGAAGAGGGTCTTCACCAGAACTCAACTATGCGGGAATCCTGACCTTGGGCTTTAGCCTTCAGAATGGTGAGAAATGAATTTTCTTGTTTATCAGCCACTTGGTCTATAGTACTTGGCATGGCAACCTGAACGGCTTCAGACAGTGATATTCATGCAAGCATGTGGCTAGGCCTATCTCCAAGCCTCAAAAGGATCTTGGGCAAGTAGGGATCTTGAGTCTTCCATTTCATTTATTGCCTGTGAGATAAACTCACCTCTGGTTATAAATCCTGGGGAAAAAGAGGCTTAGGCTGGCACAAGTGAGCTATGACTCCTTAGCACGTGAGCCCCATGTGAAGGTTGCTCAGGACAGTCTGTACCTTTTGTCTGCTGTGTCCCTATTTCTGAGAATCAGAACCCATGTGTCCAGGAGAAATAGGTAACTAACTCTGTGCCTCCAGAAAACAAGACAGGAAAACAAATAAGAGAAGAATTCCCCCTGTTCAAGGAGGCAGCATCCACATTCTAAATAGCTATTTCCACTTCTCTAAGAAATGGTGAGCTTAAAGGATGGGGCCAATGGTTGTACCCACGGACCCTCCCCCACCTGAAGCTTATTAGCCACCAGTCACTGTGATTTATAAAATCACATGAATCGTAACAGGGATAAGGTAGAAGCCTGTAAGCTGGAAGAACAAATGCAGTTAGTGTTGAAAAATCTGTACAGACAACTGCGGTCACAATCCTCTGGGAATCAGAGCCTCTGCAGTGTATGATTCCATCATTCTTTAAGCTGCCTTCTGAGTCCTCAGTGCAGAGGCTGGGTGCAGAGAAAGAGAAGCAGACATTTGATGGAATACCTTGAGCCCAATGGCCCAGCCCAGTTCCATCTCTAACTCCTGTGGTTTTCAGTACGTCATGAACATCCTTCCAAATCCCTATGTTGAAACCTACTCCCAGTCTGGTAGAATTAGGAGGTGGCCTTTGGGAAGTAACTAGGTCATAAGGGTGGAGTACTCATGAATAAGATTAGTGCCCTTCTACAAAGGGGTCAGAAAGCTACTGGCTCTCTTCTCACCATCTGAGAACACAAGAAGTTAATAGTCTGCAATGCAGAAGAGGGTCTTCACCAGAACTCAACTATGCGGGAATCCTGACCTTGGGCTTTAGCCTTCAGAATGGTGAGAAATGAATTTTCTTGTTTATCAGCCACTTGGTCTATAGTACTTGGCATGGCAACCTGAACGGCTTCAGACAGTGATATTCATGCAAGCATGTGGCTAGGCCTATCTCCAAGCCTCAAAAGGATCTTGGGCAAGTAGGGATCTTGAGTCTTCCATTTCATTTATTGCCTGTGAGATAAACTCACCTCTGGTTATAAATCCTGGGGAAAAAGAGGCTTAGGCTGGCACAAGTGAGCTATGACTCCTTAGCACGTGAGCCCCATGTGAAGGTTGCTCAGGACAGTCTGTACCTTTTGTCTGCTGTGTCCCTATTTCTGAGAATCAGAACCCATGTGTCCAGGAGAAATAGGTAACTAACTCTGTGCCTCCAGAAAACAAGACAGGAAAACAAATAAGAGAAGAATTCCCCCTGTTCAAGGAGGCAGCATCCACATTCTAAATAGCTATTTCCACTTCTCTAAGAAATGGTGAGCTTAAAGGATGGGGCCAATGGTTGTACCCACGGACCCTCCCCCACCTGAAGCTTATTAGCCACCAGTCACTGTGATTTATAAAATCACATGAATCGTAACAGGGATAAGGTAGAAGCCTGTAAGCTGGAAGAACAAATGCAGTTAGTGTTGAAAAATCTGTACAGACAACTGCGGTCACAATCCTCTGGGAATCAGAGCCTCTGCAGTGTATGATTCCATCATTCTTTAAGCTGCCTTCTGAGTCCTCAGTGCAGAGGCTGGGTGCAGAGGAAAGAGAAGCAGACATTTGATGGAATACCTTGAGCCCAATGGCCCAGCCCAGTTCCATCTCTAACTCCTGTGGTTTTGGCAAAAATATGAGTTTTCTGTTGAGAATAGGAGCCTGAGGACACAGGTAAGGCCCTCCCCTTCACTCCTCCACGCCCCCAGCCCACTCCAGACACACAAAGTCAAGAGCAGGACTGAGCAATCCTGGCCTAGGACCCTCTTAGAAACTAAGTGCTGAAAGGGGTGGTGCTTCCTGATCATCCTTTGTGCATTTCTCATCTTCACAGCATTATATTGAACCTCAAGAATCCCACAGAGCTCTGATTCTGCCCCATGATAGCAACTTAGAAGGATCTGTTGAAATATGGAAATATCAAACTATTTGAAAAAACAAATTTTCTATTGCTTCCTTTTTGTTGCAGCTGCCCTATGTAGGGTTCATCTCATGAACTGAGGGCTGGAGCCCTGGGAACAAGGCAACTGTCAGGACTTTTAGAGTTCATTCAATCCATACCCCGCTTTGTTACAGTGAGAATAAGGCCCAGAGAGGGAAGAAAACATGACTTGGCCAAGATCACAGGGTATGCTGGTGGCAGAAACAGAATAAATACTTAGATCGCCAAATTTTTTATCTAAAACTCTGCAAAAACTGCATTTTTCCTCCATCTGCTTTGCCAGAAATTTAGCTGGTGTTCCTTGCAAAAACTTAGCCTCCCACACAACCTCCTGGACGGGGTTTCTGATTTTCTGATCAGCAGAAAGCCCTTCAGCCTTCTGCCACAAGCTCCAATGCCTCATCCACTCCAAAGAAGAATTCCCCTGTTCAAGGAGGCAGCATCCACATTCTAAATAGCTATTTCCACTTCTCTAAGAAATGGTGAGCTTAAAGGATGGGGCCAATGGTTGTACCCACGGACCCTCCCCCACCTGAAGCTTATTAGCCACCAGTCACTGTGATTTATAAAATCACATGAATCGTAACAGGGATAAGGTAGAAGCCTGTAAGCTGGAAGAACAAATGCAGTTAGTGTTGAAAAATCTGTACAGACAACTGCGGTCACAATCCTCTGGGAATCAGAGCCTCTGCAGTGTATGATTCCATCATTCTTTAAGCTGCCTTCTGAGTCCTCAGTGCAGAGGCTGGGTGCAGAGGGAAAGAGAAGCAGACATTTGATGGAATACCTTGAGCCCAATGGCCCAGCCCAGTTCCATCTCTAACTCCTGTGGTTTTGGCAAAAATATGAGTTTTCTGTTGAGAATAGGAGCCTGAGGACACAGGTAAGGCCCTCCCCCTCACTCCTCCAAGCCCCCAGCCCACTCCAGACACACAAAGTCAAGAGCAGGACTGAGCAATCCTGGCCTAGGACCCTCTTAGAAACTAAGTGCTGAAAGGGGTGGTGCTTCCTGATCATCCTTTGTGCATTTCTCATCTTCACAGCATTATATTGAACCTCAAGAATCCCACAGAGCTCTGATTCTGCCCCCATGATAGCAACTTAGAAGGATCTGTTGAAATATGGAAATATCAAACTATTTGAAAAAACAAATTTTCTATTGCTTCCTTTTTGTTGCAGCTGCCCTATGTAGGGTTCATCTCATGAACTGAGGGCTGGAGCCCTGGGAACAAGGCAACTGTCAGGACTTTTAGAGTTCATTCAATCCATACCCCGCTTTGTTACAGTGAGAATAAGGCCCAGAGAGGGAAGAAAACATGACTTGGCCAAGATCACAGGGTATGCTGGTGGCAGAAACAGAATAAATACTTAGATCGCCAAATTTTTTATCTAAAACTCTGCAAAAACTGCATTTTTCCTCCATCTGCTTTGCCAGAAATTTAGCTGGTGTTCCTTGCAAAAACTTAGCCTCCCACACAACCTCCTGGACGGGGTTTCTGATTTTCTGATCAGCAGAAAGCCCTTCAGCCTTCTGCCACAAGCTCCAATGCCTCATCCACTCCAAAGACACGTGGTTACATATTTGCTCCCTGAGACTTGGCTCCCAGCTCTGGCAGATCTTTCAGGAAAGACACGTTTATCTGCTCAAAGCTTAGACTGCATATATATATCATTAGGTTCTCAAACAGAGCACCAGGCCAATGAATATTAGCCAGGAATGGCTGGGTCCTGGGAAGAGTGGTTGCAGACAGGAGCCTAGGGCAGCTATGCATTAAGGAAGGGGCTGGTGTCTTGCCCTGATGCCACTTGGGCCTAAGTCTCCTTTGAAAATATCTCCAGCTCAGACTTCCTTTGACCTGTACATCCAACCTGGAGACGAACTGCATTGTTATTGCTTTTCTCTCCTTCACTCTCCAGTGGAGGCCATTAGATTCACCTGTAGGGATCATTTCATGGCCAGATCCTCCGCATTATTCAGATACCAGTGGAACATCACCTTCTGAGTGAGGCCTTCCAGAAGCATCCCTTCCTAGAGCACCACTCCACCCTTCCCTTCACTGTCTACCCCATGACCCTGGTTTGCTTTCTTCGTGGCACGTCTCATTCCATAATGTTTCTCTACTCAAGACCTTGTGTGTGTGTGTGTGTGTGAATCTTTTTTCTTTTTTTGGCTATTCTGGGTTTTTTTTTTTTTTTCACTACTGCTACAGGCTCTTCTCTATTTGCAGGGAGTGGTGGCTACTGTCTTGTTGAGGTGAGCAGGCTTCTTGTTGTGGTGACTTCTCTTGTTGTGGAACTCGAGCTCTAGGGCACACGGGCTTCAGTAGCTGCAGTACATGGGCTCCATAGTTGTGGCTCCGAGGTTCCAGAGCAGAGGCTCAATAGTTGCAGCTCATGGGCTTAGTTGCTCTGCAGCATGTGGGATCTTCCCAGATCAGGGATCGAACCTGTGCCTCCTGCATTGGCTGAGACAGTGAGCTACCAGGGAAGCCTGGTTGTTAAGACCTTTATCTCTGAGATCCTGATATCTAGATTTAAACCGTGGTTCTACTACTTGTTAACTGTAAGATCTCAGGAAAGTTAACTTCCACCTCTGTGCCTCAGTTTCTCATCTATGAAAGGAACTGTCAAGAAGCTTCAAGGATAAACTTCAAGTCACCCAAAGGGCCAGGACCACAGCCACAGAAGTCACCAACCTGTGTGCTGAGCACAAAGTGAATGTCATAAAAGGAATTGTAAATAACAGCTACCACCACATGACCAGTTGAGAAACAAAGACTGTAATAGTTATGAGTATTTATTCCTTACTTTGAATCTTATATCTCAACATTGATTCTGCAGGTAGATATCAGAGGAATGTGACTTAACTAGAAAAAAAATGGACATCACCCAAAGGTGGGCAAACCAACATGCATCTTTTTGTAAGAAGGTTAGTGTGGGTTTAGCTGTATTTAAAAAATGTGGATGAGAGCAATAATCAGCATTTTGTCATCTCTGAGAAGTTCAATATGGCTAAAAGAGACATGAACACGTGCCAGGTTGACAAAGGACAGAGTCTACTTTGAGCTAGTAAGCTAGAACTGGGCTTCTCAGAATTCCCTGTGTATCTCCAGGATACATTGACCATAGAAGCATCCCTTCCTAGAGCACCACTCCACCCTTCCCTTCACTGTCTACCCCATGACCCTGGTTTGCTTTCTTCGTGGCACGTCTCATTCCATAATGTTTCTCTACTCAAGACCTTGTGTGTGTGTGTGTGTGTGAATCTTTTTTCTTTTTTTTGGCTATTCTGGGTTTTTTTTTTTTTTTTTTCACTACTGCTACAGGCTCTTCTCTATTTGCAGGGAGTGGTGGCTACTGTCTTGTTGAGGTGAGCAGGCTTCTTGTTGTGGTGACTTCTCTTGTTGTGGAACTCGAGCTCTAGGGCACACGGGCTTCAGTAGCTGCAGTACATGGGCTCCATAGTTGTGGCTCCGAGGTTCCAGAGCAGAGGCTCAATAGTTGCAGCTCATGGGCTTAGTTGCTCTGCAGCATGTGGGATCTTCCCAGATCAGGGATCGAACCTGTGCCTCCTGCATTGGCTGAGACAGTGAGCTACCAGGGAAGCCTGGTTGTTAAGACCTTTATCTCTGAGATCCTGATATCTAGATTTAAACCGTGGTTCTACTACTTGTTAACTGTAAGATCTCAGGAAAGTTAACTTCCACCTCTGTGCCTCAGTTTCTCATCTATGAAAGGAACTGTCAAGAAGCTTCAAGGATAAACTTCAAGTCACCCAAAGGGCCAGGACCACAGCCACAGAAGTCACCAACCTGTGTGCTGAGCACAAAGTGAATGTCATAAAAGGAATTGTAAATAACAGCTACCACCACATGACCAGTTGAGAAACAAAGACTGTAATAGTTATGAGTATTTATTCCTTACTTTGAATCTTATATCTCAACATTGATGCTGCAGGTAGATATCAGAGGAATGTGACTTAACTAGAAAAAGAATGGACATCACCCAAAGGTGGGCAAACCAACATGCATCTTTTTGTAAGAAGGTTAGTGTGGGTTTAGCTGTATTTAAAAAATGTGGATGAGAGCAATAATCAGCATTTTGTCATCTCTGAGAAGTTCAATATGGCTAAAAGAGACATGAACACGTGCCAGGTTGACAAAGGACAGAGTCTACTTTGAGCTAGTAAGCTAGAACTGGGCTTCTCAGAATTCCCTGTGTATCTCCAGGATACATTGACCATAAAAGGCACAGGCATGAGATTGAGAAGTGGAAGGGGAAAAAAATAGCAGCTCTTTTTTTTTTTTTTAACTCCCTGAAGGTCTGTATGGAATCCAGGTGCTAACACACTTTTTTTTTTTTTTTTTTTTAACATACGTATTTTATCTGATCTGCCACCTCACCTAAGGACATGGCTTGGGCAAATCCAGGTCCTATTCACCTCTTCCTTCAGCTCTTCCAAATCCTGGTCCTGTGTGTGCAACTCCCCAGCAAAGGGTGCCAGTTGCTGCTGGTCACATATGTCACTGGTCTCTCCTACTCCATCTCCATCTTTCCTTCCCACCTGTTCTGCTGACCTCAGACCATACACTCCAGATATAGAAGTAACAGCCTTATATAAATTCTTCAGCTAGATCCACAATTATACAAGGTCAACCCCCGCCCCCATAATAAATACCTTAGCTATTTAATTCTCAGTGCTTCTGCTTTTCTCAGGAGACTTTGTGACCCCTTTTGTATGATGCCCCAGCCACAGGGGTCTTTCTGCTGTCCCTTGAGCATGTCAAGCTTCTTCCCATTAAGGACATTTCACACTTGCAGGTCGTCTGCCTGAGACACCATTTGCAGACATCTTCAGGCTCAACTCCTTCCCATCAGGTCTTCTCTACTCAGATGGCACCTCTGTCGTGAGGCTCACCCTGATCACAGCATCTAAAATAAACCCTCAGCGATTCTTAATCACGTTCCTTCACTATTGTTTCCATGGCACCAGTCACTCGCTAAAATTACACTTGTATTTCTTTAGATACCAGCTATCTATCTCTTGAAGCTTTTTTGGGAGGAGGGGGATCTTGCCTCACTGGTTAACCACTTGCCCAGGGCTGAGTCTCACATGAAGAATGCTCCTTATAGAATGAATGGATGGATGAACTTTTTCCAACCACTTTCCTCTGGGAGCCTCAATGCCCAGAACTGTTTAGGGTGTGATCACATCTCTTTCATGGAGCCTCGGGGAGCACTACTGGTCCAGCTAGTGGATGAAGAGCATCTAGCTCAGCCCCTGGCAGGGAGCTGGCTCTCAGAGCCTCCTGTGTCTGTGCTCCGCTGGGAGTCTCTGGGCCACCTGAGAGCAGAGCCTGACTCACCAGGGCAGCAGATCTCTGAGATTCTTGGAGGCCCGAAGAGTACTTTTATTTTATTTTCTTATTATTTTTAATGACTTCAAAGGATGCCAGAATTATCTTCGGTTAACAGGTCTAGTGTGCTCTGTGTCTTCATCTTAAAAGAGGCTTTCAGGACTTCCCGGATTGTCCAGTGACTCTGTACTTCTACTGAAGGGGGCACAGTTTCAATCCCTGGTTGGAGAACTAAGATCCCGCATGGTGTGTGGTACAGCCAACCAACAGGAAAAATAAAAAAGACTTTCACAGCAACCATGCCTGATAATTCTTATTTCCCCATGTTTTGCTTCCTCATCCACCCACTGAGACAACGACAATAGCCCAGCTTCTGCCCAGCACCCACTGGACCATTTTGCATTTAATTCTCAGTGCTTCTGCTTTTCTCAGGAGACTTTGTGACCCCTTTTGTATGATGCCCCAGCCACAGGGGTCTTTCTGCTGTCCCTTGAGCATGTCAAGCTTCTTCCCATTAAGGACATTTCACACTTGCAGGTCGTCTGCCTGAGACACCATTTGCAGACATCTTCAGGCTCAACTCCTTCCCATCAGGTCTTCTCTACTCAGATGGCACCTCTGTCGTGAGGCTCACCCTGATCACAGCATCTAAAATAAACCCTCAGCGATTCTTAATCACGTTCCTTCACTATTGTTTCCATGGCACCAGTCACTCGCTAAAATTACACTTGTATTTCTTTAGATACCAGCTATCTATCTCTTGAAGCTTTTTTGGGAGGAGGGGGATCTTGCCTCACTGGTTAACCACTTGCCCAGGGCTGAGTCTCACATGAAGAATGCTCCTTATAGAATGAATGGATGGATGAACTTTTTCCAACCACTTTCCTCTGGGAGCCTCAATGCCCAGAACTGTTTAGGGTGTGATCACATCTCTTTCATGGAGCCTCGGGGAGCACTACTGGTCCAGCTAGTGGATGAAGAGCATCTAGCTCAGCCCCTGGCAGGGAGCTGGCTCTCAGAGCCTCCTGTGTCTGTGCTCCGCTGGGAGTCTCTGGGCCACCTGAGAGCAGAGCCTGACTCACCAGGGCAGCAGATCTCTGAGATTCTTGGAGGCCCGAAGAGTACTTTTATTTTATTTTCTTATTATTTTTAATGACTTCAAAGGATGCCAGAATTATCTTCGGTTAACAGGTCTAGTGTGCTCTGTGTCTTCATCTTAAAAGAGGCTTTCAGGACTTCCCGGATTGTCCAGTGACTCTGTACTTCTACTGAAGGGGGCACAGTTTCAATCCCTGGTTGGAGAACTAAGATCCCGCATGGTGTGTGGTACAGCCAACCAACAGGAAAAATAAAAAAGACTTTCACAGCAACCATGCCTGATAATTCTTATTTCCCCATGTTTTGCTTCCTCATCCACCCACTGAGACAACGACAATAGCCCAGCTTCTGCCCAGCACCCACTGGACCACACTGTCTTTGGGTTCAACTGATTTCCTTGCCTTGGAGACTTGGAGAAAGAAACACTATTTTGCCTGGGCTGGAGGAAGGCTGGGCACTGAGGAAGAAATACAGAGGGATATTTTGGGAGAGGATGCAGAGGTTCTGTACATCAGTAAAATCCAAAGGTTCATGTTTCCAGGCTTACCTTGGCGTCCTTTTTGTATTCCTCTTAATTCACCAGACAGTTCATCATTCTTCTATACACCATGACACTCTTCATGTCTGTGCCTTTCCCCCTCCACTTGGAATTCTCAAAAAACCCTTTGGGTATCTCACTCAGTTGAAGTAGAAACTCTTAACATTCTAACCAGACAACTTCCGAATAAAACCATCCCCCTAGCCAATGCCACCATGTGCATACAATTCTTTGTATATAATTTTGCCTTTGAAATCCAGATATAGCATCTCTTACATTACTTTTTAGTTATCTTTGGGTGTCTATTTTCTCCTTGGGCTGTGAGCTCCTTAAAGACAGAAATAAATGGACTGTTATTAATCTTCACCTTGAATCACTGGCACGGAGCACACAGTAAGTGGTGAAGGAAAAGAGGAGAACAGGAGGGAGGAACAGAGAGAAAGACTCAAGGGCTTCTGCTTCCTTATCACTGCCCTGCTCTGTGTCCATTGGGCTAAGTTCACTGCATGCCTCCTCTTTATTGCTTATTCCAGCCTCTGAACAATGAAATGATTATTAGGCTTTTGTAACAATTTATCAGTTGATGTGTTTTCACAGAGTTAGACCTCCAGCAGATGTCTGCCTGGTTGAAATTCCCACTGGTAGGAGATCTTAATTCTTTGCAGATTTGGAAATCCACATAGAGGAAGCATCATCTGTTATTTTGAATCTGAAAATCTCTAACCCCCTAACCTTCTTTTCACATTTGAAATGATACTTTAACAACTTGATTTTTTTATCATACGAAGTTTTTCAAGAACACTGCATTCCTGTACCAGCAGAACAGAGTGCATTCTCTCTTTGTTTTCTTTGGATTCTAAGTACTGTTCCCTTGGCATGGGCTCTTCTTGCTCTCCCGTATCCCTCCTGCCCACCACTGTGCCTCATTCCCTCATACTAATAACTTCAACTCACTCCCTCATGTCTTGATTTGGCCAAACGAGCTCCTCCAGATTTCTGCAAGACTTCATCTATTCCTTCTCCCTTTAAATGTCACCAAAAATCTCTTCTGTCATTTCACTCATTCAATCAGCATTTCCTGAAGGTCGCTATTGTGCTTGGTGTACTATAAACAGTCAATGAGACATAGCCCCCATGTATAGTAATATGTTATTATACATAGGGAGGGCTGCCATGAACCTTGGGATACATGTGTCTTTTTGAGCTATGGCTTTCTCAGGGTATATGCCCAGACAGGAAGGAAAGTGAAAGGTGGCACAAACTGGGAGATGAGGATTGATATATAGACACTACCGTGTGTAAAGTAGTTAGCTAGTGGGAACCTAAGGTATGTATATAGCACAGGGGGGCATAGCTCAATGCTCTGTGATTGTCTATTTTTTTCTTTGAAATCCAGATATAGCATCTCTTACATTACTTTTTAGTTATCTTTGGGTGTCTATTTTCTCCTTGGGCTGTGAGCTCCTTAAAGACAGAAATAAATGGACTGTTATTAATCTTCACCTTGAATCACTGGCACGGAGCACACAGTAAGTGGTGAAGGAAAAGAGGAGAACAGGAGGGAGGAACAGAGAGAAAGACTCAAGGGCTTCTGCTTCCTTATCACTGCCCTGCTCTGTGTCCATTGGGCTAAGTTCACTGCATGCCTCCTCTTTATTGCTTATTCCAGCCTCTGAACAATGAAATGATTATTAGGCTTTTGTAACAATTTATCAGTTGATGTGTTTTCACAGAGTTAGACCTCCAGCAGATGTCTGCCTGGTTGAAATTCCCACTGGTAGGAGATCTTAATTCTTTGCAGATTTGGAAATCCACATAGAGGAAGCATCATCTGTTATTTTGAATCTGAAAATCTCTAACCCCCTAACCTTCTTTTCACATTTGAAATGATACTTTAACAACTTGATTTTTTTATCATACGAAGTTTTTCAAGAACACTGCATTCCTGTACCAGCAGAACAGAGTGCATTCTCTCTTTGTTTTCTTTGGATTCTAAGTACTGTTCCCTTGGCATGGGCTCTTCTTGCTCTCCCGTATCCCTCCTGCCCACCACTGTGCCTCTTCAACTCATTCCCTCATACTAATAACTTCAACTCACTCCCTCATGTCTTGATTTGGCCAAACGAGCTCCTCCAGATTTCTGCAAGACTTCATCTATTCCTTCTCCCTTTAAATGTCACCAAAAATCTCTTCTGTCATTTCACTCATTCAATCAGCATTTCCTGAAGGTCGCTATTGTGCTTGGTGTACTATAAACAGTCAATGAGACATAGCCCCCATGTATAGTAATATGTTATTATACATAGGGAGGGCTGCCATGAACCTTGGGATACATGTGTCTTTTTGAGCTATGGCTTTCTCAGGGTATATGCCCAGACAGGAAGGAAAGTGAAAGGTGGCACAAACTGGGAGATGAGGATTGATATATAGACACTACCGTGTGTAAAGTAGTTAGCTAGTGGGAACCTAAGGTATGTATATAGCACAGGGGGGCATAGCTCAATGCTCTGTGATGACCTAGATGGCTGGGATGGCGGGGGTAGGCTCCAAGAGGGCAGGGATATATGTATGCATGTAGTTGATTCACTTTGTTATATAGCAGAATCTAACACAACAGTGTAAAGCAATTATGTTGTTGTTGCTTATTCACTAAGTCATGTCCAACTCTTTGCCATCCTATGAACTGCTGCACACTAGGCTTCCCTGTTCTTCACTATCTCCCGGAGTTTGCTCCAACGCATGTCCAATGAGTTAGTGATGCCATCCAACCATCTCATTCTCTGTTGGCCCTTCTCCTGCCCTCCATTTTCCCCAGCATCAGGTAAACTTTTATACTTCAATTTAAAAAATACATTTCAAAAAAAAAAGACAGAGCCCTTGCCCTTTGGGAATGTAAAATCTAGTCCAGAATGGATAGAATATTCCAGAATAGATGCCCAGAATACCTGGACAACATGTCAGTGCATAATAACAACCCCCCGTGATAAGGTCTGACCTTGGAATAGAGATAGGGAGGACTTCCCAGAAAAGTGAAATCCAATATAAGACATTGAATAGAAAAGAAGGAACTCATTACATCACAAGTCCTGTGTCCACTCTTCATTCTCCCATAAAGAGAAAAGATGAGTTTCTGAGAAAAACACAACTTTTAGCAGAAAATCATGTTACAATAATGTTTCTTCTAGAAAAGAAAAATTTTGAGTTAGAAAAAAAATTTCAGTACTCCAGATTTCTGCAAGACTTCATCTATTCCTTCTCCCTTTAAATGTCACCAAAAATCTCTTCTGTCATTTCACTCATTCAATCAGCATTTCCTGAAGGTCGCTATTGTGCTTGGTGTACTATAAACAGTCAATGAGACATAGCCCCATGTATAGTAATATGTTATTATACATAGGGAGGGCTGCCATGAACCTTGGGATACATGTGTCTTTTTGAGCTATGGCTTTCTCAGGGTATATGCCCAGACAGGAAGGAAAGTGAAAGGTGGCACAAACTGGGAGATGAGGATTGATATATAGACACTACCGTGTGTAAAGTAGTTAGCTAGTGGGAACCTAAGGTATGTATATAGCACAGGGGGGCATAGCTCAATGCTCTGTGATGACCTAGATGGCTGGGATGGCGGGGGTAGGCTCCAAGAGGGCAGGGATATATGTATGCATGTAGTTGATTCACTTTGTTATATAGCAGAATCTAACACAACAGTGTAAAGCAATTATGTTGTTGTTGCTTATTCACTAAGTCATGTCCAACTCTTTGCCATCCTATGAACTGCTGCACACTAGGCTTCCCTGTTCTTCACTATCTCCCGGAGTTTGCTCCAACGCATGTCCAATGAGTTAGTGATGCCATCCAACCATCTCATTCTCTGTTGGCCCTTCTCCTGCCCTCCATTTTCCCCAGCATCAGGTAAACTTTTATACTTCAATTTAAAAAATACATTTCAAAAAAAAAAGACAGAGCCCTTGCCCTTTGGGAATGTAAAATCTAGTCCAGAATGGATAGAATATTCCAGAATAGATGCCCAGAATACCTGGACAACATGTCAGTGCATAATAACAACCCCCCGTGATAAGGTCTGACCTTGGAATAGAGATAGGGAGGACTTCCCAGAAAAGTGAAATCCAATGTAAGACATTGAATAGAAAAGAAGGAACTCATTACATCACAAGTCCTGTGTCCACTCTTCATTCTCCCATAAAAGAGAAAAGATGAGTTTCTGAGAAAAACACAACTTTTAGCAGAAAATCATGTTACAATAATGTTTCTTCTAGAAAAGAAAAAATTTTGAGTAGAGAATTTCAGACTCAAAATAACAAAGCTGTTTTTCTTTCAAAAATTTCAGAACGAAAGGTGTTTTTCCTATCTCAAAGTTGGTCTTGTTATTGCACATTAAAAATAATAAAGAGGTTAGAAAAATGTTTTAAAACCAAACGCCAGTGCAGCTTTGTCCCTCAATTCACAGATCCTCTCTCTCTTATTTGACCATGATCTTAGAGTTTTGCGTGCAGCATACACCTAAGTGAACTAGAAAACCAAAGATCATAATAGTTTTTTCTTTTTTTAAAGACAATGGTGGAACCCCAGCAATTATTATTTTTACTATGCCATCCTTTCAACTGTGTTAAAGTCAACAGGAGTCTATGTAATTGTGTATATTATTAACTAATCTATGGTTTAATAATCAGTGCTTTTAACAAAACCCTTTCTTTCCAGTTGCCTCTAGTACTAGAGAGCTCATCCTCAAGAAGGCCAAGAGCCATTTCTTTGACATTTCTTGCAAGTTTCATTCCACATACCTTCCTTTCTCCTCTAAACGATCATCCTTTCATGGGGAAAAATTGTCAGTATCTTGTGTTCGGGGAGGCCTTCAGTCTTCCTCCCCAGACATCAAACTATTAATACTGAGACAAGTTTCAAGCTACATACGGTTGGATCAGTTTTACCCACACACCCTGAAAGAAGTGGGTAGTGATTGCTAAGTCTGACACATCTTGGCAGACACTCAGCCCCCGAAAGAAGCCAGCTCCCCTCCAGATCGGGCATATCCGATCTGTGTGCACACACCCCCATACAGCTCAGCAGACTTCCAGACCACCCCTGGAGTCTTTTTCTCCTGAACTCGTAGTCACAAGACTCCTTGATCCTGTTTCTTTATAGCTGTCAAGCATGAGCAGCTGCAGCTCTTTCAGAAAGTACAGCTTTAGCTTTGATAGGCAGAACCCAGACCTGCCAGCACTCCAGTTTCAAAGTCTTTCCCTTCCCTTGCTCTTCCACATTCCTCTGGCCAAATTTCTTCTCCCATAAAAGAGAAAAGATGAGTTTCTGAGAAAAACACAACTTTTAGCAGAAAATCATGTTACAATAATGTTTCTTCTAGAAAAGAAAAAATTTTGAGTAGAGAATTTCAGACTCAAAATAACAAAGCTGTTTTTCTTTCAAAAATTTCAGAACGAAAGGTGTTTTTCCTATCTCAAAGTTGGTCTTGTTATTGCACATTAAAAATAATAAAGAGGTTAGAAAAATGTTTTAAAACCAAACGCCAGTGCAGCTTTGTCCCTCAATTCACAGATCCTCTCTCTCTATTTGA
The DNA here is from genome assembly GCA_022376925.1 of Tragulus kanchil. NCBI lineage: Eukaryota > Metazoa > Chordata > Mammalia > Artiodactyla > Tragulidae > Tragulus > Tragulus kanchil. The sequence continues at coordinate 183,635,853 of JAIOJX010000004.1, read as the reverse complement.
CCATGATCTTAGAGTTTTGCGTGCAGCATACACCTAAGTGAACTAGAAAACCAAAGATCATAATAGTTTTTTCTTTTTTTAAAGACAATGGTGGAACCCCAGCAATTATTATTTTTACTATGCCATCCTTTCAACTGTGTTAAAGTCAACAGGAGTCTATGTAATTGTGTATATTATTAACTAATCTATGGTTTAATAATCAGTGCTTTTAACAAAACCCTTTCTTTCCAGTTGCCTCTAGTACTAGAGAGCTCATCCTCAAGAAGGCCAAGAGCCATTTCTTTGACATTTCTTGCAAGTTTCATTCCACATACCTTCCTTTCTCCTCTAAACGATCATCCTTTCATGGGGAAAAATTGTCAGTATCTTGTGTTCGGGGAGGCCTTCAGTCTTCCTCCCCAGACATCAAACTATTAATACTGAGACAAGTTTCAAGCTACATACGGTTGGATCAGTTTTACCCACACACCCTGAAAGAAGTGGGTAGTGATTGCTAAGTCTGACACATCTTGGCAGACACTCAGCCCCCGAAAGAAGCCAGCTCCCCTCCAGATCGGGCATATCCGATCTGTGTGCACACACCCCCATACAGCTCAGCAGACTTCCAGACCACCCCTGGAGTCTTTTTCTCCTGAACTCGTAGTCACAAGACTCCTTGATCCTGTTTCTTTATAGCTGTCAAGCATGAGCAGCTGCAGCTCTTTCAGAAAGTACAGCTTTAGCTTTGATAGGCAGAACCCAGACCTGCCAGCACTCCAGTTTCAAAGTCTTTCCCTTCCCTTGCTCTTCCACATTCCTCTGGCCAGTCTCTGACAATGGTTTTAATTCCTCTTCTGCTTCCCTTGAATCTCTTCTTTTCTTTGACTTTATAGGATTATGTCTTCCACCCAGACAGGAACTGTTTCATCCTCATTAATAAGAAGCAGCCCAGAGAGAAATCCCCAAAACCCTGTAACCTACTCCCCGGCAGGGTGCCAATTTCCGTTTATAGAACCCATAACTGACAAGAGCCTTCAGGTAGAAAGACAAACATAAACATTCCTCACAGTTCACAGGAGTTCCATCCACTCCTCCTGGGCAGCAAGATAAATGACAATCTTCTGAGGTACCTCCTAAAACTCCCACACTCTTTGCTGCAAAGCAAACTCTGATTGTTCATTCTCTCTGCCACTAGGATCCTAGCAGGGACTCACAGGCACATAATTTGAAGATAACCTGACCCCTACCTACTCCTTACCTACCAGCCCCCACTCATCTGATAATGCAATATTTCCCAAGTATTAAAACATTTAACACTTTGAACACTGTTGCAACATTTATGCACTGCAATACATTAGCAACTCATGTATTGTAAAGTGCAATTGTCAGTCTTCCCTTGGACTTGCCGTCTGAGGGATTTTTTTGGTTTTTCTTTGTTTGCTTGCTTCGGTTTGAAGAACATGAGACTCACAGTCTCATGTTCAAAGCTTCCTTCCTTCTGCCATAGATGCATTGGAAATGAGTTGAAATCACATAAATATTTACCATGCAGTACAATTTGTGTAGTACCATAAACACATACTGAGATGAGAAGATAATACTCTAAAAAGGATGACATTAGTGTTGTAGCAGGGTTTATTTTAAAGGTGGTTTTTCACTTAATGATTGAGATAATCCCATAAATGTATTTCATTTTTTTATGTGAAAAAGTGATCATGGATACTCTTTTTTTTTTAACCTTTATTTTGCTTTTAACTTTTACAGAGTTTTGTTGTTGATCATGATAGGCTAGTCAAGCCCAGACCTGAGCAGCTGCAGCTCTTTCAGAAAGTACAGCTTTAGCTTTGATAGGCAGAACCCAGACCTGCCAGCACTCCAGTTTCAAAGTCTTTCCCTTCCCTTGCTCTTCCACATTCCTCTGGCCAGTCTCTGACAATGGTTTTAATTCCTCTTCTGCTTCCCTTGAATCTCTTCTTTTCTTTGACTTTATAGGATTATGTCTTCCACCCAGACAGGAACTGTTTCATCCTCATTAATAAGAAGCAGCCCAGAGAGAAATCCCCAAAACCCTGTAACCTACTCCCCGGCAGGGTGCCAATTTCCGTTTATAGAACCCATAACTGACAAGAGCCTTCAGGTAGAAAGACAAACATAAACATTCCTCACAGTTCACAGGAGTTCCATCCACTCCTCCTGGGCAGCAAGATAAATGACAATCTTCTGAGGTACCTCCTAAAACTCCCACACTCTTTGCTGCAAAGCAAACTCTGATTGTTCATTCTCTCTGCCACTAGGATCCTAGCAGGGACTCACAGGAACATAATTTGAAGATAACCTGACCCCTACCTACTCCTTACCTACCAGCCCCCACTCATCTGATAATGCAATATTTCCCAAGTATTAAAACATTTAACACTTTGAACACTGTTGCAACATTTATGCACTGCAATACATTAGCAACTCATGTATTGTAAAGTGCAATTGTCAGTCTTCCCTTGGACTTGCCGTCTGAGGGATTTTTTTGGTTTTTCTTTGTTTGCTTGCTTCGGTTTGAAGAACATGAGACTCACAGTCTCATGTTCAAAGCTTCCTTCCTTCTGCCATAGATGCATTGGAAATGAGTTGAAATCACATAAATATTTACCATGCAGTACAATTTGTGTAGTACCATAAACACATACTGAGATGAGAAGATAATACTCTAAAAAGGATGACATTAGTGTTGTAGCAGGGTTTATTTTAAAGGTGGTTTTTCACTTAATGATTGAGATAATCCCATAAATGTATTTCATTTTTTTATGTGAAAAAGTGATCATGGATACTCTTTTTTTTTTAACCTTTATTTTGCTTTTAACTTTTACAGAGTTTTGTTGTTTACAGACATGCATGTTCCCAGATTAGTCATATATATATCCCCTCCTTCCCATCCCTCCCAACCATCACAGAGCACCCCTGAAGGATCCCCTTTTCTCACAGAGCAATGACTATAGTTATTTTCTTCACTTATGATAGTACAGGCCTTCATGCTACTTCCTTTATGCCTCCCACCCTCTGTTCCTTCCCCACAATGTCCATATGTCCACTGTCCATGTCTGTCTTTCTGTCGCTTCACTGCATGTGCCATCATCACCATCCTACTAGATTCCATATATATATGTTAATATACTGTATTTGTCCTTCTCTTTCTGACTGACTTCACTTTTGATGATACGTTCTAGATCCAGCCACCTCATTAGGGCTGATTCTTCTGCATTTCTCTTTACAACTGTGTAGTATTCCATTGTATATATGTACCAGAGCTTTTGGATCCATTCGTTCATCGATGGGCATCTAGGTTGCTTCCATGTTCTAGCTATTGTATAGAGAGCTGCAATGAACATTGGGGTACAGGTGCTTCTTTCAGATTTGATTTCATCAGGGTATAAGCCTACGAGTGGGATTGTTGGGTCGTATGGTGCTTCTGTTTTCAGTTTTTTAAGAAATCTCCAGACTATGGATACTCTTAACCTCAGAAAAAGTAAACTTTGTTATCATCTTTCTAGGCTGCAGAAGCCAAAATTGCGTTGTTAGTCACTCATTCGTGTCCACCTCTGTGTGACCCTATGGACTGTAGCCTGCCAGGCTCCTCTGTCCATAGGTTTCTCCAGGCAAGAGTACTGGAGTGGGCTGCCATGCCCTTCTCCAGGGGATCTTCCTGACCCAGGGATAGAACTTGCATCTCTTAAGTCTCCTGCATTGGCAGGTAGGTTCATTAGTGGTTGGTGAAAAGGTAATTTTGTAAAGGAAATTAACATTTGTCTTATCAGTCATCCTCCGGAAGTAGGTAATCTGGGGACAGGAAATGGGTAGTTTTTGAAATAAAGAAGAGAGGACTTCCTCCTCTCTGGTGCTGGAAGCAGTGCTGACATGAAGAGAGGGGAAGTGGTCCAAGTGGTTGAGGTGAATGGGCCCCAGGTGTGTAGAGCCCACTAAGGGTGAGGGGTACCACAGAACATTCTGCTTTTCAGGTGCTCTCAACAGGGGGCAGCGTCGGAAGCTGCTGATGGTGAACCATCAGCCCCAGTTCTCATTTTCAGACTTTTCAAATGCGAGTCAGATACCAGGCCCTGAATGTTGCAATTCCAGGGAACACATGTCAAGTTCTTGATATGTCTTGCTTGGCTGGAGTTGTGGGAGAAGCACCCCCTGCTCTATGGTGGAGAGGTGATTGGGGGCTCACAGCTCCCTGACAGCCCGGTCTCTGAAAAGCCTTCAGTCTTTAATTTCTCCAAGTCTTCTCTTCCATCCACCTCCCTTAACACTGAGGCTGGAAGCAGGTGTTGAGTCAATGAAGCCGAGATGTGTTCACATGCATGGAAACACAACTCTTCACCACAAGTGAGTACTAAGGACTGTTGTGTCACTCTTGAAGCTTTCTTGAAGTCCTTCAAGAAAATAGGAGACACCTCATTTAATATTGCTTTTAATTAAACTATTGTTTTTGTCATTTATATATGCAGGTGTGTCTATAGGCTTCCCTGATGTGTCTGTATGGTTTCCATGGTGGTTCAAGGGGTAAAGCATCTGCCTGCAGTGTAAAAGACACAGGAGACATGGGTTCAGTCCATGGGTTGGGAAGATCCCCTGGAGGAGGACATAACAACCGACTCCACTATTCTTGCCTGGGAAATCCCATAGACAGAGGAGCCTGCTGGGCTATAGTCCATGGGGTCACAAAGAGTCAAACATGACTGAGCATGTGTGAATGCAATGCGTGTCTGTATGGATATAAATCACATTCATATCTTGCAGAAGTCCATTTGGGAAACCTGGGCTAAGAAATTTCTAACTTCTACCAGATAGAATCAGTCCTAGTTTCTTCTGGAAGCAACCCTTACTTAGAGAGTCTTAGTCTGAATGATCCAAAATGCCACCAACGTTTTGCTGAAATGAAACTTTCGGTTGCAAAGTTGCCACTGAGTTTGGCACATCTTCCTAGCACAGGGGATTGGATTTGAATCGTTCGGCTCTATTTGGACCCAACAAAGCACAATTACACAACAGTCATTCTGGGCTTCTAAATGATGTCAGAGGATGGGGAACATATAAAACACAATTGTCTCATTTAGAGAAATTACCTAGGACCCCAACCTAACCATTATGAGGCTAACCAGCTTACTCAGGCTCAATTGCTCAGTTGTGTCTGACTCTCTGTGGTCCCATGAACTGTAACCCACCAGGCTCCTCTGTCCATGGAATTTTCCAGCCAAGACTACTGTAGCAGGTTGCCATTTCCATCTCCAGGGGATCATTCCAACCCAGAGATAGAACCCAAAGCTCATGCATATCCTGCATTGGCAGGAAGATTCTTTACTACTGAGCCACCTGGGAAGCCCCAGTCATCTTATTCATTGGCTCTATATTCTGAGATTACAGTATTCTCTATAAAGCTCCCATGAGGATTAGAAAATCTGTCTCCTCTGGGTAGATAGATTAGAAAGAGGTAGGACCCTAAGCAGGTGACCGCCACCCCATGGGCAAGATTGAGCTAGATTTCAGTTCTAGCTGGTAGGTTCAACCAGGTGCCATGAGCAGTGTACAGACTCTACAATTGTAAATGGTGAACCTAAACCTATTTTAAATAAAGTTAATATTTTCACTGTACATGCAATATTTAGTCATCAAAAATTAAGTGTATATAATAATGTAAAATTAACTTCTTTTCCCTACACCCATGGGTTCAGTCCATGGGTTGGGAAGATCCCCTGGAGGAGGACATAACAACCGACTCCACTATTCTTGCCTGGGAAATCCCATGGACAGAGGAGCCTGCTGGGCTATAGTCCATGGGGTCACAAAGAGTCAAACATGACTGAGCATGTGTGAATGCAATGCGTGTCTGTATGGATATAAATCACATTCATATCTTGCAGAAGTCCATTTGGGAAACCTGGGCTAAGAAATTTCTAACTTCTACCAGATAGAATCAGTCCTAGTTTCTTCTGGAAGCAACCCTTACTTAGAGAGTCTTAGTCTGAATGATCCAAAATGCCACCAACGTTTTGCTGAAATGAAACTTTCGGTTGCAAAGTTGCCACTGAGTTTGGCACATCTTCCTAGCACAGGGGATTGGATTTGAATCGTTCGGCTCTATTTGGACCCAACAAAGCACAATTACACAACAGTCATTCTGGGCTTCTAAATGATGTCAGAGGATGGGGAACATATAAAACACAATTGTCTCATTTAGAGAAATTACCTAGGACCCCAACCTAACCATTATGAGGCTAACCAGCTTACTCAGGCTCAATTGCTCAGTTGTGTCTGACTCTCTGTGGTCCCATGAACTGTAACCCACCAGGCTCCTCTGTCCATGGAATTTTCCAGCCAAGACTACTGTAGCAGGTTGCCATTTCCATCTCCAGGGGATCATTCCAACCCAGAGATAGAACCCAAAGCTCATGCATATCCTGCATTGGCAGGAAGATTCTTTACTACTGAGCCACCTGGGAAGCCCCAGTCATCTTATTCATTGGCTCTATATTCTGAGATTACAGTATTCTCTATAAAGCTCCCATGAGGATTAGAAAATCTGTCTCCTCTGGGTAGATAGATTAGAAAGAGGTAGGACCCTAAGCAGGTGACCGCCACCCCATGGGCAAGATTGAGCTAGATTTCAGTTCTAGCTGGTAGGTTCAACCAGGTGCCATGAGCAGTGTACAGACTCTACAATTGTAAATGGTGAACCTAAACCTATTTTAAATAAAGTTAATATTTTCACTGTACATGCAATATTTAGTCATCAAAAATTAAGTGTATATAATAATGTAAAATTAACTTCTTTTCTACACCCCAAAGGCGTGTATGCTGTTATATTTCCTGAGTATATTTTCAGTGGTTGTGATCATACTGTGTATATGGCTTTGAAAAGTCCTCTTTTAATATTGCATTGTAATACAAGTTCTTTTTATGTTCTACAAGTTCTCTAATGATGTAGTTTAAATGGTTCTTCCATGGATATCAATCATAAAGACACCATCATATCTTAAGGAACTCAGAGAAAGGTCAAAGATAGCTGAAAATGAACAGAGTATTCCAGAGACTGTCTTTCTAGAAAAGATTAAGAGAGAAAGATACATACAAGTGGAAACTCTGGGACCAAAATTTTGGCAGACACTTTCCCAGGGTTGGAGTCAAAGTCTGGTACTCACTGTGGTCCATGGTTCTCTCCATTTAAGGTAAGTTAGATTGAGATGTGCCTCCCTGGGCCACCTCGTACCAGCATGTCAAAACCAAGCATAGAATTTTATCCAAATAAGTTGCTTTAAAGTCAACTGAAAGGCACGCTTTAAAAATAGCCAGAGGCAAATGGAAAGTAACCTCTAAAAATTATATGAAAATAAAACATTTAAATATAAAATAGAAGCATTTAGTACATCTAATTAATCACCTCTGAGATGTTACGGACCTTGGGTAGCATTGGCCTGCATTTGGCAAACAAGAAGTGGAGGAAAAGGAATGAAATCACTCACTGTACTTCCAGTCACGTGAAGGCCAAGTTTTGGTGGATCTTAAAGAAACATGCAGGCAGCCACCCCACTCACTCCCCTCCTTGGAGAAGACCTGAGTTGAAGTTCAGGGTAAGCTTTTAGTAGCTGTTACTTGCAGAACATTGTGTTGTTTCCAGTCTTTTCATGTCTCTTTTCTGAAAGCCTCCCACCAGAGAAGTCTCCAATACTCTCTCTCTCCTCTCCATCTAATAAGTTCTGGAAGGGTCAAATTTGGCCAATTCCCTTTTAAGGAGAATTCAGAATTGTATGCATCATGAACTCTGGCCAGTCATGTCTATCCTCCCCGGCAGATCTAATAAGTTCTTTTGGAGGTATACAGTTACGATCTACAATTGTAAATGGTGAACCTAAACCTATTTTAAATAAAGTTAATATTTTCACTGTACATGCAATATTTAGTCATCAAAAATTAAGTGTATATAATAATGTAAAATTAACTTCTTTTCTACACCCCAAAGGCGTGTATGCTGTTATATTTCCTGAGTATATTTTCAGTGGTTGTGATCATACTGTGTATATGGCTTTGAAAAGTCCTCTTTTAATATTGCATTGTAATACAAGTTCTTTTTATGTTCTACAAGTTCTCTAATGATGTAGTTTAAATGGTTCTTCCATGGATATCAATCATAAAGACACCATCATATCTTAAGGAACTCAGAGAAAGGTCAAAGATAGCTGAAAATGAACAGAGTATTCCAGAGACTGTCTTTCTAGAAAAGATTAAGAGAGAAAGATACATACAAGTGGAAACTCTGGGACCAAAATTTTGGCAGACACTTTCCCAGGGTTGGAGTCAAAGTCTGGTACTCACTGTGGTCCATGGTTCTCTCCATTTAAGGTAAGTTAGATTGAGATGTGCCTCCCTGGGCCACCTCGTACCAGCATGTCAAAACCAAGCATAGAATTTTATCCAAATAAGTTGCTTTAAAGTCAACTGAAAGGCACGCTTTAAAAATAGCCAGAGGCAAATGGAAAGTAACCTCTAAAAATTATATGAAAATAAAACATTTAAATATAAAATAGAAGCATTTAGTACATCTAATTAATCACCTCTGAGATGTTACGGACCTTGGGTAGCATTGGCCTGCATTTGGCAAACAAGAAGTGGAGGAAAAGGAATGAAATCACTCACTGTACTTCCAGTCACGTGAAGGCCAAGTTTTGGTGGATCTTAAAGAAACATGCAGGCAGCCACCCCACTCACTCCCCTCCTTGGAGAAGACCTGAGTTGAAGTTCAGGGTAAGCTTTTAGTAGCTGTTACTTGCAGAACATTGTGTTGTTTCCAGTCTTTTCATGTCTCTTTTCTGAAAGCCTCCCACCAGAGAAGTCTCCAATACTCTCTCTCTCCTCTCCATCTAATAAGTTCTGGAAGGGGTCAAATTTGGCCAATTCCCCTTTTAAGGAGAATTCAGAATTGTATGCATCATGAACTCTGGCCAGTCATGTCTATCCTTCCAGACTCTGGCAATGACTTCTTATTAATATATTTAAAAGTTCCTTCACTTTTGTCCCTACGCTCTTATTAGATTTTAGGTCACAACTCATACATTTCATTCAGCGTTTATCGAGTATCCTTTGAGAAACACAAAGCAAATTCTATAATAAACTGTACTAAATAATTCAGGAGCATACAGTTCAATTGCCTATTTCTTCTGAATGGAAAAGGAAAGCAATACTGTTCATAAAAACTTCTAATGCTTCCCTGTAACTGAATTGATTGTGGTCCCAACATGAAATAGACAGTTGGCACAAAAGAAATGGAGTTAAGAGAGAACAATTTCTGAAAGTGACGGCAGGGTTCAGAGAAACACACAGGGACAATGAAGCATGCTGTGGCCAGCAATACTGAAAGTCTTTTACCACTCTCCCCCACACCAGATGGGACAAGCGAAGAGGCTCTTACCAAAACTGCCGAGAGCTATGGATCTAGCAGGACATGGTCTTCCTATTGGAACTGTGAATTTGACTAAAAGAAAGTATCCATGACCAAACTGTGATGCAGAAGGGACACAGATAAACACTCAAGCTTTCTCCCCGCCACCTCTAAACTCATGCTGATGACTCCCATTGACTGAATCCAACAATCTTTAGAGGTCAGTCTCTCAGGGCACAGGGAGTGATGGAGAAGCTAGGGAGTAGATTTGGAAGAGAAAATGAAGAACAGTAGGCATAATCTACCTTCTTTTGTCCCTTTACATTCACTTTCAGCGTTGGCTGGAAAATTCATGTCCTAGAATACACAAAACTCCATCAGCTATTCTATTGTCACTTAATGATGCCAATTTAGTCACATCCCACCTTGAACCTAAAGTATTAATACAAAGAAAGCTCTTTGTATAGGTAGTGAAGGGGGTGAGGAAGAAGACAAAAGGAACTATTAATTCATCTAAAGTTAGAGTTCACACTTCTGTAACTAGTTACAGGCATGAATTGATAACCATAGCTTTCTTCTACCATTCTACAATTACTACCTGCAGAGCCTCTCCTGCATCTTTTTTATCAGGTAATATAACCAACCCTCATCTCTTTTAAGGTCTTAGTCATTTATCATCTTTCTTTACTAGACTGTAACTGTTTTCTGTTGACCAGGGCTACTGAAAGAGGAAGAATTAAGAGGGAGCTAGAGAGTTTCTGGGTCCCAGATTTGTCTTTAATTTAGTCCTATTGAGTGATAGGGCACAAAGGGATAAAGCTAAAGTCTATTGCTTCCGGTTTTTTCTCATAAAACACATACCTTGAGATATGCACCCTTCTTTTTAAATATTTGCTTATTTTATTTATTTTGTTGTGCCAGATCTTAGTTGTGGCATGCAAACTCTTAGTTGCTGCATATGAGAATCTACTTCCCTGACCAGGGATCAACCATGAGCCCGTGACAGTTGGCACAAAAGAAATGGAGTTAAGAGAGAACAATTTCTGAAAGTGACGGCAGGGTTCAGAGAAACACACAGGGACAATGAAGCATGCTGTGGCCAGCAATACTGAAAGTCTTTTACCACTCTCCCCCACACCAGATGGGACAAGCGAAGAGGCTCTTACCAAAACTGCCGAGAGCTATGGATCTAGCAGGACATGGTCTTCCTATTGGAACTGTGAATTTGACTAAAAGAAAGTATCCATGACCAAACTGTGATGCAGAAGGGACACAGATAAACACTCAAGCTTTCTCCCCGCCACCTCTAAACTCATGCTGATGACTCCCATTGACTGAATCCAACAATCTTTAGAGGTCAGTCTCTCAGGGCACAGGGAGTGATGGAGAAGCTAGGGAGTAGATTTGGAAGAGAAAATGAAGAACAGTAGGCATAATCTACCTTCTTTTGTCCCTTTACATTCACTTTCAGCGTTGGCTGGAAAATTCATGTCCTAGAATACACAAAACTCCATCAGCTATTCTATTGTCACTTAATGATGCCAATTTAGTCACATCCCACCTTGAACCTAAAGTATTAATACAAAGAAAGCTCTTTGTATAGGTAGTGAAGGGGGTGAGGAAGAAGACAAAAGGAACTATTAATTCATCTAAAGTTAGAGTTCACACTTCTGTAACTAGTTACAGGCATGAATTGATAACCATAGCTTTCTTCTACCATTCTACAATTACTACCTGCAGAGCCTCTCCTGCATCTTTTTTATCAGGTAATATAACCAACCCTCATCTCTTTTAAGGTCTTAGTCATTTATCATCTTTCTTTACTAGACTGTAACTGTTTTCTGTTGACCAGGGCTACTGAAAGAGGAAGAATTAAGAGGGAGCTAGAGAGTTTCTGGGTCCCAGATTTGTCTTTAATTTAGTCCTATTGAGTGATAGGGCACAAAGGGATAAAGCTAAAGTCTATTGCTTCCGGTTTTTTCTCATAAAACACATACCTTGAGATATGCACCCTTCTTTTTAAATATTTGCTTATTTTATTTATTTTGTTGTGCCAGATCTTAGTTGTGGCATGCAAACTCTTAGTTGCTGCATATGAGAATCTACTTCCCTGACCAGGGATCAACCATGAGCCCCGTGCCTTAGGAGCATGGAGTCTTAGCTACTGGACTGCCAGGGAAGGCTCTATGTAACTTTCTAAAATGGCCTCCTATGAGCTCTACTTCCTAGTATTCGCACCCTTGTGTATACCTTCCCCTTGGCTGTGTAGATATGGGTGAGACTTATGAATTCATTCTAATGTTTAGAATATGGCAAAAATGATGCCATGTTACTCTTGAGATTAGGCAGTTCGGGATTTGACCTCCTTTGCCCTTTGTCTCTCTCCATACCCACTCCCCACCTTCCTCTTGCTGTCCTGGTATATTTGCTCTAATGAAGAAGCAAACTGACCTGTTGTCAGAAACCCTATGAAAAGGAACTGAGGCAACCTCCAGTAAATAGCCAAAAGAATTCAACAGCAACTACAGAACTGAATTCTGATGACAACCTTGAGTAAATTTGGAAGTGAATCCTTCCCCAGTTGTCTTCACATGAGATGCAACCTTGACAGACACCTTGACAGCAGCCCTGAAAGAGATCCTTAAGCAAAAAGTTCAACTAATAAATGCCTACTTTTTTAACCCATTAAATTTCAGAATAATTTCTTATACAGCAATAGATAAATGGGCTTCCCATGTGGCTCAGTGGTAAAGAATCTGCCTGCTAATGCAGGAACCGCAAGAGACTCAGGTTTGATCCCCAGGTTGGGAAGATCCCCTAGAGTAGAAAATGGCAACCCATTCCAGTATTCTTGCCTGGAAAATTCCATGGACAGAGGAGCCTGGCAGTCTACCTAGTTCATGGGGATGCAAAGAGTTTGACACGACTGAAGCAACTTAGCATGCACACTCAACACCCTGGAAGTTCTAACCTCACTAAGTGTCTTCTCCCAGCTGGCACAATAAGCACTTCAAGCAGGGCTTTCCATCCATTTATCAAGTCAGCTTCTCATCAATGACGGGACTCGGTGGATGTAAGTCATCAGTGATGGGACTCGGTGGATGGAAGTCCAGCAATGTGCTTTCTTCTTTCACCATAAAATAAGTTCCTATGTAAGAGGTGTAAAGTATAGAATAACATGACAATAGATAAAACATTTTAAAATCTGGAGCTGGTGGTGCTGGCAGAAGCTTTGCAAGCAGGGAAAGTTTGATTATAGTGAGAATGCCTCTATCTACCTATCTATCTATCCATCTATCTATCTGTTTTATGATCCCAGGCCATCGATGGTAGTGTTATCAGCTAGAAATGCCTGGGGGCACTCACTTGGACCCTGATGAGCTTCCCAAGGATATCTCTTCCCAAAATTGTATTATGAGTGGCCCAATACTTATGATTCTTACTATAATTACAAGACACCCTTCAGCAATAACTATTAGGAGACTCTGAAGAAAAAAGTTGTTACTTATACACCCTGGAGTGTACATGGCACAGCAGAGGGTGAACAGTCAGGTCATGGATAGACAGAATGCCAGCTCAGGGCCTGGGGTTCTGCTTTTATTGGGGTCAAGGGTGGGGATCTAAGGTCTTCCAAGCTCACCACTGATGAATTTAAAGCATGGGAAGAAAGAGGAAGGAAGAAAAATAGGGAGTTAAAACTGGGAGATAAATGGCCATTTACCTAAATCAACCAGAATCTCTACACAGAGGAACCGTATGGTGGGCTTGTGGGGTGGGAGGCAAGCACATGTGCTGTTCTGCTCTGCTCTGCCCCTCATCAAGTCCTGTGCCCAGCCAGTGTATATTAGAGATAGCCTTCATTGAAGAGGATTCTTCTTTAAAGTGAGTGCCTGGGCAATCAAAACTTAAATAAGACACTTGAATTACAAAAACAAAAGCCAACTGTCAGGGTTTACACTACACTGTGTATAAACACATTCACACACACACACACACACACACACACACACATTCTTTGTCTTGAAAATAAGAGGAAGATACTTACATCCTTAAGGGAAAAATTTCCAGACCACTGTATGCCTAGAAATTTTACCAATATACCAGACTCCTGAATTTTCAGCTTTTCTCTCAACGTCCCTGTATGTGTCTCAGAAACTATAAAAATTGTTAGTCCAATAAGATCCATGCCTTGTATGCAATAGACTAGCATGGTACTCAATAGGATATCAGGATAATCAAGTTCCCTCATGACAATATTAAAACAATAAGCAGGGCTTCCCTGGTGGTTTGGTAGATAAAAAGTCCACCTTGCAGTGCAAGAGACACCAGTTCAATTCCTGGCCTGGGAAGATCCCACGTGCCGCAGAGGGACTGGACCGGTGTGTCCGATTACAAGTCAGCACTCTGGAGTGCATGCACCCAGAGCCAATGCTCTGTAATGAGAGAGGCCGCTGCAGTGTGAGGCCCACACAGGCCAAAGAATAAAGATGGATGAAAATAAATAAATAACCAATAAAAGGGGCCAAAATTTAAAAAAAAAAAGAAAACGATAAGCAGGAGAACTGACAATGCCGCCAGAATCCTGTCATAAGAGAATGGACTCAATACTTATGATTCTTACTATAATTACAAGACACCCTTCAGCAATAACTATTAGGAGACTCTGAAGAAAAAGTTGTTACTTATACACCCTGGAGTGTACATGGCACAGCAGAGGGTGAACAGTCAGGTCATGGATAGACAGAATGCCAGCTCAGGGCCTGGGGTTCTGCTTTTATTGGGGTCAAGGGTGGGGATCTAAGGTCTTCCAAGCTCACCACTGATGAATTTAAAGCATGGGAAGAAAGAGGAAGGAAGAAAAATAGGGAGTTAAAACTGGGAGATAAATGGCCATTTACCTAAATCAACCAGAATCTCTACACAGAGGAACCGTATGGTGGGCTTGTGGGGTGGGAGGCAAGCACATGTGCTGTTCTGCTCTGCTCTGCCCCTCATCAAGTCCTGTGCCCAGCCAGTGTATATTAGAGATAGCCTTCATTGAAGAGGATTCTTCTTTAAAGTGAGTGCCTGGGCAATCAAAACTTAAATAAGACACTTGAATTACAAAAACAAAAGCCAACTGTCAGGGTTTACACTACACTGTGTATAAACACATTCACACACACACACACACACACACACACACACATTCTTTGTCTTGAAAATAAGAGGAAGATACTTACATCCTTAAGGGAAAAATTTCCAGACCACTGTATGCCTAGAAATTTTACCAATATACCAGACTCCTGAATTTTCAGCTTTTCTCTCAACGTCCCTGTATGTGTCTCAGAAACTATAAAAATTGTTAGTCCAATAAGATCCATGCCTTGTATGCAATAGACTAGCATGGTACTCAATAGGATATCAGGATAATCAAGTTCCCTCATGACAATATTAAAACAATAAGCAGGGCTTCCCTGGTGGTTTGGTAGATAAAAAGTCCACCTTGCAGTGCAAGAGACACCAGTTCAATTCCTGGCCTGGGAAGATCCCACGTGCCGCAGAGGGACTGGACCGGTGTGTCCGATTACAAGTCAGCACTCTGGAGTGCATGCACCCAGAGCCAATGCTCTGTAATGAGAGAGGCCGCTGCAGTGTGAGGCCCACACAGGCCAAAGAATAAAGATGGATGAAAATAAATAAATAACCAATAAAAGGGGCCAAAATTTAAAAAAAAAAAGAAAACGATAAGCAGGAGAACTGACAATGCCGCCAGAATCCTGTCATAAGAGAATGGACTCATGTCCTGGCTATATGAAGGCAATTTTCTTCTCGTTACCTCTGTCAGTGGATATTGGGGAAAAAATAAAACAATCAATGGTTGAGGCTATCACAGGGCACTGAGCTGAGCTCCCTGTGTATACAACGAGTTCCAATGAAAGGGAGGTCCAAGAGGGAGGGTATATATGTACACATACTGCTGATACAATTCATTGTACAGCAGAAACTAACACAACATCTTAAAGCAATTCTACTCCAATAAAAAAAAAAGCTGTGTACTAGATGACAGAAACTCGATTTCTTCTAGCTAACATCTCTCAACTTGAACTACTGCTGAAATTGGCATCACTATCTGAGTTTGTGATGATCTACTTATTCTCCAGCTATTTGGATTTTGCCCTGAACAAAGAGTTGCTTTAAACAGAGACTTATCACCCATGAATCTTTCAGGTCTTTCATGGTGGTGTCTATGTCCACAATTTCCCCCAGATATACACTGTTGCTTCTTTATCTGTAAGAACTGGTGGGCAATTCCTTCCTATCAAATATCAAAATGTCTCTCACTTAATGGGTCAGTGAATCATGAGGATTCTACCAGTTACTAAATATGTCTATTCCCAATTGTGTTTCCAACTCTGCGGCTGAGTAGCAAGTTGCCATAAATTTAGCTGCTTTTTAAAAATTCCTACTTATCATCTTTCAGTTCTGCAGGTGAACATTCTTGGGTGGACTGGACCAAGTTCTCTGCTTGAGGTCCTGCAAGTTCAAAATTAAGGTGTTGGCTGGGCTGGACTCTAATGGGAAAGCTCTGGAGAAGAATCTACTTCCAAATTTGTTCCAGTTGTTGGCAGAATTCTGTTCTTTGCAACTGGAGGACTGAGGTCTACATTGCCTTTCTGCCACTGGGGACTGCCCTCTGAGCCTCAAATCTCTGACTTCCTCTTCTGTCACTTCTTCCTTTATTTTGCTATAATAAAACTATGTTTTCAAAGGGCTCATGTAATTAGATGAGGCCCATTCAGATGAATGTGTCTCTTGACATAGTGACAGCTCATCATATTCAGATCCTGCACATGCTCAAAGAAAAGGATGCTACACAAGAGGTGAGAGTCACTGGAGTTGTTCATAGAAATCTACCTGCCACTTCAATGTACATTTGTGGTATGAGAATATTACCACAATGTGGCTCCACAAGCCCTTAATCCCTTGTGATGCCAAGACTTATAATTCATCACTTAACTTCCAAGTACCTCCAGTTTGAATGACATGACCACATTATTATATGTCATCTTTCTTAGGCTTCCCTGGTAGCTTAGAAGAACCCACCTGCAATGCAGAAGATGCAGGTCCACTCCCTGAGTTGGAAAGTTCTCCTGGAGAAAGAAATAGCAACCCGCTCTAGTATTCTAGCCTGGGAAATCCCAAGGACAGAGCGAAAAGAGTTGGACATGACTGAGCAACTGAGCACAGGTCTCTAAGGAACAGACATCAGTTTAGAGCTAGTAATTTCTGAGACCCAGATACTTCCCACTTCCTTGTTCACTTTCACCCTAGGTTTCTCTGAGGAAACTGGGGAAAGGTTCACCAGGTAAACTTCCCAAGAGTCTTTTTTCAAGGAGACCTGACCTCCAGCTATAGTTGAACTACCCTCTGGAAATAAGGACCATGAACTTAAGTCAGATTGGAAGGCAAGCATCACCTTAGTAGATTGTATATTTGTTTCAGTAACCCTACAGAAAGTAAGCAAGGTGAGTAGCAAGTTGCCATAAATTTAGCTGCTTTTTAAAAATTCCTACTTATCATCTTTCAGTTCTGCAGGTGAACATTCTTGGGTGGACTGGACCAAGTTCTCTGCTTGAGGTCCTGCAAGTTCAAAATTAAGGTGTTGGCTGGGCTGGACTCTAATGGGAAAGCTCTGGAGAAGAATCTACTTCCAAATTTGTTCCAGTTGTTGGCAGAATTCTGTTCTTTGCAACTGGAGGACTGAGGTCTACATTGCCTTTCTGCCACTGGGGACTGCCCTCTGAGCCTCAAATCTCTGACTTCCTCTTCTGTCACTTCTTCCTTTATTTTGCTATAATAAAACTATGTTTTCAAAGGGCTCATGTAATTAGATGAGGCCCATTCAGATGAATGTGTCTCTTGACATAGTGACAGCTCATCATATTCAGATCCTGCACATGCTCAAAGAAAAGGATGCTACACAAGAGGTGAGAGTCACTGGAGTTGTTCATAGAAATCTACCTGCCACTTCAATGTACATTTGTGGTATGAGAATATTACCACAATGTGGCTCCACAAGCCCTTAATCCCTTGTGATGCCAAGACTTATAATTCATCACTTAACTTCCAAGTACCTCCAGTTTGAATGACATGACCACATTATTATATGTCATCTTTCTTAGGCTTCCCTGGTAGCTTAGAAGAACCCACCTGCAATGCAGAAGATGCAGGTCCACTCCCTGAGTTGGAAAGTTCTCCTGGAGAAAGAAATAGCAACCCGCTCTAGTATTCTAGCCTGGGAAATCCCAAGGACAGAGCGAAAAGAGTTGGACATGACTGAGCAACTGAGCACAGGTCTCTAAGGAACAGACATCAGTTTAGAGCTAGTAATTTCTGAGACCCAGATACTTCCCACTTCCTTGTTCACTTTCACCCTAGGTTTCTCTGAGGAAACTGGGGAAAGGTTCACCAGGTAAACTTCCCAAGAGTCTTTTTTCAAGGAGACCTGACCTCCAGCTATAGTTGAACTACCCTAGAAGCTGGAAATAAGACCATGAATCCTCACTATGGCAACTTAAGTCAGATTGGAAGGCAAGCATCACCTTAGTAGATTGTATATTTGTTTCAGTACCAGGAACCCATTGATCATTTAGCCATCACCACAGTTTCCTGTGGGTCAAAACATTCTGACTGTCGCTCTTCCTTCCTGGGGCTTAATTTTATAATTGCACTCACTTATCTCTGACAATTAAGTTGCACCACAGGCCTCTACAATTCCTGGATCCCATTATTCCCATTGAAATTTGTGAGACCAATTTTCTTGCAGCATCTTCCACGGTCATCATGAGTCAGCAAAGCACAGTCATCATAGAACTTTTTAAGAAGTCCCTCCTTTTTGCCAGGAAAGTTCTAGCATTCAAATCTCTTTGACTCTAGAGTCCTGTTGATTCAAGGCTTCAATTACCCAACCTAGGAGATTATTCATGCCATTTCCAGCTGTATTGACATCAATACATTAATCTCAGTCTTAAATGTCCTCCATTGATAAATTTGTTGTGATTTCTTCATATATTATGTTCTATACTCTTAGAATAAAGTCCCATAATCTGTAGGCCTCTGCTGATAGCAGTCATCAAGACACTGCAAATCTAACAGTTTATAGATCTGGTAAAAATGGCTCCTGGAGAAGGGTCTATCAACCCACTCCAGTATTCTTGCCTAGACAGAGGAGCCTGGTGAGCTATCATCCATGGGGTCATAAAGAGTAGGACATGACTGAGTGACTGAGCATGCACACACACTTCAGCCGTAATACTATTCATATTTATTCATAAATAAGGGAAATGGTCATTCCTTCCCTTGAATATTGGCTGACTCTGTGATCTGTTCTGGACATCACAAGGTGGTGGAAGTGATATTATATAATGTCCCAAAAAAGGCCCAGGAAATCTTAAGAAATTAGGCAACTTCCCCACTTCCTTGTTCACTTTCACCCTAGGTTTCTGTGAGGAAAATGGGGAAAGGTTCACCAGGTAACCTTCCCAAGAGTCTTTTTTCAAGGAGACCTGACCTCCAGCTATAGTTGAACTACCCTAGAAGCTGGAAATAAGACCATGAATCCTCACTATGGCAACTTAAGTCAGATTGGAAGGCAAGCATCACCTTAGTAGATTGTATATTTGTTTCAGTACCAGGAACCCATTGATCATTTAGCCATCACCACAGTTTCCTGTGGGTCAAAACATTCTGACTGTCGCTCTTCCTTCCTGGGGCTTAATTTTATAATTGCACTCACTTATCTCTGACAATTAAGTTGCACCACAGGCCTCTACAATTCCTGGATCCCATTATTCCCATTGAAATTTGTGAGACCAATTTTCTTGCAGCATCTTCCACGGTCATCATGAGTCAGCAAAGCACAGTCATCATAGAACTTTTTAAGAAGTCCCTCCTTTTTGCCAGGAAAGTTCTAGCATTCAAATCTCTTTGACTCTAGAGTCCTGTTGATTCAAGGCTTCAATTACCCAACCTAGGAGATTATTCATGCCATTTCCAGCTGTATTGACATCAATACATTAATCTCAGTCTTAAATGTCCTCCATTGATAAATTTGTTGTGATTTCTTCATATATTATGTTCTATACTCTTAGAATAAAGTCCCATAATCTGTAGGCCTCTGCTGATAGCAGTCATCAAGACACTGCAAATCTAACAGTTTATAGATCTGGTAAAAATGGCTCCTGGAGAAGGGTCTATCAACCCACTCCAGTATTCTTGCCTAGACAGAGGAGCCTGGTGAGCTATCATCCATGGGGTCATAAAGAGTAGGACATGACTGAGTGACTGAGCATGCACACACACTTCAGCCGTAATACTATTCATATTTATTCATAAATAAGGGAAATGGTCATTCCTTCCCTTGAATATTGGCTGACTCTGTGATCTGTTCTGGACATCACAAGGTGGTGGAAGTGATATTATATAATGTCCAAGGCTAGATCTTAAGAAATAGGCAACTTCTACTTTCCCCTTGGACCACACCTTCTTCAAAGCCACTTGCATGCTAAGTGGTTTCAATTGGGTCCAACTCTTTTGCAACCGCATGGACTATAGTCCACCAGGCTCCTCTGACATGGAATTCCACAACCAAGAATACTGGAGTGGGTAGCCATTCCCTTCTCCAGGGGATCTTCCCAACCCAGGGATTATACCTGGGACCCTTGCATTGTGGACAGATTCTACCATCTGAGCCACCTGAAAGACACTTACCATGTAAGAAGACTCAGTACTGCTGGAAGAAAAGGTCATGTAGAAGGAGACCCCAAACTGTCTTCAGTGTTCCACATACAGCGAAGTGCCCAACCAAAGTACTGCCTGGTTGAGCCCTAACCCTCTGGGATGTCTGCAGAGGTCACCTATAGTGATTAGTTCAAGTCACTAAGTTCCAGGGTGGATTTACCCACTCAAGGCTAAACTAAAACAATAGTTTATCCCCTTTAGGAGCATGTCTTCTATGTGTGTCAGAACAGGAATTCTGACTGTCATGAGGAGCCTGGAGACAAAGAGGTAGTTAGAAGTCCTGAATTCAACAGTTGCCTAGGTGAGGTTAATAAAAGGATTTTATGAATGGGAAGACTTGCCCTCACACAAGGACAATAAGGAGTCTTCATTGTTAGCTGCAGCTGTAGCCATTCAAAATCCTCCCCCCCTCCCCCGCCTCCACCCCCCTCGTGCTTCAGGGTCTCTCCCCATCCTCCAGCCTTTTGCTTTTCTATAAGGAAGGCACCAGCCTTTAGCTCTGCAACTCCACAGCCCTAACAATCAGGTCCTGAGCTTGACCCTCAGCTGCTATTACTGGACATTAAGCACTCATTCAAAATGACCACAGGGGCCTTCTGATTCTGCTTTCTGTGTCTTCTCAAGGACATTCAAGTCTTGCAATTTGTCATTTGTCCTTTTCTCTGTATATATTCTCCAGTGCCACCAGATGCAACCTGCCCACATGACATCTCTGAAATCTCTGTTGTTGCCATAGTGACTAAGTATCTCAGTTCTTTGATCTCCTGAAGTTTTGGCCTCCACCAGCACTCTCCCATGCTACCACCAGTAATAATTTAAGTAACTGACACCAACACATGGCACAGATTACTAGCATCTCATTTTCCCCAGCAAGGAGGCTATTCATTATATGAGCAATCCAAATCCTGAATCCCATTTAACTAGCTCTGGCACAATCACTGTATGAGACAGGATCTTAGCTCAGAGTTTATTTTATTGTATTGTAATTTTACTTATTCATTTTTGATTGTGCTAGGTCTCCGTTGCTGTGCACAGACTTTCTCTAGTTGTGACAAGCAGGGTCTGGCTACTCTCTATTCGCACTGTGTAGGCTTCTTATTGTGGTGGCTTCTCTTGTTGTAGAGCATGGGCACCCTAATTCTTACGTCCCAGGTAGCAGAGAGAAGGTCAGTATTGACCCTGGCAACAACCTGGCAAGGCTGGTGCTACTACACTTATGTCACAGATGTCTTACCTGAGGCACATAGAGTTCCTAGGATGGCAGAATTGATGAGCCCAAAAGCTGTGCCTCCTGAATCCAAGTCTCATGTGTTTGCCTACAATGCACTCTAAGTGCTGTAGATGGTTTGAGATACCTCTGCTAAAGATAAGCCAACAGAAACAAAGATCAACTGCATTATAAATCTAGGTGTGCTACTGTGTTCCAACATGTTTCCCAAAATAAAATAAATTTATTTTGTTTCCCAAAATAAATCAGACCCTTGACCTCATCAAATGGCTATAATCAGACTGTTGGTCATGGGTCACACTTATAATTTCACCCCTGCCTTTCTAAAGCATGTTTTTGAAAGTTAAATGTATTTGGTGAAAAGGAAGAGGTTCTCAATATAGAAGTATTTTTAGGAAAGTATTTACCTTTTTTAAGAAAGCATTATCCTAAATCAAATGATCAATCATCATAGTTAACAGCTACTATAAATGGAGTTTTTTGCCCTATTCTAGTCACTGTAGGGCGAAATATCCCCAAAGCATTACCCTTTGGCATGTGACTTGCCCCTACTATTTATAAGATTAAGATTATGGGCACAAAATAGGATGGCTCACTTGATACGGAGCCTATGTCTTTTGGCTCTCTGATGTCACCTCCACCTGGGTGTGCAAGCTCTCAATGAAAACAACTCCTTGGCTCTTACTTGGTTCTTTCTCCTGTGAGTACATTCCTCCCCAGGAAGGAGGCTATTCATTATATGAGCAATCCAAATCCTGAATCCCATTTAACTAGCTCTGGCACAATCACTGTATGAGACAGGATCTTAGCTCAGAGTTTATTTTATTGTATTGTAATTTTACTTATTCATTTTTGATTGTGCTAGGTCTCCGTTGCTGTGCACAGACTTTCTCTAGTTGTGACAAGCAGGGTCTGGCTACTCTCTATTCGCACTGTGTAGGCTTCTTATTGTGGTGGCTTCTCTTGTTGTAGAGCATGGGCACCCTAATTCTTACGTCCCAGGTAGCAGAGAGAAGGTCAGTATTGACCCTGGCAACAACCTGGCAAGGCTGGTGCTACTACACTTATGTCACAGATGTCTTACCTGAGGCACATAGAGTTCCTAGGATGGCAGAATTGATGAGCCCAAAAGCTGTGCCTCCTGAATCCAAGTCTCATGTGTTTGCCTACAATGCACTCTAAGTGCTGTAGATGGTTTGAGATACCTCTGCTAAAGATAAGCCAACAGAAACAAAGATCAACTGCATTATAAATCTAGGTGTGCTACTGTGTTCCAACATGTTTCCCAAAATAAAATAAATTTATTTTGTTTCCCAAAATAAATCAGACCCTTGACCTCATCAAATGGCTATAATCAGACTGTTGGTCATGGGTCACACTTATAATTTCACCCTGCCTTTCTAAAGCATGTTTTTGAAAGTTAAATGTATTTGGTGAAAAGGAAGAGGTTCTCAATATAGAAGTATTTTTAGGAAAGTATTTACCTTTTTTAAGAAAGCATTATCCTAAATCAAATGATCAATCATCATAGTTAACAGCTACTATAAATGGAGTTTTTTGCCCTATTCTAGTCACTGTAGGGCGAAATATCCCCAAAGCATTACCCTTTGGCATGTGACTTGCCCCTACTATTTATAAGATTAAGATTATGGGCACAAAATAGGATGGCTCACTTGATACGGAGCCTATGTCTTTTGGCTCTCTGATGTCACCTCCACCTGGGTGTGCAAGCTCTCAATGAAAACAACTCCTTGGCTCTTACTTGGTTCTTTCTCCCTGTGAGTACATTCCTCCCCAGGAGAGAGGAGATCATTGCAGCATGGTGGAAACCTCACCCTGAACTCCCGATACTTGAAACCACTCACAGATATGTCATTGGCATGTCAGCAATAAGGTAACAGTTTGGGAGATTTTCAGTGACATTTCTAAGTCACCTGAATGGTAGAGAGAAAGGCCCAGCTGTCCTGTGCTCCATTCAGTGGATAAGCATTAGGGCTGGTCTGTTGGGAAATGCAAGTGATGAGTTTCTTCCTGAAAGGCAGAATCCTAATACCTGGTGCTGCTGTTGGGAGACACTGGTGAAGATTTTTGGTGGCTAGATTATAGGTTTGCTACTATTGATGCTTGCTTGTAAATAAAATATACCCACACAATAGTGCTTTGACATTCTCTCCTAACTTTACCTATTAAGCCAGTTCACCCTCCTTGCTATTCTAGATCTCCTTTGAGTCAGCAATAGGAGAGCCTGAGCTTTACCTCCAAGCCTGTCCCCCTTGGTCTGCAGGATGCAAAGCTTGAGTTCCAGGCACAGAACCCTCTCCCGCACACTTTTGCCACCACACCTGGGTACATCGAGTACCAGATTTCTTTTCAGAACCTCAGGAGTCTGCTGATCTTCTCCCTCCCGCTTTATGAATCAGCAAGCTCCCAGGTAGGCATCAGGGATTCTTGTCAAACCTTAGACTATGTGGGACATCTAGAGATTATCTCTTTTCAGAAAGCTTCGAAGGGAGGATGCTGTCCCCGGCACTCTGGCAGACAGTCCCTGCCTTGCCTGGAGAACAGCTCATTTCTCCATTACCCGCTGTGCTGCTTCCTCTTTGGGCAAGTGTGAGTCTGGCTCTGGTCTGAAATCACCTTCCAGCATCTCCTCAGCTTTGAGCAACAGTGCAGCTCCTGGGGTTACCCAGCTCAAGGAGTGCCTCCTGCCTCTGGCACTGAGTCTTGCCTACTATTTATAAGATTAAGATTATGGGCAAATAGGATGGCTCACTTGATACGGAGCCTATGTCTTTTGGCTCTCTGATGTCACCTCCACCTGGGTGTGCAAGCTCTCAATGAAAACAACTCCTTGGCTCTTACTTGGTTCTTTCTCCCTGTGAGTACATTCCTCCCCAGGAGAGAGGAGATCATTGCAGCATGGTGGAAACCTCACCCTGAACTCCCGATACTTGAAACCACTCACAGATATGTCATTGGCATGTCAGCAATAAGGTAACAGTTTGGGAGATTTTCAGTGACATTTCTAAGTCACCTGAATGGTAGAGAGAAAGGCCCAGCTGTCCTGTGCTCCATTCAGTGGATAAGCATTAGGGCTGGTCTGTTGGGAAATGCAAGTGATGAGTTTCTTCCTGAAAGGCAGAATCCTAATACCTGGTGCTGCTGTTGGGAGACACTGGTGAAGATTTTTGGTGGCTAGATTATAGGTTTGCTACTATTGATGCTTGCTTGTAAATAAAATATACCCACACAATAGTGCTTTGACATTCTCTCCTAACTTTACCTATTAAGCCAGTTCACCCTCCTTGCTATTCTAGATCTCCTTTGAGTCAGCAATAGGAGAGCCTGAGCTTTACCTCCAAGCCTGTCCCCCTTGGTCTGCAGGATGCAAAGCTTGAGTTCCAGGCACAGAACCCTCTCCCGCACACTTTTGCCACCACACCTGGGTACATCGAGTACCAGATTTCTTTTCAGAACCTCAGGAGTCTGCTGATCTTCTCCCTCCCGCTTTATGAATCAGCAAGCTCCCAGGTAGGCATCAGGGATTCTTGTCAAACCTTAGACTATGTGGGACATCTAGAGATTATCTCTTTTCAGAAAGCTTCGAAGGGAGGATGCTGTCCCCGGCACTCTGGCAGACAGTCCCTGCCTTGCCTGGAGAACAGCTCATTTCTCCATTACCCGCTGTGCTGCTTCCTCTTTGGGCAAGTGTGAGTCTGGCTCTGGTCTGAAATCACCTTCCAGCATCTCCTCAGCTTTGAGCAACAGTGCAGCTCCTGGGGTTACCCAGCTCAAGGAGTGCCTCCTGCCTCTGGACAGTTACCAGGGCACAGTCACTGAGTCTTGAATTCTCCAGAGAAGCAGCCCTATTCCCTTCCTTGAGTACTTTTTGTAAATAAACATAGGTCAAAGTGTTTTCTCTCTCGGGAACATATCCCTTTTTTGCCTTTAAGCCTTCTTATAGAATGGGGGAGTGCTCAGTCATGTCTAACTCTTTGCGACCCCATGGACTATAGCCCACCAGTCTCTTCTGTCCATGAGGTGTTCTAGGCAAGAATACCAGAGTGGATTTCCATGCCCTACTCCAGGGGATATTCTGCATCTCTTGCATTGGCAGGTGGATTCATTATCACTGCGTCCCCTGGGAAGCTTTAGAATGAGGGGCTCTTATTCCTAAAAGGCACCTCAAAAATTTGTACAAGTGTTGTAGATGTTTCTGGGGATTAAAAACACCTTTCATGGTCACTCAAAGGAGACCAGGTAAGCAACCTCGTCTCTCTCTCTCTTCCTGTGTGTTCTGTGGGCCCCAAAGTGACAGCAACAGAAAAGATATGAGATGGGAAGAGTCACACACACTCCCCGAGTCCCCCAACACACACAAACCCACAACAGGAAGGCCCCTGGGGTTTGCCCTGGGCAGGTGGCTGAGAACCTGGCCAAGATTCCATGAAAGCAAAGGTTGTCATGCCAAGAAGCCAGTCCAGGCTAAACCACCCTAAGCAGAAATGAGAGGGGTGAGACTGAGGGATGGAGGGCTGTGCTCCTCCACGCTGAAAGAGGCTGCTCCTTCCAGGGAATTTTGCTCATTAGCCAGAGCCAGGTTCAGTCAAGAAGCCAGTCCAGGCTAAACCAGGGATTCTTGTCAAACCTTAGACTATGTGGGACATCTAGAGATTATCTCTTTTCAGAAAGCTTCGAAGGGAGGATGCTGTCCCCGGCACTCTGGCAGACAGTCCCTGCCTTGCCTGGAGAACAGCTCATTTCTCCATTACCCGCTGTGCTGCTTCCTCTTTGGGCAAGTGTGAGTCTGGCTCTGGTCTGAAATCACCTTCCAGCATCTCCTCAGCTTTGAGCAACAGTGCAGCTCCTGGGGTTACCCAGCTCAAGGAGTGCCTCCTGCCTCTGGACAGTTACCAGGGCACAGTCACTGAGTCTTGAATTCTCCAGAGAAGCAGCCCTATTCCCTTCCTTGAGTACTTTTTGTAAATAAACATAGGTCAAAGTGTTTTCTCTCTCGGGAACATATCCCTTTTTTGCCTTTAAGCCTTCTTATAGAATGGGGGAGTGCTCAGTCATGTCTAACTCTTTGCGACCCCATGGACTATAGCCCACCAGTCTCTTCTGTCCATGAGGTGTTCTAGGCAAGAATACCAGAGTGGATTTCCATGCCCTACTCCAGGGGATATTCTGCATCTCTTGCATTGGCAGGTGGATTCATTATCACTGCGTCCCCTGGGAAGCTTTAGAATGAGGGGCTCTTATTCCTAAAAGGCACCTCAAAAATTTGTACAAGTGTTGTAGATGTTTCTGGGGATTAAAAACACCTTTCATGGTCACTCAAAGGAGACCAGGTAAGCAACCTCGTCTCTCTCTCTCTTCCTGTGTGTTCTGTGGGCCCCAAAGTGACAGCAACAGAAAAGATATGAGATGGGAAGAGTCACACACACTCCCCGAGTCCCCCAACACACACAAACCCACAACAGGAAGGCCCCTGGGGTTTGCCCTGGGCAGGTGGCTGAGAACCTGGCCAAGATTCCATGAAAGCAAAGGTTGTCATGCCAAGAAGCCAGTCCAGGCTAAACCACCCTAAGCAGAAATGAGAGGGGTGAGACTGAGGGATGGAGGGCTGTGCTCCTCCACGCTGAAAGAGGCTGCTCCTTCCAGGGAATTTTGTAGCTTCATTAGCCAGAGCCAGGTTCAGTCAAGAAAATTAACTGAAGTCTGTGGTCCTGTGCTTTCAGAAAGGACCTCGGCCGCCATGCATTGTTGTTGCAGACAAGACACATCCTGGTATTATAGCCTATGCCTCCCCTCTCTCTAGTCAGTCAGAGGAGCCTGGGAACATTTCTTAAAGGAGCGGAACTGGATTTACTTGGAAGTGTCCATGTTGGGTCCTCACAAGACAAAGGGGTATTGTTCCAAAGAAAAATGAACAGGAATTAATTTCCTGAGTACATGTATGTGTGTGTGTGTGTATGAGTGTCTGTGTGTTAGGAGTGTGTGTATGTGTGTTAGTAGGTGTATCAATGACTGAATGAATCATCCAAGGAAGTATGTGGATGTCATACAACAATGACTGGAGAAGCTCAGACATTGGTCTTGGAGTCAAGGAAGGCTACACTTTAGTCTGTTTAGGGCTGATCTGGCCTTTCCAGATTGGATATTTCAA
This sequence comes from Tragulus kanchil, assembly GCA_022376925.1. Lineage (NCBI taxonomy): Eukaryota > Metazoa > Chordata > Mammalia > Artiodactyla > Tragulidae > Tragulus > Tragulus kanchil. The sequence continues at coordinate 183,608,271 of JAIOJX010000004.1, read as the reverse complement.
GGACTTTGAGACCATAGTTGAACTATGCAAGTACGATTTCATTTAAGATTGTATACAAATGAATGTATGGCTGATTCACTTTGCTGTGAAACTAACACCCCATTTTAGCAGAAACTAACGCACCATTGTAAAAGCAGTAACACATTGTGTACAAACAAGTTCATAAGACAATAATTAGTTCTACAGTTCTTCGAAAAAATGCATATATGAATATATGCCTGGCTCTGGTCCAAAATCTATCTATTCACCTGGATACCTATCAATCTATGTATCATTCATATCACACCCTCTGGAAGAAGACTGAGGATGAATATCATGGCTGAGTTTTCAGCCTTCAGTGTCAGTAGCAGAAAGGGCACCTTTTCCTCCCCAAACCTCCCACTTGCTTCTAACAAGCCCATCCAACCAACAATACTACTGTGAGGGCCCAAGTCAACTAGCTTAACAGATTCCTGTTTTCAGGATCTGGCACATTTTTATGCTTGCCCTCAATGGGGGACAGGGCTTCCTGGAATATCTTCCACACACAGGTGGAGAATTTTCAGATGAACTCAAAGTTTAACATAACTGCCCATGAAGCGTGCATGCCAAGAAGCCAGTCCAGGCTAAACCACCCTAAGCAGAAATGAGAGGGGTGAGACTGAGGGATGGAGGGCTGTGCTCCTCCACGCTGAAAGAGGCTGCTCCTTCCAGGGAATTTTGTAGCTTCATTAGCCAGAGCCAGGTTCAGTCAAGAAAATTAACTGAAGTCTGTGGTCCTGTGCTTTCAGAAAGGACCTCGGCCGCCATGCATTGTTGTTGCAGACAAGACACATCCTGGTATTATAGCCTATGCCTCCCCTCTCTAGTCAGTCAGAGGAGCCTGGGAACATTTCTTAAAGGAGCGGAACTGGATTTACTTGGAAGTGTCCATGTTGGGTCCTCACAAGACAAAGGGGTATTGTTCCAAAGAAAAATGAACAGGAATTAATTTCCTGAGTACATGTATGTGTGTGTGTGTGTATGAGTGTCTGTGTGTTAGGAGTGTGTGTATGTGTGTTAGTAGGTGTATCAATGACTGAATGAATCATCCAAGGAAGTATGTGGATGTCATACAACAATGACTGGAGAAGCTCAGACATTGGTCTTGGAGTCAAGGAAGGCTACACTTTAGTCTGTTTAGGGCTGATCTGGCCTTTCCAGATTGGATATTTCAAGGACTTTGAGACCATAGTTGAACTATGCAAGTACGATTTCATTTAAGATTGTATACAAATGAATGTATGGCTGATTCACTTTGCTGTGAAACTAACACCCCATTTTAGCAGAAACTAACGCACCATTGTAAAAGCAGTAACACATTGTGTACAAACAAGTTCATAAGACAATAATTAGTTCTACAGTTCTTCGAAAAAATGCATATATGAATATATGCCTGGCTCTGGTCCAAAATCTATCTATTCACCTGGATACCTATCAATCTATGTATCATTCATATCACACCCTCTGGAAGAAGACTGAGGATGAATATCATGGCTGAGTTTTCAGCCTTCAGTGTCAGTAGCAGAAAGGGCACCTTTTCCTCCCCAAACCTCCCACTTGCTTCTAACAAGCCCATCCAACCAACAATACTACTGTGAGGGCCCAAGTCAACTAGCTTAACAGATTCCTGTTTTCAGGATCTGGCACATTTTTATGCTTGCCCTCAATGGGGGACAGGGCTTCCTGGAATATCTTCCACACACAGGTGGAGAATTTTCAGATGAACTCAAAGTTTAACATAACTGCTCCCCCAGCTGAATGCAACCATTACATGATCTCCCTTCCTCAGGAAGCCCGTTGGGATCCCCAACAGAGAACAGACCATGACTACTGGGACCATACCACTAGCTCACACCATCCCTCACTGACTTGGTCTCTTAGAATGGCCCCCACCTCACCCCTACACCTGCTAGGCCCATTTTCAGGAGCCTTCAGAGAAGTTAAAAATAGTTCCTCATCAGAAAAAGCTTGAGCCCCCTGCTTTAATGTGAAAACCTTTGAGAATGGCCTTTTTAGCTTCAAAGCCACCATGGTGGGTGACACATCAAAGACAGGGCAGGGTTAGCCTTTGATGTTCTGGTGTTGTTAAAGCAATGGTCCTAACCTTTTTCTAGGTCATAGACCTGTCTGCAAACCTAATGAAACCTATGGAGCCACATACCATAAAAATACACGAGTTTAATGAAAAAGTTGCCTGTAATTGATGTGGCCTGGTGGACCCCCTAAACACTACTCTGAGACCCCAAGATAAAAATTTCTACTCGAACATCACAACTAAGAAGTATACATCAAGTTGTCTTTCCATGTCTTCTCTGATGAACCTCAGTGGTCATTGATTCCTTTGATCTTGTTTCTCAGTATTTTTACTTTTTCTGATTTCTCAGAGATCTGCTACATTAACCCATTCATCCGGGACTGACATTCAGTACGTACAATTTTTGATTTTTATGTTAGAGTCATTGTTCCTTCTGCATAAGACAATGGGCATATATGAATATATGCCTGGCTCTGGTCCAAAATCTATCTATTCACCTGGATACCTATCAATCTATGTATCATTCATATCACACCCTCTGGAAGAAGACTGAGGATGAATATCATGGCTGAGTTTTCAGCCTTCAGTGTCAGTAGCAGAAAGGGCACCTTTTCCTCCCCAAACCTCCCACTTGCTTCTAACAAGCCCATCCAACCAACAATACTACTGTGAGGGCCCAAGTCAACTAGCTTAACAGATTCCTGTTTTCAGGATCTGGCACATTTTTATGCTTGCCCTCAATGGGGGACAGGGCTTCCTGGAATATCTTCCACACACAGGTGGAGAATTTTCAGATGAACTCAAAGTTTAACATAACTGCTCCCCCAGCTGAATGCAACCATTACATGATCTCCCTTCCTCAGGAAGCCCGTTGGGATCCCCAACAGAGAACAGACCATGACTACTGGGACCATACCACTAGCTCACACCATCCCTCACTGACTTGGTCTCTTAGAATGGCCCCCACCTCACCCCTACACCTGCTAGGCCCATTTTCAGGAGCCTTCAGAGAAGTTAAAAATAGTTCCTCATCAGAAAAAGCTTGAGCCCCCTGCTTTAATGTGAAAACCTTTGAGAATGGCCTTTTTAGCTTCAAAGCCACCATGGTGGGTGACACATCAAAGACAGGGCAGGGTTAGCCTTTGATGTTCTGGTGTTGTTAAAGCAATGGTCCTAACCTTTTTCTAGGTCATAGACCTGTCTGCAAACCTAATGAAACCTATGGAGCCACATACCATAAAAATACACGAGTTTAATGAAAAAGTTGCCTGTAATTGATGTGGCCTGGTGGACCCCCTAAACACTACTCTGAGACCCCAAGATAAAAATTTCTACTCGAACATCACAACTAAGAAGTATACATCAAGTTGTCTTTCCATGTCTTCTCTGATGAACCTCAGTGGTCATTGATTCCTTTGATCTTGTTTCTCAGTATTTTTACTTTTTCTGATTTCTCAGAGATCTGCTACATTAACCCATTCATCCGGGACTGACATTCAGTACGTACATATGATTTAGGTTGTATTGTTTTCATGTTAGTAGCCATTCTGATTGGTAAGCGTTCATGTCTCATAGGTTTGTTTTGAGTATTACCCACTGCATTCATCATTCATCCATTCATCTATAGATCCATCCATCCAACTACTCATTAAACACCAGTCAGTCATTTTTTTCTAGGAACAATCCCCTGGACTAGGAAGGTAAGAGAAAGCAGACATTGACTCTCTGCCTTCATGTCATTTACAGTTTAAAGAAGAGATGGACAAATAAACAGAAAAGACAAAGTAATGGGATAAATGCTCAGGACACTTTGAGAGCATACAGAACGGAATTTTAGTCCATACTTGGGACAGGGGATAAGGAAGCTTTTCCAAAGAAAAATTATGTATGTTTGAGAATAAAAGATAAGTGTAATTACCCAAATATAGTCCAAGTGGAAGAGCAGAAGAAAGAATGTGCAATTGTCCAGAGATCTGAGTTTTATTCTGAAGGCAAAGGAGAGTAACTGCAAGATTTTAAGCAGGATAACAATGATCAGAAATGAGTTTTCCAAAGGTCACTCCAGTTTTGCAGAGAAGAGAATGGATGGCGAAATCAAGTCTACAGGCAGGAAGCCAGTTAGAGACCTGTTCCAATACTCCAAATGGTACCCTAGACTGGATCACGGTAGCCAGATTGGAAGAAAGGGATGATCTGGTGAGACAAAGAGGATGGAGATGATAAGATTTGATGACTGGCTGAGTTAGAGCAGAGAGAAGAGGACTAGCCAAGGATGATCCTGTGGTTTCTAGGACAGGCAACTGAATAGCTGGATCCACTACTTACAGAATAGTGGGAAAGAATCCAACTGGGCAGAGAGGCAAGATGATAAAATAATTGCAGCTTTGGACATGTTGAGTTTGTGTTGCCTACAAGACATCAATATGGGCTTTCCAGGATCAAATAGTAAAAAATCTCCCTGCAGGAGATCCAATGGACTATAGCCCACCAGGTTCCTATGTCCATGGGATTTTTCAGGAAAGAGCATTGGAATGGGTTGCCATTTAATTCTTCAGGCGATCTTCCCAATACTTTTTCTGATTTCTCAGAGATCTGCTACATTAACCCATTCATCCGGGACTGACATTCAGTACGTACATATGATTTAGGTTGTATTGTTTTCATGTTAGTAGCCATTCTGATTGGTAAGCGTTCATGTCTCATAGGTTTGTTTTGAGTATTACCCACTGCATTCATCATTCATCCATTCATCTATAGATCCATCCATCCAACTACTCATTAAACACCAGTCAGTCATTTTTTTCTAGGAACAATCCCCTGGACTAGGAAGGTAAGAGAAAGCAGACATTGACTCTCTGCCTTCATGTCATTTACAGTTTAAAGAAGAGATGGACAAATAAACAGAAAAGACAAAGTAATGGGATAAATGCTCAGGACACTTTGAGAGCATACAGAACGGAATTTTAGTCCATACTTGGGACAGGGGATAAGGAAGCTTTTCCAAAGAAAAATTATGTATGTTTGAGAATAAAAGATAAGTGTAATTACCCAAATATAGTCCAAGTGGAAGAGCAGAAGAAAGAATGTGCAATTGTCCAGAGATCTGAGTTTTATTCTGAAGGCAAAGGAGAGTAACTGCAAGATTTTAAGCAGGATAACAATGATCAGAAATGAGTTTTCCAAAGGTCACTCCAGTTTTGCAGAGAAGAGAATGGATGGCGAAATCAAGTCTACAGGCAGGAAGCCAGTTAGAGACCTGTTCCAATACTCCAAATGGTACCCTAGACTGGATCACGGTAGCCAGATTGGAAGAAAGGGATGATCTGGTGAGACAAAGAGGATGGAGATGATAAGATTTGATGACTGGCTGAGTTAGAGCAGAGAGAAGAGGACTAGCCAAGGATGATCCTGTGGTTTCTAGGACAGGCAACTGAATAGCTGGATCCACTACTTACAGAATAGTGGGAAAGAATCCAACTGGGCAGAGAGGCAAGATGATAAAATAATTGCAGCTTTGGACATGTTGAGTTTGTGTTGCCTACAAGACATCAATATGGGCTTTCCAGGATCAAATAGTAAAAAATCTCCCTGCAGGAGATCCAATGGACTATAGCCCACCAGGTTCCTATGTCCATGGGATTTTTCAGGAAAGAGCATTGGAATGGGTTGCCATTTAATTCTTCAGGCGATCTTCCCAATCCAGGGATCAAACTCACTTTTCCTGTGTCTCCTGCACTGGCAGCAGATTCTTTACTACTGACCCACATGGGAAGACAGTTATAATGCCTGATAAAATGTAAATACTATCTAAACAGTTACTGGCATGCAGCAAATTCAAGTTGTACTTTTTGGAACTTTCTGGCAATTTTTCAAAAATATTTTTGATTTGCATTTGGTTGAATCCACACATGTGGAACCCATGGATACGGAGGGCCAGTTGCATATCATTCACTTGTTATTTACTTTTATATTTTGCTGTCTGTCTGCACCACTAAATATAAGTTGCATGAGGGTAAAAATCTTTGTTTTGTTCATTTCTATTTTCAAAGAATAAAACTTAGCACATAATAAGTTCTCAGTAAATACACATTGACCAAATGAAAGCAAGAACGACAGTCAAACAAGCTCTTGTGGCATCACCCAGTTCCCTCCCAAGCTCATTTAAATTCATAAGAGATTTTCTTCTTGATTTTCAAAGTTCTGCATTCAGAATCACAAAGCAAAAACAAAAACTTACTTCATGTCTCAGAACAACAACTGTAGCAAACGATAACAATGACAAAAGCTTTGTTTGTTGAGATGGTTGTCTCTTCCTGGAGCACAGATCCACTCAGAACTTTTACTGCCTCCTAGGTTTCAGACCACAACTGTGGTTAGGTTGATCAGTGAACCTGAAGTAGTACAGTGTACTAGGGTAATTAACCCTCAATCCCTATCTCAAAATACTACCCTCGATCTATCCTTGAGGGGAATGGATGAAGAAGATGTTGTACATGTATACAATGGAATGTTGAAAGTGAAAGTCACTCAGGTGTGTGCAACTCTTTGCAACCCCATGGACTGCAGCCGCCCAAGCTCCTCTTTCCATGAAATTCTCCAGGAAAGAATACTGGAGTATGTTGCCATTTCCTTCTCCAGGAGATCTTCCTTACCCAGGTATTGAACTTGGGTCTTCTGCATTGTAGGCAGATTCTTTACCTTCTGAGCCACCAAGGAAGCCCCATCCTTGGGGCATTCTTTGGTTAAGCCAGACAGTCTTACTTAAATCATCACTTGACCTTGGTTCTGCTTCCTAGAAGGAAAAAGGATAAGGCTCCCCTTTCTTCTATGCAGCAGGCTTTCAGAAGTTGGAAGACCAAGGTTATGCCTTCAGCCTTTGCATTTCCTTTCACTGTCCCACCTCCTTGTCTTCTCATTTAAATATCTCCTGGTCTTTTATCCCTTCAATGCCCTCATGGCATCCTCTGCATGAGCTCAAATTTGCCTCTGTCCTTCTTATAGCTAGGCCCCAAGACTGGGCACCATATTCTAGATGTAACGTGGCAGGTGCATGGTTGAACAGGAGCAGAATCCCACCCCATTGTTTTATTTATATGTGCAGTCATTTCATATTGGTCCAGAGCATTGAATATTATCCTAGGGGCAATGGAGGGTGACTGCAGGAGAATGAGGATTAGAATTGAATTCCTCTGAGACCACTCCAGCTCTCCAGAGAAAAGAATGTTTGAGAGGGATCGGGTCTAAAGGCAGGAAGTCAGGTAGAAAGCTGTTGCTTTGTTCCAGGTGGCAGTGGGTTCATTTGGAACTTCCAGGCTATAAATGCTCTTAGCACATGTTCTGTGAAGCTGGATTACCTCTGTCTTATGCTTTTGAGCTCAGATTTCAGCTTCTTATTCAAGGGTTGGGAGACAAAGGTGCTCATTTTTTCTTAATCCTTTATTCATTTATATTACGGCTTCTTTTTTGTGTTCCTATAACATGTTTTTCAAAATTTGCTTGCAATTTTTCTGAATATTCAGGTTGATTATTAAAATTCTCTCACCCCCACTCAAGAACCTGGCAGTCTTTTGAAGGGGGACCATGGGCCTTTTTCATTTTATATCCTCTATAGCACATAGCCAAGTGCTTTGTATGTAGCTAACCTCGTTGTATTGGTTGAATTAAGCTTAGGGGAATAGGGCTGAATTAAAAACTGCTGTTAAAATGCAAATATGCTATCCGGGCTTCACAAGACATTAAGGTACCCATTAAAACCTTGGCATGGAGCAATTTATTGAATCAGTTAATAACCACCCAGTAAGCAGTGAAGGGCTGAAACTCAGGGAAGTATAGACTTGAGAGAGCATCTTGAAAGAGGGTTATGGGGAGCAGAAATGAGACACAAACCTAGCTTGGTTGTAGGGTAAATAGTTTGAACCTTTCACCCAATAAAAGGAACAGGAACCTTGAAAGTGAAAGCGTTAATATCCAATGCTTTCAGACCCGACAGAATGTAATCCACCAAGCTCCTCTGTCCATGAAATTCTCCAGGGAAGAATACTGGATGGGTTGTCATTTCCTTCTCCAGGGGATCTTCCCAACCCGGCAATCGAACGTGGGTCTTCTGCATGGCAGGCAGCTTCTTTACCATCTGAGCCACCAGAGGAACCTTGAAATCAATGTAAATAGAGTTTTGGTTCCAATGCTGCTCTGTGACCTTGGGATCAATCCTTCTGGACCATGGTCTTATACAGTTGAATGGCAAAGACTGGTCCAGCTTATTTTTCCTTTTTGAAGGTTCCATGCATTACAATCAGGGGCAGGTGTTTCCCTGATGTGCTATAGACTGATGCCTAGCGTGTAGTAAGCATTCAAAGAATACTGATTCTTTTTTGAATGAATGAAAGTGACCACAGAGCATTAGCCTGACATAGGTGTGAAAGTCAATGCTGCTGTTTCCCACCAGCTTTCTCTGGTTAAGTTCACAGTGTCTCCCTCTTTCAACCTATGAAATGGGAAGATGCCTTCCTATCACCTGACTCTTAATTTATCTCAAAGATTCAATGAGGTCTACAAAGCATCTTGCACATAGCAGTTCAATAAGGACTGATTCTCTCTTGAAGCTAACACATCCAATGCCATTGCTACCCATTTATGGCCAGAAAAGAAATTGTTAGCATCTGGATTTATCTGAAAATTTTCCTTCCAATTTCTAACTGAATATGACATACACTATTTCCAGTGGACTTTTCCTCACTCTCTGTTTGTGAGCTTGGACTGAGGTTTTATGCACTCAGGTGCCTTCACTTGCTTTCTCCCAAAGAAAGAAACCAAAACGTACATATGTTCATTCACCCCTTTGGAGCGAGAGCAGTAAACAACCAACCAGCTGTAGGAACAAAGCCCCAGCCCTGTGTGGCTATGAATTTCTAGCAGCCCTCACATAAATGGGTAAATGGCCCCCACTAGAGCAGAGAGTTTACAACTCACAGGTGCAAGAATGATTTTTCAATTAGGGATAATATTGTTCTTCATCATGTTTTTCTGGAACCTTGCAGAAGGAGGGGCTCCAGTTAGGTGGGAACTCAGCACCACCATTGCAGTTCAGCCATGTGAGATGTGTTTTCTCAAAAAAGGCTTCTAATCTCATAGCTTTGTCATGTAAAAGTCCATGGTGATAATCGATTCCACTGAAATGAATGGGCAGACTCAGTGGTAGTCTCTTTTAAATTCTTGCAAATGTACAGACATTCAAAGGTCTCTTTTCAGCTGATAAGGCCTAACTGTCCTTTTGACTCAGTTGTCTAAATCTAGTAGATGTTCCCTTTTAATGTCTTTTCTATCCATCTTATCCTTTCAAGCCTGTCCTTGCTCCTACTGGTAAGGATGAATAGATCAGGTAACAGAGCTTGCGTTCTACCTGAAATGAAGGAGTTCGGATGAATAGAGGGGAGGTAGCCAGGTGTTCTAGGTTGTGACAACCATGTGGGTGTTTGCCAAGTGTGAAGAGGGGACAATGAAGAAACTAGTATATGTGGAGTGGAGAATTGGTCCAGATACAGAGGAAGATGAAGTTGGAGACTGCTAAGTATCAAACTGTTGAGAAACTCAGCTACCTTGTTGTTTTTGACTGTATTATAGACCCTGTAAGAAATCACAGTGTTTTAGAAAAGAGGAATTTTGTCATTAGTCTCGTGTCCATACAGGGACTGATTGCAGCAGTGACTAGAAGCAGTGAAATTCATCAGGTTTATTCTGGATTCTTCCTTGAAGGAAAAAAGTGAATGTGACTCAGCTCAACATGTTTTAAATCCAACAGTGTTAACAGGCACATGGGCTACCCTGGTGGCTAAGATGGTAAACAATGCAGGAGACATAAGACATAAGACATTCAGGTTCGATCCCCTGAGTCAGGAAAATCCTCTGGAGCAGGATATGGCAACCCACTCCAGTATGCTTGCTTGGAAAATTCCATGGACAGAGGATCCTGGTAGGCTACAGTCCATGGGGTGGCAAATAGCCAGACATGACTGAATGACTAAGTACGTAAGGGACACAGAGCTGAAGGCTATGGGGAGCCCAGATCTGACTAACACTGAATTTTATCCTCAAGATGTGCAAATGCAATGTAGATGTATATTCAGCAAACACTCCATGTCCACACCATCAGTTAGGAATACTTTTGACCACAAGTACTGGAAGACCCATGTAACAGTGGTTTAAGCAAAAAAATCTTAGTTACCTTACACAAGTCTAGAGATTGCGTTAGTGTGTTAGCCCATTGATAGGCAGATGTTCAAAGTCTCCTAGCCCTCCCAATTCAAGCCTGTTCATCATCCTCTTCACTGTAGTTGCCACATAGTTTTGGCTCCAAGCCAGCCAGGAATCTATTATTGACTATATTGTTGATTTCCCAGAATTGCAACCTTTGCAGCTCTTTTAGTTCATACACAAAACTGGTCAACATCCCTGAGTGGAAAATACTCTGTCTTCTCAACATTCCACATACCCAATCCCTCAGTTATCCTTTCTCCTTGTATATCATGAACTTCCCTCATGGTAGAAGTCATATATTCAATAGGCACTAATTGACAAGGTGCCTAATGGCTAAAATCTGGGTTGAATTTAGAGATGGTATTGAATGAATTTTTTTCTTCTTAATCAGAATAGAATTTGTGCAGTGGTGATGCCCTGTATTTAGTAAAAAGATGAGCATGTGAATTTGTGAGACACTATGTCTATCTACTTTACAATTCCAGAGTGTTTGTGGATTTGAGAACCCCCAATAATAACTCCATTGTGCCTGGGAGGTGTCTGACCTCTGGTTTAAAGCATTTTCTCTTTTTGACTTCACTCTGTATGATAGGCTCTTGGTCCATCTACCTCTCTACAGATGACCCAATGTTGTTCCTTCTTATGACTGAGCAATATTCCACTGTATACATTTATCATCTTTATCCATTCCTCTGTTAATGGACATCTAGATTGCTTCCATGTCCTAGCTATTGTAAACAGTGCTACAATGAGCAACGGGGTGTATGTTTCTTTTTGAATTCTGGTCTTCTCCTGGTATACAGCCAATAGTAGGATAGCTGTGTCATATGGTGGCTCTGTTTTTAGGTTGTTTAAGGAGCTTCCATACTGTTCTCCATAGTAGCTATATCAATTTACATTCCCAACAGTACAAGAGGGTTCCCTTTTCCATACAGCCTCTTCAGCATTTATTGTTTGTAGATTTTTTGATGATGGCTGTTCTGACTGGTGTGAGGTGAGACTTCATTGTGCCATTTGTAGTGGGAATTTTTAAAGTACTGGAAGACCCATGTAACAGTGGTTTAAGCAAAAAAATCTTAGTTACCTTACACAAGTCTAGAGATTGCGTTAGTGTGTTAGCCCATTGATAGGCAGATGTTCAAAGTCTCCTAGCCCTCCCAATTCAAGCCTGTTCATCATCCTCTTCACTGTAGTTGCCACATAGTTTTGGCTCCAAGCCAGCCAGGAATCTATTATTGACTATATTGTTGATTTCCCAGAATTGCAACCTTTGCAGCTCTTTTAGTTCATACACAAAACTGGTCAACATCCCTGAGTGGAAAATACTCTGTCTTCTCAACATTCCACATACCCAATCCCTCAGTTATCCTTTCTCCTTGTATATCATGAACTTCCCTCATGGTAGAAGTCATATATTCAATAGGCACTAATTGACAAGGTGCCTAATGGCTAAAATCTGGGTTGAATTTAGAGATGGTATTGAATGAATTTTTTTCTTCTTAATCAGAATAGAATTTGTGCAGTGGTGATGCCCTGTATTTAGTAAAAAGATGAGCATGTGAATTTGTGAGACACTATGTCTATCTACTTTACAATTCCAGAGTGTTTGTGGATTTGAGAACCCCCAATAATAACTCCATTGTGCCTGGGAGGTGTCTGACCTCTGGTTTAAAGCATTTTCTCTTTTTGACTTCACTCTGTATGATAGGCTCTTGGTCCATCTACCTCTCTACAGATGACCCAATGTTGTTCCTTCTTATGACTGAGCAATATTCCACTGTATACATTTATCATCTTTATCCATTCCTCTGTTAATGGACATCTAGATTGCTTCCATGTCCTAGCTATTGTAAACAGTGCTACAATGAGCAACGGGGTGTATGTTTCTTTTTGAATTCTGGTCTTCTCCTGGTATACAGCCAATAGTAGGATAGCTGTGTCATATGGTGGCTCTGTTTTTAGGTTGTTTAAGGAGCTTCCATACTGTTCTCCATAGTAGCTATATCAATTTACATTCCCAACAGTACAAGAGGGTTCCCTTTTCCATACAGCCTCTTCAGCATTTATTGTTTGTAGATTTTTCTGATGATGGCTGTTCTGACTGGTGTGAGGTGAGACTTCATTGTGCCATGTGTAAAATAGATAGTGAGTGGGAATCTATACAGGGAGCTCAGCGCAGTGTTCTGTGATGTCCTAGAGGGGTGGGGTGGAGGTGGGTGGGAGGAAGGGCCGAGAGGGAGGATACAAATGAACACATATAGCTGATTCACGTCATTGTACAACACTGCAAAGCAACTCTACCTCAATAAAAATAAATAAATAAATAAACAAAACATTGGGGGTTTGCAACAACTCTATGGAAACTTTTTTAAAAAAGAAGCAAACCAAGATAAGCATATAAGAAGAAAACCAGGGTCACCAATGTCAAGCAGATATGTCTTCAAACCCTGAAAACAGAAAGTATCAGTTGAGTTTGACTCTTTCTGACCCCATTAACTGAAGCTGGCCAGACTCCCCTGTCCATAGAATTCTCCAGTGAGAATGCTGTACTGGGTAGCCACTCCCTTCTCCAGAGGATCTTCCCAACCCAGGGATCAAACCTAGGTCTCCTGCATTGCAGGCAGATTCTTTACCATCTGAGCCACCTGTTCCCATACTAACACAGTTTGGGAATGCTTTTTCTTTTTTTCTTCTACCCTTAGGACCCTTAGCCCCACTGCTGAACTGAAGGTAACTTCTGTTGGGTTTTTTTGACCTTTACCATGACTGCACATACTGCTGGGCACAAGGTTCTGGCCTGGGATGTACACAGTGATTTGTCATTTTACAGAACAAATACAGTTTGGGTGAGAAGAGAGCCAAGTGATAAATAATCTCAAACCAGAAGCTACTGTGGACATTTTGGAACAAAAGAGGAAAACAAAACAAGCCCCATTGCTTCCATGTCCTAGCTTTTAAACTTCATGAGACTGATTTTCTTTTTGAAATTCTGGTCTTCTCCTGGTATACAGCCAATAGTAGGATAGCTGTGTCATATGGTGGCTCTGTTTTTAGGTTGTTTAAGGAGCTTCCATACTGTTCTCCATAGTAGCTATATCAATTTACATTCCCAACAGTACAAGAGGGTTCCCTTTTCCATACAGCCTCTTCAGCATTTATTGTTTGTAGATTTTTCTGATGATGGCTGTTCTGACTGGTGTGAGGTGAGACTTCATTGTGCCATGTGTAAAATAGATAGTGAGTGGGAATCTATACAGGGAGCTCAGCGCAGTGTTCTGTGATGTCCTAGAGGGGTGGGGTGGAGGTGGGTGGGAGGAAGGGCTGAGAGGGAGGATACAAATGAACACATATAGCTGATTCACGTCATTGTACAACACTGCAAAGCAACTCTACCTCAATAAAAATAAATAAATAAATAAACAAAACATTGGGGGTTTGCAACAACTCTATGGAAACTTTTTAAAATGAGGAAACCAAGATAAGCATATAAGAAGAAAACCAGGGTCACCAATGTCAAGCAGATATGTCTTCAAACCCTGAAAACAGAAAGTATCAGTTGAGTTTGACTCTTTCTGACCCCATTAACTGAAGCTGGCCAGACTCCCCTGTCCATAGAATTCTCCAGTGAGAATGCTGTACTGGGTAGCCACTCCCTTCTCCAGAGGATCTTCCCAACCCAGGGATCAAACCTAGGTCTCCTGCATTGCAGGCAGATTCTTTACCATCTGAGCCACCTGTTCCCATACTAACACAGTTTGGGAATGCTTTTTCTTTTTTTCTTCTACCCTTAGGACCCTTAGCCCCACTGCTGAACTGAAGGTAACTTCTGTTGGGTTTTTTTGACCTTTACCATGACTGCACATACTGCTGGGCACAAGGTTCTGGCCTGGGATGTACACAGTGATTTGTCATTTTACAGAACAAATACAGTTTGGGTGAGAAGAGAGCCAAGTGATAAATAATCTCAAACCAGAAGCTACTGTGGACATTTTGGAACAAAAGAGGAAAACAAAACAAGCCCCAAGAAAACATAAAAGCTCAGGATGATTTATTTCATAATTTAAAAATCAAAATCGCCTTTGGGCAGTAGGGCTTGTTTGCCCAGTTTTCCCCTAGAGTGAGTTATAATAGCTAACTTATATACCCTTGGAAAAACCAGGGCTTTTCTAGTGGGAGTGCTGAGATATCATTAAGCTCAGAACTGTGTGTGGCAGTGCCAAAATCAAATGTCCTTTGAAATGAAGACCAGTAGAGAGAAAGCCTCAGGACCTATGCTGTGTTCTTTCAGACCAATATGGTCCCCACAGTGTCATCCAGGAGGCAGCAGGGAAAGAATTATGGGGAACAGAAAATCACTTTGGCCTTAAGGATGAGAGAGATGTGGGGGAGATGTACAAATTCACCCCTGCATGGACAAGGGGGAAGGATGATAGTAATGGTATGGCACAAGTTGAATTGTTGGCAATAGAGACATGGCTAGATACAGCCACCAGTAATCTGGACCTGTATCAGTCACCTACTGCCACAGCAGTGCAGCATAACAAACAGTCCCCAAACCTCAGACACGTACAGAAGGAAACCCTGATCTTCTCTCCCAGGTGTGTGGGCCAGGCTTAGTCTCAGATGATCTTGCAGCTGTTTCTGTGTTTAGCTGCTGGGTCCTCTGGGGGAAGGCTGGTCTAATTCACTCCCCTGTCCAGCAGTTGGTTAGCTATCAGCTAAAGCAATGGCTGTGGAGGTAGAGGAAAAGCAGAAGTTTTCCTTGATGCTTTTAGGGTCCCTGATAGGCTCTGAAAATTAGTGACAAAGATAGATGAACGGGATAAAAGCATTTATTTCATAAAAGTTATAGATGATATAGGAAACTTCAAAGGAAATGAAACACCAAAAAAAAGCAGTTAAATCTGAGTATTTTTGTGTTAAGTCTGATAAAGAGTGGATTGTCACAGAAAAATATGATAAGCAAAGAGTGTGTGTGATGTAAGTGCAATAACCTGAGGGAAACTTCCTAAGACCTGTTTGTTTAGATGTTTCTCAGCATCCCTTTGTCTTCAGAGATAAGAAGGTTCCTTTCCCCCTGGAATGGGGAGGACTCCTCTCACACACAGGTTTTATGACATGCTTCAAAGAAGAGCAGGGAAAAGGTCAGAGGCAACTTCCTACTTCTGCTGTTTCTCCAACTCCCTCAGCTTAAAATAGTCAATATACCAAAGTGCCTTATTTGAGAGTAACATCATCCAGCCATCTTCCTATACATCTGCCATTATCTGACTGGGCTTGTTCATACAGTGATGGTAAAGTTCCAAGAAAAAATGAAAGTGCAAAAGGCCTAGTTCCAAGACCAGGTCAGATTCACTGTATGGGGAAATAGATTCTAACTTTTGATGGGAGAAGTTCAAAGGCTAAAGTCACCAATGCAGACATGAGGGGATAACTAGGGACATGTCTATAATCAATAATCCAGAAGAACAGCCCAAGGGGTGATGCTACAGAAGAGAACTTCCGAAGCCACAGAAGGTGGGACGAAGGCTTGCTTGTTAGGGGGTGAATTTCATCTCAGAAGATAGGTGGAAATCATCCAAGCTCTCACACAATAAAACAGGGCCTTAAACAGCTAATTTTTTGCATTATAATTACTACTAATGCTGACAGAGTGCTTATTATGTACACCAGACCATATTCTGAATAGCTCCTAGGAATTAATTATAACAATGACATTTGTCAACAAACCACTGTGACCTGTTATGTATGTATGTTCTGCAGAAAGGGGCCTGTCTGGCTGAGAGAGCATACTACTGCCAAGTCTTAAGCCCAGGTGTAGAGTTGTGTCCACTTGGAGAAAGAAGAATCTTTTCCTAATTCATATACAGGCAATGTACAAGCTCACAGTAGCCCTGCCTGTGAGGAGGTTAGCATTATTCTGAGTTTCATACTAAACAAAATGAGGCCTAAGAGAGTTTACATAAATTGCCCAGGAATAGACAGGCTTTGAGGAGAACAGAGATTTGAATGCAGTCATAGAACTTGCCCCCAGGGAATAGACTCCATATTGTGTTAAGTCTGATAAAGAGTGGATTGTCACAGAAAAATATGATAAGCAAAGAGTGTGTGTGATGTAAGTGCAATAACCTGAGGGAAACTTCCTAAGACCTGTTTGTTTAGATGTTTCTCAGCATCCCTTTGTCTTCAGAGATAAGAAGGTTCCTTTCCCCCTGGAATGGGGAGGACTCCTCTCACACACAGGTTTTATGACATGCTTCAAAGAAGAGCAGGGAAAAGGTCAGAGGCAACTTCCTACTTCTGCTGTTTCTCCAACTCCCTCAGCTTAAAATAGTCAATATACCAAAGTGCCTTATTTGAGAGTAACATCATCCAGCCATCTTCCTATACATCTGCCATTATCTGACTGGGCTTGTTCATACAGTGATGGTAAAGTTCCAAGAAAAAATGAAAGTGCAAAAGGCCTAGTTCCAAGACCAGGTCAGATTCACTGTATGGGGAAATAGATTCTAACTTTTGATGGGAGAAGTTCAAAGGCTAAAGTCACCAATGCAGACATGAGGGGATAACTAGGGACATGTCTATAATCAATAATCCAGAAGAACAGCCCAAGGGGTGATGCTACAGAAGAGAACTTCCGAAGCCACAGAAGGTGGGACGAAGGCTTGCTTGTTAGGGGGTGAATTTCATCTCAGAAGATAGGTGGAAATCATCCAAGCTCTCACACAATAAAACAGGGCCTTAAACAGCTAATTTTTTGCATTATAATTACTACTAATGCTGACAGAGTGCTTATTATGTACACCAGACCATATTCTGAATAGCTCCTAGGAATTAATTATAACAATGACATTTGTCAACAAACCACTGTGACCTGTTATGTATGTATGTTCTGCAGAAAGGGGCCTGTCTGGCTGAGAGAGCATACTACTGCCAAGTCTTAAGCCCAGGTGTAGAGTTGTGTCCACTTGGAGAAAGAAGAATCTTTTCCTAATTCATATACAGGCAATGTACAAGCTCACAGTAGCCCTGCCTGTGAGGAGGTTAGCATTATTCTGAGTTTCATACTAAACAAAATGAGGCCTAAGAGAGTTTACATAAATTGCCCAGGAATAGACAGGCTTTGAGGAGAACAGAGATTTGAATGCAGTCTGACTCCAGAGCCCATGCTCTTAACCGTAGAGCTATCCCATCACACTGCTGCAGAGAGGAAGCCTATTCTGACTCCATATTGGAACTGTTTCTTTGACTTGCTTTTCGTTGTTTTTATTATTATAATCGTACAGAATGGCCTGCCTCAGAGAATCCTGCCCCTCTGCCTGACTGTTAAATTAAAGTGCCTTTGCTCAGAACCCTGTCCTTCCTTCCAGGAAGGAAGAAATTAACAGATCCTCTGCCTGAGGCTTGCCATTATAGGAGAGGTTTGCAAGATTAATGGCCTTTTTACTTTGCCTCCTCACCTCCCGCATCTCTGATCTATACAAGAACCTGGCGTCCAGATCCCATAAGATGGCTATTTTGAGACACTAGCCCGCCATCTTCTTTGCCATCCAACTCCAAACCTCTTGTGTCTTGGATTCATTGGCCTGTCATACAGTGAGCAGAGCAATCTTGGACTTGATAACAATACTAGATCCTTACAACCATCAGCTAGGAAGAGGGTGGCGTTTCCATGTTAGAGGTAAGAGAGGTACCTCTGACGTCATTAATGTAGGAACTTGCTAAAAAATTAAGGAATCTAGGCAATAATAGGTCAAAGAATGATAACTTATTGTCTTTTTACTTTTGAAGTTCTCTGAATATGATTGGTAGAGAAAGCTTTCTTGACCATACCATTCTTGATTTGGTCAAGCCCCAATGTTTAGAAGTAAAATGAAGGCAAGGAGCTGCCTGAGACAGAGACAAGAGTCCAAAGCTAAGAAAGGCACCGAGATTGGGTCAGGACATTCACTTTATCTGTCATTATTTACCTACTCCATTCAAGGGAATGCTGGGAAGCCACGGGATCCAAGGTCTCACTGAGATATAATTAGTTTCTGTTATACACAATGGGCCCAGGCAGATACCCTTCCTTCCTGGAAATATCCTCAAACCTGCTAAGCCATGCTGATGCCACAATTATATCATATATATGAAGCTGAATCTGGCATTTATACCCTGACACTGAATTAAATCTTTGAGACAGAGTTTGGGGTGAAGAATTAAAGAATATCTTTATTGCTTTGTCAGGCAAAGCGGGCCATAGAAGGCTAACATCCTCAGAACTGTGTGTCCCGACCTAGAGGGATTAGTGAGGAATTTTATAGTAATAGTTAGAAGAGGAGGGCATGATCAGCTCATGGACATTCTTCTGATGTTTGGTAGTGAGGTAAGTGGGAGTCAGCATCATCAAGCAGGTTCCAACTAGTCTGGGATCTACAGTCTAGTGGGCAACATACAGTCAACTTCTCCCACCTGTATTTCAGAGTCTGCAAAACAGCTCAAAAGATATTGTTATGCCTATCCCTTGAGGGGGAGGCAGAACCTTGCCCCCAGGCTGCACTATTGTTTCTGGACTGCTCCTCCCTGTCTCTGCATCCTCTGTCTTACCCAATTAACATCTGTTAGAACCTGTTGCATCTGTTGGAACTCAGGGAAAGTCTTGGAGACTGAATGAATTCTATTTCCTTTAATCAAGACATGGAAGACACAGAAAGGCTTTTGTGTCCAGGAGCCTCACAGAGAAGAATTGAAAGCAAAATGTCTGGCTCTGTATGTTACTCATCAGCCTGGCTCTGGAATTCTCATAGAGAAGAAGAAAGCAGATGCTGAGCCGCCAAAGGCCAGGGTATCTCCAAATTGCTGTTTCCCATTCTTGATTCCATTATTCTCAGGCTCTAATTCCATCCCTTATTAATAGCTGGCCTACTATGATTCCTTTGGAATTCGGTACCTTAATCCCCCAACCAACCTTAATTTGATGTGTTTCTTTGACCCTGCAGATTATGCTGGCTCTGTACCATCACCACCACTGCAGTTTAACAGTTGATGTAGCATAATTCTGACTGGGTGGACCAATTGCACCAATGCCCACTGTTTATCCTAGAATGCCATTGTGTTTGAGACCTGGCTCTACTGTTGATGACCCAGGGCAAGTGGCCTAAAACTATCCAAGCCTCAATTTTCTCATCAATAGGAAATATCTCTCAGGATAGTGTTTAGAATTCACTGAGATAAAGTATATAAAATTCTTAATATAGTGCTGGCAATTAGTAAGTACTCCTTGAATTTATGTCTCCAGTCCAAACCTCTCCCCCCCATTCTGCCCACACACACATCCAATTATAGGCTTGCATAAATAACTGTCTACTTGGCTTCTCCGTTTGGATTTATATTGGCTGTTTCCAATGTAACATGTCCAAAATGGAGCTAGTGATTTGTCTCTGAGCCCTGTTGCCCAAAGAGCTTTCTCAGTCTCAGTGGAAAGTAACACCAACCTTCCAGGGCTCCAGCTAAACTCCTGGTCCTTCTCTCTCAGCATCACACTGATCCATCTGGATACTTCTTTGTTCTACCTCCAGAGTATATTCAGAATCTGACCGCCTCTCCCTGCTTCGCTTGTCACCATTATCTCTCAACTGGATGAAGACACATCCTCCTCTCCTATCTCCCTGCCTCCACCCTTGGTGGGATTTGAGAAGCATCCTTTCTAGTTCCAAGTGAGATCATATCCTTTCTCTGGTGAAAAACCTCCAAAAGCGTTCCATCTTGCTCAGAATTAAAGTCAAGTTCCCAGCCCATGCCATGAGCTTCCCTATTTCCTCTTTGATCCCAGCCCCTCCTTTCTCTCTCCTCTCTTTCCTGTCCAATCTCAAGGGCCTCTTTGCTGTATCTCAAAACATATCAGGCACACTGCATCTAAGGGCCTTTGGCAGGGCTATTCCCTTGCTTCACACATGCCTCATTCTCTCCTTCATGCTTTCCTTAAAAAAATCTAGTCCACCATCCTATTTGCAATTGAGACCCTCTCTCATACTCCCAGCACTCTCAATCTGCTTAATGCTATTCTTTGTTTTTTCCATTTTCTTTATCATGTGAAAGTGAAAGTTAAGTCATTCAGTCATGTCCGACTCTTTGCAACACCATGGACAAGTCATGGAATTCTCCAGGCAAGAATACAGAAATGGATAGACATTCTCTTCTCCAGGGGATCTTCCCAACCCAAGGCTCAAACCCAGGTCTCCCGCACTGAAAGTGAATTCTTTTACCCTCTGAGCCACCAGGGTATCACAGTCTAAGCTATTGGGTAGTTTGCTCATTTTTTGTGTTTGTTGCTCATTATTCTCCTGATGGAATATAAACTCTAACAGAACAAGATTTTATCTATCCTGTCCACCACTAGACTCCATGTACCTGACACTGTTCTGCACACAATAGGTACACTAACAAGTATCTATTAAAAGGAAGAGTAGGCTAATAATGGTTAGTAACATTATCATATTTTGGACCTTTCAAAACCAGGAGCCACGTCATCCCTGTCCGCAAAGGGTCTGGCACTGCCAAGATGCTCAGTGTATTTGTGGAACCTTCCTTGAGACAGGAGACGTAACAACCAAACCTCTGAGCCCTGTTGCCCAAAGAGCTTTCTCAGTCTCAGTGGAAAGTAACACCAACCTTCCAGGGCTCCAGCTAAACTCCTGGTCCTTCTCTCTCAGCATCACACTGATCCATCTGGATACTTCTTTGTTCTACCTCCAGAGTATATTCAGAATCTGACCGCCTCTCCCTGCTTCGCTTGTCACCATTATCTCTCAACTGGATGAAGACACATCCTCCTCTCCTATCTCCCTGCCTCCACCCTTGGTGGGATTTGAGAAGCATCCTTTCTAGTTCCAAGTGAGATCATATCCTTTCTCTGGTGAAAAACCTCCAAAAGCGTTCCATCTTGCTCAGAATTAAAGTCAAGTTCCCAGCCCATGCCATGAGCTTCCCTATTTCCTCTTTGATCCCAGCCCCTCCTTTCTCTCTCCTCTCTTTCCTGTCCAATCTCAAGGGCCTCTTTGCTGTATCTCAAAACATATCAGGCACACTGCATCTAAGGGCCTTTGGCAGGGCTATTCCCTTGCTTCACACATGCCTCATTCTCTCCTTCATGCTTTCCTTAAAAAAATCTAGTCCACCATCCTATTTGCAATTGAGACCCTCTCTCATACTCCCAGCACTCTCAATCTGCTTAATGCTATTCTTTGTTTTTTCCATTTTCTTTATCATGTGAAAGTGAAAGTTAAGTCATTCAGTCATGTCCGACTCTTTGCAACACCATGGACAAGTCATGGAATTCTCCAGGCAAGAATACAGAAATGGATAGACATTCTCTTCTCCAGGGGATCTTCCCAACCCAAGGCTCAAACCCAGGTCTCCCGCACTGAAAGTGAATTCTTTTACCCTCTGAGCCACCAGGGTATCACAGTCTAAGCTATTGGGTAGTTTGCTCATTTTTTGTGTTTGTTGCTCATTATTCTCCTGATGGAATATAAACTCTAACAGAACAAGATTTTATCTATCCTGTCCACCACTAGACTCCATGTACCTGACACTGTTCTGCACACAATAGGTACACTAACAAGTATCTATTAAAAGGAAGAGTAGGCTAATAATGGTTAGTAACATTATCATATTTTGGACCTTTCAAAACCAGGAGCCACGTCATCCCTGTCCGCAAAGGGTCTGGCACTGCCAAGATGCTCAGTGTAGCTTTGCAGAATGAATGAAACCAAGAAACTGTCTCTTCCTTGAGACAGGAGATACCCAGCACTAAGCTCATATTGGCTTCCCTGAAAGGACAGCCTTTCACGTCGCTCCCAGAGAGCAAAATTGCCTCTGACATGTAATTTAAAACTTGAGATGCCTGGATATAAAGTCTTATTCAAGTAAATGGGATCAAACATCAGGGCATTTCCACTCCACCAAATGGATATCCTGGATTTCATATGGTCTCACATTCCCTCCCAGGCTGCTCCTCAGGGGCAGGAGAAGATGAATTTGGCAGAAATGCCATCTGGAGGTTGATGGTCTGACTTCAGTCGGGTAATCCCAAATCCCATCGGAGTCTTACTTTAATATCTAATCAGTGGGAGGCTATCACCTCCCTGACTTAAATCTGAGCCTGCTCTATCTGTCTCCTCCTCTATCTATCCTGGACCTAGAAGAACTGACAATCTTCTAAAACACCTTCAATCCTGCAGAATGTGGATTCCACCTGAGGCTATAGGAATTCTTAGGCTTCGATGTCACTGTTACTTATGTTTGTGAAGGAAAGGAAGCAGCACTGGCTTCTATTTCAGTCTCAAGTCTGCTGATTGCCCACAGTGTGACCTCAAGCAAGTAGTTTAGCCTCTACAAAACTCAGTCTCCTCATCTATAGAATGGGCATATGTCTCCAGGCAAGAATACAGAAATGGATAGACATTCTCTTCTCAGGGGATCTTCCCAACCCAAGGCTCAAACCCAGGTCTCCCGCACTGAAAGTGAATTCTTTTACCCTCTGAGCCACCAGGGTATCACAGTCTAAGCTATTGGGTAGTTTGCTCATTTTTTGTGTTTGTTGCTCATTATTCTCCTGATGGAATATAAACTCTAACAGAACAAGATTTTATCTATCCTGTCCACCACTAGACTCCATGTACCTGACACTGTTCTGCACACAATAGGTACACTAACAAGTATCTATTAAAAGGAAGAGTAGGCTAATAATGGTTAGTAACATTATCATATTTTGGACCTTTCAAAACCAGGAGCCACGTCATCCCTGTCCGCAAAGGGTCTGGCACTGCCAAGATGCTCAGTGTAGCTTTGCAGAATGAATGAAACCAAGAAACTGTCTCTTCCTTGAGACAGGAGATACCCAGCACTAAGCTCATATTGGCTTCCCTGAAAGGACAGCCTTTCACGTCGCTCCCAGAGAGCAAAATTGCCTCTGACATGTAATTTAAAACTTGAGATGCCTGGATATAAAGTCTTATTCAAGTAAATGGGATCAAACATCAGGGCATTTCCACTCCACCAAATGGATATCCTGGATTTCATATGGTCTCACATTCCCTCCCAGGCTGCTCCTCAGGGGCAGGAGAAGATGAATTTGGCAGAAATGCCATCTGGAGGTTGATGGTCTGACTTCAGTCGGGTAATCCCAAATCCCATCGGAGTCTTACTTTAATATCTAATCAGTGGGAGGCTATCACCTCCCTGACTTAAATCTGAGCCTGCTCTATCTGTCTCCTCCTCTATCTATCCTGGACCTAGAAGAACTGACAATCTTCTAAAACACCTTCAATCCTGCAGAATGTGGATTCCACCTGAGGCTATAGGAATTCTTAGGCTTCGATGTCACTGTTACTTATGTTTGTGAAGGAAAGGAAGCAGCACTGGCTTCTATTTCAGTCTCAAGTCTGCTGATTGCCCACAGTGTGACCTCA
This sequence comes from Tragulus kanchil, assembly GCA_022376925.1. Taxonomy (NCBI): domain Eukaryota; kingdom Metazoa; phylum Chordata; class Mammalia; order Artiodactyla; family Tragulidae; genus Tragulus; species Tragulus kanchil. Next base: position 183,584,508 of record JAIOJX010000004.1, on the reverse strand, counting down.
AGCAAGTAGTTTAGCCTCTACAAAACTCAGTCTCCTCATCTATAGAATGGGCATATGTTCTACCATTCATCATTTTTGTGAGCTCTAGATGAAATCAGTATTCTTTCCCTATGAGACTCTGAGTTCTGCTGGACAAAGAGGATTTTTTTTTCATTCTTTTAATCATTCATTTATTGAGAACTTACATTTGCTGACATCCACACAAGATCTCAAAAACACAGATATGAAAGCGTTGTCCTTGCGTTAGAAGAGTTCATAACCATGTGTGATAAACCATTGCAACCTAATGTGGTAAGTTCTAAACGAAACCAGGAAGAAATGCTATGAGACAACACAGGGGAGAATATTATACATAGAAGGATTGGGGAAGGCATCAAGCTGAAACTGATGTGTGAAAAGAGTTCTGAAATAATGGGACTAACTTGGTTGTCCAGTGGTTAAGACTTCACCTTCCAATGCAAGGGGCATGAGTTTGATCCCTGGGCAAGGAGCTAAGATCCCACATGCGTGCATGCTCAGTCATGTCTGACTCTTTGGCAAGCCCATGGACTATAGCCCACCAGGCTCCTCTGTCCATGGGATTTCCCTGGCAAGAATACTGGAGTGGGTTGCCATAGCCTCCTCCAGGGGATCTTACCCACCCAGGGATTGAACCCATGTCTCTTATGTCTCCTGTATTGGCAGGCAGTTTCTTTACTACTAGAGCCACCTGAGAAGCCCAATGGAAGAGTATATTGGCATTCAACTAGTTTGTTACTATTTTCTTGCACTTTGAAATAACTGCTGTGACCCATGGGACCTCTGCAGTGGCTCAGTGGTAAAGAATCTGCGTGCAGTGCAAGAGCCACAGGAAACACAGGTTCAATCCCTGGGTTGGGAAGATCCCCTGAAGGAGGGCGTGGCAACCCACTCCAGTATTCTTGCCTGGAGAATCCCATGGACTGAGGATTCTGGTGGGCTACAGTTCTTAGGGTTGCAAGGAATTGGACACGGCTGAAGTGACTGACCAGCCACACACACAAGAAGCAAAAGAGAGACAGGAGGTCACTTTCTTTCTGCTAGGAGAGGATGCAGCAAGAAGATGGCTGTTTGCAAGCTGGGAAGAGGGCCCTCATCAGGAGGAACCAAATCAGTTAGCACTTTGATCTTAGACTTCCCAACCTGTAGAACCATGAGAGATAAACATACATTGTTTTAACCATCTGCTCTGCTCTATGGTTGTTTTTTTTTTTTTTTTTAAGATTTATTTATTTATCTATTTTGGGCGGGGGTCGGGTTGGGGAGGGAGGGGAGTGGGCGGGCCACTTCTATTGGTCTTTCATTTCTCCGTTTTCATCCGTCTTTGTTCCTTGGCTCCTGCGGGCCTCCCATTGCGGTGGCGTCTGTCGTTGCAGAGCGCCAGCTCTGGGCGCATGCGCTCCAGAGCTCTGGCTCGGCGATTGGACACATTAGTCCAGCTGCTCCGCTGCACGTGGGATCTTCCCAGGCCAGGGATGGAACCGGCGCCTCTTGCACTGCAAGGCGGTGTCCTTATCCACTGGACCACCAGGGGAAGCCCTGCTCTATGGTTTTATGATGTTACCACAGCCCAAGCCAAATCAGACACTCACCCTTGCTCGATAAATGCACCTGATGGCCTCTGAACAGAAGTACTTGTCTTTCCTCATTCCACCATTGAGTACTGAGAGCTTCTTAGGTTTCCTGGAAGTGATGGAATTACTGGGTCTTCTCTATCTCTTGTGCCTTCTTTAGCCTTTTTCAGTCTTGGTCACTGAGAAACTGACTCTTTTAGCATCTTAGCTAGTCCTGAGGAAGGTGGCCAATCTATAAGATGTCTGAACATATCAGAAATTCACAAACCAACCCCTACTGAGAAAGCAGTGAATGACTTGGGCCAAGGATAGGGTTCCTTGGTGGCCAGGTCTGAAAAGAAGCACTCACAGGAATCACTGGGGAATATCTAACCAAAAAAACAAGGCAAGTCTAAAGCAAAGCTGAGAACTGGTGGAAGGTATAGCCATGGAAAAGAGAGCTTCCTGGCTCTGTGTGCAAGACAGACAGACAGAAGGTGAGGGGAGGCAGATAGATGGAGGAAGGAAGTGAATGCACATGATCACATGCAGTGAAAAGAAATAGATCATGATCATGAACTTGAAAAGAGAAGGTTCAAGTAAAGTAAATGTTTCCAAGGAGAAGCTCAAAGAATTCTTCTTCTGCAGACACTTTTAATACCCTCATATGCCATGTCCATTTACTCCATTAATACTCTCTAACATGCTCTAATTTCAAGTAAATGGATTGTTTACTTCACCAAATACCAGAAAATTATTCAAACCTGTGTTAAAGATTTAAAGGCTTTATAGCAAATACAGTATAGGCTTTTTTTTAAACCAACAATTACATATAATAATCATCTTAGTAATGACATCCTCAAGGTAAAGTAAATCATTTTCTCTGATATTAAAAATGCCATTTTGCATATACATCAACTAAATACCAGACTGAAGATAAATAATGTGGTGTGTGGAGCTTCCCAGGTGGTGCAGTGGTAAAGAATCCACCTGCCAATGCAGGAAACACAAGAGGCCCTTGTGTTCAATCTCTGGATTGGGAAGATCCCTTGGAATAGGAAATGGCAACTCATCCCAGTTCTTGCCTGGAAAATTCCATGGACAGAGGAGCTTGGTGGCTTATAGTCCATGGGGTGGAAAAGAGTCGGACTCAACTGAACAATGGAACACAAGTGACAAATTAAGCTGATTATTCTTTTTTTTTTTTTTACGGTTATAACACTTTTTATTTAGATTCTGAGTAAAATAGATTTTTTAGTAAGTGAAAAGCTGATTATTCTTTAGAGGCTCTCTGTTAAAACTACTTATCCAGCTTCCTCATCTTCCTTGGAGGAAGCACTGAATGACAGAATCAGGCAGGACAATTTAATTGGAGAGTGTGGAGAATTTAATGTTATTGTATGGAATCGTACAAGGTTCTTTGTTAGGTTTGCACTCTGTCCAAAAATACCAGCTGTCCTCCCAGGACAGTTAGGACAATAAGACAGAGCAGCTCTCAGAAGGCTCAGAGTAAATCAACCATGATGAGAATATACTGAAGTCATACGTGCAAGCTCCAAGCATATCTGAACTCAGAGAAAGCTGGGAAAATGTTTGTTGAATTTAGTATCAAGATGTCAAGATGAATGAATAGGAAAAAGTCTTCAGATTACCAGCTCTCCCTTCCCCAGCCCTTGATCAATGAATAGTTTCTACTCTGTTTCAAAAAAAAAAAGAATGAAAACAAGCATAAAGATAAGAATAGCTATCCTGTTGGTCTCCAAGTTGGGCAAAATGCATGTCCAAGGTTGGGATTTGTTCTGAAGCACCATACTTTGAGGACTATGACACCCTGGGATATTGGTACCTGACTCTCAAAACAATGCTATATGAAGAAAGTTGAAAGATGGATAACGTTTAGCCCCAGAGAGCACTCAGGGGTCATGATCCTTGTCTTTAGAAAATGGGAGAGTCAGTATGCAGGAAGGGGGATTACAATTGTATCATATGGCCACAGGGAGAATGGGACACTGCAAGTAAAATATAGATCTACAGTTACCTTAGAATTTAAGTTTTACTGACGTACTAACGATAGAGCTTTTAAAGACAGAATGAGCTGACTCAACAGAAAGTAAGACAACTATAACTCAAGGTCTTCAAAAGATGATCTACCAGGTGACAGATTCAAAAGTTAGTCTACCGGGCTTCTCTGGTAGTCCAGTGGCTGATAATTCACCTTGCAATGCAGGGGACGTGGCAATCTCTGGCCAGGGATCCCACGTGCTACAGAGCAACTAAGCCCACTCACTGCAGCTACTAAGCCCAAATGCTCCAAAGTCCACCGATCACAACTAGAGAATCCATGCACCACAACAAATATCTCAAGTGCCACAACTAAGACCCAATACAACAAATACAAACTTTTTATTTTTTAAACTTTAGTCTGGATTACCTTTCAAGGAAAAGATTTTTTGATGCTATGAAAGGGAAAGAAAAATCACTATTAGGGCTACGCTACTGTGAAAAAGAGATTCAAAGACTCACCACTTAAAGAGCAAAGAAATTTATGACTTGTACCTATCAGTGTGTGGGGCAATCTGGTAGTCTCCACTCTGACAATCATCATGGGAACCGGGATTCTGTGGACTTGGGAAAGGGCTCTACCTTCAACCTGAGGCTCCCAAGAAGATCCCAGTCATCACCACATCAATCAGTGAGAAGGAAATAGGCAAAGTTGAGGACACATGCTTCTTCCCCTGATGTGACTGGTCACGTGACCATCTCACTGCCAGGGATGCTGGGAAATGTAGTCTGAGTTTAGCATCCAAGAAGAAAGAAAAGAATTGATAAACAAACAGCAGACTCTACCATGATAATCCATCAATGTAATGATCTGCCATTATCCATGAACTAATTTGTTTACTAATCTATTAATATTAATAACTAATATAGTTAAAAATATAGCTTCAGAGCCAGTCTGCTTAATTTTGACATCTAGCTCCACTACTTAAAAACTGGCAGTGGGCAAGTCAAACTCTGTATCCTTCCATTTCCTTGTTACATGAGAATAATAAAACCACCTACCCAATTAGGCTTTAATGAAGAGTAAAGGAAATAATGCAACTAACGTGCTTAGAACAGTATCTAGCACCTCATAAAAGCTCAATGCATATTATTACTTATAGCTATGTAAATATGAGGAAGAATAAGTACATTTTTCAGGGAATCCTCTGAGTACAGATTTTCCACTGATGTATGTGAGCCAAATGTGAAATACGTTCAGGATATGTAACTGAACTGGATGATGGCCTCTTCACTTTCAGCAGTAGTGATAGTTGCTCAGTCGTGTCCAACTCTTTGTGACACCATGGACTATAACCTGCAAGCCTCCTCAGTCCAAGAAAACTGCAGTGACATTCTCCAGGGACTTCATGGACACCTATTTATTTGTCTACCACAACAAATATCTCAAGTGCCACAACTAAGACCCAATACAACAAATACAAACTTTTTATTTTTTAAACTTTAGTCTGGATTACCTTTCAAGGAAAAGATTTTTTGATGCTATGAAAGGGAAAGAAAAATCACTATTAGGGCTACGCTACTGTGAAAAAGAGATTCAAAGACTCACCACTTAAAGAGCAAAGAAATTTATGACTTGTACCTATCAGTGTGTGGGGCAATCTGGTAGTCTCCACTCTGACAATCATCATGGGAACCGGGATTCTGTGGACTTGGGAAAGGGCTCTACCTTCAACCTGAGGCTCCCAAGAAGATCCCAGTCATCACCACATCAATCAGTGAGAAGGAAATAGGCAAAGTTGAGGACACATGCTTCTTCCCCTGATGTGACTGGTCACGTGACCATCTCACTGCCAGGGATGCTGGGAAATGTAGTCTGAGTTTAGCATCCAAGAAGAAAGAAAAGAATTGATAAACAAACAGCAGACTCTACCATGATAATCCATCAATGTAATGATCTGCCATTATCCATGAACTAATTTGTTTACTAATCTATTAATATTAATAACTAATATAGTTAAAAATATAGCTTCAGAGCCAGTCTGCTTAATTTTGACATCTAGCTCCACTACTTAAAAACTGGCAGTGGGCAAGTCAAACTCTGTATCCTTCCATTTCCTTGTTACATGAGAATAATAAAACCACCTACCCAATTAGGCTTTAATGAAGAGTAAAGGAAATAATGCAACTAACGTGCTTAGAACAGTATCTAGCACCTCATAAAAGCTCAATGCATATTATTACTTATAGCTATGTAAATATGAGGAAGAATAAGTACATTTTTCAGGGAATCCTCTGAGTACAGATTTTCCACTGATGTATGTGAGCCAAATGTGAAATACGTTCAGGATATGTAACTGAACTGGATGATGGCCTCTTCACTTTCAGCAGTAGTGATAGTTGCTCAGTCGTGTCCAACTCTTTGTGACACCATGGACTATAACCTGCAAGCCTCCTCAGTCCATGGAATTCTCCAGGCAAGAAAACTGCAGTGAATTGCCATTTCCTTCTCCAGGGACTTTCAGCAATGGATCCACTCTTATCCTCCAGCTCCCACTTATTTACCAACTCAGAGAAGAATGGTTACCATACAACCTTTCTTCTTCATCCACCTGCTTGCATGCTTTGGAAAAAGAAAGCAGACTAGAAAAATTGCAAGATGCCACCCCTTACTTTTCTACAGTGTGATTAGATTCTAAGCAAATAATGCACCCTGAATGGGCTCCAATCAGTCTTTGGAAGAAGGATAAAAACATCATTGCAAGAACAAACACCAATCCACAAATAAATAAATGAAAATCTCACTCTTGTCTCGGTGCCAGCTTGCATTAGCAAACAGGAGTCAGAGTTTTCAAATGGAAACATACTCTTGCCATCTCATTTAGATTTTTCTGATGAATTTTGCACGATGCCCGAGGCTGCCTTACAGGAGACCTGGGAAGTTCTCCTCTGATTAATGGGGCTGATGATCCCCTCTGAGAAGTTAAGATTGCTCAAAAAAAATCCAGCTCATTAATTAGCAAGAGCCTTGGCTGCCTGGGGTGGCCCAAGCCCTACAAGGAATTGTGGAGTTGGTCACCTGAGAAGATTCATAGCAGGAGAGTGGAGGGCGGGTGTTGTGGGGAGCAGAAATGTGACTGTGGGAGGTGAGATATAATTGCTTTGAGCACCTCTCTGTGCTGGGCACCTTAAATGCAGTTGCAGTACCCCCGTGGTTAGGAATACACCTACCAATGCAGGGGATACAGGTTTGATCCTGGATCAAATAATGCCACTAACGTGCTTAGAACGCTAACTAGCACCTCAAAAAAGCACAATGCATATTATTACTTATAGCTATGTAAATATGAGGAAGAATAAGTACATTTTTCAGGGAATCCTCTGAGTACAGATTTTCCACTGATGTATGTGAGCCAAATGTGAAATACGTTCAGGATATGTAACTGAACTGGATGATGGCCTCTTCACTTTCAGCAGTAGTGATAGTTGCTCAGTCGTGTCCAACTCTTTGTGACACCATGGACTATAACCTGCAAGCCTCCTCAGTCCATGGAATTCTCCAGGCAAGAAAACTGCAGTGAATTGCCATTTCCTTCTCCAGGGACTTTCAGCAATGGATCCACTCTTATCCTCCAGCTCCCACTTATTTACCAACTCAGAGAAGAATGGTTACCATACAACCTTTCTTCTTCATCCACCTGCTTGCATGCTTTGGAAAAAGAAAGCAGACTAGAAAAATTGCAAGATGCCACCCCTTACTTTTCTACAGTGTGATTAGATTCTAAGCAAATAATGCACCCTGAATGGGCTCCAATCAGTCTTTGGAAGAAGGATAAAAACATCATTGCAAGAACAAACACCAATCCACAAATAAATAAATGAAAATCTCACTCTTGTCTCGGTGCCAGCTTGCATTAGCAAACAGGGAGTCAGAGTTTTCAAATGGAAACATACTCTTGCCATCTCATTTAGATTTTTCTGATGAATTTTGCACGATGCCCGAGGCTGCCTTACAGGAGACCTGGGAAGTTCTCCTCTGATTAATGGGGCTGATGATCCCCTCTGAGAAGTTAAGATTGCTCAAAAAAAATCCAGCTCATTAATTAGCAAGAGCCTTGGCTGCCTGGGGTGGCCCAAGCCCTACAAGGAATTGTGGAGTTGGTCACCTGAGAAGATTCATAGCAGGAGAGTGGAGGGCGGGTGTTGTGGGGAGCAGAAATGTGACTGTGGGAGGTGAGATATAATTGCTTTGAGCACCTCTCTGTGCTGGGCACCTTAAATGCAGTTGCAGTACTTCCCTGGTGGTCCAGTGGTTAGGAATACACCTACCAATGCAGGGGATACAGGTTTGATCCTGATCTGGGAAGATCCCACATGCTCCTGTACCACAACATCATCAGAGTGGTTCTGGTGACAGGCACAGGACCCCAAGGGACTGCTGAGAGATAGATGAAGGAGTCAGAGGGCTGAGAGTTAGGACAGCGCTCCAACTGCTCCTGTGAAGTTGTGTTCAATAGGAAACAGGCAGGAAGCCTGTCTGTGAGCCTGAGCTGGTCTAGCCAGGTGAGGAGAAGGCTGGACATGATGCTCCCAGAGATGCCCAGGCTCACTCCCTCCCAAGTATATCTAGCTCTATGCCTGTAACTGCTATAAAAGCAGAGACAAGAGTCCTTCCTGGTGGAGTCAGGGGTTGGGAGGAACCTCCATCCAATAGACAGACTGAAGATGATTTTGCTCCTGGCCTCCTACACAGAGATCACACTGCAGCCTCGGATATATCAAATGGCTCCGCTAAGGATAGCTTCCCATTCTGCCATCCGCATGCATCTCACACACACAATCCCCTCCCCTGCCTTCTCGTTGAGTTCCTAGGAGAGCCTCACATGACAACTCAAGAGGTGGTTGGGGGGAGCCCTTCCTACCCAATAGGTCTCCCTTTAGAGCCAATTCTAAGCCTGAAAAGCAATTTGTAGCAGCAAATGCATAACAACTCCTGGGCCCACCCCTCCTTCTCATCCTCCCTTCCATGATCAAAGGGCTTTTAATGAGCTCCCTTGGCCTTCCTATTCTCCTCCAGGCTTGCTGCTGAGTCTCTGGTGAAGCCCCCAGAATCCCCAGACGTGGACTCTTGCATCTAACAGTCGACGCTGGTCTCTGCCAGCACCAAGCTCTCCAGAGCTCTGTGAAGCAACCTGGTGCCTCACACACAAGGCATAATATAGGCAGAGCTCAGAACAGCAGGTCCCATAGCACCTCCTAGCTGATAGTGTCATTTTGTGGTGAAAAACCTGAGATCCAGAGAGAGAGATCTTTTGTGGTGTTTCTCTTCATGTGGACCTTTGAAGAAATTGCCTGCATCTCTGGTGACCTCTTAGTTTTCAGATTTTATTTTAATCTCTATTATTAGTCTTTCATCTATGATGAAACAAACTGATAGTCACTCAACTCATGCGCAACTCTTTGGGAATCCATGGACAAACCATGGAATTCTCCATGCAAGAATATTGGAGTGGGTTGCCATTCCCTTCTCCAGGGCATCTTCCCAACCCAGGGATCAAACCCAGGTCTCCCACATTGCAGGAGGATTCTTTGCCATCTGAGCCACTAGGGAAGCCCATTATTCATCTTTATCTATGATGACTTTCTATTAAATAAGAGCATTCTATAACATTGCTGTGGAACAGCCCCTCCCTGCACTTACCCACAGTTCAAAATGGGGTTCAAAACTAAGAAAGAGAGTTAGGGAGTTGATTTCTTGTTGTTCATCTCATTTCTGTAGATACTCACTTGTTCCCAGACTCACAAACTTCCAGGTCCCTATTTGGGCATCTCATGAAACAGAGAGACCCTGTGGTTATAGTGAAACCAGATGCAGTGGTCTGGAAACCCTCATGGAGGAGATGGCATTCAAGCTGAGTTAATAGAAAGAATGAAACAGCCATAGTGAGACCACAAAGCAAAGAGTTCCAAGTAGATGAAGCCTCAAATGCCAAGGTCCTGGAGTAGAAGCAAATCTTACATGAAAATAGAAAAACATAGCTATCATCCTGTCTTGCCTCAATTCTTGCAAGAACTTCCAAACTGGTTCTCCCTGCTTCCAGCTTGAACCTCAAACACACGCACACACACACATTGTATTTTAACAAACACAATAGCCAGGAAAAAAATTCATCATGTACATCAGATCATTTTACGCATTTTTCCTAATCTCCTGGCCTCTTCAGCTAGATAAAAGAAAGATGAGGAGAAAGCCACCCAACCTCAATGTCACTCAACCCAATACCAATCTTTCTCTTACATCACTTGACTTCATTGTCTTCATAAATACTGAAAACGTCTTGGTTTTGCGTTATTCATTATTTTCTGTCCTAACCCCCTAAAACATAAGCTCTATGAGAAGGGCCTATCCTTTTCATTGTTGTATTGCATGAAAATGAGTAGGCACGCCCTAAATATCTGTTGAATGATCAATGAATGAGGGTAAATTTTGGAGGTTGAGATATTTAAGGACTTACTCTTGAGTTAAATGTCAGGGAAGATAGAAAGGGAGTGATCAAAACACAGTCCCTATATCCATCTCCAGGAGAGTATTTCTCCAAACTCAGGTATTCAAAGATCCTATTAGACATCTCTATCTGAGTGTCCTATGATAAACCTAAAAACAAAATCTTTACCCCCTTTCTACTGAAAGAAATATTCCTCCTCCTTGTCTTTATTTGTGGCTTCCCAGGTGGTGCTAGTGGTAAAAAAAATCTCCCTGCCAATGCAAGAGATGCAAGAGACATGGGTTCAATCCCTCAGCTGGGAAAATTCCCCTGGAAAAAGAAAGGGCAACCAACTCCAGTATTCCTGCCTGGAAAATTCCATGGACAGCATGGAAAATTCCATGGACAGCATCTCCTTTCTACTGAAAGAAATATTTCTCTTCCTGTCCTTCTCTAGAACTTTGGAGAAGGACCCCAATTGGTCCATTTAGATCCCATAACCCTTGTGTTTGGATCAAGAGGCTAGGGAACCAGGATTGGTCAGACATGGGTCACATGGGTAGAAGGCTGTGATTGACTAGTTCCCCAGAACCATGTGGAATTCAGAAAGGTATTTCTACCAAAGGATGAGTTGGAGGGAGTGACGTCAGAAGAAGGAAATGAAAGCATAACAGATGAAAGCAACAGATGCCAACTACTAACAGCACATCATTGTCCTCAAGATGAAATATACACCCTTTATCCAGATTGCAAGGACCTTTACCATCTGGCCCTATGTACCTCCCCTGCCTCCTCTCTTGGATCTGTCAATAACTGTGCAATGATGACACATACTTGGAGGAGGTCCTGCCAGGAAAAAAATTCATCATGTACATCAGATCATTTTACGCATTTTTCCTAATCTCCTGGCCTCTTCAGCTAGATAAAAGAAAGATGAGGAGAAAGCCACCCAACCTCAATGTCACTCAACCCAATACCAATCTTTCTCTTACATCACTTGACTTCATTGTCTTCATAAATACTGAAAACGTCTTGGTTTTGCGTTATTCATTATTTTCTGTCCTAACCCCCTAAAACATAAGCTCTATGAGAAGGGCCTATCCTTTTCATTGTTGTATTGCATGAAAATGAGTAGGCACGCCCTAAATATCTGTTGAATGATCAATGAATGAGGGTAAATTTTGGAGGTTGAGATATTTAAGGACTTACTCTTGAGTTAAATGTCAGGGAAGATAGAAAGGGAGTGATCAAAACACAGTCCCTATATCCATCTCCAGGAGAGTATTTCTCCAAACTCAGGTATTCAAAGATCCTATTAGACATCTCTATCTGAGTGTCCTATGATAAACCTAAAAACAAAATCTTTACCCCCTTTCTACTGAAAGAAATATTCCTCCTCCTTGTCTTTATTTGTGGCTTCCCAGGTGGTGCTAGTGGTAAAAAAAATCTCCCTGCCAATGCAAGAGATGCAAGAGACATGGGTTCAATCCCTCAGCTGGGAAAATTCCCCTGGAAAAAGAAAGGGCAACCAACTCCAGTATTCCTGCCTGGAAAATTCCATGGACAGCATGGAAAATTCCATGGACAGCATCTCCTTTCTACTGAAAGAAATATTTCTCTTCCTGTCCTTCTCTAGAACTTTGGAGAAGGACCCCGATTGGTCCATTTAGATCCCATAACCCTTGTGTTTGGATCAAGAGGCTAGGGAACCAGGATTGGTCAGACATGGGTCACATGGGTAGAAGGCTGTGATTGACTAGTTCCCCAGAACCATGTGGAATTCAGAAAGGTATTTCTACCAAAGGATGAGTTGGAGGGAGTGACGTCAGAAGAAGGAAATGAAAGCATAACAGATGAAAGCAACAGATGCCAACTACTAACAGCACATCATTGTCCTCAAGATGAAATATACACCCTTTATCCAGATTGCAAGGACCTTTACCATCTGGCCCTATGTACCTCCCCTGCCTCCTCTCTTGGATCTGTCAATAACTGTGCAATGATGACACATACTTGGAGGAGGTCCTGCTTTTTATTTTACCTCTGAACCACCAGTGGAAATGCCCCCTGCCTGTGTCTATGCCGAGATCCTGTTTTATTCAGCTCCAAGATGATGTTTTAAGAGAAAGCCCTTCCTGGTGCACAGGTTACCATGTATTCTCTACTTGCATCTTTCATGGCCCGCAGCCTGTATGTGCACAGGGGTTTAGCCCTGTGTGTGTGCTCAGCTGGGAGCTCCTTGAGAAAACAGCTGTGCCTTTCATCTCTATTTCTATCTACACTTTAAAATCCTCTGTGTTTGCCACATTAGAGAATAGGAAGAGAGAATCAGAGAGGAAAGGAGAAAAGGGAGGAAGCAGAGGAAGAGTCTTAGCAATGAATGAGAAACTCTTTTTTTTTTTTTTGTATTGAGGAGTAGTTGCTTTACAATGCTGTGTTGGTTTCTGCTATACAAGAAAGTGAGTCAGCTATATGTATACATATACTCCCTCCCTCTTGGAATTCCCTCTCAACCCCTCCACCTCCGTCCATCTAGATCACCACAAAGCACAGAGCTGAGCTCCCTATACTATACAGCCATTTCCCACTAGCTGTCTATTTTATGCGTGGAAGTGTATGTATGTCAGTGCTACCCTCCCAACTCGTCCCTCTCCCCCTTTGCACTCCACCATGTCCATACAACCATCCTCTACATCTGGGTCTCTATTCCTGACCTGTAAATAGGTCATCTGTACCGTTTTCCTAGATTCCACATATGGGAAGGTCAATTGGTTACCTTCAGTTTCTCATACAAAGTGAGTTGGACAAAGTTCATGACTCAGACAGGAGGCAAAATTCCTGTGCATAGCCTGAGGTGGACATTTGGAAGTGTCCAGCTAGTACATTTCTTCCCCCAGAACTCCCAAATATAGTAATAGTCACAGTCATGCACTGTTGGTGGGGTAGGAGTACACACTGGGATGAGACTTTTGAGGAGCAATTTGGCAGCCTCATACAAAGCTGAAGCTGCATGTAATCTATGACCCAACTATTCGACTACTAGCTGTAGAGTCCCTCACACATTTGGGGACCTCCTCAAGCCTCATACATTAGGCTTCCTTGGTGACTCAGACGGTAAAGAATCTGCCTGCAATGCAGGAGACTTGGATTCAATCCCTGGATCAAGAAGATCCCTAGAGAAGGAAATGGCAACCCACTCCATTATTCTTGCTTAGAGAATTCCACAGAGAGGAGCCTGGTGGGCTACAGTCCATGGTGCAAGAGTCCCAGAACTAACACTTAGCAACTTTTTAGAACGTATCTCCTTGCAGGAACAAGGGGTTTAGCCCTGTGTGTGTGCTCAGATGGGCGCTCACTGCGAAAACAGCCGTGCATTTCATCTCTATTTCTATCTACACTTTAAAATCCTCTGTGTTTGCCACATTAGAGAATAGGAAGAGAGAATCAGAGAGGAAAGGAGAAAAGGGAGGAAGCAGAGGAAGAGTCTTAGCAATGAATGAGAAACTCTTTTTTTTTTTTTTGTATTGAGGAGTAGTTGCTTTACAATGCTGTGTTGGTTTCTGCTATACAAGAAAGTGAGTCAGCTATATGTATACATATACTCCCTCCCTCTTGGAATTCCCTCTCAACCCCTCCACCTCCGTCCATCTAGATCACCACAAAGCACAGAGCTGAGCTCCCTATACTATACAGCCATTTCCCACTAGCTGTCTATTTTATGCGTGGAAGTGTATGTATGTCAGTGCTACCCTCCCAACTCGTCCCTCTCCCCCTTTGCACTCCACCATGTCCATACAACCATCCTCTACATCTGGGTCTCTATTCCTGACCTGTAAATAGGTCATCTGTACCGTTTTCCTAGATTCCACATATGGGAAGGTCAATTGGTTACCTTCAGTTTCTCATACAAAGTGAGTTGGACAAAGTTCATGACTCAGACAGGAGGCAAAATTCCTGTGCATAGCCTGAGGTGGACATTTGGAAGTGTCCAGCTAGTACATTTCTTCCCCCAGAACTCCCAAATATAGTAATAGTCACAGTCATGCACTGTTGGTGGGGTAGGAGTACACACTGGGATGAGACTTTTGAGGAGCAATTTGGCAGCCTCATACAAAGCTGAAGCTGCATGTAATCTATGACCCAACTATTCGACTACTAGCTGTAGAGTCCCTCACACATTTGGGGACCTCCTCAAGCCTCATACATTAGGCTTCCTTGGTGACTCAGACGGTAAAGAATCTGCCTGCAATGCAGGAGACTTGGATTCAATCCCTGGATCAAGAAGATCCCCTAGAGAAGGAAATGGCAACCCACTCCATTATTCTTGCTTAGAGAATTCCACAGAGAGAGGAGCCTGGTGGGCTACAGTCCATGGGGGTGCAAAGAGTCAGACACAACTAAGTAACACTAACACTAGCCTATTAACTGCAATACTATTTTTCAATGTGAAAATTTCAAATTACCTTAAATATCTCTTTGAAGGAGAGCAAGAAAATAAATCCAGATATGATCATTTATTGAACTAGAATACAGGAGGTCAGAGTAATGAACTAGCCCTACTTACATCAAAATGGACCCATTCCAAGGGCATATGAAGAGAAACAAGTCCGAAAGATATGTAAATTATGATATAAACCTCATTTCAAAACATGCAAAACGTATCAACTGTTTGCTTATAGACTGATATATGATATGAGTGTGCAAAATGTTCAGGGAATGGTAAATGATACTCAGAAAAAGGATTGTCACTGAGATGTAATAAAGGGATGTAAATGAGATTGAGCATGCAGAGAGTGTTGATAGGGAAATTCAGCTGTTTCTAGAATGTTTGGCTTCTTATTTAGACGTCTGAAACGCACATGAAAAGTATTTGATAAATCTGATGGCAAACACAAGGGGCTTTAAAATATCATTCTAGCACAGTAGACACTAGCTGCATGTGACTAATTCATTTTGGATTTAAATTAATTAAATTTTTATAAAATTAAAATTTGAGTTTCTCAATACACTAGCCACATTTTATGTGTTCAGGGCTCATATGTGACCAGTGATTGCTCTACTGGAAAACGAGTGGCTGTCATTTGAACCAGGGCAGGTTATAGAACATTCCTGTTATTATGCAAAGTCCTACTGGACAACCCCTGTCTACACTCATGTATGTCTGAATATTTCATAGTTAAAACTTTCAGATTAATTTGACTAAAGCATCCTCTGCTATCAGCTATCATAATGACACAGGATCACACTAGTTAATTATATAAATCTTCTAAGAAGCAACAAAAGCATAAAATAAACAGACGGGCCGACACTGCACAAGTTTTCTACACAGCAAGGAAACAATCAACAAAATGAAAAGGCAACCTACAAAATGGGAGAGAATATTTCAAACCACATACCTAGTAATGACTTAATATCCAGAATGTGTAAAAGACTCTTACAATTCAATAGCAAAAACCAAGATAATTTTTAAATGGGTAAAGGTCCCGAGCAGACATTTTTCCAAAGAAGATGTACCATGACCAACAAGTACATGAAGATAATAACATTTCTAATCATCAGGGAAATTCAGATCAAACCATTGTGAGGTATCACCTTATACCACTTCAGGATTTCTATTATCAAAATGGCAAGACATAACAAAGTTTGATAAAGATGGGGAAAATTGGAACCCTTGTGCATTGTTAGTAGAATTATAAATTAATGCAACTATTATAGAAAACAGCATGGAAGTTCCTTAAAAACTAAAAGCAGAACTACTGGGCTTCCCCAGTAGCTCAGTGGTGAAGAGTTTTCCTACCAACGCAGGAGACATGGGTTCGATCCCTGATCTGGGAAGATCCTACATCCCATGGAGCAGCTAAGACCATGAGCCATGACTATTGAAGCCTGTGTGACCTAGAGCCTGAGTTCCATAAGAGGAGCCACTGCAACAAAAGGCCTGCTCAGAATTACCATATAATCCAGTAGTCATATTTCTAGTTATATGATAAAATTAATGAAATCAATATCATGAAGAGAAATCTACATATCCATGTTCATTTCAGTGTTATTCACAGCAAATGGAAACAACCTAAGTGTCCCTCTATAGATGAATGGATAAAGAAGATGAATGGATTATTGTATATGCAGATAGAGAGATAGGAATATCATTCAGTCTTTAAAACGAAGGAAGTCATGCTAGTTGCAAAACATGAATAAATCTCGAGGGCATTTTTCTCAGTGAAATACGCCAGACAAAAACAAATACTGTATGACATTGGTAGATTGGTGGTTGCCAAGGGCTGGGAATGGTGGAAATGAGAAGTTGGTCAAGGGGTAGACTTTGAGTAATGAGTAAGTCCTCAGGGTCTAACATACAGCGTGGTAACCATAGTTAATAATACTGTATTCTATATTTGAATTTACTAAAAGAGTAGATCATAAACATTCCCATTTTTAAAAAAAGTTAACTATGTGTGAGGTAATGGATGTGTTAATTAACTTGATGGGAATAATTTCACAATATATGACACAGCAAGGAAACAATCAACAAAATGAAAAGGCAACCTACAAAATGGGAGAGAATATTTCAAACCACATACCTAGTAATGACTTAATATCCAGAATGTGTAAAAGACTCTTACAATTCAATAGCAAAAACCAAGATAATTTTTAAATGGGTAAAGGTCCCGAGCAGACATTTTTCCAAAGAAGATGTACCATGACCAACAAGTACATGAAGATAATAACATTTCTAATCATCAGGGAAATTCAGATCAAACCATTGTGAGGTATCACCTTATACCACTTCAGGATTTCTATTATCAAAATGGCAAGACATAACAAAGTTTGATAAAGATGGGGAAAATTGGAACCCTTGTGCATTGTTAGTAGAATTATAAATTAATGCAACTATTATAGAAAACAGCATGGAAGTTCCTTAAAAACTAAAAGCAGAACTACTGGGCTTCCCCAGTAGCTCAGTGGTGAAGAGTTTTCCTACCAACGCAGGAGACATGGGTTCGATCCCTGATCTGGGAAGATCCTACATCCCATGGAGCAGCTAAGACCATGAGCCATGACTATTGAAGCCTGTGTGACCTAGAGCCTGAGTTCCATAAGAGGAGCCACTGCAACAAAAGGCCTGCTCAGAATTACCATATAATCCAGTAGTCATATTTCTAGTTATATGATAAAATTAATGAAATCAATATCATGAAGAGAAATCTACATATCCATGTTCATTTCAGTGTTATTCACAGCAAATGGAAACAACCTAAGTGTCCCTCTATAGATGAATGGATAAAGAAGATGAATGGATTATTGTATATGCAGATAGAGAGATAGGAATATCATTCAGTCTTTAAAACGAAGGAAGTCATGCTAGTTGCAAAACATGAATAAATCTCGAGGGCATTTTTCTCAGTGAAATACGCCAGACAAAAACAAATACTGTATGACATTGGTAGATTGGTGGTTGCCAAGGGCTGGGAATGGTGGAAATGAGAAGTTGGTCAAGGGGTAGACTTTGAGTAATGAGTAAGTCCTCAGGGTCTAACATACAGCGTGGTAACCATAGTTAATAATACTGTATTCTATATTTGAATTTACTAAAAGAGTAGATCATAAACATTCCCATTTTTAAAAAAAGTTAACTATGTGTGAGGTAATGGATGTGTTAATTAACTTGATGGGAATAATTTCACAATATATGCATAAATTACATTATCACATTGTTTGCTTAAAATATATTGCAATTCTTCCCAAGTGGCTCTAGTGAGAAAGAACCTGCCTGCCAATGCAGGAGACATAAGAGCCATGGGTTTGAGCCCTGGATTGGAAAGGTCCCCTGGAAGAGGAAATGGCAACCCATTCTAATAATCTTGCCTGGAGAATCCCCATGGACTGAGGAGCCTGGTGGACTATAGTCTATAGGATCTCAAAGAGTCAGACACCATGGAAGTGACTTAGCATGCAAAGTTGAAAAAATTAATTTCTGGGTCTCCTATTAACATGATACACATTAATATAAAGAAGTGTAACTTTTCCCCAAAATAAAAATACTTAATTACTATGGCAAGTAAAAATAATTTTTTTTTTTTAAATTTTAAGAGGTATTTTTTAAATGTTAAGAAGTGAGCATTTCACCCTCAGGATACAACATGTGGAAAACCTCCAACAAAGAGAACTTGACTTACTTCACTTTTTATGATAGGTTCTAGAGCCAGCCACTTCATTAGGACTAGACAAATACAGTATACTAACACACATATATGGAATCTGGTAGGACAGTCTTGATAACACATGCAGGGAACTCATGGAAAAACAGAGCATAGACATAGGGACATTGTGGGGAAGAAACAGGGAGGGGGAGGTGTGGAGAGAGTAACATGGAAACCTATACTGTCATGTGTGGAAAAGATAGCTATCGGTATTGTGCTAAGGGAAAAGGAGTGCTTATAATGGCATGGGGCGATGGTCCGGAGAGGTGGGATGGGGAGAACTGGGGGGGTGGGGACCAGGGATATGCATATGACTGATCTGGGAACATACATGTCTGTGAACAACAAAACTCTGTAAAACCTTTAAAATAAAGAATAAAAAAAGAGAGAGAACTTGATTTTCACACAGACAACATGTTTGGGCATATCAAATGACTCGTTATGGCTAAGGTGTAATTATGGAGAAGGATTGGAAAGACCTGAGGCTGGTCAGACAGGAAGCAATGATCAGGGGATGACATGGTCGGTCATGCTTAACGATTAGGGTGAAGGGAAGCCACTGAAGATTTTTATTTAAGAAACTGCCTACATTTCGTTTGCATTTTAAGAATCTCCCTCTGGCTACTATGAAGATGGTGATCTGGAGGGAAATTCCTTAGAGATTATTGTAATAATCCAGCCAAGAAGTGATGAGAGCCTTAACTAGGTAGAAAGAGAGAGGACAGAATTTAAAGCCATTTCAGAGGGAGGATTCACAGGGCGTGGTGACTAATTGCATGTGAAGATGGGAGGAGAGGATGAGCTTGAGAGTGATTGCTGTGCTTTGTGCCTGGTTGACGGTTAAATCGGTGTTATCAATGAAACAAGGAACATGGGGAAACAGCCAGCTTAGAGAAAAAGACGCGAGTTAATTTTTTGACATGTTGCCTTTTAGATGCCCGTAAAACTCACAGGTGGTGGGTGTCAATAAGCAGTTGATTTTAAAGGTTTAAAACTCATGAGAAAGTTCTGTACAGGTGCAAAGTACAGACATTTGTAAGTAAATCATATGGAGATGGTGACTAGACCTGGGAACCAGACATGGGGCAAGAATGATGTAGCTCAACGACTGTGTTAGAAGGGAATGGTAAAGGACCTAGGAAGGGACATATTGGAAAAGGTAAGAGAGAGGGAACGTTTCCTGGCTCTGCCTACTTCTCTGGATCCCCACCCCACCCCCTTCCCCCTTGATATCCATAAGTTTGTTCTCTACATCTTTGTCTATATTTCTTCTCTGCAAATAAGTTCAATAAGTATCATTATTCTAGATTCCACATATATGTGATATTATTAATGTGCAGAAGACCTAAACAGACATTTCTCCAAAGAAGACATACAGTGTTCCTTTGCACAGCAGTATTGTGCAAAGTTCATATTCTAGTAAATATAAAGTTAAAGGATATATTATTCAACATGGGGAATTTAACCTGTATTTTCTAATAACTATAAATGGAATATAACTTTTAAAATTTTCACACAAAACAGTTTGGGCATATCAAATGACTCGTTATGGCTAAGGTGTAATTATGGAGAAGGATTGGAAAGACCTGAGGCTGGTCAGACAGGAAGCAATGATCAGGGGATGACATGGTCGGTCATGCTTAACGATTAGGGTGAAGGGAAGCCACTGAAGATTTTTATTTAAGAAACTGCCTACATTTCGTTTGCATTTTAAGAATCTCCCTCTGGCTACTATGAAGATGGTGATCTGGAGGGAAATTCCTTAGAGATTATTGTAATAATCCAGCCAAGAAGTGATGAGAGCCTTAACTAGGTAGAAAGAGAGAGGACAGAATTTAAAGCCATTTCAGAGGGAGGATTCACAGGGCGTGGTGACTAATTGCATGTGAAGATGGAAGGAGAGGATGAGCTTGAGAGTGATTGCTGTGCTTTGTGCCTGGTTGACGGCTAAATCGGTGTTATCAATGAAACAAGGAATATGGGGAAACAGCCAGCTTAGAGAAAAAGACGCGAGTTAATTTTTTGACATGTTGCCTTTTAGATGCCCGTAAAACTCACAGGTGGTGGGTGTCAATAAGCAGTTGATTTTAAAGGTTTAAAACTCATGAGAAAGTTCTGTACAGGTGCAAAGTACAGACATTTGTAAGTAAATCATATGGAGATGGTGACTAGACATGGGAACCAGACATGGGGCAAGAATGATGTAGCTCAACGACTGTGTTAGAAGGGAATGGTAAAGGACCTAGGAAGGGACATATTGCAAAAGGTAAGAGAGAGGGAATGTTTCCTGGCTCTGCCTACTTCTCTGGATCCCCACCCCACCCCCTTCCCCCTTGATATCCATAAGTTTGTTCTCTACATCTTTGTCTATATTTCTTCTCTGCAAATAAGTTCAATAAGTACCATTATTCTAGATTCCACATATATGTGATATTATTAATGTGCAGAAGACCTAAACAGACATTTCTCCAAAGAAGACATACAGTGTTCCTTTGCACAGCAGTATTGTGCAAAGTTCATATTCTAGTAAATATAAAGTTAAAGGATATATTATTCAACATGGGGAATTTAACCTGTATTTTCTAATAACTATAAATGGAATATAACTTTTTAAAATTTTAAATATCTATCTTATACACATATAACTTATAGAATATTATAAAGGCTTCCCTGGTGGCTCAGATGGTAAAGAATCTGTCTGCCTACAATGCAGGGGACCCAGGTTCAATCCCTGGATCAGGAAGATCCCCTGGAGAAGGGAATGGCTACCCACTCTAGTGTTCTTTGCCAGGAGAATTCCACGGACATAGGGGTCCAGCTGGCTATAGTCCGTGGGGTCACAGAGTAGGACACAACTGAGCAAACTAATACACTACATCAACTATACTTCAATCTTTTTAAAAAATGAATTCAGTAAACGTGTCTATAATTATTGCCCCTGTGAGCAAAGTTTACCACCTACTGAGAACCCACCCAGTGAGTGGCATTATAAGGGTGGGTCCCTGCCTCCTGAGCTCAAACCCCATCCTTCCCGCCCACCACCTTCACTGCAGACAAGACCAAGCAAATGACCAATGGGACTTTGACCCCAAAACCTAACGTGGACAGTTCTGGTGAGCAGGGTTTTTTGTTGTTTTATTGTTGTTGTTAATTTTGGCCTCCTTTAGTGGTGTTTTATCTACTTATTTTCATCTATCTCCATTCCTTCACCCATGTGGGCCTCCCATTGGAGTGGCCTCTTCTCATTTCAAAGCACCAGCTCTGGGCACAGGTGCCAGAGTGCTGGCTCATCACTGGACTCACTGGTTCAGCCATCTAAGGCACGTGGATCTTCCCAGGCCAGGGGTCAAACTGGTGCCTCTTGCACTGCAAGGCAGACTGTTTAGCCACTGGACCACCAGGGAAGCCCCCGGGGTTTGTTTTTTAAGAACCCTGAAGGCTACAGGTCCAAGGCCAGGACCAGAGTTGATCAAGTTCTCTCTTTTCTCATTTCCCTGTGGGTGCAACCATACATTTCTGTCCCTCTCTCTGTTGTTCCATTCCAGTGGTTAGGAAAGATGGGCCTGAGGAAGAACATGCCAGGGAAAGAACAGGAAAGGGGTTTGGCCTCGGGGTGTGCAGAGCCAAATTCTATGGGCTCATAGGAGATAAGGCATGCATTTCTCCTCACCATCATGTGCAGTCACTTCACAAAGTGGTCATGCAAGGAGAGTTTGTACTACCTAGTCCACGTTCATAGTGCTCGCCACACAACATGCCAGTAAATTAAGAGACAAGTTGTTGGAGCAGGGAATAGCAACTTTATTCAGAAAGCCAGCAGACCAAGAATATGGTGACATCTAGCCTGGTTTGGATGCTAATTTCTTTTAGAGAACAAAATAAGACGGGAGAGGTGAGGAGGCAAAGTGAAAAAGGCAGTAAACTGTTGCAAGTATTTTTGGGTTCTGACCAGACACCACAAGGGATATGTTAATTTCTTCTTTCCTGAATCCATTCATAGGTGGGCCTGTTCAGAATGTTTCCTGTGAGTTAAACAAAAGTATTTCAGCTCAAAGCTCAGACAGGGATGCAGGGTTCCCAGAGAGGGGCCATTATGTATATACTTTGAGCTATAAGCAACATTCCTTCAGTGATTAACTTGTAGCAAAAGCAATAGAATACAAAGGTTGAAATTAAAGAAAAAACCTAATGCGGAGTCAGATTTATTCTTCCTGATGACATTTACCTGGTGGCTCCTGTGGAAAAAAATCCAAAGCAGGAGACATGGATTCAGTCCCTGGGTAGGGAAGATCCCCTGGCAACCCACTCCAGTATTCTTGCCTGGGAAATCGCATAGACAGAGAAGCCTGGCAAGCTACTGTCCATGGATTGCGAAAGAGTCAGACACGACTGAGCACCCACACGCATTACATTTACACCACAGAAATTGGCACACACTACAAATCAGGACATTTTCTCTTGCTTTGGTTTCCAGAGAGCCGTGGTTAAACATTTACCAGCACAACCCAGGCTTCTCTGACTAGATCTAAAGCGTTGCTTTGCTCATCTTGAACTTCTCTACGTAAAGTGTTCAAAGAGGCAATCCTTGGTCCATTATACTTGCCTGGGGAGAAAAGAGGAAAAGAGAAAAATGACAGAGACAAATTTTAAAAAGAGAGAGAGAGAGAAAGAGAAGAAAGGGAACATCCACTTGCTGAGATCAGAGTTTTAGTCCCTTTATCACATGACCTCTGTCTACACTTTCAACCCGAAAGCTGACCTTGAACTTGAGCTTATCTCTGCCAGCTCTTCTTTTAAAGAAAGTGTAGAGGGAGGGGTGAGAAAGATATCAGAGAGTTTAGGCCCACCACCTAGCATTGGAACACCTCTTCCATATGTTCAATAGCTTTCCACAACATCTCATTATACTCTGTGAAGAGACAAAGTAGGTATTAAACCTATTGATTACAGACAGTTAATGCTGCAAATCTAAAGCCCCGAGTATTCAGTGGCAGAGCCAGGGTAGAAACTGGCAGCCTTCATAATCATTTCTCATATGAAATGGACATATTCTTCCCCCATGCAAGCAGAACCAGAGTTTCACCTGAGAAACACTTCAATTGATCACCAGGAATTTACCTGATATGCAGAATGGAGTGGCACAGGAGTTAATGATCTGGTGGGCAGCCCTCTGCGACAGGGTAATTGAAGGCTTAACACCATGGGGTGGTGGGGTAATTGCCAGATTGATGATTGAAGCTTTTGTTTCTGGTCCAGACACCAACTAAAGACTCTGGCACAGGGCTTACTTAACCAGACATCCAGGTGGCTACAGGATTTCCACACACTGTAATTTGCTATAGACTCTCGCTGGTCCCCCTCACCTGCCCAGCGCTGGCCCTGCCGACAGTCTCCCAGAGGTGAGTAAGGGCACTCTTCTCTCTGTTTTAAGTGGAATGGTTTTGTCCAACACGTCTCTTTCTGCACTGGAGAGCTGCAGAATTATTTTGCTTCTAACAAAGATCAAAAAGTGTAATTTAAAAAGACAGTGGCATGAGTTCAGTTTTCCTGCCATGTAAAGGAGACAAATCAGGACATTTTCTCTTGCTTTGGTTTCCAGAGAGCCGTGGTTAAACATTTACCAGCACAACCCAGGCTTCTCTGACTAGATCTAAAGCGTTGCTTTGCTCATCTTGAACTTCTCTACGTAAAGTGTTCAAAGAGGCAATCCTTGGTCCATTATACTTGCCTGGGGAGAAAAGAGGAAAAGAGAAAAATGACAGAGACAAATTTTAAAAAGAGAGAGAGAGAGAAAGAGAAGAAAGGGAACATCCACTTGCTGAGATCAGAGTTTTAGTCCCTTTATCACATGACCTCTGTCTACACTTTCAACCCGAAAGCTGACCTTGAACTTGAGCTTATCTCTGCCAGCTCTTCTTTTAAAGAAAGTGTAGAGGGAGGGGTGAGAAAGATATCAGAGAGTTTAGGCCCACCACCTAGCATTGGAACACCTCTTCCATATGTTCAATAGCTTTCCACAGCATCTCATTATACTCTGTGAAGAGACAAAGTAGGTATTAAACCTATTGATTACAGACAGTTAATGCTGCAAATCTAAAGCCCCGAGTATTCAGTGGCAGAGCCAGGGTAGAAACTGGCAGCCTTCATAATCATTTCTCATATGAAATGGACATATTCTTCCCCCATGCAAGCAGAACCAGAGTTTCACCTGAGAAACACTTCAATTGATCACCAGGAATTTACCTGATATGCAGAATGGAGTGGCACAGGAGTTAATGATCTGGTGGGCAGCCCTCTGCGACAGGGTAATTGAAGGCTTAACACCATGGGGTGGTGGGGTAATTGCCAGATTGATGATTGAAGCTTTTGTTTCTGGTCCAGACACCAACTAAAGACTCTGGCACAGGGCTTACTTAACCAGACATCCAGGTGGCTACAGGATTTCCACACACTGTAATTTGCTATAGACTCTCGCTGGCCCCCCTCACCTGCCCAGCGCTGGCCCTGCCGACAGTCTCCCAGAGGTGAGTAAGGGCACTCTTCTCTCTGTTTTAAGTGGAATGGTTTTGTCCAACACGTCTCTTTCTGCACTGGAGAGCTGCAGAATTATTTTGCTTCTAACAAAGATCAAAAAGTGTAATTTAAAAAGACAGTGGCATGAGTTGCTACAGGTTTTCCTGCCATGTAAAGGAGAAGATCTGGGGAAGTGAGGGAATTGCTTTGTGGGCTAGCTTTTTTTTTTTCCAATTTCATCATCAGCGGTATTTTTACTTCCCTACTTTCAAACATTGTCTCTGTTCTATCTTTCGAAGAGCCCAACCAGCGCTTGTTTGTAAATTCTCAGGAGGAAATCAAGTCTTATCTGTCAGTGCTGGATGTTTTCCACTTATTTTAAGAGGAGGGAAAAAAGGTCAACAACTCAAGACCCATTAAAAAAGAGTGAACAACAAAATACAGGTAGCTGCTTTAATTTTCTTTCAAAGACTTCCTGGCCAGGAGGCCTCATGGGAACTGGTTTGAGAGCTGACATCCAGAATTTTTTTGCAGACAGCTACAGAGGGCTTCATCCAGCTTCCTAGACCTCAATAATCTTCTTACTACCAGTCTGGACCAACTATTTACTTTTTTTTTTTTTCTTTACATTGATGCATGTATTTTTACTTATTTTTTTCTTACATCAATGCATTTAAAGCACATTAAGTAAATGTATTTAAAAAAGAAACTCTGTGTCAAGGGCAAGAAGAATTCCTTCCTTTAAGCCTAAAAGGGGTTTATGGAAAGGTAATTTGAGGAGGGACCCAGGGATTGCAGTGGCAAGGTAAGTACCAAAGAAGTATAGCTCAGGATGGCAGGTGGCAGAAAGGTGTGTGCTTAGTTGCTCTATATGTCTGACTCTTTGCAAACCCATAAACTGCAGCCCACCAGGCTCCTCTGTCCATGGATTTCTCCAGGCAAGAATATTGGACTTGGTTATCATGCTTTCCTCCAGGGGATCTTTCCAGCCCAGGGATCATACCCAGGTCTCCCGCATTGAAGGCAGATTCTCTACCATCTGAGCCATCACAGAAGCCCAAG
The DNA here is from genome assembly GCA_022376925.1 of Tragulus kanchil. Lineage (NCBI taxonomy): Eukaryota > Metazoa > Chordata > Mammalia > Artiodactyla > Tragulidae > Tragulus > Tragulus kanchil. Next base: position 183,558,675 of record JAIOJX010000004.1, on the reverse strand, counting down.
AATACTAGAGTTGGTAACCTACCCCTTCTCCAGGGAAACCTCCCAACCCAGGAATCAAACCAGGGTCTCCTGCATTGCAGATGGATTCTTTACCAGCTGAGTTACCAGGGAAGCCCAGCAGAACGATATTTGAGTGTAAAGGACTCCATACCACTGGGCATCACTGTCCCCTCTCCCAACTGCCTAAAAGAGAGATTGCCCAGGTCATAATTCCAAGAACTGGACAAGAGAACCCTATTGTCCCTGTGCACAATACACATATGTGTTCAAGTACATTCATCTCCTGTCTTCCAACAGACTTACCCCTTCCTCTCTCCTCTGGTGCCCCAAACTCCAGGACTTTACACTGACTGAGGCTCCCAGAGGGGAGTAGCAAATATTTACAAAGCAGAGATAGAGACACCGACATGGAAAACAAGCATATGGATACTGAAGAGGCAAGGGGAGTGGGATGAAATGGGAGACTGAGAGAGACGTATACACATTACTATAAAAGAGATAGCTAATGAGATCCTACTATACAGCACAGAGAGCTCTACTCAATGCTCTGTGGTGACCTAAATGGAAAGGAAATCAGTAAAAGAGGGAATACATGTATACTCGTGACTGATTCACTTTGCTATACAGTAGACGCTAACCCAATATTGTAAAGCAAATACACTTCAATAAAAATACAAAAAAAAAAAGTTGTGAACAACACCGCTAACAAAGGACTGAAGCTAAAAAATGAAGTCTTTATGGTGCAGAAACATGACTCATACAACTCTTCCCAACAACATCACACAAGCTCCCTGTGGGTGTCGTGGTTAAGACATACCACAATTTGGGACCATTTTGTGCCCAGTATCTTGTAGACTATGAGACCACCAAAAATGGGGAAATTAACACAAATCAGAGGAATTCTAGGAAACTTTAAGTAGAATGCACGTACTTTGAATTTAGAAGGATGGATTCCATTTTGAAAGGAGGTGATGGTCGAATGGGGTCATGACTGGCAGGAACAGCATAAAAAGGGAAAATTTGCCTTAAAATAAACTGCAGCCCACCAGGCTCCTCTGTCCATGGATTTCTCAGGCAAGAATATTGGACTTGGTTATCATGCTTTCCTCCAGGGGATCTTTCCAGCCCAGGGATCATACCCAGGTCTCCCGCATTGAAGGCAGATTCTCTACCATCTGAGCCATCACAGAAGCCCAAGAATACTAGAGTTGGTAACCTACCCCTTCTCCAGGAAACCTCCCAACCCAGGAATCAAACCAGGGTCTCCTGCATTGCAGATGGATTCTTTACCAGCTGAGTTACCAGGGAAGCCCAGCAGAACGATATTTGAGTGTAAAGGACTCCATACCACTGGGCATCACTGTCCCCTCTCCCAACTGCCTAAAGAGATTGCCCAGGTCATAATTCCAAGAACTGGACAAGAGAACCCTATTGTCCCTGTGCACAATACACATATGTGTTCAAGTACATTCATCTCCTGTCTTCCAACAGACTTACCCCTTCCTCTCTCCTCTGGTGCCCCAAACTCCAGGACTTTACACTGACTGAGGCTCCCAGAGGGTAGCAAATATTTACAAAGCAGAGATAGAGACACCGACATGGAAAACAAGCATATGGATACTGAAGAGGCAAGGGGAGTGGGATGAAATGGGAGACTGAGAGAGACATATACACATTACTATAAAAGAGATAGCTAATGAGATCCTACTATACAGCACAGAGAGCTCTACTCAATGCTCTGTGGTGACCTAAATGGAAAGGAAATCAGTAAAAGAGGGAATACATGTATACTCGTGACTGATTCACTTTGCTATACAGTAGACGCTAACCCAATATTGTAAAGCAAATACACTTCAATAAAAATACAAAAAAAAAAAGTTGTGAACAACACCGCTAACAAAGGACTGAAGCTAAAAAATGAAGTCTTTATGGTGCAGAAACATGACTCATACAACTCTTCCCAACAACATCACACAAGCTCCCTGTGGGTGTCGTGGTTAAGACATACCACAATTTGGGACCATTTTGTGCCCAGTATCTTGTAGACTATGAGACCACCAAAAATGGGGAAATTAACACAAATCAGAGGAATTCTAGGAAACTTTAAGTAGAATGCACGTACTTTGAATTTAGAAGGATGGATTCCATTTTGAAAGGAGGTGATGGTCGAATGGGGTCATGACTGGCAGGAACAGCATAAACAAAACTAGGGAAATCAATGTGTCTGGGAACAGCAAGAAGCTGAGTGTGACAGCATGTGGAAGAACAAATGCTGAGGGCTGTGGAAAGAGTAGACACAGGAGACAAGGTTGGAAACATAGCATGCTTTGTTCTTGACATAGTGGAGAACCAGTCTATGGTTTCATGCAAAGAAATAACAATCAGTTTATGATTTAAAGTTAATTCTGGTCATTGTATGCACAACTGGAGAGAAAACCATTTTATGAGACTATGGTTATAGCTCATGTAATATAAAGGGGCTGAATTAGGTTAATATCCATTCATTCATTAGTCACCCAACAAATATTTGCTGAATCCCTCCTCTGGGAAAAGAATGGTGGGCAATAAAATTTTACAGTCTACTGGAGAAGAAACAGACCTTGATCAAACAGTCACAAAAATCAACGCAAAATTGCAGTGGCCCTTAAGTACCCATTTGGGAAATATAAAAGTGTGTTCCACAGGAATGTTTGACTTGGTCTTGGAACGCTTTCCAAGAAGTGACAGTTGAGCTGAGATCTGAAAAATCAATACAATTAGCTTGGCGTAAAATAGAAGTAAGATATTTTTTCACTGTAGAAAGAATATCCAAAAGTCTTTTGATGGCAGAAACATGATATATAGGAAATAAACAAGAGAAATCAAGACTGGAAAACAATTGTGGGTGAACATTTATCATGTAGGGTCCCTTAGCCTATGTGAAATAGTTGTGCCTTTATTATAAGAGCAAATGGAAAACATGGGCTAGTTTTAAATAAAAAGATGACAAGATGGAATTTACATCAGATCTAGATATAAATGCATAGATCTATAGCCTGAATAGAGAATAGATTCAAGAAAAACAACCTTCAGTGTGGAGAATCCCAACATGAGGCTATTGTTATGAGAGGTTATGATAGCCTGAGACAGGGTGGTGATGGGGGAAGCCAAGAGAAGTGAATATTTACAAATATTTAAAAAGCGAAATCAACAAGATTTGGCAATAGACTGAATGTGAGAAGAAAGGGGGAGGGAAGCATCAGTTACAGAGCTGGAAAGAGAGAAGGACCCATGTGAGGGGTTTGTGTGTGTGTTAGAGAGAGAGAGAACATACACGTGTGTGCCCATGCACCAGCATACACAGAAATCATGGGCCCAGCTTTGGAGAGGCCAAGTTTGGGCTATATATTTTCAGACGTCCAAGAGAAATTTTCAAGACCACAGTCTATATAAGGTCTGAAATTCAGGGAGAATAACAAGGAAAAGAACACCTCAAGAGAGCATTAACCATTATCTGACCAATAAATTTCAGGTCTCCCAAGGAAAAGTTACTGTTATATTCTGATTATATCAGGATGTTTTAATTTCAAGTAACCAAATGCCTTGATTCAAACTGATTAAAACATTTTAAAAACTATTCTATTGGCCTTCCCTGGTGGTCCAGTGGGTAAGGACACCACCTTGCAGTGCAAGGGGCGCCGGTTCGATTCCTGGCCCAAGAAGATCCCACGTGCCGCAGAGTGGCCGGACCAATGTGTCCAACTACTGAGCCAGAGTTCTGGAGCACATGCGCCCAGAGCTGGTGCTCTGCAACGAGGGAGGCCACTGTGATGGGAGTCCCACACAGGCCAAACAAAATGGATGAAAATAAATAAATGAAAGACCAATAGAAGTGGCCAAAAAAAATGTAAAAAAAGGAAAAAATTTCTCTCATATATCTGGAAGGCGTGAGGCAGGGTGAACATGTATGTTGTTGATCCAAAGGCTCAACAGTGTGCATGAGAACCCAGATCTTTGCTAACCCTCTCTTCTGTTCCTGGTACAGGATTCATCCTCAGATGATGAAAACCATCATAGGTCCCAGTGTTACATCTAAACTTGGCAATGCCCAGAGAAAAACAACATGCCTGTTTTTATGTGTGTTTCTCCCTTCGAGTCTCATTATTTAGGATTAGATCACATGCCAATGGGCTTCCCTGGTGGCTCAGTGGTAAAGAATCCACCTGCCAAGCAGAAAATCCAAGTTTGATCCCTGAATTGGGAAGATCAACTAGAAATGGAAATGACAACTCACGTCATTCTTGCCTGGGAAATGCCATGGTCAGAGGAGTCTGGCAGGCTACAATTCATGGGGTCACAAAAGACTCAGATACAACTTAGTGACTGAACAGCAACAACAACTCAGGCCAATGCCTGGATCAATTACAGGTAGGAGGAAACAGTACCGTGATGGCTTTGACTAATGGTCTGTAATAAATGGATATAAGATAGTCAATAATTATGTCTTTTAAAACTATGATAGGGACTTCCCTGGTGGTCCAGTGGTTAAGACATCACCTTTCATTGTAGAAGGTGGGATCAATCCCTAGTTGGGGAGCTAAGATGCCACGTGCCTCGTGACCAAAAAACCAAAACACAAAACAGAGGCAGTATTGTAGCAAATTCAGTAAAGACTTTAAAAATGGTCAATATCAAAAAATATCTTTTAAAAAACTAGCATAGATTTGCATAATAATAATAGTAGCAATAATAGTAGTAGTAATAATAATAAAGTTACTCATGTCAAATATTGTAACAAGTTCTTTACATGTATTTCCTCATAATATGTGTACACCATAGTCCAAAAACGCAAGCTGTATTTTTCATTCCCGTTTTACTGATGCTGACACTGAGACCCAGAGAAGTCAAATAATAGGCTCAAGTTTATGCCACCCATAAGTGGCTAAGATTTCATCACATATTTAATTCCAAAATTTACTAATTTGATGTGGAATATTGCCTTTCCTTAACTCCCTACCAGGATATTTAACATCAAGATTTCTTTAAAAAGAAAATATGTACTTTATACACATACACACAGAAAACATACTTACCCAATAATCTTTTCCCAAAGAGTCTCATTTTGAGTTCTAACCTCTTTGTCATATGCATTTACATGTTTTACTTTATAATCACAGATTTTATTTTTAGCATCTTTTTCCTCTAATCTCTATGTTGGAAACATTTATATTGTTTCTTCAGTCTTCATAATCACTTTTTAATAACTATATAATATTTCAGTGAGTGACTGTGCAATGATTAAGTAAACTTAATTATTTTCCCACTGTGGGAGGTCATTTCCAATTTTACATACCATAGATAATGTCGCCTGCAGGAGTTTCAGGCACATGGCATATTTTTATTCTTTCATTGAATTATTTCTTCATTTTCCGTACAGATGAGGAAATAATGCTGGGCCAACAGGTATGAAGCATCATGTAGCTCTGGATGTGTGCTGCTAAATTGTCCTGCAAAAATGTTTCACCAGCTTGCACTGCCATGAGAAGTCTGTAAGCACAGGATTAATACAAGTACCCAACCAGCATTGGCAGTCCGGATGACTTCCATTTTTTGTTACATAAAAGATATACAATTGTTGTTTAGTTGCTAGGTCATGTCCAACTCTTTTTGTGACCCTGTAGACTGTTGCTTCCCAGGGTCCTCTGTCCATAGATTTCTTCAGGCAAGAATACTGGTGTGGGCTGCCATTCCCTTCCCCAGGGTATCTTCATTGTAGAAGGTGGGATCAATCCCTAGTTGGGGAGCTAAGATGCCACGTGCCTCGTGACCAAAAAACCAAAACACAAAACAGAGGCAGTATTGTAGCAAATTCAGTAAAGACTTTAAAAATGGTCAATATCAAAAAATATCTTTTAAAAAACTAGCATAGATTTGCATAATAATAATAGTAGCAATAATAGTAGTAGTAATAATAATAAAGTTACTCATGTCAAATATTGTAACAAGTTCTTTACATGTATTTCCTCATAATATGTGTACACCATAGTCCAAAACGCATAAGCTGTATTTTCATTCCCGTTTTACTGATGCTGACACTGAGACCCAGAGAAGTCAAATAATAGGCTCAAGTTTATGCCACCCATAAGTGGCTAAGATTTCATCACATATTTAATTCCAAAATTTACTAATTTGATGTGGAATATTGCCTTTCCTTAACTCCCTACCAGGATATTTAACATCAAGATTTCTTTAAAAAGAAAATATGTACTTTATACACATACACACAGAAAACATACTTACCCAATAATCTTTTCCCAAAGAGTCTCATTTTGAGTTCTAACCTCTTTGTCATATGCATTTACATGTTTTACTTTATAATCACAGATTTTATTTTTAGCATCTTTTTCCTCTAATCTCTATGTTGGAAACATTTATATTGTTTCTTCAGTCTTCATAATCACTTTTTAATAACTATATAATATTTCAGTGAGTGACTGTGCAATGATTAAGTAAACTTAATTATTTTCCCACTGTGGGAGGTCATTTCCAATTTTACATACCATAGATAATGTCGCCTGCAGGAGTTTCAGGCACATGGCATATTTTTATTCTTTCATTGAATTATTTCTTCATTTTCCGTACAGATGAGGAAATAATGCTGGGCCAACAGGTATGAAGCATCATGTAGCTCTGGATGTGTGCTGCTAAATTGTCCTGCAAAAATGTTTCACCAGCTTGCACTGCCATGAGAAGTCTGTAAGCACAGGATTAATACAAGTACCCAACCAGCATTGGCAGTCCGGATGACTTCCATTTTTTGTTACATAAAAGATATACAATTGTTGTTTAGTTGCTAGGTCATGTCCAACTCTTTTTGTGACCCTGTAGACTGTTGCTTCCCAGGGTCCTCTGTCCATAGATTTCTTCAGGCAAGAATACTGGTGTGGGCTGCCATTCCCTTCCCCAGGGTATCTTCTCGACCCAGGGATTGAACGCTTGTCTCTTGCGTTGGTAAGTGGATTGTTTACCACTGAGCAACAAGGAAAGCTCAGTGATACGTTGGAATGTTCCTATTTTCTTATGATAATCAGTAAGGTTGAGCATACATGAGTAATCAGTTCCTACTTCTCACCCATCTGATCTAGGAGTTTCAGATGGTGTTCACTGTGGGTGGCCTGGGAGATGAGGTCCCTTTAAGTGAGGGCTTGTGAGACATGAAAAGTGCTTTCCTGGAAGCCTGGCCTTTTTAAGACCCGGGAACCCATTTGGAGAGCACGGCAGCAAAACTGTCGCTGTGAGCCCCCTTAATGGAGCTGTTAGGGAGATGCTGTTACGGAGAATTATTTGACTCATTGCAGGCTGTAAATTCATTTCTTTGCCCATTTTCACCATGTGCCATAAATAACCAGAGCTGTGTAAACAAATGTCACCCGGGCATATGAACCCACTGAAATTAGACTTTAACAAATACTAACAGCCTGATACAGTTACTTGATTCTTGCACCAAAATCACCCATGATCGTCTGAAGCCTACACAAATGGTGCACACACAGACACACGTACATACACACACCATGGTTGCCTAAGGGGAAAAAATGGCCTCATAGGATCATTTCAATCGAGTGCCAGGGAACAGAGAAAGAGATTGACAGACAATTAATTGCTAGGAAAAACCTAAAATTTTTTCTTAAACAATTCTTCAGATCAAAAGGAGTAGTTTCTGTGGCTAGCCAACAAGGACCTACTGTATAGCTCGTGGAATCCTGTTTAATATTATGTGGCAGCCTAGATGAGAGAGAAGTTTGGGCCAGAATGGACACGTGTATATCAATGGCTGACTCCCCTCGCTGTTCACCTGAAACCATCCCTACATTGTTTGTTAATCAGCTACACCCCAATACAAAATAAACAAATGTAAAGTTGGAAAAAGAAAGGAGTATTTTCTGGGAGGTACATGAGAAAATAAACAGTAGAATCACAAAAATAGGGGCTGACCTCCAGCTTTCCTATCACTGCCCTCTTCCTGGGTGAGTACACATGGCAGGTTAGTCCAGTAACTAACTCAGTGGGAAGTGAAAACTGACAGCACAAAAAAAAAAATCAAAAGAAAATCCAATCAGGGGCAGGATGTAGTGACTCAGGTTTGCAACTGCAGGATTTAAATGCTGCTCCAGCCTCATTCAATTCTGAGTGATGCTTGAAGATTCAGGGGCCTAGAAATTTCCATACAAATCATAGGTACAGTTATGTCACTGGAATTTGCCAGATGAGTGAAAACAGCAATTTTAAAGGATGTGCCTGCACCAGGAGTCCCTCCTGTGTGCAGAGCAATGAGAGTTAACCCTCTGAGCAGCCCTGGGTGCAGCCAAGAGGGGCTACAGACTTTCATTCAAATCCTGCGGTCTCTACCCACCCAGGGTGATAATGCTGTGGTCACCACGTTAGTATCATGATTTGGAGATTTCCCCCATGTGCTGTCTCATTAGCCTGTCACTTAGCAGACATTTCAAGGGTCGCTCTGGACTGAGTGTTTATGTCCCCAGAAAAAGATATAAGTTGACATCCTGACCTCCCCCCATCGTGTGATGGTGGGGCCTTTGGGAAGAGATTAGGTGACAAGAGGGGAGCCCCATAAGTGATATCAGTGACCTTGTAAAAGGGACCCCAGGAGCTCCCTCTGCCTGTGAGAACACAGCAAGATGACAACCGTCTACATGAACCAGGAGGCCAGCCTCACCAGACCCCAAAACTGTGAGTGCCTTGATCATGGTCTTCCACCTTCCAGAACTGAGAAAATTAAGCAGCAGTTGTTTATAAGGCACCCAGTTTATGATATTCTGTTATAGAAGCCCTAATGGACTGAGACGGGGTTACTCTGTGCTGGGCACCGCACTTGTGAATAACCTAATCCTCTCCTTCAGTGTGCTTCAGGTCTGGTGCAGAAGAGAGGAGAATTTTTAAAACATTGAAATGCAGGGCTTCCCTGGTGGTTCAGGGGTTAAGGATCTGCCTGTCATTGGAGGGGACATGGGTTTGATCCCCATCCTGGGAAGATTCCACATGCCACAGAGTAACTAAGCCTGTGGACCACAACTATTGAGCCCACGCTTGAGAGCCCATGGGCCGCAAGTACTGAGCCCACGTGCCAATTACTGAAACCCACATACACTAGAGTCCATGCTCCACAGCAAGAGAAGCCATGGCAATGAGAAGCCTATGTATTAACACTAGAGGGTAGCCCCTACTCGCTACAACTAGAGAAAGCCGGCTCGTAGCAATGAAGCACGAGCAAAATCAAAAGTAAATAAATAGACAAATCCTTTTTTAATTAAAATACAGCATGAAACACACCATGATGGGAATAGGCAGAGTTGCTGTGGGCAGGCTCCATGAGGAGAACTTGATTTGTCCTTGAAGGAACCGAGACTCAGAGAGTTTTCCTGACTTGTCCAAGATCAGACAGCTAATTGGCTTCAGAGCTGGCACAGCTTCTGCCAAATACCAACATCCCACCAAAAGTCAATTTTCCCATCTGTAAAGTGGGAATAAAGTCACAGGTTTGTTGTAATGATCAAGTTAGGGAATGCATGGGAAAGTGTTTTATGAAATCTAAAGAACTCACCAAGTTCTATATATGATTGTAGTCACAGTTATTACTGGTCTATGACATACCAGCCCAAGGATTTGAAAGGAAAGAGTGGTAGAGATCAAAATCTGGGCACAATATGGTTTATTTATCTGACTTAACCTCTCTATTCATTCATATAGACAATCAAAATACATTGAAGGCCTGTGATGTGTATGGCCCTGTGATAGGCTGCAGCAGTGTTTGAAACAGTCAAACCACCAATTACACATTTTCTTAGTCAACAAATACCTTCACACATGCTACAGAGGCAGGGCACATGGAAGGGAGGCTGACCTGCTTTGGAAGGGCACGGGAGGCTTCCCTGAGGAGGCATGGTCATGTTGAGAGCCAAAGGTTGAGTAGGAGTTCCAGGCAGAGGGAAGAGTTGAGGTGGGAGGTGCCTGAGCCAGGAAGAAACATGGCTGTAAAGGCTAAAGTAGCCAGGGTCAAGACTGAAGAAAGCTAAGATCCCTTATATACGATAGAGGATCCAGGCCATGCTGGGAAAGGGCTTAAGGCAAAAGGCTGCCACTGAATGACTTACCTCTTTAAAAGCTCATTGTGTCTTGCTGTGTTGGGACTGAATGGAAAAGAGGCAAGAATGAAAGTGGAGAGACAAGTGAGAAGGTGAGTGCTGTGGTCCAGAAAGTGTAACCAAAAGTGGGGTCTGGGTGCTCGCTACTCAAAAGCCAATAAAGAAGCTAAACTGGTAGAAAATTTGCTTTATTTTGGTTGCTGGCAATGTGGCAGGAGTGGGGGGGAGGAGATGGACTCCTGTCCAAAGGTCAACTCCCCCACCCACTGACAATAGGTAGGCAAGAGCTCTCATAGGTGAGAGGAGGGGGCTGCATGCCAAAACAGCATAGTCAGCTCCGACAGCCATCTTGAACTTGGTCATCTGTCATCGGACCAGCGGCATCTTGACTGTTGTAAGCACAGTTAATCTTCAGTCCCTGGGTTGTTTTGTTCCCATTTCTATGAGGCAGTTTATGTCATGGCTACAGTCTAGTCATCTTGTAGTCAACTTCTTCCATGTGATGGGAGTTTCAGTAGTTATAAGACAGATCACAGTATATGACTCAGAACATTATCTACAGTTCTTTACAAGGAATTAAAGGCCTTTGACTTTGCTTAATAACTACACTATTGCTATGTGGTCTCTTTTGACTGTTTTCCTGTTTCTCACCTCTCTGATTAAACTTATTCTTTGGCTAAAGTTTGTTCACAGACTAAAAGCAGGCTGAAGACATGGGAGGCAAGGACCATAAGGTCCTGCTCCATATCAGAAGGAAAGAATGGATCTTGGACTATGGTTGGCCATGGAGAGGACACACCCAAAAAAACATGTGATAGAGAAACACAAGATCATCTTGATTATAAACTTTTCCATGTAAACAACATCGGAAGCCACTTAGTCTTCTAGTTATAGGTGAATATGTCTTTCCCACTCCCATGGCAGCCTCTTGCATATATGATGTCCTCAATAAATATGCTTCTCTGCACTGACTTCTAGATGGAATGTACTAGCAGGGAGCTTCCTTCAGTTCTTGGATGGCTGTGCATTGAGAAGCATAGGAAAGAAAAATGCTTGACTCCAATCCAGGTTGTTTTTCTTCTTCTTAAGTGTACACCCTTCGTGTCATCTAATTCTGAGTGATTCTCAGATGAAGGCACCTAACCTGTGTCTTGTCATCCAAACTGCATCTGCCGGGAGGAAATCACCTAATGCTTGGCAGTGAGAATGGATCTGTCCAAAGGTCAACTCCCCAAACCTAAAGAAGCTAAACTGGTAGAAAATTTGCTTTATTTTGGTTGCTGGCAATGTGGCAGGAGTGGGGGGGAGGAGATGGACTCCTGTCCAAAGGTCAACTCCCCCACCCACTGACAATAGGTAGGCAAGAGCTCTCATAGGTGAGAGGAGGGGGCTGCATGCCAAAACAGCATAGTCAGCTCCGACAGCCATCTTGAACTTGGTCATCTGTCGTCGGACCAGCGGCATCTTGACTGTTGTAAGCACAGTTAATCTTCAGTCCCTGGGTTGTTTTGTTCCCATTTCTATGAGGCAGTTTATGTCATGGCTACAGTCTAGTCATCTTGTAGTCAACTTCTTCCATGTGATGGGAGTTTCAGTAGTTATAAGACAGATCACAGTATATGACTCAGAACATTATCTACAGTTCTTTACAAGGAATTAAAGGCCTTTGACTTTGCTTAATAACTACACTATTGCTATGTGGTCTCTTTTGACTGTTTTCCTGTTTCTCACCTCTCTGATTAAACTTATTCTTTGGCTAAAGTTTGTTCACAGACTAAAAGCAGGCTGAAGACATGGGAGGCAAGGACCATAAGGTCCTGCTCCATATCAGAAGGAAAGAATGGATCTTGGACTATGGTTGGCCATGGAGAGGACACACCCAAAAAAACATGTGATAGAGAAACACAAGATCATCTTGATTATAAACTTTTCCATGTAAACAACATCGGAAGCCACTTAGTCTTCTAGTTATAGGTGAATATGTCTTTCCCACTCCCATGGCAGCCTCTTGCATATATGATGTCCTCAATAAATATGCTTCTCTGCACTGACTTCTAGATGGAATGTACTAGCAGGGAGCTTCCTTCAGTTCTTGGATGGCTGTGCATTGAGAAGCATAGGAAAGAAAAATGCTTGACTCCAATCCAGGTTGTTTTTCTTCTTCTTAAGTGTACGCCCTTCGTGTCATCTAATTCTGAGTGATTCTCAGATGAAGGCACCTAACCTGTGTCTTGTCATCCAAACTGCATCTGCCTGGAGGAAATCACCTAATGCTTGGCAGAAGAGAGGCAGCACTTCATGCCCTTGTGCCGGCATCCAGTCTTTCATAACCATTTCTACCTCCATTAAGACATCCTCACTTCTCTTCCAGAGACATACCTCTCCATCTCCCCACCTCCACCTCTTCATCTTACATATATCAAGGACAGAGTGTGCAGTGCTCTCTGAGGAGGACAATGATGAAGGACTTCTGGGGCCATGCTGAGGGCGAAACGATGACTGTTCCCTGCACACTCTCAACAGCCCTGTTGTAGGCCAACTACTTCATATCAATGCTGGAGAAATAAAGGCCCAGGCAGGCAGATGAGTTGGTGACACTTGTCATAGAGCAGGTTTCCTAGAAGCTGAGTCGTCCTAGGTAGGGGAGAAATCTAGAGTGGTGTGAGGAAGCAGGAGCCAATGGGGAAGAAGCTAGACTACAACCTGGCTTCAGTAGAAACCTAGATGTGGCCCGATTTCTCTGTGAGCCCAGGGTAGAAACTGCAATGCAGAGGTTTTCTGCCCAAATGCAAGAGACCTGGGGCCTCAGTGCCATGCAACAGTCACTGGTCATGAGCTGCTCCCTACTAATCTCCCAGGTTTCTTTGGGTAAGTGATAATATCAGCTGAAGGCAATTTCTCAGGAAAGAATGCAGGTGGGAGCCGCCAATACCTGCAGGATCTAGGGAGGAGTGAGGGGAGGAAGGTAGACCTGCAGGGATGCCAAAAGCATCTGCTACAAGAGGCTGGGACCCTTCTGTTTTGGGGGTTGGCATGCACGATCTTAGTTCCTTGACCAGGGATCAAACCCACATATGGAGTCTTAGCCACTGACAGCCAGGGAAGTCCCTCTGATGCTTCTTAATGATGCATTTATGGATTTCCCTGGTGGTCCGGTGGGTAAGGACATCACCTTGCAGTGCAAGGGCCACCAGTTTAATCCCTGGCCTGGGAAGATCCCACATGCCACAGGAAGTCTGGGCAGGTGTGTCCAATTACAACCCGTGGCCCTAGAGCGCATGTACCCAGAGCTGGTGCTCTGCAACGAGAGAGGTCACTGCAATGGAAGGCCCACACAGGCCAAAGAATAAAGATGGATTAAAATCAATAAATAAAAAAACCAATAAAATAGGGGGGAAAAGGATGCATTTATGATGGAGACAGTGGTTAGGAATGATGTTCAAAGGATGTTACTGTAAGAACCAGCCACTCTCGTATAATGTAATCTTAGACAAACAACTTTCCCTTTCTGAATTCCCATGGCCTCTTTTGCTAAATGAGGTTATTTGTCACTGTGGACTTCAATAGCCTTCCTGGTTCTGTGTTTGGAAAATTCAGGAGCAGAGCGTGGAGCTGGAAGGGGAGTGATGGCCACAGACCTCAGACGATGATGTCCTCCAAAGCCAGTGGCTGTTGCCCCTCGTCTTTGCATCCCCAGGGCTCTGCCAGCCACTGACAAAAGTCTCCACACAGAAAAAGAAAGAAAGAAGGACAAAGGGAGGTAGAGAAAGAGGAAGGGGACATAGCAGTTGGGCAAGTATCTGGGAAATAGTATGGTAGTTTTGATTCCCAAAGCTTCCTAACCTTGGGTAGCAATGAGGACAGTTCTCAATATGTACAAATTTAACCTGCAAAAATGGATGGAAGAAGAAGGAGCCAGAGAATGAGGAAAAGCAAGGGAGACTGATGTTCCAGAACTCATTTGAAGTCAAGGGGGCGTGGCCAATAGTGTCATACACAGCAAGAAATCAAGCAGAAAAGGATTGAAGAGTCCTATTTGGATTTGTCAGCAAGGAGGTGCGGGGATCTTCCTTCAGCAAGACCATACTCTGATCTGCGAACTTTCGTTCATTTCTGTGGCCACGATCTCTCCTAGGAAGACTGGCAGGGGAGGCAGAGTGAAGGATAGGAGTAAGAGAAGGAAGCCACCCTGGCAAGAAGGGACTTAGGGGTCACGGATGTAATCCCACATGGGTAATAGAATCCTGCTTAAACTGCCCCCCTACCAGCAGGCCCCCTCCCATGTCAGGAATTAAAGCTAATGGTAAAAACATCCCATATGTTCTGATTAGTTCCAAGCTCATTATCATGCTTCGCCTTGCAATGTCGCCCTTCAGTTAATGAAATCTGCTGCTGGAGCCAATGAGTCTGAGAGCGGGCCCAAACACCGGTAGGCTCCAAGGGCCACGAGAGAGGTCACTGCAATGGAAGGCCCACACAGGCCAAAGAATAAAGATGGATTAAAATCAATAAATAAAAAAACCAATAAAATAGGGGGGAAAAGGATGCATTTATGATGGAGACAGTGGTTAGGAATGATGTTCAAAGGATGTTACTGTAAGAACCAGCCACTCTCGTATAATGTAATCTTAGACAAACAACTTTCCCTTTCTGAATTCCCATGGCCTCTTTTGCTAAATGAGGTTATTTGTCACTGTGGACTTCAATAGCCTTCCTGGTTCTGTGTTTGGAAAATTCAGGAGCAGAGCGTGGAGCTGGAAGGGGAGTGATGGCCACAGACCTCAGACGATGATGTCCTCCAAAGCCAGTGGCTGTTCCCCCTCGTCTTTGCATCCCCAGGGCTCTGCCAGCCACTGACAAAAGTCTCCACACAGAAAAAGAAAGAAAGAAGGACAAAGGGAGGTAGAGAAAGAGGAAGGGGACATAGCAGTTGGGCAAGTATCTGGGAAATAGTATGGTAGTTTTGATTCCCAAAGCTTCCTAACCTTGGGTAGCAATGAGGACAGTTCTCAATATGTACAAATTTAACCTGCAAAAATGGATGGAAGAAGAAGGAGCCAGAGAATGAGGAAAAGCAAGGGAGACTGATGTTCCAGAACTCATTTGAAGTCAAGGGGGCGTGGCCAATAGTGTCATACACAGCAAGAAATCAAGCAGAAAAGGATTGAAGAGTCCTATTTGGATTTGTCAGCAAGGAGGTGCGGGGATCTTCCTTCAGCAAGACCATACTCTGATCTGCGAACTTTCGTTCATTTCTGTGGCCACGATCTCTCCTAGGAAGACTGGCAGGGGAGGCAGAGTGAAGGATAGGAGTAAGAGAAGGAAGCCACCCTGGCAAGAAGGGACTTAGGGGTCACGGATGTAATCCCACATGGGTAATAGAATCCTGCTTAAACTGCCCCCCTACCAGCAGGCCCCCTCCCATGTCAGGAATTAAAGCTAATGGTAAAAACATCCCATATGTTCTGATTAGTTCCAAGCTCATTATCATGCTTCGCCTTGCAATGTCGCCCTTCAGTTAATGAAATCTGCTGCTGGAGCCAATGAGTCTATGTGAGAGTGAGGCTCTGATGGTGGCTGCTAAACCTGAGTTCTGTCACTCGTGAGACCTCCACCCCAACCCCCACCCCAGAAAGAGAAAGAGTTAAGAGCAAATGGGAGGAAAGAGACAGAACTTGAAACAGCCTCCAAATCCAACAACAAAGACAGCAATCGCTGTATTTCAAAGCCAGTGCAAATTAGACGAAGCGGCCGCAGAAGCCAAATGGAAATCGTAATTCTTCCAGTCCCTTGCTGCTCCGACACATGTAATGGGTTTGGCAGGAAGTCAAGGAAAATGGGGGCCAAGCCTTGGTGTGTTTCAAAGAATCCAAGGGCTGCTTGCTGCGAGGATGCCAGATTTCTGCACAGCTTGGTGGAGGGATGTTGGGACCGGACGGGACTGGTCCAGTTCTCCGTGGGACGAGGCTCCTGGGCCTCTCAGAGGCTGGAAAGCCTAACAGAAGAGGCAGACCTGTTTAACATGAATGGGACTCTTGCAGGAGTCCTCTTTGGGTGAGGAAGACAGCAGACCACCTAGGAACAGAGAAAGCGAAGCAGCCTCCTTCCAGGAAGGCTGAGGAGGCTGCCAGGAAATGCTCCTGGCTAGGTTTGTCACAGGGGCCAGGGCAAGGCAGGCGAGGGGACACAGCAGGGGACTTCCCCTCCTCTGATCAAGCAATCTGCTAGGCATCAGCATTTAACCCCCAGGGACAGCTTCAGCCTGCCAGCTTCCCCAAGGAGGAAAGTGAGGTCTACAGGGCTTGTCCAGGCTGGGAAACAGTGAGAGTCAGGATTTGAGCCTGCTTCTTCCCAAACCTTCCCCAGTGGCTCAGCGGTAAAGAATCTGCCTGCTGATGTAAGAGACGTGAGTTCGATTCCTGGGTCAGGAAGATCCCCTGGAGAAGAAAATGGCAACCCACTCCAATATTCTTGCCTGGAAATATGGATAGAGGGGACTGGTAGGCTATAGTCTGTTGGGTCACAAAAGAGTCAAACACAATTGGAAACTGAACAACAACTTCCCAAAGCTCATGCTCTGTCCCCTACTCCAGGGGGCATTATTCTGAAAAGCACCAGATAGAAAACATTTTCAGTTTTGCAGCCCAGATGGTCTCTGTTGCACCTCCTCAACTCAACTATTGCAAGGCAAAAAACAGCCACAGAGTCACAGAATGTATGTAAATGAATGGGCATAACTACGTTCCAATAACACTTTATTTACAAAAACAGGTGGTGGGACAGATAAAGGGCCCTTGGCCTAAGCCAGTGCAAATTAGACGAAGCGGCCGCAGAAGCCAAATGGAAATCGTAATTCTTCCAGTCCCTTGCTGCTCCGACACATGTAATGGGTTTGGCAGGAAGTCAAGGAAAATGGGGGCCAAGCCTTGGTGTGTTTCAAAGAATCCAAGGGCTGCTTGCTGCGAGGATGCCAGATTTCTGCACAGCTTGGTGGAGGGATGTTGGGACCGGACGGGACTGGTCCAGTTCTCCGTGGGACGAGGCTCCTGGGCCTCTCAGAGGCTGGAAAGCCTAACAGAAGAGGCAGACCTGTTTAACATGAATGGGACTCTTGCAGGAGTCCTCTTTGGGTGAGGAAGACAGCAGACCACCTAGGAACAGAAAAGCGAAGCAGCCTCCTGCCAGGAAGGCTGAGGAGGCTGCCAGGAAATGCTCCTGGCTAGGTTTGTCACAGGGGCCAGGGCAAGGCAGGCGAGGGGACACAGCAGGGGACTTCCCCTCCTCTGATCAAGCAATCTGCTAGGCATCAGCATTTAACCCCCAGGGACAGCTTCAGCCTGCCAGCTTCCCCAAGGAGGAAAGTGAGGTCTACAGGGCTTGTCCAGGCTGGGAAACAGTGAGAGTCAGGATTTGAGCCTGCTTCTTCCCAAACCTTCCCCAGTGGCTCAGCGGTAAAGAATCTGCCTGCTGATGTAAGAGACGTGAGTTCGATTCCTGGGTCAGGAAGATCCCCTGGAGAAGAAAATGGCAACCCACTCCAATATTCTTGCCTGGAAATATGGATAGAGGGGACTGGTAGGCTATAGTCTGTTGGGTCACAAAAGAGTCAAACACAATTGGAAACTGAACAACAACTTCCCAAAGCTCATGCTCTGTCCCCTACTCCAGGGGTCATTATTCTGAAAAGCACCAGATAGAAAACATTTTCAGTTTTGCAGCCCAGATGGTCTCTGTTGCACCTCCTCAACTCAACTATTGCAAGGCAAAAAACAGCCACAGAGTCACAGAATGTATGTAAATGAATGGGCATAACTACGTTCCAATAACACTTTATTTACAAAAACAGGTGGTGGGACAGATAAAGCCTGTGAGACATAATTCACCACCCCTGCCCTCCTCTAAGGTGGCGCTAGTCGTAAAGGATCCACCTGCCATTGCAGGAGACGTAAGAGGCTTGGGTTTGATTCCTAAGTCTGACAGATCCCCTGGGGGAGGCAATGACAACCCACTCCAGTATTCTTGCCTGGAGAATCCCATGGACAGAGGAGCCTGGTAGGCTATGGTCCTCAGGGTTGCAAGGAGTCAGATAGGCCTGAAACCACTTAGCACACCCTCCTCTAATATAAAAGGGATTAAAAGGATATTCCAAAGACTCATGGAAAGAAAACAGTATTCCTAAGACCAGAACATTCGTGACTAGAATAATAAAAATTTATTCCTGTAACAGCTGGGAGGTTCAAGCACAAGTTTTATGTAGGATAGTCCTGTGCACAAGTCCATTTTTGCCTCCACTCTGTTAAGATAATGTGGGGCAAGTTACTTCATTTTTTTTTAGTCCTCGCTTCTTCTTGGATTAAATGAAGATAACAACCATGCCTATCTGAGTAGTTGGATAAAGTCACACTTGTCATGTGCTTAGAATCATCCCTGGCACATAATGAACATCCAGTAAACTTCGCTGCAGGGATTTCAGCACACACACACACACACACACACACACACACACACACATCTAGGGCCCCGCTAGGCAGCTGTCATCACTTGCACACCCTGGATGAGGGCCTAAGGTCTCTGGAGGATGAAGGACGGATGGTATCTGAGGTCACCTAGCTACTAGGGCCAGCACTGAATGAGGAGCTGGCTCCTCTGTGTGTCTAAGCTTGCTCTCACTCCAGCCCACGCTGGGATGAAGCAGGCAGAAGCATGAGTTGCAAGGCATAACCTCCAGCCCCAAAACATGGGCCTCTGACCCCTCTGTCTCCTGCAGAGCCCTGAAGGACCATCGTTCAGAGCTTCTGCCTGGATATGGGACCTGTCCTGCATGACAACTCTCTGGAGGCCACACCTCTAACGTTGACAGTCTTCAAAATATCACCCGGAGTGGGAAACACCACCTCAGGACCAGCCAGACACCATCTTCCTACTGGTCTGCACTGTCTAGGCCATGGCAGGACAGGGACCGTGGCAGGGAAGCCAGTAACAAAACCACCTGTGTTCAAACATTGCCAAGATCAGTTACCAAGGATGTAGGCTCCAATTAGAAAAATGTCTTTGGATATAGGGCCCACCCAGGTCATCCAGGATGGTCTGTGCTCAAGACCTTTGACTTACGGTAAATCTGTAATGACTCTTTTTCCAAGTAAGTCCCCTACATACGAATGAGTTCCGTTCTAAGAGCACATTGGTAAGTCCGATATGTTCGTAAGTCCAACAAAGTTAGCCTAGATGTCCAACTAACACCGTCAGCTATATAGTATGGTACTGTACTGTAATAGGTTTGTAATACTTTTCACATAAATAATGCATAAAAAGCAAACACAAATATAAAGCATTTTTAATCATATAGTACAGTACCTTGAAAAGCATAGTCATGCAGTACAACAGCTGGCCTACAGGGGCTGGCATCCAGTGACCAGGCAAGAAGCGTTACTGACCAGAAGAGGCCGATGAGGTGGGAAATGATAGACCTGAAGGATCAACTGCAATAGGAGACAAAGGGCAAGCTGCAGGTTTTTCACACAGAATGTTGATGCCACAGGATCTGGTTCCTTTCTGGATTCAATTCTATCCACCCTCTTGAAAAATGACTCAGTGATATCTGGGTGGTCTCTCTTTTCTTCTTGTCACAGGTGACATAGTAACCCTGGATTGCATGTTAAACGGCTGCTGCAAGCTTTGCAAACTCTTCTACATTCAGGTCCTATGCCCGGAACACTAAGAGTACCTCCTCAAATAGAACCAGTTTGCATGATTAGACAAGTGAAAATGCATTCGCAGCTTTGAAAATTCACTCATTGAAGGTTTGCATGTAGAGGACTTACAGTAAAGTCAAGTTCACAGATGCTGGGGTTTAGGACGTATCTTTAGGGGATGGGAACAATTCAGTCCATGATGGAGTCTTTTGTTGTCTGATTCAGAATCAAAGCAATGTTTCCTGGTAAGAGAGAATTCCTACATGTCAGAGTGTGATAAGACGTTAGAAGGCATCTGACACAGCCCTCTCTGTGGCTCCTTCCTTTCCCTATGAGAAGTCATTGGCCCCCCAGTCACACCACTCAGAGCAGCAGAGCCGAGCTAGAATCTGGCCCTCCCTGTCTAGCTCTGTCCCCTTGTATCTTTTTCATTGTCCTCCCTGGAGAAACAAACGTACCTCCAATTCTCTACCTCTTGTGTTTCTGCCCAATCTGATTAGCCTAGCTGCAGCCAGCTCAGTGGGACCATGCTTCTATAAAACACTCCATGCTGTCACACCGGGTCAGTGTCATTTTCTCCCTACAACTGGCATTGCAATGGACTTCAGCTCAGCTCTGAACACATCACTAAGAGCACACAGTCTTGGTTTTTAACCAACAAAGTTAGCCTAGATGTCCAACTAACACGGTCAGCTATATAGTATGGTACTGTACTGTAATAGGTTTGTAATACTTTTCACATAAATAATGCATAAAAAGCAAACACAAATATAAAGCATTTTTAATCATATAGTACAGTACCTTGAAAAGCATAGTCATGCAGTACAACAGCTGGCCTACAGGGGCTGGCATCCAGTGACCAGGCAAGAAGCGTTACTGACCAGAAGAGGCCGATGAGGTGGGAAATGATAGACCTGAAGGATCATCTGCAATAGGAGACAAAGGGCAAGCTGCAGGTTTTTCACACAGAATGTTGATGCCACAGGATCTGGTTCCTTTCTGGATTCAATTCTATCCACCCTCTTGAAAAATGACTCAGTGATATCTGGGTGGTCTCTCTTTTCTTCTTGTCACAGGTGACATAGTAACCCTGGATTGCATGTTAAACGGCTGCTGCAAGCTTTGCAAACTCTTCTACATTCAGGTCCTATGCCCGGAACACTAAGAGTACCTCCTCAAATAGAACCAGTTTGCATGATTAGACAAGTGAAAATGCATTCGCAGCTTTGAAAATTCACTCATTGAAGGTTTGCATGTAGAGGACTTACAGTAAAGTCAAGTTCACAGATGCTGGGGTTTAGGACGTATCTTTAGGGGATGGGAACAATTCAGTCCATGATGGAGTCTTTTGTTGTCTGATTCAGAATCAAAGCAATGTTTCCTGGTAAGAGAGAATTCCTACATGTCAGAGTGTGATAAGACGTTAGAAGGCATCTGGCACAGCCCTCTCTGCGGCTCCTTCCTTTCCCTATGAGAAGTCATTGGCCCCCAGTCACACCACTCAGAGCAGCAGAGCCGAGCTAGAATCTGGCCCTCCCTGTCTAGCTCTGTCCCCTTGTATCTTTTTCATTGTCATCCCTGGAGAAACAAACGCACCTCCAATTCTCTACCTCTCGTGTTTCTGCCCAATCTGATTAGCCTAGCTGCAGCCAGCTCAGTGGGACCATGCTTCTATAAAACACTCCATGCTGTCACACCGGGTCAGTGTCATTTTCTCCCTACAACTGGCATTGCAATGGACTTCAGCTCAGCTCTGAACACATCACTAAGAGCACACAGTCTTGGTGGATAACACCAACTCTTCTTCCTCTGTCCTCTCTGCTCTGGGGCCAGTCTGTGGGCATCCAAACAGAGAGAGGAAAACGTTGGCTTGACTCTCATCATGGGGACTAAGCACAAAGGAGAAAGGCCTCCCTCCCATCCATCAGCTGTGAGCACATGCCATCATCAGATACAGGCAGCAGCAGAAACAACCACCAGAGGGCTGGGGTTCTGACGGAGCTCACTGTCAAGTCCCTGGAGCTTTACAGAAAATTGATGGTGTGTGTATCATGTTCCACACATTTTTGTGGAAAAATAAATGATGGATCAATAAATATCTATTAAGTGCCTATTGCACGTTCCAAACCATGAGTGGAGCTGAGAGTTTATAACAGTTTACTTGAGGCGAGCATTTCTTTGTTTATCTACCTGACTGTTATGGGAATTGGGGTCTGGCAATGGCTAAGAGACACTGCTGATACAAGAAATTTCCATAAAAGATGGGGCTAACTCTTTTAATTCGAGAAATAACTCAAATTCGTGTGCACTAAGAAGAAAGACCTGGTCTTTGTAGAAGCAAGACTGTGTACCCCTCAAAGTGCATTGCCGGAGGGGACCAAAACAAGCGTGTCCAGTGGGGTGGCCAGGTCTCTTAAGAACTGCAGGAAGCCTTGAGGACTGACTCTGGAAATAGCTATCTCCCATGTTTTTGAGGTAGTTGGATTGTTTGTTGAAACCCCCAAAGTCAAGAATTATATTCAGTCCATGATGGAGTCTTTTGTTGTCTGATTCAGAATCAAAGCAATGTTTCCTGGTAAGAGAGAATTCCTACATGTCAGAGTGTGATAAGACGTTAGAAGGCATCTGGCACAGCCCTCTCTGCGGCTCCTTCCTTTCCCTATGAGAAGTCATTGGCCCCCAGTCACACCACTCAGAGCAGCAGAGCCGAGCTAGAATCTGGCCCTCCCTGTCTAGCTCTGTCCCCTTGTATCTTTTTCATTGTCATCCCTGGAGAAACAAACGCACCTCCAATTCTCTACCTCTCGTGTTTCTGCCCAATCTGATTAGCCTAGCTGCAGCCAGCTCAGTGGGACCATGCTTCTATAAAACACTCCATGCTGTCACACCGGGTCAGTGTCATTTTCTCCCTACAACTGGCATTGCAATGGACTTCAGCTCAGCTCTGAACACATCACTAAGAGCACACAGTCTTGGTGGATAACACCAACTCTTCTTCCTCTGTCCTCTCTGCTCTGGGGCCAGTCTGTGGGCATCCAAACAGAGAGAGGAAAACGTTGGCTTGACTCTCATCATGGGGACTAAGCACAAAGGAGAAAGGCCTCCCTCCCATCCATCAGCTGTGAGCACATGCCATCATCAGATACAGGCAGCAGCAGAAACAACCACCAGAGGGCTGGGGTTCTGACGGAGCTCACTGTCAAGTCCCTGGAGCTTTACAGAAAATTGATGGTGTGTGTATCATGTTCCACACATTTTTGTGGAAAAATAAATGATGGATCAATAAATATCTATTAAGTGCCTATTGCACGTTCCAAACCATGAGTGGAGCTGAGAGTTTATAACAGTTTACTTGAGGCGAGCATTTCTTTGTTTATCTACCTGACTGTTATGGGAATTGGGGTCTGGCAATGGCTAAGAGACACTGCTGATACAAGAAATTTCCATAAAAGATGGGGCTAACTCTTTTAATTCGAGAAATAACTCAAATTCGTGTGCACTAAGAAGAAAGACCTGGTCTTTGTAGAAGCAAGACTGTGTACCCCTCAAAGTGCATTGCCGGAGGGGACCAAAACAAGCGTGTCCAGTGGGGTGGCCAGGTCTCTTAAGAACTGCAGGAAGCCTTGAGGACTGACTCTGGAAATAGCTACCCTCTTCCCATGTTTTTGAGGTAGTTGGATTGTTTGTTGACTAAAGTCACCCAGAAATTCCCACTTCCTGTCTGCAGCAAGAAGCTTGATGAAGAAACACATCTGATGCATGATATGTGTGTGCCATTTTGTGTTCTTTTAATTAAAATTTTAGTATGCTTGCAGCAAGAGGGCTTGGGGTCATCCAAGGAAAGGGAATTAAAGCATTGAAAGTGTTAATACAATCTCAGGTTCGTGGCAAACATCCAATAATGGCGCCCATTATTATTAAGACGGCCACATGTCCCACTGTCTGAAGCTCAACTCCTAGGAGAATTCACTGTCTGTGACACAAAGATAGGCACATGCGGTGGGCTGTGGCTGGCGCCTTCATCCCTATTCAACACAGATTTTGAGAGTAAAGGCTGAGTGTTCCTCCCCTCTGGGTCTCCAGTTCCTGATTCTCTGCCTGGTAAACAGCAAAGTAATTGACTGGGGCAGTAGAAACTTCCATGGCCCCCAACAATTCAGGGTGAGCTTGTCTGACAGCACATAAGGACATCTGGTTCCAACTAGTTGCATGGCATTGTGAAAGACAGCTCTTGCCTTTGCTTTAGGACTTTCATCTGAGAAATGGGATTTTTAATTGAGTGATCTCTTGTCATCCATTCTAACCCAACATGAATGTCAATGACTTCCATGATGCTTTGTGCAAAGCCACAAGTTCTGGTGCAATTACTTTGGGGTTGGAGCCATCCTGCTAGGCTTGTGGCAGGAAAGGGGCTCACCTGCCAAGACCCAAGAGTGGGTTCTAGTCTACACTGGGAAGTGAACTGTTTGCGGAGACACACATGCTGACAAAATAAGACACTTTATAGAGAATGGGTGCCTGGGCAGAGAGCAGCAGGGTAGGGAACCCAGGAGAACTGCTCTGCCATGTGGCTTGCCGTCTCAGGTTTTATAGTGATGGGATTAGTTTCCGAACTGTCTCTAGCCAATCTCTGACTTAGGGTCCTTCCTGGTGGCCTGTGCATACCTCTCAGCCAGCATGGGTTCTAGCCAAAAGGATTCTGGGAGGTTATCAGGAAGTTTAGACTGGAGTCTTCGCTCTCCCTTTGACCTTTCCTAAGTTCTTCCAGTGGTAGCTTGTTGATTCTAAATTCCTTATCAGGACTTCCTGTTTAAGACACAGTGGTTAGTATCAGGCCTGATCAGGGTGGGCAGTTCCAGTCAGTGACGCCCCTAACAGCTTATGACACTATTTAAAGATGACTATGATCTTTTGCCCATCATTTTTTCCCCAATCTAATGAAATAGAGACTATACAACATGGATAAATATTAAAGGGTAATTAAAGAGTTAAACAGTAATACATTGCTTTGTAACTGAAAATAACTCTAAAAAAGTTTCACAAAACCCATTATTATTAAGACGGCCACATGTCCCACTGTCTGAAGCTCAACTCCTAGGAGAATTCACTGTCTGTGACACAAAGATAGGCACATGCGGTGGGCTGTGGCTGGCGCCTTCATCCCTATTCAACACAGATTTTGAGAGTAAAGGCTGAGTGTTCCTCCCCTCTGGGTCTCCAGTTCCTGATTCTCTGCCTGGTAAACAGCAAAGTAATTGACTGGGGCAGTAGAAACTTCCATGGCCCCCAACAATTCAGGGTGAGCTTGTCTGACAGCACATAAGGACATCTGGTTCCAACTAGTTGCATGGCATTGTGAAAGACAGCTCTTGCCTTTGCTTTAGGACTTTCATCTGAGAAATGGGATTTTTAATTGAGTGATCTCTTGTCATCCATTCTAACCCAACATGAATGTCAATGACTTCCATGATGCTTTGTGCAAAGCCACAAGTTCTGGTGCAATTACTTTGGGGTTGGAGCCATCCTGCTAGGCTTGTGGCAGGAAAGGGGCTCACCTGCCAAGACCCAAGAGTGGGTTCTAGTCTACACTGGGAAGTGAACTGTTTGCGGAGACACACATGCTGACAAAATAAGACACTTTATAGAGAATGGGTGCCTGGGCAGAGAGCAGCAGGGTAGGGAACCCAGGAGAACTGCTCTGCCATGTGGCTTGCCGTCTCAGGTTTTATAGTGATGGGATTATTTTCCCGAACTGTCTCTAGCCAATCTCTGACTTAGGGTCCTTCCTGGTGGCCTGTGCATACCTCTCAGCCAGCATGGGTTCTAGCCAAAAGGATTCTGGGAGGTTATCAGGAAGTTTAGACTGGAGTCTTCGCTCTCCCTTTGACCTTTCCTAAGTTCTTCCAGTGGTAGCTTGTTGATTCTAAATTCCTTATCAGGACTTCCTGTTTAAGACACAGTGGTTAGTATCAGGCCTGATCAGGGTGGGCAGTTCCAGTCAGTGACGCCCCTAACAGCTTATGACACTATTTAAAGATGACTATGATCTTTTGCCCATCATTTTTTCCCCAATCTAATGAAATAGAGACTATACAACATGGATAAATATTAAAGGGTAATTAAAGAGTTAAACAGTAATACATTGCTTTGTAACTGAAAATAACTCTAAACAAGGCATTATGTTTCACAAAACAAATAGTCTAGCACAGGCATAGGTGAGTAACTGCTCAGGAGCACCCAATTCAGCCCCCCTCCCACCTGACTTTGTAAAGACAATTTGTTTTTGGAAAACAGCCACTGAATTTGCTTAAGTATTATCTATGGCTACTTTCCTACCACAATAGCAGAGTTGAGTAGTTGCAACAGAAGCCATTTGGTTCACAAAGCTTAAAATATTTACTACCTGCTCTCTTACAAGCACAGTTTACTAGTCCTTGGTTTATATGAACAAGGATAGATCTCCCCAAGGGGCTTCCCTGGTGGCTCAGCCGTTAAGAATCCTCCTGCAATGCAGAAGACGTGGTTCTGATCCCTGGGTGAGCAAGATCCCCTGAGAAGGACATGGCAACCCACTCCAGGATTCTTGCCTGGGAAACCCCATGGACAGTGGAAGCTGGTGGACTACAGTTCATGGAACCACAAAAGAGACAGATGTGCCCTAACGACTAACTCCCCACCACCTCTATATCTTCTGAAGACCCTCCTCATGGGAGCCACAATGATCTTGGAAAGTTCTCTGGAGGAAAGCATTTTGGAGAGCCCTAAGAAGAGAACAGGTAGCACAGAAGCAGAGAAAGGAAAAATGCCATGATCTTGGAATCTGAGAGGCACCTGTGTAGCTTATTCTCAGGATGGACTCCTCTGTGGGCCACACCTGACAGATACCTGTTTAGGCAAACACTGCTGGAACTCATGCAACTAGACAGACACGCCAAGTCATAGGATGGCACCAGCCACAGGGCTTCACCCCAGGGCTGGCAAGTCATGATGGTTACTGAGTGCTTCCTTCTAAAACACTGAAATCTACCTCCCTGTAATTTCTGCTGGGTTGTTTTCCCATGGGTCCACCCTCATGAATTTGAAAAGACAAATTAGCTGCCTCCAGAGTTGTCTCTGAAACAGACTAAACTTCCCATGAATAGTTCCTATATGTGGCTCTCAGACCGTAGACCATCATTCCTGGCCCCTCTGAACATACTTGTCTGTGAATACCCATTTCCAGGACAGCACCACAAACCCATTTCAATGCTCCAAGGATTTTAGTCTTCCTTTGTAACTGAAAATAACTTCAATTATGTTTCACAAAACAAATAGTCTAGCACAGGCATAGGTGAGTAACTGCTCAGGAGCACCCAATTCAGCCCCCCTCCCACCTGACTTTGTAAAGACAATTTGTTTTTGGAAAACAGCCACTGAATTTGCTTAAGTATTATCTATGGCTACTTTCCTACCACAATAGCAGAGTTGAGTAGTTGCAACAGAAGCCATTTGGTTCACAAAGCTTAAAATATTTACTACCTGCTCTCTTACAAGCACAGTTTACTAGTCCTTGGTTTATATGAACAAGGATAGATCTCCCCAAGGGGCTTCCCTGGTGGCTCAGCCGTTAAGAATCCTCCTGCAATGCAGAAGACGTGGTTCTGATCCCTGGGTGAGCAAGATCCCCTGAGAAGGACATGGCAACCCACTCCAGGATTCTTGCCTGGGAAACCCCATGGACAGTGGAAGCTGGTGGACTACAGTTCATGGAACCACAAAAGAGACAGATGTGCCCTAACGACTAACTCCCCACCACCTCTATATCTTCTGAAGACCCTCCTCATGGGAGCCACAATGATCTTGGAAAGTTCTCTGGAGGAAAGCATTTTGGAGAGCCCTAAGAAGAGAACAGGTAGCACAGAAGCAGAGAAAGGAAAAATGCCATGATCTTGGAATCTGAGAGGCACCTGTGTAGCTTATTCTCAGGATGGACTCCTCTGTGGGCCACACCTGACAGATACCTGTTTAGGCAAACACTGCTGGAACTCATGCAACTAGACAGACACGCCAAGTCATAGGATGGCACCAGCCACAGGGCTTCACCCCAGGGCTGGCAAGTCATGATGGTTACTGAGTGCTTCCTTCTAAAACACTGAAATCTACCTCCCTGTAATTTCTGCTGGGTTGTTTTCCCATGGGTCCACCCTCATGAATTTGAAAAGACAAATTAGCTGCCTCCAGAGTTGTCTCTGAAACAGACTAAACTTCCCATGAATAGTTCCTATATGTGGCTCTCAGACCGTAGACCATCATTCCTGGCCCCTCTGAACATACTTGTCTGTGAATACCCATTTCCAGGACAGCACCACAAACCCATTTCAATGCTCCAAGGATTTTAGTCTTCCTGGGCTCTTGGGCTTCCAAGTTTATCTCCCAACAACTTTTTTCCTTTTTATGTCTTCATTTTTTAATAGAAGTACAGCTGATTTACAATGTGGTTATTTTTCAGGTGTGCAGCAAAGTGATTTAGTCATATGTGTGTGTGTATATATATATATATATATATATATATACACACTTATATATAAATCTATTACCTTCCAGATTGTTTTCCATCATCAGTTATTATGAGATATCAAGTATAGTTCCCTGTGCTATACAGTAGACTCTTGTTGGTTATCTATTTTATATATACTAGTGTGGAAAGAACCCTAGCTTTAGCATCTTACAGTCTGTGTATGTGTGCTTAGTCACTCAGTCATGTGCAACTCTTTGCAACTTCGTGGACAGTAGCCCCCAAGACTCCTCTGTGTGTGCCATTCTCCAGGCAAATATGCTGTTGTGGGTAGCCATTTCCTTCTCCAGCGGATCTTCCCAACCCAGGGATGGAACTCAAGTCTCCTACACTGTAGGCGGATTCTTTACCATCTGAGCCACCAGGGAAGCCCTTAGCATCTTACCAGACTTTTACATAAATCTACCTTCCACTTTTTTATGTCTTTCTAAGCCTTAATCCCCTTGTCTTTTAAATACAGACTGCAGGATTTCTATGAGGACAAGAGATGATAGTTGTAAAGAGCCTAGGACACACTAAATTCTCAATAAATGATCATATGTTTATCTTCCTAGATGGCCACTTCTGTAATGTAGTCTGATGCTACAGGGTCATCAATTCTCAAGGCAAGCTTTGCTCTCTGATAAAGGTCCCTGCTTCTGTTTCCATAAAAAATTTACAATCATTTTTTTATTCTGGGAAAGCCAGTGTCCTAAGTTGCCCCAGCAGAGGTTTCCATCTAATTCCACACTGCCCTCCCAGGTTGTCTGGCCCTCTTCATGCCCATTCTTTTCTGGTTCTGAGAATCTCTCTCTACAGACACAATTCCACAATGCTGGCATCTTTGCTTTGACCTGCTCCCATTTTTCTGCTCCTTGGAACAGCACAGCAGGCTCTGACTGGACTTCATTCTCTGTCACATGGCTGGACCATAAACCTAACAGTGCTCTGTCACCAGGGCAACGAGAAGGAGTAGGAGATTCTGGGGGCCAGCCTCATCTTCATTTCTATACTCCTTCTATCCTAGGAAGCTCCACCAAACCAACTTTACCGTTCGTCGCAAGGCTACTTTTCCAAATGTGTAGCATAGAGATAAAAACAGATTCCAAACATGAGTCCAGCAGCTGGACTGAGGTAAAGAGCCAAGAATGAATGTAAATTTAGAGATGGGCTCCAGAAATGACTCTGAAAGCTTCAGTGTGGTTGGCATAATAACAACCCCTGAACGATGCCCACCCCTTAATCCCTGGAACCTGTGAGTAGATTACCTTATGTAGCAAAGGAACTTGACAGAAGGCACTAGCTAAACTAATGACTGTGAGATAGGAGATTGGGATAATATGGGTGGGCCACTGCAATCACAACGGTCCTTAGAAGTGGGAAAGGGAGGCAGAGAAGAGGCCAGCAGGATGCAGGGAGAGAAACAGACCCATCATGGCTGGCTTTGAAGGAGAAGAAAGGGACCATGAGCTAGATAAGGAATCCAGGCACACCTTTAGAAGCTGGAAAAGGCAGGGAAACTGACATGGATTGTAAGCAGTGAAACATGAGTTAGATGTCTACACTATAGAACTTTAAGATGATGAACTTGCATTGTTTTAAGCCACTAAATTTGGTGATGTGTTATAGCACCAATAAAACACTAACATTCTCAAGAAAAACATGAAGAGAAGAAGACCCAGAAGGGAAGATTGGTCAACAACATCCATAAACATTTGTTTCAAGAAATAGAAGGTGGTTAATTATTTTAAGGGCTCCTGGGGCTCAGATGGTAAAGAATCTGCCGCAATGCAGAAGACCTGAGTTCAATCCCTGAGTTGGGAAGATTCCCTGGAGAAAGAAATGGCTAAGAACTACTGGAAAATTAAATGATATGAAATGACTAAGTGCCCCAGCAGAGGTTTCCATCTAATTCCACACTGCCCTCCCAGGTTGTCTGGCCTCTTCATGCCCATTCTTTTCTGGTTCTGAGAATCTCTCTACAGACACAATTCCACAATGCTGGCATCTTTGCTTTGACCTGCTCCCATTTTTCTGCTCCTTGGAACAGCACAGCAGGCTCTGACTGGACTTCATTCTCTGTCACATGGCTGGACCATAAACCTAACAGTGCTCTGTCACCAGGGCAACGAGAAGGAGTAGGAGATTCTGGGGGCCAGCCTCATCTTCATTTCTATACTCCTTCTATCCTAGGAAGCTCCACCAAACCAACTTTACCGTTCGTCGCAAGGCTACTTTTCCAAATGTGTAGCATAGAGATAAAAACAGATTCCAAACATGAGTCCAGCAGCTGGACTGAGGTAAAGAGCCAAGAATGAATGTAAATTTAGAGATGGGCTCCAGAAATGACTCTGAAAGCTTCAGTGTGGTTGGCATAATAACAACCCCTGAACGATGCCCACCCCTTAATCCCTGGAACCTGTGAGTAGATTACCTTATGTAGCAAAGGAACTTGACAGAAGACACTAGCTAAACTAATGACTGTGAGATAGGAGATTGGGATAATATGGGTGGGCCACTGCAATCACAACGGTCCTTAGAAGTGGGAAAGGGAGGCAGAGAAGAGGCCAGCAGGATGCAGGGAGAGAAACAGACCCATCATGGCTGGCTTTGAAGGAGAAGAAAGGGACCATGAGCTAGATAAGGAATCCAGGCACACCTTTAGAAGCTGGAAAAGGCAGGGAAACTGACATGGATTGTAAGCAGTGAAACATGAGTTAGATGTCTACACTATAGAACTTTAAGATGATGAACTTGCATTGTTTTAAGCCACTAAATTTGGTGATGTGTTATAGCACCAATAAAACACTAACATTCTCAAGAAAAACATGAAGAGAAGAAGACCCAGAAGGGAAGATTGGTCAACAACATCCATAAACATTTGTTTCAAGAAATAGAAGGTGGTTAATTATTTTAAGGGCTCCCCTGGGGGCTCAGATGGTAAAGAATCTGCCCGCAATGCAGAAGACCTGAGTTCAATCCCTGAGTTGGGAAGATTCCCTGGAGAAAGAAATGGCTAAGAACTACTGGAAAATTAAATGATATGAGAACTGAAAAGAAAAATCCTGATCCTTTTCTCCCTGCATGTTAACCCACCTCTTCTATTTCCAGCTTCACCAGCAGCCACTAGGGTGATATTTTTAAACTAGAAATCAAATCACTTTCCAATGTAAAACTCTCCCTAACTCCCCACAATTTTCATAACCAAGTCCAAAACTGCTTGAAGGGCATACTCTACTCATAGGCAGCTTTCAAAGTCTATACCCTTCTACTTGGTCTGTGTTGTAAAACCTACTCACCATTGAAAATGCGCTGAAAACGGAATATGGGGCTTCCCCTGGTGGTCCAGTGGGTAAGGACACCGCCTTGCAGTGCAAGGGGCGCCGGTTCGATCCCTGGCCTGGGAAGATCCCACGTACCATGGAGCAGCTGGACTGATGTGTCCAATTACCGACCCGGAGCTCTGGAGCGCATGCGCCCAGAGCCGGCGCTCTGCAACAACAAACGCCACCACGATGGGAGGCCCACAGGAGCCAAAGAACAAAGACGGATGAACATAGCGAAAGACCAATAGAAGTGGCCCGCCCGGCCTGCTCTCTCCCCACCCACCACTCCCAAAAAAAATAAAAAATAAAAGGATTTAAAAAAAAAAAAACAAAACGGAATATGGGCTCCATTTAGCAACTATGATACATCCAGTACTCATGCCCTCACATTTCACGTGCTGTTCCATTGTCTGGCCTGCCGTTGGTCTGTTTACCATTCCTGCAGCAATCCTTAAGACAGAGTTCAAGCCTTGTCTCCCTTGGGATGTCTTCTCCGATCAATCTCCAATCTCAGTCCTTTGTTTCTCTGTGAGCTATGACAACTTGTATGTTTCTCCCTCACACAGAACTGTGCTCTTCGGGGCAAAGCATATTTGGCTCTCAGCTCTCAGAATATGATGCCTCAACTCCCTTTCCCGGGTAAATAGGAGGTCTTGGATCTGAGAGCCAAGGTTAGGAAGACAGAACTGGCTTGTGACTACAAGACATGTAGCAGAGGAACACAGGAAAAAATAAAACAGGGTCTAAATTATACAACAGAACTCTATGCAATGATGGAAGCTGGTTAATTATTTTAAGGGCTCCCCTGGGGGCTCAGATGGTAAAGAATCTGCCCGCAATGCAGAAGACCTGAGTTCAATCCCTGAGTTGGGAAGATTCCCTGGAGAAAGAAATGGCTAAGAACTACTGGAAAATTAAATGATATGAGAACTGAAAAGAAAAATCCTGATCCTTTTCTCCCTGCATGTTAACCCACCTCTTCTATTTCCAGCTTCACCAGCAGCCACTAGGGTGATATTTTTAAACTAGAAATCAAATCACTTTCCAATGTAAAACTCTCCCTAACTCCCCACAATTTTCATAACCAAGTCCAAAACTGCTTGAAGGGCATACTCTACTCATAGGCAGCTTTCAAAGTCTATACCCTTCTACTTGGTCTGTGTTGTAAAACCTACTCACCATTGAAAATGCGCTGAAAACGGAATATGGGGCTTCCCCTGGTGGTCCAGTGGGTAAGGACACCGCCTTGCAGTGCAAGGGGCACCGGTTCGATCCCTGGCCTGGGAAGATCCCACGTACCATGGAGCAGCTGGACTGATGTGTCCAATTACCGACCCGGAGCTCTGGAGCGCATGCGCCCAGAGCCGGCGCTCTGCAACGACAAACGCCACCACGATGGGAGGCCCACAGGAGCCAAAGAACAAAGACGGATGAACATAGAGAAACGAAAGACCAATAGAAGTGGCCCGCCCGCCCTGCTCTCTCCCCACCCATCCCTCCCAAAAAAAATAAAAAATAAAAGGATTTAAAAAAAAAAAACAAAACGGAATATGGGCTCCATTTAGCAACTATGATACATCCAGTACTCATGCCCTCACATTTCACGTGCTGTTCCATTGTCTGGCCTGCCGTTGGTCTGTTTACCATTCCTGCAGCAATCCTTAAGACAGAGTTCAAGCCTTGTCTCCCTTGGGATGTCTTCTCCGATCAATCTCCAATCTCAGTCCTTTGTTTCTCTGTGAGCTATGACAACTTGTATGTTTCTCCCTCACACAGAACTGTGCTCTTCGGGGCAAAGCATATTTGGCTCTCAGCTCTCAGAATATGATGCCTCAACTCCCTTTCCCGGGTAAATAGGAGGTCTTGGATCTGAGAGCCAAGGTTAGGAAGACAGAACTGGCTTGTGACTACAAGACATGTAGCAGAGGAACACAGGAAAAAATAAAACAGGGTCTAAATTATACAACAGAACTCTATGCAATGATGGAAGTGTATTGTATCTAATACTGTCCATTAGTCAACATGGTTATAGAACTCTTGAACAGTGGCTTGAAGTGTGACTAAGGAACTGAACATTCAATTTTACTTAATTTTAATTTATATTTAAATAGCCACATGTGATTAATGGCTACTAGATTGAACAGCACTGCTAGCAGAAAGGCAAGGTAAACAGTAATATGAGCAAAACATCAAATTCAAAGGGACAGAGGATTAACAATTCTGAAACCACTCTATATTCATACTGAATTGAATCAGTCAACTATTTTTTACTAGAAATGAACAGACAGAAGTGGGAACCAAGTTTCTCACTGTAGAGTGGAAGATTACAGACAAGCAAGGGGAAAAGACTGGGATGATCCATGTGGCAATGAATCAGAATTCAACACATAAATATAAACCCATGTTTAGCTTAATCTGGATATAGAAATATTCATAGGTATGTGCACATACACTTGTGAGTATACAACAAACATGTTATTTCCTTGTACTGTTGGCTGAGATGGCTAAGAAGCATGAACACCTCAGTAGCCATAAACACGTAGAGTCTCCTAACATTGGCCTCTAAAACCAATTCTGCAATAAAAGTAACCAGAGATTCTTGGAGAAATCGCTGATTCTAGGATTGAGGCAGGAAAAAAATACACAAGATAAATCTGGAGCATTTTATAATGCTAGGAAGCAGGAAAGTAGAGGGAAGAGAAACACAATGATGAGATGAGGCAAGTGGACACAGGAACCAACTGTAAAAAGACCGTTCCCAAGTACAAAGCTGGAGCAATTTAGGCTAAAGAAAGCAGAATCAGACTATAACCCAAAGTATAAAACCCAAAAGTATATCCAAAGTATAACCCAAAGTATATCCAAGAGCCCATACTGATATAAACTGAATCTGATTGAATAAATAAATAAATGAGAGAGAATAGACAAATCTCCTGCACAGAAAATTTTCAAGTAATTAATGTAGATACTTCACTCTCAAGGTGACGGAGCAGAATTGCCTTTCCTTATGTATAGACTGTGCCTAGTAACTTTTTGCCAAGGGGCACAGATTGGAAAGGTAAGAAAATTATTACCTTTACAGCTAGAAAACCTGATACAAAAAGCTTTACAAGGTGATCACGGGTAGCCATCAACAGTGACAAGTCATGTTTATAGCATGTACCCTTGATAAGATGTGAAAGAGGTAAAATGGTACTTAACCTCTGTGGGTTTCCTTCTAAAACCCACGACCCTGGTCTAACTATGAGAAAAACATTAGACAAATTCCAACTGAGGGAGAGTCTATAAAGCATCTGAACAGCACTCCCTCAAAACTGTCAAGGCCATCAAAAACAAGGAAAAATCTGAGGAACTGTAACAGCCAAGAAGAATCTAAAGAGACACGATGCCTCCTTGACACGTGGTTTCCTTGATGGGGTCCTGAAACAGAAAAGGGACATGAGCTAAACGCTTAACAAAATCTGAGTGAAGTACAGACTTTTTACAGGATGATATGTATCTGTGGGCTCCTTTGTGGGAGACACAAGAGATGCAGGTTTAATCCCTGGGTCAGGAAGATCCCATGGAGGAGGCAATAGCCTGGAAATTTTTATGGACAGAGGAGCCTGGAGTTGCAGCGAGTTGCACAACGCATCAATATTGGTTCATTAATTGTGACAAATGTACCACAGTGATGTATGATGCTGATAATAGAGACAATTGAGTGTGGAATATATGAGAACTCTCTGTACTATGTCCGCAAGCTTTTTGTAAATCTAAAACTATATTAATATAAAAAGCTTCTTTTTTAAGAAATGCATAGAAATCAGTAAAAAGATAGACTGTGATTTGTTTTCCTGTGTGTTTCCTGGTCTTCTTGGGGAAATCCTCTCCTCCTCCAACCTTAGTTCATGTGGTTTGGATAAAACTTTTCCCTATATCCTTCTTCCAATGAAGGCATAGCAGTGATCCTGGCCCAGCCAATCATAGCATCCCTTCACCATGGCCACTGTGATTGGCTCAGGAAGGGACACATGACCCAGGCCACACCCATTAGCTACCCCGCCAGTTCATTTGAAGGAACTCTCAAGGAAGAAATGCTGTTTCCACTCTCAAGTAGGATCAATGAGAAGACGGAAGCTGGCGGACGTCCTGTTACCAAAAGCAGACAGCTTACTTGGGAAGAGGGCCAAAATAAAAGAAAACAAAAGAGACAATAGAGTCCTGATAATATTCGTTGAGCTCCTGATTCACCATGCACAAAATGAACGGTAGTTCTGGGTTTTGTGATTTGATCAACTACTCTAGTTCCTTTTGCTTAAACTTGAGTTGGGATTTCAATCAATTGCAACCACAAGGGTCTTGGCCAATACAATGGGTCTAAAGAAGATAGTCTGGACCAGAAACTACAAGAGAGACTTCTGGAGTCCCCCTTCTTCCCAGCCTTCGTGTTTCCACACAGAACTTCTACCCCCATGGTGAAACAGTATGGATATAGTGCTTCCACCCTTCTTTTCTGGATACAGTGATGATTTACCCAAAGAGGTGATGTCAGGAAAGGGAATAAGCAGATGTGGATCCATCTGGATCTTCCTTTCTGACTTACCTGTCAGGAAACTGGATCTGTCCTACAGCACAGTTGCCATCACGGGGCACACATATTAGGGTTAGGGTCCACACCTGCATTCTACCTGTAGATCTCAAGGTTCATCCTTCCCTGACCTCACTCTTTGATCTTGATATGCCTGATGCAACTATTCTGAGTAAGAAGGACAACTTCACAGACCCCAGCTTTCCCTTTATGCATCATTCTGAGGTCTCAATTCAAAGATAAAAACTCATACTTGATTATGTCCACAGATCCTAGATAGACTCTCCAACCTACTGTGATCCCTTATCAAAGTAGTATTTTGCCCTTCATTTGTCTGACAACCATTTTTCATCCTGTTCTGGACTCAAAGTTGAAAGAAAGGGTGTGGTTTGGGGTTTGTTTTTTTTTTTTGTATTTTTTTAACAGGGTTTTATTGTTTACTGCCATACATCAACCATAGATATATATATGTCCCCTCTCCTCCTGAACCTCCCCCCATCTCCCTCCCCATCCCATCCCTCAAGGTCACCACAGAGCCACTGTTTCAGATCACCTAGTCCCACAGCATATTCCCCTCCCTCACCCGTGTGGTGTTAAGGAACTCTCAAGGAAGAAATGCTGTTTCCACTCTCAAGTAGGATCAATGAGAAGACGGAAGCTGGCGGACGTCCTGTTACAAAAGCAGACAGCTTACTTGGGAAGAGGGCCAAAATAAAAGAAAACAAAAGAGACAATAGAGTCCTGATAATATTCGTTGAGCTCCTGATTCACCATGCACAAAATGAACGGTAGTTCTGGGTTTTGTGATTTGATCAACTACTCTAGTTCCTTTTGCTTAAACTTGAGTTGGGATTTCAATCAATTGCAACCACAAGGGTCTTGGCCAATACAATGGGTCTAAAGAAGATAGTCTGGACCAGAAACTACAAGAGAGACTTCTGGAGTCCCCCTTCTTCCCAGCCTTCGTGTTTCCACACAGAACTTCTACCCCCATGGTGAAACAGTATGGATATAGTGCTTCCACCCTTCTTTTCTGGATACAGTGATGATTTACCCAAAGAGGTGATGTCAGGAAAGGGAATAAGCAGATGTGGATCCATCTGGATCTTCCTTTCTGACTTACCTGTCAGGAAACTGGATCTGTCCTACAGCACAGTTGCCATCAGGGGGCACACATATTAGGGTTAGGGTCCACACCTGCATTCTACCTGTAGATCTCAAGGTTCATCCTTCCCTGACCTCACTCTTTGATCTTGATATGCCTGATGCAACTATTCTGAGTAAGAAGGACAACTTCACAGACCCCAGCTTTCCCTTTATGCATCATTCTGAGGTCTCAATTCAAAGATAAAAACTCATACTTGATTATGTCCACAGATCCTAGATAGACTCTCCAACCTACTGTGATCCCTTATCAAAGTAGTATTTTGCCCTTCATTTGTCTGACAACCATTTTTCATCCTGTTCTGGACTCAAAGTTGAAAGAAAGGGTGTGGTTTGGGGTTTGTTTTTTTTTTTTGTATTTTTTTAACAGGGTTTTATTGTTTACTGCCATACATCAACCATAGATATATATATGTCCCCTCTCCTCCTGAACCTCCCCCCATCTCCCTCCCCATCCCATCCCTCAAGGTCACCACAGAGCCACTGTTTCAGATCACCTAGTCCCACAGCATATTCCCCTCCCTCACCCCAGTGTCTGTAAGACTGTTGAAAGGGTGTGTTCAATTCCCACCTCTCAAATCTTGGCAGCGGAACAGGTCTGAAGATGGAGAATGAAGAACACTGCTTAGGGACAGGCCATGACAGAAGTCATTTTACAATCCTGTGCAACTCCACACCTGTGCTTGTGGTCAGAGAAACATTCAGGACAGTGTCTTTTTAAAACTATAAAGGGGACCAAGAACTGGTTTCTGAAAGGACAAACTCATTATAAACAGCAATGCAAGTGCATATATAAGACCAGCCCAAAAATTGCATATCTCTTCTGCTGTCCTGAATGATAAGTAAATTGAAATAAAAGGTATAATTACATTATGCCTTAAATAAGATACGGGGGAAACTGATCTTAGCCTCTGAAGATTTCTTTAGCCATAGGTCTTGAAAGGGCATCTTCCCAAGACTCTACGTCAGAACTAGTGCCTTTATCCTTCTGTTCAATGGGAGCAGTAACTACTCTCATTTGGATGAGAGATTGGCTGTAAAAAACCAGCTTGGTTAATGCTTCTGAAGTGCTGGGCCAGAACGAGAACTGCAGCAAGGGAAGTTAAAGCAGGAGAGAAGTCTGAGAAAGCGTGCGTTCTTTTTGCATAAATAACTTGTGACATTATCTTAGTTTCTCAAGTCAGAATTTCTTCTGTAAATAATTCACAGTAATAGGCAGTGAGCTAGCTGTGAGGGAAAGTGGTAAATTATTTACAGGAGTGGTGGAATGTGAAACCTAACACAATCTGGATGGAGAAGCAGGGATATGTTAGGGATAAACAGGAGTAGTTTCCATTGGAAAAGGGATGGTCATGAAGGGATT
Organism: Tragulus kanchil; assembly: GCA_022376925.1. Classification (NCBI taxonomy): domain Eukaryota; kingdom Metazoa; phylum Chordata; class Mammalia; order Artiodactyla; family Tragulidae; genus Tragulus; species Tragulus kanchil. Next base: position 183,519,885 of record JAIOJX010000004.1, on the reverse strand, counting down.
CAATAACTTAGTGCACTCCTTAGAGAGCTGGGAGGGACGTGTTGGGCTTGGGCCCTGAGAGGGGCAGTGCAAAGGCCAAAGAGCAGAGTTTAAACAGCTGAAAATAATTTCAAGTAGCCTTTGCTTGTGTGTCTTGAACCCCATGCAAGACACACATAACTTACATACCTACCCTGCAGACTGTCCTCACCAGACACCAAATCTGCCAGCACCTTCTTCTTGGACTCTCCAGCCTCCAGACTGTGAGAAGTAAATTTCTGTTGTTTATGGTTCACCCAGTTTATAGCATTTTGGTATAGCAGCCCAGACAGACTAAGACACTGGCAAGGAGTAGGGCTCTGGAAAGGAAGTGTGGTTTGAAACTGAGCATCTGAAATTGTATTTTCTCTTTCTGTCTCCCCAACCCTGCCACCCTTCTCTCTCCCCTTACTATGTACATCTTTAGATGAGAAGTGGAGCAATGGAAAATTATTCAGCCATAAAAAAGAATGATATAATGCCATTTGTAACAACATGGATGGGTCTAGAGATTATCATACTAAGTGAAGTAAGTCTGACAGAGACAAATATCATAGATATCACTTATATGTATAATCTAAAATGACACAAATATACTCATTTATGAAACAGAAACAGACACACAGATGTGGAGAACAAACTTATTGTTACCAAAGGGAAAGGAGAGGGACACATAAAACAGAAAAGCAACAAGGTCCTATGGTATAGCACAGGGTTCAACATCTTGTAATAACCTAAAATGGAAAAGAATATGTGTGTGTGTAACTAAATCAATTTGCTGTATACCAGAGAGTATTAATAACATAACATCATAAATCAACTCTACCTCAATAAATAATTTAAAAAAGAAAGGTTCAGAAGAGAAGAGGAAGGGTCAGAGGAAAACAGGAGAAATCAAAAGGAAAGAGACGGGAGGGGCTGTGTGCTCCTCTCCAGAGCAACCCGTCCCACAAATGGCCTCAGAAACTGTTAAGACGCAGCCTTCACCAACTAATTACCAATTACCAGGCTGTCAACCCATAAAAGCTAACCTTGCCCATTAAAGCTGTCTCAAAAAGGAGTGAGAGAAGCCTGGGACCACAGAGCCCCTCTACCTGATGCTCAAAATAGAAGCTGCTAATTTAGCAGAGACCATGGGCCTGCATTTCAAAGGGCGCTGCTGTGACCCCTGAGGCTGGATGGGGAGGGTCTTCTTAAAAAGGCTCTGCTTTTCAGCACTCAAATTAGTGAGGATCAAAGAGAGGAGGGTGGCAGGGGTGTGGCCTGGGAAGTCAGGCAAGTCCTTCCTTCAATCCTGATCTTCTCTAAATAAGACAGAACAAGAGAGGGGGCTACGGGAGGAACTGGCGCCAGGGCTGGATCACAGGGGCCTGAGTTGAATCTTGGGCCCCCTGCGGTACAAGCATGACATGGAGATGTCTTCAGTTTGGGGGTTCCTTCTCAAAATTCACTTCCTTTACTTTCCTTCACTGGCCTTCCTTTTCAGCAGAGCCACCACTGTTCCCAGGAGGCATATGGAAAACTCACGGAAGTGTTTAGGGCTGTTTCATGATGGGGGTTCCTGTGGGTAAGGACCTGCTGTACTTCTTCTCTACAATGATCACATCTGTACACAAAGGAATTGTCCCAAGACCTTCATGACCTCCCAGCATCTCTACAGACAGACCTGTATGGAAAAAGAAATCAACAACAGCATACATACCCACTCTGAGAAACTTTCTCTACTCCACAGAAGATCCCAAAGTAGTTTTTCCCTATCCTATACTATTTTTCCATTGGATTATCCAGAAGTACAACTACCAGGTAAATCAAGAGAATATTATATTAGTTTTGTTCAGAATTTCTCCAAGAGTTGATAACTAATTCACAAGCTACCCCCAGCAGCAGCACTATTGGCAACATTCAAGTTGGCAAAACAACAGCCCTGGATCATGTGTCTTTCAAATTCACGGTGATTTTACGGCAAAGACATCTACGTGCTTCTTATCTTCTGATATAGTTTCATCTAATACATTATTACTTTATTAAATATTAAATGCATTGCTATTTTATTAAACACTGCTATGCTTTTATGATTAGGGATTTTTTTCTCAATTTTGTCTTATGTAAGTATATTCTCTATAAATTTCATATAAAGGGGACATAATAAAATATGTATCATATAAAAAGGTCTCAGGCCAGGTTTCCCAGGAAACAGGCTCAGAAGTGGAAAGTCGCAGGCAGGAAGTATATTGGAAGGTGTCCTTGGGATCAACTCTGAGGGACAGAGAAGGGGTGGGATGGGGCAGAGGGAAAAGCAACTGTGATAGTCATGACTGAGGCCGAGGCCCACCCTCCTATATGTATGGACCAGTCGTTCTATGCAAGTTGTCCCTGTAGATAGGACATGAACTTAGGTGAGGACATGAACTTCTACTGAGGTCAATTCTTAGAAAGAAACTTGAGGCTTTCTCTCTACTTAATTTCTGTTGTAAGTCAGCAAACTATTCAACTTCCTGCAGGGTACAAGACAGAGTGACAGACAGCTGTGCCCAGGCTGGGGAACAAGCTACACATTTCTGCCGATAGCACTAGCCAGACAAGCAGGGTGGTCATCACTGAGGGGCAAATTAGGCCTGGTGTCCCTGGGTTTATTTTCAGTGTAGACCGATGGGGAATGAACGTAGTAGCTAGGGAAACAGCTCTTTTGCCTCCTTTTCTGTTTGTTCATCTTGGTTTTCCTTTGACCTTAATTATAGAAATGAGGTCACTAGGTAACATTTAACCTGACTCCTGACTTCGGCTCTACTGAGTGTACACAATGCTTTGCCTAACCTGTTGATTCCTTTCTTGGATTAAAAGCAATACGAATGAAGAATTCAGTAGTTAAAGAATGACTGAGGGAGGTGTAAAGGAAGTAGTATGAAGGCCTGTACTATCATATGTGAAGAAAATAGCTATAGTCATTGCTCTGTGAGAAAAGAGGATCCTGCAGGGGTGCTGTGTGATGGTCTGCACGGGTGGGATGGGGGGTGATATACATATGACTAATCTGGGAACATATGTATCTGTAAACAACAAAACTCTATAAAAGTCGAAAGTAAAATAAAAGTTTTAAAAAAAAAAAGAATGACTGACTCTAGACCCCCAGCATTCCCCTTAGCAACTCTGCAGGCAGACCAAATGGACAAGAGAGTATCCAAAGGAAGATCAGGAGAAGTCAGCAGTGGAAAAATATTAAATGCATTGCTATTTTATTAAACACTGCTATGGATTAGGATTTTTTCTCAATTTTGTCTTATGTAAGTATATTCTCAAAAATTTTGGGACATAAAATATGTATCATATAAAAAGGTCTCAGGCCAGGTTTCCCAGGAAACAGGCTCAGAAGTGGAAAGTCGCAGGCAGGAAGTATATTGGAAGGTGTCCTTGGGATCAACTCTGAGGGACAGAGAAGGGGTGGGATGGGGCAGAGGGAAAAGCAACTGTGATAGTCATGACTGAGGCCGAGGCCCACCCTCCTATATGTATGGACCAGTCGTTCTATGCAAGTTGTCCCTGTAGATAGGACATGAACTTAGGTGAGGACATGAACTTCTACTGAGGTCAATTCTTAGAAAGAAACTTGAGGCTTTCTCTCTACTTAATTTCTGTTGTAAGTCAGCAAACTATTCAACTTCCTGCAGGGTACAAGACAGAGTGACAGACAGCTGTGCCCAGGCTGGGGAACAAGCTACACATTTCTGCCGATAGCACTAGCCAGACAAGCAGGGTGGTCATCACTGAGGGGCAAATTAGGCCTGGTGTCCCTGGGTTTATTTTCAGTGTAGACCGATGGGGAATGAACGTAGTAGCTAGGGAAACAGCTCTTTTGCCTCCTTTTCTGTTTGTTCATCTTGGTTTTCCTTTGACCTTAATTATAGAAATGAGGTCACTAGGTAACATTTAACCTGACTCCTGACTTCGGCTCTACTGAGTGTACACAATGCTTTGCCTAACCTGTTGATTCCTTTCTTGGATTAAAAGCAATACTAATGAAGAATTCAGTAGTTAAAGAATGACTGAGGGAGGTGTAAAGGAAGTAGTATGAAGGCCTGTACTATCATATGTGAAGAAAATAGCTATAGTCATTGCTCTGTGAGAAAAGAGGATCCTGCAGGGGTGCTGTGTGATGGTCTGCACGGGTGGGATGGGGGGTGATATACATATGACTAATCTGGGAACATATGTATCTGTAAACAACAAAACTCTATAAAAGTCGAAAGTAAAATAAAAGTTTAAAAAAAAAAAAGAATGACTGACTCTAGACCCCCAGCATTCCCCTTAGCAACTCTGCAGGCAGACCAAATGGACAAGAGAGTATCCAAAGGAAGATCAGGAGAAGTCAGCAGTGGAAAAATGAGGAGGACCTGGGACTAAGCCTGTAGATTACAGGTGGAGAGAATAAAAGAGATTTAAAAAAATGTGTGGGGAGGAAAAGGAAAAAGCACAGACACACACATATGCACACACAATTTAGAAAAGAAAAAATTCCTCCAGGGGCTTGGTCATCTTAAAATTATCAAGCCACACGGCCACCTTCTCAGATGACCAAACATCAGCCATGTTAAGTAAAATGACCTGGGTAAGCTATGGTAAATGATGGTCAAGGTCAAAGCTGAAGGAAAAGGAAACCACTAATAGTTTTGCATATATGTTATGTACTCCACACAATTCTTATATTACAAGTTAAGAATTCTGAGTCTCAAAATCTTTGTGATTTGGTCAAGGTTACAAAATTAGTAAGTGGTAGAATCGGGTTTTGAACACAGGTCTATCTTATTCCAAAGTCCAAGCCCTTCCATCCAGTGTAGAGCCCAAAGTTTCACACTTTTCTAGAAAATTATTTTGTGGTAGCAATGGGACATATTGTAAGCACAAATACTAGGTGTATTTCACTTACTGATATGCTGGCTTCTCCCCAGAGAACTACGGACTAAGTATTTTAACTCCCAGTTTATAGGCAGCAAAATGGAGTTTTCGGGATATGATGTAATTTGCTCAAGGTCACATCTAAGTCTTAATCAATGGTGTCACTAGAATTAAGGACTATCTGACTGCCACCCCTGTGTTGATTCTACTCTAGAGAACTATCCCTTCATTGCCTTAAAGTCACATCACCTGACACCTGCACAACTTAATGTCTATTGAGTGACCTATATATAGACTTGCTGGGCAGGTGACAAAAGAGGATCCTGCAGGGGTGCTGTGTGATGGTCTGCACGGGTGGGATGGGGGGTGATATACATATGACTAATCTGGGAACATATGTATCTGTAAACAACAAAACTCTATAAAAGTCGAAAGTAAAATAAAAGTTTAAAAAAAAAAAAGAATGACTGACTCTAGACCCCCAGCATTCCCCTTAGCAACTCTGCAGGCAGACCAAATGGACAAGAGAGTATCCAAAGGAAGATCAGGAGAAGTCAGCAGTGGAAAAATGAGGAGGACCTGGGACTAAGCCTGTAGATTACAGGTGGAGAGAATAAAAGAGATTTAAAAAAATGTGTGGGGAGGAAAAGGAAAAAGCACAGACACACACATATGCACACACAATTTAGAAAAGAAAAAATTCCTCCAGGGGCTTGGTCATCTTAAAATTATCAAGCCACACGGCCACCTTCTCAGATGACCAAACATCAGCCATGTTAAGTAAAATGACCTGGGTAAGCTATGGTAAATGATGGTCAAGGTCAAAGCTGAAGGAAAAGGAAACCACTAATAGTTTTGCATATATGTTATGTACTCCACACAATTCTTATATTACAAGTTAAGAATTCTGAGTCTCAAAATCTTTGTGATTTGGTCAAGGTTACAAAATTAGTAAGTGGTAGAATCGGGTTTTGAACACAGGTCTATCTTATTCCAAAGTCCAAGCCCTTCCATCCAGTGTAGAGCCCAAAGTTTCACACTTTTCTAGAAAATTATTTTGTGGTAGCAATGGGACATATTGTAAGCACAAATACTAGGTGTATTTCACTTACTGATATGCTGGCTTCTCCCCAGAGAACTACGGACTAAGTATTTTAACTCCCAGTTTATAGGCAGCAAAATGGAGTTTTCGGGATATGATGTAATTTGCTCAAGGTCACATCTAAGTCTTAATCAATGGTGTCACTAGAATTAAGGACTATCTGACTGCCACCCCTGTGTTGATTCTACTCTAGAGAACTATCCCTTCATTGCCTTAAAGTCACATCACCTGACACCTGCACAACTTAATGTCTATTGAGTGACCTATATATAGACTTGCTGGGCAGGTGACAAGCAAGAGGACTATCCAGGAACTTCTAAGGAAATTTGCTTAACCTGACTCCTGACTTCAGGGTCGGGAAAGGAGGGGCAAGCAATGCAGGGTGGTCCCCCATTGACATGAGTGCACTTCTGAACTCTCACTTCTCAGAACTCCTAAGAGGTCATGCTGTCCTCCATGCTGATCTAGTAAATGAATCTTCATCAGCATATACTGAATAGGGGAGATGGAGGTACTGATCAGTGACTTCCAGTCTTAATGAGGAAGCTGTAATTGTGTCCCTGGGCCAGACAGCTGCCAGCTTCCTGAGGAAGGAGATGATATCTTTTAAGTTTTAAAAAGGCTTTGTTTAAAAATAAACATAGAGAAAGTCCTGGCTTTATTCACTCTCCGCCACCTTGTCCAAGGAAAGGGGAGAGAGAGGAAAAGGCAAAGCAACCATTAGTATAATTGGTCCAGGCAACTGCTAAATAAAGTAACACAGACATGCAACTTCCGCAGCCATGCAAGGTGAGAGTCAGAATTTGATATAAGTTGGTGAAAATGTGACAACAGAAATAGACTGCAATAAGCCGAGTAAAGGTCATAAATAAAGCAACAACCTCACATTAACGGGCATGGCATAGGATGAGAATCTTGATCTAAAAAAAAATAAAATCTAACAGGCATAAGCAGGCAAGAGGCATCCCTTGACTTGCTTTTGAGCGATGTCTTGGAAATGGTTCATAACAACCATGAATTTCAATTTGGCTTCGTAATTCCATCCAAAGCAAAACCTAATAAGGGAGTAATCAGGACATCAGCTTGCAGACAACTTGAGAAGACTGAGAGAATTTCATGGAAGCTGATCAATAAATGGATAATTGTGAATGTTTCGGTCATGTACAGCCCTCCACCCACACCAAGATAAGCAGAGACTGTTAGTAAGGGGAGGGTCTGAATGGAGAGCAAACTCAATGAAGATACACAAAAAAAGAAAAAGGGGATCGGACGAGAAGAGGTACTCTGAAAATTATTTTCACAGTTATGATTAGCAGAGTCACTTTTATTTTGCAGTCCCACACTTGTGAGCAGATGTGTTCCAAAGGGCATCTTGGTTAAGTGTCTGAAAGATACCAAGATTCCAGGGTCCTTTCTCAGCCTCAAGCTTGGTGCCTGCTGGTCTCTAGGGGATTCAGCTGTTTTCCTTCTACTTTTGATACCAAGCAAAGACTTGTGAGACTCCTGGGCACAAAGCCCCATTTTTGTGTCCCCAATTTCTTTGATTATAGGAAATAGCCATCATTCAGTCTCCATGATCTTCCCTGAGTTCCAACAGGCAGATTTAAACGATCATCAATTAGGGAAAGAAGGAAGTGTAAGACCAGGAAGAAGCAAACTGTCAAAAGAAAGAACAGTGCAGCTTTGGGGCAAAGTCCTTGTTCTCCATCAACGGATAAACACAATATCTAAGGAAGCTGTTTGGCAGATACTAAAACCCCCTCCACATGTGAGAAGTTAACAGTTGATGATATGGGCCACAATCACGTAGACCCCAGACAGGTTGGAACCTGAAGGTTGATTTTCCCCCCTTTTTCTTGACCTTACTGAATCAGGTCCAGGCAACTGCTAAATAAAGTAACACAGACATGCAACTTCCGCAGCCATGCAAGGTGAGAGTCAGAATTTGATATAAGTTGGTGAAAATGTGACAACAGAAATAGACTGCAATAAGCCGAGTAAAGGTCATAAATAAAGCAACAACCTCACATTAACGGGCATGGCATAGGATGAGAATCTTGATCTAAAAAAAAATAAAATCTAACAGGCATAAGCAGGCAAGAGGCATCCCTTGATTTGCTTTTGAGCGATGTCTTGGAAATGGTTCATAACAACCATGAATTTCAATTTGGCTTCGTAATTCCATCCAAAGCAAAACCTAATAAGGGAGTAATCAGGACATCAGCTTGCAGACAACTTGAGAAGACTATGAGAGAATTTCATGGAAGCTGATCAATAAATGGATAATTGTGAATGTTTCGGTCATGTACAGCCCTCCACCCACACCAAGATAAGCAGAGACTGTTAGTAAGGGGAGGGTCTGAATGGAGAGCAAACTCAATGAAGATACACAAAAAAAGAAAAAGGGGATCGGACGAGAAGAGGTACTCTGAAAATTATTTTCACAGTTATGATTAGCAGAGTCACTTTTATTTTGCAGTCCCACACTTGTGAGCAGATGTGTTCCAAAGGGCATCTTGGTTAAGTGTCTGAAAGATACCAAGATTCCAGGGTCCTTTCTCAGCCTCAAGCTTGGTGCCTGCTGGTCTCTAGGGGATTCAGCTGTTTTCCTTCTACTTTTGATACCAAGCAAAGACTTGTGAGACTCCTGGGCACAAAGCCCCATTTTTGTGTCCCCAATTTCTTTGATTATAGGAAATAGCCATCATTCAGTCTCCATGATCTTCCCTGAGTTCCAACAGGCAGATTTAAACGATCATCAATTAGGGAAAGAAGGAAGTGTAAGACCAGGAAGAAGCAAACTGTCAAAAGAAAGAACAGTGCAGCTTTGGGGCAAAGTCCTTGTTCTCCATCAACGGATAAACACAATATCTAAGGAAGCTGTTTGGCAGATACTAAAACCCCCTCCACATGTGAGAAGTTAACAGTTGATGATATGCTGCCCACAATCACGTAGACCCCAGACAGGTTGGAACCTGAAGGTTGATGCTGCTGATTCCTTCTTACCTCACCACCAATCAATTGTTGCTTCTTTGAACCATTACTGTAAAACCTCACACTCTAGGTCTGGACACACAGTTTTGTGGGTATTAGCCCACTGTGTCCCTGTTTGCTGGCAAAGTAATAAATCTATCTTTTTCTACTTCACTTAAAACTCCATCTCCAGGACTTGATTCAGCATTGATGTAAAGAGAAGCTGAGTTTTCAGCACCAGTTGCCCGCCCCTGCCTTCCCCAAGGAAGGTGCTGTTCTACATCTGTTTGCAGACTGGGAGGTAGGCTCCACAGCGTGCTTCTTCCAGGCTGTCTCTGAAAACAATCACAAAGCTCTTTTTTTGTTTTAGGAGTTTTACCACTGACCATTAAAGGAAAGGTGAGAAAAATAGTACCAAACTTGGGGAAAGGACAAAGGTCTAATAAATCTTCTGGGTACTCTTGCCACGATGGTCTTTGGTCAAAGATGACCTGAGACGGAGCTAGTAGACAGGCAGAGGAGTGTGGGGCTAGAAGTTCCAGCCCTCAGGGGTGGCAGGAGGAGTCAAATGGGGTCTAAAGGCTAAGTCTGACACCGGTCAGTACGCAGCCTCTGGCAAGTTACTCAAGTCTTCTGAGCCTAGTTTTCTCTTTTGTAAGATAAAGAAAATAGATTAACTCAGGATGAGTTGTTTCTAGGATTCAAGATTATAATCCATTATATACACGCACACACACACACATATATATAGATAGAAATAGGATAAGTATAAACACAGACACATATTATATATCACATACATAACACAGTAGGTGTTCATGAGGTGGTTATGGCCATTTTTGTCCCTGGGTGAATCACTGGATGATGATCCTATGTAAGTACCCTGGAGGTGAAATTCAACAAACTTTCCCTTTTTTCCAAAGTCAGCAGAAAGTATACAGCTGACTAATACATTCCATCCTGACAGTTCTCCTTCAGTTTTAAAATGTAGTACTATCCAGTTCAATTATGACAAAAAACATCGGACAACCCCACAATGAGGGACATTCTGAAAAACCCCTCTCAGTACTCCTCAAAACTAACAAGTTCATCGAAAACAAGGAAAAAATCTGACAAATTATCACAGATCAGAGGAGCCTAAGGAAACATGACAATTATAACATGGTATCTTGGATCACATCCTGGAAGAGATAGGGGCATTAGGTAACAGCTTGTTGTGATGGTTTAGTCGCTAAGTCGTGAGCAACATTTTTTGCAACTCCATGGACTGGACGTGCCAGTTTCCTATGTCCATGGGATTTCCCAGACAAGAATACTGGAGTGGGTCGCCATTTCCTTCTCCAGAGGATCTTCCCAACCCAGGGCTCGAACCTGTGTCTCCTGCATTGGCAGGCAGGTTTTTACCACTGAGCCACCAGGGAAACGCAGATAATAGCTAGTCAAATCCAAATAAAGTGTGGAGTTTAGTTATTAGCAATGAACCAAAAGGATCCCTTAGTGATGACAAATGTGTAATAGATATGTGAGATGCTGAGTGGGAGAAACTGGGCAAGGAATACTTAGGAACTCTCTGTACAACTTTTCTGTAAATCTAAAAAGACTCTAAAGTAAAAAGTTTATTTAAGTATAAAAATGTTACCCTAGCAGAGCAGTAGGTATCTCTAGATAATGAGCATAATTTGGGTCATTTTAATAATGAACAATTACTGAGTATCAGTAATGGGCCAGAAACTGGAATAAACATATCACCTGGCATTATTTCATTTAATCACCCCATGAGATAGGCACTAATATACCAACAATAGAGTTGACTGGTACTTATATAGTTACATAATATTTCTTTATAATATCACAGTAGTTTGGATATCTAAAAATATTCCTTCCAGAAAAAAATATTAGAAAAGGAGAAAATTTTTAGAAATAAGTTAAACTGAGCTACTTTAACTCTTCCTCCAATTCCTCAATTATAGAAATGTTAGGTATGATGCCAATAAGGACCCAGTGTGGCTCTTTGGCACAAAAGCCTTTCTGTGTCCTCCCAGGGAATAAGCTTCATTCAGCCCCCATGACCTTCTCTGAGTTCCAAAAGGGAAGGTTCAAACAGATGCTAATCAGGGAAAGGAGAGGGTATGGAGACAAAGGAAGAACTATCAAGAAACAGTAGTGCAGCCTTGGGACAGGGTCTCGGTTCCCCCTCAAGGGATATACATAGCAATATCTTTGAGCCCTTTCAAAGGCACTGAAACCCCCTCCAGGTGAGAGGAGTTAATTGTGTGCCACCCATAAGCACAGAGACCCCAGACTGGTGGCAACCAGAGAGTTGATGGTGCTGACTCCACTTACCTCACCTCCAGCCAGTCAAAAAACTGTCCATGAACTGTTCAGGTTCCCTTTGAACCATTACTGGAAGACTTCTCACTACCCCCTCCAGGTTGCCCCACAATTGTGAGGGCAATAGACTGCTGTTATCCCCTTTGCCTGGCAAAGCAACAAAGCTATTATTTTCTACTTCACTGAAAAATCTGTCTCCAAGATTCAATTCAGTGTCAGGATAAAGATGCCAGATTTGGCTTCGGATAAAATATAATAATAAAAATAATGTAATATATGCGAACCCCAGGAATAAAAAAACATTCTCAGATTTCAGAGCAAAGAGGTCAAAGTCCAAGCATCGAAAGTTTCCATTGATGTCACAGTGGTTTGGAAGCATCCAGCCAAGAAATAGGACTAACTGCAAAGGGCTTGAGAATAAAGTTATAGATGTAGCTATGAAACTGGGTTAAGTATGTGTACATGCATCATTTCACTCCTGTCCCACTCTCTGCGACCCCATGGACTGCAGCCCGCCAGGCTCCTCTGTCCATGTGACTCACCAGGCAAGAATACTGGAGTGGGTTTCGATGCCCTTCTCCAGGGGATCTTCCTGCCCCAGGAATCAAACCCACATCTCCTATGTCTCCTGCATTGGCAGATGTGCTCTTTACCACTAGTGCCACCTGAGAAGCCCTGGGTTAAGGATGCAGGGACTTCTACTATCTGGGAAACTTCCTGTGAATTTAAAATTATTTCAAAATGAAAACTTTAAAAACTCTATCAATCAATATTCTTTTCTACTATGTGAAAAAGTCTCCAATAAATGCATATTCATATAACAGCAATGTTATTTTAATCAAATACCTAGTTGGCAATGTAAGTGACAAAGTTACTTTTCTACTGAGGGAAGAAATATTGGAGTTAACTAGACACAGAAGGGTAAATCAGAGTGCTCAGCCACGTGTCTCACAGCTATTGAAAGCCACATAGTTTAGTGTTCTCCAAATTGATGTTAGAGCCCTTCAGACTAGGGTGTACATGCAGTTGCAACACTTACTGGGCATCTCTTGGGACAATTTCTATTAAATCTCACTAATGGTGGTGGCATGGATGCCTTGATCTCTTCTGAATCCTTAGAACCAGCACAGCATCTGGCACTCAATAAATAATTGTGGAATGGTGTCTCTATCTCTCTGAATCTCCATTCCTTCTGTTGCAATATCAGGGCATTTTTGTCTCTTTTCTTCTGTTTACCACCTGTTGCCTACAAGAAACTGGCATTTTCAAAAGCCACATTTGCATATGAAATCGACAAGATTAACACATTTATTGGTCTATTGTGAAAAGGAAGTATAATCACAATCCTGAAAAACACCAAAGGAAGATCTTAACAATATTATGCAAATGGAATTTCTGACCCCTCATTGGGAGGCCAGATTTAGGACAATTTGGGCTTGTCCTAAAGATGACTGACATCATCCACTCTCCATCTTGGGAAAGCTCTCTTGGAGTGACTGCTGATTTGACAACTAGTCAACGCCTAATGAGGCCATGTCAGACCTTGAATTCCTTTTCTTCTTTTCGTCCTATTTTTTCTCTCAGTTTCTAAAAAAAATTCTCCACTTCTCTGTTTACTTATTTCCCATTTGAGAATTATAACTGATCATTTCCATAAAACAGAAGCACAGAACTAGAACAATCTTTGCATTTTCGGTCTCATTAAATTTACAGGAAACTAAGGACAAAACAGCAAAGCGATTTCCCAAATTCACACCTCAAGTCAATGGCAGAGCTGGAAGTTTCAAGTTGGATCTCCAGCAACCAATCCATAACTCATTTACTCTGAACTATCTCTTGATGAGGGTGAAAAAGGAAAGTGAAAAGCTGGCTTAAAACTCAGCATTCGGGGCTTCCCTGGTGGTCCAGTGGGTAAGGACACCACCTTGCACTGCAAGGGGCACTGGTTAGATCCCTGGCCTGGAAAGATCCCACGTGCCACAGAGCGGCTGGACTGATGTGTCCAATTACCGAGCCGGAGCTCTGGAGCGCATGCGCCCAGAGCCGGCACTCTGCGACAACAGAGGCCACGGCGATGGGAGACCCACACGGGCCAAAGAACAAAGACGGATGAAAATAGATAAATGAAAGACCAATAGAAGTGACCTGCCCCTCTCCCCCAAATTTTTTTTTTAAATAAAAATAATAAAAAATAAAACTCAACATTCGTAAAACTAAGAGCACGGCATCTGGCCCTATCACTTCATGTCAAATAGAAAGGGAAAAAAGTAAATAGTGACAGATTTTATTTTCTTGGAATCCAAAATCACTGTGGATGTTGACTGCAGCCATGAAATTTAAAGATGTTTGTTCAGTGGAAGGAAAGCTATGACCAACCTAGACAATGGATTAAAAGATACTTTGCTGACAAAGGTCCATATAGCCAAAGCTATGGTTTTTCCGGTAGTCACGTATGGATGTGAGAGTTGGGCCAGAAAGAAGGCTGAGTGCCAAAGAATTGATGCTTTCAAACTATGGTGCTGGAAAGCCTCCTGAGAGTCCCTTGGACTGCAAGAAGATCAAACCAGTCAATCACAAAGGAAATTAACCCTGAATATTCACTGGAAGGACTGTTGCTGAGGCTTAAGATCCAATACTCTGGCTACCTGATGTGAAGAGTCAACTCATTGGAAAAGACCTTGGTGCCTGGGAAGATTGAGGGCAGGAGGAGAAGAAGGAAACAGAAGATGAGATGGTTGGATGGTATCACTGACTCAATGGACCTGAGTTTGAGCAAACTCTGGGAGAGAGTGAAAGACAGGGAAGCCTGGTGTGCTGCAATCCATGGGGTCGCAAAGAGTCAGATATGACATAGTGACTGAACAACAACGATCTCAGGGAATCTCAGATCCAAAATGCTCTTCTGGAGGCTGGTCAGATTGACTCTCTAGAAATGTGAAAAGATACTAAGTGAGCCTCACAGCACCCATTCTTTTGAGATGACAAGAGGTAAGAGTTATAATACCTCTTATTCAGGACACACATTCTAAATTCAACAAGGTAGGCCTGAAGAGAGTTGGAGGAAGAGGACTTTGGCTACCCTAAAAAATATATCACTTTAAAATAAACAACATATGAAAAACAATTTTAAACATCGACAATAGGGGGCTTCCCTGGTGATCCAGTGGGTAAAGGGTCTGCCTTACAGGGCAAAGGGCTCTGGTTCAATCCCTGGCCCAGGAAAATCCCACATGCCAAGGAACAGCTGGACCGGCGTGCCCAATTGGGAGCCGATGCTCTGAAGCGAGAGAGGCCACTGTGATGGGAGGCCCACGGGTGCCAAAGAATAAAGATGAATGAAAAATAAACAGTGACTTAGAGGCAAAAAGGAAAAATTAACAGTAGCCACCAAGTGTAAGAATATTGAGAAATGGGTACTCTCAACCACCAGTACACGGATAAATTAATACAATCTTTGGGAGTCTCATCTAGTAAAACTAAAAAGCATTTTAATCATATATTTAACAAAGTATATACAAGATATGTATGAGAACTGAAGTAGGTGGATGGAAAAAATCAAACAAATCCTAAATAAATGGAGAGACATGTGTTCAAGAACCAGAAGACTCAGCAGAGTGAAGATGTCTGTTCTCTTGAAACTGATCCATAAAGTTAGCAAACATCCAATCGGAATCTCAGCAGGACTTTTAGATAAGCTGAAATTCGGAAGAGACATGCCCGAGCCCAGCAAGAAGATCAAACCAGTCAATCACAAAGGAAATTAACCCTGAATATTCACTGGAAGGACTGTTGCTGAGGCTTAAGATCCAATACTCTGGCTACCTGATATGAAGAGTCAACTCATTGGAAAAGACCTTGGTGCCTGGGAAGATTGAGGGCAGGAGGAGAAGAAGGAAACAGAAGATGAGATGGTTGGATGGTATCACTGACTCAATGGACCTGAGTTTGAGCAAACTCTGGGAGAGAGTGAAAGACAGGGAAGCCTGGTGTGCTGCAATCCATGGGGTCGCAAAGAGTCAGATATGACATAGTGACTGAACAACAACGATCTCAGGGAATCTCAGATCCAAAATGCTCTTCTGGAGGCTGGTCAGATTGACTCTCTAGAAATGTGAAAAGATACTAAGTGAGCCTCACAGCACCCATTCTTTTGAGATGACAAGAGGTAAGAGTTATAATACCTCTTATTCAGGACACACATTCTAAATTCAACAAGGTAGGCCTGAAGAGAGTTGGAGGAAGAGGACTTTGGCTACCCTAAAAAATATATCACTTTAAAATAAACAACATATGAAAAACAATTTTAAACATCGACAATAGGGGGCTTCCCTGGTGATCCAGTGGGTAAAGGGTCTGCCTTACAGGGCAAAGGGCTCTGGTTCAATCCCTGGCCCAGGAAAATCCCACATGCCAAGGAACAGCTGGACCGGCGTGCCCAATTGGGAGCCGATGCTCTGAAGCGAGAGAGGCCACTGTGATGGGAGGCCCACGGGTGCCAAAGAATAAAGATGAATGAAAAATAAACAGTGACTTAGAGGCAAAAAGGAAAAATTAACAGTAGCCACCAAGTGTAAGAATATTGAGAAATGGGTACTCTCAACCACCAGTACACGGATAAATTAATACAATCTTTGGGAGTCTCATCTAGTAAAACTAAAAAGCATTTTAATCATATATTTAACAAAGTATATACAAGATATGTATGAGAACTGAAGTAGGTGGATGGAAAAAATCAAACAAATCCTAAATAAATGGAGAGACATGTGTTCAAGAACCAGAAGACTCAGCAGAGTGAAGATGTCTGTTCTCTTGAAACTGATCCATAAAGTTAGCAAACATCCAATCGGAATCTCAGCAGGACTTTTTATAGATAGATAAGCTGATTCAAAAATTCACAGGAAAAGGCAGTTGAACAAGAATGGTTAAAACCATTTTTAAAAAGAAAAACAAGATTAAGGAATTACAACACCCAATTTTATGACTTCTTACAATGCTGCAGTACTTAAGAGAGCATGGTATTGATGTGGGCTTCCCTGGTCTTTCTTTGGTAAAGAATTTGCTTACCAGTGCAAGAGATGCAGGCTCGATCCCTGTGTCAAGGGAAGACCCCCTTGAGAAGGAAATGGCAACCTAAGTATTATTGCTTGGGAAATTCCAGGGACAAAGAAGCTGGCAGGCTACAGTCCATAGGGTCACAAAAAGCTGGCCATGACTTGGCTACTAAACAACAACAACATAGTATTGGTGAAGGAATAGAGACATAGATTAATGGAACAGAATAGAGTGGAGAAATCGACCCACACAAATATGGCATATTGATTTTCAACATATGTACAAAAGCAATTTAATGACATTCTAACTGAATATCCATACGTGAAAAAGAACTCAGATCCATAACTCACACCACATATAAAAAGTAACTCAGAATGGATCATAGACCTAAAGGTAAAAGATGAAGCTAAAGCTTTTAGGGAAAAAAAGCCGAAGAAAAATCTTTGTGAGCTGACTTAGGCAAAACATTCTTAATTATGACACCAAATCATGATCCTTTAGAGAGAGGGAAAAAAAAAGGTAAAATGAACATCAAAAATAAAAGTTTACCCTGCAAAAGATACTGCTAAAAGATTGAAAATACAGTTATTGACTGGGATAAAGTTATCTTCAAATCACATATCTAACAAATAATTTACATGCAGAATACATAAAAACACTCAGAACTCAACAACAAGAAAACAAGCAACCCAACTTAAAAACGAACAAAAGAATAAAGCAGACATTAAGATGTTATTACTCGGGCTTCCCCTGGTGGTCCGTGGGTAAGGACACCGCCTTGCAGTGCAAGGGGCGCCAGTTCAATCCCTGGCCTGGGAAGATCCCACATGCCGAAGAGCGGCTGGACTGATGTGTTCAATTACTGCGCCGGAGCTCTGGAGCGCATGCGCCCAGAGCCTTCTGCCGACAACAGAGGCCACTGCTATGGGAAGCCCACACGGGCCAAAGAACAAAGACGGATGAAAACAGATAAATGAAAGATCAATAGAAGTGGCCCGCCCCCCGCCTCCCTCCCCACCCCACCCCCCAAAGATAAATAAATAAATAAAAATTTTTTAAAAAGATGTTATTACTCACAAGGAAAATGCAAAACCACAAGATATCACCACACATTTATTATGACAGCTAAAAAATTTTAAATATTGTAAATGCCAAGTACTGGTAATGATTTAGACATATCACACATTACTAATAAGAATGCAAAATAGTACAATCTTTCTGGAAAATTGTTTGGAAGTTTCTAATAAAGATATATTACCACATGGCCCAGTAATCTCATTCCTCAGTATATACCCTGAAAAATAAAAATGTATGCTCAGTCAAAACTGTACCCAAATATTTATAACTTCTCTGTGTGTGCATGCATGCTAAGTTTGCTTCAATCACGTCTGACTCTTTGTGACCCTATGGATTGTAGCCTGCCAGGCTCCTCTGTCCATGGGAAATTTCCAGGCAGGAATCCTGGAGTGGGTTGCCAATCTCTCCTCCAGGGTATCTTCCTGACCAGAGATAGAATCTGCATCCATAAAAGTAAAATGATCATCAAAAAATAAAAGTTTACCCTTTGGCAAAAATTTTAAAAATACCTTTAGAGAAAGGGAAAAAGGTAAAATGAACATCAAAAATAAAAGTTTACCCTGCAAAAGATACTGCTAAAAGATTGAAAATACAGTTATTGACTGGGATAAAGTTATCTTCAAATCACATATCTAACAAATAATTTACATGCAGAATACATAAAAACACTCAGAACTCAACAACAAGAAAACAAGCAACCCAACTTAAAAACGAACAAAAGAATAAAGCAGACATTAAGATGTTATTACTCGGGCTTCCCCTGGTGGTCCGTGGGTAAGGACACCGCCTTGCAGTGCAAGGGGCGCCAGTTCAATCCCTGGCCTGGGAAGATCCCACATGCCGAAGAGCGGCTGGACTGATGTGTTCAATTACTGCGCCGGAGCTCTGGAGCGCATGCGCCCAGAGCCTTCTGCCGACAACAGAGGCCACTGCTATGGGAAGCCCACACGGGCCAAAGAACAAAGACGGATGAAAACAGATAAATGAAAGATCAATAGAAGTGGCCCGCCCCCCGCCTCCCTCCCCACCCCACCCCCAAAGATAAATAAATAAATAAAAATTTTTTAAAAAGATGTTATTACTCACAAGGAAAATGCAAAACCACAAGATATCACCACACATTTATTATGACAGCTAAAAAATTTTAAATATTGTAAATGCCAAGTACTGGTAATGATTTAGACATATCACACATTACTAATAAGAATGCAAAATAGTACAATCTTTCTGGAAAATTGTTTGGAAGTTTCTAATAAAGATATATTACCACATGGCCCAGTAATCTCATTCCTCAGTATATACCCTGAAAAATAAAAATGTATGCTCAGTCAAAACTGTACCCAAATATTTATAACTTCTCTGTGTGTGCATGCATGCTAAGTTTGCTTCAATCACGTCTGACTCTTTGTGACCCTATGGATTGTAGCCTGCCAGGCTCCTCTGTCCATGGGAAATTTCCAGGCAGGAATCCTGGAGTGGGTTGCCAATCTCTCCTCCAGGGTATCTTCCTGACCAGAGATAGAATCTGCATCCATTACATCTCCTGCATTGGCAGGCTGGTTTTTCACCACTAGCTCCACCTGGGAAGCCCTATAGCTCCTTTATTAATGCCCAAATCTAAAAACAATCCAGTTGTCATTGAACAGGTGAATGAATAAGCACAATGTTGTTAATTCATGTACTAGAACCCTACTCAAGAATAAAAAGGGAAGAACTACTGACGTATTAAATTTAGATAACTCTCAACAGCATTGTGCTGAATAAATAGAAGTCAGTCTTGAAAGATTACAGACTATGATTTCATATATATAACCTTCTTAAAAAGCCAGACTATCCTTATGGAGAATGGATCTGCCTTTGAGGAATGTCCCAGAGATGGGGAAGGGCATGGCTATAGAGAGAGAACAAGAGGGAGGTTTGAGGGTGGTATATCAGCTCTATAGTCTGGTTGTGGTGAAGATTACACAAATCTATACATGTATCAAAAACCACAGAAATGTACCCCTAAACAGATCAGTTTAACTATATGATAATTTTAAAAGTAAAATTTAAAACTACATACTACTAATGAATCTAGTCAATGAGCATGAAAAAGTGACAGGAAAATTTATATAGGATGCTCCATCTGTAAATTCCTGAATCCAGTCAGTGTGGCGGGAAGAGCGAGTCAAAGGAAAGCAAAAACAGGTTAACTTAAGACTTTTCCATAGAGCATTCACTATTGGAAAAAACAGAATACTACCTACCAAATGTTGAGAAAAGGAAAATACGGCCCAAGAATAGCATTCGCATTACCAAATTGCCATTTGAATACAAAAGTGAAAGACAAATATTCTTTAAAAACTTGTCTTTCTCTTTATTATTCTGCAATTAAAGTATGTCAGCATAATCAAATTTATTTTCATGCTCAACATTTGTATTACTATTTTTTGTACTGAGAATTCATGTCTTTTATAAGTTCTGGTAGTCTCGAACCATTAATGTTGCTTCTCTTTTATTCTCTCCATTCTTTCCTGTTAAATACCCACTCAACCTTCTCACTCTAGCCTATTCTTCATTTCAAAACCAGCTCCAGTTTGCTAACTCTCTTTATTTGAGTCCAATCTGCTTATTAATTTAACCAGTGATTTTTTAATCTATCATACTTTTTTCATTTTTAGAAGTTCTGTTATTTGCTTTTTAAAATCTACTAAGAGCTGTTTTCTAACTTTCTTTTACAGCTTTGATCATTTTTAAATTATTCTTTTATAATTGCCTTCCAAGAGATTATGTAAAGTGTGAGGCGTCCTAACTGTATTGTTGGTTGTGTCTGCTGACCTCCTCTGCCTTGGTGTAGTGTTGCTTTGGGTTGTATAACCTTCATTGTGACCTCTTCTTCACCACAACTGTGTGGTAACACTATGCTATCTGGCTAAAGGGCATTTCTGCCCCTCCAAAAATACTTGCACATATATGGCCAAATTTTCACTCCTCAAAACTACTTCAATAGTTTCTCAGTTTGGCAGTTCCTAGAGCACAAAAGTAGTGCAAATATTAATCCTACCCTTAAAGGAGAGGATAAATAATTACAACTTCTTAACCAAGATTTTCCACGCTAAGAGCAGAAGGCAGACAGTTTTTCGTTTAATCTCCTCAGGCTGGTGGGCAAAGTTTTCTAGTACACACTTTCAGTGAGAATGTAGCTAGCTATTTGAGAGTCCTGGCATCAGTGACTTCCTCATTTTCAGTTAACCCTCTCGGGGAGCTAAAGGCATGTATTTCATCTCCACATGGCTGTTAAACCCAATCCTCTTAGCAATGGAAACTAAAATAAGTAAAAGAAAACTGCTTCCCTCCGTAGTGTTCAGTTTCTTCTTTCTGACTTCAGGAATGTCCTTACAATGCTTTTCAACTCAACAATGTCATTAAAAAGGTTTTGGGTTTGTTTATTTTTGGCCGTGTTGTGTAGCAGGTGGGATCTTAGTTTTCCAACCAAGGATCAAACCCACAGTCTCTGCATGGGATGCTTGGAGTCTTAACCAATGGATCACCATGGAAGTCCCTAAAACTATTTCTGATCTATTTAATCCAATAAACTACTTGACTTTTCTAATTTATTAAATTGCTGGAAATGGAAGTTTTCAGGCAGATCATACCAGATAAAAAAATTACTTAGTAAATAAACTACCTATTAGCTTATCTTTAAAACAAAGACACAAAAAAACAAAAACAAATCTGCATTGTCTTAGCTGTGTGTATGCACAAATATAGACCTAAATACCAATCTGCCAGCCCCTCAGTGATTATTTTGAGAGAACTCAATTGGACGTCAGGGAGGACCAGATATAGAGAGACACATATTCTTCAAATGTATTGTTCGGTTTTTTAAGATAAAGGCTTGGTGATAAAGGTTTTTGCATTTGTATGAGCCACAGTTCCATTTTAGCCGTAATGAAGGATTAACGTATTAAACACTAGCGCTTTAGGTAATTTAAATACTCTACACTGCTCAGATTTTTCTCTTCCACCCGGAGCGGACAGATCCCTGATAAAATAAAATAAAGCCATGTGGAGTGACCTGCTACCCTAAACCTCGGCAGCCTTGGTGTCTAGCGCAGAGGAGGCTCATTTGTAAGGATTTCCCTTTAACACCCAGCAGACACTTTCCAAATTTTCACAAGGGGAGAGGATAAATAACAACTTCTTAACCAAGATTTTCCACGCTAAGAGCAGAAGGCAGACAGTTTTTCGTTTAATCTCCTCAGGCTGGTGGGCAAAGTTTTCTAGTACACACTTTCAGTGAGAATGTAGCTAGCTATTTGAGAGTCCTGGCATCAGTGACTTCCTCATTTTCAGTTAACCCTCTCGGGGAGCTAAAGGCATGTATTTCATCTCCACATGGCTGTTAAACCCAATCCTCTTAGCAATGGAAACTAAAATAAGTAAAAGAAAACTGCTTCCCTCCGTAGTGTTCAGTTTCTTCTTTCTGACTTCAGGAATGTCCTTACAATGCTTTTCAACTCAACAATGTCATTAAAAAGGTTTTGGGTTTGTTTATTTTTGGCCGTGTTGTGTAGCAGGTGGGATCTTAGTTTTCCAACCAAGGATCAAACCCACAGTCTCTGCATGGGATGCTTGGAGTCTTAACCAATGGATCACCATGGAAGTCCCTAAAACTATTTCTGATCTATTTAATCCAATAAACTACTTGACTTTTCTAATTTATTAAATTGCTGGAAATGGAAGTTTTCAGGCAGATCATACCAGATAAAAAAATTACTTAGTAAATAAACTACCTATTAGCTTATCTTTAAAACAAAGACACAAAAAAACAAAAACAAATCTGCATTGTCTTAGCTGTGTGTATGCACAAATATAGACCTAAATACCAATCTGCCAGCCCCTCAGTGATTATTTTGAGAGAACTCAATTGGACGTCAGGGAGGACCAGATATAGAGAGACACATATTCTTCAAATGTATTGTTCGGTTTTTTAAGATAAAGGCTTGGTGATAAAGGTTTTTGCATTTGTATGAGCCACAGTTCCATTTTAGCCGTAATGAAGGATTAACGTATTAAACACTAGCGCTTTAGGTAATTTAAATACTCTACACTGCTCAGATTTTTCTCTTCCACCCGGAGCAGACAGATCCCTGATAAAATAAAATAAAGCCATGTGGAGTGACCTGCTACCCTAAACCTCGGCAGCCTTGGTGTCTAGCGCAGAGGAGGCTCATTTGTAAACTGGAAGGCAGCTGGCATCTTTTCCTTCAACACCCAGCAGACAGAAGCTTTCGTTTCAGTTACAGGGTGTTCATCCCAGACTCACAGACTGAAATTGAGGGTCTTAAAACAAATGCCAGACCAAGGAGAAAAGACGTTGCTGATGATTCTTCCTTATCCATAAGCCTTCCACTTAATCTAGCGCCTTGGAGGGGAAAAGAAATAAATAAAATATTTTCTTCTCCTGACCCAGGTTGTCTGGGATTTCTAGCAAATAGGAGACGATCGGCAGGGTATCAAGTAATGCAAGTGATTAAAAAATGATCGCGGGTGTCCGTGTGTATGGGAGGCGCTTTGCTGCCAGAGGCAGCCTGCAGCCAGCGGGGTCCTTCCCCACAGAGAGCTCTGCAGGGGCTATTAAAAGCAGGATGTCTGGTTACTTTTTATGAGTCTGTTGGCCTTCCTTAGATATGTAGATATATACATAGCCACTGGTGTCCTTCACAGCTGAGACATGGCTGCTGACAATGTTGTTTCCCACACAGGCAAATTAAAACTTTGGCGATAATGATGCACTTGGGTGGCAGATGCAAGAGGCCCCTCCAGCTTCTTCCAGACTCTGAGCAAAGCCAGCCTGCCCAGGGGTCCCTTGCGCGTTCCTGCAGCTCTCGGCCCCCAGGAGAGCGCTTCCCTCTCTGGCTTCCTCAGGTCCCAGGAGGGCCTGGGTATTTGCTTTTCCACTCACAGAAGAAGTAGAACCAAACGTTCGTACAGGTTTATGAAGGACCCCTCCATAATGGGACCTTTCTGCAAATGCTTCCAGCAGTGCCTACTGTTCATGCAGAGAGGGAGAGAGAGTGGTAGAGAAGGAGAGGGGTGGTTCTCACTTGAATTATTTTCCACTCTGTTTCTCCTGCTGCTTCCCTTTTGTAGCCATGCAGAACCCAATGGTACTTTCCCAGAACAGACCCCCTCCCCTATAGCCTCAGCTTGCTGTAATGTCTCCCTGAAGTACTGAGGTCACAGCATCTGACATGCACTTCCTGAGCTGTTTCACAGATGCTAAAAATCCCCACCAAATAAAAGAGATTAACTACTTGATGGCAAAGAGCATATAGCCCCAGACCTTCTGGCCCTAAGGACTGATAATGTTAACCCTTTTACCTCACCTCAGCCAATCGAGGATTGTGCACAGGCGAATTGCATACCCTGAAATTCCCCTCCCTCATCTGGCTTTTAAAAGTGCTCTGCTGGAGCCCATCAGAGTCCCTTGGACTGCAAGGAGATCAAACCCCGTCAGTCCTAAAGGAAATCCACCCTCAATATTCATTGGAAGGCTTGATGCTGAAGCTGAAGCTCCAATACTTTGGCCACCTGATGTGAAGAGACAACTCACTGGAAAAGACCCTGATGCTGGAGAAAATAGAAGGCAGAAGGAGAAGGGGATGACAGGTGATGAGACGGTTGGATGGCATCACTGAGTCAATGGACAGGAGTTTGAGCAAGCTCTGGGAGATGGTTAAGGACAGGGAAGCCTGGAGTGCTGCTTGCACGAGGTCACAAAGAGTCAGGTGTGACTGAGTGACGGAACTGAACTAAATCAGGGACTGCACTTCCTGAGCACTAACTGCCCCTGGGCTCTCGTCGGATGCTTTTCCAACAACCACAGCACTTTCCTTCACTGCAACCCAGTGTCAGTGGACTCGCTTTACTCTCCTTCTGGGCAAGCAGACCCAAGTTTGGTTCCTGAATGCTTTCTCTGATGTAATATCACACCTCTCCCCAATTTCTCTGCCCCGCCAGGACTCACTGGCCCACCCAGGCCTGGTTCCTTCCATCCCTGCTTGTTTCCTGGTCCTCCTGCCTCCCCTCTGACCCCACACCCATCCCCAGTGCGTGTTGCTGCTGGAAGGACTTTCTCAGGAATGCAAACTAGAGTACAGCATTCTCCTGGTGCAGGGAAAGCCCCAGCCCAATCCCAGCTCCTCCCCAATATTTTCAGGTGATCTGAGAACTGAGTCCCACCCCATCTCACAGACTCAAGTCCCAGTGGGCAGTCCACTCAAGGCTCCAGCCCTACTGCCCTTCCTGATCTGCTGTGTGCCCTGACCTCCACATGGCGGCCTCCCTTCCCATTCCTCTTTTATCTATCATTTGCCTTTTAAGCCGAAATTCAGGGGGTACTTCTTTGACCCTGCCTCTTCCCTTCAGTCCTGGTTGGGATTCTTTTCTTTGCACTAAGTTGTGCCTTCTTTCTCAGTCGTGTCCAACTCTTGTGACCGCATGGACTGCAACCGACAAGGTTTTTCTGACCGTGGGATTTCCCAGGCAAGAACACTGAAGTGAGTTGCCATTTCCTTTTCCAGGAGATCTTCCTGACCCAGAGATCAAACCCACATCTCCTGTCTCTCCTGCATTGGTAGGTGGATTCCTTATCACTGACCCTAAACTGTGATCCATGGCCAAATCCAGCCCGCCATCGGTTTCCATATATAAAGCTTTGCTGAAATGCAGCCACGTCACTGATTCTGACATTGTCTAGCTGTGTTCAGGCTGTACCAGCCAGTCGAGTGTTTCCCACAGAGACCATACATCTGGCAAAGCCTTCTGAAGTCTAACCATTTGTGGGAACATTTTGCCCACTCCTGTTCTAGAGTTCTGTGGATCCAATCACTATCTTTACACACCCATCCCTGGACAGATGGTAACTTTCCTGAGTGGATGATCTTGACTTGCCCATTTTCCACCAGTGTGTCGTGGTTAATGGTCTGATTCTGAAATCAGACTGGTGGAGTTGGTATCCTGGCTTCAATATTTACTAGCTCTGTGATACTGAGCAAGTAACTTAACCTAGAGACGATGGGTGTATTAACATGCCTCTGACAGTTAAAAGATGTGAGGTTCACTGGGGGTCATCTAGTCAGCCCCCCACATACCCTAGTAGGACAAGCAGAGAGCAAGAGGTGGGTGATGACATGCAAAGGCCACCTTGTGACTTCTGCCCCTTCCTGGCAGATTATATCAGAAGCAAGTTCACTCACGGCATTTGACTCCTTCCGTTCTCTGATGTTTGCTTCTTTTTCCAAAGCAAATGGAAGTAATCAGAGGAGTAAAGAAACATGGTAAGGTATCATACTTGGAGGGCTTTTCCTTTATCCCTCGCTGGTTACACTTCATTTCTTGAAACTCCTTCTAAGGTCAAACAACAGGCATTTCTGTGTGACTAACATACTTTAAAGTCCCAGTCATCAATCCCTTTCTGCTTCTTTTTTTAACTTCAGAATTCCAGATCAGCATGTTATTTCCCCTCAGTGGACCCCATTTGCTCATCTGCAACACAGGATGCCGGGAAGACAGCACCAGCTCCTCACATGGTAGTCTTGAGGATGAAATGAGATCCGATGTGTACTGTCAAGTATAATGTTTGGCACATAAGAGATGCTCAGAAAATGTTAGTTTCCATTCCTCTTCCTGTGTGGATCTTTTCTAAAGCACAAGTCAGTAGTTATGCCTGTCAAAGGAATAGAAATCTAAAAGTGGGACCCTTCAGTAGAACCTGTACAGCTGCTGATCTATGACTTCCACCTGTTAACAGGATGCAGAACGCTTCCGGGGTCAGTGTCCAGCCACTCTCCCAGCATCCTCTCCTCCCACCCACTCTCAGAAAGGTCCTTGTGTGAGATGACCATCTTCCCAAGGAAAGGAATCTTGTCATGATCAGCTTTGTACCTGGTCCAATGCCTAACAGATACCACGTGTTCAAAAAAGGTCTTCTCAGAACCAATCCAAGGCTGACTGGTACATCCACAGTTAGCAAGAAGGGATCTTCATTCTCATCCCAGACTTAGCAGCTGGGCTGAGTGATTACCTCCTAGGACAGAGATTCATTCCCTGAAATTTTTTTCTTTGGTTGAAGTATAGCTGATTTACAATGTTGTGTTAATATATGCTGTACAGCAAAGTGATTCACATATATATATGAGAACTAATGTATCTATATACATGTTGATATAGATAATGTATGTATCGATACATTATTTCTCATATTCTTTTCCATTGTCAATTCCAAAGGATATTGAATATACTTCCCTGTATAATGCAGTAGGACATTGTTGTTTATCCATCCTAGATAAGATAGTTTGTATCTGTTAATCCCAAACTCCTAATCCGTCTCTCCTTCCCCCCGCCCCCACCAACCGACACACACACTTTGGCAACCACAGGTGCCCTGGAAAGCATCTTTGCCCGGGGACAAAAACCCCTTATCTAAGGACAGAATGGTAAAAAAGACACTTCATTTCTTGAAACTCCTTCTAAGGTCAAACAGCAGGCATTTCTGTGTGACTAACATACTTTAAAGTCCCAGTCATCAATCCCTTTCTGCTTCTTTTTTTAACTTCAGAATTCCAGATCAGCATGTTATTTCCCCTCAGTGGACCCCATTTGCTCATCTGCAACACAGGATGCCGGGAAGACAGCACCAGCTCCTCACATGGTAGTCTTGAGGATGAAATGAGATCCGATGTGTACTGTCAAGTATAATGTTTGGCACATAAGAGATGCTCAGAAAATGTTAGTTTCCATTCCTCTTCCTGTGTGGATCTTTTCTAAAGCACAAGTCAGTAGTTATGCCTGTCAAAGGAATAGAAATCTAAAAGTGGGACCCTTCAGTAGAACCTGTACAGCTGCTGATCTATGACTTCCACCTGTTAACAGGATGCAGAACGCTTCCGGGGTCAGTGTCCAGCCACTCTCCCAGCATCCTCTCCTCCCACCCTCTCTCAGAAAGGTCCTTGTGTGAGATGACCATCTTCCCAAGGAAAGGAATCTTGTCATGATCAGCTTTGTACCTGGTCCAATGCCTAACAGATACCACGTGTTCAAAAAAGGTCTTCTCAGAACCAATCCAAGGCTGACTGGTACATCCACAGTTAGCAAGAAGGGATCTTCATTCTCATCCCAGACTTAGCAGCTGGGCTGAGTGATTACCTCCTAGGACAGAGATTCATTCCCTGAAATTTTTCTTTGGTTGAAGTATAGCTGATTTACAATGTTGTGTTAATATATGCTGTACAGCAAAGTGATTCACATATATATATGAGAACTAATGTATCTATATACATGTTGATATAGATAATGTATGTATCGATACATTATTTCTCATATTCTTTTCCATTGTCAATTCCAAAGGATATTGAATATACTTCCCTGTATAATGCAGTAGGACATTGTTGTTTATCCATCCTAGATAAGATAGTTTGTATCTGTTAATCCCAAACTCCTAATCCGTCTCTCCTTCCCCCCGCCCCCACCAACCGACACACACACTTTGGCAACCACAGGTGCCCTGGAAAGCATCTTTGCTACATCCTTGGTGAAGAGTAACAGAATCCAACAGGACTGCATTTAGAGTCTAAGGGACAGAATGGTACAAATATTAACCACAATCCACTCCAGAGTGCCCTAGTTACAGAGTGTGTCTGTCATTCTTAATACATCTTTTTGTTTTGTTTTTATTAAAACCTGGCTTTAAAAAGACTGTCTCTGATTGAATTTGTAAACAAGTATCTCAGCAAGCTGACACCTCCTAGAGGCAAGATTCTGCTAACCACACCAGCCATTAGGATACAGCCTTAATCAAGTTCTTAGTCACTCAGTCACATGAACCCAATGACCCAATGAACCATAGCCTGCAAGGCTCCTCTGTCCATGGGATTCTCCAGGCAAGAGTACTGGAGTTCTCTTCTCCAAGGAATCAGATTCTTACCTGACAGCATTTACTGAATGACAGTCAAGAATTCTGCTTGCAAAAAACATCAAACTTGTGAATGCAATAAACCAAAATTTCTCTCTCTCATTAACATCTTGCATTTCTTGCTCTCCTCTGCTACTATCTACGCACTGTTTAGGAATTTCTCTACTAGAAACTGGACAGCCAGAGGACTTGATTTGCAGTAGAAGTATTTCATTTGGTGTGCCTTTCCGTCCCACGCACACACCTACCACTCATTTTTTAAATCCATTACTTTCTTTTCTTTTTTTTTTTAGAGGAAAATAAAGTTTATTAGAGATGCTGTTAGAACAGCGGGCTGGCTCAAGGGAGAACCGATGCTGTTAGAGTAGGAGATGCTGTTAGCAAAGGGCTGATAAGCGCTCTGGCTTCTTCAAGCTGTACAGCAGCGTTGTGGGCCATTGGGTTCCCTTGGCCCGCTCTCCATCAGGGTAGACTAAGGGAGAAAGGTGGGGCTTCACAGAACGATATAGCAGCTTGTTCCAACACTGTCTGGGTGTTGGCCAGGCAATATTCTTGTTGTGCTATCACTTGTAGATTTATTTGTTGTATTCTAGAAGAAACAAACTTTGTTTTGAAGTTTCTTCACTTGAGGCACTTTCCTTGCCTCAAGTAAAGGCAAGGATAAACTTAGATAGAACAGCATAGTAATATTCAATTTATATTAAAATATTTGGCGATTTCCTGATATGTGGAAGGCACTCTTGGGATGGCCCAGAAGCAACACCGAGTCTCCTATGAGTCAACCCGGACTGAAAGGGAAAGAAGTGAAAGTGACAGGGAAAACAGGCTGAGGAGTCTGCCTTACAATCCCAACCGGGAGGCGGCAGGGGAGGATGGGCTCTGTTTTGCTTCAACCACTAGGTGCCTGACACGGTGCATGGAAGTTGTCTTGCTGGAGGCGGATGACCTTATAGCCTGATCCATTCCTTATCCTCACACAGGAGTCTTCATGTGGCAGGTGCCCTAATGACTTTTAAATGCCTGACCCGTGCCCACACAGCCTAGTCCTCAGTTAGAAAGAAGTCAAAGGAGAGACCCTCACCCGGTCGGGCGGCAGCTGCTGGGGCACAGTGAGCAGTGGGGCCTTTGGGACACACCAGAGGGGAACCCTGGCTGGAGTTCTTAAGTTGCTTCCACAGCGACTGGGTTTGGGTCCCCCTGTCATTAACATCTTGCATTTCTTGCTCTCCTCTGCTACTATCTACGCACTGTTTAGGAATTTCTCTACTAGAAACTGGACAGCCAGAGGACTTGATTTGCAGTAGAAGTATTTCATTTGGTGTGCCTTTCCGTCCCACGCACACACCTACCACTCATTTTTTAAATCCATTACTTTCTTTTCTTTTTTTTTAGAGGAAAATAAAGTTTATTAGAGATGCTGTTAGAACAGCGGGCTGGCTCAAGGGAGAACCGATGCTGTTAGAGTAGGAGATGCTGTTAGCAAAGGGCTGATAAGCGCTCTGGCTTCTTCAAGCTGTACAGCAGCATTGTGGGCCATTGGGTTCCCTTGGCCCGCTCTCCATCAGGGTAGACTAAGGGAGAAAGGTGGGGCTTCACAGAACGATATAGCAGCTTGTTCCAACACTGTCTGGGTGTTGGCCAGGCAATATTCTTGTTGTGCTATCACTTGTAGATTTATTTGTTGTATTCTAGAAGAAACAAACTTTGTTTTGAAGTTTCTTCACTTGAGGCACTTTCCTTGCCTCAAGTAAAGGCAAGGATAAACTTAGATAGAACAGCATAGTAATATTCAATTTATATTAAAATATTTGGCGATTTCCTGATATGTGGAAGGCACTCTTGGGATGGCCCAGAAGCAACACCGAGTCTCCTATGAGTCAACCCGGACTGAAAGGGAAAGAAGTGAAAGTGACAGGGAAAACAGGCTGAGGAGTCTGCCTTACAATCCCAACCGGGAGGCGGCAGGGGAGGATGGGCTCTGTTTTGCTTCAACCACTAGGTGCCTGACACGGTGCATGGAAGTTGTCTTGCTGGAGGCGGATGACCTTATAGCCTGATCCATTCCTTATCCTCACACAGGAGTCTTCATGTGGCAGGTGCCCTAATGACTTTTAAATGCCTGACCCGTGCCCACACAGCCTAGTCCTCAGTTAGAAAGAAGTCAAAGGAGAGACCCTCACCCGGTCGGGCGGCAGCTGCTGGGGCACAGTGAGCAGTGGGGCCTTTGGGACACACCAGAGGGGAACCCTGGCTGGAGTTCTTCAGTTGCTTCCACAGCGACTGGCCTGTTTGCAGAGGGTCCCTGTGAGAAAAGAGAAGCAAGAAGGTGGGGGAAGAGACCCCAAGTGCCCATACTGACCACCACTAATGTCGAGGTCCCTGCATAGGTTGGAAAAGAATTTCCAGACATGAGGCAGAATGAGAGGAAAGTAAAGTGTATTCGAGTGGGAGAACAGCAGGCTGGCTCAAGGGAGAATCGACCTAAAATCCATCACTTTCAAAATACCTATTTCTATGAATATGTGCTGTTTATCAGAGCCAACCAGAACAAAGTCACAGATTAGAGCAACTGCATTGGGTTCCTCAAAATTCCCATTAGGGCTTCCCTTGTGGTCCAGTGATGGAAGAATCTGCCTGTCAATTCGGGGAACATGAGTTCGATCCCTGGTCGGGGATCACATACCCTGGGGCAACGAGACCGTGAGCTGCAACTACTGAGTCCGCGTTTTAGAGTCCAAGAGCTACAACTACTGGGGCCATGCACCTAGAATTCATATTCCACAATAAGAGAAGTCATTGCAGTGAGAAGTCTGAACACAGCAACAAAGCATAGGCCCCACTTGCCACAACTGGAGAAAGTCCACAGCAATGGAGATCCAACACAGTCAAAAATAAATAATAAAGAAGCAAACTCTCGAAAGTCCTCTTGCATGCATGCTTACTCAATACGTCATGTTGGACTCTTAGACGAGCACAAAGAAGAAGTTCCCTGACACAATGTAATATTCTTAATGCAGTTGACGTGCTCCCGCCTGTTCTAACAAGTTCATGAATAATGAATGAAGAAGCTTCGACTGTTTTAATTAATTTGGTCCTGAAATTAATTCAATCCAGTACAAAATTAGCAGGCAATTAAGCCTCATTGGCCCAACTGGACAAAAATATGCCCATGTCTTTGGCTAGAGAAACAAGAAATGGACAAGAGCGGCGGTCCACTCTCCCAACCTGAACACCAGACAAGCCTCACCATTCCCCAGGAGACCACAGCTTGTTCCCCGTTCCTGATCTCGTAATCGAGTAAAACAGCCTCACCGCTGGGACTTTCGGCATGTATATTTTAGGAAATTTTGTGCGGAGGTTTCAGATGCATAGCAAGATGGCTTTTGTTTTGGTTGCATTTCATTTTTGAAACTTTCAAATAATTGATGAGAATTTACTAGGGCTAAGAAACAGACTCTAACAGCAATTATCCACTGCAATGCTTAGGCACATGCAATAAACACATTTGGTTCTAAGAAATTATCACAGTTTGTTGTGTACATGAGTTTAGCAAATCCTTGGTTCCATTATCCACTTGGCAATTGCATATAGTGTTACAATAATAGTTTCTCTTAAAATAGTGCATTTCCCCTCTGGATCTTGGCATGCGTAATGAGCACTTTTTTTCTTAACACTCACAATGCCCCTTAGAATGGAGAAGATATAAATATCTTCAAAATTACCTTGAAAACAAAGATGCTAGGGAGCAGAGATGCGGATGGATGGGCTTGGAGGGGCTGAGGTTTTGAGAGGTTTTTGGCCATGTTGTATGTGGGATTGGATCCCTGACCAGGGATGGAACCCGTGCCCTCTGCTGTGGAAGTGCAGCATTTTATCCACTGGACCACCAGGGAAATCCCAATCACAGAATTACAGGCAGATTTAAAAGCTACCTACTCCAACCACCTTCATGGCTTCTTGAATTCTACCCAGCTGTTTTGAATACCTCCAATAACAAGGGAACTCATTGCTTCACAAAGTCACCAATTCCATCTCTAATGAAGAATGGATCTGAAATTTATCTTCAGTAATTAAAGACTATTTCTACCCCAAACAAGTTTCATTCCTTCTACGGGTGGCATCTGTTCTCTAGGGTTAGTCATCAATCTCCAACCCCCACCCTTCCAGTCAAACCTCAGGACATGGCTCCGAGTCGTCACCATCTTGGTCAGTCCTCTTTTGAATCAGCTTCAGGGGACAGTGCCATGTCATGGTAGAAAGCTTGTGGACCAGACCACCTGGAATTCAGTTCTGGGGGTGTCATGCCAAGGGTATCTGTGAGTTGGCTTCATGCTTAATCCTTTGAACTACATCATCCTCATCTATAGAATATGCATAACCTACTTTATAAGATTACATGAGAGGATGTGTAAACAACACTTACAGACTCCACCATGATCAAGTGTTCAATAAATGATAATCAAATAACAATTATAGCTAATTCCTACATAGTACTGACTAAGAAATTTATACATTAATTCATTTGCACTTTACAAGTCATGACACTGTTCTACATGAGGCAACTTGTGTATAGAGAGGTTAAGCAACTTGCCCTGAGTCACACAGCCCAAAGGAATCAGAGCCAGAACCTGAACCTCGACAGTCTAGTTCCAGAGTCAAGAGTTGGTAACCATGTCTATCTTAAATTGGGGTGCCCCAAACTGCATGCTTTCCAGGTGTTGTCTGATCCAAGCAGAATAGCAGATCGGGAACCTCAACTTCTCCCTCTCGATGGGTTTTCCCACTGGAGAAGATATAAATATCTTCAAAATTACCTTGAAAACAAAGATGCTAGGGAGCAGAGATGCGGATGGATGGGCTTGGAGGGGCTGAGGTTTTGAGAGGTTTTTGGCCATGTTGTATGTGGGATTGGATCCCTGACCAGGGATGGAACCCGTGCCCTCTGCTGTGGAAGTGCAGCATTTTATCCACTGGACCACCAGGGAAATCCCAATCACAGAATTACAGGCAGATTTAAAAGCTACCTACTCCAACCACCTTCATGGCTTCTTGAATTCTACCCAGCTGTTTTGAATACCTCCAATAACAAGGGAACTCATTGCTTCACAAAGTCACCAATTCCATCTCTAATGAAGAATGGATCTGAAATTTATCTTCAGTAATTAAAGACTATTTCTACCCCAAACAAGTTTCATTCCTTCTACGGGTGGCATCTGTTCTCTAGGGTTAGTCATCAATCTCCAACCCCCACCCTTCCAGTCAAACCTCAGGACATGGCTCCGAGTCGTCACCATCTTGGTCAGTCCTCTTTTGAATCAGCTTCAGGGGACAGTGCCATGTCATGGTAGAAAGCTTGTGGACCAGACCACCTGGAATTCAGTTCTGGGGGTGTCATGCCAAGGGTATCTGTGAGTTGGCTTCATGCTTAATCCTTTGAACTACATCATCCTCATCTATAGAATATGCATAACCTACTTTATAAGATTACATGAGAGGATGTGTAAACAACACTTACAGACTCCACCATGATCAAGTGTTCAATAAATGATAATCAAATAACAATTATAGCTAATTCCTACATAGTACTGACTAAGAAATTTATACATTAATTCATTTGCACTTTACAAGTCATGACACTGTTCTACATGAGGCAACTTGTGTATAGAGAGGTTAAGCAACTTGCCCTGAGTCACACAGCCCAAAGGAATCAGAGCCAGAACTTGAACCTCGACAGTCTAGTTCCAGAGTCAAGAGTTGGTAACCATGTCTATCTTAAATTGGGGTGCCCCAAACTGCATGCTTTCCAGGTGTTGTCTGATCCAAGCAGAATAGCAGATCGGGAACCTCAACTTCTCCCCGTGAAGCTCAAGAGTATACTCTTTTTCCTCAAATGGGCTTTTACCCACTTAGATGCCCCTCCCCCTTGAATGTTCTCACCATAAACATTGTGTGCTGTCTTGAATCCCCAGCCCTTGGTTCAACTGCTTTGTGAATCCAAGCATAAAACTACCTTTTGCCTTTTTCAAATGCCTTCTCCTTAAATCTAGTCTAGAATTCTAAGCTGTTGCCTCTTCTGTGATCCTGACTGACTCATTTGACACATTTTCTTCACTCCCAACTTCCAGTCTTCCACATATTTGATGGGAGTGTCTCCCCTAACTTCATACCAGACGCTGACAAAATGGTCAGGTCAGACAGAGCACTGTGTCATTAGTGTCCTCTCTACAAGATGCCATTGATCCACTAGCCAGTACCCTCTCAGTAGGAATCAGTCTCGGACAAAAATAGCATAGGATTCACTTTCTCTTTAAGACCCTGGCTTCATTTGTATTGTTCTCGTTGTTGTTTAAACTTTTCCTTTTATATAAGGAAATTCTGGTTAGTAAAACACATCAAGTCAGAGTAGTAATCAAAGTCTAAAATTAAGTCATATCCCTTTTTCTGGACTTTCCTCTGTTGTGTAAAATGGGAAGTAATTTATAATCTCCAAGAACCCTTCCAGCTCTATCAGTCCAGGGGAATGCTAGGATGTGGTAGATTCTCCACACTCTGGACTTTGCCTCCTTAAATCCCATCACTCTCCTTTCACATGAGTACAGGTTTGTAAGCACATCCTCTCCTTCTCAGCACCGTGATTTTGCCCCTGCCATTTTCTCCACTGGTCCTCCTTTACTTGTCCAGCTGCTGACATTCTAGTTATTCCCTCTAACCAACTCAAGCCAACCAATGGCTCTGGAATAACTGAATAGCTATATGCAAAAGAACTTTAATCCATACCTCACAGCATAGTAAAAAATTTAATTCTCTCATGAAGTTTCTCTCCAGACACAACCACAGTCAGTGAGCCTAAAGAGCATTGGGAATTTGGAGGACTCGTCATCATCTCGAAGCACATCAAACTGATCCTTTCAACTAGACATTTTCCTGAAATCATGGGCTCAGCTTCCATATGCTGTGGCATCAAGTAGGTATTTAGTCTGTATAGTCTGTCATATTTTAAAGTTTCTAACTCCATTTTTTATCTCCAAGAATGCGGAAAGTGGAATGTACAGATTGAAGTAGATGCAACGTTGGGATAAAACACTAATCTTTTTTCTGTTTTTTAAACTAAAACACTCAATTTTTCTATCTTATTTTCTAATTTTAATTTTATGATAATATTGAAAATTGGAAAGTATTTAAATGCTAAAACCTTCTAATTGCTAAATAGCCCTGAGAAAATGGGAGCTAGCACCTGAAAAAGATGATTTGTTTCTTCACTCCCAACTTCCAGTCTTCCACATATTTGATGGGAGTGTCTCCCCTAACTTCATACCAGACGCTGACAAAATGGTCAGGTCAGACAGAGCACTGTGTCATTAGTGTCCTCTCTACAAGATGCCATTGATCCACTAGCCAGTACCCTCTCAGTAGGAATCAGTCTCGGACAAAAATAGCATAGGATTCACTTTCTCTTTAAGACCCTGGCTTCATTTGTATTGTTCTCGTTGTTGTTTAAACTTTTCCTTTTATATAAGGAAATTCTGGTTAGTAAAACACATCAAGTCAGAGTAGTAATCAAAGTCTAAAATTAAGTCATATCCCTTTTTCTGGACTTTCCTCTGTTGTGTAAAATGGGAAGTAATTTATAATCTCCAAGAACCCTTCCAGCTCTATCAGTCCAGGGGAATGCTAGGATGTGGTAGATTCTCCACACTCTGGACTTTGCCTCCTTAAATCCCATCACTCTCCTTTCACATGAGTACAGGTTTGTAAGCACATCCTCTCCTTCTCAGCACCGTGATTTTGCCCCTGCCATTTTCTCCACTGGTCCTCCTTTACTTGTCCAGCTGCTGACATTCTAGTTATTCCCTCTAACCAACTCAAGCCAACCAATGGCTCTGGAATAACTGAATAGCTATATGCAAAAGAACTTTAATCCATACCTCACAGCATAGTAAAAAATTTAATTCTCTCATGAAGTTTCTCTCCAGACACAACCACAGTCAGTGAGCCTAAAGAGCATTGGGAATTTGGAGGACTCGTCATCATCTCGAAGCACATCAAACTGATCCTTTCAACTAGACATTTTCCTGAAATCATGGGCTCAGCTTCCATATGCTGTGGCATCAAGTAGGTATTTAGTCTGTATAGTCTGTCATATTTTAAAGTTTCTAACTCCATTTTTTATCTCCAAGAATGCGGAAAGTGGAATGTACAGATTGAAGTAGATGCAACGTTGGGATAAAACACTAATCTTTTTTCTGTTTTTTAAACTAAAACACTCAATTTTTCTATCTTATTTTCTAATTTTAATTTTATGATAATATTGAAAATTGGAAAGTATTTAAATGCTAAAAACTTCTAATTGCTAAATAGCCCTGAGAAAATGGGAGCTAGCACCTAGAATATTAAAGACAAAATTATTTTCTTGAAAAAAATTATGATCACAGGCCTAATTGGGAAGCATAAAAATATAAAAATACTCCAGAAGAAAAACAGGAAAAAAAATCTGTGCAGCCTTGGGGAAGCAAAGAGTTCTTGGATGTGGTGCCAAAAATATCATATACTTTTTAAACAATTAACTAAGTTTTATCCAAATTGAGCATTGCTTTTCTCTTTTAATTTGATGTTTATTTTGTATTGGAGTCTAGTTGATTTACAATATTGTGTTTTAGTTTCAAGTGTACAGCAAAATGATTCAGATATATGTATATCAATTCTTCAGATTATTTTCCCATAGAGGTTATTACAGAATATTGAGTAGAGTTCGCTGAAGCACACTGCTTTCCAAAAGACACTCTTAAGAAAGAGAATGAAAAGACAGGCTGTGGACTGTGCTTAGAAATGACTTATCAGATAATCTTGAGTCCACTCCCAAACCAGTTTCTCTTGTATAGAATTAAAGAAAAAAATTGATTGAAAAAAAGAATACATATGTGTATATATGTGTGTGTGCATGTGTGTATGTGTGTGTGTGTGTGTGCTTTCTTACTCAGTCATGTCTAACTCTTTGCAACCCCCATAAACTGTCGCCCCCTAGGTTCCATGGAATTCTCCAGGCAAGGCTACTAGAGTGGGTTGTCATGCCCTCTTCCAGGGCATTCTCCTCCCAGGGACTGAACCCAGACGAATTCTTTCCTGCTCAGTCACCAGGGAAACACCCCTTCGCACAAAGTAAAGGAATCTTATTACAATACCTGACCAGGCCACCCTGATCTTTCTCGCTTCTGTCCCCCTAAAGTCTTCAAAACCACTACTTCTGCTGTGTGCAGGGCTCAGAATGGGCCTGAACAAAATGAGTATGAAACCCCAGGACCTAACACACAGCCAGAAACAGACAATATTTAGCTCCTCCAGGAAGGAAAGGAAAAAGGGCTTTCCTAGAAGGGACTGGAATCCAGTCCAGGTTTTCACCCAGCCCTCCAGTCCTCTAGTCTTAAGGAGTGTAATCAGTGATGGTGTGGCTCCTAGGGAGAATGGATGTTTTCAATAAAGGGGCAAACTCTTTCCCATTGCAGGAAGTTAAACTAAATTCATTATCAGCTTTGCAGTTCAGACAGAGTCAGCAAGGACGGTATTTATAAGCAAGGAAATTTCAGAGAGACTGGAAGCTCTGATTCTCCTCATGATTGAGTAGCAGTGACACAAGCTTGTCCTTGGATCTCCACGGAGGAGTGGAGCTCTTGTTCTCTGTCCCTGCCTCAAGTGCAAGCTGGGCATATCCTACGCCCTAGAGAGGGGGAGGAGAATTGATGGAAGTTCCCCAAGTAAAAAAATGCTCCCTCCTTCCAACGTCCTCCCCCACTGTCAACACTCCCTACTAAAAGTAAGTACCTACACACACACACACACACACACACACTCTGGAATGCTTAAAATTCCACCATTAGGAATTCATCTTTCAAGTTATGTTTGGCGGTCTTCCAGCCTCTGTCATTTAAGATGCAACTATTCCAGAAGAGGCAATAACAATATAGTTTGCATTTAGTTAGCAACTTAGAGTTTGTGAAGCACTTTCACTCCCATTATGTCTTTGCTCTTTTATTATTCTATCATTTTTACAAAACTTAGTCCCATGTATTTTATAGTTTCTAACATAAATGTGATTGGAATCTTGCTTACACTTTATTTTCTAGCTAGTTTCCGTTGATATAAATTAAAATGGATCTAGAGGCTACTAGAGTGGGTTGTCATGCCCTCTTCCAGGGCATTCTCCTCCCAGGGACTGAACCCAGACGAATTCTTTCCTGCTCAGTCACCAGGGAAACACCCCTTCGCACAAAGTAAAGGAATCTTATTACAATACCTGACCAGGCCACCCTGATCTTTCTTGCTTCTGTCCCCCTAAAGTCTTCAAAACCACTACTTCTGCTGTGTGCAAGGCTCAGAATGGGCCTGAACAAAATGAGTATGAAACCCCAGGACCTAACACACAGCCAGAAACAGACAATATTTAGCTCCTCCAGGAAGGAAAGGAAAAAGGGCTTTCCTAGAAGGGACTGGAATCCAGTCCAGGTTTTCACCCAGCCCTCCAGTCCTCTAGTCTTAAGGAGTGTAATCAGTGATGGTGTGGCTCCTAGGGAGAATGGATGTTTTCAATAAAGGGGCAAACTCTTTCCCATTGCAGGAAGTTAAAATAAATTCATTATCAGCTTTGCAGTTCAGACAGAGTCAGCAAGGACGGTATTTATAAGCAAGGAAATTTCAGAGAGACTGGAAGCTCTGATTCTCCTCATGATTGAGTAGCAGTGACACAAGCTTGTCCTTGGATCTCCACGGAGGAGTGGAGCTCTTGTTCTCTGTCCCTGCCTCAAGTGCAAGCTGGGCATATCCTACGCCCTAGAGAGGGGGAGGAGAATTGATGGAAGTTCCCCAAGTAAAAAAATGCTCCCTCCTTCCAACGTCCTCCCCCACTGTCAACACTCCCTACTAAAAGTAAGTACCTACACACACACACACACACACACACACTCTGGAATGCTTAAAATTCCACCATTAGGAATTCATCTTTCAAGTTATGTTTGGCGGTCTTCCAGCCTCTGTCATTTAAGATGCAACTATTCCAGAAGAGGCAATAACAATATAGTTTGCATTTAGTTAGCAACTTAGAGTTTGTGAAGCACTTTCACTCCCATTATGTCTTTGCTCTTTTATTATTCTATCATTTTTACAAAACTTAGTCCCATGTATTTTATAGTTTCTAACATAAATGTGATTGGAATCTTGCTTACACTTTATTTTCTAGCTAGTTTCCGTTGATATAAATTAAAAAGCTCTTGAATTTTATCTATTTATTTTGTATCCTTCAACTTCATCAAACTTGCTTTTGTAGAGTCTGTCACGTGTTCTCAGTAAATCTTGTAACTTTCTATCAACTGAAAAAATTAGCATAGCTTTTCTTCTGGCAATTATCCTACCATGTTTTTGTCTTGCTCACATTGCATTGGTTGGAATCTCTAAGAATAGTAAATAACAGTGACCTCTTGTTTTGATACATATTTCAGAAAGAAGGTATTTAGTATTTCAGCATTTAGTATGATCCCATATGTTTGAGGGCTTCCAAGGTGTCTCGGGGTAAAGAATCTGCCTGCCAATGCAGGAGACTTCAGTTCGATCTCTGGGTAGGTAAGTTCCCTCGGAGAAGGAATTATTCTTGCCTGGAGAATCCCATGGACAAAGGAGCCTGGTGGGCTACAGTCCATAGGGTCTCAAAAGAGTCGGACATGACTGAGTGACTGAGTACACATGTTTAATGTTTCTGATAAATATTTTACAACACTTTAGAGTGTATCTATTATCGTGTTTTTTCTATGTGGAATTTATCAAAAAATGACTGAATTTTGCCAAGTACTTTTCAGGGTAATTTTATATAATTATATTATTTTGCCATCAGTTTATCAATAATGATAATAGCTAATGATTACTTAGTTCTCACTATATGCCAGGCATAATTAAACTTATTGAGACATGTCACATCATTAGCCCAACTTTATTTTTTTCCTTTGCTCTTTTCTTTTTATTTAATTTGATTTTATATTAGAGTGTAGTTGATTTGCAATGTTGTATTAGTTTCAGGTATGCAGCTAAGTTGTCAATTATAAGAATGGATATATGTCCTTAGTCTTGAACATAGTCTTGAGCTCCACATACCAAACACTGGCACCTGACAAAGGCTAGGTGCTAAGGAAACAGTTCTCGAATGAAAACAAATAAATAAACTGATACTATGAGATTTGTAAAACATAATTGATCATCTCTACTAAAATCAAGAGTCAAAAAAAGTGAATGAGGTCTTCCCCTCGTGGTCC
The DNA here is from genome assembly GCA_022376925.1 of Tragulus kanchil. NCBI lineage: Eukaryota > Metazoa > Chordata > Mammalia > Artiodactyla > Tragulidae > Tragulus > Tragulus kanchil. The sequence continues at coordinate 183,479,195 of JAIOJX010000004.1, read as the reverse complement.
AGTGGGTAAGGACACCACCTTGCAGTGCAAGGGGCGCCGGTTCGATCTCTGGCCTGGGAAGATCCCACGTGCCGCGGAGCGGCTGGACCGATGTGTCCAATTACCGAGCCGGAGCCCTGGAGCGCATGTGCCCAGAGCTGGCGCTCAGCAACGACAGGCGCCACTGCGATGGGAGGCCCACAGGAGCCAAAGAACAAAGATGGATGAAAATAGAGAAATGAAAGACCAATAGAAGTGGCCCGCCTGCTCCCCTCCCTCCCCAACCCGACCCCCGCCCAAAATAAATAAATAAATAAAAAGTGAATGAATTTTCCCAATTGAAAACGAGTGATAAAACCTAGAGCTTGAACCCTTAGTCACAAAAGCAGAAGAGGTATCAAGTTTGATGAGCCATCGTCTTTCCTTTGGAATGAACCATCTGCTGCCAAGTGATAGCTTGGAGGGCCCCACAGAGTTGGCATGGGGTGAAATATTGGATGCTGGGGCTGAGGCGATGCTAGGCTCAGGGAGATGCGGAGATTGCAGCCAAACGATGATGATGCAACCCTGAGCTTAACTCGTCACTTGCCCTCATTTTCCTAACTGGCAAAACAGCATCTTAATGTGCAATGCTCTTAAGAAGATCTAAGTAAATAACAGCTGTAATAGCCCTTTGCAAAACAGTAAAGAGCTATGCAGGTAATAATCAAGAGTGAACAAGTGATCAGCACCTGGGCAGCCCATAGTTTAGTCACTTAACTTTAATCTCATTAAAAACCAATTTTAATAAATCTCTAGATAAGTAAAGAGCACCTCTTCTCCCTGTTTTGCATCTCTACTCTTCCACCCCGCCGCCCTCCTCCGTGACTGGGCACCCTTGGGCTTATCACTGCATATCTGCTTGGGATGGTTCTCTTTAGCACTCCTTTGTTCATTATTTTATACCCAGTGGTTTCCTTGCAGGGTTTTTAAAAAATTTTTGGCCTCTTTTATTGGTTTTTCATTTATTTATTTTCGTCCATCTTTATTCTTTGGCCTGTGTGGGCCTCCTACTACAGTGGCCTCTCTTGTTGCAGAACACTAGCTCTGGGCGCATGTGCTCCAGAGCACTGACTGGCAATTGGGCACACCAGTCCAGCCGCTCCATGGCAAATGGGATCTTCCCAGACCAGGGAGAAAATGGATGCCCCTTGCATTGCAAGGTGGACTATTTACCCACTGGACCACCAGGGAAGCCCTCCATACAGTCTTGCTAGTTTGTTATTGTAAACTTAATTCCCTTTGAAGATTAATTGTTAGGAGAAGCAGATTTTACAATAGGAGCTATGTGAGTGAGAAAGCAACATGAGGCAAGCATGTTTACTGCCAACAGATCATAGCAAAAGAACTAGGATAGCATCCCATAGAGAGGCCTGGTCACTGAACTCCAGCTCAAGAGATAGCCTAGGTGCTGGCTATCAGACATTCAAATAGTAAGGCATCCAAATCCTGCCTATGCCATTGAACCTTCCTGTCACTTAGAAGCCCTTACTTCAAAGTCAAAAGATCCTGTGTAATTATCTGTTTAAAGCTAGCAGAGAAATTTCATTCACATTTTTCTGAAACACCAAGATTTGTTTCTGATGCATCACACTGCTAGGTAGGAATGCCCAGTGGTCTTTCTTTTCATGAAGCCCACTACTTCCCGTCATAACCGTCCAGCTCTCTACAGCTCACAGGTTTACTTCCAATAGACTTGCAGAACGTCCACTCTGGGTGGGGGGAGGCTTTTAAAGGCAATTCCCTCAGATGATGAGAGTCTGGGGTCCAGGGAGGGCATGTCTTGGCCCAAGTCACCCAGGTAGAAGCCTATAATTGGCCTGAGTCGGATGGAAATTAAAAGACCATCTAACCTAATCACCACCACTTCCATGAATATCCCCGTCTACAGGATATCTGCCAACCATCGTTCACCTGGCCTCTGCTTGAACAGCTCCAGCAGTAGAGAATGCATCATTTCCCAGGCCAGCCCAGTTTATATTTGTTTACCTCTGACTTCTAAGAAGCCAAAATCAAACTCTCTTTCTCCATCCGTCCCTCCTCACCTTCAAATGAGCCCATGTTCAGGCCACACTGAGCAGATTCTCTCCAGGAGCAAAACCAGTCCAGGAACTTCCTGATTTCCCCTCCCTGCTCATCGCTCACATGGTGCTGGCTCCCCCACTCTAGGACAGACACAGAGAAAGAGAAGTAGAGTGTTTGCAACAATCCTTTTGGCAGTGCAATAATATTCCTGTTTATCTTATGAGTATAATCTTTAATCCATTATTTTCACATTCACTCACTGGAGAAGCAGAGTTTGTTATTGTAAACTTAATTCCCTTTGAAGATTAATTGTTAGGAGAAGCAGATTTTACAATAGGAGCTATGTGAGTGAGAAAGCAACATGAGGCAAGCATGTTTACTGCCAACAGATCATAGCAAAAGAACTAGGATAGCATCCCATAGAGAGGCCTGGTCACTGAACTCCAGCTCAAGAGATAGCCTAGGTGCTGGCTATCAGACATTCAAATAGTAAGGCATCCAAATCCTGCCTATGCCATTGAACCTTCCTGTCACTTAGAAGCCCTTACTTCAAAGTCAAAAGATCCTGTGTAATTATCTGTTTAAAGCTAGCAGAGAAATTTCATTCACATTTTTCTGAAACACCAAGATTTGTTTCTGATGCATCACACTGCTAGGTAGGAATGCCCAGTGGTCTTTCTTTTCATGAAGCCCACTACTTCCCGTCATAACCGTCCAGCTCTCTACAGCTCACAGGTTTACTTCCAATAGACTTGCAGAACGTCCACTCTGGGTGGGGGGAGGCTTTTAAAGGCAATTCCCTCAGATGATGAGAGTCTGGGGTCCAGGGAGGGCATGTCTTGGCCCAAGTCACCCAGGTAGAAGCCTATAATTGGCCTGAGTCGGATGGAAATTAAAAGACCATCTAACCTAATCACCACCACTTCCATGAATATCCCCGTCTACAGGATATCTGCCAACCATCGTTCACCTGGCCTCTGCTTGAACAGCTCCAGCAGTAGAGAATGCATCATTTCCCAGGCCAGCCCAGTTTATATTTGTTTACCTCTGACTTCTAAGAAGCCAAAATCAAACTCTCTTTCTCCATCCGTCCCTCCTCATCCTTCAAATGAGCCCATGTTCAGGCCACACTGAGCAGATTCTCTCCAGGAGCAAAACCAGTCCAGGAACTTCCTGATTTCCCCTCCCTGCTCATCGCTCACATGGTGCTGGCTCCCCCACTCTAGGACAGACACAGAGAAAGAGAAGTAGAGTGTTTGCAACAATCCTTTTGGCAGTGCAATAATATTCCTGTTTATCTTATGAGTATAATCTTTAATCCATTATTTTCACATTCACTCACTGGGTTTATTGAATATTTTCTTTGCACTGGCACAGTGCCCCAAGCATCAGAGAGTGTAGGGCTTGTGTGCCATTTGCAGCAATATGGATGGACCTACAGAGTGTCATACTGAGTGAAATCAGAGAAGGAGAAATTTAATATGACATCCCTTTTATGTGGATTCTAAATAGAAACTATACAAATGGACTTATTTACAAAACAGAAAGAGACTCACAATCTTAGAAAAGGAATTTATGGTTGCAACAGGAAGGGGATACTTGGGACTTTGGGAAACACTGCCATGTTTGAAATGGATAACCAACAAAAATCTATTATATGGCACATGGAATTCTGCTTAATGTTATGTATCAGCCTGGGTAGGACAGGGGTTTGGGGAAGAATGGATGCATGTATATATATGGTCAAGCACCTTCACTGTTCACTTGAAACTGTCACAAAATTGTTAATTGGCTATACCCCAATGAAAATGTTTTTGGTGAAAAGAATTTTTAAAAAGAATGTAGGGTTTATGTGATCAAGAAGTTAAAGGGAGGGGGGTGCTTCCTGGGTGGTCCAGTGATTAAGAATCTGCCTGCCAATGCAAGGGACACAGGGTTTGATCCCTGGTCTGGGAAGATCCCAATGCTGTGAGGCAGCTAAGCCCACACACCACAACTACTGAGCCCATGCTCCAGGACCCATGCTCCACAACGAAAGAAGACTCCACAATGAGAAACCTGTGCGCCACAACGAAGCATGTCCCCCCATTTTCCACAACTAGAGAAAGCCTACACAGAGCAACAAAGGCCCAGCATAGTCAAAAATTAATTAACTAGTTAATGAATTATTATTATTTTTTAAAAAAGAATGTCTCACCAAAAGAAAGAAGAGAAACTAATAAAAATACACTGTGATTTGGACTACACTAACAGACTTCACAAAGTCTATGAGAGCATCAAGGAGACTGTTCGGTTGACTGAAAGTCATCCTACCAAACAAAGTTCTATTTATCTTTATGTCCCATTGCTTGGCTTCTAGTAGACAATTAACTAGCATTTGTATGAATAAATCAATGAATGAAGTGATATTTCATCAAGCTTTGAATGATAAGGAAATGTTTCCAATTTAGAAAAAGAAATGGCTTGCAAATTCTTTAGGATGCTAAAGAAATAATTTATTGAGGATAGTATATTAATTTTCCAGAGCCACCCTAAAAAAAGTACTACAACTGAGTCGCTTAAGAAAATACAAATGTATTCTCTTGCAGTTCTGGAGGCTAGAAGTTTGAAATCAACATGTCAGTAGGGTTGATTCCTCCTGGAGACTTTGAGGGAGGGTCTGTCCCTCTCTTTTGCCAAGCTTCTGGTGATTGCTAGTGATCTTTGGTGGTCCTCAGCTCGTAAGCACATCACTCCAGTCTCTGCCCTGGGCTCCCATCATATCCTACCTCTGTGTTTGTGTCCAAACCTCTCTCTCCTAACAAGGACATCAGTCATTGGATTAAGGCTCACCCCACTACAGTATTTGCTCATCTTAACTTGTTTCTATCTGCAAAGATCCTATTTCCAAATAAGGCCACATATACAAGTATTGTGATAAAGAATCCATCTGAAGTGCAGGAGATGGGGTTCCATCACTGAGCAAGAGTACGGGAGTGGGTTGCCATTTCCTTCTCCAGGGAATCTTCCCAACCCAGGGATAGAATCCACCTGCCAATGCAGGAGATGTAAGAGATGTGAGTTTGATCTCTGGGTCTGGAAGATGAACAAATACTTGAGTGGTATGAGCCTGTAAGATCCCCTGGAGGAGGGCATGGCAACTCGGTAAAGTATTCTTGCCTGAAGAATCCCATGGGCAGAGGAGCCTGGCGGGCTATAGTCCATGGGGTCTCCAAGAGTCAGACATGACTGAGTACAGTGCAAGTACCAGGGATCAGAACTTGAATAGATTATCTCGGGGGGAAACAGTTCAATCCTCAACAGGCAACTTGAGTAAAAGAGGGATACTTTGCTCTTAAGAAGTAGTACCCGTTATGACACAAGCACTGTTTTAGATCTAAGAGACACGGAGACAAAACAGACAGGGAAACTGTCTTTGAGGAGCTTAGATTCTAGAGGTGGTATTAGGGGAGAGGCCAGGACAGATGGTTAGCTAGCAAATACATGAACAAGAAGATATGGATAGTGTTTGCAGACAGTAAGTGTCATATAACATGGTTAGTGTCATGTAACAGGAGGGCCATCAGGGAAGACTTCTCTGAAAAGACTGCATCTAAGATGAGATCTACTTGAGAAGCAGGAATTAAGCAGAGGCCATATCGTCATTGTAGGCCTAGCCCTTGAAGACCAAAAGAGCAGCAAGAAGGCCACTGTCAGAGCTCTTTCCTCCCTGAGTGCCCTCTGCCATGTCTTCTTGTTACCAAGTGTCACTCTTCCATATTCTCTCTTCCAAATTCAGAAGAAGCCACCATCAGACTGACTTCACTGATTACAAGGTACCTGCTTGGCTGAGCCCGCTGGGCCATCTCCCAGGAGGGTGGAGGACGAGCTACTCCTGTTCCACCCCGTCCTACCGCAGCCACGCTACTAGCTGACCTATCCGAAGCCGGCTGCCTTCAGACCCAGGCATGAGGGCAGCAGTTTCCATTAAAAACAGACACGGGCACATCAGGATCTTTGACCCCACTATATAACATAAAGGCGCTTCCTACAGAGGGCACCACCCGGCAGCGTTTCCAGGGTGAGGATCACAACGGCCATTGGGCCTTCGGTAGCGAGCCACAAACAACTCTGACTTCACCAAAATTGAATTATTGGCAGAGTATGATAACACCTAGTCAGATGACAAGTTGGAGAAAGAAGTCTTAGAAAGAATGGAAACTAGGACAGCTCTGGGGATCTGCGAGTCGGGTAGTCGTTTGAATGAATGAACGCCCCCCGGCTGCATTTGTATTGAGTCCGCTTCCCGGGAGAGGGACTATCTGATTGGCTGAGCTTGGGTCTCATTCTGGGGCGGGCGGGGTGGGTGGGGACGTTGATTGACAGCCCTACCAAGACTGCATTCAATAGAGAAGAAAACATTTCCTGCAATAAAGTCTGGGCGCTGAACCCAGAAGACATAATGTTAGCCAGGCAGGCAAAACTTACAGCTGTCCTTCACAATTATCACTGAAGGTAATTTCACTGGTTAAGTAGAAGAGACCACGAAAACTCTGTGGAAGTTTCTGGTTTTACCGATTAGTGCAAGGCGCTTTGCCTATTAAATTTTGAAATTTTCCAGTTGTCCCATGCACTTCATTTTCTCCTGGGAAAGCTTCTGCCTGAAAGCTAGCATGCCTCCTTCCAGTCAGACAATCTGATAAGCGAAGACATTGGCCTTTGAAAGGCCAGGTCTGCAAATGGTTTCTTTTTTTTTTTTTTTTCTCAAGAAGTAATTCATATAAGGGCGCTGGTGCAGGATGGAAAAAATAACATGCCCTGGTGGTGAATGAGTTTGAACCTTAATGCTGTCAGCCCGTTCTGGTGGCAGCGGAAGCCGATCTCAGATTAAACAGCTCCTTCAGGGCAGAGACTCCGGATCCAGGTAATGCCTGGAGAGACGGAACTGCAGAAGTGGATCGTCTTGCTATTTGTCCGGGAAATATCCAAACTGTTCAAACGCTGACCTCTCCTGGGGAGAATCACCCCGGTGGAAAAAACCAGTTTCCATGTGGGGTCCAGCCTGGGGAGTGAAGCCTTGCAGATGGCCAGGTAGGGCCTCAGACAGGCTGAGGGTACGTGCCTCTTGTGATGAGGGTAGAGGCAAGAGAGGATAAAGCTATTCTTTTCTACTTCACCCCAAACTCTGTCTCTGAGAATTAGTTTGATGCTGGGATACAGAGGCCAGATTCAGCTTCAGGTGCTGGGGGTACGCTTGCAAGTACCACCCCTTCTGCAGTTTTGCTAGCCACGCCCACTAACTTCCACCAAGTCAGTTTCTATAGAATCCCAAGAAGGCTGAGATTTGGCTGGTCTTGTTGGCTGATATCTAAGATCAGCTACATCCCTTTTAACCCAATCCCTAATCGACATCAAATAGGCCATCTGAGAGATGGGTTGGAAGTAGAAGAGAACCCAGACTTCAGGACAGATATCCTGAAGATATCCTGACGATATCTGACATCCTGTGCTAGCTAAAGAGCCTTGGATCACACATCTCACCTTTCAGGCTTGCATTTGACTTTCAAAGATGTTGCAAGTTGTAGGAATAATGCATACAACTGTGGAGTGAGGGTGGAAGTGGGGTCTGGGTGCTTCTTTCATGTGCCAGATGTTTCTTTCCGTGTGGAGACAAACTCCTGGCCTCTCCTCTCCTTTCTTATCTCTTCCCAGGAAGAAGAAAGAATGTTGTTTTGGTTTGGTTTGGTTTTGGTAGTGTGTGCAGCTTATGGGATCTTGGTCCCCAGCCCAGGGATTGAACCCATGCCCTTGGCAATAACAGCATGGAGTACCAACTGCTGGACCACCCAGTAATCCCCAAAAATAATGTTTTATACAATGATATATTAGAGTGTGTATGTGTGGAGAGAGAGGGAGAAGGAGAGAGAGAAAGATCTAGCCACTTCAACTCTAATCTTGTTTCTCACTCAGGAGCTGCCTGAAGGAAACCCATTCTTCCTCTACTTCCCAAGGATGTGGGTTTCATTGGGGACCTAGACCTATAAAACATACTCTGTCCCGTAAAGGTATTAACTCTACCCCTAAAGGGTATTAATTCTGCCACTCGTTGAAAGTCCCAACATCTTGTACACTGAACCAAGAATTTGAGGAGGGGGGGTGGACTTCCTTGGTGGTCCAGTGGGTAAGGACACCACCTTGCAGTGCAGGGGGCGCCGGTTCAATCCCTGGCCTGAGAAGATCCTGTGTGCCGGGGAGTGGCTGGACCGACATGTCTAATTACCGGGCCAGAGCTCTGGAGCGCATGTGCCCAGAGCCAGTGCTCTGCAGCAACAGAGGTCACTGCGATGGGAGGCCCACAAGGGGCCAAAACAAAGATGGATGAAAATAGATAAATGAAAGACCAATAGAAGTGGCTCCCCCAAAAAAAGAATTTGGGGGAAGACCCAAGAAGAGAAATTTAGGGGAACAAAATCACATGAGGAGAAAGAGCCTTCTGTTTTACCTGGAGTATGCATTCTCAGTTGTGTCTGACTCTTTGCAACCTCATGGACTGAAGCCTGCCAAGGTCCTCTGCCCATGGACTTTCCAGGCAAGGATACTAGAGTGGGGTTCCATGACTTCCTCCAGGGCATCTTCCAGATCTATGGGTCACACACACATCTCCTACATTGGCAGGCGGGTCCTTTACCGCTAGCACCTCCTGGGAAGCCCAACCTGAGACCAGCACCTAGCGAAAAGGCAATGGCAGTCATTGGCTCAATGGTCCTCTGCCATACTGAGATGGTAATGGATTTTACGGGATCCTGTCCAAGTCATTCTCTATCAATGACATGCCTCAGAAGCAAACAACAGGAGACAGACGGCCAAGTAGGTGGCAATGTAAATATCTATGGAAACAGTAACAAATACATGTGTGCCTGCTGTTATAAGCAAGGCATTCCTTTAAATGCCTAACATCTATTACCAGTTTGGAACCCCCGTCACTCTTGGATATACGTGTTACATTCTCTGTTGCATAGATGAGGAGCCAGGTCACAGAGAGCAGGTAAGTTGCCTGCCGTCACGCACCTGGCAAGGAGCAAATCTTTTCAGTTTGGCCTGTCTGACTCCCAAGCAGTCACAGAGACCGGTGCTTGGCAGGCAACACCAGTGGAGAATGCCTCAGACGGAACTTGGAGAAAGTCTCTACCGAGTCTCCTACCACCCGCTGTCCTGGAGCCATGCCCCAAGGGCCGGGGTTCTCACAGCAACAGTGGACTCAAGGCCATCTACTCTGGCTGCTAGGAGCAGTTTGCATCTGTCAGGCAACCCCAGGGGTAAATCTTAAGCTTTTTTACTAAGAAGATATTGGAGGGTTAAAGTTTTCAGTCACAATGGGTTTATCAAAGAAATTCCCTTTGCTAGAAGGCAAATCACAGAAGAAAGTCAAACCAGCAGGCAACCCCACTGAGCAGGGAGCTGGGGATTGATTTAGACTCTGCAGGATGAGCAGAGGGCAATCAGGGTGGTGGAAGGGGAGGCTGAAAGGAAGGACCTCATCATGCTTCCTCGGAGCTGCTCCCAAGCAGGGTGAGGAGGGCATCCACAGGTGACGGCGTCTGCCTATGAATTTGGAGCTCACGATAATATTTTCCCTCCCCAAACGTGTCCCTGATGTGCACTGTATTTGTGTGTAAGTCAGGATGAATTTTCTTAGCTGCACTTGTTCTTCTGACCTTGCCTGCCTATGCTCAGCGGGCCCTAATTGCACGGCGTGGCCAGTCCTGCAGATGTGCCTTTTGTTTCTGCCCATCCAAGGTCAGCAGCAGGCTGGGGAGGAGTCCCTGACCTTCTCGAGAGTCATTGCACCAAAATCTCCCTATGGAGATCCTAAGGAGCTGTTCTAAGTCAGCAGGAATGTCTTTTTAGCTGAAAGAGCCAGCATCTCACCCATGAAAGTCTTTTATTACCACCACATTGTCTAAAATGGTCTATTTATCATGAAGGAAGAGAAGGGAGCTCCACTTTCACCTATCCCTCCAAGTAGTCCTCAATTCAGAGCAAGTGATACATTGCCCAGAACATTCTGGAGACTGAGAGCACTGGTTATCTGGAGGTAATTCTCAGAGGAGGGAATTAGTCCTCTTCCTCTTTCTATGGTATGAAGATGGGAATGAGAGGGGGTTCATAGAAGCTGCAGATGATTTGGGGAGACCTCAGAGCTGAGTTGTGCCCACCCTTCCAGTGGTTCTAGGGGAATCTGCAAGCCTTTCAGAGAAGTTGTTCCCAACAAGGGGGAGAGTGGTGGTTTAGAATGACCAAGGAGGAAATCTTGCTGAATGGGCTCAGAGTGACCTCATAGCATGGGATGCTGGATACTATTAATACAATGTGATGGGAAGCAGTACCCCCTAGAGTTTCAAAGCCCTCAAGCGAAAGTGCTGGGAGAGGGTGTGTGCGAGCATGCTCAGTCACTGCGATCATGTCTGATTCTTTGCGACCCCATGGACTGTGACCCCAGGCTCTTCTGTCTATGAGATTCTCCAGGCAAGAATACTGGGTGGGTTGTCATGTCCTCCTCCAGGGGATCTTCCGGACCCCGGGATCAGATCCATGTCTCCTGCATTGCAGGCAGATATTTTACCACTGAGCCACCCAGGAAGCCCCCTGAGAGAGGGTAGCTGACCCCAAAATGCCTGGCATCGGGGCAAAGAGGTCACAAAGAGCATAACCTGTCAACAGAAAGCCTGACAGAATCACAGAAGCAAATGTCAACCCACGTTGACAAAGATTAGCTTAGTGAAGATATTTCATCAGAGGTCAGAGGATGACCATGGAGCAGATGCTCTATATTCTATTTTTCAATCATTTGCTCCTGGCATTGACAAGAGGGAAAAAATAGATGCACAGACAGGTTCATTGCAACACCACAATTCAGCTGCTTTGGGCCTTGGAGAATTGGGGAAAGAAATAGAAGCAGCCCCTCTATTAAATGGCACCACTTCCAAAACATTAAATTTCCTCCTGTGTTTGGAAGCAGGTCGTGGAATTGGCAGCTCTTTCCCTTCAGCCTGCAACAGGATGTAACCACTGATGTCTTTCAATACAGCCAACTCTTGGTTTTCATCTATTTTCACTTACTCTGTCAAATACGAAGTCCTGCTTTGCAAGTCCCATTGGGAAACTTCACTGGCCATCCATGTCTTCAAAATGATGAAGAGTTGCATTGCCAAGCATAATTTTACTTAGAGGGGAAAAAATGGCTCTTAGGGCACCAAAAGAATACCTTCGTTGCTTGGAAACACATCTGGGTTAAGGGAAACCATTTTTCTCCCTTTCACCGCACTCCCACCTAGGCTCATAAAATAGGCACTTCTGCCCCCTCCTTCCACATTTTTCTTTATCTCCTTGATGGGAGAGGAAGGGTTTAGCATCCATTGGTCTGCTTTTCTCTACAGAGCAGACAATAAAGCAGCTCTGCCTAGTCACTTCCTTTTGTTTCTGTCTCCCTGCCCATCCACCTCCACAAAACACACACAGTTTTTAAGTTCCTGCAGGGGAACATCCCTTTCCAGATGGTTACTTTAATTCCAGGGGGTTGTAGAAAGTCTGTTCAGACTACAGAAGCAGTCCTTGCCTTCATTCCAGTCTCACCCGTAATAAAGCCTGGTGTTAGATCTGCCCCATTTGAGTCCCACGTACTTCTCTCAACTGGTTGTAAACTCAGACATGGGAGAAAGGCTATGAATTATTGGTCCCCTTAAACCTTCAAAGAACTTGTTTTGTGTTTCGTGAATGTATTACATTGGGAAAATAACCATAAATTTTTCTCCTCCATGTATCTACATCCTCAAAAGATGGCTCCTCTCACCGTTAGTTGACTTGTTGGTCCATGCCTTGAATCTGAACTGATCACATGGCTTGACTTTCACCAGGAGAACAGGAGCAAAGGGGACGCACAAAGCTTGGAGGAAACTTGGACTTGATCTCATAGACTTTCTCTCTGGCTTTCCTTGGAACCTAGCCACCACGTGAAAGAGCTTGGGCTAGTCTGCTGAGGACTGAGAGATCACACCAAAAGAGGGCTCGGATACCCCGACTGCAGAGACCAGATGGCCATCACAACAAAACAGCCAGTCTTGCCAACCCACCAGCATGAATAAACCCAGCAGACATGAACAGAGCACAGGCCAGATCAGGAGAACCACAGCAAGCTCCTTCTAAGATGTCTTTCAATACAGCCAACTCTTGGTTTTCATCTATTTTCACTTACTCTGTCAAATACGAAGTCCTGCTTTGCATTGGGAAACTTCACTGGCCATCCATGTCTTCAAAATGATGAAGAGTTGCATTGCCAAGCATAATTTTACTTAGAGGGGAAAAAATGGCTCTTAGGGCACCAAAAGAATACCTTCGTTGCTTGGAAACACATCTGGGTTAAGGGAAACCATTTTTCTCCCTTTCACCGCACTCCCACCTAGGCTCATAAAATAGGCACTTCTGCCCCCTCCTTCCACATTTTTCTTTATCTCCTTGATGGGAGAGGAAGGGTTTAGCATCCATTGGTCTGCTTTTCTCTACAGAGCAGACAATAAAGCAGCTCTGCCTAGTCACTTCCTTTTGTTTCTGTCTCCCTGCCCATCCACCTCCACAAAACACACACAGTTTTTAAGTTCCTGCAGGGGAACATCCCTTTTCCAGATGGTTACTTTAATTCCAGGGAGTTGTAGAAAGTCTGTTCAGACTACAGAAGCAGTCCTTGCCTTCATTCCAGTCTCACCCGTAATAAAGCCTGGTGTTAGATCTGCCCCATTTGAGTCCCACGTACTTCTCTCAACTGGTTGTAAACTCAGACATGGGAGAAAGGCTATGAATTATTGGTCCCCTTAAACCTTCAAAGAACTTGTTTTGTGTTTCGTGAATGTATTACATTGGGAAAATAACCATAAATTTTTCTCCTCCATGTATCTACATCCTCAAAAGATGGCTCCTCTCACCGTTAGTTGACTTGTTGGTCCATGCCTTGAATCTGAACTGATCACATGGCTTGACTTTCACCAGGAGAACAGGAGCAAAGGGGACGCACAAAGCTTGGAGGAAACTTGGACTTGATCTCATAGACTTTCTCTCTGGCTTTCCTTGGAACCTAGCCACCACGTGAAAGAGCTTGGGCTAGTCTGCTGAGGACTGAGAGATCACACCAAAAGAGGGCTCGGATACCCCGACTGCAGAGACCAGATGGCCATCACAACAAAACAGCCAGTCTTGCCAACCCACCAGCATGAATAAACCCAGCAGACATGAACAGAGCACAGGCCAGATCAGGAGAACCACAGCAAGCTCCTTCTAAGATGCCAACCTACAAAATCATGAGTCAAACTAATGGTTGCTGAAGCTAAATTGTGGGGTGGTTTGTCACACAGCAGTGGAGAACTGATACAAGGAAGAAATAAGTATCGGTGACATCATTGCATCTCTGTTCTTGAGGATCAGACCCAGACAATCAGCTTCAAAAGTCCTGCTTGCCTCACCTTGAACCACCTTCTCAATGCATTTTATCAAGAAATGAACCAGAGGCAGCCAATAAACTGGGAGAAAATGTTTGCAAAGGATGCAACTAAAAAGCTCTAATTCAAAAATGTACAGCTACCCAGTGTTCATAGCCACACTGTTTACAATAGCCAAAGCATGGAAGCAATCCAAGTTTCTATCAGTAGATGAATGGGTAAAGAAGATATGATTTTGTGAGTATGTGTATGTATTAGTCATGTCTGACTCTTTGTGACTCCATGGACTGTAGCCCGCCAGGCTCCGCTGTAGATGGAATTCTCCAGGCAAGAATACTGGAGTGGGTCACCATTCCCTTCTCCAGGGGATCTTCCCAGCCCAGGGATCGAATTCATGTCTCCTGCATGGTAGGCAGACTCTTTACCATCCGAGCCACCAGGGAAGACTAGGTATATGTATAGTTATAGATATAGATATAGATAAAGATATAGATGTAGATATAGATATAATGGACTATTACTCAGCCATAAAAAGAATGAAATAATGTCATCTGCAGCAACATGGATAGACCTAGAGATTACCATACTTTAAAAAAGAAATACCATCAAAAGGCTCCTCTCAGAACTTGTTGGTCCATGCCTTGAATCTGAACTGATCACATGGCTTGACTTTCACCAGGAGAACAGGAGCAAAGGGACGCACAAAGCTTGGAGGAAACTTGGACTTGATCTCATAGACTTTCTCTCTGGCTTTCCTTGGAACCTAGCCACCACGTGAAAGAGCTTGGGCTAGTCTGCTGAGGACTGAGAGATCACACCAAAAGAGGGCTCGGATACCCCGACTGCAGAGACCAGATGGCCATCACAACAAAACAGCCAGTCTTGCCAACCCACCAGCATGAATAAACCCAGCAGACATGAACAGAGCACAGGCCAGATCAGGAGAACCACAGCAAGCTCCTTCTAAGATGCCAACCTACAAAATCATGAGTCAAACTAATGGTTGCTGAAGCTAAATTGTGGGGTGGTTTGTCACACAGCAGTGGAGAACTGATACAAGGAAGAAATAAGTATCGGTGACATCATTGCATCTCTGTTCTTGAGGATCAGACCCAGACAATCAGCTTCAAAAGTCCTGCTTGCCTCACCTTGAACCACCTTCTCAATGCATTTTATCAAGAAATGAACCAGAGGCAGCCAATAAACTGGGAGAAAATGTTTGCAAAGGATGCAACTAAAAAGCTCTAATTCAAAAATGTACAGCTACCCAGTGTTCATAGCCACACTGTTTACAATAGCCAAAGCATGGAAGCAATCCAAGTTTCTATCAGTAGATGAATGGGTAAAGAAGATATGATGTGTGTGAGTATGTGTATGTATTAGTCATGTCTGACTCTTTGTGACTCCATGGACTGTAGCCCGCCAGGCTCCGCTGTAGATGGAATTCTCCAGGCAAGAATACTGGAGTGGGTCACCATTCCCTTCTCCAGGGGATCTTCCCAGCCCAGGGATCGAATTCATGTCTCCTGCATGGTAGGCAGACTCTTTACCATCCGAGCCACCAGGGAAGACTAGGTATATGTATAGTTATAGATATAGATATAGATAAAGATATAGATGTAGATATAGATATAATGGACTATTACTCAGCCATAAAAAGAATGAAATAATGTCATCTGCAGCAACATGGATAGACCTAGAGATTACCATACTAAGTGAAGTCAGACAGAGAAAGACAAATATATCACTTATATGTAGAATCTTAGAAAAAAAAAGGACAAATGAACTTATTTACAAATAGACTCACACACTTGGAAAATAAACATGGTTACCAAAGGGGACGAGGTGGGAAGGATGAATTGAGGGTGTGGAATAAACAAGGGAAAAGAAGCAGACACAGACTTAAAGCCCTTCTCTAAAGAGGTTTACCAGCTTTTAGAGAATAAATCTTAAAACACTTGACTGAACTTCTGGCAGATGAAAGACGACCCCTTCTCAGAATAATCTCAGAGGGATAAACTCTTCATGGGCATTTTTAGCAAGTTGCCAATTTTTGTGGCTTTTTTAGCCACAATTAGGATTTAACCCCAACATTCACCATTGTGGATACTCCCCCAAAGCTCCCAGTCTTTCTGACATTTTCACAGTTCTGAAAAAGCTGAGAGGAGAAATGTTTTTGCAGACTGTTGTCCATAGTGAGAATACCTTGTCAGTTGCTCTGCAAGCAGAAATTTGTAGACGCTGGAAATGGGGCTGAGTTCTATTGACATCTACTGCTGTGTAGACAGTCTTACAATTGAACTGGAGCCTCACCCTCACCCTGCTGACATAGCATCAAAGAATCCGGAGAACATGCCAAAACTGACCTCATTAACTCTAGGACAAAGAGGATTGTACAGAACAAATTAAACTCAAGAGTCTTAGGGAATTCTGGGGCTCCTTGACTCACAACTGACCATATCTAGCAAAGCCAGCTCAGGGACCGATGACGCGGTTAGGTACTTATCTATGAGAGCCATGATGTAGGGGGACTCGATGCCAACAAAAGTGTTGAAATTGATTAGATAGCAGAAAAGATGTTGTCATGCAAAGACAGCTCCAAGTTTTTAATTTATTATTTAATCAAATAACAGCAAGCTTCTGACTGAAATTTACATTTTAGCAGAATTTAGATTTACATTTTTATTCATTGGCAAAATTTGGATTCACGGCTTTTTAAAGGAAGTGGCTATTAATGCTTTGCAGGGAAAAATAAGAAATCATTTTTTTGTAAATCTTGTTTTTATAGTCTCAATTCCCATGCAATGAAATGAATCACAAGCAAAATTTCATTTGTATGTATTTCCATGTAAATACACCAGGGCCAATAACTCTCATCAGATGATCAGAGGAAAAGAAAGATTAAAAATAACTGTCATACATACAGATGGCCAAGCAGCACATGAAAAGACGCTCAACATTGCTATTACTAAAGAAATTCAAATTAAAACTACAATGAGGTATCACCTCACAGCAGTCAGAATGGCCTTCATCAAAAAATCTACAAACGGGCTTCCCTGGTGGTCCAGTGGGTAAAGAGTCTGCCTTGTAGTGCAAGGGGCACCGGTTTGATCCCTGACCCGGGAAGATCCCACATGCCGCAGAGCAGCTGGGCCAGTGTGTCCAATTAGGAGTCAGCGCTCTGGAGTGCATGCACCCAGAGCCAGTGGGCTGCAACAAGAGAGGCCGCTGCGATGGGAGGCCCACACAGGCCAAAGAATAAAGATGGATGAAAATAAATAAATTTAAAAAACAATAACAGAGGCCAAAATTAAAACAAAAAGTCTACAAACAATAAATACTGGACGGGGAGTGAAGAAAAGACAACTTTTCTACACTGTTGGTAAGAATGTAAACTGGGAACCCGCCGCCGCGAGGAGCCGCCGGAACCCGCCGTGGCGCCGCGAGGAGGCGCGGGCGCCGCGAGGAGGGAGCGGCGCGGATGCTAGTATGTGAACTAATATCAGGGAACACCATAGCAAACCAGACATAGAGCCTACACCCCCTGACCAATCATCAAACCAAGGATCCTCGGAGCGGAAGCCCTGATTCCAAGACCCCACACTAGCAAAGAACATACAACACTACAGATTATTCACCTGTAAACAAGGTCTAACACCACCCAAGACACAAACCAATGAACCCTTCTACAAGGATAGAAACCCAAAGGAAGGGAGAATTCAACCAAGAAGCCTGGTGGGAATAAGAACTCCATACACACAGACACACACAAAGAAACAAAAATTAGCCTAATAATGAAACGTCAGAGAAACACTGTACAAATGAAGGACCAAGCTAGAGAAACACCACTTCAAATGACAGAGGAGGAGATAGACAAACTATCTGAAAGAGAATTCAGAAAAGCTATACTAATGAGGATGCAAAACACCGAAAACAGAATATTAGAAGAAAATTAGTGCATTGAGAAGAGACATGCAAGAAATGAAAAATAAGCAAATGGAGACAACTAACTCAATTGCTGAACTGAAAAATACTATAGAAGGTCTCAACAGTAGAGTATCAGAGGCTGAAGAACGGATAAGTGAGCTGGAAGACAGAATGGTGGAAATAAGTGCTGAAGAACAGAACAAAGTCCAAAGAATTAAAAGAACTGAGGATAGCCTCAGAGACCTATGGGACAATATCAAACGCACCAACATTAGAATTATAGGAGTTCCAGAAGAAGAAGAAGAGAAGAAAGACTATGAAAAAATTCTTGAAGAGGTTATAGTTGAAAACTTCCCCAGCATGGGAAAGGAGATAGTCAACCAAGTCCAAGAAGCACAAAGAGTTCCAGACAGGAGAAACACCAGAAGAAACACACCAAGGCACATTCTAATCAAACTAACACAGACTAAATATAAAGACAGATTACTAAAAGCAGCTAGGAGCAAACAACAAATAACATATAAAGGAAACCCCGTACGTTTAACTGCGGATCTCCCAACAGAAACCCTACAGGCCAGAAGAGAATGGCAAGATACATTTAAATGGCTAAAAGAGAACAACCTCCAACCAAGAATTCTCTACCCAGCAAGAATCTCATTCAAAATTGATGGTGAAGTCAAAAGCTTCACAGACAAGCAAAAACTAAAAGAATTCTGTACCACAAAACCAGCCCTACAACAAGTGTTAAATGGCCTGATATAGCCAATAAATACAAGAGTAGGAGAAGCCTTACAAATCAAACCCCAAATTTCTAAGAAGATGACAATAGGAACATTTGTATCAATAATTACTTTGAACGTAAATGGACTAAATGCTCCAACCAAACGACACAGGCTGGCTGAATGGATCCAGAAGCAAGATCCATATATATGCTGTTTACAAGAGACCCACTTCAGATCTAGAGACACTCATAGACTGAAAGTGAAAGGCTGGAAAAAGATATTCCATGCAAATGGAAATCAAAAGAAAGCTGAAGTAGCAATCCTTATATCAGACAAAATAGACTTTAAAGTAAAGAAGATTCTAAGAGACAAGGCAGGTCACTACATCATGATTAAGGGATCTATCCAAGAGGAAGACATAACAGTCATGAATATCTACACATCCAACACAGGGGCACCTCAATACATAAGACAGGTACTTTCAGACATAAAAGAAGAAATCAACAATAACACAGTAATAGTAGGAGACTTTAACACTCCTCTCACACCAATGGACAGATCAACAAAACAAAATTAATAAAGAAACACAAGCCTTAAATGCCACACTGGAAAAGATGGACCTCATCGATATCTTTAGGACATTCCATCCAAAAGCAGAAGAATACACTTTCTTCTCAAGTGCTCACGGAACATTCTCCAGGATAGACCACATCTTGGGCCACAAATCTAACCTCAATCAGTTCAAGAAAACCAAAATTATATCAACTATCTTCTCGGACCACAATGCAATGAGACTAGAGATCAACTACCAGAAAAAAAAACCCTAAAAACACAAAAACATCTTTTCATGTACATACTGGCCATTTGTACATAGTCTTTGGATAAAAGTCTATTCAAATCTTTTACCCATTTTAAAATTAGAATATTTGTCTTTTTTTTAAAAAAAAAAAAAAAAAAAGAATGTAAACTGGCACAGCCACTATGGAGAGCAGTGTGGAAGTTCCATAAAATACTAAAAATAGAATTACCATATGATCCAGCAGTTCTACTCCTGGGCATATATCCAGAAAAGACAAAAACTCTGATTAGAAAAGATATAAGCGCCCTAATATTCACAGCGGCACGATTTGCAGTATTCAAGATACAGAAGCAACCCAAGCGTCCGTCAACAGTTGAATGGATAAAGACCATGGGGCAGGTAGAGAGATGGAGGTATTTCTTAGTTGTGAAAAAGAATGAAGTAATGCCACTGCAACAACAGGGATGAACCTAGACATTATCACACTAGTCAGTCAGACAGAAAAAGACAAATATGTGATATCATTTATTTGTGAAATCTAAGAAATGATAAAAATGTACTTATTAATAATTTATAAAATAGAAACAGATTCACAGACATTAAAAACAAGCTTATGGTTGCCAAAGGTAAAGGGGGATAGGAAATTAGGAGTGTGGGATTAACAGCTACACCCTACTGTGGGATTAACAGCTACACCCTACTGTTAATATATATATATATATATATATATATATATATATATATATATATATATATATATAATATATATATATATATAATAGGTAAATAGCAAAGATTACTGTATAGCACAGGGAACTAGACCAATGTCTTATAATAACCTATGACAGAAAAAAGTCTGAAAAAGAACATATGTGTGCACGTGTGTAACTGAATCAGTTTGCTGCATACCCTAAACTAACACAATACTGTAAGTCAACTTCATTTCAATAAAATATATAATAATTGTCATAAAGGAAGTGGGGAAAATACAGTCAATAGAAGATATCTTAAGGGGGCAGGCTCTTCTTTCTTTATCCCACTGGCTAGTAGCATGATTTAGGGAAACTGGAAATAAGTCTGAGTTTTGTTAGTAAGAACGTGGCTTATGCTGCTTATTAAGTAGGGGAATTTAAGGACTTGATGAGGTCAGGTATTTGCCTGGCATATAGTGAGCACCCAGTAAATTGCAGTGCCCTTTCTGCCCTCTCACTGAATCCTTTGCATTACATTCTAAGCCATTCACAATCCCGCCTAATGCAAATTTCACAAGAATTTCATCCTCCCTCACTCCATATATTTTGCCTTAATCCCAGCAGCCCTGGGAACTAACTTCCAAAAAGTTCCTTCACAGCCACGGGGGGAAATAAAAAAAAGAAAAGATATTAAAGAAAAACGGGCCTAATATTCACAGCGGCACGATTTGCAGTATTCAAGATACAGAAGCAACCCAAGCGTCCGTCAACAGTTGAATGGATAAAGACCATGGGGCAGGTAGAGAGATGGAGGTATTTCTTAGTTGTGAAAAAGAATGAAGTAATGCCACTGCAACAACAGGGATGAACCTAGACATTATCACACTAGTCAGTCAGACAGAAAAAGACAAATATGTGATATCATTTATTTGTGAAATCTAAGAAATGATAAAAATGTACTTATTAATAATTTATAAAATAGAAACAGATTCACAGACATTAAAAACAAGCTTATGGTTGCCAAAGGTAAAGGGGGATAGGAAATTAGGAGTGTGGGATTAACAGCTACACCCTACTGTGGGATTAACAGCTACACCCTACTGTTAATATATATATATATATATATATATATATAATATATATATATATATATATATATAATATATATATATATATAATAGGTAAATAGCAAAGATTACTGTATAGCACAGGGAACTAGACCAATGTCTTATAATAACCTATGACAGAAAAAAGTCTGAAAAAGAACATATGTGTGCACGTGTGTAACTGAATCAGTTTGCTGCATACCCTAAACTAACACAATACTGTAAGTCAACTTCATTTCAATAAAATATATAATAATTGTCATAAAGGAAGTGGGGAAAATACAGTCAATAGAAGATATCTTAAGGGGGCAGGCTCTTCTTTCTTTATCCCACTGGCTAGTAGCATGATTTAGGGAAACTGGAAATAAGTCTGAGTTTTGTTAGTAAGAACGTGGCTTATGCTGCTTATTAAGTAGGGGAATTTAAGGACTTGATGAGGTCAGGTATTTGCCTGGCATATAGTGAGCACCCAGTAAATTGCAGTGCCCTTTCTGCCCTCTCACTGAATCCTTTGCATTACATTCTAAGCCATTCACAATCCCGCCTAATGCAAATTTCACAAGAATTTCATCCTCCCTCACTCCATATATTTTGCCTTAATCCCAGCAGCCCTGGGAACTAACTTCCAAAAAGTTCCTTCACTTTCTTCCCTATGACGTGGATACTGCTCCATGGAATCATCAGGACAATTAAATGAGAGTGTGTACTTAAACTACTAGAAATATGGGACTTTCCTAACCATCCAGTGGCTGGGACTCGCTCCCAACAGTCCGGGAGGCATGGGTTCAATCCCTGATCAGGGAGCTAAGATCCTACATGCCCCACAGCACAGCCTAAAAAATGAAAAAGAAAGAAGGAAATTTAAGGCTCCTTCCCAACAATCCAAGAGACATGGGTTCATTCCCTGATCAGGGAACTAAGATCTTGCATGCCTCACAGCACCACCTTCAAAAAAAATTTTAAAAAATAGGAATAATGCCCTGTGTTTAATAGACACTCAGTTAATGTTAACTAGGTATAATTCTTCTTTTCTCCATTGGTATTACATTCTGGCTGCTTCCTCACCCTGACTCCTCTTCTCCATGGTTTCATAGATACCACTTCATTCTCTCTTCTTCTAAATCCTGCTCATTCTTCAGTGCCAATTCACTGTTCCCCCTCAGGAATGATCGCCTTCAATGGGCTAGCATGACACTCACCATGTGTCTCTCCTAGCTCACATACAATATCACACTAGGGTCCCTGGCTTACCTGTCTGTCTCTCTAGTTAGCCCAAGCTCCTTAGTTCAAGGATGGCGCTTTATTCTTCTTTGTAACACCAGGGCCAGCACAGATCCTGACTCATCAAAACTGCTCATTGAATATTTGCAGTTGTGAGAAGGAATAAATGCATGGCTTCTATCTCCTTCCAAATCATAACCCTTGTTTGATTTCCTTATCAACTGCCAAAAGGTATGAACTGTTTTAGGAAACTGGAAATAAGTCTGAGTTTTGTTAGTAGAACGTGGCTTATGCTGCTTATTAAGTAGGGGAATTTAAGGACTTGATGAGGTCAGGTATTTGCCTGGCATATAGTGAGCACCCAGTAAATTGCAGTGCCCTTTCTGCCCTCTCACTGAATCCTTTGCATTACATTCTAAGCCATTCACAATCCCGCCTAATGCAAATTTCACAAGAATTTCATCCTCCCTCACTCCATATATTTTGCCTTAATCCCAGCAGCCCTGGGAACTAACTTCCAAAAAGTTCCTTCACTTTCTTCCCTATGACGTGGATACTGCTCCATGGAATCATCAGGACAATTAAATGAGAGTGTGTACTTAAACTACTAGAAATATGGGACTTTCCTAACCATCCAGTGGCTGGGACTCGCTCCCAACAGTCCGGGAGGCATGGGTTCAATCCCTGATCAGGGAGCTAAGATCCTACATGCCCCACAGCACAGCCTAAAAAATGAAAAAGAAAGAAGGAAATTTAAGGCTCCTTCCCAACAATCCAAGAGGCATGGGTTCATTCCCTGATCAGGGAACTAAGATCTTGCATGCCTCACAGCACCACCTTCAAAAAAATTTAAATAATAGGAATAATGCCCTGTGTTTAATAGACACTCAGTTAATGTTAACTAGGTATAATTCTTCTTTTCTCCATTGGTATTACATTCTGGCTGCTTCCTCACCCTGACCCCTCTTCTCCATGGTGTCATAGATACCACTTCATTCTCTCTTCTTCTAAATCCTGCTCATTCTTCAGTGCCAATTCACTGTTCCCTCTCAGGAATGATCGCCTTCAATGGGCTAGCATGACACTCACCATGTGTCTCTCCTAGCTCACATACAATATCACACTAGGGTCCCTGGCTTACCTGTCTGTCTCTCTAGTTAGCCCAAGCTCCTTAGTTCAAGGATGGCGCTTTATTCTTCTTTGTAACACCAGGGCCAGCACAGATCCTGACTCATCAAAACTGCTCATTGAATATTTGCAGTTGTGAGAAGGAATAAATGCATGGCTTCTATCTCCTTCCAAATCATAACCCTTGTTTGATTTCCTTATCAACTGCCAATATTTTAATTTTAGTAGGAAAATAACTGATTTAACCTGGTTTAAGTAAAGAAGGAATGTATCTTTGACTAAGAAGTCCAGGTGACTAGCTTCTGGCATAGCTGGATACAGGCATGGCATCTCTCTCTTCTTCTGTGTTGGTTTCATATGGATGTATATGATATATGTGTATGTTGTTGTTCTTTATTGTTCAGTCACTGAGTCATGCCTGACTCTTTGCGACCCCATGGACTGCAGCACGCCAGGCTTCCCTGTCCTTCACCGTCTCCCAGAGATTTCTCAGACTCATGTCCACTGAGTCAGTGATGCCATCCAGCCATCTCTATGATGGATCTGTATGTATGTACATATGTTGTATTCATCTCTTACTTGGTGCCAAGATGCTCACTGGTGACTTCATTCCTCCCAACTTACCAGTCCTGATGCAGAAGTTCTCCTTCACAGTTGTTCCATAAATGTCCCCAAACTGCAATTCATTAGCCTGATACCCACCCTTAAAGAAAGGTAGAAGGAGCCCCAGGTACTCTGAGTGACGTGTAAATTCCCAGGGGAAGCTGGGTTCAGTCACCAGAAAAAGGAGGAAGGATGCTGAATAGACACATAGGTCTTGCATGGGTTCCCCACTTGATTTTCCAGTCTTGCTTACTTCTAACCCCTCATCTGGAGACCTGAGCTTCCACTAATGCCCACACCTGCTTTTATGCACAGAAGTTTGTGGGTGGCCTCTCCTTATACTTTGAGGATACTCACCAGCCATCCTCAGCCCTCCTATGAACTACTCTTGTTATGTGAGCCTTTGTCCAGGGCTGTTCTATGTCATGAACATGCAGCCCTCTGCTCATGGTCAATATTTGGCTTAACAAGGTCCAAATACGAGACACCCCTTACCTGCTCTGGTACAAGACCAAGGAAGACATAAGCCGAGGAGTCAGGCCGTAAGGACTCGAAATGTCACCATCGCCATTGATACAACTATTGGAGAACAAAGTTTGAAAGAATGGCAACAAGTGGCTTACTGAAGCCACACCCCAGAAGTGGACAGACTTGCCTCCTTGGTCACAGAAAGCGCTCAACACCTGTAGGCTGCCCAGGGAACCTGTCCCAGAAAACAGCCTCCAGCATGGAGGAGTAAAAGAGATGCTTTCTGCAGTCAGGTAGAGTGAAGGAAACAAGAAGATGACGCCAAGCCAGGGACACCCAGCTCCTTCTCCAAACTAACCAGCCAGGTTAAGTCTCTGCCCTCCAAGAGGAGTCATGGAGGTGAGAGAGGACCCTGTGGTAGGATTCCAGTGGATGGCCTTCCTGGCTGGAGCAGGCTCCCCTCCCGACCAACTGCTAACCCAGTCTGGTTTGTTTGTGCATTTCTAGTGATATAATTCTGAAAAGCAACAAAAAAAAAAGATTCCCCCTTTCTAACTATACACTCATTGCCGGCAGTCAGAAGTAACTAATGAGAATGTTGTCAGTCTTGGAAAGGAGAAACTTACCGATCTGAGATACCACCAGGAAGATCACATCTCCCATTCCACACACAGGATGGAGCAGGAGAGAAGTCCGCAAGAAAGGGGGCAAGTAGCTGACCCATAAGAAATTGATGGAGCCCCAGGTACTCTGAGTGACGTGTAAATTCCCAGGGGAAGCTGGGTTCAGTCACCAGAAAAAGGAGGAAGGATGCTGAATAGACACATAGGTCTTGCATGGGTTCCCCACTTGATTTTCCAGTCTTGCTTACTTCTAACCCCTCATCTGGAGACCTGAGCTTCCACTAATGCCCACACCTGCTTTTATGCACAGAAGTTTGTGGGTGGCCTCTCCTTATACTTTGAGGATACTCACCAGCCATCCTCAGCCCTCCTATGAACTACTCTTGTTATGTGAGCCTTTGTCCAGGGCTGTTCTATGTCATGAACATGCAGCCCTCTGCTCATGGTCAATATTTGGCTTAACAAGGTCCAAATACGAGACACCCCTTACCTGCTCTGGTACAAGACCAAGGAAGACATAAGCCGAGGAGTCAGGCCGTAAGGACTCGAAATGTCACCATCGCCATTGATACAACTATTGGAGAACAAAGTTTGAAAGAATGGCAACAAGTGGCTTACTGAAGCCACACCCCAGAAGTGGACAGACTTGCCTCCTTGGTCACAGAAAGCGCTCAACACCTGTAGGCTGCCCAGGGAACCTGTCCCAGAAAACAGCCTCCAGCATGGAGGAGTAGAGAGAGATGCTTTCTGCAGTCAGGTAGAGTGAAGGAAACAAGAAGATGACGCCAAGCCAGGGACACCCAGCTCCTTCTCCAAACTAACCAGCCAGGTTAAGTCTCTGCCCTCCAAGAGGAGTCATGGAGGTGAGAGAGGACCCTGTGGTAGGATTCCAGTGGATGGCCTTCCTGGCTGGAGCAGGCTCCCCTCCCGACCAACTGCTAACCCAGTCTGGTTTGTTTGTGCATTTCTAGTGATATAATTCTGAAAAGCAACAAAAAAAAAAGATTCCCCCTTTCTAACTATACACTCATTGCCGGCAGTCAGAAGTAACTAATGAGAATGTTGTCAGTCTTGGAAAGGAGAAACTTACCGATCTGAGATACCACCAGGAAGATCACATCTCCCATTCCACACACAGGATGGAGCAGGAGAGAAGTCCGCAAGAAAGGGGGCAAGTAGCTGACCCATAAGACCCACTTGATGGCAGTGCATTTTGTCTCCCAGAAAATAAAGTGCATGAACTGCCAAAGCTTTTTGCTGACTCTTGGCTTCTTTGCTTTTACATCTAGTGCTATTGTTCACCCTTGGGATTTATGATAATTCTTACTCCCTAAAAGATATCTCTGTAAGAATGCCCGTAAATTTAGGAAGCACTGTTTCGATTTTTTCTCACTAATTATTTTCCCTCTCAGTTATTTCCCATCAGCAATTTTTAAAGTCGAAAGATGTTTCTTAGATACGATGGGGATACGCAACACAGGGGAGTGGAATTCTGTAGACGCTAATTAAGGGTAAGTCAGGCAGTTGCATTGACAGAGAACCTACTGTGCACAGAAGGTTGCTCTAAATGCCACGAGGGGAAAGGAACAGTGGAGTCTGACTCTGAAGAAATGGGCATTCCCTAGGGTACATCCCGTGAATATGAAATAATTTCACAAGGCAAGCACATTTTAATATAGTCACTTTTGTTAAGGATACTTCACACTGCAACAGACAGGATCTTCCAGGTGAGTACATAAGGGAGCCAATTCTTTCTGTTCTCTGTACAAAGGAAAGCTCTATTCCCACTGACAAATTATTTTGTTTTCAACCCAGGGACCATGAAAATCTTACAGACAAATGACAGTTTCCCTCTTTATTTTGGCTGCTAGGGAGCTCAGAGCTATTTAGAGAGTTTCTAGGTCCTTGTAGCAGACATTTTACATATCAATCTTAGTTGATTTTCAAGTCCTCATTGTCCCTTAGCCCTGATTTCTTCATCTGGGTATTATAGCCCCCCAGTTACAGACTCCCTG
The DNA here is from genome assembly GCA_022376925.1 of Tragulus kanchil. Lineage (NCBI taxonomy): Eukaryota > Metazoa > Chordata > Mammalia > Artiodactyla > Tragulidae > Tragulus > Tragulus kanchil. Next base: position 183,452,383 of record JAIOJX010000004.1, on the reverse strand, counting down.
GCCTCCAGTCATCCGTGATTTTAGGAAGAGGTCCACCTACTTTCCTTTGTTTTCCACTCGGCATGTCAGATGTACATCATCATTTACAACTTGTAGTGCCCACGTAGGGAATAGAATAAGAGATGCCTGAAATGACGTGGTTTGGTGACGGGGCAGAATAGGAAAAAATCTCAAAAGGGAGCCAGAGAGTCACATCTCCCGGGGAGGGGATACCACCAGGAAGATCACATCTCCCATTCCACACACAGGATGGAGCAGGAGAGAAGTCCGCAAGAAAGGGGGCAAGTAGCTGACCCATAAGACCCACTTGATGGCAGTGCATTTTGTCTCCCAGAAAATAAAGTGCATGAACTGCCAAAGCTTTTTGCTGACTCTTGGCTTCTTTGCTTTTACATCTAGTGCTATTGTTCACCCTTGGGATTTATGATAATTCTTACTCCCTAAAAGATATCTCTGTAAGAATGCCCGTAAATTTAGGAAGCACTGTTTCGATTTTTTCTCACTAATTATTTTCCCTCTCAGTTATTTCCCATCAGCAATTTTTAAAGTCGAAAGATGTTTCTTAGATACGATGGGGATACGCAACACAGGGGAGTGGAATTCTGTAGACGCTAATTAAGGGTAAGTCAGGCAGTTGCATTGACAGAGAACCTACTGTGCACAGAAGGTTGCTCTAAATGCCACGAGGGGAAAGGAACAGTGGAGTCTGACTCTGAAGAAATGGGCATTCCCTAGGGTACATCCCGTGAATATGAAATAATTTCACAAGGCAAGCACATTTTAATATAGTCACTTTTGTTAAGGATACTTCACACTGCAACAGACAGGATCTTCCAGGTGAGTACATAAGGGAGCCAATTCTTTCTGTTCTCTGTACAAAGGAAAGCTCTATTCCCACTGACAAATTATTTTGTTTTCAACCCAGGGACCATGAAAATCTTACAGACAAATGACAGTTTCCCTCTTTATTTTGGCTGCTAGGGAGCTCAGAGCTATTTAGAGAGTTTCTAGGTCCTTGTAGCAGACATTTTACATATCAATCTTAGTTGATTTTCAAGTCCTCATTGTCCCTTAGCCCTGATTTCTTCATCTGGGTATTATAGCCCCCCAGTTACAGACTCCCTGGCCTCCAGTCATCCGTGATTTTAGGAAGAGGTCCACCTACTTTCCTTTGTTTTCCACTCGGCATGTCAGATGTACATCATCATTTACAACTTGTAGTGCCCACGTAGGGAATAGAATAAGAGATGCCTGAAATGACGTGGTTTGGTGACTAGGGGTAGACGAGAATAGACTAGAAAAAAATCTCAAAAAGGGAGCCAGAGAGCAGTACAAATCATGCACAGCCCAGAAGGATAGAACAGGTAACATCATAAACAAGGAGGAGTTCCCAGCACCTGGGTTGAAGCAGGGTGGGGGCGGGGAGAAATGGAAGAAAAGAGACAGAGAAGAGAGGGGAAGATCATGCCAACCCCCTTCATTACATTGAAAACTGCAAGGACTACGTATGCTCCCAGAGCAACAAGAAGATGAGTTCTCTGGAAGCAGGAACTGGGCTTGCCTTGCTCACCCACTGCTCCTCCTGTGCCTAGAACAATGCCTGGCTCACAGCTGGTGCTCAGCAAGTATTTGTCAAGCAAGCAACTTAATCAACCAATCAGGAGGTGCCTTGGAATCTGAGATGGTTCTGAGTCTAGAGGTGAGCATGGGGAGAGATGAGACACAGAGACCAGCAGCCAGGATAGATGTGAGCAGGAAAGTTCAACGGGTACTGCAAAGTCCCCCGATGAGAAAGTTATGTGTGCGTATGACTGGAATGGCCACTCGGAGAAAGTCAAAGAGGCAGAGGGCCCATTTGATGGAATCATCCCGCCATAAACCTCCAGTGGTCCCACATGGAAATGAGCAGATGTGGTCCCTGCCTTATGTAAGCTTCTGGACTATGGGGGCACAGCAGAGCTGGGGTCTTTCATGGTAAATACCATGATACAGGCAACCTTCAGAGTCTAATGGGCCACACAGGCAAGAGTCGTCAGTCCAGTTCTACCCTGGAGCCCAGGAAGGCTTCCCAGAGGAGGGGGCACGGGAGCTGGGTCTTGGTGGCTGAGAAGGAGTTCCTGGGAAGGGTGTGAGCTCCTGCAGAGCCCACAGGGTCTGTGCCTCTGCGTATTGCCACTCTGCTTCCCCAGCTAAACCTCCTCCAGCCACCAGCCTGCCAATTGTCCCCTGTCTCCTTGACATCCCCTTTCAAACTGTGCCTTTCATCTGAAACACCTTTGAAGCCCGGCCGGGCTAGCTTTCCTCCACTGTTCAAAGTGACTCCTGAAAAACACTACCTCTTGGCAGTGAATGGGCTCTCTGATCCAACGCAGGTGGGAGGTTAAATTGGTGCACCCTTTGGGAGAGTAATTTAGAAAACGACTTCAGAGGTCTTTTTTTAAATGACCATGGCTTTATTATTCTAAATCATCCCACTTTAGGAAATTTAGCCCAAGGAAGAGATCCTAAATTTGGAAGGGGGAAAAAAAAAAACCTTCATGAGTAGATATTCACTATACATACTAGGAAAGTTAAGAACAATTGAAATGTTCAACTGTAAGAGAATAAATGTTTTAAATTTTTCCATGTGGTGTAACCAGATTGGAAGATGTTTCATTAGAATATGTAAGAGCTCAGGGAAATATTGCTAAAATTGTAAGTGAGATAGGCTTTCAAGAATTATGGGCAATAGCCCTACTTCAAACCAACTTCTTGTTATCCCACTTCTTTCCAATAAATGTTTTCACACAATTATCTGAGATTCTCAACTTAAGCATAAATAGAGCTTTGTCATCAAGCAATTTGATATCAGAAGGTTCTGGATTTGAATCCCGTGCACGCTCAGTCACTTCAGTCACGCCTGACTCTTGGCAACTCTATGGACTGTAGCCTGCCAGGCTCCTCTGACCATGGGATTTTACAGGCAAGACTACTGGAGTAGATTGCCCTGCCCTTCTCCATTGAATCCTGACTCTTCCAATTATTATTACTGTTAGATGTGTGAGTGTGTGAAAATTATTCAGCCTCCTTAAGGTTTTCCTTTATCCTTATAGCATGCTTGCTAATAATAATAGTATCTATCTATTGCTGTCAAGATTAAATGAAGGACTTCGCTGGCAGTCTTCCAGTGGGCTTCCCTGGTGGCTCAGATGGTAAAGAATCCACCTGCAATGTGGAAGACCTGGGTTTGATCCCTGGGTTGGGAAGATCCCCTGGAGAAGGGAAAGGCTACCCACCCCAGTACTCTTGCCTGGAGAATTTCATGGCTCATCCATGGGTCACAAAGAATTGGACACAAATGAATGACTTTCACTTTCCATTGCAGAAGGTACAGGTTCTATCCCTGGTCAGGAAGCTGAGATTCCACATGTCTCACAGCCAAAACAAACAATGGAAGCAATGTTGCAACAAATTCAACAAAGACTTAAAAAATGGTCCACATTAAAAAGTAACTTTAAAAACTTTTAAAAATATATTTAAATGAGCTATTGTTTGGCAATGAGTGCATATTATTACTCTTATGTTCCAGGTATGTTTGCTATCCTATTATTTATGCTAAATTTTTTAACTTGAATTGAGCTGATAAAATATAAAATCTTAGGAGGAGGAACATTAAGGACAATATGATCATAGCTACAAAAGGATAAAGTGCATGCCTTGGCCATCTCATGACCAAGGCTGAACATGAGGAGGAGGAGCGCTATGTGCCGCCTTCCTGCATCTTGTGGGTTATTTATTGATCATACACAGGAAGCACTAGGGCCATTGGAAAAGAATGGGTCAATGCACTGTTGAAACCCAAACTGGTTCTCATATCAGGAGGGTTTAAAATGCCCAATTCCATTAGTGTAACTTGTCTGCCCCACTTCCAACATCCCCACCCCCCAACAGAAAGTACAGGCTCAGGTCACCCAAGACATGAAGAGGCAGAGACTGGGAGTCAGAGAGAGACAGAATCGAAGCAACACAAAAGTAATACTTTAACTTGGGAGTTTGGGATCAACAGATATATGCAGATTCAGGGAATAAGTTATCATCCAAATGTGGGTACTTTGGGAAAAAATTGTATACGATTCTTTCCATTTTAGAGATGGAAGAACGTCAGTGCCAAGGAAAGCAAAATCTTTTGAACAAAGTCACACAGAGTGTTAGAGGAAGAGTTTCTTTCAGAACCCAGTGTATTCTTCAGCTACTTGCTATAAAACAAACATCCACAGGTCTCAGCAGCTTAAGACCTCCATCTTGAATTCACACACACTGGCCCGTGAGTTGGCTAGGGCATGCTGACCCAGGATAGCAGAAATGGCAGCCGCAGAGGGATCCACTGCACAAGCACACTGAAACCTTTTCTTTCTTTTTTTAAAAAGTCTTTTCTTGCATCCATATCTGCCCACTTGCCCATTTGCAAACATGGTCCAACCCAACACCCATGAGGAGTATACCTCACTGAGAAGGCTGACTCCTCCCAGCGTGTTCTCTTGAGGGTGACAGAAGATAGACAGGAAACATAAATGCTTCCAGGAGCAGGCAGGTCATGGCCAAGAGTGAGGCGGACCAGAGGGAAGACAATGAAGGGAAGCAGGGCACTGGGGCTGGAGAGGAGGTGACTTCAACTCGAGCTGATTGTTGGCCGATCATACGTGTCTTTCTCAGGCTGCTGAAAGCCACACCTTCATAAAGAAAGCTTCCTGGATCTTCCTGGTGGTCTAGAGATTAAGAATCCAGCTATCCACGCAAGGGACATGGTTTCAATCCCTGGTCTGGGAAGATCCCACGTGCCACGGAGTATCTAAGCCCGTGATGCACAACCACAGAACTAGTGCTCTAGAACCCGAGAGCTGCAACTACGGAGCCCACAAGCTGCAACGACCGAAGCCTGCGCGCCTAGAGCCTGTGCTGTGCAACGAGAGAAGCCGCCACAATGAGAAGCCTGTGCACTGCAGCAAAGAGGAGCCCCCACTGGCCACACCTAGAGACAAACCCTCACAGCAGCAAAGACCCAGTGCAGCCAAAAGCTGGGAAATAAAAGTTTTCTTAAAAAACAGAAAGCTGGGAAATAAAAGCTTTCTTAAAAAACAGAAAGCATCCTGATTCTTAAGTTACTGAGTAAGCCAAAAGACTGAGCCCACGAGACATATTTTCACAGACCATGCTCTTCACCATGCTTCCTGGGCCTGAGAATCTCATTGGTCTTTCTGTAGCTAAGGCTCTCAAGGTGGGTCCCTGGGAAGAGTCAAATTACGACAGCAGGTGAAACGGTAGCCAGGGCACACCTTGACTTGAGTAGGAAGCAGGTGGATCGTGTGGCATAGCCCCCTAGCTGCCACACGATCCACCTCAGAAAGACAGGGAACAGAAAAGCACCCTGCATTTAATTCTTAGCAGCAAACACCTTTCTTCCGTTAGTTCTCCAGCTACAAAACTTGGCCAAAGGAGTATCATTTTCATTCCATCTATCTTCCCATGTTATTCAGTATTTCTAGTCTCAGCTAAACAGGCAAGGATTTCTCCGGCAGCATTTGAGCTGCTTAGGATCTTAGACCCTGCTGTGAGGACCTTCATTGTATTCCCTTGCTAAAAAGTAACAACAGAAAGATAACAATATTAATAATAAAAGGAGCCCTGTATTGAGCCCCTCCTATATGCTGGTGCCACTAGAAGCATCTTATTAATACATATATTAAGATGTTGAATTTTCTTAACTATTCTGTAAGGTAAGTACTGTTTCCCCGTTTTTCAGAAGTTGAGACCCAGACAGGTGGAATAACAGCCTATGGTTACTCAGTAAGTTAAGGCACCCACTTTCCCCAATACATAATTCTGATGGAGCACATGTCAGAAAAATTCATGTAGCATCCAAAATCCCTTTCGTGAATCACAAAGACAGTTACTTATTAAATCTCTACTCTGTAGTCAACACATGTTATTGAATTCTCACAACAGCCCTATGGGGTGTATCTTATCTTCATTTTCACCCTAGGAAATTAAGGCTCGGAGATTTAAAATCATTTCACCCCCCTGTTTAGTTAGAATGTGGGAAAAAAAGAGGAATAGAATCCACAGCTGTCTGGATTCACTGAAAGGCAGAGCCTCCAATTCAGGAACAAGGCTCGTGAGTTATTTGTCTCTCCTCCCGGTCCCTCACTCCTCTCTGAATTTCCAGGCCCATCACAGCCTTCCTAACAACCGAGTCCAGAGACCTGGAAGGCAGGCCTTGTCTTTCTGTTGCTTATTTTTTCAAGCACAGTGCCTGTTCCTCCAGGGGCTCAGAGAAGGCTGCACCCGGGACAAATCCTCCTTCCTCTTGGCACTCTTCACTGCTCTCTAGCAGCCGGGACTCACCTTGCCTCTTGATGCCCAGACAGAGTGGGCTGTGACCTTGGGCAATTCACTCAGCCTCTCTGGGCCCGTTTCCTCTGTAAAATAAAGGGTTTGATCTGAAAGATCTCCCGCCCCTTTCTCTGATTCATGTCTATTAAGCAGCAAACACCTTTCTTCCATTAGTTCTCCAGCTACAAAACTTGGCCAAAGGAGTATCATTTTCATTCCATCTATCTTCCCATGTTATTCAGTATTTCTAGTCTCAGCTAAACAGGCAAGGATTTCTCCGGCAGCATTTGAGCTGCTTAGGATCTTAGACCCTGCTGTGAGGACCTTCATTGTATTCCCTTGCTAAAAAGTAACAACAGAAAGATAACAATATTAATAATAAAAGGAGCCCTGTATTGAGCCCCTCCTATATGCTGGTGCCACTAGAAGCATCTTATTAATACATATATTAAGATGTTGAATTTTCTTAACTATTCTGTAAGGTAAGTACTGTTTCCCCGTTTTTCAGAAGTTGAGACCCAGACAGGTGGAATAACAGCCTATGGTTACTCAGTAAGTTAAGGCACCCACTTTCCCCAATACATAATTCTGATGGAGCACATGTCAGAAAAATTCATGTAGCATCCAAAATCCCTTTCGTGAATCACAAAGACAGTTACTTATTAAATCTCTACTCTGTAGTCAACACATGTTATTGAATTCTCACAACAGCCCTATGGGGTGTATCTTATCTTCATTTTCACCCTAGGAAATTAAGGCTCGGAGATTTAAAATCATTTCACCCCCCTGTTTAGTTAGAATGTGGGAAAAAAAGAGGAATAGAATCCACAGCTGTCTGGATTCACTGAAAGGCAGAGCCTCCAATTCAGGAACAAGGCTCGTGAGTTATTTGTCTCTCCTCCCGGTCCCTCACTCCTCTCTGAATTTCCAGGCCCATCACAGCCTTCCTAACAACCGAGTCCAGAGACCTGGAAGGCAGGCCTTGTCTTTCTGTTGCTTATTTTTTCAAGCACAGTGCCTGTTCCTCCAGGGGCTCAGAGAAGGCTGCACCCGGGACAAATCCTCCTTCCTCTTGGCACTCTTCACTGCTCTCTAGCAGCCGGGACTCACCTTGCCTCTTGATGCCCAGACAGAGTGGGCTGTGACCTTGGGCAATTCACTCAGCCTCTCTGGGCCCCGTTTTCTCCTCTGTAAAATAAAGGGTTTGATCTGAAAGATCTCCCGGCCTCCTTCCAGCTTTAAATAACAATCAAGCTGAAGGACTAGAAACAAAATGTCTTTCAGCCATCTGGCTCCTTGGTGGGGGAACCAACACAGGCCTTTAAAGTCAGGGGCTGGGAATAAGCTCTAGACGGAAATGATAGCTTTGGGGAGGGTTTTGTTTATTGTGGCCATAACTCATGGTGGCATGGAGTTACACCACTGGCAGCACCACGTTATATAGAATCTCATTTCCTCTGTGCAATGACACTGTGAACGTGGTCAGACACGCTCTGGAGAAGAGGAAGCGTGTTCCAGGACTGCATGTTCAGCAGCAAGTCACAGAAGCCCTGACCAGCCTGGTTTAAGGAAGGAAGAGCCTAGATGGGGCAGCTACAGGTGGGCAACAGCAGCAGGCTGGCAGCTTCAGTCTCCTGCGCTTTCTCTCGTGGTCATAAAATAGCCCCAACGTCCCATTCGCCGTCAAGACAAGCAAAGGGGAAATGGGTGCCCCTGCCGCCTCACCCAGGGATACAAGACTTTCCCAGAAGCGCTCCAGCATCCTTTTCTCTCCGGTGCTCACATGCCGTTGGTTAGCATTGTGTCACCTGACCAGACCTTGCTGCAAGGGAACCTTCAGAAGCCCTTTTTCCTGCCTGTGTTATTTCTAGAACTGTCACAGCAAAGTGCTACAGACCAGGAGACTCACACAACAGAAATGCACAGTCTCACATTCTGAAGGCTGTGAGTCCAAGATGAAAGTGTTCATGGGCTTGCTTCCTTCCGAAGGCTATACTTTCCTGCTTGGCTGTAGATGACGGTCTTCTCCTTGTGTCAGGTTTTTTTTTTTTATTATTTTCTTTAAGTGTAGTTGATTTATAATGTTGTATTCATTTCGGCAGTACCGCAATGTGACTGTTATATATTCTTCATCATGGGCTTTCCTGATGGTGCAGCGATAAAGAAGCCACGCTCAATGCAGGAGACATGGGTTTGATCCCTGGGACGGGAAGATCCCCTGGAGAAGGAAATGGCAGCCCAATTCAGTATTCTTTTTTTTCTTTTTAATGTTTGGCCTCTTTTATTGGTTTTTTGTTAATTTATTTTCATCCATCTTTATTCTTTGGCCTGTGTGGGCCCTCCATTGCAGTGGCCTCTCTCATCTCAGAACATTGGCTCTAGGCACATGTGCTCCAGAGTACTGACCCGTAATTAGACACACCGGTCCAGCTGCTCCACAACATGTGGGATCTTCTCGGCCAGGAATCGAACCGGTGCCCCTTGCACTGCAAAGTGGACTTTTTACCCACTAGGCCACCAGAGAAGCCTCCTGGGCAGAGGAGCCTGGCGGGCTATAGTCCATGGGGTCGCAGAGAGTTGGACATGACGGAGCAACTACACAACAACAGCCACATTATTGATCATATTTTCTTCATTGTGTTTTACCACAAGATAAGCTTACTGAGATTCAACTTACAGAGACTCCTTGCCTCTTACATAGTCTCTTGTCATAAGACACTACATTGAATAATGGTTGAGAGAACAAGCTCTGGATTCAAATTCCTGGGTTCAACTATATACTCGCTGTGTGACCTTAAGCAAGCTACTTAACCTCTTTGGCTTCAATGAAAAAGACATCTTAGTTAGGACAACGAATATGAGCTGAGTCTCTTGCATGGCTCAGTCACTGTTCTCAAGGCTGACGGTGACTGAAATAGAAATCAAACTTAATGAATAGTGTTACCGGGGGGAGGCTCTGATGAAACAGCACAAGTAAATAAACTGCTTCATTCTGCAGCGCCTCACACTCAAGCAATCAGGAAATGATTACCATCAGAAATGCACAGTCTCACATTCTGAAGGCTGTGAGTCCAAGATGAAAGTGTTCATGGGCTTGCTTCCTTGGTAACCGTGCTAGTTTTGTATTTTTTTTTATTATTTTCTTTAAGTGTAGTTGATTTATAATGTTGTATTCATTTCGCAGTACCGCAATGTGACTGTTATATATTCTTCATCATGGGCTTTCCTGATGGTGCAGCGATAAAGAAGCCACGCTCAATGCAGGAGACATGGGTTTGATCCCTGGGACGGGAAGATCCCCTGGAGAAGGAAATGGCAGCCCAATTCAGTATTCTTTTTTTTCTTTTTAATGTTTGGCCTCTTTTATTGGTTTTTTGTTAATTTATTTTCATCCATCTTTATTCTTTGGCCTGTGTGGGCCCTCCATTGCAGTGGCCTCTCTCATCTCAGAACATTGGCTCTAGGCACATGTGCTCCAGAGTACTGACCCGTAATTAGACACACCGGTCCAGCTGCTCCACAACATGTGGGATCTTCTCGGGCCAGGAATCGAACCGGTGCCCCTTGCACTGCAAAGTGGACTTTTTACCCACTAGGCCACCAGAGAAGCCTCCTGGGCAGAGGAGCCTGGCGGGCTATAGTCCATGGGGTCGCAGAGAGTTGGACATGACGGAGCAACTACACAACAACAGCCACATTATTGATCATATTTTCTTCATTGTGTTTTACCACAAGATAAGCTTACTGAGATTCAACTTACAGAGACTCCTTGCCTCTTACATAGTCTCTTGTCATAAGACACTACATTGAATAATGGTTGAGAGAACAAGCTCTGGATTCAAATTCCTGGGTTCAACTATATACTCGCTGTGTGACCTTAAGCAAGCTACTTAACCTCTTTGGCTTCAATGAAAAAGACATCTTAGTTAGGACAACGAATATGAGCTGAGTCTCTTGCATGGCTCAGTCACTGTTCTCAAGGCTGACGGTGACTGAAATAGAAATCAAACTTAATGAATAGTGTTACCGGGGGGAGGCTCTGATGAAACAGCACAAGTAAATAAACTGCTTCATTCTGCAGCGCCTCACACTCGCAAGCAATCAGGAAATGTGATTACCATCAAAGTAATTGTCATTAGCCGCTCTCCCTCTCTCCTTTCCTGGCCTCTCTGAGATTGTCCTTTATAACCTGGTCACCGCACAGAGCAGAATGATGAGTGTAGGTCAGCCGTGGACAGGGCGACTGGCAGGCACCAAAGCCCATGCCCTAAGATGCCCTGGAAGCTGCCTAATGCTCCCATGTGAGATGTGTGCTTGCTGGCCCAGAAGTCTGGAGAAGGAAGCCGCGTTCCGCTTGATGCCTAGCAGAGCAGAAATGATGGAGAGACCAGAACCAGCAGCCTCTAGCCACAGGAAGGGGATGAATTATCACTGCCACTTGGATGGTCACAAAAAAAAAAAAAAAAAAGAGTGAACTGTGGCAAGAGGGAACGTGGGGCTCTCCGGGAAGATAGTAATGGGAAATGAATCACATACTTGGAAACACTGAGTCCAGAAGATGTTGCAATAGGGAAAGTTAAAGTCTGTGTCAAAGTGGGAAACGTGGGACGGCACGGTAATGACCTTCAAGAGGAGAGGAAGGGAACGAACATTTAGCGTCATCACACTACCCACTGGGGCGCTTCCCGGTGGCTGCGTGGTCAGGAATCTGCCTGTCAATATGGAGCCACGGGAGACACAGCTTCGATCCCTGGGTTGAGAAGATCCCCCAGAGAAAGAAATGGCAACTCACTCCAGGACTCGTGCCTGGGAAATCTCATGGGCAGAGAAGCCTGGCGGGCTACCGTCCTTGGTGTCACAAAGAGTCAGACACAGCTGAGCGATGCAGTGTGCAGGCACGCTCTGCCTATTGGACACTGTACACGCCGTGTCTCCTTAGATCTCTGACATGGAAGAGAGGCAAGACGGTATCCTAGTTAAAGGGGAAGGTTCAGAGAATGCTCACCCAAAACCCAGACATAAATCCCTGCTCAGCGGGTGGTTACAATGAAAAAGACATCTTAGTTAGGCCTACGAATGTGCGCTGAGTCTCTTGCATGGCTCAGTCACTGTTCTCAAGGCTGACGGTGACTGAAATAGAAATCAAACTTAATGAATAGTGTTACCGGGGGGAGGCTCTGATGAAACAGCACAAGTAAATAAACTGCTTCATTCTGCAGCGCCTCACACTCGCAAGCAATCAGGAAATGTGATTACCATCAAAGTAATTGTCATTAGCCGCTCTCCCTCTCTCCTTTCCTGGCCTCTCTGAGATTGTCCTTTATAACCTGGTCACCGCACAGAGCAGAATGATGAGTGTAGGTCAGCCGTGGACAGGGCGACTGGCAGGCACCAAAGCCCATGCCCTAAGATGCCCTGGAAGCTGCCTAATGCTCCCATGTGAGATGTGTGCTTGCTGGCCCAGAAGTCTGGAGAAGGAAGCCGCGTTCCGCTTGATGCCTAGCAGAGCAGAAATGATGGAGAGACCAGAACCAGCAGCCTCTAGCCACAGGAAGGGGATGAATTATCACTGCCACTTGGATGGTCACAAAAAAAAAAAAAAAAAAAAAAAGAGTGAACTGTGGCAAGAGGGAACGTGGGGCTCTCCGGGAAGATAGTAATGGGAAATGAATCACATACTTGGAAACACTGAGTCCAGAAGATGTTGCAATAGGGAAAGTTAAAGTCTGTGTCAAAGTGGGAAACGTGGGACGGCACGGTAATGACCTTCAAGAGGAGAGGAAGGGAACGAACATTTAGCGTCATCACACTACCCACTGGGGCGCTTCCCGGTGGCTGCGTGGTCAGGAATCTGCCTGTCAATATGGAGCCACGGGAGACACAGCTTCGATCCCTGGGTTGAGAAGATCCCCCAGAGAAAGAAATGGCAACTCACTCCAGGACTCGTGCCTGGGAAATCTCATGGGCAGAGAAGCCTGGCGGGCTACCGTCCTTGGTGTCACAAAGAGTCAGACACAGCTGAGCGATGCAGTGTGCAGGCACGCTCTGCCTATTGGACACTGTACACGCCGTGTCTCCTTAGATCTCTGACATGGAAGAGAGGCAAGACGGTATCCTAGTTAAAGGGGAAGGTTCAGAGAATGCTCACCCAAAACCCAGACATAAATCCCTGCTCAGCGGGTGGTTACAAAATCCTGTGCTATCTCTGGCAAATGGCTTGACTTCTCTGAGATTGACCTCTCTTTTTTGTTAAGATGAGAGTGGGAACGCCCAACATACACAATGAGTGAAAAAGAACAATGGCGCATGCTCAAAACAAAAGAAATGCTGCTGTTGGTTTTGTTCTTATTCTTATTCTCATCGCTGCTACTGTCTCAACGCCTAAGTCGATTTTGGTGCCAAAGGAAATTTGGATAATTCTGACTCATTCTGCTAAAAGGTTTCTTGGCCATTTGCATGTGATGATCTAGCCTCCATCTCTGAACAAATAGCATGGATTCCAGGACAGCTTAAGCCATTCTATCCCTAGGAAATCATTTATACAGGTTATAGCAAGTGGTTTAGAAGAAAAAGACGTAATAAAGGAAGCCCCATCTTGCAGGGTCCCCAAAGACAAAGTTCCCATCATCAGCTCACCTCTCTCTTCCCTCTTGTCTCCCTGCTCCCACCCTTCCAAGTGGGAAGAGGTCTCCAGGCCTGCTCAAGTAGAGGAGACTTGGCCAGTAATGGGCTGGTAACAATTGGTTTTTACTTGACAGCACCTTGAGTAAAAAGCAAATACTACTTGAATTTTTTTTTAACTTTCTAATAAATCAATGTCCATGTCTTGAGGTTCTGAACCATTTATGCAATGCCTTCTAAAAACAATACATTTTGTGACAGGCAAGAAGAATTCTTGCCCTAAAACCAAGTTCTCTCTGTTTTCCATATTACAGAGTCTGCCCGCCTGCCTGCCTGCTGAGTCACTTCAGTTGTGTCTGACGCTTTGTGATCCCATGGACTGTAGCCCATCAGGCTCCTCTGCCCATGGGATTCTCCAGGCGAGAATACTGGAGTGGATTGCCATTTCCTTCTCCAGGGAATCTAGAGTCTTCCATCACTCCCAGGGGATCTGAAGGAGGGCATGGCAACCCACTCCAGTATGCTATATATATATATATATATATATATACACACACACATACATACATATATATATATATATATATATGTTCATTTGTTCTTATTTGGCTGCACTGTGTTTTGGGAGCGTGGAGTCTTCCACTGGACCACCAAGGAAGTCCCCACTCTGGTATTCTTGCCTGGAGAGTCCCATGGACAGAGGAGCCATGCGAGCTACAGTCCATAGGGTCACAAAAGAGTCGGGCACGACTGAGGCACAGGTGGTCCAAGTATTGGAGCTTCATCTTCAGCATCAGTCCTTCCAATGAATATTCAGGGTTGATTTCCTTTAGGATCGACTGGTTTGATCTCCATTCTGTTGAGGGGACTCTCAAGAGTCTTTTCCAACACCACAGTTCTAAAGCTTCAGTTCTTTGGTGCTCAACCTTTGAGATCTAATGTAGAGTCTGACAAAGGGAAGATAAACCCAGAAAAATAGACTGGGGCTAGAATGTGCAGAAACGAGAGGAAGTGGTTTCTGTCTCGTAGGTTATAGAGCATTGTCTGATAAGCTGGCTGTCTGTGAGAGTAGTCTCAAGGTTGTATGTGGTTCCATAGAACACTTGGCAGTCCAGGTGGTAAAGATGGAGATAATAAAATCAGGTGAGGTCAGGAGGATTGGATTGGGCTGGGAGTTCCTTGGCAGGGACAACCAGCCATTATCTGGGCATAAAAAAGAAGGGAGATGGAAAGTGAGGTCTTTCACGTGTATTCTCCCTAAGTACCAGTGCCCTCGCTGATAGTAGAAGCCCCTAAGTCCAGAGAAATCAACCATTGTGTGATCCTCCTATGTGTAATGGATGCGGGGCATCTTTTCATGTCTAGAACCAGAATATCCCTAAAGGAAGACCATTAACTCAAACGTCTGAATTCGTTCCCTGTTATCCAGTGAGGCAAGCTTCTCCAGCTGTCCCCCTGCCATCATCACCTCCCACGACTATGTACCAGGCCCAGCAAACATATCATCTCATTCTACAAGGACTTGGTTCTGTACCACCTGCTCTTCTTGCATTTTCCATAGGCCCAGGGGTCTTTATCCCCGCCAGCCCAGGATTGGTCCTTATTATTCACTCTCGTATTTCCACCTTACATCACCTCCTTAGATTTGATATTCAATATTGCCATCCCAATATAAGATGCTGAAGTTCCCTCCAACATGAGTTAGGGTCTTCCCAGCCCACCCCAAGTGATACGAGCTTAAGGGCCAGGTGTGAGAACCCCTTCTCTGGAGCACAGCGCCTCTCTCAGGAGCACAGAACCACTGTTCTCCTCGAATGGAAACCAACTCTTTCCAGTTCAATAAAATGACCTTCAGAGTCAGGCCTTAGCCAGATCCAAAAGGAAGAGACCACATAGTTATACTCCACTCTCCCTGCATAATTCTACCATTTAGATTTGGGTTACATTCATCCACTGAAACCATGGGGCTGTAGGCCACCAGCTACAGCACTCCTCCTTCATTCTATAATCTTTTTTTTTTAAACTTTTATTTATTTTTTATTTTTGACTGTGCTGGGTCTTTGTTGTTGTGTGAGTTTAGCTGCTCTGTGGTATGTGGGATCTTCCTGGATCAGGGATCGAACCTGGGTCTCCCGCATTGGCAGACGGGTTCTTATCCACTGAGCCACAAGGAAAGCCCCCTCCTTCATTCTAGAGGTCTCTTCCAGCTCTACCTGGATACACACTCCAGTGTGCTGAGTGACCTTGCATGCATGATCAGTCGCTCAGTCGTGTCTGACTCTGCAATCCCCAGAGGGGTCAACCAGCCTCTGTCCATGGGATTTTCCCAGCAAGAATACTGGAGTGGGTTACCATTTCCTCCTCCAGGAATCTTCCACGACCCAGGATCTCCTGTATCTCCTACACTGGCATGCAGATTCTTTATCCTGAGCCATCAGGGAATTCCTGCATTATATGCCAGTACCTTTCAAAATCCCTTAGAGGAAGCGTCACCTAGTCTAGAACCAGAATATCCCTAAAGGAAGACCATTAACTCAAACGTCTGAATTCGTTCCTGTTATCCAGTGAGGCAAGCTTCTCCAGCTGTCCCCCTGCCATCATCACCTCCCACGACTATGTACCAGGCCCAGCAAACATATCATCTCATTCTACAAGGACTTGGTTCTGTACCACCTGCTCTTCTTGCATTTTCCATAGGCCCAGGGGTCTTTATCCCCGCCAGCCCAGGATTGGTCCTTATTATTCACCCCGTATTTCCACCTTACATCACCTCCTTAGATTTGATATTCAATATTGCCATCCCAATATAAGATGCTGAAGTTCCCTCCAACATGAGTTAGGGTCTTCCCAGCCCACCCCAAGTGATACGAGCTTAAGGGCCAGGTGTGAGAACCCCTTCTCTGGAGCACAGCGCCTCTCTCAGGAGCACAGAACCACTGTTCTCCTCGAATGGAAACCAACTCTTTCCAGTTCAATAAAATGACCTTCAGAGTCAGGCCTTAGCCAGATCCAAAAGGAAGAGACCACATAGTTATACTCCACTCTCCCTGCATAATTCTACCATTTAGATTTGGGTTACATTCATCCACTGAAACCATGGGGCTGTAGGCCACCAGCTACAGCACTCCTCCTTCATTCTATAATCTTTTTTTTTTAAACTTTTATTTATTTTTTATTTTTGACTGTGCTGGGTCTTTGTTGTTGTGTGAGTTTAGCTGCTCTGTGGTATGTGGGATCTTCCTGGATCAGGGATCGAACCTGGGTCTCCCGCATTGGCAGACGGGTTCTTATCCACTGAGCCACAAGGAAAGCCCCCTCCTTCATTCTAGAGGTCTCTTCCAGCTCTACCTGGATACACACTCCAGTGTGCTGAGTGACCTTGCATGCATGATCAGTCGCTCAGTCGTGTCTGACTCTGCAATCCCCAGAGGGGTCAACCAGCCTCTGTCCATGGGATTTTCCCAGCAAGAATACTGGAGTGGGTTACCATTTCCTCCTCCAGGAATCTTCCACGACCCAGGATCTCCTGTATCTCCTACACTGGCATGCAGATTCTTTATCCTGAGCCATCAGGGAATTCCTGCATTATATGCCAGTACCTTTCAAAATCTGGGACTCACACACCTAGCCCTTTAGAGGATTTTCACAGCGTTTCTAGTGTTTGCTGGTCTGCTCCTTTCTGGTCCTGGATCTCCCCCTCCCTACCTTGGGTGCTGACTGAGTCTGTCCCAATCCCAATATATAGCTCATTTCTAACTGTTAGGTTTATGGACTATTAAAGGGTTAATACGGCAATTGCAAACTCCCTGGCCCTAAAGGGTCAGCATCATAGGGCTGGTTGCTGATCTGCTGGTGCCTGGGAGTCTCTCAAGGCTGGCGATAAGGAGTTCCCTCTGGCCATAAAGATTCTCCACTACATCTAGAAAGTAACAAGAACTGCACACACCCATGCCCACAGACAACTCAAGGACAACAGACTCATCACTAATTTCCCGCTCAGTTTAGACAAAGACTTCGTTTCTGCGCCTACTCTGAAGAATACCCCTTCCCTTTTTTCTTCTCCCCTTTCCTCCCTAATAAAACCTCCTTGTCCCATCTCTGGAGTGTGATTTCCCTGGCCCATCTCTCGGACCTGTGGATCTCGCCCGGGAACTCTTCCCAAATAAACTCCTTCCCTAATAGCTTGCGGTCCGTCGTGTCTTTGCGATTCTTACACTAACTTCCACCAGACCCCCCTGCTCTGCCATCCACCTGTTCCACTGCTTCAATAAACCCCACTGCCAAACCTGGGTCCCATAGATGTAGCCCCTCTGACTCCACACCTGGATTTCCCAGCTGTTCCCTCTGGAACCAGCCTCTGCGACCAGACCCACTTCCTCAGCTCCAACCCTGCCTGGTGCCCACGCTCTCCTCCCAGGGGTGGAGCCTGTGCTGCCAGGACCCCAGCAGGCTGATTTCTGAGCTCCCCCACTCCAAGCAGAAATAAGCACTTCCTTCCCAAAAGGCCTTATTCATCATGCCCCACACCAAGCCCAGAAGCCCAGAAAAGAGAGAGCGAATGCAGACAGGGATGCCACGAGCCCTAGTGGCCCTGGATTTCATTTAGTTTCATCCATTCATCCATTTCTCATATTTAACAAATATTTATTGACCAACCTCTACATGCCAGACACTGGAAAATTGCACTAAAAGGGAGCGAGTCATTACACACAGAATCTAGTGCAGGGAGGAGACTGTGGATAGCTTTACAAGGCACCACCCACCAATTACCTCTGTGATTTCAATAGATGCTAGAGGGAGAATGTACAGCCCTAGTCCACAGCATACAGAGAGACCAGTGACTAGGCTTCCGTTTTTTACCACTGACATTACAAGGAGATTTTTAGCTAATCTTCTTTCTGATTCAAAAATTCTTTGGCGTTATTTCCAGTTGTTCTTAACTTCAGTACAAGCCACACGTTTATGATTCAAATAAAAATGAAAAGCAAACTCCAACCTTCTGAATTACCACCATCAGCTTTATTAATAGCTTTCAGCTCCTTGGAAAGAAATATGAAAAAAACAGAAGAGAACTCTCTGGATAGATAAAGGCCAAGTATTGTTTGATGACTGTAGTTCACATTACAGAGGGGAGCAGAGAGCTGGGAGGCAGACGGAAGGCGCCTTTGGGATTTCACAGGCTGGAGACCCCACGCATTTTTCTAATTCAAATAGCAGAAGCCTCAGAGGCTCTTAATGCAAGGTGGTTTTTAAGTGTTTCCAAGCTTCCTGAGAAAGATAAAACTGCCTTCTTCATCAAAATTATTCGACTGTGGCATTATTTCTTAGCAGGGGATGGAAGGCGATGGCATTTCTCCCATAGCCGACCTCACCCTCCCGTGCTGACCCTCTTTTCTCCCAGAGTGATTTGCACATGGCTAGAGCCACCCTGCCCTCACTCCCCATTCTTTTCCAGGCCCCTATCCATGCTGTCTTCCCATAACCTTTCCCAAAGCTTCAAATCCCATGCCACACTACAGCCACTTGCCGCCCCTCCACCCTGGCTCCACAATCACGTCATGCAATGAGACCTTCCTTGGACAGATGACAAAATCTCTCTGTGCCTTGGTTTCCTCATCAGGAAAATGAAGAGAGCAATAACATCAACTTGAGAGCATTTTGGGAGAATTTACTGAGTGAGTATATCGAAGACCTATGGGCATTGCTGGCAGGTCTGAATCACTAACAATATAAGAATTAGCTATTGTCTGTCATAATCACAGTAGTAGAACATGCTTTGTAGGATTAATGGGAAGACGAAATGGGGGAATGATTGGGATGACGCACTGTATACCCCAAGGGTTAATGGGAGTTTCAGAACTCGAGGTCAGTGAGCAGGTGTCTTAGGAGCGAAGGAGGGAGGGAACAGAAAGAATAAAAACTGTAGTCAGAGATGGGTCCTCAAGGATACAGACTTCTGTGTTTGTGTTTATCACGGTGGTATCCCCAAGCACAGTGTAGGGTCTGGCATTGAGTTGATACCCAAGGAAAGAAGGGAGGGAGGGAACGAAATTAGGGTGGGAGGGAGATGAAGAGAGGAAAGCCGCCCATACGGTTGAGGAATGGGAGCTCAGTACCTGAGGCTGATGAAGGTGAAGATCACGGATCAGAGGTCAGTGATAAACAAGGCGCTTCCCAGGTGGCTCGGTGGTAAAGAACCCACCTGCAAAGCAGGAGCTGCAGAAAACACAGCTTTGATTCTTGAATGGGGAAGATCCCCTGGAGAAGGGTATGGCAACCCCCTCCAGTATTCTTGCCTGGAGAATTCCATGGACAGAGGAGCCTGACGGGCTACAGTCCATGGGTTCTCAAAGAGTTGGACACATCTGAAGTGACTTATCACACACAATGATGCACAAGAGGAAGTACTAGAAGTGCCATCCTCATAGGCATTAGGTCCTTCCTGACAATGGTAGGGAGAGATGTGGCTAGGAGAGCTGTAAATCAGGATCTGCGGGAAGGTGGAAGAGGGGCCAGGAGGCTGAGAATGTCAGCCCCGAGGAAGGATGGAGGGCGGCAGTGCTGGAGAGGCCATGAGTCTCAGCAGGAGGGCTTCTGCATCAAGATGAGGGAGCAATAACGGAACAGCTGAAGCCAGAAGAACGTTCTACAGCACGTAGTGACATGCACGGCCCTCGTGGGGGTGACAGGTGAAGGGGCCTCTTCAGGGAATAGACCCCACCACCACCCCTGAGAGACAGGAGGCAGGGAGGAAGGAATGTGTGTGTTCCAGCATCATGTTTAGACCTCGATCGCAGGCAGTATACAGGAGCACATAAGCTCGCTTCTGCTTTATATTGCCCATACTTTATTTTAACAAGCTTCTATTCCCACTTGACAGCAACAAAATTGAACTTAGTCCACTTCAGCCCACATAGCCCTTTCTAGGCATTTTTCCAGTCACTTCTGTTTCAAGATGTAGCCTTATTTCATGTATGTATCAATCCCTTAATATAGATATTATTCTTATCATCAGTAAATAGAATGTAATCTGTAGGAAGGCAGGGGCGAGAACTGACGTGTTTACCCTTGTATGCATGGCACCTAAAATACTCCCTGGCTCATTGCTTAATAAATATTTGTTGAGTGGATAATTCTCGAGCTCAGTGCTTCTTGCCTGATACACACTCTGCCCCAGGGAGGGGTCCCCATGCTGCCTCCACCTCCATGGCAATGGGTGAGAGACCTCACTGGGTACACCCAGCCGTTCCATCTATTTCAGGGATTGTTCCACATTTCCCCAGTCCTCCAGCAGGGTGCTTTGTGCAGCCTCCTTCGATGGACAGAGGAGCCTGACGGGAAGATCCCTGGAGAAGGGTATGGCAACCCCCTCCAGTATTCTTGCCTGGAGAATTCCATGGACAGAGGAGCCTGACGGGCTACAGTCCATGGGTTCTCAAAGAGTTGGACACATCTGAAGTGACTTATCACACACAATGATGCACAAGAGGAAGTACTAGAAGTGCCATCCTCATAGGCATTAGGTCCTTCCTGACAATGGTAGGGAGAGATGTGGCTAGGAGAGCTGTAAATCAGGATCTGCGGGAAGGTGGAAGAGGGGCCAGGAGGCTGAGAATGTCAGCCCCGAGGAAGGATGGAGGGCGGCAGTGCTGGAGAGGCCATGAGTCTCAGCAGGAGGGCTTCTGCATCAAGATGAGGGAGCAATAACGGAACAGCTGAAGCCAGAAGAACGTTCTACAGCACGTAGTGACATGCACGGCCCTCGTGGGGGTGACAGGTGAAGGGGCCTCTTCAGGGAATAGACCCCACCACCACCCCTGAGAGACAGGAGGCAGGGAGGAAGGAATGTGTGTGTTCCAGCATCATGTTTAGACCTCGATCGCAGGCAGTATACAGGAGCACATAAGCTCGCTTCTGCTTTATATTGCCCATACTTTATTTTAACAAGCTTCTATTCCCACTTGACAGCAACAAAATTGAACTTAGTCCACTTCAGCCCACATAGCCCTTTCTAGGCATTTTTCCAGTCACTTCTGTTTCAAGATGTAGCCTTATTTCATGTATGTATCAATCCCTTAATATAGATATTATTCTTATCATCAGTAAATAGAATGTAATCTGTAGGAAGGCAGGGGCGAGAACTGACGTGTTTACCCTTGTATGCATGGCACCTAAAATACTCCCTGGCTCATTGCTTAATAAATATTTGTTGAGTGGATAATTCTCAAGCTCAGTGCTTCTTGCCTGATACACACTCTGCCCCAGGGAGGGGTCCCCATGCTGCCTCCACCTCCATGGCAATGGGTGAGAGACCTCACTGGGTACACCCAGCCGTTCCATCTATTTCAGGGATTGTTCCACATTTCCCCAGTCCTCCAGCAGGGTGCTTTGTGCAGCCTCCTGCCAGGGGTACCCCTACCATAGAGCATCTTTCCTTTCTCAAAACCAGTTGTTCCCTCCACCAGCAAGTGCCCTGGGGTGCTAAGCTAGCCCTGGCCCCACTTAATCCCATGCCTCACGTCAGGCCCTGACAGGCTGTATCCGTTAGCTCTTGCCACAACCAAGCTGTGTAACAAACTACCCCAAATCTGTGGCTCACTGCAATAAGCAGTTAATATCACATGGAAAGGTCTGTGGACCATCTGGAAAGCTCTGTCCCAGGCTTCAGGTCTTTGGGATGGATGGCAATGTCATCCAGTAAAGAGTGTGGAGACCGGAGGTTAAAGTACGGGAACAGCAGTGCACTCTGCCATGGCAGCCCTGCCCCCATGTGCTGGGAGCCCTGCGTGCTGACCTCTCAGCCGTCCCCTTCACTGTCACTTTATGCCAGCTCACTCGGGGTCTCTGCCTGAGCCACCATTCCACTTCCTTTCCAGACAGGAAGCAGGTATCACAGCAGGCTTTGGAATCTCTACTCTTCATAGGGTCACAGCACCTCCAATGCTTTCCCTCTTAAAGTGGGAAAGTGGAATAGGGTGTCCTCTCTCAAAAGTGTCCCTTTGGGAAAGGAAATCGCCCCTTCTCATCTTCAACTTGTTATTTGAGAGACAATAGGACACAAATCAGCTATTCTTACCCACCAGAGAGTCTCCTTTGGGATGAGTCTTGGGTAATGTGGCATTTTTGCTTTAAGTGATCTGAGTGAAAATAGAGAAAAAAGCACAATTCATAGTTCCAATTTTCCAAGCGATAATCTGTAGGAAGGCAGGGGCGAGAACTGACGTGTTTACCCTTGTATGCATGGCACCTAAAATACTCCCTGGCTCATTGCTTAATAAATATTTGTTGAGTGGATAATTCTCAAGCTCAGTGCTTCTTGCCTGATACACACTCTGCCCCAGGGAGGGGTCCCCATGCTGCCTCCACCTCCATGGCAATGGGTGAGAGACCTCACTGGGTACACCCAGCCGTTCCATCTATTTCAGGGATTGTTCCACATTTCCCCAGTCCTCCAGCAGGGTGCTTTGTGCAGCCTCCTGCCAGGGGTACCCCTACCATAGAGCATCTTTCCTTTCTCAAAACCAGTTGTTCCCTCCACCAGCAAGTGCCCTGGGGTGCTAAGCTAGCCCTGGCCCCACTTAATCCCATGCCTCACGTCAGGCCCTGACAGGCTGTATCCGTTAGCTCTTGCCACAACCAAGCTGTGTAACAAACTACCCCAAATCTGTGGCTCACTGCAATAAGCAGTTAATATCACATGGAAAGGTCTGTGGACCATCTGGAAAGCTCTGTCCCAGGCTTCAGGTCTTTGGGATGGATGGCAATGTCATCCAGTAAAGAGTGTGGAGACCGGAGGTTAAAGTACGGGAACAGCAGTGCACTCTGCCATGGCAGCCCTGCCCCCATGTGCTGGGAGCCCTGCGTGCTGACCTCTCAGCCGTCCCCTTCACTGTCACTTTATGCCAGCTCACTCGGGGTCTCTGCCTGAGCCACCATTCCACTTCCTTTCCAGACAGGAAGCAGGTATCACAGCAGGCTTTGGAATCTCTACTCTTCATAGGGTCACAGCACCTCCAATGCTTTCCCTCTTAAAGTGGGAAAGTGGAATAGGGTGTCCTCTCTCAAAAGTGTCCCTTTGGGAAAGGAAATCGCCCCTTCTCATCTTCAACTTGTTATTTGAGAGACAATAGGACACAAATCAGCTATTCTTACCCACCAGAGAGTCTCCTTTGGGATGAGTCTTGGGTAATGTGGCATTTTTGCTTTAAGTGATCTGAGTGAAAATAGAGAAAAAAGCACAATTCATAGTTCCAATTTTTGCCACAAGGAAATACTAGATATTCTGCTACTGTGTATTGGAAACAGCACCTTCAGAGGATGGCAAAAGGAAACACAGATGGAAGAATAGAGATGAAAACATTGGGGCAGGGCGGAGAGGAATACAATGCCCTGTCACAGGGATTACCAGGGGTTTAAATAAGAAAATATGGGTGTTTGATAAATATTCATTTGATTCTACTAAATTTTTAATTTGCTCCACCTCCACTACAAAGAACTCTAGCCAGAAATACCACTGAGTGACTTTATAGAAAAGTATTAATACCAGCAGGGAATGTGGTCTGAGAATGGTAATGTGCCAGTGTATGGGAGGAATTTAGCAAAAGGAAAAAAAAAAAAGCATTATTTACCTTAAATTTCTGTAAGTGCCAACCTGGCCCAGGCACAATTTTTTAAGTGGCACACATACGTACAAAAACCCTGTTATTATCCAAAGCAAATAAATGTACTAAGCAGATTTCTCACTGAAAGAAAATAATGGCGTGAAACAAAGAAAAGGTAATAATGCCTAGAAATTGTGGTTAACAAAAGCACAAAGCTGGCCAACTTTTGCTCTTTAATTTGTATATTAAAATTATTACAAGGCATGTGCATTAGGTGGCCTGTAGGTGTAAATAGCATTTTATCCACTATAGGAAAAATAAAAGCTTTAACCCACAGGCAATATTTCCTACCACTAGAGCTAAGTCCACTGAGTGGGTGATGCCATCCAACCATCTCATCCTCTATTGTTCCCTTCTCCTTCTGCCCTCTGCTTTTCCCAACATCAGGGTCTTTTCCAATGATTCAATGGATGTGAGTTTGAGCAAGCTCTGGGAGATGGTAAAGGACCAGGAAGCCTGGCATACTCCAATCCATGGGGTTGCAAAGAGTCCTCTGTTTTCTTCTTCTTCTTCCTCTTCTTTTTCTTTTCCTTCTTCTTCTTTCCCTCATAATTTGTTTGTAAACTATTTTTAACTGTATTCACTAGTCTACTTGGGTTTCCATCACAAAATGTCATAGACCAGGCAGGTCTGGCTCAGTCTCTTGAGGGGCCACTGCTCCTTTCTCCTGGGTCCTGACGTGCACAAGGTTTTGTTTGTGCCCTCCAAGAGTTTCTGTTTCCCTCCGTCCTGTGGAAGTTCTGTCATCAAGTCCCTCTTCAAAGACAGATTCCCTGGTGATTTCCTCTGCCGGGGCCCCAGGTTGGAAAGTTGGGTGTGGGGCCTAGAAGCTTTGCCACAGTGGGAGAACTTCTTTGGTATTATTGTTCTCCAGCTCATGGGCTGCCCACTCGGTGGGTATGGGATTTGATTTTAACATGATTGTGTCTCTCCTACCATCTCATTGCAACTTCTCCTTTGTCTTTGCATGTGGGGTATCCTCTTTTGGTGGGTTCCAACTCCCTTTTGTCGATGGTTGTTCAACAGCTAGTTGGGATTTTGGCATTCTCTCAGGAGAAGGCGAGTGCATGACCTTCTACTCCGCCATCTTGAAAAGATGAACTTAAGCAACAGAAATTTATTGTCTCACAGTCGTGGAGGCTGAAAGTCCCAGATCCAGATCCTGGCTAAGTTCACTTTCTGGCGAGGGCTCTCTTCCTGGCTTGAAGACGGTTGCTTTTTCCCTGAGTCAGAGCCTCATCTTTGTCTGCATGGATAAATAATCTCTTCCTCTTCTTGTAAGTCACCAATCTTATTGTATCAGGTTGCCACCCTTACAACTTCATCCAACCTTAATGGCCCCCTTAAAGCCCTGGGGGCAGAGGAGTTGGACATTTTACACCCAGTGGTCAACTCCTGGCTACTAGTTGCAGGGAGCGGGGGTGGGACAGACTCCCAGGCAGGTCTGCTGTCCACGTAATCAAGAAGGTTCTGACATCCAAGGACAGTCCTCTAGGGGACAGGGGCAGGTGTGAGTTGTAGCAGCAAAGCCCACAGTGATCAGAGGATGGGCACACAGAGCTGGAAAGAGGGTCTGAGAGATAGGGCCAGGCTCCAACTCTGTCCTTTCCACTACCTGGCACTGTTTTGTGAGAATCAAGTTAAATGGCAGCAAAGACATCAGCATCTTTTTCTCATCGTCTTACCTAGGAGTGTAATCATACAGATAACCACTTGCATGACTCTTACTATAAGCCTGACATTGTTCTAAGCATATTAACTTATATAGTTCTCACCCTCAACCCATTATTATGCCCATTTTAAAGATGTGAAAACAGAGGTATAAGGAGTAACTTGCCCAAGGTCATGCCACCAATGAATAACAGAATGTGTATTTATGCCTTGAAAATAGCTGTCATCAAGTCCTCTTCAAAGACAGATTCCCTGGTGATTTCTCTGCCGGGCCCCAGGTTGAAAAGTTGGGTGTGGGGCCTAGAAGCTTTGCCACAGTGGGAGAACTTCTTTGGTATTATTGTTCTCCAGCTCATGGGCTGCCCACTCGGTGGGTATGGGATTTGATTTTAACATGATTGTGTCTCTCCTACCATCTCATTGCAACTTCTCCTTTGTCTTTGCATGTGGGGTATCCTCTTTTGGTGGGTTCCAACTCCCTTTTGTCGATGGTTGTTCAACAGCTAGTTGGGATTTTGGCATTCTCTCAGGAGAAGGCGAGTGCATGACCTTCTACTCCGCCATCTTGAAAAGATGAACTTAAGCAACAGAAATTTATTGTCTCACAGTCGTGGAGGCTGAAAGTCCCAGATCCAGATCCTGGCTAAGTTCACTTTCTGGCGAGGGCTCTCTTCCTGGCTTGAAGACGGTTGCTTTTTCCCTGAGTCAGAGCCTCATCTTTGTCTGCATGGATAAATAATCTCTCTTCCTCTTCTTGTAAGTCACCAATCTTATTGTATCAGGTTGCCACCCTTACAACTTCATCCAACCTTAATGGCCCCCTTAAAGCCCTGGGGGCAGAGGAGTTGGACATTTTACACCCAGTGGTCAACTCCTGGCTACTAGTTGCAGGGAGCGGGGGTGGGACAGACTCCCAGGCAGGTCTGCTGTCCACGTAATCAAGAAGGTTCTGACATCCAAGGACAGTCCTCTAGGGGACAGGGGCAGGTGTGAGTTGTAGCAGCAAAGCCCACAGTGATCAGAGGATGGGCACACAGAGCTGGAAAGAGGGTCTGAGAGATAGGGCCAGGCTCCAACTCTGTCCTTTCCACTACCTGGCACTGTTTTGTGAGAATCAAGTTAAATGGCAGCAAAGACATCAGCATCTTTTTCTCATCGTCTTACCTAGGGAGTGTAATCATACAGATAACCACTTGCATGACTCTTACTATAAGCCTGACATTGTTCTAAGCATATTAACTTATATAGTTCTCACCCTCAACCCATTATTATGCCCATTTTAAAGATGTGAAAACAGAGGTATAAGGAGTAACTTGCCCAAGGTCATGCCACCAATGAATAACAGAATGTGTATTTATGCCTTGAAAATAGGTCCAGAATACTTTGCTCAAACACTATGCTACACTGCGTTTGCCCAAGTCCCTGTTTTCTCATGCTTTAACCCAAGAGCTATTGGCCATGCGTGATTCTAAAAAACGAGTTAAAACCTTAAGGTGAAATAAAATGTATAACGACAGACTTTCCAAGTGGCATAGTGGATAAGAGTCCACCTGCCAATGCAGGGAACACAGGTTCAGTGCCTGGTCAGGGAAGATTCCACATGCCGTGGAGCAACTAAGCCCAAGTGCCACAGCTACTGAAACCCGGCACCTAGAGACTGTGCTCCTCGACAAGAGAAGCCACCACAAAGAAGAGCCCGCACACTGCAACAGAGAGTGGCCCCTGCTCTCCACAGCTAGAGAAAGAACCAGCACAGCCACAGATAAATACATTAATTAGAAAAAGATAATGCCACCTCTCAGTCGCACTAGCCAACCTTCAAGTGCTCCATAGTCTCGTACAGCTAGTGTTCGCAGAGTCACACACAGGATATTTCCAATAGAAAGGTCCACTGCATAGAATTAGAGAGAATAGAATCCTGGAGAGAGGGACTACAGGGATTAAGACCCTGGGATCTGAAATAAGGCAGATGTGGTTCCTACCCTAGCTTTGGCACTAGTCACTGTGTACTGTTGGGCAAGCCTCAGTGTCATGCCCCTTGGAAATGGGCAGAGTAATAGCATTTCTCTTTCTTGTGCTTATTGTGAGAGGAGTGGCTCAGAGGGTAAAGACTCCGCCTGCAATGCAGGAGATCTGGGTTCAATCCCTGGGTCAGGAAAAGGAAATGGCAACCCACTCCAGTATTCTTTCCTGGAGAAGAGGAGGCTGGTGGGCTACATTCCCTGGAGTCACAAAGAGTCAGACCCAACTGAACTGACACTTTCACTCGCATCTTGTGCTTTTTGGGAGAATAAAATGAACATGAGGCACCCACACAATCCCTGTCACAAAGTAATCCCTGAATAGACACTAGTTATTGTTCTTCCTGTTACTTCTATGTCTTATTGTTATTTTTAACTTAGAACCAGAGCAGAGCCACAGAAAAACTCCCACGGGCTTCTAGCAGAAGATGGGGTATTTATCCCCTTGAAATTTTTAAAGGTCCAGAATACTTTGCTCCAACACTATGCTACACTGCGTTTGCCCAAGTCCCTGTTTTCTCATGCTTTAACCCAAGAGCTATTGGCCATGCGTGATTCTAAAAAACGAGTTAAAACCTTAAGGTGAAATAAAATGTATAACGACAGACTTTCCAAGTGGCATAGTGGATAAGAGTCCACCTGCCAATGCAGGGAACACAGGTTCAGTGCCTGGTCAGGGAAGATTCCACATGCCGTGGAGCAACTAAGCCCAAGTGCCACAGCTACTGAAACCCGGCACCTAGAGACTGTGCTCCTCGACAAGAGAAGCCACCACAAAGAAGAGCCCGCACACTGCAACAGAGAGTGGCCCCTGCTCTCCACAGCTAGAGAAAGAACCAGCACAGCCACAGATAAATACATTAATTAGAAAAAGATAATGCCACCTCTCAGTCGCACTAGCCAACCTTCAAGTGCTCCATAGTCTCGTACAGCTAGTGTTCGCAGAGTCACACACAGGATATTTCCAATAGAAAGGTCCACTGCATAGAATTAGAGAGAATAGAATCCTGGAGAGAGGGACTACAGGGATTAAGACCCTGGGATCTGAAATAAGGCAGATGTGGTTCCTACCCTAGCTTTGGCACTAGTCACTGTGTACTGTTGGGCAAGCCTCAGTGTCATGCCCCTTGGAAATGGGCAGAGTAATAGCATTTCTCTTTCTTGTGCTTATTGTGAGAGGAGTGGCTCAGAGGGTAAAGACTCCGCCTGCAATGCAGGAGATCTGGGTTCAATCCCTGGGTCAGGAAAAGGAAATGGCAACCCACTCCAGTATTCTTTCCTGGAGAAGAGGAGGCTGGTGGGCTACATTCCCTGGAGTCACAAAGAGTCAGACCCAACTGAACTGACACTTTCACTCGCATCTTGTGCTTTTTGGGAGAATAAAATGAACATGAGGCACCCACACAATCCCTGTCACAAAGTAATCCCTGAATAGACACTAGTTATTGTTCTTCCTGTTACTTCTATGTCTTATTGTTATTTTTACTACTACTGTAGAACCAGAGCAGAGCCACAGAAGAACTCACACCACGGGCTTCCCCTGGTGGTCCAGTGGATAAGGACACCGCCTTGCAGTGCAAGGGGCGCCGGTTCCATCCCTGGCCTGGGAGGATCCCACATGCCGCGGAGCGGCTGGACTGATGTGTCCAATCACCGAGCCAGAGCTCTGGAGTGCATGCGCCCAGAGCTAGCGCTCTGCGGCAACAGACGCCACCGCGATGGGAGGCCCGCAGGAGCCAAAGAACAAAGACGGATGAAAATGGAGAAATGAAAGACCAATGGAAGTGGCCCGCCCGCTCCACTCCCTCCCCAACCCGAACCCCGCCCAAAATAAATAAATAAATCTTAAAAAAGAAAAAAAAGAACTCACACCAGAGGTGGAGAAACTGAGGTACAGAGAAGGATTTGGGCATGAAGGCAGAAAAGCCAGGATCAGACTCTCACTCTCTCCCTTCCCTACGCAGTCGTCTTTCCACCAGTCTGTGCTATAAAACAATTCCACAGCCATTTTAGCTCTTCAACTCCAGGCTTTGTCTACTGGGTTTAAATATTCCATCTCTGACCAACCGTGAAACCATGGAAACTGAATGGCAAATTGAAAAGGCGGCAAACAAATTAGCTTGCAAAGCCCCACAAATGATATAATCGCTCCCGTATTTAAGCTGCAGATATTCTCTGCATTTCGGCCAAGGCCTTTCTCAATTGCTTTTGTAAACCTACACTTGTGTGTTCCACAATCAGCATCAACCCACACAATATTGTCGCCAGAATCTACCACCATTCTCCCCAAAACCCCATTCGCAATGCAGGAGATCTGGGTTCAATCCCTGGGTCAGGAAAAGGAAATGGCAACCCACTCCAGTATTCTTTCCTGGAGAAGAGGAGGCTGGTGGGCTACATTCCCTGGAGTCACAAAGAGTCAGACCCAACTGAACTGACACTTTCACTCGCATCTTGTGCTTTTTGGGAGAATAAAATGAACATGAGGCACCCACACAATCCCTGTCACAAAGTAATCCCTGAATAGACACTAGTTATTGTTCTTCCTGTTACTTCTATGTCTTATTGTTATTTTTACTACTACTGTAGAACCAGAGCAGAGCCACAGAAGAACTCACACCACGGGCTTCCCCTGGTGGTCCAGTGGATAAGGACACCGCCTTGCAGTGCAAGGGGCGCCGGTTCCATCCCTGGCCTGGGAGGATCCCACATGCCGCGGAGCGGCTGGACTGATGTGTCCAATCACCGAGCCAGAGCTCTGGAGTGCATGCGCCCAGAGCTAGCGCTCTGCGGCAACAGACGCCACCGCGATGGGAGGCCCGCAGGAGCCAAAGAACAAAGACGGATGAAAATGGAGAAATGAAAGACCAATGGAAGTGGCCCGCCCGCTCCACTCCCTCCCCAACCCGAACCCCGCCCAAAATAAATAAATAAATCTTAAAAAAGAAAAAAAAGAACTCACACCAGAGGTGGAGAAACTGAGGTACAGAGAAGGATTTGGGCATGAAGGCAGAAAAGCCAGGATCAGACTCTCACTCTCTCCCTTCCCTACGCAGTCGTCTTTCCACCAGTCTGTGCTATAAAACAATTCCACAGCCATTTTAGCTCTTCAACTCCAGGCTTTGTCTACTGGGTTTAAATATTCCATCTCTGACCAACCGTGAAACCATGGAAACTGAATGGCAAATTGAAAAGGCGGCAAACAAATTAGCTTGCAAAGCCCCACAAATGATATAATCGCTCCCGTATTTAAGCTGCAGATATTCTCTGCATTTCGGCCAAGGCCTTTCTCAATTGCTTTTGTAAACCTACACTTGTGTGTTCCACAATCAGCATCAACCCACACAATATTGTCGCCAGAATCTACCACCATTCTCAGCCCCTCAGATTCAGAGCCAAACTCCAAGCGGTGAAGCTTCCACTGAAGGTAGATACCCTCCCACCTCCCATCCTCTACTAAAAGGCCAAACTGCAGGTTTTCCGTTTTGCGGCTTCCTATCTATTAGAAGCTCCAAGAATTAAAGAATTAAAAAAAAAAAAAAAGACAGGAGTGGTGCCTCATCAGTAGAAAAATAGAATGATTGTTTGGAATGGACCAGAGGGGAAATTATAATGAAACTAGCCAGATTCCAACAATGGCTCAATTCCTCACTCCTCATGGTATCCATATCTTCTACCATTTAGCTGAATGGCAGTGTTTCCCATATGCTAAAGTACAGTTCCACCGCCCTGTAGGACATTTTTTTTTTGATCAAAGGAATATTAGCAAACGTGATCCCGAGTCTTGAAATGCTCTTGTGTGACTGCTGCCTTTTGTGCCTCTCCTATGACCGTGAGGAGAACATACCTGCCTACCCTGGAGGAAACAGAAGAAAGTCCATTGGATCAGAGCTGTCTGAGTTTAGCTAATCCAGATCAGCCTAGATTCAAGCGGAGGACTCACTCTCACCCGGATGGTCCACAAAAGCATGAGCAAGTCGTTCTAATATCAATAGGGAACCCTTTATAGACCAGTCAGTGAGTAGCCAATCACAGAGGCATAAGCTGTAGTAATAAATGTGTGTTGTCTTAAGCCATGAATATGGTGATGATTTGTGACACAAGGATCTACCTGACACAGCACCCTTGAATCCTCTGTCCCTCACATCCTTTATCTAATCCATATGAGCTCCAAATAAGTCTACCCACTTTGTTTCTAATTTTTTTTTAAAGCATTTTTGGGGCAGGGGCGCTGGTTGGGGAAGGATAGGGGCGGGTGGACCACTTCTATTGGCCTTTCATTTATCTATTTTCATCCATCTTTGCTCTTTGGCCCGTGTGGGCCTCCCATCACAGTGGCCTCTTTGTCTCCCGTATTTAAGCTGCAGATATTCTCTGCATTTCGCCAAGGCCTTTCTCAATTGCTTTGTAAGCTCATTTTGTTCCACAATCAGCATCAACCCACACAATATTGTCGCCAGAATCTACCACCATTCTCAGCCCCTCAGATTCAGAGCCAAACTCCAAGCGGTGAAGCTTCCACTGAAGGTAGATACCCTCCCACCTCCCATCCTCTACTAAAAGGCCAAACTGCAGGTTTTCCGTTTTGCGGCTTCCTATCTATTAGAAGCTCCAAGAATTAAAGAATTAAAAAAAAAAAAAAAAGACAGGAGTGGTGCCTCATCAGTAGAAAAATAGAATGATTGTTTGGAATGGACCAGAGGGGAAATTATAATGAAACTAGCCAGATTCCAACAATGGCTCAATTCCTCACTCCTCATGGTATCCATATCTTCTACCATTTAGCTGAATGGCAGTGTTTCCCATATGCTAAAGTACAGTTCCACCGCCCTGTAGGACATTTTTTTTTTGATCAAAGGAATATTAGCAAACGTGATCCCGAGTCTTGAAATGCTCTTGTGTGACTGCTGCCTTTTGTGCCTCTCCTATGACCGTGAGGAGAACATACCTGCCTACCCTGGAGGAAACAGAAGAAAGTCCATTGGATCAGAGCTGTCTGAGTTTAGCTAATCCAGATCAGCCTAGATTCAAGCGGAGGACTCACTCTCACCCGGATGGTCCACAAAAGCATGAGCAAGTCGTTCTAATATCAATAGGGAACCCTTTATAGACCAGTCAGTGAGTAGCCAATCACAGAGGCATAAGCTGTAGTAATAAATGTGTGTTGTCTTAAGCCATGAATATGGTGATGATTTGTGACACAAGGATCTACCTGACACAGCACCCTTGAATCCTCTGTCCCTCACATCCTTTATCTAATCCATATGAGCTCCAAATAAGTCTACCCACTTTGTTTCTAATTTTTTTTTAAAGCATTTTTGGGGCAGGGGCGCTGGTTGGGGAAGGATAGGGGCGGGTGGACCACTTCTATTGGCCTTTCATTTATCTATTTTCATCCATCTTTGCTCTTTGGCCCGTGTGGGCCTCCCATCACAGTGGCCTCTGTTGTCACAGAGCACCAGCTCTGGGTGCATGCGCTCCAGAGCCCGCCCCAGCTCAGTAATTGGACACATCAGTCCAGCCTCTCCACGGCACGTGGGATCTTCCCAGGCCAGGGATCAAACCGGCGCCCCTTGTACTGCGAGGCGGTGTCCTTACCCACTGGACCACCAGGGAGGCCCTGTTTCTAATTCTGTAGCCTCCAGTTTAGCCCATTTCAATGCCATTTCTCTTGTAGACTGCTGTAATTGCCTGGTTCTCTCACCTACGCTCTTGCCTGCCTCCAATCCAGTTTCTACATACTTTTCCAAAATAAAATTGAATTTTATCTCCCTCAGCTCCCAGGTGGCCCTCATGGGAAAGAATCTGCCTGCCAGTGCAGGAGACACAGAGACCTGGGTCCGATCCCTGGGTCAGGAAGATCCCCAGAGTAAGAAATGGCAACCCACTCTAGTATTCTCGCCTAGAAAACTCCATAAACAAGAGGACCTGTCAGGCTATAGTCCATGGGGTCACAACTGAGCACACATCTACATCCAAGACATAGAGTAGGAATAAGCCATCTTAGAATAAAATCCCAGCCACTAGCCCTAAGGATCCAGGCCCTGATGACCTCTCTCAGTGCTGTTCCTATCCCTCTCCCTGAAGTCAGACCAATCTTCTTTTTTTGTTTTTTGAGCATGACAAGCTCTCTCCACCTTGAGGCCTTCGCACATACTGTTCCTTCTGCCTGAAATGCCTTTCTCCATGCTCTCCTCACAGCTAACTCTTTCTCTTTCTGGAATCTCATCTTAACCTCAACTTTATTTTCCTGCCCATAGTCCTAAAGGAAGGCTTCTTCTATTTTCTCCATCTCAAAGTAGTTATATCTTTCTGCTCTGGAATTATTGGAACTGAATGTTGTTGTATCTTTTTGTCTGCTTACTTGATTCCTTCACTCACTTATTACTTACTGAATTCCTATTCTGTGTCAGGGGAGATAGCTGTGAAGCAGACTCACCAGGTGCTTACCCTCATGAAGATTTCCTTCTCATGGGGGAGACAGACAATGAACAGTTAGTAAACTGTCCTTACACAGCTCGTCCTCCCTGGGTTTCTGGTCAACCAAGGGAGATGACATGGGCATCACTCATTTGACTTCTTGTGAGTGGCTGTGAGTGACATGCTGGGAGAAATAAGTATACACAGACACTAGAAGTTTTAGGTCAATCTCTTCTCTGCATCATTCAGTGTCCTCTTTTGTGATCTTACGCTCAGTCTACAGGACGCCTCCTCTCAACCCTCTCCCCCTCAACCAACCTTAATTTATCCATCTTCACTATTATTTACTCCAATTGCATAGGGCTTTTCTTACTACTATTGGAATGGACCCCAAAACCCAACGCACTGAACTGTGGGAGAGGAGTCCAGTCCAGCTGCCACTGTACTCTCTGCCCCTTCCTACCAATCCCCACCTGTGTTCTGGGCTCACCTCCCCTTGCGCTCAACAGAAATTTGCAGCTGCGCTGCAGGTTCCCTCTTATTTTTTGTCTATTTTGCCACACAGACATGATGATTTATATCAGTTCCCATAGATTCACTAACTTCCCACATTATATTTCTTCCTGCAAAACTTGATAACATTCCCTTCTCCAATGCTATAAATTTACCTTCTGGTAAATACTACTGCACTCAAGACAGATAATGTAATTTTCAATCATGATAAGTGAGATGGAGAAGAAAGCGCAGGGAAGAAAATACAGCTCACTGGGTTGGATGGATGCTTCAGTGCATCCTTAATAAGTATTCGTGAATTAATAAATTGATAAAATCATTAAGTTACTATGAATAAATTGAGGGACCTGCAGGCCTCTCATAAGTGTTATATCTTTCTGCTCTGGAATTTTCTTCATCTTTAACCTCAACTTTATTTTCCTGCCCATAGTCCTAAAGGAAGGCTTCTTCTATTTTCTCCATCTCAAAGTAGTTATATCTTTCTGCTCTGGAATTATTGGAACTGAATGTTGTTGTATCTTTTTGTCTGCTTACTTGATTCCTTCACTCACTTATTACTTACTGAATTCCTATTCTGTGTCAGGGGAGATAGCTGTGAAGCAGACTCACCAGGTGCTTACCCTCATGAAGATTTCCTTCTCATGGGGGAGACAGACAATGAACAGTTAGTAAACTGTCCTTACACAGCTCGTCCTCCCTGGGTTTCTGGTCAACCAAGGGAGATGACATGGGCATCACTCATTTGACTTCTTGTGAGTGGCTGTGAGTGACATGCTGGGAGAAATAAGTATACACAGACACTAGAAGTTTTAGGTCAATCTCTTCTCTGCATCATTCAGTGTCCTCTTTTGTGATCTTACGCTCAGTCTACAGGACGCCTCCTCTCAACCCTCTCCCCCTCAACCAACCTTAATTTATCCATCTTCACTATTATTTACTCCAATTGCATAGGGCTTTTCTTACTACTATTGGAATGGACCCCAAAACCCAACGCACTGAACTGTGGGAGAGGAGTCCAGTCCAGCTGCCACTGTACTCTCTGCCCCTTCCTACCAATCCCCACCTGTGTTCTGGGCTCACCTCCCCTTGCGCTCAACAGAAATTTGCAGCTGCGCTGCAGGTTCCCTCTTATTTTTTGTCTATTTTGCCACACAGACATGATGATTTATATCAGTTCCCATAGATTCACTAACTTCCCACATTATATTTCTTCCTGCAAAACTTGATAACATTCCCTTCTCCAATGCTATAAATTTACCTTCTGGTAAATACTACTGCACTCAAGACAGATAATGTAATTTTCAATCATGATAAGTGAGATGGAGAAGAAAGCGCAGGGAAGAAAATACAGCTCACTGGGTTGGATGGATGCTTCAGTGCATCCTTAATAAGTATTCGTGAATTAATAAATTGATAAAATCATTAAGTTACTATGAATAAATTGAGGGACCTGCAGGCTTCCTCCTGCTCCCCTGATCAAGCCTGCCCCACCCCTCCATTTTCTCTCTTCTCCTAGGAGTTGGACTGAATTAACTGGGTGACGCTTCCTCCAGATTTGGTCCAAGTCGAGATCCAAAATATTAGGGTAACGACTAAGCTGTTGTCATGGAATAAAGAAGCCCCAAATTGTAGCCAATTAAATAAAATAACAACTTACTTTTTCCCCCACCTAACAATCAAAGATAAGTGGTCCAAGCTGACGGGGCAGCTCTGCTCCACAAAGTCATACCAGAGCCCGTGTTATTCCCATATTGTTGCCACAGGAGCACCTGGGATGTCATATCCCCCTCTGTGACCACAGCTGGATCATTACCGTGCCCAGGGACTCCTGCTCTTCCTAAAAAGTTCAGCTCAAATGATCCCATCACCATTCAGCCATTCAGAGCCATTTGGGCTGAGAGCTGGAGGGAATGCTGAGCCCCTGCCCTTTGAAAAGTTCACCAGGAGCTCCTACAGGTAAAGGCGACAAGCTGGGCAAGCATGTACTAAGAGCAGGTGCAAGGAAAGTCAACTCACAGAACAAGCTGAGACAAAAGACACATTTCATGCAAGTAAGTGGACCCCAAATTCCTGTTTCTGTAGTCTATCAGAATGTCTCTCTTGCTGTGCAAAAGTCTCTACTATTAAACAGTGTTTCTCCCCCAAGATGGATCCCTTCTATTTTTTTTTAAAGTTTATTGAGCAAGTATTATGCATCACACCCCACGCATGATTATACTTCTGCCTCGCTACAAAAGGAAAAAATGGGGAAGATTTTATGTGCAGAAGAAGTGAGGAAATGGCCCAGTTCCGCACAGTCAGCAAATGGCAAAGCTTGGACTCAGACCCAAATCCATCTGGTTCTGATTCATGTCCTTTCCCACTAAAACAATTCTGCCAACCCAGAAATTGTGCTTAATGAGCTCAGGAAACCAGTATCTTTATTCAACTTTGCAGAATTCAAATAAGGTAATTCCACCATATTTCACAAAAATATGTATAATGTATATTCCATTGATTGTCTCACACTTGAGTTTGCTTCCCATAATCTTTCTTTAAGATATACATTTTCTGGTCTGTGTGGGCAAAAGATAAACAGATAGAAATGTGTTTTCCTAGAATCGAAAAAAAATTATGATGTCTTTAAGATTTTTTATATATTATTTTTTAAAGGAAGTACAGGTAATTTACAGTATAGTGTTAGTTTCGGGTGTCAGGATTCATTGCACATGCATTTAGATTCAAAGACTGATACACACATAATAGAGTCAGACTTTGATCTGATCAAAATGATCAGCTAAGTCATCTCTAGTTTGATTTCTAGAAGAAATCATATTTTCATGTCACAACATTCCATATGGAAGTAAATGTTTGTGAGCACTCCAACCCCTGAAGTAACTGAAGAGTTTAAAGCATTCTGTGTTCAAATCCCAGCTTCTCTGTGACAAGTGAAAATCCAATTTAGACTGAGAATGGGAGAGTTCTCACTCAAAAAGACCTTTGCAGAAGGAAAAATGCTTTGACTTGAGGATCTTCAAGCATCTCAAAATTAAAAAAGAAAGGCCTTTGATAAATCCTTTGGTGAGTTCAAGTGCATTGAGATCATCGATCACTCTTTCTAAATTAATTATTATATTAAGAAACTGACTGTGAGAACATAAGATACCCACCTTAAAAGCATTTTAAAGGGACAGTCAGGGGGAGCAACAATCTGCATGTTACCTAGTCTTCACTAAACATCAACTCCAGGACCCAAATAGACTCCCCAGTGGGCACTCTCCATTAAAAGTTCAGGTGTAGGTGAGACGAGGAAGAGCCTTTGGCTGTGCCAGGCTATGTCTGGACAACCTCAAGCCCAAGGAAGCAGTATGGAACTTGGAAAAGAACTCGGCTTTTGAGCCACATGAACATGATAGCCTTCCCTCCTGCTTACCAGCTGCAAACTTAATAAGGAAAAGGGACTTCCCAGGTGGCACAGTGATAAAGAATTCACCTGCCAATACAGGAGATGCAAGAGATGCAGGTTGATCCTTGGGTTGGGGAGAGCTCCTGGAGAAGGAAATGGCAACCCACTCCACTATTCTTGCCTGGAAACTTCTGTGGACAGAGGAGCCTAGTGGGCAGGTTGAGTCCTTGGGTTTTTGGGGGCAAGAGAGCTACCGATGAAGAGTGAGACACACTAGATAAATTCAGATTCCTAGAATCGAAAAAATTATGATGTCTTTAAGATTTTTTATATATTATTTTTTAAAGGAAGTACAGGTAATTTACAGTATAGTGTTAGTTTCGGGTGTCAGGATTCATTGCACATGCATTTAGATTCAAAGACTGATACACACATAATAGAGTCAGACTTTGATCTGATCAAAATGATCAGCTAAGTCATCTCTAGTTTGATTTCTAGAAGAAATCATATTTTCATGTCACAACATTCCATATGGAAGTAAATGTTTGTGAGCACTCCAACCCCTGAAGTAACTGAAGAGTTTAAAGCATTCTGTGTTCAAATCCCAGCTTCTCTGTGACAAGTGAAAATCCAATTTAGACTGAGAATGGGAGAGTTCTCACTCAAAAAGACCTTTGCAGAAGGAAAAATGCTTTGACTTGAGGATCTTCAAGCATCTCAAAATTAAAAAAGAAAGGCCTTTGATAAATCCTTTGGTGAGTTCAAGTGCATTGAGATCATCGATCACTCTTTCTAAATTAATTATTATATTAAGAAACTGACTGTGAGAACATAAGATACCCACCTTAAAAGCATTTTAAAGGGACAGTCAGGGGGAGCAACAATCTGCATGTTACCTAGTCTTCACTAAACATCAACTCCAGGACCCAAATAGACTCCCCAGTGGGCACTCTCCATTAAAAGTTCAGGTGTAGGTGAGACGAGGAAGAGCCTTTGGCTGTGCCAGGCTATGTCTGGACAACCTCAAGCCCAAGGAAGCAGTATGGAACTTGGAAAAGAACTCGGCTTTTGAGCCACATGAACATGATAGCCTTCCCTCCTGCTTACCAGCTGCAAACTTAATAAGGAAAAGGGACTTCCCAGGTGGCACAGTG
Source organism: Tragulus kanchil (assembly GCA_022376925.1). Classification (NCBI taxonomy): domain Eukaryota; kingdom Metazoa; phylum Chordata; class Mammalia; order Artiodactyla; family Tragulidae; genus Tragulus; species Tragulus kanchil. The sequence goes on along the minus strand of JAIOJX010000004.1, from coordinate 183,413,568 downwards.
ATAAAGAATTCACCTGCCAATACAGGAGATGCAAGAGATGCAGGTTGATCCTTGGGTTGGGGAGAGCTCCTGGAGAAGGAAATGGCAACCCACTCCACTATTCTTGCCTGGAAACTTCTGTGGACAGAGGAGCCTAGTGGGTTACAGTCCTTGGGGGTGCAAAGAACCAGACATGAGTGAGCACACACACCACCTCTCTGGGCCTCAATTTCAACTTCTCCGAAATGGGAGCTAAGAGACATACCAGTGGTACTGATATCCATGGATTACTATGAAGAATAAGCAATATGCTGCATACAAAATGCTTGTCACACTTCCTGACACATAGTAAGTGTTTAATAAGCGATGGTTGACACATTTCTCTTCAGTGGAGTGTACCTGTTTCCCCGAAACAAGCAGGCTTAGAAGTGGGGCTTTTATTAACTTTTTAATAAAGAAGATACGCATTTACAAGACCAGAGTCATTCTTTGAAAAACCATTCATTGATCATCTGCCTTGAGCTCAGTTCTAAAAGAGACAGAGATGAATAAGTCATGAACCTCTAAGAATAAGTCCCTGATGAGTATGTTTATGCAGGTAATATTGCATTTTGCCTTCTAAATTAAGTTTGTTTCTGCATGCTTAATTAGCGTCAGTTCTTCTATGTGCTTAGCAGTTGGTTCAATGGATTGTTAAGACTGTGGATAACTATGAGGCTTGCATTTAGAGATGGGACCTTTAGAAGGTAAATAAGGTTAAACGAGGTCATAAATGAGGGTTCCTGATTCAACAGGATTAGTGCTCTTTTAAGAAAAGACATCAGGACTTCCCCTGGTGGTCCAGTGGGTAAGGATACCGCCTTGCAGTGCAAGGGGCGCCAGTTCGATCCCTGGCCTAGGAAGATCCCACGTGCCGCGGAGCGGCTGGACCGATGTGTCGAATCACCGAGTCGGAGCTCTGGAGCGCATGCGCCCAGAGCCGGTGCTCTGCAAGAACAGAGGCCGCTGCTATGGGAGGCCCACAGGAGCCAAAGAACAAAGACGGATGAAAATAGAGAAATGAAAGACCAATAGAAGTGGCCCGCCCGCTCCCCTCCCTCCCTAACCCGACACCCCCCCCAAAATAAATAAATAAATAAATCTTTAAAAAAGAAAAGAAAAGACATCAGACCTTGCTCAGGCTTTCTCTCTCCCTCCCTCCCTCTCCCCTTTTCTCTCTCCCCCTCTCTTTTCCCCTCCCTCTCTCCCTCTCCCTCCCTCACCCCTCTTTCTCTTTCCAGGGTACGCAGAGGAAAATCCATGTGAATCCAAAGGGGTTGTTTGCAAGAAAAGATGCCTCACGGGAGACTGAACTACCACCATCTTGATCTTGCACTTCTAGGCTCCAAGTACTGTAAGACAATAGATCTCCGTGGTTTAAGCCCCCAAGTCTATAGTATTTTGTTATGGTGACCCCCAGTCCGCTAAGACACAGCTCCAACCGTGTGCTTCTTCTCTCACTGCCCAAACTCTCCCAGTGGAACTTCTTGCCTCCCACTCTCCAGAACACTCCTCCTCTGGACCCACTGTGTTCACTCCAGTCCCAGCAAATGCAAAGAAGACAGTTTCGAAATTCAAAGCAGCCTGCAGACTGCAGCCTCTTAGTTTAATGATCCTAATTTATCTCCAGCTTTATCAATAATAAATCAAACTAAGTGGAACTAAAACAACTTTCCCCGCGGCTGTGTCATGTTCTGTTGGAAAAGACGATCCCCTACAAAAGGCTGTGCTGATCACCAGCCACTGCGGTCTGCCATTGGAGAGCAGGTTTCTCAGAAAGGCGCTTGGTGGCTTCCCTCCATGTAAAAAGAGGCTTTCCATGTTTGCCTAGAGTTCACTGCACATGTAGCATGGGCCATCCATAGACCCTGATACATTCCATTACCTCATTTAATGTAAGGAATAGGAATGAGTGAGGTCTCTTTTTGCTGATTGGGAAACTAAGGCATAGCCATGTTTAGTGACTGCTCATAGTCACAGTGCTGGGGCACAAATCCAAACTTCCCCGGTCCCCAACCCCTTGCTTTGCTCTGCAGGTGCCAGCCTGGTGTCCTGGCAAAAGCTCAGGTTTGGAGTTAGACTTCTGAGCCCCCTTCTCTACCACTAATTCAGGGAAGTTACTGAACCACGCTGAGCTGCTGCCTCCTCTTTAGAAGGGGAAGCTTCTAGTGCTTACAGGGCCACCAGCTTACCCAGCAGGTTCTCTTGGTAGACGTACTCCAGAGAGGACCACACACGAAGAGTATAGGAACAGAGCCACCACTCCCTGTCCTCTACCCTCCACCTCCACCCAGAGACAAGTCATGGAGTAAATATCTCTTTCATCAGGTAGTAGGGAGATTTTGAATGAACAGCTGCAAAGCATATAGCAAAGTATTGATCACATGGTCAATAATCACAACTATTATCATGTATCCGTGAAGGTGTTTCTGTTGATATTCATGATGGAATAAGGATGGCATTGACTGTATGGCCCCCTGCTCAGGCAGTCAAATAATTGTAAATGATAGTCAACAGAGAAGCATGCTCCTGAAACCATGGCAACTTGAGGAAGGTGAGATCAAGGAGGCTGTAGACTCAATGGAGGTCACATGATATCATATTATAGCAGAATCAGGGTGAGGATCCAGGCATCTCAATACCCAGAACTGGTTCATCTGTCAACTTCCTTCCCAGCAATATAACAGGCTAGCCAGTGGTATCACACTCTGTCACTAAGTTTGGGGGTGACCTGATACACTGTAAAAACTAAATGATAAGGGCTTTCCTAGTGATCCAGGGGGTAGAGAGTCCACCTTGCAGTGTAAGGGGTACCAGTTCGATCCCTGGCACGGGAAGATCCCACATGCTGCAGAGTGGCTGGACACAGTGTGTCCAATTACGAGCCAGTGCTCCAGAGTGCATGCGCCCAGAGCCGGTGCTTTGCAATGAGAGAGGCTGCTGCAATGGGAGGCCCATTTTAAAGAATTAAGATGGACGAAAACATCCATAGACCCTGATACATTCCATTACCTCATTTAATGTAAGGAATAGGAATGAGTGAGGTCTCTTTTTGCTGATTGGGAAACTAAGGCATAGCCATGTTTAGTGACTGCTCATAGTCACAGTGCTGGGGCACAAATCCAAACTTCCCCGGTCCCCAACCCCTTGCTTTGCTCTGCAGGTGCCAGCCTGGTGTCCTGGCAAAAGCTCAGGTTTGGAGTTAGACTTCTGAGCCCCCTTCTCTACCACTAATTCAGGGAAGTTACTGAACCACGCTGAGCTGCTGCCTCCTCTTTAGAAGGGGAAGCTTCTAGTGCTTACAGGGCCACCAGCTTACCCAGCAGGTTCTCTTGGTAGACGTACTCCAGAGAGGACCACACACGAAGAGTATAGGAACAGAGCCACCACTCCCTGTCCTCTACCCTCCACCTCCACCCAGAGACAAGTCATGGAGTAAATATCTCTTTCATCAGGTAGTAGGGAGATTTTGAATGAACAGCTGCAAAGCATATAGCAAAGTATTGATCACATGGTCAATAATCACAACTATTATCATGTATCCGTGAAGGTGTTTCTGTTGATATTCATGATGGAATAAGGATGGCATTGACTGTATGGCCCCCTGCTCAGGCAGTCAAATAATTGTAAATGATAGTCAACAGAGAAGCATGCTCCTGAAACCATGGCAACTTGAGGAAGGTGAGATCAAGGAGGCTGTAGACTCAATGGAGGTCACATGATATCATATTATAGCAGAATCAGGGTGAGGATCCAGGCATCTCAATACCCAGAACTGGTTCATCTGTCAACTTCCTTCCCAGCAATATAACAGGCTAGCCAGTGGTATCACACTCTGTCACTAAGTTTGGGGGTGACCTGATACACTGTAAAAACTAAATGATAAGGGCTTTCCTAGTGATCCAGGGGGTAGAGAGTCCACCTTGCAGTGTAAGGGGTACCAGTTCGATCCCTGGCACGGGAAGATCCCACATGCTGCAGAGTGGCTGGACACAGTGTGTCCAATTACGAGCCAGTGCTCCAGAGTGCATGCGCCCAGAGCCGGTGCTTTGCAATGAGAGAGGCTGCTGCAATGGGAGGCCCATTTTAAAGAATTAAGATGGACGAAAACAAATAAAAGAAGGACCAATTTAAAAAAAAAAAAAAAAAGAGGCCAAAATTTAAAAAAGAAAAAAAAAACAAAACTAAATGATAAGATGTCCTTAGTCACTCAGTTGTGTCTGACTCTGCGACCCCATGGAGTATAGCCCGCCAGGCTCCTCTGTCCATGGGATTCTCGAGGCAAGAATAATGGAGGGGGTTGCCATGCCCTTCTCCAGGGGATCTTCCCAACCCAGAGATCAACCCAGGTCTCCCTCATTGCAGGCAGACTCTTTACCAGCTGAGCTACCAGGAAAGCCCAAATGATAATATGGTGCCCCAAATCATCAGGGTTCTAGGTTCTAAAGGAGATATCTGAACCAGAGTCTGCCAGCAAGGTAGACGGTCCTGCCACCTGTGCCTATATCCACAGCACCCCCCTCTCACATGGGACCCTTCATCTGGCTGGTCTGTCTAAAACTTCTGAAGTGGTGAGACATCTGTTTATTGTAATATCCAGTGCAACCCTGGGTCTGTTTTGTTTCCACCTCTCCCTCTTGCCATTCCGTATTATCACACAAACATACCAGGAAGGAAAAAATGGTCCATTTCTGCAAGTCGGCTCAGGGCAGGCTTGGCCGTTGGTGGTTTTGCAGCAAAGGCAGCTGCTGAGATTACTGGCTTCCATGGGGAACAGTAGGGTAGGATGCCTCTCAGACAAAGAAATAGTTGGGGGCCTGCTGTGGGAAGCAGCCCCATCCCCACCAATGTGAGGCTTTAGGAGTCAAAGAGCTTTTACAGCTGTGGGGAGAAGCGGCAGGAAAAGTCTTCCTCCCTACGTCACCTGCCAAATGCATCCCCTTCATGTCCTGTAACAGAAAACACTCAGACATTAAAATGTACAGTCTATATAACAAAGTCAGTGCCACCAAAGTTAAAAAGGCTAGGGCTTCCCTGGTGGTCCAGTGGGTAAGGACACCGCCTTGCAGTGCAAGGGACGCCAGTTCGATCCCTGGCCTGGGAAAATCCCATGTGCCGCGGAGTGGCTGGACGAATGTGTCCAACTACTGAGCCAGAGCTCTGGAGCGCATGCACCTAGAGCTGGTGCTGTGCTTCGGGAGAGGCTGCTGCGATGGAAGGCCCCCACACGTCAAAGAACAAAAATAAATGAAAGACCAATAGTAGTGGCCAAAAAAAAACAATAACCTAAAAAGGCTATAGACTTGGAGATGTTCATCAAACACGTGACTGACAAAGGCTAGTGTCCAGAATATATAAAGAATTTCTATGGGTCAATAACAGAAGACAAATATCTCAGAACAATGATGAATAAGGCCATCAAAAGACAATTCACAGATGGTTTCCACCTAAACGGCCAATAGACGTTTGACAAGGAGGTTAGCCTCACTAGAAGCCTGTACAGGTAAACAAGCAATTGTATCAACTTATCCCTACCAGGTAGGCAAGAATCATTACAGGGAGGAGCATAAATTGATGCCATTATTTTGGTGAGAAATATAGTAACACCTAGTCAATGCGAAGATACACATATCCTAAGACCCAGACATTTCACATCCCGGATCTAAAAAAATCAAATCTCTCACACATGTTCACAAAAGATATGCCCAAGAGGGCTCACTGTGGCCTTGTTTGGAACAGCAACAAATTAGAAACTACCTAGATATCCACTTACAGGGGAAAAGTAAGTGAATTATGGTATAATTATGCAATAGAAGTCTCTACCAGTCTTCAAATGACTAAATTAAATTTGCATGTATCATCATGAATAAAATATAATGTTGATATAAAAAAGCAAATTGTGAAAGGTTCATGCAACATTGTAAAACCCCAGAAGAATACCGGGTAAAAAGGCCCAGACAAAGAAATAGTTGGGGCCTGCTGTGGGAAGCAGCCCCATCCCCACCAATGTGAGGCTTTAGGAGTCAAAGAGCTTTTACAGCTGTGGGGAGAAGCGGCAGGAAAAGTCTTCCTCCCTACGTCACCTGCCAAATGCATCCCCTTCATGTCCTGTAACAGAAAACACTCAGACATTAAAATGTACAGTCTATATAACAAAGTCAGTGCCACCAAAGTTAAAAAGGCTAGGGCTTCCCTGGTGGTCCAGTGGGTAAGGACACCGCCTTGCAGTGCAAGGGACGCCAGTTCGATCCCTGGCCTGGGAAAATCCCATGTGCCGCGGAGTGGCTGGACGAATGTGTCCAACTACTGAGCCAGAGCTCTGGAGCGCATGCACCTAGAGCTGGTGCTGTGCTTCGGGAGAGGCTGCTGCGATGGAAGGCCCCCACACGTCAAAGAACAAAAATAAATGAAAGACCAATAGTAGTGGCCAAAAAAAAACAATAACCTAAAAAGGCTATAGACTTGGAGATGTTCATCAAACACGTGACTGACAAAGGCTAGTGTCCAGAATATATAAAGAATTTCTATGGGTCAATAACAGAAGACAAATATCTCAGAACAATGATGAATAAGGCCATCAAAAGACAATTCACAGATGGTTTCCACCTAAACGGCCAATAGACGTTTGACAAGGAGGTTAGCCTCACTAGAAGCCTGTACAGGTAAACAAGCAATTGTATCAACTTATCCCTACCAGGTAGGCAAGAATCATTACAGGGAGGAGCATAAATTGATGCCATTATTTTGGTGAGAAATATAGTAACACCTAGTCAATGCGAAGATACACATATCCTAAGACCCAGACATTTCACATCCCGGATCTAAAAAAATCAAATCTCTCACACATGTTCACAAAAGATATGCCCAAGAGGGCTCACTGTGGCCTTGTTTGGAACAGCAACAAATTAGAAACTACCTAGATATCCACTTACAGGGGGAAATGTAAGTGAATTATGGTATAATTATACAATAGAATTCTCTACCAGTCTTCAAATGAGTAAATTAAATTTGCATGTATCATCATGAATAAAATATAATGTTGATATAAAAAAGCAAATTGTAAAAGGTTCATGCAACATTGTAAAACCCCAGAAGAATACCGGGTACATGCTTAAAAGCGTAAAATCATGGCCCTGAAGACTACACACCAACATCAGAATAGGGTCACCTCTTGGAAAGTAGGAAGGGCAGGGACTGGGAGGCCTGGGGGGCCTCCAACAGTTATCTATTTTTTGTTAGTGTGGACCATTTTTAAAGACTTTATTGAATTTGTTGCATCATTGCTTATGCTTTCTGTTTTGAATTTTGGCCATTGAGGCATGTGGGCTCTTAGCTCCCTGACCAGGGATTAAACCCTCACTCCCTGCATTGGAAGGCAAAGTTTTAACCACTGGACCACCAGGGAAGTCTGTTCAACAGTATTAAAGCATTTTATTTCTTAAGAAGAGAAAGAATTGAGGGAAATAAAGCAAAATGCGGACATTCATTAAACAGGGTGCTGGCAAAGCAGATGTTTGTCATTTTAATCTCAATACTTTTCATTCATTCATTCATTCTATGAGTACTTATTGAGCATCTGCTGTATACTAGGCACTGTTTTAAATGGTGGGACCCTAGTTGTGAATGAAACTGAAGCCTAGATCATCTGGAGCTGATACTATTCAGAAGGGCAGTCAACAAATACATGAGTGAGATATACTAAATTGTTAGAAGCTGATAAGATTAGGGAGGAGAAAGTAAAGCAAGGCAGGGCAATACAATGTAGCGGTGTCTGGAAAAGAGGGAAACTAGAAGCCTGCTACAGGTAAACAAGCAATTGTATCAACTTATCCCTACCAGGTAGGCAAGAATCATTACAGGGAGGAGCATAAATTGATGCCATTATTTTGGTGAGAAATATAGTAACACCTAGTCAATGCGAAGATACACATATCCTAAGACCCAGACATTTCACATCCCGGATCTAAAAAAATCAAATCTCTCACACATGTTCACAAAAGATATGCCCAAGAGGGCTCACTGTGGCCTTGTTTGGAACAGCAACAAATTAGAAACTACCTAGATATCCACTTACAGGGGGAAATGTAAGTGAATTATGGTATAATTATACAATAGAATTCTCTACCAGTCTTCAAATGAGTAAATTAAATTTGCATGTATCATCATGAATAAAATATAATGTTGATATAAAAAAGCAAATTGTAAAAGGTTCATGCAACATTGTAAAACCCCAGAAGAATACCGGGTACATGCTTAAAAGCGTAAAATCATGGCCCTGAAGACTACACACCAACATCAGAATAGGGTCACCTCTTGGAAAGTAGGAAGGGGGCAGGGACTGGGAGGCCTGGGGGGCCTCCAACAGTTATCTATTTTTTGTTAGTGTGGACCATTTTTAAAGACTTTATTGAATTTGTTGCATCATTGCTTATGCTTTCTGTTTTGAATTTTGGCCATTGAGGCATGTGGGCTCTTAGCTCCCTGACCAGGGATTAAACCCTCACTCCCTGCATTGGAAGGCAAAGTTTTAACCACTGGACCACCAGGGAAGTCTGTTCAACAGTATTAAAGCATTTTATTTCTTAAGAAGAGAAAGAATTGAGGGAAATAAAGCAAAATGCGGACATTCATTAAACAGGGTGCTGGCAAAGCAGATGTTTGTCATTTTAATCTCAATACTTTTCATTCATTCATTCATTCTATGAGTACTTATTGAGCATCTGCTGTATACTAGGCACTGTTTTAAATGGTGGGACCCTAGTTGTGAATGAAACTGAAGCCTAGATCATCTGGAGCTGATACTATTCAGAAGGGCAGTCAACAAATACATGAGTGAGATATACTAAATTGTTAGAAGCTGATAAGATTAGGGAGGAGAAAGTAAAGCAAGGCAGGGCAATACAAGGTGTAGCGGTGTCTGGAAAAGAGGGCAGAGGTTATAAAGTAGGAAACCAGGAAGGGCTTGGATGAAAAGGAGATATAAGGGTCAAAACCAGCAGTGAGAAGAGAGTCACCATGGAAGAGAGGAAGAGGGGAGAGTGCCTGGCAGGGTCCCGGGGAAGGAGGAGGCAGGAGAGGAGGTCCAGAAGGTAAAAGGGCAAGATGTGGGGCACAAGTGCCTTTTAATGGCTCATGCTTTTTACACAGAAGGAAGAAATGGAAAGAAAGAGAGGACTTGCCAATATATCTGGCTGAATGTCAATGAAACTATGATTAGGAAACACAAATTTCAAAAGGGATAAATTGGAAGATTGAAATTGACATGTACACCCTAGTATAGATAAAATACATAACTACTAAGGACCTCCTGTAAAGCACAGTACTCTTGACAGTACTCTGTACTGACCTATACAGGAAAAGAATCTTAGGGAGAGTATATATATGCATATATAAAGCTGAGTCACTTTGCTGTACATCAGAAACTCACACAACATTGTAAATCAATTATACTCCAATAAAAATTTTTTTAAATGCCACATGCCATAGCTTGAACTGAACATAGCCACATAAACAAAATATAAATAAATATTTTTAAAAAACAGTGCCTCAGTGGATAAAGATTACCATTATTACTATTATTGTTATTTTATATTAACATGAAGAAACTCATCAGCTCCAATTCTGAGAATACATCTTAATCAGGACATCGAAATATTTATTAAGAACATTTAATACAGTTTTAAAACATGCCAGCAGTTTTATATGTTTGCAAGTCAAAATACCCTGATGTCAAAGATAAGGAAACCAAAACTCAGAAAGGTAAAGCAACCATCCCAAGGTCACACAGCTAGTCATGGTTGAACCAAGGCAACATGCATGGCTCCAGTCCAACCACTAAAATTCAACCTGACTTCATAAGGTCTTTGTTTCTCTCTGATACATAAATGTCATTTTGAATTTGATCCTTCTGTAAACAGAAGTGAGAGTACTGGATGCTTTTTCAGGCTCCTGTGGTAGAACCCATCTCACCTCTCACTGGGCTTCCCTGAGTCTTTTGTGCCTCCCCCCGTGATAGGTCTCACCATATCGCCCTTTAGCTGAAACTAGGATTCAGGTTAAAATCAAAGTATTGAGGCAGTCTCCCAGACTAATCCGAGGGCTACAGTACTGAATTGTCCTGTGGACAGGCTACGATGCACAGGTTGTGGATTTGCTGGGAATGCTACCCACTCTAGAGAAAAGGATGAGATGACATGAAGGCAATGTGTCTCAGGGTTTGAGAAGGCGAGTCTGGAGGTAGACTGCCAGGGTTCCCATCCAGGCTCTGGCCCTGGTTGCTGTGTAAATTTGGATGAATTTCTGGACCTTTCTGTGCCTCTGTTTCCTTATCTGTAAAAGTGAAAGTGTTAGCTGCTCAGTTGTGTCCAACTCTTTGTGACCCTACAAACTATAGCCCATCAGGCTCCTCTGTCCGTGGGATTCTCCAGACAAGCCTACTGGAGTGAGTTGCCATTTCCTTTTTATCTGTGAATCAGAGGCAATTTTTAAAAATCAGAGGTAATAACAGTACCTCTGCACAGCGTAGAGAGGATGAAACACATTTACACATGCAAAATTCCTAGAAGGATGCCCACTAAATACATCCTAGCTATTTGTGCCATGTTATACTTAAAAACTGACCCACTTAACTCCATAAAGACAGAACACAGATTCCTGATTGCCAGGCGCTGGTGGGAGGGGTTGATGAAAATGTTTTGGAACTGGATAGAGATGGTGATCATATAGCATTGTGAATGCATCAAATGTCACAGAAATGTTCACTACCAAAAGGCTAAGTTAATGTTTTATGAATTTCACCCCAATTTTTATAAAATCTGACCAACGGTGTACTCTCATTCCACTTCACGTATGGTCACATTTGTGTTTGTATTTCCTTACCTGTCGAAAATAATGATAGTAATATTCTGGCCATAGGTCACATGTGAGAGTTAAATTAGATGATAATGTAAATTACTGCCTGCACATAAAGCACATGGCACATAAAAATGCCGAAGGAATAACACTGGCTCTTTTTTGAGTTTAATGCTCAAAGCAGTGAGCACTTTGGAAGTTACCCTCTCTTCCTTCCCACGGGATAGGTTAACACATGCCACCTGTTGTTACTGAACTATCAAGCATTCGTAGATCATCTCATTGTAAGTATGGAACATTCTCCAAGATCAACATTCAGAGATTCATCTGGGAAATCCATTCTCTGAAAGTCAAAAAATTCTCACCTTGGCTGTTTTGGAATGAATATTTAGTTGCTTAGCAAATATTTGAAATAAACTTGTCAGTTATAATCAAACGTATTAGTAAATAAGATATTTCTGTCCACTTTTACTAAAATACCAGGAAACAGCTTCTATTCCCATACCGAAAGTTCACTAAAATACCAGGAAAAACCCATCCAGGCTCTGGTCCCTCAGGGTTTGAGAAGGCGAGTCTGGAGGTAGACCGCCAGGGTTCCCATCCAGGCTCTGGCCCTGGTTGCTGTGTAAATTTGGATGAATTTCTGGACCTTTCTGTGCCTCTGTTTCCTTATCTGTAAAAGTGAAAGTGTTAGCTGCTCAGTTGTGTCCAACTCTTTGTGACCCTACAAACTATAGCCCATCAGGCTCCTCTGTCCGTGGGATTCTCCAGACAAGCCTACTGGAGTGAGTTGCCATTTCCTTTTTATCTGTGAATCAGAGGCAATTTTTAAAAATCAGAGGTAATAACAGTACCTCTGCACAGCGTAGAGAGGATGAAACACATTTACACATGCAAAATTCCTAGAAGGATGCCCACTAAATACATCCTAGCTATTTGTGCCATGTTATACTTAAAAACTGACCCACTTAACTCCATAAAGACAGAACACAGATTCCTGATTGCCAGGCGCTGGTGGGAGGGGTTGATGAAAATGTTTTGGAACTGGATAGAGATGGTGATCATATAGCATTGTGAATGCATCAAATGTCACAGAAATGTTCACTACCAAAAGGCTAAGTTAATGTTTTATGAATTTCACCCCAATTTTTATAAAATCTGACCAACGGTGTACTCTCATTCCACTTCACGTATGGTCACATTTGTGTTTGTATTTCCTTACCTGTCGAAAATAATGATAGTAATATTCTGGCCATAGGTCACATGTGAGAGTTAAATTAGATGATAATGTAAATTACTGCCTGCACATAAAGCACATGGCACATAAAAATGCCGAAGGAATAACACTGGCTCTTTTTTGAGTTTAATGCTCAAAGCAGTGAGCACTTTGGAAGTTACCCTCTCTTCCTTCCCACGGGATAGGTTAACACATGCCACCTGTTGTTACTGAACTATCAAGCATTCGTAGATCATCTCATTGTAAGTATGGAACATTCTCCAAGATCAACATTCAGAGATTCATCTGGGAAATCCATTCTCTGAAAGTCAAAAAATTCTCACCTTGGCTGTTTTGGAATGAATATTTAGTTGCTTAGCAAATATTTGAAATAAACTTGTCAGTTATAATCAAACGTATTAGTAAATAAGATATTTCTGTCCACTTTTACTAAAATACCAGGAAACAGCTTCTATTCCCATACCGAAAGTTCACTGCTCCTACAAGTGAATTTGATGGAAGCCATTGGCAGAAAAAATCGAATTCTGTTTGAAAAAAAAAAAATCCTCCAGGAATTTCTACAATACCTGTTCTGGCCTACAGGAAGGGAACAGCATTCCTGAAAGGAATAAGAGCCTATACTGTCCTTCTATAATCTGGTCAAATTGCAATGGAAGGAATAAAAAATACACAGAGAAATTTCTAAGACACAAATCATAAGACCAAAGGAAAAATGACAGAAATACAAATGGAAGGCCAGGTATTCCAAGTTATCCTGAGTTGAACCCTAATCCCAAACATCTCTGTTGGTAATGGCTACTCAAACAGATGCCTTAGCCTTCAGGAAAATTACTAAAAATGGATCTGTGAGTCTTTGTTGGGCTTCCGCTTTGCCCAAACCTGCCTCTATATTGATACTTGTTGCATTAAAAGTACCGCATCATGGTAAAGTAGAATGCCAGGCCAACTCATGAAACTTTTCTTGTTCATCTACTACAGAGAACACACCATTCTGAGAAACCCTGAGTCTGAGGACCCAGATCGCTGACCCAAAGAGACTGTGAAATCTCAGATGTTTGCTGGCTTTTTGTTGGTTGGTTTGGTTTTCACTGTGCTGGGTCTACTTTGCTGCATGCAAGTTTTCTCTAGTTGAAGCGAGCAGGTGGCTACTCTCTACTTGCAGTGTGAGGGCTTCTCCTTGTGGCAGCTTCTCTTCTTGCATAGCACTGGCTCTAGGCGCACAGCTACTGTAGTTGCAGCATGCAGGCGCAGTAGTTGCAGCACACAGGCTTAGTTGCTCCTTGGAGTGTAGGGATCGAACTATGTCCCCTGCACTGGCAGGTGGATTCCTGCCCACTGTACCACCAGAGGAGTCCCTGTTTGCTGTTTTAAGCTAACAAAGTTTGGGAAAATTTGTTACACAGCCAGAGATAAATGGTCTATTATATGACGCCGCTTTTACAGATGAGAAAGCTAGAGCTTAGAGAGGTTAGCAAGCTTGTCTGCATCACATAGCTGAGTCCAGAGACAATGTTCACACCACTGGCTGCCTGCTGCTTGCTGGGACATGAAGTTTATTTCCTCTTCCCTTCAGCAGTCCCTGCGCCACTCACCTGCACTCCCTGCCCTTCGAGCGCTTGGCTTCATTGTTCCTCTGGATCTCATTCTTTCTCAGTCCCTAGTCTTCTCTTTGTTTGTTTGCTTTTTTCTTCAGCTCAGTCTTTGCCTCAACCTCTTCCTTTTCTCATCCATCCTTCTCCTTCCTTCCTTTTGCCATGGCCTTAGAAGGGAAAGGGCAGTATTTAGAGGTAAGACGACCTCCTTTAAGGTTTTCAGTAGCTGATATTCAAAAACTTTAACCTAGAATGACAACTAAATGACCTCTTAGAAACAAACTAGTCAAACACTGGCCTCTCTGCAGTTCCCCTAGGGGAAATTTTTGCCGCCGAATGGCATGGTACATATTAATTATTTTCTTATGTGTTAACATTTGTCCCCAATATCTGCAAACTCCAAGAAGGCAAAGACCTGGACTTTTTCACCCCTCTTTTCTCTGGGTCTAAAAGAGACCTCACCCCACAGTAGACAAGCAATAGTTATTTTCCAACTGAATGAATATTCAGTGAGGAAGAGGCAGAGATATAAAGACGGAGAGCAGAGCTGCAATGTAATAAACATCTTCTATGGGCCATTTATCAAAATTATCACATGTAATGATCACAACCACTTTATAACATTTCCCATCCTGTAGGAGAAACACTGAGGCTCGGAGAAGTATGCTCATTTTCCCAAAGGAGCGCAGCTGGTGACAAAATAAAGACTTGAACCCGAGTCTCCCCGGCTTCAGAGCCTGTTCCTTTCATTCTGCACTCCCCAGCTATCGCCCTAGAGGTGTCTAGAATGGCAGCTCACACCCCCAAACTAGAATCTACATCTCTTTGGACCTGGCTTCTCAGAGACCAGACTAAGCAACCAGCAATCTCCTCTTGGCCCCATCACAGCGCCTTTAGACACACAGATCAGAGACCTTTAAGTCTTAGCAGTTCTATTGTCAGTAACAAGTAAATCCAGGAGGAAGAAGAGCTGGGTGAGAATTCAGCTCTCCTAATTCCTGACGGCATGACCTTGAGCAAGTCACCTGCCATTTCCGTGACTTGGTTTCCTCACATGGAGAACGAAAGGGTTAGTCGCTCAGTCGTGTCCGACTCTTTGAGACCCCATGGGCGGTAGCCCGTCAGGCTCCTCTGTCCGTGGAATTCTCCAGGCAAGCATACTGGAGTCGCTTGCCAGCTCCTGTTCTAGAGGATCTTCCTGACTAAGAGATGCAACCATGGTCTCCTGTATTTCAGGCAGATTCTTTACCGCCTGAGCCACCAGGGAAGCTCGTATGGAAAATGGGCTATGCGTATACTTGAACTCCTAGGGTTGCTGTGAGAATTGAGTTAATATATGAGATGCACAAAGGTCTAATACTTAGCAAGTCCTCAATAAAGCTACGCCCCAAGAATGACTAGAGTTTATCTTTAAACATCAGTCTCTCGATCCTGTTGAGGTGAAATGCAAGTGATAAAGCCAGATTATACAACAAAGTCAGGAGAAAGGAAATTCCAACCTCACCCTATCCTGATCATCCCCCACCTCTCAGACTTCCAATGGTTTCCCCAACAGCTCGCGCCCACTGCCCACTTCTCGGGTAGTCCAGTGGTAAAGAATCTGCCTTGCAATGCAAGGGATGCAGGTTGAATCTTTGGTTGGAGAACAAAGATTCCCACATGCCACAGAACAAATAAGCCCACATACCACAACTAGTGAACCTGTCCACCACAAAAGGTCCCTCCACTAAGCTGTGATGAAAGCAAATCAAGCTGTTAAGCACTAAATTTATCAACTTCATGGCATTTATAATTTAGTGTCACACTTCCAAGTTATCCTGAGTCATCCTTAAGGTCAAGGCCAGAGTTCTTCTGGGTTGTTCAGCATTTGCTTCTGAGATGAGCCTTTTTTTAAAAGAAGACTGTGGAGCAGAAGATGGAGGCCCACATGTAGGGTGAAATGGAGCAAGAGGACAGCAAACAAAAAGCAGCAGGAGGATGTCCAGCAGGTCCTGTCTGTCTTCACGATGCTCAGTATACTCATCTCCCCAGCAAAAGACTCTCAAGTTGAGGAATAGACTGGGGCGCCCACAGTAACGAGTCTTTAATTACGAAACTCTTTTACCTTATTGCTTTTGTGTGGTCCCAGTGAAAACGAGCAGTGGCAGTTTCTATTAGAAATGTTAAGTACTTTCCCGGGTAATTAGACTCACTGGGTAAGGCAGCTCCTGACCTCCCTTCCCAACAGCAGAGACGGGAGGAAGGGAAGAACTGGTGGGGGAGGGGTGGAGAGGGAGGGAAGTGGAGGAGAAAAGCAGAGTGTTGATAAACGCTGAGAAAAGCAAAATCATGCAAATTAGTTGAATGGATTCTTTACCGCCTGAGCCAGGGAAGCTCGTATAAATATGAAGCTAGGCTGAGAATTGAGTTAATATATGAGATGCACAAAGGTCTAATACTTAGCAAGTCCTCAATAAAGCTACGCCCAAGAATGACTAGAGTTTATCTTTAAACATCAGTCTCTCGATCCTGTTGAGGTGAAATGCAAGTGATAAAGCCAGATTATACAACAAAGTCAGGAGAAAGGAAATTCCAACCTCACCCTATCCTGATCATCCCCCACCTCTCAGACTTCCAATGGTTTCCCCAACAGCTCGCGCCCACTGCCCACTTCTCGGGTAGTCCAGTGGTAAAGAATCTGCCTTGCAATGCAAGGGATGCAGGTTGAATCTTTGGTTGGAGAACAAAGATTCCCACATGCCACAGAACAAATAAGCCCACATACCACAACTAGTGAACCTGTCCACCACAAAAGGTCCCTCCACTAAGCTGTGATGAAAGCAAATCAAGCTGTTAAGCACTAAATTTATCAACTTCATGGCATTTATAATTTAGTGTCACACTTCCAAGTTATCCTGAGTCATCCTTAAGGTCAAGGCCAGAGTTCTTCTGGGTTGTTCAGCATTTGCTTCTGAGATGAGCCTTTTTTTAAAAGAAGACTGTGGAGCAGAAGATGGAGGCCCACATGTAGGGTGAAATGGAGCAAGAGGACAGCAAACAAAAAGCAGCAGGAGGATGTCCAGCAGGTCCTGTCTGTCTTCACGATGCTCAGTATACTCATCTCCCCAGCAAAAGACTCTCAAGTTGAGGAATAGACTGGGGCGCCCACAGTAACGAGTCTTTAATTACGAAACTCTTTTACCTTATTGCTTTTGTGTGGTCCCAGTGAAAACGAGCAGTGGCAGTTTCTATTAGAAATGTTAAGTACTTTCCCGGGTAATTAGACTCACTGGGTAAGGCAAGCTCCTGACCTCCCTTCCCAACAGCAGAGACGGGAGGAAGGGAAGAACTGGTGGGGGGAGGGGTGGAGAGGGGAGGGGAAGTGGAGGAGAAAAGCAGAGTGTTGATAAACGCTGAGAAAAGCAAAATCATGCAAATTAGTTGAATGGAAAATGAAGTTACAGAAGCCCCCAGGGGAAGGCTGGAAGGACAGGGAATCTACTAGAAGGGGTTTTTGAACCTAGAGGGGGACCTGTCTTAAAGATAGAAACACAGGCAAGCCCCTCCCAAAATGATGGACCCTTGGTGAGGGTCCCACAGTTGCAAATGAGGTACTGAGACTCCAGGCTGCTCAGAGACTTCCCCAGGTCGCACAGCAGGTGAAAGCCAGACTGGGACCAGAGTCTGATGAATATTCCCCCCATCCTTGCTTTCTTCCTTCTAGAAGCATTCATTAACTGCATGGGAAAGGCTACTTGGAGAACAGAACAGACACGCTTCCAGCTCTCAAGGAGTTTCGGGTCTGGGAGTGCAGACAGGTAATGGCGATACTGCTTTTCAAAAGCCCGTCGGAGGCTGTGTCGAAGAACTGGGTGAGAGGGCCTCAGTGAGGGTGGAGTAGTCAGGGAGGGCTTCTATGAAGAGGTGACTTTTCTCCTGAGACTAGCTTGGGAAGAGTCCTGCTACTTGGGGTGAACACGTGCATTGCTAGTGCTGTGGGTTGAATAGCATCCTCTCCCCCTCCACCAAATTTATGTCTACCCAGAAACTCAGAATGTGGCTTTATTGGAAGTGAAGATCCTTGCAGAGGCAATGAATTAGAGTCTTACTAGATCAGAGTGGGCCCTAAATGCAGTGATTGGTGGCCTTATAAGAAGAGGAAAATTGGCCACAGACTGACAGGGGAGAGACCACGTGATGCTGGAGGTGGCGATCTGAGTGAGGCAGCTCTAAATCAAGAAATGGCAAGGACTACCAGCGACCGCAGCAGCTGCAAGAGGCAGGAAGGATGCCTCCAGAGGCCTCAGAAAGCAGGGCCTGATTTCGCTGACACCTGGATTTCAGATCTCTAGTATCCAGAACTGAGATATTGAACATCTGCTCTCTGAAGCCTTCCTGAGAGATGCTAGAGGCAAAGAACCCACCTGCCAATGCAGGAGACAGAAGAGATGCAGGTTCATCCCTGGACACGGCACCCCACTCCAGTATGCTTGCCTAGAGAATCCCACAGACAGAGGAGCCTGGTGGGCTACAGTCCATAGGGTCACAAAGAGTCAGGCACGACTGAGGGACATGGCACAAGCTCATTTGCAGTCACCTCCTTTGCTGCACTGGCTGCGGCAGCCCTGGAAAACGAGCCTCCCTGGGGCTCTAACCGCACAGACTAAATTCGCAAAGTAAGTTAGGCGGAGGTCACAGTGGGAGCCCTGGCGAGGAGTCCAGCTCTCCTGCTCACCTGCCTTGGTCCTGGGGGCAGGTCACACCCCATTTTGAGCTTCGATCTAATCGGGAAGAGCCTGGGGTTCCCACCCACGTTGTCAGGGGCCAGCTGAATCAGCACTGCCGTGGGGAGGTCTGTTTAGCAGGTACATCCCTGAGCACCCTACCTCCTCGCTTCCCCACCCTGAAACCTGCGTGTCCCGTGGGACTCCAGAATCCGCATTTCTGACAAACACCACGAGAGGGAGCCGGACCTGTCACCAAGTCCTCAGGATCTCTTCCTTCCAGTGCATGCCCTAAGGCAGCAGTTCCCACCTCTGGGATCTAATGCCTGATGATCTGAGGTGGAGTTGATGTAATAATAAAGTGCATAATAAATGTAATGTGCTTGAAGCACCCCGAAACCCCTCACCCGAGTCTTTGGAAGAATTGTCTTCCACAAAACCAGTTCCAGGTGCCAAAAAGTTGGGGATCGCTCCCCTAAGGGTTCTTCTAGAGCCATGTGTGTATTATTCTAGAGACTTACCACTCTGGCACTGAGAGGCACCTGCCCGTCCGTGCTAACCTAGCATGCTGCCGGTGTCTGTGAGAAAAACCAGGCGCCCAAACTGCCAGGAGATGCTCACGCCAAAGGAGAGAGGTAGCTGCCCAGTTCGGTGATCCTTTTAGCAAGCAGGCCTGCAATGCAGGAGACCAGAAAAAGATGCAGGATTTCAGATCTCTAGTATCCAGAACTGAGATATTGAACATCTGCTCTCTGAAGCCTTCCTGAGAGATGCTAGAGGCAAAGAACCCACCTGCCAATGCAGGAGACAGAAGAGATGCAGGTTCATCCCTGGACACGGCACCCCACTCCAGTATGCTTGCCTAGAGAATCCCACAGACAGAGGAGCCTGGTGGGCTACAGTCCATAGGGTCACAAAGAGTCAGGCACGACTGAGGGACATGGCACAAGCTCATTTGCAGTCACCTCCTTTGCTGCACTGGCTGCGGCAGCCCTGGAAAACGAGCCTCCCTGGGGCTCTAACCGCACAGACTAAATTCGCAAAGTAAGTTAGGCGGAGGTCACAGTGGGAGCCCTGGCGAGGAGTCCAGCTCTCCTGCTCACCTGCCTTGGTCCTGGGGGCAGGTCACACCCCATTTTGAGCTTCGATCTAATCGGGAAGAGCCTGGGGTTCCCACCCACGTTGTCAGGGGCCAGCTGAATCAGCACTGCCGTGGGGAGGTCTGTTTAGCAGGTACATCCCTGAGCACCCTACCTCCTCGCTTCCCCACCCTGAAACCTGCGTGTCCCGTGGGACTCCAGAATCCGCATTTCTGACAAACACCACGAGAGGGAGCCGGACCTGTCACCAAGTCCTCAGGATCTCTTCCTTCCAGTGCATGCCCTAAGGCAGCAGTTCCCACCTCTGGGATCTAATGCCTGATGATCTGAGGTGGAGTTGATGTAATAATAAAGTGCATAATAAATGTAATGTGCTTGAAGCACCCCGAAACCCCTCACCCGAGTCTTTGGAAGAATTGTCTTCCACAAAACCAGTTCCAGGTGCCAAAAAGTTGGGGATCGCTCCCCTAAGGGTTCTTCTAGAGCCATGTGTGTATTATTCTAGAGACTTACCACTCTGGCACTGAGAGGCACCTGCCCGTCCGTGCTAACCTAGCATGCTGCCGGTGTCTGTGAGAAAAACCAGGCGCCCAAACTGCCAGGAGATGCTCACGCCAAAGGAGAGAGGTAGGCTTGGTCCTCAGAGTCATTGAAGAAGCTGTTTACAGAGCCCTGATCCTCTTCTAGTTTGTTTGTCTTTTCGATTGTGTAATTGAATCCCAGCCGCGGGGCTCGGCTGAGCCTTGCCAGGGAAGGCAGAAAGCCATCAGTACACAGGAGTGACTGACATTCGTATCCAAGGCGAGAGGCTCTGTGGGCGGACAGCAGTCTTGAATCCTGCCAGCTTCAGAAGCAAGGCCATGCGGTGCAGGGGACTTTGCCAAGGTGACAAACCAGGGTTCAAATTCCAGCTCAGCTGTGTGAGGAGGAGCAAACTTCTAAACCTCTCTGTACCTCCAGTTCCTAATCTGTGTCTCCAAGGATAACATACCCACCTGGCAGGGTTGCTGGGAGAACTATAAGAAACATGAGGACCCACTGAATTACAGGTGCCTACTAAATGATAAATTATTCTCAGAAGGTAAAGAATCTTTACCTTCAATGTAATAGACCCAGGTTTGATCCCTGGGTCAGGAAAATCCTTTGGAGAAGGCAATGGCAGCCCACTCCAGCATGCTCGCCTGGAGACTCCCAGGGACAGAGGAGCCTAGCGGGCTACCATCCATGAGGTCAACAGAGTCGGACACGACTGAGCGACCAACACTATTCTTGTCGTTATTATTAATACCATTCAGCAGTAGAAAGCTTGCCTGGGAGAATGCCAGTCCATTGGGCAGAGGACGGTACCCATCTCCCTGGTCGTTCAATTGGTAAAGACCCTCCCTGCAGTGCAGGAGACCAGGGTTTGATCTCTGGGTCAGAAAGATCCCCTGGAGGAGGAAATGGCAACCCGGTCCAGAACTCTTGCCTGGAGAATCCCATGGACAGAGGAGACTGGTCTACAGTCCATGGGGTCACAAGGTTTGGACACGACCTAGTGACTAAATCTCTGGGCTTTTCCTGGCACACAACTGTTAGAGCTAGAGGAGATTGTGAGGCTGACGGATGTCATGAAAAGAACCCAGGATTTGGAATCAGGATTTCTAATTCTGAGTTTCAGTTCTGCTGTGTCTCCTCTGTGGCCCCGGGCAAAGCACTTCACCTCTCTGAGCACCAATGTCCTCATCTCCAGTGGAGCCCGGATCTCCGTTCTCCCCACCTCTCCTGTGCCATGAAGCCAGGTAAACTCCCAGTCTCTGACAAGTCCAGAAAAGAGGTTGCTGTTACCCAGCCCACTGGTTCATAAGCCTGGTTGCCCACTGAAATCCCCCGCGGAGCTTTTAAAAAATAGCAGTGCCCACACCTCTGCCTGGACCAGCAGTCTCCAGGCCTGGGCTCTTGTCAAGGCCCGCTGCCACTAGAAAGCCACGCTCCCTTTCTGCAGGGGAGGAAGGCAGGGCCCACAGAGAGGCAGGGTCTTGCCCAAGTTCACATGAACCCTCTGGAGTGTTCCTAGCTCCATCCTGCCCTCTACCAGCACCAAATCCTGCCAGGCACATTCTCAGGGGCCTATCAGATTGTGTCGAACAGTCTGCCTGGGGACCTCGGGAGCTCATAGCTGGTGTTCGCCAGGAAGGCTGTGCCCAGCAGCTGTTTGGCAGTGGGCACAGACCCAGCAGTCAGCACTGACCCAGCAGCGGGGTCCCTGGACCATCAGAGAGGCCGGGCCCTTCCTGCAGGTGTCCTGCCTAGAAACAGAAGGCACGGAGGAGGTTATCACAGGCCACGGTTGAGAGGAGCCCATTATTGTCGTCCAGTCACTCAGTCAAGTTCGACCTTTTGCAGCCCCGTGGATTGACTGCAGCCCATCAGGCTTCCCAGTCCTTCACCGTCTCCCGGAGTGTGCTCAGATTCACATCCGTTGAGTCGATGATGCCATCCAACCATCGTGGCAGGCAACAATTAGAAGGGAAGATGAGCAAGTGTCAAACCCACCTCATTCTGACTTCCCTCCTGCCACTAATGACCTATGGGTACCCCGTTAGGCAGGCAGAATAAATGCGAATTTTGTTGCTTAAACACAGACTCCCCCTGCTCATCGGGTTCTGGCTCCAGTGTCTTATGAATGCTTCCTTCCACCCTGAGGTTCAGCTCAGCCCTTTGGATGAATCAGCTTTGGATGAAACAATGTCCGGCGGCTCTTTGGTCTACAGTAGAGCAGGTAGGGAGTTACAGAACGAGGCTAGGGTGCCCAGAGAAGGTCAGGGACTGGGAGCAGTGAGGCCTCGGCCTCTGAAAGGTGGTGTGAGGAGGGGGGCCCAAGAGCAGAGTGAGGGCCCTAGACAGAAGCCCAGGGAGTGAGACTCAGCCCAGGAGAGAACTTGGTCAGAGTAAGTTTTGAAACAAAGGAGGCAGGTGCCTGGTGAGGTAGTGAGCCCCCCGTGGCACCAGAATTATGTGAGTGGAAGTTGCCTGGTCACTCGTAAGGACAGTATCCATGAGATTCCTGTATTCAGTGGAACGTGGACTAAGTAAACTCCGAGGGGTTTTCCATGCTCAGATTCTATGTGTTGATGACACTGAGGTCCCAGCAACCAGATCTGCAAAAAAGGACTCAGGCAGACATTCCAGCCTTAACCTCATCCCTTGTCAGTTGCATGACCTTGAGCAAGTTGTGTCCTCGCTCTGAGACCGTTTCCTCGTCCACAATACGACAACCATCACATCCATTTCGAAGGACGAGGGTGAGAATTGAGCAGATTCCTGGCGGTTCAGATGATACACAATCTGCCTGCCGTGCAGGAGACCCGGGTTCGATCCCTGGGTCAGGAAGGTCCCCTGGAGAAGGGAATGGCTACCCACTTCGATATTCCTGCCCGGAGAATTCCACGGACAGAGCAGCCCGGTGGGCTACAGTCCATGGGGTTGCAAAGAGTCAGACACGACTGAGCGACTAACACACACGCACTTGGTACACAGAGCACTTGAACGGACCTCGTGCACGGTCAGAGTCTGAAACAGCAGAGGACCCCGGCCGCCTCCTAATCATGCGCAGCCACCTCCCAGCGGTTCCCCAGGTCTTCCAGGAGATGCACTCATTAAACAGATTAGCGCACAAAAGCAATCGTCACTCACATCCTCGGACGCACAGGATTAAATGCTGGTTGCCTTCTTTTCCCATTAAGCTCATGCCTCGCAGAGTCCAGGCTGTCTCACAGGGAGGGAGGTCTTAATAGCCGTGCCTAAAGGGAAGCTGCTATGGAGAAGAGAAAAAAACAAAAACCCTAGGCCTAAAGGACCTTGAAGAATGCCCGCATGGTGCTGGAGCTGAAAACCCACGTCCCTGAGTGCAGGCCTAGCTGCTGGGTGGGAAAATCAGTTCCTTCCTCACAGTGGGTGCAGATGCCAGACACTCTAATCCCCAGGGCGCCTGCAGGCTGTCTCCTCCACCCTTCCCCCAGGCCCACCCTAAAAGTAGGAGGTGAGCATTCTTCTCCTGGGCAAAGGCTCGCCAGGGCCAGAGTGACACCAGCCACCCTGCCTTGTGTGGAGTAAGCAGGGGCCTCCTGGTAGAATGTAGGGGGCTCACAGCATACTCCACTCTGTTCCCCAAAGAATCTTGCCTACTAATGTAACACCACGGCTTGGACTTTACAGCATGTTTTTTAAAAGCCTTTTTATTTTATATTGGGGTATAGCCAATTAACAAACAATATTGTGATCATTTCAGGTGAACAGGAAAGGGGCTCAGCCAAACATATACAGGCATCCATACTCCCCCAAATTCGCCTCCCATCCAGGCTGCCATAGGACACTGAGCAGAGTTCCCGTGCTGTCCAGAAGGCCCTTGTTGGCGATCCATTTTAAACATAGCAGTGGGTACACTGGACTTTTCAGCTCTACTTCTGTTTCCTAAAACTGCAACTCCAGCCTTCCAAAAAAATGGTCCAGACCATTTCCTGCCGGAGAATTCCACGGACCCCGGTGGGCTACAGTCCATGGGGTTGCAAAGAGTCAGACACGACTGAGCGACTAACACACACGCACTTGGTACACAGAGCACTTGAACGGACCTCGTGCACGGTCAGAGTCTGAAACAGCAGAGGACCCCGGCCGCCTCCTAATCATGCGCAGCCACCTCCCAGCGGTTCCCCAGGTCTTCCAGGAGATGCACTCATTAAACAGATTAGCGCACAAAAGCAATCGTCACTCACATCCTCGGACGCACAGGATTAAATGCTGGTTGCCTTCTTTTCCCATTAAGCTCATGCCTCGCAGAGTCCAGGCTGTCTCACAGGGAGGGAGGTCTTAATAGCCGTGCCTAAAGGGAAGCTGCTATGGAGAAGAGAAAAAAACAAAAACCCTAGGCCTAAAGGACCTTGAAGAATGCCCGCATGGTGCTGGAGCTGAAAACCCACGTCCCTGAGTGCAGGCCTAGCTGCTGGGTGGGAAAATCAGTTCCTTCCTCACAGTGGGTGCAGATGCCAGACACTCTAATCCCCAGGGCGCCTGCAGGCTGTCTCCTCCACCCTTCCCCCAGGCCCACCCTAAAAGTAGGAGGTGAGCATTCTTCTCCTGGGCAAAGGCTCGCCAGGGCCAGAGTGACACCAGCCACCCTGCCTTGTGTGGAGTAAGCAGGGGCCTCCTGGTAGAATGTAGGGGGCTCACAGCATACTCCACTCTGTTCCCCAAAGAATCTTGCCTACTAATGTAACACCACGGCTTGGACTTTACAGCATGTTTTTTAAAAGCCTTTTTATTTTATATTGGGGTATAGCCAATTAACAAACAATATTGTGATCATTTCAGGTGAACAGGAAAGGGGCTCAGCCAAACATATACAGGCATCCATACTCCCCCAAATTCGCCTCCCATCCAGGCTGCCATAGGACACTGAGCAGAGTTCCCGTGCTGTCCAGAAGGCCCTTGTTGGCGATCCATTTTAAACATAGCAGTGGGTACACTGGACTTTTCAGCTCTACTTCTGTTTCCTAAAACTGCAACTCCAGCCTTCCAGAAATGGAAGAAGAAAATGGTCCAGACCATTTCCTGCAACTAAGACTTCCTAGTCAGCTTGAAAGTTATCTCTAGGTTAAGCCAGCTAGCCTGAGGGGAAAGCTGGGGGTGGGGGGAAAACTGAGAAGAGAGTTTATACAGCGTCCAGACGCACATCTCCTTTCCCTCCTCAACTCCCCCCACAGACACGCACACACACACACACATCACAGAAATCGGTCTTGAAGCCATCAAGGTCTATTCGTCTGAGATGATAACAGCTAATAATACTCTCATTTCACTCATGAGTGTGGGGTGGTAATCAAGTGCCTAATCCTGTACCAAGTATTCTCAATGGTTCATACTTTAGGGACGTTCATGACAAACTTGGCAGTCAAAACCCAAGAACAGCTGTCTTCTTGGATGGACCCCATGGGAGGGTGGAAGTGAGCACTCACTGGGTGCCACCGTGCCCATTTTGCAAATGAGGAAGTTGAGGTGGTGAGAAGTGACTTGTTCCTTACCACAGCCAACAGGAGGCAGAGCAAATGAAAGCGTGAGTCCCTTGACTGAAGGTAGTCCTTGAGGCTCCTCTGTCCAAGGAATCCTCCAGGCAAGAAGAAGGGAGTGGGGAGCCATTCCCTTCTTCAGGGGATCTTCCCTATCCAGGGATCGAACCCAGATCTCCTGCATTCCAGGCGGGTTCTTTACCACTTGAGCCACCAGGGAAGCCCAACTTCATGTTTCAAACCACCAGGACGTGTTACTTCTGTGATTCTGTGCTCGACTGAGTTCCACTTGGTGGCGCTTCTGCTGAGGTCTCTCTGTAGTCAGTAGGAGCTTAGCTGGGAGTGGTGTTGAGCTGGACGTCATGCCCATCCCTCTCTACATGGGGCCTCTTCATCACCCGCAAGTCTAACAGAGCTTCTTTCACAGCCTGACGGCTCCCTTCCCAGGGTGTGAGTCTGGGGGGAGAAGCCCCAACATGTACATGCCTTGGTCAATCTTTTCCTTGCATTATGCCTGCTGATGGCCCGATGGCCCAGCAAGTCATAAGGACAGTCTACACAGGGTGTGAACACTGGGAAATGTAGGCCGGTGGGGAGCCACCAGTGTGAAATCTACCACAAAGACTATAAGCCCCTTGAAGACAGCTCACCTATCCCATGCACTGTTGTATCCCCAGTCCTGGGAGACTGGTGGCTCCATCCAATCGCGTGACTGCCCTGAGATACAGTGAAAGCCAAAGGGATCTCTGTTTGCAGACAGCTGTGAGAGCCTGGAGTCATGCAGCTCGTTAGGGCCTGGCACCCAGGACGTCAAGCCCAGGTCTCTCAGCCTTTTCTCTCCACGCTTCCTGCCAACTTGGCCCTGTGGGCTTTTTCTGCCAGCCCCGCCTTATTCTGTGTCTCTTTCTCCAAGCTTCCTGGCGATATTGTTAATTATTTATAAATGAACATTTACATGCACCAGGATATGTGCTATTTAAAGGAAGCCTGTGGTGACTCATTGAGTAATTAAAATAATCATTTATTCCATGAGCATTTATCAGGGCTCAGTTTGCACCAGGCACTGTGGAGATGAGGTGGAGGGACAGGGGAGGATTTTGGAGTGAGAAGACGGGATCCTACCTTCAGGGAGTGAAATCACTTTGGCTTTCAGCAATAGATGCTCTTCAGGTGCCAACTGTGTATCCAACTAAGTGCCAGGCAGCAGGGGTGAACCCAGCACCCTTTCTGCATTCAGGATGCTCACAGACTGGCAGGGAAAGCAAGCAAGTATCCCACATCACATGGGGTACACACCCCGTGTGTGTGTGTGTGTGTGTGTGTGTGTGTGTGTGTGTATTCAGTCATGTCCGGCTCTTGGCCACCCCATGGACTGTAGCCCATCAGTCTCTTCTGTCCACGGAATTCTCTAGGCAAGAATACTGGAGTGGGCTGCCATTCCCTTCTCCAGGGGATCTTCCCGACCTAAGGATCAAACCTGCGTCTCTTGCCTCTCCTGCATTGGCAGGCAGATTCTTTACCACTAACACTACCCAAGAGGAAGGTTGAAAAGAAAGTGTGGAATAAAAAGACCTGGTTATTCAAAAAAAAAAAATCATTTCCCAGATCCCTTAGAATGGAAGACAGGCTCTAGAAACTTCAGCCACAGGCAGATCATCATCTCTTGGAGGGTTGCTGGTTCTGGAATGTCTTTCCTTCCCTAATGTGGGACCCCACTCCATCCCGCCAAGCCACCTGCTTAATCCCCCACCCTGCTTGTGGATGAAGCTATCTGCAATTCGCATTTCTCAGGGCATGAGTGATCTGTCCATCTGTGAGTGTTAATACATATCCTCTCTGACCTTGGTTGGCAAGAGCCTTCACCAGGAGTGCTGTGGCCAGTGTCCTCACAGATGGAAATGGATTTCCTCTTTTACTGCTTCTCTCTGAAGCCTGGGGCTGGGAATCAGCAAGCTCGTATGTCTCTGGCAGATTCCTGGCTGGGATGTGAGGGTAAGAGTTCCTGGGCTCAGTCTCAAAACTGCTGTTAGGTCATGCTGCTCATTACAGACCAGAGAGAAGAGGTGAGTGAGCTACGGAGACCTGCAGGGGCGCTGACCCCCTAACAGACCGCCCCTTCTCAGTTCCACCATCCAAACAGACTAAATGTTTCCCCCATCAGCCCTTTCCCAAAGCTGCATGTCAATTACCCCAGAAAGTGAGGGAGGGGAATATGCTGTGGAACTAGGGGATCTCAGACATGAGCTCTGTGTCACTTGGAGGGGAGGGGTGGGGAGGGAGATAGGGAGAGGCTCAGGATGGTGGGGGGGCATGTGTGCATCTATGGCAGATTCGGGTCGATTGTGGCAGTAAACAACAATATTCTGCAAAAAACAAAAATGTTTTTAAAACAGACATGGAGAATAGGCATATGGACATTGTGGGGAATGAACAGTGTGTGGGAGACATAAAGGAAGTAGCATGAAAACCTATACTATCATCTGTGAAAAAAATAGCTATTGTCATTGGGCTGTGAGAAAAGGGGATCCTGCAGGGCGCTGTGTGACGGCCTGGAGGGTGGGATGGGGAGATATACATATGACGAATCTGGGATCATACATATCTGTAAACTACTCTGTAAACTTAAAAAGCAAAATAAAAATTTTAAAAATTATCCCAGAAACAGAAGCGGTGCCTCCTTGCAGGTGCATCTGCAACCACAGAATGGAAGACAGGCTCTAGAAACTTCAGCCACAGGCAGATCATCATCTCTTGGAGGGTTGCTGGTTCTGGAATGTCTTTCCTTCCCTAATGTGGGACCCCACTCCATCCCGCCAAGCCACCTGCTTAATCCCCCACCCTGCTTGTGGATGAAGCTATCTGCAATTCGCATTTCTCAGGGCATGAGTGATCTGTCCATCTGTGAGTGTTAATACATATCCTCTCTGACCTTGGTTGGCAAGAGCCTTCACCAGGAGTGCTGTGGCCAGTGTCCTCACAGATGGAAATGGATTTCCTCTTTTACTGCTTCTCTCTGAAGCCTGGGGCTGGGAATCAGCAAGCTCGTATGTCTCTGGCAGATTCCTGGCTGGGATGTGAGGGTAAGAGTTCCTGGGCTCAGTCTCAAAACTGCTGTTAGGTCATGCTGCTCATTACAGACCAGAGAGAAGAGGTGAGTGAGCTACGGAGACCTGCAGGGGCGCTGACCCCCTAACAGACCGCCCCTTCTCAGTTCCACCATCCAAACAGACTAAATGTTTCCCCCATCAGCCCTTTCCCAAAGCTGCATGTCAATTACCCCAGAAAGTGAGGGAGGGGAATATGCTGTGGAACTAGGGGATCTCAGACATGAGCTCTGTGTCACTTGGAGGGGAGGGGTGGGGAGGGAGATAGGGAGAGGCTCAGGATGGTGGGGGGGCATGTGTGCATCTATGGCAGATTCGGGTCGATTGTGGCAGTAAACAACAATATTCTGCAAAAAACAAAAATGTTTTTAAAACAGACATGGAGAATAGGCATATGGACATTGTGGGGAATGAACAGTGTGTGGGAGACATAAAGGAAGTAGCATGAAAACCTATACTATCATCTGTGAAAAAAATAGCTATTGTCATTGGGCTGTGAGAAAAGGGGATCCTGCAGGGGCGCTGTGTGACGGCCTGGAGGGGTGGGATGGGGGAGATATACATATGACGAATCTGGGATCATACATATCTGTAAACTACTCTGTAAACTTAAAAAGCAAAATAAAAATTTTAAAAAAATTATCCCAGAAAAACAGAAGCGGTGCCTCCTTGCAGGTGCATCTGCAACCACTGAAATAATTTCAACACGAAAACATCAAGAAGATGAAGGGGGAATGTGCAAAGCCCTGCAACAGATTTATGGGTTCGTTTCATGTGGAGATGATATAACTAGGATAGCAATCAAAGTCTGACATCTTGAGAAGCCTTGCCAATTAAGTCCCATCTCACAAGAGCTTGCTTTTATTGGACAATCGCTGGAGGTAGGCTCTGTGATAAGCACTCCATAGGCACGACCTGACAGCAACAACTTCCAACCACTCAAAGAGGGGACAACTGTTGATACTGCCCTCCGTCTCTACCATGATTCGTGGGGCTGGCACATGGCTTCACATCCACAGGTGGTGGACCACCGACCCAACCCCAGGTCTCCGTGACCCCTATGACTCCATGGTTTTCTGCCAATGGAGAGCCAAGTGCAGCTTTGGTTGGTCAGCCATCTGAAAGCCAGGACTCTCTGAGTCACAGAACTCTACCAGGGCTTCTTGGCAAGCTCTGAGGAGGCAGATGGCAGCCCCCCTCATGAGGGGAGCCATCTACCACCAGGAGTCTCAGCAAACAACCTACCTCCTCCACCTTGTCACCAAGAAGTGTCAACAGCTCCCAGACCCGGCTACACCTGTTCTGACTCTCCAAGGACTCAGCAGGAGGGAACGCCTTTACCTTTCAGAAACAACCTGGGTTGCTGGACCCATCGCTCAGAGAGTCTGTTGATTATTTAAGATGCTTGAGTCACACCTCGGGCATTTTACCACACTGGATCCCAGGACAAGTGTATTTCTCTTGATCTCACTTCCTTTCTCAGTAAAACTGGGAGTCAGACTACATTGATTATGATAACTTTGAAAGCTTTGGCATTCCCAGGCCTACTAGAACAGTGCCGTTTGATAGAAGTCTCAACAATGATAGAAATGCTCTAAATCTGTGTAGTCCAATATGGCACCCCCAGCCACATGTGGCTGTTAACACTTGAAGGGTGGCCGGATGTGATAAGGAATTGAATTGTTAATTTCTTGTAGGTTTGATAGATTTCTGACAGATTTCCACCGTGACTAGGGGCTATCATACTGGACTCTGCAATTCTAGAATTAATATTAAGATAACTGCTGAGTTTCACAAGATACAGAGGCCCATTCCATGTTACCAATGATTTCATTATAACAACTAATAGGACACCATGGGATGGTTGAGGGGCTTTTAACTCCGTAACAACCCCCACCAACCACTCCACAGTGACACCAGAAGAAAAAAGATATGTGTTTTCTGGAAAAAAGAAATGTATTCTCTGCAAGCAAGCCTCAAAACTATTTGCTTTCTAGATTCCATACATATGCAATAATATATGATATTTGTTTTTCTCTTACTGACTTCACTCTGAATCACAGGCTCTAGGTTCACTCACATCACTACAAATGACCCAGTTTCAGGCTTAGAGGGGTAGGATTAGAGGGTAGAAGGGAAAATCAAGAGAGAGGGCTATGTGTATACATATGGCTGATTCACCTTGTTGTACAGCAGAAATTAATACATTGTAAAGCAATTGTACTCAATAAAAAATTTTAATCAACAAAATTTTTTAACTATTT
Source organism: Tragulus kanchil (assembly GCA_022376925.1). Classification (NCBI taxonomy): domain Eukaryota; kingdom Metazoa; phylum Chordata; class Mammalia; order Artiodactyla; family Tragulidae; genus Tragulus; species Tragulus kanchil. Next base: position 183,382,655 of record JAIOJX010000004.1, on the reverse strand, counting down.
GCTTGGCTGCCTTGCATAATTACAAGGTGGTCCTAAGTCTGCTTTTTTTTTTAATTCTAGGTTTTTTTAAATTGTTATTTTATTTATTTTAATTTGGCTGCATTTGGTCTTCATTGCAGTATGTGGGATCTAGCTCCCTGATCAGGGATGGAACCCAGGCCTCCTCCACTGGGAGCACAGAGGTTTCCCCACTGGACCACGAGGGAAGACCCCTAGGTCTTTTTATTCAAGCATTTTGGTGTCCGTACAGCTTCTCACATTTGTTCACCAGTTTTTCATGTTTTCAACTTTAACAAAGCCATTCTCTCTTTGATCCTCACCCCAGTGCTCTGAAGCAAGTACCCTTATTCCTATTTCATAGCTCAAGAAATTAAAGTTTACAAGATTCAGATGACTTCTAAACTAAGGAAAACTTCCATCCCAGACAATGGGGCTCAAGGCCAATTGGCCTATCCTCTCATGTTTAGAATTGATGGAAACCTGGATCTGTAATGATTTTCAATAGGCAAGCTGTCCACACCTTTGTGGCCTGGAGGTATTTACTAAACATACAAAGTGGAGAGACATGCTCCAGATCTGGATAAAGAGCAGAGGGAGCCTGATTCAACAGAGTGAAGAAGGGGGGTCATCGCACTTGGGATTCTAGGGACACTTTGTGGGGCTCTGGTCAACATCACTGCTCTGTGTTATCTCCGTCTCTCTGGCTTTGGTCACCTTCCCTGGACATCAGAGCTAGGAAACACCAGATGACCTCTGAGGACCCAGACCCCTAGGACCTGAGGAACTGCAGAGCGCTCGCTGCTTGCCTCTTGTTGGGCTCTGTGCCCCAGAGAGATGCAGGAGAGAAGAAGGCAGGGCTGTAAAGAAGCTTTGCTGATGGCTCCTCATCATCTGCAGAGTCACCTGACGTGCAGAAGTGTGTGTAGAGGGGACAGGATAAAGAGCTGGGTTCACCATCCTGGCCCTGCCCCTTTGAGCTGTGTGGCCCTGAGGAGGTCACATCACCTCTCTGAGCCTAAATCAACTGTAAAATAGTGCTGCCACTCATCTCAGAGGCTGTAGTGAGGACCGTATGAGACCTCCAAGAAGCACCTATCAGGAACTCTTATGCCATAAACGTCACTTCTTTTCCCTTCCCTTTGTCAGCCAACTGAGAAAGAGCACCTGCCATCTGCCAAGACACTCCCATCACTGGTTGAATTCACTGCAAGTTTCCGCCTCACCCTGCTCTGCACCCCTCAACTGTGCTCCCAAGATCTGCTGAGTGCTCAGAATGTAACAAACCCACCTGGAGAGGCAGGAGACAGAGACAAGAAGAGAAACAGGCTTCCACGATGGGCAGCGAGGCTCCCTCCGGAAGACGGGATCCGTGGCTAAATTTTCCCATGCGGTGGCTCAGACAGGCTGGGAAGTTACTCTCCTGAAGGTTCCGCCCAAAGATCCCGTTCAGAAATTGTCCTTCAAGTAGGAACAGCTCCCACAGCTACAAGGAAGAGACATCTGTCCCTCTCCTTCCCACCAACGCCCAGAATGAGCCTAATTTGGTCTTCTTTCAGCTGCCAGGATGATCAGTGCCACCAAAGTGCAGCAACGCAGTGACTCCCGGCAAAGACACCCAAAATGCCGCCCATTTGCCAGCCCTTGGATGATGTCGAGATGCTGGAATCCAACCACAGAGCCTTCCAGAGGGCACAAGGAGATGAGGCAAGGATGGGAACTGGGTTTCTGAAAGGAAGTGAAACATTTTCTCAAAATGGGCTCTGAGCCAAGCTGGCTTTTTGAAATCTTACTCCTGAATTTTGGAGCTCTCCTGAGAAATTAGATCAGTCAAGGTCTTGGCAGGAAACAGAAGCTCACTCTGCTGGCATTTTGAAGAGATTTTTAACGAAGGAACTAGGGTGGGTACACAAGTGTAGGCAGAATTCAGAGAATCCACCAGGAGTGTGAGCACCCGGGGACCAGCAACTGCGGGAAGCCCAAAAGGTCAAAAGGAGAGAAAGTTACTCTCAGAGTTCACTTGAGAGCTGGTAGCTGGAAAGGAGGGCCACCTACAGCCACTGGAAAACCACAACCCAGCAGCAGCAGGAGACATTAAGAGCCCAGCCTCCCCTCCTCCTAGCTTCCAGCTCCTACACTGGCGGAACCAAAAGTCGAGAGCCTGGCTGGTGCAGGGCAGAGGAGCAGACTCCTGGGGCACGGAGCTGGTCAAGGAAGGGATGAAGAAGGATATGGGGTGATGAGGACTAACTATGTCCGAGAAAAAGCTCTTGGTGTTATTGACTTGGTATGAGATCTCAGCGCTTACATATATGATGTCAGCGGTGACAAATCCCCTTCCTTTTCTGAACATCAGTATCCTTGTCTATAATGGCATATTATCCAGTTTCAAAAATGAGAAATAATGTTTGTAATGAGCACGTATAGGAACTGGCACCGATGAGGTCACTAACGGATGACCTGGAGGTAGCTGAAAAACAGCAGGTTTTGGAATCAAATACCTGAGTTTCCTGGCACTCTGAATTTGGCAAGCAGTTTAACTGATTTGTCAAAGCTACATAGATATTATAAGAACACCTGATTCTGAGTGTGACATTAACAACATATGTAAAGTGTCTGTGGGGACTTCGCTGGTAATGCAGTGGTTAAGAATCCACCTTCCAACGCAAGGGACATTCGATCCCTGGTCGGGGAACTAAGATTCCACACGCAGCACTTAGATTCCACATGCAGCGCGGCAGCTAAGCCCACATACCACAGCTAGAGAGAAGCCCATGTGCTGCAATTAAGACCTGATGCAGCCAAATAAGTAAACAGAATAAAAATAAATACCATTTGTAAAGTATTTAGCCACAGTGCTAGCACAGAGAGCATCAATAAATAGTTGATGGGTAGACTAGAAGAGAAAACAGAGACTGAATAGAGACTGGGTAGAAAGCATCTCTCCTGCATGCCTGAGGGCAGATTCCTCCCTCCTCTTGACTTTATTGTCCCTACCAGGGGCTCTTGAACTTAATTTTCAGTGATCTTCACTCAGCAGAGCCTCTTGCAGGCTTATGATTCTCTCCAAGGTCAGACTCGCAAGTCCTGGGAGAGACAGATCATCTATCTTCCCACCAACCTGGCTCTACCCACCACAATCCGGTTACTCCTCTATCCATAAAGAACAGCCCTTACCTGGTGCATCACAGCAGGAGGCCCAGTTGGATGAAAGGCAATTTGACCCCTCTGTGTCCAATGACAAAGGCAATGATTTCTATAAATCATAATGAAGCTGGAGATACAGCCTAGGAATCCTGGACTTCGATGATCCTTTTCTGGTTGAAGACATGGGCATGCTCGGACCCAGGCCCACACTCCACCATAAGCACCTGGAGGGTCAGGATGGTCTTAGGCAACGTACCGCCCCAGCATCTGTCACAGTGATCCACCTGAGCCCCACAATCTGCCAGGCCCTGGGGGTATTTCACTGAGCAAAGAAGATACAGTTAAGGTCCTCATGATGCTTACAGACTGGCTGGGAAATCAGCATCATTATTTCCAGAATTAGCAGAAGAAAACATCAGATAAAGTCACCGAAGAGCAGTAGATGCGTTGAACAAGCCCTGCTTTGGTGAAGAAAGGTATAAATTACCGGACCTGGGTTTGTGCAGGCAGAAAAGTAGGCCTGCCATCGGCGGAGGAACTTGGCTGAAACAAGGATCAAACAGCAAACTTTCACTGACAATGTGGGCGGGCATGACAGATTGGAATCTAGAAGAGTCCAAATGCAATAATAAACCTCTCGGCCCTGCGGTTCTCCCTCACAGGAACTGTGCTGAGCCAGCAGCTGTGGGGGTGGAGCTCGAAACAGAAACGATCCTTGGGGTATTATGCCGCACTTAGGCTGAATCCAGAGATGAATTAAAACTAACAAACGCTGGAAACCAGACCCTTCCTGGCTCCATTCTGATAATATCAAAGGACTAGTCCTTCAGCAGAGACAACACAGGAAGCTGGATTTAAGGATGAGACAGAGAGAGATCTCTGTTATCTCATTTTAAGCCAGAGATAAACTTAAAACTAAAATTTCATGTTATCCCAGCTCAGCTTGATCATGGTGGAATCTCAATGATTAGTCTCTCCTCCTAACCTTCCGACAGAGAAAAAGGTGACCTCTTTTGAATGGGGGAAAAGATAGATATATAGACAGACAGACAGACAGACAGACAGATGAGTAGATTCCAGTTCAGCCTCTACTCTTCTTTTAATCAAAATATCCAACATACAATTAAAAATAAAAAGACAGGGCTTCCGTGGTGGTCCAGTGGGTAGAGAGTCTGCCTTGCAGTGCAGGGGGTGCCAGTTTGATCCCTGGCCTGGGAAGATCCCATGTGCCACAGAGCAGCTGGACCAGTGTATCCAATTGTGGTCCAGCGCTCTGGAGCACGTGTGCCCAGAGCCAGTGCTCTGTAGCGAGGGAGGCCACTGCAATGGGAGGCCCACATGGGCCAGGGAATAGAGATGGATGAAAATAAATTTAAAAAACATAAAAGAGGCCAAATATTAAAAAAAATGAGAAGACATGCAAAGAAGAAAGAAAATATGACCCATAATCAAGAGAAAAGATACAGTTAAGGCCAGTTTTAAAGGTCACCCGAAGCAGAAGAAAACATCAGATAAAGTCACCGAAGAGCAGTAGATGCGTTGAACAAGCCCTGCTTTGGTGAAGAAAGGTATAAATTACCGGACCTGGGTTTGTGCAGGCAGAAAAGTAGGCCTGCCATCGGCGGAGGAACTTGGCTGAAACAAGGATCAAACAGCAAACTTTCACTGACAATGTGGGCGGGCATGACAGATTGGAATCTAGAAGAGTCCAAATGCAATAATAAACCTCTCGGCCCTGCGGTTCTCCCTCACAGGAACTGTGCTGAGCCAGCAGCTGTGGGGGTGGAGCTCGAAACAGAAACGATCCTTGGGGTATTATGCCGCACTTAGGCTGAATCCAGAGATGAATTAAAACTAACAAACGCTGGAAACCAGACCCTTCCTGGCTCCATTCTGATAATATCAAAGGACTAGTCCTTCAGCAGAGACAACACAGGAAGCTGGATTTAAGGATGAGACAGAGAGAGATCTCTGTTATCTCATTTTAAGCCAGAGATAAACTTAAAACTAAAATTTCATGTTATCCCAGCTCAGCTTGATCATGGTGGAATCTCAATGATTAGTCTCTCCTCCTAACCTTCCGACAGAGAAAAAGGTGACCTCTTTTGAATGGGGGAAAAGATAGATATATAGACAGACAGACAGACAGACAGACAGATGAGTAGATTCCAGTTCAGCCTCTACTCTTCTTTTAATCAAAATATCCAACATACAATTAAAAATAAAAAGACAGGGCTTCCGTGGTGGTCCAGTGGGTAGAGAGTCTGCCTTGCAGTGCAGGGGGTGCCAGTTTGATCCCTGGCCTGGGAAGATCCCATGTGCCACAGAGCAGCTGGACCAGTGTATCCAATTGTGGTCCAGCGCTCTGGAGCACGTGTGCCCAGAGCCAGTGCTCTGTAGCGAGGGAGGCCACTGCAATGGGAGGCCCACATGGGCCAGGGAATAGAGATGGATGAAAATAAATTTAAAAAACATAAAAGAGGCCAAATATTAAAAAAAATGAGAAGACATGCAAAGAAGAAAGAAAATATGACCCATAATCAAGAGAAAAGATAGACAATATAGATAGACCCACAGATGGCCCAGATACAAGAATGAGCAAGCCAGAACCTTGAAATAAATATTATAAACATATGAAAGAATGTTGAAAGAAGGGAATTTTTAAAATAAAGGAAAGATGATAAGAAATAATTGGAAACTCTAGAACTTGAAAATACAGTATTTGAAATTTGAAATGAAAATACAGTATTTGAAATGGTCTTAACAAACTAGATTCAGTAGAACAGATCAATGAACTCAAAGAGCCATCAGAATAAAATACCCAAAACTGAAACACTGAGAATATAAAATAAGGAGACAAAAATGAGTACTGGAAGGGAGAGAGAAGCAAAGAGAGATGGAGAGATTTGTAACACAAGAGCTGATGATCTAGGGGGCTTCCTGGTGGTCCAAAGGTGAAGATTTCACTTTCCCATACAGGCAGTGCTAGTTGTAGCTAAGATCTCCCATGCCACAACTAAAAGATCCCACACGCCTCAACTAAGACTTGATGCAGCCAAATAAATAATAATTTTTTTTAAGTAAAAGAGGGCGTGACCAGTGATCCTCACTGATTTACCACCAGAATTTCCACTACGAAGGTATCTCCATGAAATGCGTTTGAAGAACAAAGAGTTTCCTTCAGTGAGAAGAGTGACGGCCTGTATGGGGTATCAGGGACTGTGGAAGGCCAGACCAGAGAAGGAGGAGACCTCTGGGCATGATGGACGGAGGACCAGAGGTTAACCATCTGGATCAAGTTCCAATTTCAGCCCTCACAGTCGTGTGAACGTGGTGCAGGTCGCCTTGAAGAGATAGGTTTGTGAAGTTTGTCTGTAAGTAAAGGAGAATTTCTTAAAACGTAAAGCAAGGCATGAATAAAGCGTTTGGGGCTGTAATTGAAAAGATGAGTATATTAGGCAGTAAATGAATTTAAAATGGCTTAAGCAAAACATACAATGCATTGGTTCACATAACTAAAAACTGTGGAGGTTCATGCTTCAGGAATGCAAATTCACTCCTACCAAAGAGATGGATAAAAACATAAAAGAGGCCAAATATTAAAAAAAATGAGAAGACATGCAAAGAAGAAAGAAAATATGACCCATAATCAAGAGAAAAGATAGACAATATAGATAGACCCACAGATGGCCCAGATACAAGAATGAGCAAGCCAGAACCTTGAAATAAATATTATAAACATATGAAAGAATGTTGAAAGAAGGAATTTTTAAAATAAAGGAAAGATGATAAGAAATAATTGGAAACTCTAGAACTTGAAAATACAGTATTTGAAATTTGAAATGAAAATACAGTATTTGAAATGGTCTTAACAAACTAGATTCAGTAGAACAGATCAATGAACTCAAAGAGCCATCAGAATAAAATACCCAAAACTGAAACACTGAGAATATAAAATAAGGAGACAAAAATGAGTACTGGAAGGGAGAGAGAAGCAAAGAGAGATGGAGAGATTTGTAACACAAGAGCTGATGATCTAGGGGGCTTCCTGGTGGTCCAAAGGTGAAGATTTCACTTTCCCATACAGGCAGTGCTAGTTGTAGCTAAGATCTCCCATGCCACAACTAAAAGATCCCACACGCCTCAACTAAGACTTGATGCAGCCAAATAAATAATAATTTTTTTTAAGTAAAAGAGGGCGTGACCAGTGATCCTCACTGATTTACCACCAGAATTTCCACTACGAAGGTATCTCCATGAAATGCGTTTGAAGAACAAAGAGTTTCCTTCAGTGAGAAGAGTGACGGCCTGTATGGGGTATCAGGGACTGTGGAAGGCCAGACCAGAGAAGGAGGAGACCTCTGGGCATGATGGACGGAGGACCAGAGGTTAACCATCTGGATCAAGTTCCAATTTCAGCCCTCACAGTCGTGTGAACGTGGTGCAGGTCGCCTTGAAGAGATAGGTTTGTGAAGTTTGTCTGTAAGTAAAGGAGAATTTCTTAAAACGTAAAGCAAGGCATGAATAAAGCGTTTGGGGCTGTAATTGAAAAGATGAGTATATTAGGCAGTAAATGAATTTAAAATGGCTTAAGCAAAACATACAATGCATTGGTTCACATAACTAAAAACTGTGGAGGTTCATGCTTCAGGAATGCAAATTCACTCCTACCAAACCATATGACCTGAGAGTGGAAGTTCCCCAATGGGAGGGAATGCTGGACGGATGTTTTAAAATGTTTATTTTTTTAAGCATCATTTGGAATGCCGGACAGATTTTTTTAAATGTTTATTTTTTAAGCATCACTTGGATTACAGAGACAGGGGAAGCAGGATTTGTCCCAAGTGTATGCTGGAGGCCAGAGAGAGCTGAAAAAAAAAAGAAAAAAGAGTTCTATTCAATTGGAAAGAGCAAGAAAGAAGTGATGAGACATGGGGAGGTAAACAGAGTCCAAACCCCGTGAATTTTATACATCATGTCTACAAGTTCGGATGTGGTTCGAAAAGCAAAGGGCAGCCCTTGAAACATTTCAAGCAAGAGATTTAAATGATTAACCTATCTTAAAGTGTGCCTATTAACTACCCCATTTAGAAGGGGTCAGACAGCAATAGGACTGGAGCTGGCCAGCCATGAGGTATTCCTGTTGGCCCTGGGAGACAGATGATGGAGGTCTATGGAGGTGACCATGGGGGTGGAAAAAGTAGAAGATTCAACAACCTGTAGACATAATCCAAGCATTCTCTAAGCAGATCAGGCTGTATCCAGCTTTCTGAGCCTTTGCCTGGACGATCTCCAAGCTGTCTGCTGCTTCTCTGCTCTTCTAGCTCAAGTTGCAAGAAGTCACAATAGCAAGACGATACTGTCCTCACCTCCTCCTCTCCCCCTTTCCTTCCCCACCCTCCCTCCAGGGCAGATCCAGCCAAGCTTTTCCCAGCAGTGGGTCCCTGCAGATGAGCTGTATAACTGTGTGTGGATAATAAAGGTGCGTGAAGAGAGTGCATTCAGGCACCACCAAGGGTAAGCACCGTGTCCCAGAGTCAAACAGAGCCAGGTTGAATTCTTTCCCTCCCACTTATTAGCTGTGTGCCCTTGAGGGAGTTACTTAACCTCTCTGAACTTCTGTTTCTGATTTGAAAAACGAATGCATTCCATTAACTCACAGAGCACCTGTGAGATTTAAACAGCCGTGCTTATAAAGGCTGGGACCGCACTTGGCTCACAGAGGGTGCTCAGTGGCAATGACTTTCATTTTCCTCCCAATCCTTCTTCCGTAGCTTCCAAAGGACCTCTTCGCACCTATTTTCCTTTTTGATGGCAATCCTTCATCATGCCCCAGTTTTGTGATGGAACCGTGATAAATTTCATGCAAATAGTCGGGCTGTCCAATTCATTACATTTGGCTTCAGTGACCATTACTAACTGCTTCCACCCTCCTGGCAGGACACCACAGCTGTCGGGTAGCCCCAGGCTACTGGTTAGGCCCTACTGGGCCATGAGTTCATTTAGGGGGGGATAGTAGGAAGTAAATAGCACTTAGAGAAGTCACACATACCTGTTTAACCACTGGGGCATCAGTTAGACCCACGAGACATTAGAAAATTTCTGTCGCTCCCCAGAAACAGGCACTCCCACTGCCCATTAATAATCACAGAGTATTTACTCAAGGTTCATCATCCCACTACAGCTAGGGATTACAAAGTGTAGGAGAAATCAGAAAAAATAACTGGAGTGTGCCTAGGACCTGTGGCTTGCTCTTAACCAATGTTGTTGTTCGGTCGATAAGTTCTAACTCTGGAATCACATGGAGCGCAGTACGTCAAGCTCCTCTCTCTCCCAGAATTGGCTCAAATCCATGCCCATTGAGTCAATGATGCTGTCTCACCGTGTCATCCTCTGCTGCCCCTTTCACCTTTTGCCTTCAGTCTCTCTCATCATCAAGGCATTTGCCATTGAATTGGCTCTTCCTATCCGGTGGTCAACATATTGGAGCTTCGGCTTCAGCACAAGTCCTTCTAATGCATACTCAGGGCTGATTTCCTCTAGGATTGACTGGTCTGATCTCCCTGCTGCCCAAAGGACTCTCAAGAGCCTTTTCCAGCACTAATTGTTCAAATGCATCAATTCTTTTAGCCAACAAGAGTACGGCAAAGGTGTTTAGTGATACATGAATACACGTAAGTGATTATGTGATTGTGTTACATTGGATTACAGCACCCTTCTTGGTGGAATCTCTTAGCTTCCTGATAATTCTGAGCATACACATACGGCAAAGGTGCTTTAGGTGATACATGAATACCAGAGGGTGCTCAGTGGCAATGACTTTCATTTTCCTCCCAATCCTTCTTCCGTAGCTTCCAAAGGACCTCTTCGCACCTATTTTCCTTTTTGATGGCAATCCTTCATCATGCCCCAGTTTTGTGATGGAACCGTGATAAATTTCATGCAAATAGTCGGGCTGTCCAATTCATTACATTTGGCTTCAGTGACCATTACTAACTGCTTCCACCCTCCTGGCAGGACACCACAGCTGTCGGGTAGCCCCAGGCTACTGGTTAGGCCCTACTGGGCCATGAGTTCATTTAGGGGGGGATAGTAGGAAGTAAATAGCACTTAGAGAAGTCACACATACCTGTTTAACCACTGGGGCATCAGTTAGACCCACGAGACATTAGAAAATTTCTGTCGCCCCCCAGAAACAGGCCCTCCCACTGCCCATTAATAATCACAGAGTATTTACTCAAGGTTCATCATCCCACTACAGCTAGGGATTACAAAGTGTAGGAGAAATCAGAAAAAATAACTGGAGTGTGCCTAGGACCTGTGGCTTGCTCTTAACCAATGTTGTTGTTCGGTCGATAAGTTCTAACTCTGGAATCACATGGAGCGCAGTACGTCAAGCTCCTCTCTCTCCCAGAATTGGCTCAAATCCATGCCCATTGAGTCAATGATGCTGTCTCACCGTGTCATCCTCTGCTGCCCCTTTCACCTTTTGCCTTCAGTCTCTCTCATCATCAAGGCATTTGCCATTGAATTGGCTCTTCCTATCCGGTGGTCAACATATTGGAGCTTCGGCTTCAGCACAAGTCCTTCTAATGCATACTCAGGGCTGATTTCCTCTAGGATTGACTGGTCTGATCTCCCTGCTGCCCAAAGGACTCTCAAGAGCCTTTTCCAGCACTAATTGTTCAAATGCATCAATTCTTTTAGCCAACAAGAGTACGGCAAAGGTGTTTAGTGATACATGAATACACGTAAGTGATTATGTGATTGTGTTACATTGGATTACAGCACCCTTCTTGGTGGAATCTCTTAGCTTCCTGATAATTCTGAGCATACACATGGCACCTTAGGGCATGTCATGCATCAGGTAACTGCAGTCAACCTGTGGAAGCTGAGGGCAACCTTCACTAACAGTCATCATGAAGCTGAAGCTCCCAGTCCCATAACTCAAAAACTGAAATCTACCGAGAACAGTATGAGTTGGAAGCAGACCCTTCCTTAGTCAAACATCCAGACAAGACTCCAGTCCTCACCATTGCCTTAGTTACAATCTCACAAAGACATGCCTATGTCATGTCCAGACTTCTAACCCACAGAAACTGTGAAATAACAAATTCAGGTTGTTTTCAATCACAACTTGATAGTACCAGTGTTACGCATCAGTAGATAGCTGATGTATACACCAAGCGTTAAATGAATAATGACCCAATGAATGACAAATGAGAGAAAATTTCCAATCAGAAAAGGGACAGACCAAGATAGATTCAATACACACATATCCGTTTTAAGCTCTGTTTGTGTAGATTCTCCCTAATTATGCTGAGTGCTGCTGGAGAGGACTTATTCATATGGGTAAGCCAACTGCTGTAACAAACAGCCCAAGTCCTTAATGCGGATGAGCACAGTAAAGGTTGACGTTTCACTCCCAGAAGAATCCGGTGTGAGTTGTAGCGTAGCAGAAAGGGAAGGGACCTCTGCTGCACTTAGCCATTCAGGGCCCCAGCGACAGCCACCTTGTGGCTTCTCCATCCCCTGGATCTCAGAGTCTTCCCCTGGGTCCTCGGCATCCAGCTGATAGACGGGGAAACAGAGACCGCGTGAGAACCAGGGGGTAGTTTGTTAGTTAGGAACAAGATCAGAAAGCATACTGGTCACTTCTGTTCCCAATGCTCAGCTACGACTTAGCCATGTGGGTTCATCTGACTGCAAGGGATGCTGGCTCCCCCAAGGGAAAGGAAGGCATTTGGTGAGCCCACACTAGTCTCTAGCCCAGAAAGGAAATAGTGAAGGTACAAGAATAATCAAGCACAGCCTTCACTCAAGTAATTCATAATGTACTGAGGAAAACAGGCAAGCAGCAACTAATCATGACTCATGGTATGCGAGGACCTTCCACAGAAAGGAAGGCAGCGGGATGGCCCCCGGCTAAACTGGGAGATCTCGGAGAGAGGCAAGTCTTGCTGCCGGCCCCCCAGCCCCCCGGCACACGCAGGGGACAATCAGACATGGCAGGGGTTCTGTCAAAGCAGTTCCTTTTTATTAGTGCAGACTTACAGCTTTTATAGGCAAACGAAGGGGGTTTTGCAAGGGACTTCCTATAGTTACACCAATCAAGCTAAAGGTCAAGCAATTATGTATTGCAATAGGAATTTATGGTGAGCATGCACTGTCCACGAGCGCGGAAACCAGGGGATCAATCAGAGGGTTTGACAATCGACTTTAGATTATGCCCTCGTCTCTTCCTGTAGGCATCATCTTAGCTCCAAACTGCAAATAAGCGCTTAAGCTTCCTTATGCTTGCAAAGGCCCTCTTTCATTTAGGGCCCCACAATGGTACAGTATGACATGTTACTGAGAGAGACAAAGGCAGATGGAAGCAACTTGATGTAACTGAAACTTGAAGCTAAACCTCATCTCTGCCCTTTATTATGATCCATATTTATTTACTTACCTTCTCTGAGGATCAGTTCTCTTACATTTAAATTTTGGAAAAGAGCTTAATCTCTTGGTATCTCAGTTTCCTCATCTATTAAATGGAAATAATATTGCCTCCCTCAAAAGTTTACAGTGGGAACTTCCCTGGTGGTCCAGTGGGTAAAGAGTCTGCCTTGCAGTGCAAGAGGCACCAGTTCGATCCCCAGCACCGGAAGATCCCACGTGCTGTGAATTGACTAGACCGTTGTGTCCAACTATGAGCCAGTGCTCCGGAGCGCATGCACCCAGAGCCGGTGCTCCGTGAGAGAGAGGCCACCACAATGCAAGGCCCATACAGGCCAGAGAATTACGATGGATGAAAATAAATAAAGGAAGGACCAGTAAAAGAGGCCAAAAAAATGTTTTAAAAAATGTTTACAGTGAAGAGAAGATAATTCATGTGCACAAAATGCCTAGCACAATAGCTGATACATATAAGATTTTTTAATATTGTTTATCATTAATTATTTTTACTACCCTCATTATTATACATTTCGGGGGTTCAAGAAAATTTGAAAGTATAATGAGTTTTTTATGTGCCTCTGATAGTTGTTATATTGCTTGAAAGTTTAGGGTCTGAGAATAAGGGGTTGATTCTGACCCTTGGAGATTAAAATGGGCTTCCTGGAAGAATCCAGACTTTGAAGGATCAGAGCCATCTTCACTCCATAGGCTGTGACCTGAAAACCAGAACAACCATCCTTTCGATCCTGGAGAGGTATCAAATGAAAGCAGAGGGTTGAAACCCACAGAGTTCAGGACAGGCTGAGAGGGGACAGTGAGCACCATCAGCAGCTCCTGACTGGAGGCTGGGACCCTCCCGTTCCATCTCTTCTGTAGCTTGGACGATTTAAACAGAAATTTACCGAGAAGCACTGGGTGATGCAGCAAGTAATAAACACAGAATTCATTTCCCCAGGAGGCTGCTGGGGTGGGAATTTTCAATCATTTCCCAAAAGGCTTAGTTAAATTCATGAGTGATTGATCCCTAATGGATGATCAAAGCCTGTTAGGAAGCAAATCCTTAAACCTTAAGGTTGAAGTCTTGGAAAACAGGCGTCCTTTTTATGATATTTCTGTCTGCACCTCTGTCGTAGGCAAAATATTAGGTTGTATATATCTCCAAGTTGATTCCCTGTGATGATGCAGTTAGAGAATCACTATAAGAAGACACTTTGGACCAGGAAAAGCCAGTTCAGGGCACCTGGACCATGACTTCTCCTGATGGGTTCATAGCAGACATCACTAGCCCAGCACAGCATGATTTGCTGCTGGGTACCATGGTGGCTCCAGACTCTCTCCTAGCAGAGTCTCTCCTTGGCCATCCTCAATAGACCCCATCTGTTCACAGATGTGAAAACAAAGCCCAGGGAGTAGGAGAGCTTAGCTCAAGTCGTTTACTCCACCCTCCCACTTCCATCTTTTCGGTATCCCTTTAAATCCTTGAGCCAAGCCATGTAGTGTGAGAATTCAATAAAATCCATGTGTCCAGTCTGATATTTAATCACCTCTATGCCAGGTGACTGGGAGACGAGCAATCCTGATTGTCTCATTCACTCTATGCTTTCCCCGGGGTTCAAGAAAATTTGAAAGTATAATGAGTTTTTTATGTGCCTCTGATAGTTGTTATATTGCTTGAAAGTTTAGGGTCTGAGAATAAGGGGTTGATTCTGACCCTTGGAGATTAAAATGGGCTTCCTGGAAGAATCCAGACTTTGAAGGATCAGAGCCATCTTCACTCCATAGGCTGTGACCTGAAAACCAGAACAACCATCCTTTCGATCCTGGAGAGGTATCAAATGAAAGCAGAGGGTTGAAACCCACAGAGTTCAGGACAGGCTGAGAGGGGACAGTGAGCACCATCAGCAGCTCCTGACTGGAGGCTGGGACCCTCCCGTTCCATCTCTTCTGTAGCTTGGACGATTTAAACAGAAATTTACCGAGAAGCACTGGGTGATGCAGCAAGTAATAAACACAGAATTCATTTCCCCAGGAGGCTGCTGGGGTGGGAATTTTCAATCATTTCCCAAAAGGCTTAGTTAAATTCATGAGTGATTGATCCCTAATGGATGATCAAAGCCTGTTAGGAAGCAAATCCTTAAACCTTAAGGTTGAAGTCTTGGAAAACAGGCGTCCTTTTTATGATATTTCTGTCTGCACCTCTGTCGTAGGCAAAATATTAGGTTGTATATATCTCCAAGTTGATTCCCTGTGATGATGCAGTTAGAGAATCACTATAAGAAGACACTTTGGACCAGGAAAAGCCAGTTCAGGGCACCTGGACCATGACTTCTCCTGATGGGTTCATAGCAGACATCACTAGCCCAGCACAGCATGATTTGCTGCTGGGTACCATGGTGGCTCCAGACTCTCTCCTAGCAGAGTCTCTCCTTGGCCATCCTCAATAGACCCCATCTGTTCACAGATGTGAAAACAAAGCCCAGGGAGTAGGAGAGCTTAGCTCAAGTCGTTTACTCCACCCTCCCACTTCCATCTTTTCGGTATCCCTTTAAATCCTTGAGCCAAGCCATGTAGTGTGAGAATTCAATAAAATCCATGTGTCCAGTCTGATATTTAATCACCTCTATGCCAGGTGACTGGGAGACGAGCAATCCTGATGTCTCTTGTCTCCTCTCCTATTCATAAATCTGCTATTTGCTTTCCATAATGAAAGTTTGGACTATATGAGAGTCAGGAAGAGGGAGGGGAGAGGAGGAGATGGAGGAACAATCAGAAGGAAGAAGAGGTGGACGTGGAGGAAGAAAAGGGAGAGGAAGGCGTCTTTCAAGTATGCATCACGTCTGACATTTTACAAACGCGTTTATAGCTACTCTTTTGTATTTAACTCTCACTATACCCCCAGCTTTATAAAGAATGAAAACATGAGGCTCAGGGAGGTGAAGCTGCTGCCTAAGATCACACAGATCCTAAGGGGTGGAGTTAAGACTCAAGCCAGCCCTCAGTACAACTGAGCTCACTTTCCACTCCTCTAAACAAATTTATTTGAAAGCAAATCTCTCTCCTCATCTTGATATCAGACGTCCTAGTCTTCCACATAGACTGAGAGAGGAACTCAGCTACATCAGACCCTGTCTCCCGATGACATGACTTATTCCCTCAGCCTGTGCCGTTTCATCTCTGTTTCTCCTGCTGCCCAGAGAATGAAGACACATCTGCTTAAGCACTGGCAGCAAATGTCATCCTGCAGCAGCTGAGGAGAGCACTCAGGGACCAGATGTCCACCATCTCCCAAGTCAGATCTCCATCCTCTCTAATGATCATGCTGGTGCCAGTCAAAACAATCTAATTTCCCAACTGCCTATTATTGATTCACCCAACAAATATTTATTGAGTATTTACTATGTTCTGGGCACTGGGCCAGGCCCTGGTGACACAGCAGGGATAAGACTGTTCATGGAGGATAAATAATGAACATGTTTATAAACAAATGAAAACAATCTCTGAAGTGACACATGTGATAATGAGGGTCCTCTGACAGAGAGTAACTGGGAGGGTAAGAAGAGCAAGTCTACTTTAGACAGACCTCTCTGAGGAGGTGACTTTCAGCCAAGACCTTAAGGACAGTGTGGAGCCATCTATGTAAAAAAGAAGACAGAAGATCCACCCTCCCACTCCAAAGCCAAGCCATGTAGTGTGAGAATTCAATAAAATCCATGTGTCCAGTCTGATATTTAATCACCTCTATGCCAGGTGACTGGGAGACGAGCAATCCTGATGTCTCTTGTCTCCTCTCCTATTCATAAATCTGCTATTTGCTTTCCATAATGAAAGTTTGGACTATATGAGAGTCAGGAAGAGGGAGGGGAGAGGAGGAGATGGAGGAACAATCAGAAGGAAGAAGAGGTGGACGTGGAGGAAGAAAAGGGAGAGGAAGGCGTCTTTCAAGTATGCATCACGTCTGACATTTTACAAACGCGTTTATAGCTACTCTTTTGTATTTAACTCTCACTATACCCCCAGCTTTATAAAGAATGAAAACATGAGGCTCAGGGAGGTGAAGCTGCTGCCTAAGATCACACAGATCCTAAGGGGTGGAGTTAAGACTCAAGCCAGCCCTCAGTACAACTGAGCTCACTTTCCACTCCTCTAAACAAATTTATTTGAAAGCAAATCTCTCTCCTCATCTTGATATCAGACGTCCTAGTCTTCCACATAGACTGAGAGAGGAACTCAGCTACATCAGACCCTGTCTCCCGATGACATGACTTATTCCCTCAGCCTGTGCCGTTTCATCTCTGTTTCTCCTGCTGCCCAGAGAATGAAGACACATCTGCTTAAGCACTGGCAGCAAATGTCATCCTGCAGCAGCTGAGGAGAGCACTCAGGGACCAGATGTCCACCATCTCCCAAGTCAGATCTCCATCCTCTCTAATGATCATGCTGGTGCCAGTCAAAACAATCTAATTTCCCAACTGCCTATTATTGATTCACCCAACAAATATTTATTGAGTATTTACTATGTTCTGGGCACTGGGCCAGGCCCTGGTGACACAGCAGGGATAAGACTGTTCATGGAGGATAAATAATGAACATGTTTATAAACAAATGAAAACAATCTCTGAAGTGACACATGTGATAATGAGGGTCCTCTGACAGAGAGTAACTGGGAGGGTAAGAAGAGCAAGTCTACTTTAGACAGACCTCTCTGAGGAGGTGACTTTCAGCCAAGACCTTAAGGACAGTGTGGAGCCATCTATGTAAAAAAGAAGACAGAAGAGCACCACCCATGAAATCCAAGGCTCCAAGGCGGGAAAGCTTGAGTTCAGGAGTAGAAGGACAGCAGGAGGCTAGGACAAGAGTTGTTATCCCAGTTCAAAGATTAGCAAACTGAGGCCCAGTGAGTTAGAGCAACTTGGCTAAGATCTCATAGAAATTTTTGAGCAGCAGTTATTAAACATACATTCCCAAATGGACTGTGATGTAGTAAATGGTGTCCCAAGGTCTTTGACAGAAAGCAGCCTTCTCTGCGGCTCAATATTCACATCTCCCTCCCACAGTCCCTGCTCAGGATCATAATCTTCCCAGAGGAGCATCATGGTCCATTCCCAGTCCACGGACCACAGTACCACCAGATAGAGATGATCATCTGAGCTGAGGCAAGACGGTGAGAAAGGAGGGGAGATGCTCTCTGAACATGGAAGCGCCTTTCTGCTTGCAAATGTCCAGAAAACCTGGAGAAGGAAATGGCGCATTGAATGACATGATCCAGGGGGCAGGTAGCTGGGTTGTTTTTCCAAAAGCACCAGCTGATCTCAGGAGCTGACTTGGGCTTCCAGTTTATGAATAGAATGTCTGTTGAGGGAAAGTCCTCAGTGGTCTCTCTCTTATTTGTCTGTTTGTTTTTGGCTGTTCCGTGTGAGATCTTAGTTTCCTGACCATGGATGGAACCCACTCTCCCTACATTGAAAAAGGGGCATCTTAACCACTGGACCACCAGGGAAGTCCTTGTAGTCTTCTTGTCGTATTGAAAATTCAACACATTACTTCCTGAACAATTACCTTATCCCTCACTCTGAGTTTGTCCCTCACCTCTAGAACAGAACCTGCACCCAGCAGACACCTAGCAAGTATCAGTGGAGGGAATGAACAGGGTATACGCAGTAAGAGAAGAATGCAGAAGTGTGTAAGCCTATTCATTCATTTAGTTGTTATTTATCAATAAGCACTGTATGCCTGACATCTGTCCAGCATGTTGCTAGATATGAGGTGGGAGGAGATAAAAGATGGAGAAGACAGTTTTGTTTATTGATTCATGCACTCACTCACCTGTGTTGGGCACCTGGATTAGCATTTCACATCACGTTGTGTTTATGTAGTTTCATTTTATATTGTATTTACATGGTTTCATTGTATATTAATAGTAGCCTTTTAGAAAGCAAAGTCTTTGGAGCGAGGTGGCGCATTTTTTCTCTTTGACAAATAAGCCTTTATTTGTTTGAGTCATGACAGACGGTTGTCTCTCCTTTGTAGCCAAAAGCAACCCTGGTACACACAACACCTGGCTAGCCATCCTACCTAGGTAGTCCTGCTCTGGACAGGTCTCTACTGATTTCCCTGCCTTTTCTTCTTCTTAGACCAATCTTCTAGAAATTTCCAAGTGAAGCCATCAAGATATTCCACTGTCTGCTCCCACAATATTTAGACTTTACTCCCAAACCACGATCCTGGCCAAGTGACCAAGATAATCCCTTTGCCCTCCTGACTAGGGCACAGGGAATAATGTTCTTATCAGGGCGAGACTCGAGTAGAAATGACTTACACATGGAAGGCACCCAGATTTTGCAGTGTCATCTTGTGTTGCTTCCTGATAGCTCTGTCTGCCATGTTGAAAACACCACCACCAACTCCTGGAAGATTAAACTCCAACGAGGCCTCTCTGAGAGTCATGCTGGGGCAGGAACAAATCTCAATATGTTTATTCTTAGGCTTTTTCTCTTCTGCATTGCCTGGAGAATAATTAAGATTATGATGCTCTTTTTACTGCAGTCTTTTTCCTCCCTCACTAAGCTCTTTAGAACCAAAGATTCAGGCCCCAGGGAAGCTGGTGGTGTGGCTTATGTCTTAACAACAAGCCAGAAAAAAGAACAGGGAGCCAAAACACCCTGTCCCCTGGGAGACCAGAGGACAGCTTCCTCAAGTCAGGGACAATTTTGCAAAGACTAGGAAATGAGCAAAATCAAGTGTCCAGCCAGTGGAACTTCTGGTATGACCAAGTAGAACTCAAGGGAGTATCGGCTTCTACCAGGATGAACACCTTCGGCAGATCTCAATCAATGAGGCTATTTTCCAGCTCAATAGACATTGTAGTAAACTCACAGTGATGCAAATGATCCTTGCCCATGAGGATGAAGAAAATGAATTTTATCTGGTAGAGATATAACTGGTGTCTACCCAGTAAGGAAAAACGAACCCCATCCATTCCATCTGATCGCCCCACAGCAGTGGAGCTCGCTCATGTGTCATCTGGGTCCATCTGGAGATTGACCAAGCTTCAGGGAGTCTATTAGATCAAAATCATTTTCATAATAAGATTATTTGCCTACTTTCCTCTCATTTTCTCACAGGCGTACAGTATAATTTGAGGAGGCTACATGACTGGCAATGTTACTATCATTGCACTGACGGCTTCTGCTGGATGGTATGCTCCCGTGCCTTTAAATGTCCTCAGTTTTAATTCCTACATGGTAAATACTGGTAGATCTAGCACACATAAATGAAAACTCCTTGAGATGCTCCATAAATTTTAAGAGTGTAAAGGGATCCTGCGATGGGAAGTTTTGAGAACTATTCCTGCTGCTGTTTAGTTGCTTCAGTCATGTCCGACCCTGTAGACTGCAGCCCACCAGGCTTCTCTGTCTGTGGGATTCTCCAGGCAGGAATACTGGAGTGAGCTGCCATGCCCTCTTCCAGGGGATTTACCTGATTCAGAGATTGAACCCAGGTCTCCTGCATTGCAGGCAGATGTTTTACCACTGAGCCACCAGAGAGGCCACCCATTGAGAACTGCTGCCTTGTAGAATTTCATTAACTAATTTTGCATCTATGAGCAATTTCATCTCAGCATTCTTTTTTTTTTTTGGCACATCTATTGATCCCTCATTTGTTTATCTTTGTTCTTTGGTCTGTGTGGGCCTTCCATTGCAGCAGCCTCCCTCGCCACAGAGCACCAGCTCTGGCCACACGCACTCCAGAATGTTGCCTCGGTATTTGGGCACATGGGTCCAGCCGCTCCGCAGCTCATGGGATCTTCCCAGGCCAGGGATCGAACCGGCACCCCTTGTACTGCAAGGCGGTGTCCTTACCCACTGGACCACCAGGGAAGCCCTCATCTCAGCATTCTTGTTTGAGGAGGGTGTGTATGTGTGTGTGTGTCTATGGTTTTAATATCTTCCAAGCATGGTAAGTCACTTCAGTCATAAAGAATCCAGGGACACACCATTGTGAAAACAGTCTTGATCAAATGTCAGTAACATTTGTTCTTATAATTACAAACATATATAGTAAAAATATTAAAACATTTAGGAGAGGGACCCTCATGGTGGTCCAGTGGTTAAGACTCTGTGCTCTCAGTTTAGGGGGTCCATGTTCGACCCCTGGTCAGGGAACTAGATCCCACATGCCTCAATTAAGAGTTTGCATGTCACAACTAAAGATTCCACACACAGTAACTAAGACCCAGTGCAACCAAATAAATATTTTTAAAAAACATATATGAGAGCTGTTGTTTGGTTGCTAACTCATGCTTGACTCTTCATGACCCATGGATGTAGCCCACCAGGCTTCCCTGACTATGGGATTTCCCAGGCAAGAATCCTGAAGGGGGGTTTGTGCCCTCCTCCAGAGGATCTTCCCAACACTGGGGATTGAACTCGTGTCTCTTCCGTCTCCTGCATTGGCATGCGGATTCTTTACCACTACACCCCTCCAGAAGCCCATATATGAAAGTAATATACACCACATTCAAGACATTGATTTAAGATAACTAAAGGGGAAAATGTGAGGGAAAGGAGGGATGGAACTGTAGAAGTAATACATGATTTGTTACATTTCTTAAAATTTATCTATCTGAAGAAAATAAGCTGATATGTAGTAAAAGATAAAAAGATTATTTAGTGGTAGAGATAAAATCAAAGAATTGATTTTTTTAATGCTGCCTGCGAGGTGGAGGATGAGGGATATAAAAGCCAAGCAGGAGCCTTGGTCATAAGTTGTTCTACACAGCATTGTTTTTTCTGGCTACTGTAGTATGTACTACCATTTTGCTCTGAATCTAAGACATGCATTTTTTTTCACATTTTAATATCTCTAACATAAGGTTGCATTCTATCACTATTATAGAACACAGTTGCATTGTCAGAGCTTCCTTTCTTAGCGCTGCCAAAAAAAACAAAAACATAGTGATTCATCTTATAACTCATTATCAATGGTATCTTAGATTTTCTTTCAAAGGGACAAATAAATAAAAAGGATTCGCTTTTTTGGCATCCCATCGAGAGACCAAGAGAAAAATAAATTTCAGTTCATTGCCTTCAGGTTGTGTTAAAAGATAAACTGTGAGATATTAAAATTTTTAAGAGGGCTTCCCTGGTAGCTCATTGGTAAAGAGTTTGCGTGCCAATGCAAGAGACAAGTGTTCGATCCCCGATTCAGGAAGATCTCATCATGCTGTGGAGCAACTAAGCCCATGAGCCACAACTACTGAGCCCATGTGGTGCATCTCCTGAAGTCCGTGTGCCCTAGAGCCCAAGTTCCACAACAAGAGAAGTCACTGCAACAAGAAGCCTACTCACCTCAACTAGAGGATAGTCCCCACTCCCTGCAACTAGAGAAGAGACGGCAGCAGCCGTGAAAATCCAGGATAGCCAAAAAAATAATAAAATAAATAAATAAACTTTAAGAGTTTATTCAAACAAAAAAAAAACAAAAACAAAAACAACTCAAGCAGGCAGCACCAAACAGGAAGTGGTGAGGAATGCCCCACTGATACAAGCCTGGAGAAATTTTTAACAACTATGTATTAACACAAGTATGTGGAATCTAGGAGCTTCCCCAGTGGGTCAGTGGTAAAGAACCTGCCTGCCAGTGCAGGAGATGCAGGTTTCATCTCTGGGTTGGGAAGATTCCCTGGAGGAGAAAGTAGCAACCCACTCCAGTATTCTGGTCTGAGATATCCCATGGTCATAAGGACCTGGTGGGCTGCATAATAAAGGGCAGAGACGAGACTTAGCTTCAAGTTTCAGTTATATCAAGTTGTTGCTATCTGTCTTTCATTTTCAATAACACGTCATACTGTACCATGAGTCATAACTGGTTGCTGCTTGCGTGTTTTCCTCAGTACATTTTTAATTACTTGAGTGAAGGCTATGCTTGATTACTCTTCTCTCTTCACTGTTTCCTTTCTGGGGTCTCAAAGAGCTGGACCCGGGGCTTCCC
This sequence comes from Tragulus kanchil, assembly GCA_022376925.1. Taxonomy (NCBI): domain Eukaryota; kingdom Metazoa; phylum Chordata; class Mammalia; order Artiodactyla; family Tragulidae; genus Tragulus; species Tragulus kanchil. The sequence continues at coordinate 183,360,083 of JAIOJX010000004.1, read as the reverse complement.
TGGTGATCCAGTAGGGAAAGACACCGCCTTGCAGTACAAGGGGTGCGGGTTCGCCCCCTGGCCTGGAAAGATCCCACGTGCCGCGGAGCAGCTGGACGGATGTGTCCAATTACCGAGCTGGAGCTCTGGAGCGCATGCGCCCAGAGCCGGTGCTCTGCGACAACAGAGGCCACCGTGATGGGGGCCCACACGGGCCAAAGAACAAAGATGGATGAAAATAGATAAATGAAAGACCAACAGAAGTGGCCCAACGAGCCCCTCCCTCCCCAAACTGCCCCACTCCCCCAAAAAAAGAGCTGGACAACACTGAAGCACTGAAAGTATGCACACACATGGTATCTAGAAAATCAGTACATATGAACTTACTTGTAAAGCAAAAATACAGACACAGACATAGAGAACAACTGTATGGACACCAAAGAGGGAAAGGAGGGTTGGGATGAACTGGGAAATTGACATCTATGCACTATTGATCCTCCACATAAAATAGACAACTGATGAGCACCCACTGTAGAACACAGAGAACTCCACTCAGTGCTCTGTGGTGACCTATGTGGAAGAAACTCCAACACCGAGGGGATGTATGTGCACGTAGAGCTGATTCACTTTGCTGTACAGCAGAAACTGAGATAACATCACAAAGTAACTATGCTCCAACGCAAAAATTTTTTAAAATAGGCACAGTTCAGAATGTTTAGAAAATACTATGTTAATAATAAAAACAGCTTTTATTGAGTGCTTCTCTGTGCTGGTCAGGTGCTAGGTGCTTTATATTCCTCATTTAATACCTCATTTAATTCTTTCAGTAAATCTTTAAGATAGGGAATAAATAAATAAAAGAGGCAGAAACAAATAAGGAAATTGTTGATGAGCTGTGGCTTCAAGGCCAGTTGCCAGTTTGTGATTGGTTGTCCTTAGGTTTCAATTCTGTAACCTTGGAGCAAATACAAGGTTAGGTTTTGGTTTGCTTACACAGGTGGCTATGGAATTAGAGCCACATGATTACCTTGACAATTAATGAATTGCTTAAATAATTTAACCATTGACTGGGAGTACTCTGAGTGAGACACTGCCTAGAGCCCGAGCATGTGGTCCCAAGATTTATCTGTGTTGAACTATCTGTTGGGAGCATGAGCATCTCTTCTCAGAAAAAGAAGACAGCAAAAACCCTATTAAGTCCTGCTGATTTAGAAGGTGTGATGAATCAGAGAACTTTGTGCTGTGCTGACCTAGGAAAAGCTCGGGCGCACCCCAACCCCAAAGAGGCCACCGTGATGGGGCCCACACGGGCCAAAGAACAAAGATGGATGAAAATAGATAAATGAAAGACCAACAGAAGTGGCCCAACGAGCCCCTCCTCCCCAAACTGCCCCACTCCCCCAAAAAAAGAGCTGGACAACACTGAAGCACTGAAAGTATGCACACACATGGTATCTAGAAAATCAGTACATATGAACTTACTTGTAAAGCAAAAATACAGACACAGACATAGAGAACAACTGTATGGACACCAAAGAGGGAAAGGAGGGTTGGGATGAACTGGGAAATTGACATCTATGCACTATTGATCCTCCACATAAAATAGACAACTGATGAGCACCCACTGTAGAACACAGAGAACTCCACTCAGTGCTCTGTGGTGACCTATGTGGGAAGAAAATCCAAAACCGAGGGGATGTATGTGCACGTAGAGCTGATTCACTTTGCTGTACAGCAGAAACTGAGATAACATCACAAAGTAACTATGCTCCAACGCAAAAATTTTTTAAAATAGGCACAGTTCAGAATGTTTAGAAAATACTATGTTAATAATAAAAACAGCTTTTATTGAGTGCTTCTCTGTGCTGGTCAGGTGCTAGGTGCTTTATATTCCTCATTTAATACCTCATTTAATTCTTTCAGTAAATCTTTAAGATAGGGAATAAATAAATAAAAGAGGCAGAAACAAATAAGGAAATTGTTGATGAGCTGTGGCTTCAAGGCCAGTTGCCAGTTTGTGATTGGTTGTCCTTAGGTTTCAATTCTGTAACCTTGGAGCAAATACAAGGTTAGGTTTTGGTTTGCTTACACAGGTGGCTATGGAATTAGAGCCACATGATTACCTTGACAATTAATGAATTGCTTAAATAATTTAACCATTGACTGGGAGTACTCTGAGTGAGACACTGCCTAGAGCCCGAGCATGTGGTCCCAAGATTTATCTGTGTTGAACTATCTGTTGGGAGCATGAGCATCTCTTCTCAGAAAAAGAAGACAGCAAAAACCCTATTAAGTCCTGCTGATTTAGAAGGTGTGATGAATCAGAGAAAACTTTGTGCTGGTCAGCAGAACCTGACCTAGGGGGAAAACTGTCCTAATTCCTGAATGTTATTAAACGTTGTCTCCCAAAGTAAAATAAAATACAAAGTCAGGAGTAATTAAGCCCTCTTTCCTCTGGGTTGGTCTTAGAAGTAAGAAATCCTGTAAGAAGCAAGTCCCCTACTTCCTGATAAAACCACTGCAAGGGAGAGAGCAGACAGCAAGTTGCGCTCCATGGAATAACTTGGGGGCAGGGGAGACGGTTGCCGAAGATCTGAGCCTCTGGTGAGAGACTAGGACTGCAGGTGTTCACACAAAAAAAATCCATCCTATTCAGATGAAACCCGGAGACTCAACGTAGCTCTTCTGTTTTCTTCCTACCATGCGGGAAAACAGAAAACCGAGGGAGCAGGTGGCCCCTGGAGCCAGATAAGGAGATGCCAGCCCCTTGATTTAAGTGTTATTTAGAGAACATTAAATTCAGTAGACCCACTCGTGTAATGTGTGGATTCTTTCAGTCAACAGACATTTTCTTTTTTTTTTTTTTTTAAGATTTATTTATTTATTTATTTTGGGCGGGGGTCGGGCTGGGTAGTGAGGGGAGCAGGCGGGCCACTTCTATTGGTCTTTCGTTTCTCTGTGTTCATCCGTCTTTGTTCTTTTGGCTCCTGTGGGCCTCCCATCGCGGTAGCGTCTGTCATTGCAGAGCGCCGGCTCTGGGCGCATGCTCTCCAGAGCTCTGGCTCGGTAATTGGACACATCAGTCCAGCCGCTCCGCGGCATGTGGGATCTTCCCAGGCCAGGGCTCGAACCGGCACCCCTTGCACTGCAAGGCGGTGTCCTTACCCGCTGGACCACCAGGGGAAGCCCAACAGACATTTTCTGAGCAAGCGTTTTGTACACTTGTGGGTGTCTAAGATACAGATCTCTCTCCTGGTTCTCATATCCCCCCAATTTAAGCTCTACTTAAATGATGTCCCTTAATTCTCTCAAAAATCCTGTAAAGTGGTACAGCTATCAGCACCTCTATGTACAGATAATGAAACTGAAGCTCAGAGAGGCTAAGTCACTTGCCCAGGGTTACCCAGCTAGTAAATAACAGAGCTGAGATTTGAACCTACAATCTCAATGCTCAGTCCACACTCCTATTCACTCTGCTTTATCATTCCTCTAGATGGAAGCAAAAAGAGTTGACAAAAAATTGCTCCTCTCTCTCTTAAAAGTCATTCTGAAATAGGCGATAAAAACCAGGGTTTTGCATATGATCCAGCAATCCCATTCCTGGGCATGCATCCAAAGAAGATGTAAATTCTAGTTGAAAAAGATACATGCACCCCAATATTTATTGCAACACCATTTACAACAGCCAAGACATGGAGGTACCCTAAGTGTCCATTGACAGAGGAATAGATAAGGAAGAGGTGGTGTATATATACACACACACACACACACACACACACACATACACAATGGAATATTACTCAGTTATAAGAAAAGAATGAAGTAATGTCATTTGCAGCAACATGAATGGACGCATACTAAGGTTACCATACTAAGTGAAGTAAGTCAGATAAAGTCAGAAAAATATTATATGATATCATGTATAAGTGGAATCTAAAACAAACTTATGGTTGCCAAAAGAGAAAGGAGGAGGAGGAAGATAAATTAAGAGTTTGAGGTTAATAGATACATACTATTACATATAAAATAGATAAACAACTAGGACCCACTGTATAGCACAAGGAATTATACTCAATATCTTGTAAGAACCTATAATGGAAATGAATCTGAAAAAGAATAGATATATAACTGAATCACTTTGCTATACACCTGGAAGCTAACACATTGAAAATCAACTGTATTTCAATTATTTTTTAAGTCTGGGTTTCAGAAATCAGATAGGAGTTAGAATTCCTTCCCACTGCTGACCTCTGTCTCCCTGAAGGTAGGGATCATGCCTAGCCTGGCACTGTTGGATCCCTTAGCATCAAGCCTAAGACATAGTGATACTCAGTAAATACTGGCTGATTGAATAAAGGAGGGAACTTATTTATCAGCAAAAGGATCTTGGAAGAACCACGTAACCTGTCTTCCTTCTGATTCCTCTCATATATCAGTTCTTCCTTAGACATATTGTAAGATGCAGTAAAGTTAGGTATTTCAGACACATAACACAAGCCAAACTCATAGTGAGCGCTCAGTAAATAAATCTCATGCCCCTGCCGTGCATCACATTCCTAGAACATAATGCTTGGCACAAAATGAGTGCTCTGTGATTATTGTTTATTATTTTTGTGGTCCTCTTGAGGGGAAGACACATGCTCTAAGGGAACCAAAGAAGTCCTGTCCTAAAGATGGGCTTTTGGAAGCTGCCCAACTTTCCAAAGTGATGTTCTGTCCCTCTCAAGGCTAGCCACCAGGTTTATCTTTTGGGGAGCCACTTCTATTGGTCTTTCATTTATTTTCATCCATCTTTATTCTCTGGCCTGTGTGGGTCTCCCATCACAGTGGCCTCCCTCACCGCAGAGCACTGGCTCTGGGCGCATGCGCTCAGAGCTTTGGCTGGGCAATTGGACACATCCGTCCAGCCGCTCCATGACACGTGGGATCTTCCCAGGCCAGGGATCAAACTGATGCCCCTTGCACTGCAAGGCGGTGTCCTTACCCACTGAACCACCAGGGAAGCCCCTAGTCACCAGGTTTTAGGCCATAGAATCACATGAGGGAGCTGGAAGAACTCCTCCTCCTCACCCCTTTCTCCCTCCCCACCACCCTAGTGGCAGAAAGTGAAGAGGAACTTGATAAAGGTGAAAGAGGAGAGTGAAAAGGCTGGCTTAAAACTCAACATTCAAATAACTAAGATCATGGCATCCGGTCCCATCACTTCATGGCAAACAGAAGGGGAAACAATGGAAACAGTGACAGATTTTATTTTCTTGGGCTCTAGGAAAATAAAGTTAGAAGATGCTTGCTCCTTGAAAGAAAAGCTATGACAAATCTAGAGAGCATATTAAAAACTAGAGACATCATTTTGCCGACAAAGGTCCATATAGTCAAAGCTATGGTTTTTCCAGTAGTCATGTACAGATGTGAGAGTTGAAACATAAAGAAGGCTGAGCACCGAAGAATTGATGCTTTTGAACTGTGGTGCTGGAGAAGACTCTTGAGAATCCCTTGGACAGCAAGGAAATCAAATCAGTCAATCCTAGAGGAAATCAATCCTGAATATTCATTAGAAGGACTTGTGCTGAAGCTGAAGCTCCAATACTTTGGCCACCTGATGCAAAAGTTTTCATTGGAAAAGACCCTGATGCTGGGAAAGATTGAAGGCAAAAGGAGACAAGGGTGGCAGAAGACGAAATGGTTAGATAGCATCATTGATTCAGTAGACATGAATAGGAGCAAACTCGGAGAGAATGAAGGACAGAGGAGCCTGGCGTGCTGCAGTCCATGGGCTGCGAAGAGTCAGACACAACCTAGCAATTGAACAACAACAACAATCCTCACAGTGGAGCACAGTATGGAAACAACCAACCCATATTATGTAGGAACGAACTGAGACTCAGAGAGGAAACAGATTCCACAGATCACACAACCAGTTCCTAGAAGGTCTGAGAACAGGAGTGTTGACCTCTGTTCTTGATGCAAGGAATAAAAGAATTACTCCTCCCCCCCCCGCCCCCAAAAAAAGCATTTATGACCCACATAAGCCAGAGATGGAAATGATGCAAAGAGAAAAAGAAATGGAATTTTTACTGGGAGCAGCCCCTGGGCATCAGTCCTTGGAGGAAAAATAACAAACAGTGGGGAGATTTGACTGCTGGCTAGCTGTACTCCAGCTGGAGTCTTCCAGCCCACCCCTGGGTCAGCATGGTGCTCTGAGAGCGGGCTTACCCCTCCCCGGCCTTTTCAGCTGGATGTCTTCTATTATCTTTCCTCCCTCTCACCATGGTTTGGCATGTCATGGCCTCCTAAAGGGACACTGGGCAAATCAGAGGAGCTGGATCCAGAAAGACATCTAAACTCTTCAACAACAGGCACGATACTGGCCCTGCCCATCACCCTACCCATAAACCAGAGAACTGGAGCAGAAATTGACCCCTCTAGTTGATTCTTGGGCAGGGGGTTTTGGAAGGCCTTGAAAGAAAAGCTATGACAAATCTAGAGAACATATTAAAAAGTAGAGACATCACTTTGCTGACAAAAGTCCGTATAGTCAAAGCTATGGTTTTTCTAATAGTCATGTACAGATGTGAGAGTTGAAACATAAAGAAGGCTGAGCACCGAAGAATTGATGCTTTTGAACTGTGGTGCTGGAGAAGACTCTTGAGAATCCCTTGGACAGCAAGGAAATCAAATCAGTCAATCCTAGAGGAAATCAATCCTGAATATTCATTAGAAGGACTTGTGCTGAAGCTGAAGCTCCAATACTTTGGCCACCTGATGCAAAAGTTTTCATTGGAAAAGACCCTGATGCTGGGAAAGATTGAAGGCAAAAGGAGACAAGGGTGGCAGAAGACGAAATGGTTAGATAGCATCATTGATTCAGTAGACATGAATAGGAGCAAACTCGGAGAGAATGAAGGACAGAGGAGCCTGGCGTGCTGCAGTCCATGGGCTGCGAAGAGTCAGACACAACCTAGCAATTGAACAACAACAACAATCCTCACAGTGGAGCACAGTATGGAAACAACCAACCCATATTATGTAGGAACGAACTGAGACTCAGAGAGGAAACAGATTCCACAGATCACACAACCAGTTCCTAGAAGGTCTGAGAACAGGAGTGTTGACCTCTGTTCTTGATGCAAGGAATAAAAGAATTACTCCTCCCCCCCCCGCCCCCAAAAAAAGCATTTATGACCCACATAAGCCAGAGATGGAAATGATGCAAAGAGAAAAAGAAATGGAATTTTTACTGGGAGCAGCCCCTGGGCATCAGTCCTTGGAGGAAAAATAACAAACAGTGGGGAGATTTGACTGCTGGCTAGCTGTACTCCAGCTGGAGTCTTCCAGCCCACCCCTGGGTCAGCATGGTGCTCTGAGAGCGGGCTTACCCCTCCCCGGCCTTTTCAGCTGGATGTCTTCTATTATCTTTCCTCCCTCTCACCATGGTTTGGCATGTCATGGCCTCCTAAAAGGGACACTGGGCAAATCAGAGGGAGCTGGATCCAGAAAGACATCTAAACTCTTCAACAACAGGCACGATACTGGCCCTGCCCATCACCCTACCCATAAACCAGAGAACTGGAGCAGAAATTGACCCCTCTAGTTGATCTTGCAGTGGTTTGGGGAGACTTGGGGGAAGGATCCAGGGTGCTCAGTCTGTGAGTGAAGACAATATGGGTGCCCCGGGTATCATTGGCTGTTTATGGACCACCCGTCTTTAAATACCCAGTGATGGCTGAAATTCTGCATTGACTACAGCCAGACACCAGATGACCACCCAGCTCCTGGCTGGCCACCGGCAGGGCCACAGTGGGCATTTAAGACCATCCAAGATCTATTTGTTCCCAGCGCCACTTTCTAGGGCCATCACCCACACAGCTGACTGAAGACACAGGTTCTGGACCCAGACTCAGTTAACCCAGGCCAAGTCACTTAACTTCTCTGTGCCTTCAGATTCCTCCTCCAGGAGTGAGGATGTTAATAGTTCCTTTATGCATTGCATTCTGGCGGGAATGAAATGAGCTCGTATACACAGGGCACCTGGAACGCCACCTACCTCGTTCATGGTCAAGAGCCCTGAGGGTCTGGCATTCCCAGGAAGGTTCATCTCCTTACAATGCTTCTTGCTCTAAAAGCACCTACAAAACCTTTTCAAAGAGGCTGTTTGGTTTAAACAGTGCTCCACATGTCAGTTTCCCCAAACGCAGTACCCACGTCTCCACCTTACTAGGGTGTCAGAGGGATGGAAAAGCACCCTCTGAAAATACGGGGAGCGACACAAGGAAAGCGATGTTCTGGGAGTAGTTCCCGCCAGGAATGCTGGACCCCACCCTCAAAGCCCACTTGCATGACAGCACCCTTCCTCACCCAGGACCATGGGCCTTCACCAGAACCCGGAAAAAATTAAATGAAACCAAATGGTCCGTAATTAGAATGGTAATAAAGGCAGGGAGGAGGAGTAAGGCAGTGAACTCTATTAATAGTGCTAATAAATGTTTCGGGATAATACCGCTGTGTTCTGAACCTGCCCGTGGGATGTTCATGGCTTTTTCCTTAAAAGGGACACTGGGCAAATCAGAGGGAGCTGGATCCAGAAAGACATCTAAACTCTTCAACAACAGGCACGATACTGGCCCTGCCCATCACCCTACCCATAAACCAGAGAACTGGAGCAGAAATTGACCCCTCTAGTTGATCTTGCAGTGGTTTGGGGAGACTTGGGGGAAGGATCCAGGGTGCTCAGTCTGTGAGTGAAGACAATATGGGTGCCCCGGGTATCATTGGCTGTTTATGGACCACCCGTCTTTAAATACCCAGTGATGGCTGAAATTCTGCATTGACTACAGCCAGACACCAGATGACCACCCAGCTCCTGGCTGGCCACCGGCAGGGCCACAGTGGGCATTTAAGACCATCCAAGATCTATTTGTTCCCAGCGCCACTTTCTAGGGCCATCACCCACACAGCTGACTGAAGACACAGGTTCTGGACCCAGACTCAGTTAACCCAGGCCAAGTCACTTAACTTCTCTGTGCCTTCAGATTCCTCCTCCAGGAGTGAGGATGTTAATAGTTCCTTTATGCATTGCATTCTGGCGGGAATGAAATGAGCTCGTATACACAGGGCACCTGGAACGCCACCTACCTCGTTCATGGTCAAGAGCCCTGAGGGTCTGGCATTCCCAGGAAGGTTCATCTCCTTACAATGCTTCTTGCTCTAAAAGCACCTACAAAACCTTTTCAAAGAGGCTGTTTGGTTTAAACAGTGCTCCACATGTCAGTTTCCCCAAACGCAGTACCCACGTCTCCACCTTACTAGGGTGTCAGAGGGATGGAAAAGCACCCTCTGAAAATACGGGGAGCGACACAAGGAAAGCGATGTTCTGGGAGTAGTTCCCGCCAGGAATGCTGGACCCCACCCTCAAAGCCCACTTGCATGACAGCACCCTTCCTCACCCAGGACCATGGGCCTTCACCAGAACCCGGAAAAAATTAAATGAAACCAAATGGTCCGTAATTAGAATGGTAATAAAGGCAGGGAGGAGGAGTAAGGCAGTGAACTCTATTAATAGTGCTAATAAATGTTTCGGGATAATACCGCTGTGTTCTGAACCTGCCCGTGGGAGGTGTTGCTTACGCTCATTTGCATATTAATTTGGAAGGAAAATGCCAGGCTCTTTCTGCTGGAATAAATCAATTCCAGTGGAAGTTCTCAGATGGGAAGCTGCTAATTCTTCTTCCTTTTTCCTCCCAGCAGGAAGACACCCATTTGCTGCCAGGAAAATATTTTTAAGAGCCACCATGGCGTGAAAAAAACTGAGCCAGAAAACTCCAGGCAAAGTGCAGACTCTGCTGATGGCCAGAGCCATAATGGGCTCCCTAAGGCCCAGCTCAGCATGAGTCAGGATCAGGGTGAGCCTGATCAGTCCTGGCTTATCTAAAACACCACCATTGGAGCAAGGATGCCAAGCAGGTTCCCTTCGAATTTCAGTGTTTATTTACTGCTGCAGGCTGTTAATGGAACGTGGAGTTGAGAATTTGAAATCCAGGCTTTGAGATCGGACATCAGACTCAGAAGAGAGTGCCGTTATCGATTAGTGATGTCTGCCATGGGAGAGGGTACCTACGAGAAGACATGTCTGTCATGCTGCCTTAAAGAGAGTCCTGCTTCATATTCTTGAGCAGAGCTTTACCACAGGGCTTTATCACAAGGCTTTACAACCTGACTTTTGAGGCCTACTGAGGCAGGCAGGGTTGAGAATGGAAATAAAACTGCAGAGCACCCAAGCCAATGTGAGACAGTCCGAGAATGAGATGAGAGGATATGATTGAATACCAACATTTTTTTGAGCAGCTACCATATTGGCTTTAAACAACAGGGTGTTTCTCCCCGTCCCAACGCAGTACCCACGTCTCCACCTTACTAGGGTGTCAGAGGGATGGAAAAGCACCCTCTGAAAATACGGGGAGCGACACAAGGAAAGCGATGTTCTGGGAGTAGTTCCCGCCAGGAATGCTGGACCCCACCCTCAAAGCCCACTTGCATGACAGCACCCTTCCTCACCCAGGACCATGGGCCTTCACCAGAACCCGGAAAAAATTAAATGAAACCAAATGGTCCGTAATTAGAATGGTAATAAAGGCAGGGAGGAGGAGTAAGGCAGTGAACTCTATTAATAGTGCTAATAAATGTTTCGGGATAATACCGCTGTGTTCTGAACCTGCCCGTGGGAGGTGTTGCTTACGCTCATTTGCATATTAATTTGGAAGGAAAATGCCAGGCTCTTTCTGCTGGAATAAATCAATTCCAGTGGAAGTTCTCAGATGGGAAGCTGCTAATTCTTCTTCCTTTTTCCTCCCAGCAGGAAGACACCCATTTGCTGCCAGGAAAATATTTTTAAGAGCCACCATGGCGTGAAAAAAACTGAGCCAGAAAACTCCAGGCAAAGTGCAGACTCTGCTGATGGCCAGAGCCATAATGGGCTCCCTAAGGCCCAGCTCAGCATGAGTCAGGATCAGGGTGAGCCTGATCAGTCCTGGCTTATCTAAAACACCACCATTGGAGCAAGGATGCCAAGCAGGTTCCCTTCGAATTTCAGTGTTTATTTACTGCTGCAGGCTGTTAATGGAACGTGGAGTTGAGAATTTGAAATCCAGGCTTTGAGATCGGACATCAGACTCAGAAGAGAGTGCCGTTATCGATTAGTGATGTCTGCCATGGGAGAGGGTACCTACGAGAAGACATGTCTGTCATGCTGCCTTAAAGAGAGTCCTGCTTCATATTCTTGAGCAGAGCTTTACCACAGGGCTTTATCACAAGGCTTTACAACCTGACTTTTGAGGCCTACTGAGGCAGGCAGGGTTGAGAATGGAAATAAAACTGCAGAGCACCCAAGCCAATGTGAGACAGTCCGAGAATGAGATGAGAGGGGATATGATTGAATACCAACATTTTTTTTTTGAGCAGCTACCATATTGGACATGGTGTCAAATCTGGGGAATACAGAAATGGCTAAAAGAATGCTTTCTTAGACAAATGACGTATGATATCACTTATATATGAGATCTAAAATATGACCCAAATGAACTTATCTACGAAATACAGATACACTCTAGACATAGAGATCAGACCAGTGGTTCTCAAGGGGGTGGTGGGATGGATTGGGAGTTAGGGATTACCCAATGCAAACTAATAGATATAGGCTGGATCAACAACAAGGTCCTACTGTATACCCAGGGAACTGTATTCAACATCCTGTAATAAACCACAGTGTGGGTGGGAGGTGTAAAGGAAAGTAGCATGAAAACCTATGCTATCGTATGTGAAAAAAATAGCTATTGTCATTGCACTGTGAGAAAAAGGGATCCTGCAGGGGTGCGACAGCCTGGAGGGGTGGGATGCGGGGGATATACATATGAGTAATCTGGGATCATACATTTGTGTAAACAAAACTCTGTAAAAGTAAAAAGTCAAATAAAAATTAAAAAGAAAGACTAACAGAAAAAAAAAAAACACACAATGGAAAAGAATATGAAAAAGCAATGTGTGTGTGTGCGTGTGTGTGTGTGTGTAATTGAGTCACTTTGCCATACAGCAGAAATTAACACATTATAAATCAACTATACTTCAATAAATGAAAATTTTTAAAGACAATACCTTCAAGAAATTAAATCTAAGGAAGGAGACAAGCAGGTAAATAGGCCTTACAACATAGTGAGCTATCAGGCCTCTGCTTCTTCCAATCCCTGAATTCTTTTTCCACCTTCCGTGCAAGTTCTATCCCTCCACTTCTGCTCTTTTTTATTAAAAATCTGTAGACTGGGGCTTCCCTGGTGGTCCAGTGGGTAAGGACACCGCCTTGCAGTGCAAGGGGCGCCGGTTCGATCCCTGGCCTGGGAAGATCCCACGTGCCGCGGAGCGGCTGGACTGATGTGTCCAATCACAGAGCCGGAGCTCTGGAGCACATGCTGCCCAAAGCCAGTGCTCTGCGACAACAGAGGCCACCATGATGGGAGGCCCACGCGAGCCAATGAACAAAGATGGATGAAAATAGAGAAATGAAAGACCAATAGAAGTGGCCCGCCCACCCCCTCCCTCCCCAACCCGCCCCCTCCCAAAATAAATAAATAAATAAATGTGTTGTTTAAAAAAAAAAAACAATCTGTAGACTGTTTTACCTTCCTCTCCTCACTGGACATATTCACAGTGGTCTCTCTTTGCTCCCCAAGCTTGAACTTCCTCCTCTGCACCAATGACTCCCAAACATCTGTCTCAAGGCAGTTTTTCTCCCCAACACCCTTCCCAGGTGCTCACTAGATAACTCCACTCTTACAAACCCATTTTACAGATGGGAAAACCAAGGCATAGAAGGATTCACATGCTAGCAGTCAGTGGAGTGAGGATTAGACTTGCTCTCTCCTTAGAGTACCCTCCATTGCAGGGAGAGAGAGCATGAGGCAGGGGCCAAAGACAGGGGGTGCAGGCCCACATGACTCGTGGCCCAATCCCAGTTATTGCCTACTGGCTGGATGGCCACCTACGTCCCTGAGCCTTGACACCCTCGCTAACATGGAGAGTCGCACCTGCCCAACAGGGCTGTGATGAAGTAACATGAGTTCAAAGATGTAAAGACAGATGGACGCGTGACATACAGTGAGAGTTGGTCTCCCTTAGATTTTACTTATTTTTTTAATGTTCATTTGTTTGTTTGTCTACGTCAGGTCTTAGTTGTGTTATGGGGGGAATCTTCTGTTGCAGCCCACGGATTCTAGTTGTGGTACTTAGGCTCAGTACTTGTAACACATGGGCTTAGTTGCTCCACAGCCTGTGGGGTCTTAGTTGCCCAACCAGGGACTGAACCCAAATTCCACGCATTGCAAGGTGGACTCTTAACCACTGGGCCACCAGGAAGACTCCCTTAGATTCTTGTAGGCTACTTTCTGTCTCTCCCACCAGGACCAAAACTACCCCCTCCCAAGGACAAGGATTTTGTTTCATTCATCACCGGATCCTTAGCATCTAGAATAGTTCCTTTCACTGATCTGAGGTTGATTTGTAGAATACTTTTTCAACACAAACTGCCGGGCACGAAACATGGCAGAGGTCAAAGGACTGGGAGGCAGGAGAAGAAAAGGATTTCTTTCAGCTAGGAAGCCATGGGAAGAGATCCTCAAAATGGGAGGGGGAGAGACTTGCAACCCAAAAGCCTAGGCCTTAGGGCCCAATAAAACTGGGTCTGAGGCCTCAAATGACAGTGATCTGGAGGCGAATCATAGCGCTGGCCTTCACCTAGGGGAGCCTGCTTCCTCACCTGAGAAGTAGGGGCTCTCGTCCTGCATGGAGGAGCATTAGAGGGCAGTAGAGATCACCTGCCTAGTGTCTGCAAGTGCCTAGTAAATTTCAGTCTCTTCCCTACTTGCTGGGGGTCCTGGCAGAGCCCGCCCCCACCCCATGCCTCTCCCGATCCTCCCAATGGAGTGATGGCTGCTGGTCCCCGTAAAGACCCCAGGTTCCTCTTCCAGACCTCGCCTCTGCTCAGTGAAAGCAGAGACACGCTTTCTCCGGTACACTCTTAACGGGAGGAAGGGGGTTAAGCTCTTGTTTTTGTTTTTACAATGCAAAATTTGTCAACTTGGCTCCGTTGACAGACTGCCTTTGTGTTCCTTTAATTGCCTTCCCTGCGTGAGAGCATCTGCATGTGTGTGGATGCAGAAAGGCTTGCTCGCTGGCTTGGGCAGAAATGGAGCTTATTTCAGAAGATGGGCCTGTCCCTTGGGACATCTGCCCATGATCCCAACCTCCAGAGGCAGTGGTAGGTGAGATAAGGATGCCTCCCTGCGAGTCAGGAGACTTGGACTCCGGTCCACAGTCAGTACCTTCAACTCTTGTGAAGAGCAACAAGATCAACAACAGTGGGACAAGGCCACAATGGGCTTCTTCTAGCTCCATTTCTGGCCCCAAACCATTCTATGTTTTAAGGTGAGGGTTCGACCACCCCTCCAGGAAGCAGCTGAACATCACCTTTGCCATCCTTGGCTGACCACCCCTGCTGATCTGTTCAATGATAGACCAGGCTTGAGAAGGTCTAGTTACTGAGAGACATTTTTTAAAATGTATTGTATTGAAGCAGAGTTGATTTACAATGTTGTGTTCCTTTCTGCTCTACAGCAAAGCGATTCAGTTGTATGGATACTAAGTGACTTTTATGTGAAGTTGGGGGCAGCTGTGAACTGACCAAGATGATAAAATGAGGGTGAGGTACTTCCTGTGCCTGACAAGCCCAGAGAGATGAGCTTCAAGGAGGTCAGTGGAGACCAGCTCCTGGATATGAGTGGTTTGCACACCATGGCTTTTGTGTGATGGTTGTCTAAGGAGTCTAGGGGTGAGAGCCTGCGGCGATGGACCTGGGCAGTGAGGTGGAAATAGAAGAGGCACTTCGTCAGGATCTCACTACACCAGCGTGGGCAAGGCTGGGCCATGCAGAGAGAGCCAGTCTGAAACCTTCCCAAGGTAACCCCAAGAACAGGTTAGACCATCAGATGACCAGGCATGGAGGACGGAAATCCAAGCGGGCAGGTCCTCTTGTGACTCCGAGGGGAGCCGAGACAGGCTCAAGATGGAAGAATGCTGGACAGGGAGAATCTGAAGACCAATCAGCTCATGGGCCCTCCAAATGAACCAGCCTTCCCCCCTCCAACCGCAAGACTTCTTACTGGATGAGGCACCACATTTTCTTCATTGCTTATGTCCTCTTGAGTTTTCTGTCTCTTGAATCCAAGCTGATCTGAGTCATGCATGCTGAAATTCTCAGTAGCAACGGGAAGAGTTAAAACGTGGTGACAGATAAGTGCATTCAGTGCTTGTCACGAGTCACTGCACTGAGACATCGTGCTGCGGGAAAAGTCTGGGTGAACCCAAGTCACAGAGGTGTCAGCTCAAGTCACACGTGAGACGCAGGTAGCAGGGGACCCTGAAGATACAGACCGTAAGATGCTTTAAGAGGCAAAGGCAGGTGCTCCAAGCAGATATCAGGATATAGGCAATTACATAAAACAGATAAACAACAAGGACCTACTCTATAACATGGGGGGCTATATTCAGTATCGTGTAACTGGAAAAAACTCAGCTGAACCTCACCTTTGCCATCCTTGGCTGACCACCCCTGCTGATCTGTTCAATGATAGACCAGGCTTGAGAAGGTCTAGTTACTGAGAGACATTTTTTAAAATGTATTGTATTGAAGCAGAGTTGATTTACAATGTTGTGTTCCTTTCTGCTCTACAGCAAAGCGATTCAGTTGTATGGATACTAAGTGACTTTTATGTGAAGTTGGGGGCAGCTGTGAACTGACCAAGATGATAAAATGAGGGTGAGGTACTTCCTGTGCCTGACAAGCCCAGAGAGATGAGCTTCAAGGAGGTCAGTGGAGACCAGCTCCTGGATATGAGTGGTTTGCACACCATGGCTTTTGTGTGATGGTTGTCTAAGGAGTCTAGGGGTGAGAGCCTGCGGCGATGGACCTGGGCAGTGAGGTGGAAATAGAAGAGGCACTTCGTCAGGATCTCACTACACCAGCGTGGGCAAGGCTGGGCCATGCAGAGAGAGCCAGTCTGAAACCTTCCCAAGGTAACCCCAAGAACAGGTTAGACCATCAGATGACCAGGCATGGAGGACGGAAATCCAAGCGGGCAGGTCCTCTTGTGACTCCGAGGGGAGCCGAGACAGGCTCAAGATGGAAGAATGCTGGACAGGGAGAATCTGAAGACCAATCAGCTCATGGGCCCTCCAAATGAACCAGCCTTCCCCCCTCCAACCGCAAGACTTCTTACTGGATGAGGCACCACATTTTCTTCATTGCTTATGTCCTCTTGAGTTTTCTGTCTCTTGAATCCAAGCTGATCTGAGTCATGCATGCTGAAATTCTCAGTAGCAACGGGAAGAGTTAAAACGTGGTGACAGATAAGTGCATTCAGTGCTTGTCACGAGTCACTGCACTGAGACATCGTGCTGCGGGAAAAGTCTGGGTGAACCCAAGTCACAGAGGTGTCAGCTCAAGTCACACGTGAGACGCAGGTAGCAGGGGACCCTGAAGATACAGACCGTAAGATGCTTTAAGAGGCAAAGGCAGGTGCTCCAAGCAGATATCAGGATATAGGCAATTACATAAAACAGATAAACAACAAGGACCTACTCTATAACATGGGGGGCTATATTCAGTATCGTGTAATAATCTTTCATGGAAAAGAACTTGAAAAAGAATAAAGACATACACATGTATAACTGTGTCACTTTGCACCTGACACTAACACCATGGCGCTCTGCACTTCATTTCTTTTTCAAGGGTGTAGGAAGTACTCAGCAAGAACAAGTTCTGAGGAACTGTCATAGATCGGGGGGGATAGGGAGACCCAAGAGCTAACAGCAGTAGGGTAGCCGGGACTGGATCTCGAACATTAGTGGAAAACTGATGGTCTCCAAATGAAGTCTGGAGTTTGGTTAAAAGCAGTATACAATGTCAGTTTCTTACCTTTGACAAAGGCAATGGGAGATAATGGGAGAAGGGTACATAGGATCTCTCTGTACTCTCTGTGTAACTTTTCTGTAAGCCTAAAATGATTCTGGCTTCTCTGATACCTCAGCTGGTAAGGAAGCTCTCTGCCTGCAATGCAGGAGACCCCAGTTCAATTCCTAGGTTGGGAAGACTTCCTGGAAAAGGGATAGGCTACTCACTCCCATATTTTTGCCTGGAGAATTCCATGGCTCATCCATGGGTCACAAAGACTCAGACACGACTGAGACACCACTTTCACTTCCCTTTCAAAATGATTTAAGTTTATTGAATGAACGACGAATAAAGAGCCTGGGTCTAGGAACTGATGGAATACTTATCTTCCAACTGGCCGGGCTCACACCTTCAACAACCCTGTGAGGAGCGTAGCACACACGACTTGGAGCCTTGTAGGTTCTCCGTAAATATCCATTGACTGGATCAGTTAATCCTCTTCGGATATAAGGAATTTGAAACAAAAACAGGCAAAGTCTCTCCACCCAACTTTATTTGACCCTAAGGCTCATGCTTCTTGGACTCCACCCCCGTTTCAGTATCAGGGTTAGAGCCCAGTCGGCGGGGAATTTTCTCCTGCCCTACTCTGGGCTCCAGCTGCTCGACTTCATGATTTATGCTTGGAAAGCCTAACAGCAAGAAGCTACAGCCTCTCCATGGCCTGGAAATCAGCACCATAAATCTCAATTCTAAAATTTAATAATATTTGCTTTCGCATTTATGGCATCATTATTACAGTGCAGTCTGCTTGGGCTCAAGGTGGCTGTAGGAAATCATTTCATTTGACAGACTCAGTCCGCCCACCACACTGTGACCTGGCCTCCCCTGGCGGAGGGACAAGCTGGCCAAGATGATTCCAAATAGTATGGGGAGGTCCCAATTAATAGCGTTCCAGCAGCTGGAAGCAGAGGGACTTTTTCCTCAGATCCTAAATACTTCCTGATGGTTTCCATCACTCTCGTGTTTAAGGATCCACCTGCTTTGGTGACAAGAATTCTAACAAAAGAACTCAAAAGGCATGGGAGAGCTATGCTGGAAAAGAGAAATTGGCTAATCCTTCCTCCACCCACTCCTTCCCTGGACATTTTGATCCCATAGGATCTCTCTGTACTCTCTGTAACTTTTCTGTAAGCCTAAAATGATTCTGGCTTCTCTGATACCTCAGCTGGTAAGGAAGCTCTCTGCCTGCAATGCAGGAGACCCCAGTTCAATTCCTAGGTTGGGAAGACTTCCTGGAAAAGGGATAGGCTACTCACTCCCATATTTTTGCCTGGAGAATTCCATGGCTCATCCATGGGTCACAAAGACTCAGACACGACTGAGACACCACTTTCACTTCCCTTTCAAAATGATTTAAGTTTATTGAATGAACGACGAATAAAGAGCCTGGGTCTAGGAACTGATGGAATACTTATCTTCCAACTGGCCGGGCTCACACCTTCAACAACCCTGTGAGGAGCGTAGCACACACGACTTGGAGCCTTGTAGGTTCTCCGTAAATATCCATTGACTGGATCAGTTAATCCTCTTCGGATATAAGGAATTTGAAACAAAACAGGCAAAGTCTCTCCACCCAACTTTATTTGACCCTAAGGCTCATGCTTCTTGGACTCCACCCCCGTTTCAGTATCAGGGTTAGAGCCCAGTCGGCGGGGAATTTTCTCCTGCCCTACTCTGGGCTCCAGCTGCTCGACTTCATGATTTATGCTTGGAAAGCCTAACAGCAAGAAGCTACAGCCTCTCCATGGCCTGGAAATCAGCACCATAAATCTCAATTCTAAAATTTAATAATATTTGCTTTCGCATTTATGGCATCATTATTACAGTGCAGTCTGCTTGGGCTCAAGGTGGCTGTAGGAAATCATTTCATTTGACAGACTCAGTCCGCCCACCACACTGTGACCTGGCCTCCCCTGGCGGAGGGACAAGCTGGCCAAGATGATTCCAAATAGTATGGGGAGGTCCCAATTAATAGCGTTCCAGCAGCTGGAAGCAGAGGGACTTTTTCCTCAGATCCTAAATACTTCCTGATGGTTTCCATCACTCTCGTGTTTAAGGATCCACCTGCTTTGGTGACAAGAATTCTAACAAAAGAACTCAAAAGGCATGGGAGAGCTATGCTGGAAAAGAGAAATTGGCTAATCCCCTTCCCTCCACCCACTCCTTCCCTGGACATTTTGATCCCATCCATCCTTCAGAATCCAAGTCAGATTCTACCCCCAAAACACGCACACACACACATGCACACCCGCACTGTCACACATGAACATCCCAACGGCAAAGAGTCTCTCCCGCCTCCAAGTGTCTTGTATTTCGATTGCAGCCTCAGTTAGTCAGCCTGGATTGGGGAACTCATTTATCCATTGACTCACTCATTCACTCAACACATATTTATTGAGCACATACTGTGTGCTCTGTTCTATAGACATCACATTGACCAAAGCAGGTATGAACCCCACCTTCATGGAGCCTGCCATCTAGTTGCTTGTGTATGAATCTGTCCCCACCCTCCACCAAAGAGTGGGTTTCTGGGAGTAGGGATCTATATCTTCCTCTCGAATCCCCAGTACTTCGCACATCTGGCACTCTGTCCGGGCATAATACAGGCTTGCTCAGGGATTGACTCAATCAGTCCATCAACACTAACAGACTGTTTCTCATACGTAAAACTCTCGAGTGTCCTCTGGCCCCCACTGTCTGCTAACAGAGTCTGCAAACCGCAGCCCATTGCCCAGATCCCGCCTCCACCTGTTTGTGTCAATAAAGTTTTACAGGAACGCAGTCACAGTCACTTGTTTCCGTATCATCAATGGCTCCTTCCACCCCGCCATGCAGCATTGAGTAATTGAGACAAAAGCTGTGTGACCCCCAAAGCCAAAAATACCACTGTCCGGTTCTTTGCCAAAAAAAAAAAAGAAAAAAAACCCGGGGGTTGACAACTCCGGTCTGTAAGATGAAGCTCAAACATCTTAGAGGCGCCCAGGGCTGTGTCCAGCACATCTCTCTCCCCTCTGCTCTGTGTCCGGGCTACACTAAGCCCCACCTCATCATCTCACAGATACAGCCTAGTAGGGCCTCAGCGAGCCTCCTGAGTCCCTGCCCTTTGCTTTGCTGCAAATGTCTCATCTCCAAACCTTTCTCCTTCCCCCACTGTGTTCACAATAGACACCAAGCTTGATAATAGGAAAAGAAGTGAGCACTGAAATGTTAGTTGCTCAGTTGTGTCTGACTCGTCACGACCCCACGGACCGCCGTGCGCCAGGCTTCCCTGTCCCTCACCATCTCCCAGAGGCCTGGGGAAGCAAAATGCCTGGAGCCAGGGAGCAAGCCCAAGGAAACCTGAACCAAAGGTTAGGGAAGGGCAAGGCAAGGGGTCCGGGGGCTAGCAAGGCTGGTGAGGGAGGGGATACAAATGGAAAATAGAAACAACTGCAGGGGTGTTCGTGTAGTCCTTTCAGTGGGCCAGGCCGTCCAGACTCATACCACAACAGCTGTTGGCACATGGTAGGTTCTCAGTAAATATCCATCGGCATAGCTGTATGTAGTGGAAACAGTATTATTCTGTCTTAGTAATGAGGAAACTAAGACACAGAGAGGTTAACCAGCTTGCCCAAGATCACACAGTAACTCAGTGGGGACCGGGATTTGCACTTGGGTCTGGCCCCACTACTGCACTGGTTATCCATGACGGCCTGGGCCCAGAGCCGTGCCGACCCAGAGCCAGCTGGCCACCAGGGCCCTGTTCAGACCTGTCTGGGGACAACATCGCTCAGCTTCATTAAGTCACCCAGTCCTCTGGGAGGTATTGCTAGTGCTTCGAAGTTTCTGGTTTATCGCAGGCTAAAGCTTGCCTCTCCTTATAAGTGTCCCTCCCTGGTCCTAGCTTTGGCCGGTATGGCCGTGGTGATCGAGTCCTGCGTCCACTCCACGATGGCTCTCTCCATTCTCAGCGCTCCCTGTGACCTTGGCGTGCCCTTGGAGCTCCCCACCTGCTCGGCCCCCTCCCCTGGACGAAGGCTGGAATGCCAGCAGTGCATCGGATTCATCTGGTCCTGGTTGCCCAGACAGCGCGTCGCAGCACAGAGCCTCGAAAGAGACCCTGGCCGGTCAGTGTCTTCCAGATGCGCGCTCTGATTTGTCATAGACCTCCTGCCAGGTTTCTGTTAGGTCAGGCAAATTAAGCAAAAGCTCGTTTTCCCAGCTCTTCCAAAGAACGTCCCTGGACATATGCTGTCTTGCTCTTTCCAGGGCTCACAGAACGGACTATTTACACAGGTGCAAGGGAGGCATTGCCCAGCTGAGCTTCCTCTCCCGGCCGGCAGACATCCAAGCAGCAGAGTCGGTCCCTGCCCATCTGGGCCCGGTCCTGATGCCTCTGTCCCCCATGGAGCTGTTCTGGGGGCAGTTCTGGCCCCACTACTTCACTCCAAGTCTCCCCGGTTCTTATCTTCAGAATCTTTGCCTTCAGGGAACCTCCGAAGGAGACTGGAATAGAAAAGGAATTGTCAGAGTGACTTCTGCAGGATGGGCTTACCTGATGGGGGGCGAGGGGAGAGCAAGCAGATTCCATGGTCAAGTAAGAGAAGACATCCTGAGTAAGACAAACAGACACTGGCTTCTTTGTTGTCAGACTGCTCAGTGCCTTGAGGTGCTCAAGCGCATTGGAAATCTACTTAAGGGGCATCATTTCATTCGAGAAATATTTACTGGGCATCTATCAAGTACCAAGCATTCTTTAAGCACTAAAAACACACCAGTCGTTAAAATAAACTGCCCAAAATTTCATTGTTGGAGACAGACAATAAACAGAAATCATGAGAAATAAATAATATACACGGGATGCTAGAAAGTGATTTGTCCTATGAGTGTAAAAAAGGCAAGATAAGAGGGATTAGAAGGGCTATGGAAGAGGGACAGTGTTGCAAGTTTAAATAAGGCGGTCAGGGACGTGCCCCGGGGTCCAGTGGCTAAGACTCCTAGCTGCCAGGGCAGGAGGTCTGGGTTTGATCCCTGGTCAGGGAACTAGATCCCACATGTCACAACTAAAGAGTTGCATGGAGACCCAGCATGCCACAACTAAGACTCAGCACGACCAAATAAATAATTTTAGTAAAAAAAAAACAAACAAACAAAAAAATTCTGCAAAGTGTAAAAAGTAATGGTAGTAAGTAAATAAATGAGGTGATCTATCTAGGTCTCATCAAAAAGGGATGCATGTTCGGACCAGCCTAGATCACCCACCCAGCAAATGTCTATGTCCTTGGGCTCATTATTCTCAAGGCAAGAGCCTGGGAAACTGCAGGGACATGAAGCCCCGTGGCAGGGAAGCTGCTGGACCACCAGCTGGGCCTCCAGGCTCACAGAACGGACTATTTACACAGGTGCAAGGGAGGCATTGCCCAGCTGAGCTTCCTCTCCCGGCCGGCAGACATCCAAGCAGCAGAGTCGGTCCCTGCCCATCTGGGCCCGGTCCTGATGCCTCTGTCCCCCATGGAGCTGTTCTGGGGGCAGTTCTGGCCCCACTACTTCACTCCAAGTCTCCCCGGTTCTTATCTTCAGAATCTTTGCCTTCAGGGAACCTCCGAAGGAGACTGGAATAGAAAAGGAATTGTCAGAGTGACTTCTGCAGGATGGGCTTACCTGATGGGGGACGAGGGGGAGAGCAAGCAGATTCCATGGTCAAGTAAGAGAAGACATCCTGAGTAAGACAAACAGACACTGGCTTCTTTGTTGTCAGACTGCTCAGTGCCTTGAGGTGCTCAAGCGCATTGGAAATCTACTTAAGGGGCATCATTTCATTCGAGAAATATTTACTGGGCATCTATCAAGTACCAAGCATTCTTTAAGCACTAAAAACACACCAGTCGTTAAAATAAACTGCCCAAAATTTCATTGTTGGAGACAGACAATAAACAGAAATCATGAGAAATAAATAATATACACGGGATGCTAGAAAGTGATTTGTCCTATGAGTGTAAAAAAGGCAAGATAAGAGGGATTAGAAGGGCTATGGAAGAGGGACAGTGTTGCAAGTTTAAATAAGGCGGTCAGGGACGTGCCCCGGGGTCCAGTGGCTAAGACTCCTAGCTGCCAGGGCAGGAGGTCTGGGTTTGATCCCTGGTCAGGGAACTAGATCCCACATGTCACAACTAAAGAGTTGCATGGAGACCCAGCATGCCACAACTAAGACTCAGCACGACCAAATAAATAATTTTAGTAAAAAAAAAAACAAACAAAAAAATTCTGCAAAGTGTAAAAAGTAATGGTAGTAAGTAAATAAATGAGGTGATCTATCTAGGTCTCATCAAAAAGGGATGCATGTTCGGACCAGCCTAGATCACCCACCCAGCAAATGTCTATGTCCTTGGGCTCATTATTCTCAAGGCAAGAGCCTGGGAAACTGCAGGGACATGAAGCCCCGTGGCAGGGAAGCTGCTGGACCACCAGCTGGGCCTCCAGGCTGGCCTGAGCTTGGACACCTGGACTCGGCTCTGCCTGACCCTGCACAGCGAGGGGCATTGATAATAACCTGCCTTACGTGACCATGCGAGGCTCGGGTGAGAAGACACCTGTGAACACAGCCCGCAAACTGCCTGGCACCCAGCAAGCAGCCTCTTCCATGCTGGCTCTGGTCTCACCACCTTGTACTCGGTTGCTGTGGCTCCTGGAACAAACCCCCACAAACCTGGTTGGCTTGGAATTTCTCCTCTCACAGGTTTGAGGCCAGACATGAGAAATGGAGGTGGCGGCAGGGCTTGCCCTCTCCAGGTGCTCCAGGGAGAACCCTTCCTCACCTCCTCCTGGTTCCGGTTCTTACGCTTCCTGGCTTGTGGCTGCATTGCTCCGGTCTCCGGCTTCTAGCCTCGTGTCCCTGGGTCCATGTGTCTCTGCGTTCTCACTTTCTATAGAGCTCCAGTCGCTGGATTTCAGGCCCAGCAGAATGATTACCTGGGCTTCCCAGGTGGCTCAGTGATTAAAAAAAAAAAAAAAAAAAAACAATTCTCCCTGCCAATACAGGAGATGCAGGTTCAATCTCTGGTTGGGGAAGATCCCCTGAAGAAGCAAATGGCCATCCACTCTAATATTCTTGCCTGGGAAATCCCATGGACGGTGAGCCTAGGGCTACAGTCCATGGGGTCGCGAAGAGTCAGACCCCACTTAGAAACTAAACAGCAGGATGAGATCTTGCAGTCCTTAACTAACTGCAGCTGCCCAAATGAGGGCGTATTTTCCCAAATGAGGTTATATTTGGAGGTTTTGTGTGGACGTATATTAGGGGACACTCCTCCAATCTGTACACACCTCATGGAAGCTTCCCGCCCCTCCCGGCCCTGTCCCTCTGCTCCCTTTCTCCAGCAGGAAGGTCCATCCTCGGGTCCTCTGCTCACACAGGCGGAGCTTGCCTTCTGTCCTGCAGAAGAGACCTTCCTGGTGTCCGAACCCAAATGTGTCCAGGTCACATCCCCAGGGGGGCTCCAGGGCAGGAGAAAAAGGAGCTGTCATTCCCGACGTTCCTTCTCTGGGGACTTCCAGGACACAGTGGGTGACCAAGTGGAAGAAGGCAAGCGGGGATGGGGCCCATTTTAACCCTTTCTTTGCCTAAGCCTTCCGCTGCGGCCAAACCTGAGCCCACAGCGCCCCCCGGCGGTACTCCCAGGTCTTCCCCCCCTCTGCCTAAGCCGGGTGAGAAGACACCTGTGAACACAGCCCGCAAACTGCCTGGCACCCAGCAAGCAGCCTCTTCCATGCTGGCTCTGGTCTCACCACCTTGTACTCGGTTGCTGTGGCTCCTGGAACAAACCCCCACAAACCTGGTTGGCTTGGAATTTCTCCTCTCACAGGTTTGAGGCCAGACATGAGAAATGGAGGTGGCGGCAGGGCTTGCCCTCTCCAGGTGCTCCAGGGAGAACCCTTCCTCACCTCCTCCTGGTTCCGGTTCTTACGCTTCCTGGCTTGTGGCTGCATTGCTCCGGTCTCCGGCTTCTAGCCTCGTGTCCCTGGGTCCATGTGTCTCTGCGTTCTCACTTTCTATAGAGCTCCAGTCGCTGGATTTCAGGCCCAGCAGAATGATTACCTGGGCTTCCCAGGTGGCTCAGTGATTAAAAAAAAAAAAAAAAAAAAACAATTCTCCCTGCCAATACAGGAGATGCAGGTTCAATCTCTGGTTGGGGAAGATCCCCTGAAGAAGCAAATGGCCATCCACTCTAATATTCTTGCCTGGGAAATCCCATGGACGGTGAGCCTAGGGCTACAGTCCATGGGGTCGCGAAGAGTCAGACCCCACTTAGAAACTAAACAGCAGGATGAGATCTTGCAGTCCTTAACTAACTGCAGCTGCCCAAATGAGGGCGTATTTTCCCAAATGAGGTTATATTTGGAGGTTTTGTGTGGACGTATATTAGGGGACACTCCTCCAATCTGTACACACCTCATGGAAGCTTCCCGCCCCTCCCGGCCCTGTCCCTCTGCTCCCTTTCTCCAGCAGGAAGGTCCATCCTCGGGTCCTCTGCTCACACAGGCGGAGCTTGCCTTCTGTCCTGCAGAAGAGACCTTCCTGGTGTCCGAACCCAAATGTGTCCAGGTCACATCCCCAGGGGGGCTCCAGGGCAGGAGAAAAAGGAGCTGTCATTCCCGACGTTCCTTCTCTGGGGACTTCCAGGACACAGTGGGTGACCAAGTGGAAGAAGGCAAGCGGGGATGGGGCCCATTTTAACCCTTTCTTTGCCTAAGCCTTCCGCTGCGGCCAAACCTGAGCCCACAGCGCCCCCTGGCGGTACTCCCAGGTCTGCACCGCCTCTCCCCTGCGCGGGTGCAGCCGCGCGCGTCGGAGGTGGCGGTAAATGAATTTAGCATCAGCACCGTTATTTAAATTGTTTTAATTAATCACTGATTGAGCAGTAAATGAACCACTAAGTGGAGAAAGCGCCGAGCGAGCGAGAAAGAGGTGAGAGGAGGCAGGCAGCGCCTAGGTAATGGCTTCCAGGAGCACAAATAACTTCCGAGGGTGTAAGGGGAGGGGGCCGGAGGCGCAGATCGCTGAGCGCTTCCTCCCGCCCAGGGCACATCTCCCGGCCCCAGATCCGGTGCCACGCGGCGGCGGGGCGAGAGGCGGCCCAGCCAGCGCCAGGAGCGGGGGGCGGGGCCGGGAGTGGGGGGGTGTTGGGAGGGGCGTACATCCTTGGGCGGGGGGAGCGGGCAGAAATGCCCCCTCTCCTAACCAAAAGGACAGAAAGTTGCCTAAAAGGGTGAGCAAGCAAGAGAGGGGAATAACTCTTGGTAAGAGTTTAAAAGGTGCCTTGGCAGGGCCCTGCACGTCGACACCCATTCTTGTGTCTGAAAAGCACACACAGTTGAAGACGCCCAGCATCCTGGCCCAGCAAGACCAAGGACACACTTGAGGGACCTGGAATCTGGATTTGGCGCCTAGATCTGGCCTCGCGGGATCTGCAGAATGTGAAGCACCCTGTGGAACTGCAGAAGACACTGCCTAAGAGCTCCTAGGTCCAGGATTCTTTGCCCTGGAACGAGGCATTTCAGTAATGCCCCAGGCCCGCTTCCCCAGAGCTGAAGGCGAGATTGCATAGCCTGCAGCCTGCAGGCCTAGAATGGGTTTGTTTTTTTGTTGTGTTCTTTTTTTTTTTTACATTTTTACATGGTTGAAAACATCGAAAGAATAATATTTCATGGTGCGTGAAGTGTGTGAAATCTAAAATCCATAAATAAAGTTTTATTGGAACATAGCCGTGCTTTTTCATGTTAAGTGTTGTCCACGGCTGCGGGCACAACGCAGAGACAAGTTAAGTGGTTGCAACAGAGCTGGACTGGCCCTGGGAGGCTGAACTATCAGCCATCTGACCATTTACATAAATGGTTTGCCGACCCCTGATTTAACACACCATGATTTGTCAGATACATGATTTTTATGTACTGCTAACAAGGAGACATGCTGCCAAATCAAACCATACCACGATGCTTTCACATCGCTTAGATTTTATTCTACATTGATCTAAAGTTATTTAGACTATTTAAACCTAGATTTGGACACACTTGTAAAAACGTAAGAAGGAAAATGCATGTAAGATAAACTGGTTACTGTATTTCCCAAACATTTTCATATCTTCAGACCAACTCTGCTGAAAAACTTTTTGGCTCAAAACTCACTTTTGCCCTTGTCTTGCGTACAGTCTCATCCTCAGTGACTTTCTATAAGGCAGTATTTCTTTTCTTCTCTTTTATTTTTTAAATTGCGGTAACATGGGCTTCCCAGGGGGCTCCCTGGTAAAGATCTTATCCACCTACCAGCACAGGAGACAGAGGAAACTCAGATTCAAACCTGAACCTGAGTCTGGAAGATCAGGAAGATATCTCCAGAGAATCTCTCCAGATTCTCTTCCAAAAGAGCATGGCAACCCACTCCAGTTTTCTTGCCTGGAAGCACCCCATGGGCAGAGGAGCCTGGCGGGCTGCAGTCCACAGGGTCACAAAGAGTCAGACACGACTGAGCGTGCCCTCACGGTGCACAACGCTGGTGTATAACACTGTATAAGCTTCATAGGTACCGCGTTATAGTTCAGCTTCCGTGTACACAGCTGGGTGCTCACCACCAAACGTTAAGTTTCCGTCCATCACCCTACCGTTGACCCTTGAACCCGTCTTGCCCTCCACCTCCACCCTTCCCCTCTGTAACCACTGCTCATCTCTGTATCTGTGTGTTCCAGTCGGGTTTGTTCATTTCTTTTCATTCTACTTATGAGTGAAATCATAAAGTAGT
Organism: Tragulus kanchil; assembly: GCA_022376925.1. NCBI lineage: Eukaryota > Metazoa > Chordata > Mammalia > Artiodactyla > Tragulidae > Tragulus > Tragulus kanchil. The sequence goes on along the minus strand of JAIOJX010000004.1, from coordinate 183,332,283 downwards.
TGTCTTTCTCCATCTGACTTATTTCACTTAGAAAAATACCTTCACAGCCCATCCTTGTTAGTGCACACGGCACAATTTCATCTTTATGTGACTGAGTCGTATTCCATTGTATATCTACAACACTGCTTTATCCATTCATCGCAAAGAGTCGGACACGACTGAGCAGCTAACATGTTACCATAAAAGGGAGGAAAAACATGGCAGAAGATCCAGAGGCCGCTATGGAATCAAAACAGGTGTTATTATTATTATTATTATTATTCAGTATTGTTATCACCTATTTATCCACGGATGAAACTATTCAGTAAATGGAAAGCTGATGAGGCAAGAATGAAAGGGGTCGCTGGCGTGGGCAGTGTCCTTGAGGGTTGGAAGAGTTGACTTTCTGTGGGAAGACAGTGCGCTGATTATGCGGGGAACACGTCCAGCCTAGGAGTGGGTGGGGCCGTGTGGAATTGTTGTCATGACAACGCCTGTCTCTGAGAAATGAGATGCGGTGCCAGGGCATCCTTGAGATGAGGGAGGAAAGAAGACACTTACGAGCCTGGAGAGAGGAGAGCAAATCTGAAGCTGTCGTCTAGGAAAGCGTCGGGGGATGAACCTGGTTCTGTATCCAGACCTCTTTGGACCACTCCGCACAGCAAGAAATTCATTTAAATTCCGGCCTAGTAGACAACACAGTTCACAAAGCAGCATTTTCACCCTTGTTATATTAGGAGGGCTCTGACCTTTTCTATTTTATCTCACTTTCTTAATGCGTATCGGACCTACTAAATTGGCTTCTTGAACCACAAGTGAATCTTGACCTATATTTTGTAACACACAGAGCCGGGGAACCAGTCTTAACCCACAGACCCCCAGGGGCTTGGAGGAAGGCCTGGCCTCCAAGGCAAGTGAACAACTGACCCCAGGTGAGGAGTAGAGAGGATGCTGGATTTAACCAAGACTTAAATTTCCGTCCATCACCCTACCGTTGACCCTTGAACCCGTCTTGCCCTACCCCCCCACATGCTCATCTCTGTATCTGTGTGTTCCAGTCGGGTTTGTTCATTTCTTTTCATTCTACTTATGAGTGAAATCATAAAGTAGTTGTCTTTCTCCATCTGACTTATTTCACTTAGAAAAATACCTTCACAGCCCATCCTTGTTAGTGCACACGGCACAATTTCATCTTTATGTGACTGAGTCGTATTCCATTGTATATCTACAACACTGCTTTATCCATTCATCGCAAAGAGTCGGACACGACTGAGCAGCTAACATGTTACCATAAAAGGGAGGAAAAACATGGCAGAAGATCCAGAGGCCGCTATGGAATCAAAACAGGTGTTATTATTATTATTATTATTATTCAGTATTGTTATCACCTATTTATCCACGGATGAAACTATTCAGTAAATGGAAAGCTGATGAGGCAAGAATGAAAGGGGTCGCTGGCGTGGGCAGTGTCCTTGAGGGTTGGAAGAGTTGACTTTCTGTGGGAAGACAGTGCGCTGATTATGCGGGGAACACGTCCAGCCTAGGAGTGGGTGGGGCCGTGTGGAATTGTTGTCATGACAACGCCTGTCTCTGAGAAATGAGATGCGGTGCCAGGGCATCCTTGAGATGAGGGAGGAAAGAAGACACTTACGAGCCTGGAGAGAGGAGAGCAAATCTGAAGCTGTCGTCTAGGAAAGCGTCGGGGGATGAACCTGGTTCTGTATCCAGACCTCTTTGGACCACTCCGCACAGCAAGAAATTCATTTAAATTCCGGCCTAGTAGACAACACAGTTCACAAAGCAGCATTTTCACCCTTGTTATATTAGGAGGGCTCTGACCTTTTCTATTTTATCTCACTTTCTTAATGCGTATCGGACCTACTAAATTGGCTTCTTGAACCACAAGTGAATCTTGACCTATATTTTGTAACACACAGAGCCGGGGAACCAGTCTTAACCCACAGACCCCCAGGGGCTTGGAGGAAGGCCTGGCCTCCAAGGCAAGTGAACAACTGACCCCAGGTGAGGAGTAGAGAGGATGCTGGATTTAACCAAGACAGGGGGTGTTGCCAAGCAGGTGCCACCTAGTGAAAACTGACCGATCATGGATCTAAGAAAAGAATGGAGGGCCGGAGGATGCTAGTGGGGTGGAGTGGAATTCTGGGTGAGATCGAAAACCATGGAGACGGGGAATACAGGAGAAGGAGGGGGTGTTGGCTAAAGCGTGGAATTGGCTGGGCAGTGCGGAGTAACAGTTGTCAAATACTGCTGGAAACAAGGTCCAGGGTGCACCCATGGGGGGCACGACTAAGACAGGGCCAGGAGGAAAGTCTAAGGAACCAGGAGGCAGGACTATTGGAGCGATCCTCTCTGCAGACACTGAGGTCCCCCAAATTAGGATCCTGGAATCCCGGGCTGGAGTCACAACAGCAGCTAAAGGCTTCAGTCTCTGGGACACAAACCCAGGCCCTCGAAATGACGACAAGGAAGAGGGTTGACAGGAGGCTGGAATCTCACCATCTGTGACTGACCCTCGGTAGCAGGATGGCTAAGGAGTCCCCGCAGCGTGGAGGGCTGGAGAGGAAACGTGCCTGCCTGAGAGGCTGCCAGGGGACCCGTGTGCTCAGGGACAATCCGGATGTCCCACAGAGCAAGAGGACAAAGGGAAGGCCCGGAGGGGAGGCTGAGCACATGGGGAATCTTACTGACACACGGCTAAGTGCCAGAGGGCACAGCCCAAGGGTCTGGGCAGTGGCGTCCCTGGCAGGGCAGGTGGCACTTCCTGTCAGGGAGGGAGGAACGGTTTATCGCTGGCATTGTTTAGAATTGTGGGTACATGGTGATTCTGGAAGGCAGGCTGACTTTGGTTTTACTCTTGTTTTAAATTCTCTACAGCCCTTCTCACCTGAACTGGGGAAGACTGCCGATTTGTGGAGCTGGGAGATGTGCGCAGCTGAGTCAGTTAGGGGTGCGGCAGAGGAAGGATCGGGGTGGCACTGGAAGGGTGAACGCCCCATGAGTGCTGGCCTCTCCTAAGGGCTTCTTCACACAAAGCAACTGACTGAATCCTCACAACCACCCTGTGAGCTGGACCCTGTCACCAGCCCCTATTACAGACGAAGAGGGCTTTCCAGGTGGCTCAGTGGGTACAGAACCTGTCTGCAATGCAGGAGAGGCAGGAGATATGGGTTCGATTCCTGGGTCAGGAAGATTCCCTGGTGGAGGGCACAGCAACCCACTCCAGTATCCTTGCCTGGAAAATTCCATGGACAGAGGAGCCTGGCGGGCTACAGTCCATGGGGTCACAGAGTCAGACACGACTGAGGGACTGAGTCCACGAGGACAGTCTAAGGAACCAGGAGGCAGGACTATTGAGCGATCCTCTGCAGACACTGAGGTCCCCCAAATTAGGATCCTGGAATCCCGGGCTGGAGTCACAACAGCAGCTAAAGGCTTCAGTCTCTGGGACACAAACCCAGGCCCTCGAAATGACGACAAGGAAGAGGGTTGACAGGAGGCTGGAATCTCACCATCTGTGACTGACCCTCGGTAGCAGGAGGGCTAAGGAGTCCCCCAGCGTGGAGGGCTGGAGAGGAAACGTGCCTGCCTGAGAGGCTGCCAGGGGACCCGTGTGCTCAGGGACAATCCGGATGTCCCACAGAGCAAGAGGACAAAGGGAAGGCCCGGAGGGGAGGCTGAGCACATGGGGAATCTTACTGACACACGGCTAAGTGCCAGAGGGCACAGCCCAAGGGTCTGGGCAGTGGCGTCCCTGGCAGGGCAGGTGGCACTTCCTGTCAGGGAGGGAGGAACGGTTTATCGCTGGCATTGTTTAGAATTGTGGGTACATGGTGATTCTGGAAGGCAGGCTGACTTTGGTTTTACTCTTGTTTTAAATTCTCTACAGCCCTTCTCACCTGAACTGGGGAAGACTGCCGATTTGTGGAGCTGGGAGATGTGCGCAGCTGAGTCAGTTAGGGGTGCGGCAGAGGAAGGATCGGGGTGGCACTGGAAGGGTGAACGCCCCATGAGTGCTGGCCTCTCCTAAGGGCTTCTTCACACAAAGCAACTGACTGAATCCTCACAACCACCCTGTGAGCTGGACCCTGTCACCAGCCCCTATTACAGACGAAGAGGGCTTTCCAGGTGGCTCAGTGGGTACAGAACCTGTCTGCAATGCAGGAGAGGCAGGAGATATGGGTTCGATTCCTGGGTCAGGAAGATTCCCTGGTGGAGGGCACAGCAACCCACTCCAGTATCCTTGCCTGGAAAATTCCATGGACAGAGGAGCCTGGCGGGCTACAGTCCATGGGGTCACAGAGAGTCAGACACGACTGAGGGACTGAGTCCACGAGGACAGAAGGGGAAACTGAGGCACTGAGACGTGCATGACAGGCTAGAGGGTCTGCAGATTCGAGGCTCCCACCAAGGTCTAGCTCCAGACCCTGGGCTCTGGACCCCTGTGTGCCCCGGCCTCACCCTGGGCCTTACTACAATGACCCGGGGCCTGGCGCCCCAGGGCAGCTGCTGTTCATGGGACTGTGAGCATGTCGGGTTCATCCTGGTGGTCCCTTGGGCTCTGAGGGCTGACAGCAGGGTGTTTCCTGGGCTCCTGAATCTCCCTTCCCTGACCCCTCTGTCAGTCACTCCCGTGACTTGAGCAGAAGGCCGGATCCTCAGGCCCCAGGACCTCAGCTGCCGCTTTTCTGTCTAACACAGATGGGGATGGGCAGGTTGGCGGAGGCCGCAAGTGAGTGCCGGAAGCCGAGTACACCCGGACCCCACACCTGTTACCAAGGATAAGAGCGCTCCTTTGGTAAGGCAGGTTGAGTTGGAGTTTCCCTCCCCCTTGCAGCCGAAGCATCCTAACTGTATTCCAGGGAGGGTCTGCCATGCAAGCGGTCTGGAAAAGACCAGTGCTGAAGCTAGGGAAAGCCAAGATTTACAGAGATGAGCTTCAAAGAGGTCTGGCAGCCAGACTGTCCCCACCAGGAAGACCGTCCTGATCCCTGAATAGGTGGGGTCTCGAAAAGCTGGGAGGCCCTGTGGGAGACCTGGATGTAGAGCAAAGACCCCAGATGTACAAGCAGGCCATTTCCTGGCAGGAAAGGTGAGACCACCAGCCTGAGAGTGGAGCTGCGTCTACTGGAGGCCGACCCCCACCGTTACCTGTGCTCCTTCGGGTGCACGACTGAACCCCTCTGCCTCAGCTCTCTCCTCCACCACGTGAGGAAGGGATAGTACCTGCCTCCAGGGTTGCCAGGTGGGCAAATGCGATCATCTTTGCCAGGTGTTTAGCACGATGCCTGGAGACGCTGAGAAAGTGCCAACAATGAATAGTATTCCCCTTCCTCTGCTCCCCTAGGCCTGCTGCCCAGTGACTATATCCTCCACACTCCACTCCCTTCCATGCCTGCCTGTCTGACTTGTGCAATCCTTGATAAGGCAAATTTAGGTGTCACCTCCTCCTGGAAGCCCTCCCTGCTCTCCTCCTACTCCAGGTCTGGGTAGATGTCTTCTTTGTGCTTTTCCCCATTGAGTTTTAGAAAGGTGCCTCCCAGCCCCCATACGTGATAGGTTCTTGGTGATTGCTGAGCCAATAAGGGAGTGAACAGACACGCGGGGAAAGGAATGAGGCAAAGGTTTATTTATCAACACTGGGGACCATGGGGCATGCGTTGAGAGAGACTCATACTGGAGGCCCCGATGCCTCCTGTCACCCACATTCCATCTTGGCCTGGAGCTGTTTTCCATTCTTGCAACAAATGTTACTGAGCTCCCATGCTATCTTATACCCCATTCTTGGCACTGAAGACATGGAAGTAAACAAGATGTTCGTAATTCCTTATCTCTTTGTGCCTGTTGTATTCTAGTAGCAGAAACAGACACACAAGGAAAGACATAAAATATAAGATAATTTCAGATCAAGGTAAGATAATATTAGATAGAAAATGAGAATGTGCAGAGGTGAGGGGAGTGGCAGGGAAGGTACTTAAACAAAGACAGGAATAAATGAGAGGGAGGAAGCCAGGCCAAATCTGGAGGAAGGACGGCTTCCACAGAGGGAACAGGCCAGATGTGCAAAGGTCCTGAGGCAGAACCAGGCTTGGGGTGCTAGAGGAACGAAAAGAAACAGGGAGGAGGTGCTTGGGTAACCAGATAGAGAAGCAAAATGTAGGTCAAGGGAACACACGTGCAGTAGGAAGCTGTTTAGCAGAGGAAGGAAGTAGGAAGAGGTTTAGCAGGTTTTAAGCATGATCTGACCTTTTTGACACCGACCGCCTTGGTGCCGCTGCCACCTCTCCGTCTCCTTCCCCCCACCCCCCCGTGAGGAAGGGATAGTACCTGCCTCCAGGGTTGCCAGGTGGGCAAATGCGATCATCTTTGCCAGGTGTTTAGCACGATGCCTGGAGACGCTGAGAAAGTGCCAACAATGAATAGTATTCCCCTTCCTCTGCTCCCCTAGGCCTGCTGCCCAGTGACTATATCCTCCACACTCCACTCCCTTCCATGCCTGCCTGTCTGACTTGTGCAATCCTTGATAAGGCAAATTTAGGTGTCACCTCCTCCTGGAAGCCCTCCCTGCTCTCCTCCTACTCCAGGTCTGGGTAGATGTCTTCTTTGTGCTTTTCCCCATTGAGTTTTAGAAAGGTGCCTCCCAGCCCCCATACGTGATAGGTTCTTGGTGATTGCTGAGCCAATAAGGGAGTGAACAGACACGCGGGGAAAGGAATGAGGCAAAGGTTTATTTATCAACACTGGGGACCATGGGGCATGCGTTGAGAGAGACTCATACTGGAGGCCCCGATGCCTCCTGTCACCCACATTCCATCTTGGCCTGGAGCTGTTTTCCATTCTTGCAACAAATGTTACTGAGCTCCCATGCTATCTTATACCCCATTCTTGGCACTGAAGACATGGAAGTAAACAAGATGTTCGTAATTCCTTATCTCTTTGTGCCTGTTGTATTCTAGTAGCAGAAACAGACACACAAGGAAAGACATAAAATATAAGATAATTTCAGATCAAGGTAAGATAATATTAGATAGAAAATGAGAATGTGCAGAGGTGAGGGGAGTGGCAGGGAAGGTACTTAAACAAAGACAGGAATAAATGAGAGGGAGGAAGCCAGGCCAAATCTGGAGGAAGGACGGCTTCCACAGAGGGAACAGGCCAGATGTGCAAAGGTCCTGAGGCAGAACCAGGCTTGGGGTGCTAGAGGAACGAAAAGAAACAGGGAGGAGGTGCTTGGGTAACCAGATAGAGAAGCAAAATGTAGGTCAAGGGAACACACGTGCAGTAGGAAGCTGTTTAGCAGAGGAAGGAAGTAGGAAGAGGTTTAGCAGGTTTTAAGCATGATCTGACCTGTGGTTTTAAAAGGAGTAATCTGGCTACTACATTAAGAAATGGCTGTGTAATAGATAGCTAATGGGAACCTGCTGTATAGCACAGGGACTCTGCGATGAGCTAGAGGGGTGGAATGAAGGGGATGGAAGGGAGGTTCCAGAGGCAGGGGATCTATTATACAAATAGCTGATTTACATGGTACAGCAGAAGCCAGCACAACAGTGTAAAGCAACTATACTCCATAAAAATACTTTTAAAAGAAATGACTCTGGGGGACAGGCAGCAAAGGGAGCAGCAGGGAGCTGGTAAGGAGGCTTTCATGGCTGTCCACCACTGTTCAAAGCAATGATGCTTCGAACAAACGCAGTGCAGCAGAGGTGGAGGAAGCCTGGATTGGCCCATAGTTTGGAAGTCGCGACAACAGCGCATTATGAGCACGTGGGGTGATGGAGGGGCCTCAGCCCTTTGAGGACTCAGGCCTAAGAGGTGGCTAATTTCTCTCCAGCTTCACCCTGGCTTGCCCCTGAGCTGCCCAGTCTCTGAGCCTGGCTCCCAGGATGCCTGCTGTTCATCCTGAAGCCAGCCGTCAACAGTGGGTGGACACCTCCCCCGGCCTTGGGCTGTTCCTCCTCACTTCCCCTCCTCCTGTAGTGAACACCTGCTCTCAGAGTTATTTATCGTCATTCACTTCCCTGAGGATGTCTGCCTCTGTCCGAAAACGCTTCTATTAATATAAAGGAAATACCAACAGCCAGCCCCAGGTCTGCCCAGCAGAACTAGGTATGCTGCGCCTCCTTTGAGACTCAGAAGTCATCATAATGGCTAATATTGATTGAGCACTCACGAGGCACTGGTCCAAGCTAAGTGTTTTCTTTACTGTTATGGGTTTAATTGTGTCCCTGCTCAAGGCCGTTGTGGCAACCCCAGCCCCCGGTGCCTGTAAATGCACCATTGTTGAGAAACAAGGTCTTTGCAGGTGTCCTCAAGTTGAGGTCATTAGGGCAGGTCCTAATCCACTCTGACTGGTGACCTTCGAAGAAGAGAAGGGACAGAGAGATAGGCGTGAGGGATTTCAAGCCTCATCCCCTCCCTCTCCCCGGGAGCCCTGACCCCTCTCATTTCAGGGCTGTCACCTGGGGGCAGGGCTCAGGGCCCACCCAGCCCAGGAAGGGCGTGCCGCCGGACTCTGTGTGCTCCCCTGCAGAGCTCTGCCCACGACCCCTCCGCCACCCCAGCCACACTCGCCCCTATGCTGTCCTCACTCCAGATTGTGACACAGCTCTTGGTTGGCTCTGCCCTCCAGAGTGAGAGCAGCCCAGTGACACAGGGGCTTGGGGACCAGCCACCAGCGATGCAGAGACCTATGTTCAGTATTACAGTATTCCACATTTTGGAAATGGGTTTATAGAGTTGGACACAGTTTAGCAATTGAACAATAACATTTTGGAAAAATACATGATTTGAATCTAGAGACCTACCCGGAAAAGTCATACGCTGAATTAAAACATTCTATCTGAACCAAACGGACTGCTTCAGAAAGCATTCCCACCCCATTCCTTTCTCGTATAAAACAATTTCCAGGTTGTTATCTAAATCCCCAGGACTTCCCTGGTGGTCCAGTGGTTAAAACGTGCTTCCACTTCAGGAATGCAGGTTTGATCCATGATCAGGGAACTAAAGTTCCACATGCCATGAGAGACAGTCAAAAAATAAATAACACGTTTAAACAATACATGCCCATTTCTTGGGTTACTGCTGAGAGGAAGCCCTTCTCCTTACGTTAACAATCATTCAGTTATTTAAAACTGTTCATAATAATCATTGCCGTTTCCTTCAGAGTTCCTTTGAACCCCAAGAGTATTTCCCAGAGTCATCATGGAACCCCCTTAGCCTGGAGTGGAGGGACTGGAGGGCCATATAGAGGGAAACTAAGCAAGGACGTGATCGCAGGGGCATTAAGGGAAGAGGGCGGGAGGGATGTGTGGGAAGTCCCACCGCCCACGCCAGCCTCTGGTTCCCCTCCTGCAGAGGGCAAATCCCTCCGCCCTCTCCCCCTTCCATCACCACCAGGGCCCTGACCACCCGTCCCGGTTGTACCTACCCAGGCACACCAGCCTGGAGGCCCAAGGAATCCGCAGCTCTCTTTGTTTACCAGGCTCTGCGTCCTCCCACGGCTACCCCAAGAGAGCACCTTCCTACCTGGCCCCAGGTCCTGTACGGGCTGGCAGCAGCTCTGACCCTAGAGACGAGGGAGGATGCAAGGAGGGGCCGGTTCTCACTTCTTCAGCCAAAGACCTGAGCAATGGAAGGCTTCCTGCTGTATCAATAAACAGGGATCTCACCGTCATCAGCGACAGCAGCCCTCCAATGGGAGCTGATGAGCCTGTACACCCGTCCTCTAGTAGACATCAGACCACAACAATGCCCCATGATGAGCCCCAAGGAAGCTCAGGATGTGAGAAACATAGGGTACTAGATAGCTGAGGCACCAATCAAAGGAAGGATTTCAGTGAGCCCAGACTCTTGCATCTTCCCATACATACGAAATTGCTAAATTTCTTAGCTTGGAATATCTGGGTTTCTTTAATTATCAGTAATCTTTTGATGTTCAGAGTACCTGCTCTCTGTTGCAAAGCTTCTATATAACCTGGCTCCTTGCCGCACCTCCTCAGAGCCGTTCCCTCAGGGTTACTTGGGATACTGTCTCCCACGCTTGAAGTCCTACAAAGTTCCGCAGAATAAAACATAACTCTCAACTTTGGGGTTGTGAATATTTTTTAAGTGGACAGACGCTAGTCAAAGCATCTGGACCCAAAGGATGCTGTTGACCCCCAAGCATCTCAGGAAACCAAGAGAAGAGAAAGGTCTCCCAGCCTACGCAGACCACCTGCGAGATGTGTGTGGCCCCTTCCCCAACGATGCCTGGATGTGCCAAGACTATCATCCACTCCATCAGCCTCCAGGGGCCAGGCCAAGAGGTGGCCGACAGCAGAGCCGTTGGAGGCATGTGCGGGCTTGGGCACGGACAGATGGTCTTCTGCTTTATTTCCTAGTAGTCGTGTAATGTGATACACTGAGTGTTACTTGGTGCATGAATCGGGAGACACTCTTCCTTTTATGTTCTCCGTAGGAACCTCCCTGTGTCCTTCTGCCTTACATCTGGCACTCCTCCAGCTAGCTGGTCACCCTGACATTTCAGGAGCTGGCCAAGAAGACACTTTGTTGCAGCCCCTAAGATGGGAGTGGCATCTTCTCAGGCTTTGAAAAATGACAGCCGTCAAATCACAGGACAACCAGCCTCCCCTTCATTCTTGGAGAAAGAGTCTGTTTCCAACCATAAGGAATTGGAGAGGCCAGGCAGCAGCTAAATGGGACTAGATGCTGGCCTCACCATGTTTGTTCAGGGCTATGACTTCCTGTGGGCCCAGCTTCTCACTTCCTGCCACCACCCCCACATTGGTTGTCTCTCAGCCCAACTCTGCCAGTGATCCCCAAGGTCCCCCCCTTCCCAGCTAATCCTTCTGTACTAGCAAGGACACAGTGGCTTGGGGAACGTCTGGCTTTGGCAGACCCACAAATCCAAAATTGCATCTAGATCTGAGTACCTAGGACAGGTGACTTCCCTTCCCAGTGCCTCGGCGTCTTCATCTGTAAAATGGGGAGATCATACCTCTCTCCCTGGCATGTGGGAAGAACTAATTAAATCTCCCAGAAGCTCTGATTCAGTGTTAGTGTCCAACACATGTTAATTTCATCCTTCCCCTGCATCCTCCCCTCCAGCCCTTCTCCCCCATCTGTTTGTCATGACGTGTTTTTCATTATGTCAAAGAATGAATCCAGGAAATGGCCTGGAGAAGGCCCAGTCACTTCCCTCTAAACACACAGCTGTGAGTTTACGTATTCCATGAGCAGTTCTCATCCAATTCCTGCTGTGGTCAAACACAAAAATCATCAATAAACTAGCCACTTACATACATGTCCTTGGGGAATGTCACACCCCACTGAACACTGTGTCTTCCATGGCTCATCACACCATCTGGTTAGTGGTAAGTCACCCTCATGGATGGACCTTGGCATCCAAAGGTGCTGTGCCCATACAGGTCAATTAACTTCTCTTGAAAATGCAAATCTCTGGCTTTCTTGGTGGCTCAGTGGTGGGAAATTGGCCCGCCCATGAAAGAGGCATGGGTTCAATCCCTAATCAGGGAAGATCCCTCATGCTGCGGAGCAACTGAGCCCGTGCACCCCAACTATTGAGCCTGTGTTCTAGAGCCCAGGAACTGCAACGACTGAAGCCCACGTGACCTAGAGCCAGTGCTCCTGACACAAGAGAAGCCACTGCAACGAGAAGCCCACGCACAGCAATTAGAGAGGAGCCCCCGCTCTCCTACAGAAAAGCCCTCACAGCAACGAAGACCCCAGCACAGTCTAAAATAAATTAATTAATTTTTTTAAAAAAAGGACATGCAGATCTCACAAGTGAGACAGGATTTCACAAGCTCAGCGAAAGTGATATGAGAGTACAATTCCACCCACACAGAGTCTTTGATCAATGAATAGCTAAGAAACAGTCTTATGAGTCAAGACCCTCTCGTCCCTGTGCTCCTTACTTGCCCATAAGCAAGTTACTAAATCTCTCCATCCCTCACTTGCCTTATAAAACACACCAAAGATGTCCTACCACACAGAACCTTGGTAAGAATAAATCCATGAATATACACAAAGAGCCTTGCTCGTGGTACACATTCAAAAAATGTTAGTTATCAGTACCACATAGAAGGGTGAGACCAGTTAATAATTAACAAAGAGGAAATCAATGAGGATAATGAAGAAGTATCTCCAAAGAGAATAATTTACATATCAAAGTACTAAGAGAAGCCCTTAGGAAAACTTAGGAAGACCTCAAGCATTTTTACCAAAAAATGACCCTCTTTATATTGGTGCCTTGAAACTCTAATAAGAAGTGAAGGTTGTCCTAACACACCATTAGACCGTCTTGTCAGAAAAATTCCACCAGAAGGAGAAAAATGTGATTCATTCTTTGTTCATTCTAAAAGTTGAAGGGCACTCATTTAGTTACAATAAAATAGTGTTCAGCATAACGTGTGTATGCCCGCTCTCAGTCACTCAGTCATATCCGACTCTTTGCCACCCCATGCACTGTAGCCCGCCCGGCTCCTCTGTCCATGGGCTTCTCCAGGCAAGAATACTGGAGTGGGTTGCCATGTCCTTCTCCAGGGGATCTTCCTGACCCAGGGATCGAACCCACATCTCCTGAGTCTCCTGCATGGGTAGACAGTTTCTTCACCACTGTGCCACTCATATTTTGCTTTATGTTTAGTGACAGATTGGTCTCATCCAAGGAGATGGCACTCAGACTGACATCTGGCAGAGATGATGTCCTTGTGTTACAGGGCAGCACTGACTCCATGTTGGGTCTGTTTCTTTTACTTTAACCTTTGCTTTCCATTGCTTTTCTTTTTTTAAAAAAGATTTATTTATTTATTTTGGAGGGGTGGGGTGGGGAGGGAGGGGAGCAGGTGGGCTACTTCTATTGGTCTTTCACTTGTCTATTTTCATCCATCTTTGTTCTTTGGCCCGTGTGGGCCTCCCATCGCAGTGGCCTCTGTTGTCGCAGAGCACCGGCTCTGGGCACATGCGCTCCACAGCTCCGGTTCAGTAATTGGACACATCGGTCCAGCCACTCCGCAGCACGTGGGATCTTCCCAGGCCAGGGATCAAATCGGCGCCCCTTGCACTGCAAGGCGATGTGCTTACCCACTGGACCACCAGGGAAGTCCTTTCCATTGCTTTTGTTCACTGAAAGGATACTGTTTATACAAAGCAGCCTGCCTTGGGTAACCCTACGCCTCTGCCTGAATGTTAATCCAAAATGCAGGTCCTTCATTCAGGACCCTGTCCACCTGTGGATGGTTAGAGCAAGGAAGAAATTGACACACTCCTTCCTAAGGCTAACTATTTCCAGAGGCATTTGTGAGATTAATGGCCTTTTTCACTTTACCTCCTCCCCTCCTCTCCCTTAATATAAAAAAAACCTTTCATCTAGACCCCAATAAGATGGTTATTTTGAGACATTAGTCTGCCATCATCTCAGTCTGCTAGCTTTCTGAATAAAGTCATAATCCTTGCCTCTACACCTTGTCTTCGATTCCAGTCTTCTTGCCTGGAGAATTCCATGGACAGAGGACCCTTGGGTTGCAAAGAGTGTTTTTTTAATTAATATTGTGTATATTCGACGTGCACGACATGATGAGTTGATATACATATAGACAGCCAAATGACTAGTCTTAGTTAGCTAGCCAGCTTACCATCTCATCACATAGTTCGTGTGCATGCAGGTGTGCACATGCAGAGAGCACCTTAGGTCTACTCTTCACAGATTTCTAGTATTCTCTACGGTGGCTTTCTTAAGTTTTGATAATGAATTTTTTTATTTACAATGTTGTGTTCAATTTCTGGTGTACAGCACAGGGACTCAGTTCTTACATACATTCTTTTCCATTATGATCTATAGCAGGATATGGAATATAGTTCCCTGGGCCATTACAGTGCTATTAACAAGGTCCTCACACTGCACGTTAGAACAGCGAGACTTGTTTATCCCCTGTAACTGCAAGACTGCTCACTAAACCAGCATCTCCCCAACTCCCCAACCCCACCCCTCCTGAGCACCATTCTACTCTCTGCTTCTACAGAGCCAACACTTTTTAGATTCCAGATAGAATCGAGATTACACAGGTTTTCCCTTTCTGTGTCTGCTGAATGTGACTTCCGGTTTTGGTTTTGGGGATGTGAGCTGAAAAGGTAAAGTGCTTTCTGAGTGTAGAGGCTCCAGTCAAATAGATATGCCTTCAAATCCCACACCTGCTGTTCCTTCACTGGGAAACCTTGGCTGAGATACTCTCTGGGTCTCCCTTACTTTACAATCAATTATAAGTACAAGACTGACAATAAGATTTTCTGCAGACCTGGCATGGGAAACAGTCCCTCCGTTCAGTTCTCACAGCAGCCCTGTGACATGGATTCTATCAAATCTTTTACCAGATGGAGAAACAGAGTGTTAAAGTAACTTGCCCAAAGTTTCCCGACTCTTTTCTCTCTCTCTCTCTCTCTCTATGTAGCTTTGGATAACTTCCCTGATCTTGAACAAGTTATTTTACTGCTTGTATGCTCCAATTACCTGCTCTGGAAAATTGAGTATCTAACATATATTAATACTCAAAAACAGAGAGGGATGTTTTTCCGTCTTTATCACCTTCACGATCGCTAGTGATATAATTTCAGACTTACCCGAAGAGATATGAGGTACTCAGGAAACATTCAGCAAAGGGAGGAGGGAAGCTGGGCAAGAAGGAATGAGTAGCTGAAAGAATGAGTGAACAAATGAATGAATGTACCACTGTTGGGCAACTGGAGACATGTTCATTTCTCACAAAAATTAAGAAAAGATATCCAGGCTGAGCAGACAAATGTCTCCTCACACTAACAATAAGTGCTGCCTACAAGCCTCGCCTCTCTGAAACCTCCTCTGAGGAAGAATAGGTAGCTAGTTACTGGCAAAAGCCTGGGCCGAAATAGCCCCACTCATAAGATTAACAATTTCTAACTATTACCTTCAGCAAGCATCGATAGAAATGTTAACGCAGAGTGCAAAAACCTCTTCCTCTTACCCCTTTTCAATGCTAATGAAACACGCTTTTTGCAGCTCTGGTTCCCTTGGTAACTAAGAATTGTAAGACTGTTTTTTCTGTAAACAAATGTTTCCCCTCTAGAGCAAAGGTGTTGGTGGAGGAGCAAAGGGCTCCGGTGATGACCTCTTTTGTATCTCTAGAGAGACAAAAAGCTTCTTCATGATTATTAATTAGCTTGAGATTTCTAGTTGGAAAAAATATAAAAAGGGGTTGGGGAGGACTGTGCGTTATCCTCGTCCACGGAGATCGGCTGAGCCCAGTGGGGTCGAGACTCTCCAGCTCTGGGGTAAGAACATCTGTTTACATTTGATTGAGTTCTGATTATTTCTGATTACTTGTGCTTGCCTTTATTTGATGATTAATAAACCCACTCTTGGTTTGACAATACTTGAGACCACGATACTTTATTGTCGAGGTCCAAGGTTCACACCCTGAGGGGACCACGCCGTGTTTGCGGAAAAGACTCTGAGCTATTTAACATAGTTTCTCTTAGGGAGAACTAGTGAGAATAGTAATCAGAGTAAGCTCGGAACACGGTGCCCACGACATCACCCACCCACAGAAAGTTCTGGAATGCAGAAGGGGAGCAAAAGGGTGTGAAGCAAATTCAAGCAATACGCTTGTGAATTGATGGGCCCTGTGGATCAGAAGAAACAAGGACCCACATCCCCAGAGCTACGTAGCCCCACACCCCTTGGCTGATGTCTCTCTTGGACCCCAGAGCAGAATCTGAGCCCCATTTGTGCCCTGATGGATGGTAAGACAGACAGAAATCTCAATTGATCCTAATTGGTCCATAAATGGACCCAGCAACCCAAACTATCACTTTAAGACCCCAGGGATTCTTTATTAATATTTCTAATTTATAGGCTCATTTGAGAAGTCATTAGTGACAACAACCCTAATAAATCATGGGTTAAAAGGACTCCAGACAGCCGCACACAGGGTCTTCTGCATGCATGGTGGGTGGTAGCTGTTTTACTTCCGAGACAATCATAGCAACGGTCACTAGGGAGACGGGCTGCCAAAGGGAGTCTGGAATTGGCGGTGGTGACAGTTGGAAGCGGATTATCAAGAAAGGACAGTATTTCCTGGTCCAGGGAACTAGGCAGGGGAGGAAACCACTATCCATGGTGTGCTGCTTTGTCCATGTGTGCATGTGCTCAGTCATGTCTGACTCTTTGTGACTCCCTGGGTTAGAGACCAGGCTCCACTATCCATGAAATTTCCCAGGCAAGAATACTGAAGTGGTTGCCATTTCCTCCTCCAGGGGATCTTCCCCATCCAGGAATCAAACCTAGGTCTCTTGTGTTTCCTGCTTTGGCAGATGGATTCTTTACTGTTGAACCACCTGGGAAGCCCATACTCTTTTGTGCAGACACATTTATTTATATTGCCTGGCTTCAGCCTCCTCAAGTGGTACAATGGAGAGCTGCCCTGATTCTCACTTACAGGCAAGGCAACTGAGGCTCAGAGAGACGAGCTCACTGGGCTCAGGTAACACTTGAGCCGGGATTCAAAGGCAGGAAGCACCCACCCAGTGATCCGTGCTCTCGATCACTGCATTTTTCTGGCCACCCGTTCAATGTTTCCATTCCACAGAGCTGGATACTGAGACCCAATGATGCAGACACATGCACAAGTCAATGGCAGAGCGGGTATGAGGACTTGGCATCTGACAGTTCTATTCTCTCATTCTTTCTTACGTGCTTCCTTGATTGCCATTCCCAGGTTCCCCTTGCTCTGTTTTCTTTTTCTCTTTCCTTCGTAGGTTTTGGCACCTGCCACGTTAGTGAGTTATTTCTGTGTATCCCAGCACACTCATATGTATAAGCCAAGCATTTGGGTCATTTAATCCGCTTGTAACCCAAGTGATGCAACTGGTTGCATCCCACCTCAAGCAGAATCTGAGCCCCATTTGTGCCCTGATGGATGGTAAGACAGACAGAAATCTCAATTGATCCTAATTGGTCCATAAATGGACCCAGCAACCCAAACTATCACTTTAAGACCCCAGGGATTCTTTATTAATATTTCTAATTTATAGGCTCATTTGAGAAGTCATTAGTGACAACAACCCTAATAAATCATGGGTTAAAAGGACTCCAGACAGCCGCACACAGGGTCTTCTGCATGCATGGTGGGTGGTAGCTGTTTTACTTCCGAGACAATCATAGCAACGGTCACTAGGGAGACGGGCTGCCAAAGGGAGTCTGGAATTGGCGGTGGTGACAGTTGGAAGCGGATTATCAAGAAAGGACAGTATTTCCTGGTCCAGGGAACTAGGCAGGGGAGGAAACCACTATCCATGGTGTGCTGCTTTGTCCATGTGTGCATGTGCTCAGTCATGTCTGACTCTTTGTGACTCCCTGGGTTAGAGACCAGGCTCCACTATCCATGAAATTTCCCAGGCAAGAATACTGAAGTGGTTGCCATTTCCTCCTCCAGGGGATCTTCCCCATCCAGGAATCAAACCTAGGTCTCTTGTGTTTCCTGCTTTGGCAGATGGATTCTTTACTGTTGAACCACCTGGGAAGCCCATACTCTTTTGTGCAGACACATTTATTTATATTGCCTGGCTTCAGCCTCCTCAAGTGGTACAATGGAGAGCTGCCCTGATTCTCACTTACAGGCAAGGCAACTGAGGCTCAGAGAGACGAGCTCACTGGGCTCAGGTAACACTTGAGCCGGGATTCAAAGGCAGGAAGCACCCACCCAGTGATCCGTGCTCTCGATCACTGCATTTTTCTGGCCACCCGTTCAATGTTTCCATTCCACAGAGCTGGATACTGAGACCCAATGATGCAGACACATGCACAAGTCAATGGCAGAGCGGGTATGAGGACTTGGCATCTGACAGTTCTATTCTCTCATTCTTTCTTACGTGCTTCCTTGATTGCCATTCCCAGGTTCCCCTTGCTCTGTTTTCTTTTTCTCTTTCCTTCGTAGGTTTTGGCACCTGCCACGTTAGTGAGTTATTTCTGTGTATCCCAGCACACTCATATGTATAAGCCAAGCATTTGGGTCATTTAATCCGCTTGTAACCCAAGTGATGCAACTGGTTGCATCCCCACCTCAAGCATAGGATCTTCCCTGTGGTACCAAAATAACTAAACAACGCTTGCTAAAATTCTCCCCCGGCCACACTTCCTGTCACTAATGGTCAGGAAGAGATGGACCCTCCCACATATGCCCCTGTAAGGATTTCTTCTTAGCCCCTGGAGCTGATCAGCCCTTTTCACATGGACACAGTCTTAACAGGGCACAGCTTTTGTGTCTTCATACATTGCCTTTACACTTCTCCACTTCAGTGCTTTATGTCTTCAGAATTAAGTTTGTTACCAAAAAGGCCACCTCACTTCCTTTCTCCAAGGTTTTAAGGGACTTGTTCATTGCAACTCCCAACTACAAGTTACGATCAGGCTACTGATTGTATATCCAGTATGCATGTTTCTTTTCTTGTTAACAATAGAACCCCAATCTTATCCAGGGTAGCAGTGTTCCCAGGTTCAAGATTATATTCCCTCATCCCACCTTTAGCTATAAGAGGAGGCTTAATGAAATGAAAGGGGAAGTCATTGGATGGGTTTCCTTCCAGAAAGGCTCTTGAGAGGGAACTAACCAAGGTAAGAGGTGAGTCCTTCTTCGTTTCCACCTGGAATGTAAACTTGATGTCCGGAGCCCCAGCAGTCAGCTTGAACTGTGGGGCAACCTTGAGGATGGAAGTTGGCACAAGGATAGGTAGACTCTTTTGACAGTGAATCTGCCAGCCCAGCCAAGCCCAGCCATCACCTGACACTCTTGACTCCATTCACATGACAGAAAATAAATAAATGCCTCATGCATGTGAGATCTGTGGTCATTTTTATCCAGGATTTCCATCTGTTGAACCAGGAATGTGTTGCCTAAACTCTTCTTGCTACACTTACATGCACAGATCACTGTCTGAGAGGAAAACACCAGTGAAGCAGTTGGGAGACCTAGGATCCAGTCCTCAACACTCATGAACTGCCCCTACGATAACAGGTGGACTGTGCCATTCTTCACACTCAAGTGTATTTACACCTCTGCCTCATCCTCAAAAAGAGTCAAGGAAGTTTATTTGAGTACAGACAACTCAGCACATATTTTCAAGGAAAGTATTGATGAAGAAATCAGAGTGAAGGGACGGAAGCCCAACACACCTGAAGAACCAAAATAACTAAACAACGCTTGCTAAAATTCTCCCCCGGCCACACTTCCTGTCACTAATGGTCAGGAAGAGATGGACCCTCCCACATATGCCCCTGTAAGGATTTCTTCTTAGCCCCTGGAGCTGATCAGCCCTTTTCACATGGACACAGTCTTAACAGGGCACAGCTTTTGTGTCTTCATACATTGCCTTTACACTTCTCCACTTCAGTGCTTTATGTCTTCAGAATTAAGTTTGTTACCAAAAAGGCCACCTCACTTCCTTTCTCCAAGGTTTTAAGGGACTTGTTCATTGCAACTCCCAACTACAAGTTACGATCAGGCTACTGATTGTATATCCAGTATGCATGTTTCTTTTCTTGTTAACAATAGAACCCCAATCTTATCCAGGGTAGCAGTGTTCCCAGGTTCAAGATTATATTCCCTCATCCCACCTTTAGCTATAAGAGGAGGCTTAATGAAATGAAAGGGGAAGTCATTGGATGGGTTTCCTTCCAGAAAGGCTCTTGAGAGGGAACTAACCAAGGTAAGAGGTGAGTCCTTCTTCGTTTCCACCTGGAATGTAAACTTGATGTCCGGAGCCCCAGCAGTCAGCTTGAACTGTGGGGCAACCTTGAGGATGGAAGTTGGCACAAGGATAGGTAGACTCTTTTGACAGTGAATCTGCCAGCCCAGCCAAGCCCAGCCATCACCTGACACTCTTGACTCCATTCACATGACAGAAAATAAATAAATGCCTCATGCATGTGAGATCTGTGGTCATTTTTATCCAGGATTTCCATCTGTTGAACCAGGAATGTGTTGCCTAAACTCTTCTTGCTACACTTACATGCACAGATCACTGTCTGAGAGGAAAACACCAGTGAAGCAGTTGGGAGACCTAGGATCCAGTCCTCAACACTCATGAACTGCCCCTACGATAACAGGTGGACTGTGCCATTCTTCACACTCAAGTGTATTTACACCTCTGCCTCATCCTCAAAAAGAGTCAAGGAAGTTTATTTGAGTACAGACAACTCAGCACATATTTTCAAGGAAAGTATTGATGAAGAAATCAGAGTGAAGGGACGGAAGCCCAACACACCTGAAGAACCAAAGGAGGTATTTCACTTAGCTTCCTAGGAGCCGTGGAGAAAAGAGTACCACAACCACCTCCCAGTGGTGAGGATGGCAACGACTCTGAAAGATAATTACTCAGGTGCTCAGGAAAAGGGGGCTCTTCTCCTGGCTTGATGGCCTGAGGAGAATTTAACTCTGCACTCATGACACATCCCATGAGCCTCAATAAGAGCCATTTCTCCAGGGAATTCTGGGCACATCTCCTGCCATCGCTTTAGAGATGAAAGGTGGATCGCCGACAAGTCTGAAGTTCCTGTCTGGGGTAAGACCTGGCCTGAGGAAGAGCATGCTGTGCTGCCAGTGAAGGAAACATTTATTGGTTCGCAATCAACTGAGCTTACCTCTACACAAAGAGAGGTCCAAAGAGGCCCTGTGGGAGTGCCTGTGGGCACAGTTTTGAGAGAACCTCTGAGCATACTGGGAATACCTTGTGGGAATACCTGTGGGAATATCTGTGGGGATACCTGTGGGAATACTCTTATAATACTTGTGAGAGGACCTAGGGAATACCCAAGAAAATACCGATGAGGTGCCTGTGGGGATCCTTGTGGGAATACCTGTGAGTATACTGATAGGAAAGCTGTGGGGACACCCAGGGAAAGCTGTCATCCTTAAGGGAACATCTCTGCATCTTCTCCCACACCAGTAAACGATATCTAAGTCCATCCCGCTAAGCCATGATCATTTGAGCTTTAATTTTTTTTTCAAAGTATGTTTTAGAAATCACCCCAGAAAGCCTTAGAAAAATCCTCCCTCTGCCCCCACAGACACCTACCTAATGCTAAGCAAAGATTACCTCCTGGTGAGTCCTGCAAATGGCTTAGTAGGAAAATACAGCCCTCCATGACTATAGGAGCGAATGCAAGTCACAGGTTGTTGAATAAAAGCCAACTCAATGTTGGAGGACATCTGCCAACAATGACAATCGGGGGTTGGAGCAGTTCATCCTGAGCCAGTACAAAAACATACTTCAGCATCAATATGAACTGCCCCTACGATAACAGGTGGACTGTGAAATTTTATTTACACCTCTGCCTCATCCTCAAAAGAGTCAAGGAAGTTTATTTGAGTACAGACAACTCAGCACATATTTTCAAGGAAAGTATTGATGAAGAAATCAGAGTGAAGGGACGGAAGCCCAACACACCTGAAGAACCAAAGGAGGTATTTCACTTAGCTTCCTAGGAGCCGTGGAGAAAAGAGTACCACAACCACCTCCCAGTGGTGAGGATGGCAACGACTCTGAAAGATAATTACTCAGGTGCTCAGGAAAAGGGGGCTCTTCTCCTGGCTTGATGGCCTGAGGAGAATTTAACTCTGCACTCATGACACATCCCATGAGCCTCAATAAGAGCCATTTCTCCAGGGAATTCTGGGCACATCTCCTGCCATCGCTTTAGAGATGAAAGGTGGATCGCCGACAAGTCTGAAGTTCCTGTCTGGGGTAAGACCTGGCCTGAGGAAGAGCATGCTGTGCTGCCAGTGAAGGAAACATTTATTGGTTCGCAATCAACTGAGCTTACCTCTACACAAAGAGAGGTCCAAAGAGGCCCTGTGGGAGTGCCTGTGGGCACAGTTTTGAGAGAACCTCTGAGCATACTGGGAATACCTTGTGGGAATACCTGTGGGAATATCTGTGGGGATACCTGTGGGAATACTCTTATAATACTTGTGAGAGGACCTAGGGAATACCCAAGAAAATACCGATGAGGTGCCTGTGGGGATCCTTGTGGGAATACCTGTGAGTATACTGATAGGAAAGCTGTGGGGACACCCAGGGAAAGCTGTCATCCTTAAGGGAACATCTCTGCATCTTCTCCCACACCAGTAAACGATATCTAAGTCCATCCCGCTAAGCCATGATCATTTGAGCTTTAATTTTTTTTTCAAAGTATGTTTTAGAAATCACCCCAGAAAGCCTTAGAAAAATCCTCCCTCTGCCCCCACAGACACCTACCTAATGCTAAGCAAAGATTACCTCCTGGTGAGTCCTGCAAATGGCTTAGTAGGAAAATACAGCCCTCCATGACTATAGGAGCGAATGCAAGTCACAGGTTGTTGAATAAAAGCCAACTCAATGTTGGAGGACATCTGCCAACAATGACAATCGGGGGTTGGAGCAGTTCATCCTGAGCCAGTTTTTTCTGACAGTAATGAGGCCATTCCTGCTTCATGACAATAAAACCCTGTCATCTGCATAGAAAAGACTTTCAACTTCCTGTGCCTCCTGGCAAAGGGCAATTCATTCAGCTCATCCGAAAATTCTTTCAAGGCATACAAGCTGCATTAGAGGGAGCAGGAACCAGAGCAACACAGCTCCTGTGCTCTGCTTGAAATTGGCATCTTGATTCCTCCAGACGTCGGCCCGCAGGCAGTGCGAAGGGGCAGGCTTTCTGTCAGCGCCTGTGGCGGGGTGGGGATGAACACCACCACCTCTAGGTTAGCCCATAATTGGTTTCTCTCTACATAATTAGTTTCTGTCCAGCGAGTCAAAGGCCAAGCTCAGTCACTGCTGCTGCAATTCTTATATTGTTCCTGACAAATGTTTGCACGAGTGGCATTAAAAAAAAAAAAGGTCAATTGTGTGGAATAAATATGCTGAAGACCCAAGGGCTTCTTCATACAAAATACTAGCCTGAAAACCCCAGACTTGCCATTTCTAGAAGAGGAAATTGACAGGTGGTTTAGTCGGAATAGCAAAGAAACACAAAGATCTATCATCTGGGTGGAGGAAATAGAGGCTGGGCCTTTACAGACTGGGAGAATCTACTTTTGTCCATCCAAAGTTACCTGTAGAATTAAGTAGATTAAAAGAATGAATGCTTGAAACACAGCAATTCAAAACAGAAATGAGCTGTGAATATAACGTAGACATCAGAATTCAAATTTAGAATAAAAAAGAATGCAAATTCTTTTATTGATTATGCATCAGAATGATAATATTTGGGTAGGTTGGTCAAATAAAATGTATCATTAAAACTCATGCTAATTTTTTAACTGTTTTTATATGACTACTAAAATGTTTCAAATTTCTTGCAAACACACTGTGGTAGCCAGTTCTAAGATGACCCCCAGTGAATCCTCTTCCTGATATTCACACCTTCCTCTGATCCCCTCCCACAATGCATCAGGGTTGGTCTGTGTGACCAACAGCATACTTTTGTTTGAGTTCATTTATAGTCAGAATGTGCAGGTAACTTTCTGTGTGCATCTCTAAATGCAAAACCACCACATGCTTGCCTACAACAAGTTTATAGAACACAAAGTATCTTCGAGGTTCCAGTATTCAGTAATTCACAGGTTGGTGAATGTGATCTTGCCCCATGTCCTGTACAGTCTTCCTTAAAGGAGCATACAGTATATTTTTTGGTAGAATACACCAGAAGTAATGACATATCATTCAAGATTCAGTTACACCCTTGGGAACAGTCCCAGAAAGGTACACCAACACCGCATTGCTGTTGCTTAGTCGCTAAGTCATGTCTGAATATTTTGCGACCCCATGAACTGGATCCCCTGCCAGGCTCCTCTGTCGGTGGAGGTTCCCAGGTAAGAACACTGGAGTGAGCTGCCACTTCCTTCTCCAGGGGCTTTTCCCAAATCAAACATCAAACCCACGTGTCCTGCACTGGCAGGCAGCTCCTTCACTGCTGAGCCACCAGGGAAGCACCCCCCACCAAAGCATAGCAAGATTTAGATTTTGGGCTTCCCCTGGTGGTCTAGTGGGTAAGGGCACTGCCTTGCAGTGCAGGGGGCGTCGGTTCGATCCCTGGCCTGGGAAGTTCCCACGTGCCGTGTAGTGGCTGGACCGATGTGTCCAATTACCGAGCCGGAGCTCTGGGGCGCATGCGCCCAGAGCCAGCGCTCTGCAATACAGGGTTTAGCAAAGCAAAACACAAAGATCTATCATCTGGGTGGAGGAAATAGAGGCTGGGCCTTTACAGACTGGGAGAATCTACTTTTGTCCATCCAAAGTTACCTGTAGAATTAAGTAGATTAAAAGAATGAATGCTTGAAACACAGCAATTCAAAACAGAAATGAGCTGTGAATATAACGTAGACATCAGAATTCAAATTTAGAATAAAAAAGAATGCAAATTCTTTTATTGATTATGCATCAGAATGATAATATTTGGGTAGGTTGGTCAAATAAAATGTATCATTAAAACTCATGCTAATTTTTTAACTGTTTTTATATGACTACTAAAATGTTTCAAATTTCTTGCAAACACACTGTGGTAGCCAGTTCTAAGATGACCCCCAGTGAATCCTCTTCCTGATATTCACACCTTCCTCTGATCCCCTCCCACAATGCATCAGGGTTGGTCTGTGTGACCAACAGCATACTTTTGTTTGAGTTCATTTATAGTCAGAATGTGCAGGTAACTTTCTGTGTGCATCTCTAAATGCAAAACCACCACATGCTTGCCTACAACAAGTTTATAGAACACAAAGTATCTTCGAGGTTCCAGTATTCAGTAATTCACAGGTTGGTGAATGTGATCTTGCCCCATGTCCTGTACAGTCTTCCTTAAAGGAGCATACAGTATATTTTTTGGTAGAATACACCAGAAGTAATGACATATCATTCAAGATTCAGTTACACCCTTGGGAACAGTCCCAGAAAGGTACACCAACACCGCATTGCTGTTGCTTAGTCGCTAAGTCATGTCTGAATATTTTGCGACCCCATGAACTGGATCCCCTGCCAGGCTCCTCTGTCGGTGGAGGTTCCCAGGTAAGAACACTGGAGTGAGCTGCCACTTCCTTCTCCAGGGGCTTTTCCCAAATCAAACATCAAACCCACGTGTCCTGCACTGGCAGGCAGCTCCTTCACTGCTGAGCCACCAGGGAAGCACCCCCCACCAAAGCATAGCAAGATTTAGATTTTGGGCTTCCCCTGGTGGTCTAGTGGGTAAGGGCACTGCCTTGCAGTGCAGGGGGCGTCGGTTCGATCCCTGGCCTGGGAAGTTCCCACGTGCCGTGTAGTGGCTGGACCGATGTGTCCAATTACCGAGCCGGAGCTCTGGGGCGCATGCGCCCAGAGCCAGCGCTCTGCAATGACAGACATCACCGCAATGGGAGGCCCACATGAGCCAAAGAACAAAGACGGATGAAAACAGAGAAATGAAGGACCAATGGAAGTGGCCCGCCCACTCCCTCCCAAACCCGACCCCCGCCCAAAATAAATAAATAAATAAATCTAAAAAAAAAAAGATTTAGATTTTCTTATAACTCTCTTAAGCTTCTAAACTCCTTTTCAGACATCAGGTCACACTTTCTTAAAGAGTTGTTTATATTTCTATTGTTTCCATTTTCTAGTTCGCTTACTTTCTTTTTCCTTTTGAGCATCTTTATCAAACCAAAAACTGCAAGGACAAAATCCATACTGACCCAAATCAAAATGAGCCAACAAAGCCAGTTTTCCTTTTTTTTTTTTTAATTTTTCCCCTTTTATATATTGGCTGCACCTCACAGTATGTGAGATCTTAGTTCCCTGACCAGGGTTCGAACCCATGCCCCCTACAGTGGAAGGTTAGAATTTTAACCACTGGACCACCAGAAGGTCCCAAAGTCAGTTTCATTAGCTGACAATTCCATTGATAAAGAGTTAAGGTGTAAACCCAAGGCATTTCTGACATTTCAAGAGTTGCAAAAAAGCAACTTATACCAATTTGAAAGTTTCATTCCTCTGAAGCACCCGCCATAGTTTGTTCAACGTGGAATAACTATTATCACCTGTTCCTGTCTGAAAATCACCTCCCTAAACATAGTAATGAGTAAGACAGGCTGACTGTAGTGCAGTTTACACATTGTCTGCTTCAAGCCACTGGCCATAATCTATAACATCTATTTGTCTGCTTGTTTATCATGTCTCTCTCGGATCACAACCCCATCTGGGCAGGAGTCATGTTGGTCTTAATATATTCCTCCTCCTTAGCCTAGTATCTGACACATAGTAGGTACCAAATGAATGTTTATTGAACAAAGGATTGAGTGAAATTTTCTGGATCCATGCCACGCACTCACACACAGACATACTAGACCCTGTCAATCCACCAATGGCTTGCTGCAGCCATCTACAGGAGGCATGGTCTACAGGTAATCAAAGGGATTCAGGCTGGCCCCTGCAAAGCCCTGTGCCAACTCTGACATGCTGGTCTTCAGAGGTGATTATGACTGACTTTTTTGTCCAATATAGGAAATTTAGATTTTTGTTTTTATATATGAACAACAAACATTTAGAAAATGAAATAAAACAATTCCAGTTACAATGGGGGCTCAACATACGATGGGCTACTTTAGACATAAATTTAATGAGAGATATGGGAAAACCTCTGCTCTGAAAACTCTATCCTGAAAACTATGACTGAAGGTAATTAAAGGAAATCTTTTTTAATCTGTATTCTACACTGGGGTATAGTTGATATACGCACAGCCTCTAACTCCTCTCCATCTTATTCAAGTCCCCGATGAAGGCTTCATTTAATCCTACAGTTGGGTTCATGAACTATGGCTCTCAAAAACATTCATGGCCCTGTGTCACCTGCAGTTTAAAACTTTAATCTGAAAAAGCTAAAGTGTCTTCCCTCACCTGGCTGCTCTCCAGCTCACCATTCTGTCTCGTTTTCTCTATAACATTGTCGCAAACAGGAGATTATATTGGGCATATATTCTTTACCTGTTTATTATCTATTTCCAATGGAAGCTCCGTGCAACAAGGGAGTCTTGCTTATTTTGATCACAATTGTCTTTCCAGTCCTGCAATCGAAGGCCCAAAGTGACAATTCCATTGATAAAGAGTTAAGGTGTAAACCCAAGGCATTCCTTCAAGAGTTGCAAAAGCAACTTATACCAATTTGAAAGTTTCATTCCTCTGAAGCACCCGCCATAGTTTGTTCAACGTGGAATAACTATTATCACCTGTTCCTGTCTGAAAATCACCTCCCTAAACATAGTAATGAGTAAGACAGGCTGACTGTAGTGCAGTTTACACATTGTCTGCTTCAAGCCACTGGCCATAATCTATAACATCTATTTGTCTGCTTGTTTATCATGTCTCTCTCGGATCACAACCCCATCTGGGCAGGAGTCATGTTGGTCTTAATATATTCCTCCTCCTTAGCCTAGTATCTGACACATAGTAGGTACCAAATGAATGTTTATTGAACAAAGGATTGAGTGAAATTTTCTGGATCCATGCCACGCACTCACACACAGACATACTAGACCCTGTCAATCCACCAATGGCTTGCTGCAGCCATCTACAGGAGGCATGGTCTACAGGTAATCAAAGGGATTCAGGCTGGCCCCTGCAAAGCCCTGTGCCAACTCTGACATGCTGGTCTTCAGAGGTGATTATGACTGACTTTTTTGTCCAATATAGGAAATTTAGATTTTTGTTTTTATATATGAACAACAAACATTTAGAAAATGAAATAAAACAATTCCAGTTACAATGGGGGCTCAACATACGATGGGCTACTTTAGACATAAATTTAATGAGAGATATGGGAAAACCTCTGCTCTGAAAACTCTATCCTGAAAACTATGACTGAAGGTAATTAAAGGAAATCTTTTTTAATCTGTATTCTACACTGGGGTATAGTTGATATACGCACAGCCTCTAACTCCTCTCCATCTTATTCAAGTCCCCGATGAAGGCTTCATTTAATCCTACAGTTGGGTTCATGAACTATGGCTCTCAAAAACATTCATGGCCCTGTGTCACCTGCAGTTTAAAACTTTAATCTGAAAAAGCTAAAGTGTCTTCCCTCACCTGGCTGCTCTCCAGCTCACCATTCTGTCTCGTTTTCTCTATAACATTGTCGCAAACAGGAGATTATATTGGGCATATATTCTTTACCTGTTTATTATCTATTTCCAATGGAAGCTCCGTGCAACAAGGGAGTCTTGCTTATTTTGATCACAATTGTCTTTCCAGTCCTGCAATCACAGTCTGGTACTTCTTTATGAGTACTTTTAAAAAAAATTTTTTTTAATTGAGGTATAGCTGTTAATGGGCTTTCCTGATGGCTCAGATGGTAAGGAATCTGCCAGCAGTGCAGTAGACTCAGGTTCAGCCCCTGGGTCGGGAAGATCCCCTGGAGAAGGGAATGGCTACCCACTAGAATGTTCTTGCCTGGAGGATTCCATAGACAAAGGACTGGCAGACTACAGTCCATGGGGTTGCAAAGAGTCAAACATGAGAGCAACTGATGTTCTCTCATAGACAGTTGATAGACAAGATTACATAGGCTTCAGGTGTTCAACATAGTGATTCACAAAATTTTTAAAGTTCTATTTCATTTATGGTTATTATTAAATATAGCAACATTCCCTGTGTTGTACCCTATATCTTTGTAGCTTATTTATTTTATACAAAGTAGTTTGTATCTCTTAATCCTCTCCCCTATCTTGCCCCACACTCTTCTCCTCTTCCCCCTGATAACCACTAGTTGGTTCTCTATACCTGTGAACCTGTTTATTTTTTGTTATCCTCACTAGTTTAATTTTTTCAGATTCCACATACAAGTGATGTCACACAGTATTTGTCTCTGCCTGATTTATTTCATTTCACATAGCTTTCCCTCCACATCCAGATATGTTGTTAAAAATGGCAAATGGATGGCTGCATAAATGAACAGATGACTCCATCCTACCTTTCTGGCTTCTTCCTAAATGACTCTTTATTAAACAAGATCTCTCCCAACAGTGGACTAGTAACAGTGCACCTTGCAGTCAAGTGTCTCTCCTTGCTTGTGTGTTGCAGGGTAGGATCAAATGAGGGAGCCCGTGTGAGGCCGCCCCTTCTCTCCTTCCTCCGAGGCAAAGTCTTTGATCCACACAATTGCACAGTTACTCCTTGGAACTCCCCTGACACTGACCACTGACCACCTTCCACCTTGTCTCACTGGCCACATCCTCCCCTCCCCAACACACACCCCACCCTAGAGTGTGAGTCCCTCCAGGCAGGTTCATGGCTCACTCATCTGCCTCCTCCTCCTGGCTGGCACATAGTAGGTGCTCAAGCAACATCTGTGGGATGAACACACGTGTGAGTGCCTGGACTGTGGCTCACCAGGGAGGCGATGGTATGGAAGGTCCACCCCCTGAGAGCTGCTTCTGAACTCGGTTACAGGCTTGGTAGTAGGGTGCAAGGCTCACCTTGGAGAGACAAAAAGTACAAGGCACTCAGTGGTGTGCTGAAAAAGAAGGTGTGACTCTGGAAAATTCCCTTTCTTCCCAATGAGAGGTTGAACTGCATGGGCTCTGGAGATTATGGCAAAAGGAGCAGAGGGTGGGTTCAGAGCTGGACTCACCCGGGTGGGATTGCTGCTGCTTCTACAGATTAGCTGTGCAGCCTTATACCTGCCACTCACCTCTCTGGGCGCATCTCTTTGGCTGTAAAATACTGTGAATGACGGCAGCTGACAGGGCTGTTGGGTGAATTAAATGAGGCCCCTGGCTCCAGGCCTCCCCCGCCCCTCCCCTCTGCTCCTTCTTTGGCCCCTGGAGTCCATGTCCTCATTCTTTTTTTGGCCACATCATGCAGCATGTGGGATCTTAGTTCTCTGACCCGGGGTGGAACCCATGCCCCCTGCGGTGGAAGTGTGGCATCTTAACCACTGGACTCTCAGGGCAGTCCTCCTGTGCTCACACTTGACCAGCCACCACAAGCGTCCATCACATCTCAGCCCCAAGCAGAAGGAAGCCTGCACTCCCAAGGCAACGACTCTTCAGACCGCCAGCAGCGGGTAGTCTGACTCCTATGGGCCTCTGGTCTCCTGACCGTAGAGGAGGCACCTCTCTGTGTACGAGCCCAGCTGGGTTACTTCCCTTCTGGCCCAGAGAACTCCACTTCCCAGCATCTGGGCAAGGTCATGTGACTCATTCTGGCCACAGACCACAAGCGGAAGTTACTGATCACTTCCACTGCTGACTCATTAAAATTCCTTCCTCAGCTCTCTCCTCTTCCCCGAAAACCCTGAGGCCCTTGATTCGTCAGAGAATGGCTGCTTCGCAGTCTGGAAGAAGCCTGAGTCCCCAAAGGGAAGTCCAACTACATCAACTGTGACAGGAGGAAGCAATGGAAGCCCCCAAGACTTGAGGGCTTCGTGGTGCAGCAGGGACAGGCTCCCATGTCTAGACCACACACCTGACCCTGCCCAGGGGCACAGCTCCTGAAACAAGACAGGTGATCTTTACTCTGACTCACCCACCTCAAGAAGTAAGGCTCAACCTTCCCCTTCCCCACTCCTTCTGTGAGAAGGTCTGCAATTCAAATGCCTCATTCAGATCTACACCCTCTCTCAGGGTATCTGTTGCTGTCAGGAGGATGGCACCTTGTGACCAGCCTTGCAGTCTGGAGCTCTCCCGAAGTCCTGATTAGATGAGACCGTGACGCCTACAGCCCCTTGGTCTGGACCTCAGTTTTCCCACACACCCCTTAAGGCATTCAGAAGCTGGATCTCGCTCTGATACTTGCAAGCCCAGGAAAGCCCATCTGAGACAAACTGCCCACAGCCGACACCCAGCAGACCGCACCTTGGCCCAGCCTCCAGCCTCCATGTGACCCATAAATTCTCCTGGCTGAATAAACACGTTTTATGGGGCCTGGGGACATTTCCTGGCCTTGCTGTTTCCACTTTCCAAGTCCTGCTCCTGCCTGGCCGGCTCCCCAACATGGTACCCCCCCAGGAACCCCAGTCCCCATCCTTCACTTTCCCTCCACCTCCCACCCCTTTTCCCCCAACACCTGCATCCCCGCCGCAGGGAGGGTAGAGAGTTTCTTCTCTTATCAGTCGTTTTACTGCCCCCTCCTCCCTGGTTACACAGTAATTGAGAACAGAACTCCTGGCAAGAACGGGTCAGTCCTATCAGCCCACGGTTGACAGTTTACTGCACAGAGAGAAAGGGTCCCCTCAGTGAGGTCCCAAGAGGCAGGTAAGAGGCATGCAAGCAGAAGGGGGACAGAAAGGGCCCCCAAAGGAAGAGAAAGCTGCCCCAGGCCAGGAGCCTACAGAGAGACTTGTGCAGTGAAGTTGGGGAAAGAACGGAAGAAAATGCTGCCTGACCAGGGACACCAGGGGACGTTCAGACACCAGCGCTCAGCCCAGCCCCGGCACAGAGAGCCAGCCTGGCGTTGATCCAGTGATCCCCTTCCGAAGCCTCCACCTGCAGGGCAGCCAATGCACAGGCGCTCTGGAAGGAAGCCCTGTTCTAGAATCTGGGAGCATTGGAAGCCAGAGAAATCCGGGAAGGTTTCTGGAAGCACCCCTCAAGCTTCGGTGAGGTCCAGAACTGAGTTGGGCTCCTGGGGCCTGCCGGTGGCACTCCAGCCTTCCAGAGGCCTGGCCAGAGCCAGCCGGAAAGAGCCACACGCCAGAGAAAGGGCAAAGGTGGACAGTCTGTCTCCAGATGCCCCCTGGAGGCTGCCTCCCTCTTCTTTCCAGCTCTTTGCCGCGTTCCACACTGGCCATGACCTCAGTGTCCCTGGCCTAGGTTGGGAACTGTGAAGGTGACCACCCCGGAGAAGACCTGTCACTGTGGGACTGAACCCAGTTCAGCAATGGTCACTCCCTCGATGTGGAGCCAACGAGGGCTCTGAGCCCGTGGGCACAGGTACAGCCCCTTCCAGCTCTCCCAACCGGACCGGCCTCCGTGATCCCAGGGTGTTTAAGATGACATCCCCATGGAGAGAGAACCGTGCTTGGATAATCCGATCTGAGGATCTCTGTTCGCCTCCACTTGCCCTCTTGATTTCAGAAGTCTGAAGAAAGGAAGGACACCTCCCTCCACTGGCATTGGCCCCTCTGCCCCCTCGTAGCTGCCCACGGAGGGTGCCGAGGCAGGCCCTGCTCTCTACAGGGGATGGAGAGAAAGAGCTCGGGGTGCTGCGAGGCCCTGAAGAAGCAGGGCCTGTCCTTCTCCATCGAGGATATCTTAAAGAGGCCTGCTGAAGGGAGCGAGAGGTCAGGCCAGAAGGGACCAGAAGACAGGGCACCAGCCAGGCAGCCACTGCAGACTCTGGGCCAGAGAGACTTGTGCAGTGAAGTTGGGGAAAGAACGGAAGAAAATGCTGCCTGACCAGGGACACCAGGGGACGTTCAGACACCAGCGCTCAGCCCAGCCCCGGCACAGAGAGCCAGCCTGGCGTTGATCCAGTGATCCCCTTCCGAAGCCTCCACCTGCAGGGCAGCCAATGCACAGGCGCTCTGGAAGGAAGCCCTGTTCTAGAATCTGGGAGCATTGGAAGCCAGAGAAATCCGGGAAGGTTTCTGGAAGCACCCCTCAAGCTTCGGTGAGGTCCAGAACTGAGTTGGGCTCCTGGGGCCTGCCGGTGGCACTCCAGCCTTCCAGAGGCCTGGCCAGAGCCAGCCGGAAAGAGCCACACGCCAGAGAAAGGGCAAAGGTGGACAGTCTGTCTCCAGATGCCCCCTGGAGGCTGCCTCCCTCTTCTTTCCAGCTCTTTGCCGCGTTCCACACTGGCCATGACCTCAGTGTCCCTGGCCTAGGTTGGGAACTGTGAAGGTGACCACCCCGGAGAAGACCTGTCACTGTGGGACTGAACCCAGTTCAGCAATGGTCACTCCCTCGATGTGGAGCCAACGAGGGCTCTGAGCCCGTGGGCACAGGTACAGCCCCTTCCAGCTCTCCCAACCGGACCGGCCTCCGTGATCCCAGGGTGTTTAAGATGACATCCCCATGGAGAGAGAACCGTGCTTGGATAATCCGATCTGAGGATCTCTGTTCGCCTCCACTTGCCCTCTTGATTTCAGAAGTCTGAAGAAAGGAAGGACACCTCCCTCCACTGGCATTGGCCCCTCTGCCCCCTCGTAGCTGCCCACGGAGGGTGCCGAGGCAGGCCCTGCTCTCTACAGGGGATGGAGAGAAAGAGCTCGGGGTGCTGCGAGGCCCTGAAGAAGCAGGGCCTGTCCTTCTCCATCGAGGATATCTTAAAGAGGCCTGCTGAAGGGAGCGATGAGGTCAGGCCAGAAGGGACCAGAAGACAGGGCACCAGCCAGGCAGCCACTGCAGACTCTGGGCCAGAGAGACCCCCACAGGACCAGCCTCAAGGTAAGCGTCTCCTGGACAAGTCTTACCTACTCCCGGGTCGGCAAAACCCAGCTGGGCTCAGGCAGCGAGCAAGCTGCTCTGTATCAACAGAAGAGAAGACTCCAAAATGCAGAGAGATGTCAGCTGCTGGGCTGGTGGCCGTAAATACCTTTCTATCCAGCCCAGAACTGGGGCTGTTCTGATCCGGACACCAAGGCCCAGTTCATTGCAGGCTGCGAGAATCTGCAGCTTGTTCCTAGAGCCAGGCCGCAGCTGAGAATGCAGGTGGCCATGTATTTATTCTGTTCTGGAGGCTATGCATGTCTCCTCTTTAACTTCTGTCGAAAAGCATAATTACCGTAACTTGACAGATAAGAAACTCATCCAGGAAAGAGAAAGGTGGGTGAGGTCCCCAGGTCACACGGCCACAGAGCAGAGGACCTGAGACCCGGCTGCCCTCGAACACCTGCTCTGGTGTCTTGTTCTTTCCCTTCGTAAGCAGAGTTCAGTCTGCATGGCTTCTCGTGGCTGAATCTACCCACCCGGACAACACTCCAGGCCAGCGCCCACCCCAGTCCCTGTCCCCAGATAATAATGCCCAGATCTCGAGCCCTCCTTGAGAGACGGCTTGAAGTGGGCAGGGAGGTGGGCACACACACTGCGAAGAGTCAGGAATCTGTGTTCAGCCTCGGCTCTTCCTCGACCCCCTCCGCCAACCCAGCCAAACCCCTTTCCACTCTGGCCTCAGCCTCATCCTTGGCGAGACAGCTGAGTGAGGAGGAAATGCAGCTGGTGATGTCCTGAGGGTTCACCAGAGTCGGAAAGGCAATGAGCCTAGAGCGTCCACAAGAGGGTCCCAGTCCTCTCTCCCTCCCACCCCTTTAATCCAAGGAAGGGTTTCTCTGGTGACTCAGCATAAAGACGCTGCCTGCCATGCAGGAGACACAAATCCGATCCCTGGGTTGGGAAGATCCCCTGGAGAAGGAACTGACTACCCACTCCAGTTTTCTTGCCTGGAGAATTCCATGGACAGAGGAGCCTGGTGGGCTACAGTCCATGGGGGCTGTAAAATGTCAGACATGACTGAGCAACTAACCAACAGAATCCAGGGGAAAGAAGCTCAGGGAGGCCATGGTTCTTTTTTTTTTTTTTTTTTTTGGCCACTTCTATTGATCTTTCATTGATCTTTGTTCTTTGGTCTGTGTGGGCCTCCCATCACAGTGGCCCCTCTCGGGCTTCCCCTGGTGGTCCAGTGGATAAGGACACCGCCTTGCAGCACAGTGGCCCCTCTCATTGCAGGGCACTGGCTCGGGCGCATGCGCTCAGAGCTTCAGCTCAGTAGCTGGACACGTGGGATCCTCCCAGGTCAGGATCGAACCAGGGATGGGGAAACCAGCAGCCCCAGATTCTGGAGGCTATGCATGTCTCCTCTTTAACTTCTGTCGAAAAGCATAATTACCGTAACTTGACAGATAAGAAACTCATCCAGGAAAGAGAAAGGTGGGTGAGGTCCCCAGGTCACACGGCCACAGAGCAGAGGACCTGAGACCCGGCTGCCCTCGAACACCTGCTCTGGTGTCTTGTTCTTTCCCTTCGTAAGCAGAGTTCAGTCTGCATGGCTTCTCGTGGCTGAATCTACCCACCCGGACAACACTCCAGGCCAGCGCCCACCCCAGTCCCTGTCCCCAGATAATAATGCCCAGATCTCGAGCCCTCCTTGAGAGACGGCTTGAAGTGGGCAGGGAGGTGGGCACACACACTGCGAAGAGTCAGGAATCTGTGTTCAGCCTCGGCTCTTCCTCGACCCCCTCCGCCAACCCAGCCAAACCCCTTTCCACTCTGGCCTCAGCCTCATCCTTGGCGAGACAGCTGAGTGAGGAGGAAATGCAGCTGGTGATGTCCTGAGGGTTCACCAGAGTCGGAAAGGCAATGAGCCTAGAGCGTCCACAAGAGGGTCCCAGTCCTCTCTCCTCCCACCCCTTTAATCCAAGGAAGGGTTTCTCTGGTGACTCAGCATAAAGACGCTGCCTGCCATGCAGGAGACACAAATCCGATCCCTGGGTTGGGAAGATCCCCTGGAGAAGGAACTGACTACCCACTCCAGTTTTCTTGCCTGGAGAATTCCATGGACAGAGGAGCCTGGTGGGCTACAGTCCATGGGGGCTGTAAAATGTCAGACATGACTGAGCAACTAACCAACAGAATCCAGGGGAAAGAAGCTCAGGGAGGCCATGGTTCTTTTTTTTTTTTTTTTTTGGCCACTTCTATTGATCTTTCATTGATCTTTGTTCTTTGGTCTGTGTGGGCCTCCCATCACAGTGGCCCCTCTCGGGCTTCCCCTGGTGGTCCAGTGGATAAGGACACCGCCTTGCAGCACAGTGGCCCCTCTCATTGCAGGGCACTGGCTCCGGGCGCATGCGCTCCAGAGCTTCAGCTCAGTAGCTGGACACGTGGGATCCTCCCAGGTCAGGGATCGAACCAGCGCCCCTTGCCCTGCACTGGACCACCAGGGAAGCCCCAGAGCCCATGATTCTTCTCCTCCCAAACGTGGCTCCCCAGGTCAAGTCTCCCAAGAGGGGGTTTGTGCTTATCGGTGGTGAGCCAAGGGAAAGAACGTGGAGGGTCATGCATCCCAAGGGAGTTAGCAGGTTTCCCAGTAGCTGAGCCTATCAACAGGAAAGGGTCTCTGCTTAATTTTTAGAAGTTCATTAATATCTTCCTGTGAAATGAATGAGGAATGAGTAGTCACAGGGACTATTCTTCTGAGGGTCTAACCTGAGTAGCTCCTGCTGCAGCTACATAAAAATCTATGCCCATCCTCTGCTGAGGAGAAAGCGAGAGCTCGTATTTCCCTCCTCAGAGCAGCTTCCTTTCCCCTGGCCTGACACTGGCTGACGGCAAAAAGGAGGCTAGTCAGGCTAAACCTCTGCTGAAGCTGCTGGCATGTTCCAGGTCAGCTGGACCCAGAAGAAACCCCCCGTAAGTGCTTGGGAAAAGAGCAGTCATAAGATTAGACAGCCCTCACAGCAATGTCACGGTCATTCTTCCCTCCATTTGTCACAATTGTGAGCCCCACCTTAGAGCCGATGAAACCAAAAAGAGAAGACAAATTACCCGCAAAAACCACACAAGCAGGCAAGATTAGAATTGAACTTTGGTGGCCTCAGATCATCCACTCTAGATTATTTCTGAACATGACTGAAATCTATCCTTCTTCTCCCCCACTTTGCTGGAATTCAGCATTTCTACATTTTTTGGCTGCACCACAGAGCAATAAGGATCCTATTTCCCCAAACAGGGATCGAACCTGTGCTCCTGGCAGTGGGAGCACAGAGTGCTAACCAGGGAAGTCTCAGGAACTCAGCATTTCTAAAAAGACTCATGAAGGTCCCCTTGGTGGTCCCCTTTTGAAGGGGAGGCAGACCTGTTATTTACATCAATCGTCCTGTAATGATTTCTACAGTAACTTTTTGTTTATGACCCATGAGACCAGTTACCCAGTTATGGTCACGATATGAGGTTTTCTTTGAATATATATGTATTTATGCAGGACTTCCCACATGGTACTAGTGGTAAAGAATCCACCTACCAATCCAGGAGACATAAGAGACATGGGTTCAGTCCCTGGGTTGGGAAGATCCCCTGGAGGAGGGCATAGTATTCTTGCCTGAAGAATCCACATGGACAGAGGAGCCTGGTGGGCTTACACTCTGTGGGATCACAAAGAGTCGGACACAGCTTACCGACTAAACAATAACAACTGTCATAGCTAGAAAAACAGACAAGGTATAAATAAATGGATATAGTAAAATTGTATCTACGTTCAGGCAGAATGCTAGATCTGCCCTCGAGCTGTAGCTGATCAGCCCCTACAGCCATTGACGTGACACTTAAAGTCCTTCACAGACTAGCCCTGCTGGTTCACGGCCTCCCTATCCCTCACCCTCCAGGCACATGGGGTGTCTCTCCCACTTCCCGTCTTTCAAGTCCTTGTATGCCTCCAAACTTTGCACTTCAAAAGTCTCATTCCTCTTCCTCCCTTCTTCTTCTGCCTTTTTCTCTTCTGTCTCTCATCTTTTCCCTTTGCATGAGCTTCCTTTAGCTGTCGTACCAAATCACCACAAACGGAATGGTTTAAAACAGCAGAAACTCATTATCCTAAGACTTTCGGAAGCAGAAGTCCGAAACCAAGGTGTTGCTAGGGTTAATTCCATCTGAAGGCCACAAGGGAAAACCTGCTCAGCACTTCTCTCCCATCTCTCAGTGGCTGCCAACAATCCACAACCATTTTTGACACATCTTGTAGACACATCGCTCCAAACTCGGCCTCCATCATCACCTGGCCTTGGCCTCGGGATATGGGTGAAATCCCCCTCTCCTTTATCACATAAGGACTTCAGTCATTGGTGTTCATTCGTGTCCGACGGTTAGCAACCCCATGAACTGTAGCCTGCCAGGCTCCTCTGTCCATGAGATTTCCCAGGCAAGAATATTGGAGAGGGTTGCCATTTCCTCCTCCAGGGGATCTTCCTGACCCAGGGATAGAACCTATGTCTCTTCCATCTCCTGCACTGGAGCTACCACAAGCTCTACCTGGAAGGCGGGGGCACCTCAAGATCCTTAGCCTAATTGCACCTGCAAAGACCCTATTTCCATGTAAGGTCACCTTCATAGGTACCAGAGATTAGGACTTAGACATTTCTCCTTGGGGGGAGCACAGTTCAACCCTCTCCATCTTTCCTCACTCCTACATCCCATTCATTGTCCTCTTTCCTCCTCTCTCCCCTATCCCCTTCCCCTTTCTTTTCTCTTCCTCCCATTTCTGTCTCTCTTTTCCCGTACCCCCCTCCTCTGCCCCCATGCTGCCTAAAACTAGAAGCAGCAGCTCTGCTCTGCTTTGAGCCCTGGGAGAGGGAGCCCTGGCTCAGGGCTGGGGCCAGGTCTTCTTCTTGCTGTTCCTCTTCTTCTCTCACACTGTTCCTCTCTGGAATGATGGTTTCTTAGGATTCTTCATAGGTCATTGTCAGTCTTCATACATAGAACTCGCAACATTTCCTTTGTCTTTTTTTAAATCTGTGCTGTGTTCCTACAGAGGTTTACTCCCAGATGCTTCTTGTAAGGCGGCGGTTGTTCATCATTTTTGGGCCAGAAATGGCTCTTCTCCCTGTTGCAGGGCCCAAGGCTTTGGCTGCCTCTAATCTGGGCACTCTGTAGACCTGCACTTGCCCTCTGTATGTATTTTCACAGAGATAAGAATTGGTTAACTTCCTCCTCAGCCCTTGGCAGGAAGGCTGACTAAATATGGATTCTCCCATTGCATAGAAGCAAATTCTGTGGCCCTGCCTGTGTGACATCAGGAACCGTCCTCCATCCTCACAGCCGCCATCCTCTGCCTGTTTCCCTGCACTGTCACAAGCATAACACGGAAAGGAATAAGGGCAGGCTCCCTTGGGGGCTCTCCTGCAGGCTGAGAACACCTTCTAGACAGGACAGGTGGGGTGCAGCGAGGCCCCTCCCAGGGCAGAGACACGCTGGCCTTTTCTGTCCAGAGTGGTCCTGGACTTCCACGGCTCCCTGTGCCCACAGCGTGCAAGGCACATTCCTTGACTCGGCATTCAAGGCTCTTCACACGCCCCTTTAACAGCGTCATCTGCTTTCCCTCCAACCCTCACTTCCATTGGCAAGGGAGCCTGGATGTCCCTCCAACGGCTGCTTTGGGAAGACGAGGACAAGGCTCATTTCTGGAGTCTTAGCCCAGCTTCAAAGCCCCTGGGGCCTCTAGCTGCGGGGCCAAGGCCTATTAGCAGACCGCAGAGAAGGAGCAATCAAGGGAGGGAGCCAAGCACGGAGAAACATCGGTTTATAATTAGGTGGCCTAATCACCTGTGTAAATTGTGTATTTCTTATGATCAATGTGCTAAACGGCTCAGGTTTAATTAAGTTCTGCTGACTCGTTCTCTTTGAAGACCCACTGAAGTGTGATTCACAACTCAGGCAATTAATAACCCAGGGGGAGCAACTTGAGAGGGGTGGCAGTCCCCTGCCTCCTTCTTCCCTCCTCTCCCAACCCTCCCCAGGTCCCCTTGGATGGGGCTCCACACCCCCATCATTCTCTCTGGGGACCAGAACATCCCAGCCCTTCCCCATGATTAAGAACCAATCTGGGACTTCCCTGGTGGTCCAGTGGGTAAGGACACCACCTTGCAGTGCAAGGAGCGCCGGTTACATCCCTGACCTGGGAGGATCCCACGTGCCGCGGAGAGACTGGACTAATGTGTCCAACCACCCAGCCAGAGCTCTGGAGCGCATGCGCCCAGAGCCGGTGCCCTGTGACAACAGAGGCCACTGCCATAGGAGGCCCACACGGGCCAAAGAACAAAGACAGATGAAAATAGATAAATGAGAGACCAATAGAAGTGGCCCGCCCGCCCCCCTCCCTCGCAAACCACCGCGCCCCACCCCTCTCCCCCAATAAAAGAGCCAATCCAAGCAATGCACACTCCGTCCATGACCTGGTTCTTCCAGCTTCCTGTTGAATGAGGAAACTTCCGTTCGAAAATACTACGGTCATTCCAAGTCCTGCGTTCTGCCTTCTCCTCTGTTCTCTATGCCATGCATCCTTCCTCTCCTCACCTGCCTCCTCTCCTGTCACCTTCTGTGGTCTGCAGCCCAAGCATCAGGCTGGCTGCCCCCAGCTCCTTTCCTAATCAGCTTCCTCTTGCATTTGGTGGGAAAACCGGAAGTGTCAACCCTCCTTCTTCCTGAGCCGACCCCTCAGAGTCTATTCTTCCCCATCCCCCCTTTCCCCGTGGACCACCGGCAGGTCTTTCAGCTCTAAGTCGCCTCCGGGAGCTCCAGGGCAGCACCCTCCCCACTGGGCATCCTCCTTCTCTCCGGACGTCAGCAGAGAGATAGGGGTGGGCCAGCTTTCCCTTCCCCTTACTGCCCCTGTACTTCCAGTTTTCCCAACACCATCAAAGTCGGCTCTGTGACTGATGGATACTGTTTCTGAGAGATCT
Organism: Tragulus kanchil; assembly: GCA_022376925.1. Classification (NCBI taxonomy): domain Eukaryota; kingdom Metazoa; phylum Chordata; class Mammalia; order Artiodactyla; family Tragulidae; genus Tragulus; species Tragulus kanchil. The sequence continues at coordinate 183,291,857 of JAIOJX010000004.1, read as the reverse complement.
GTGACAATTAGAGGAAATGGCCTAATCACCTGTGTAAATTGTGTATTTCTTATGATCAATGTGCTAAACGGCTCAGGTTTAATTAAGTTCTGCTGACTCGTTCTCTTTGAAGACCCACTGAAGTGTGATTCACAACTCAGGCAATTAATAACCCAGGGGGAGCAACTTGAGAGGGGTGGCAGTCCCCTGCCTCCTTCTTCCCTCCTCTCCCAACCCTCCCCAGGTCCCCTTGGATGGGGCTCCACACCCCCATCATTCTCTCTGGGGACCAGAACATCCCAGCCCTTCCCCATGATTAAGAACCAATCTGGGACTTCCCTGGTGGTCCAGTGGGTAAGGACACCACCTTGCAGTGCAAGGAGCGCCGGTTACATCCCTGACCTGGGAGGATCCCACGTGCCGCGGAGAGACTGGACTAATGTGTCCAACCACCCAGCCAGAGCTCTGGAGCGCATGCGCCCAGAGCCGGTGCCCTGTGACAACAGAGGCCACTGCCATAGGAGGCCCACACGGGCCAAAGAACAAAGACAGATGAAAATAGATAAATGAGAGACCAATAGAAGTGGCCCGCCCGCCCCCCTCCCTCGCAAACCACCGCGCCCCACCCCTCTCCCCCAATAAAAGAGCCAATCCAAGCAATGCACACTCCGTCCATGACCTGGTTCTTCCAGCTTCCTGTTGAATGAGGAAACTTCCGTTCGAAAATACTACGGTCATTCCAAGTCCTGCGTTCTGCCTTCTCCTCTGTTCTCTATGCCATGCATCCTTCCTCTCCTCACCTGCCTCCTCTCCTGTCACCTTCTGTGGTCTGCAGCCCAAGCATCAGGCTGGCTGCCCCCAGCTCCTTTCCTAATCAGCTTCCTCTTGCATTTGGTGGGAAAACCGGAAGTGTCAACCCTCCTTCTTCCTGAGCCGACCCCTCAGAGTCTATTCTTCCCCATCCCCCCTTCCCTGTGGACCACCGGCAGGTCTTTCAGCTCTAAGTCGCCTCCGGGAGCTCCAGGGCAGCACCCTCCCCACTGGGCATCCTCCTTCTCTCCGGACGTCAGCAGAGAGATAGGGGTGGGCCAGCTTTCCCTTCCCCTTACTGCCCCTGTACTTCCAGTTTTCCCAACACCATCAAAGTCGGCTCTGTGACTGATGGATACTGTTTCTGAGAGATCTGTGACAATTAGAGGAAATGGCAACACAAGGAGAAACTTAACATGAGGCCCAGAATGTGATTTTAAGGAACCTAATGGGAACATCTGAAAGGCAGCAGTATCCAACAGAACCTTCTCTGATTATGGACATGTTTTCTATCTGTACCATCCAATATGGTAGCCACTAGCCACATATGGTTATGACCTATGCCTACTGTGACTAAGGAACTGCATTTTTATTTGATTTCATTTGATTTAAATAGCCATAGGTAGACAGTAACTACCATATTAACAAAGAACTAAACTTTCAGCAAGGTCTAGCCTTAATCCTATACTTATTTCCCTGAACCAAATTCAAGTCTATGTGTCTCCCCAAAACTGCTTTTCTGGTTGAGTGTCACTAGTCATATTTCAGGGACCCCCACTCACAGGGGTGATATTAGCTCCAGTGTTCCTCTCCCTAGTACTCCTTTATATATATATATATATATATATATATGTATATGTATATATAAAATATATTTTTTAACATTTATTTGATTTATTTATCTTTTGGGGGGTGAGGTGGGAGGGAGGGGGACGGGCGGGCCACTTCTATTGGTCTTTCACTTCTCTATTTTCATCCGTCTTTGTTCTTTGGCTCCTGTGGGCCTCCCATCACTGTGGCGTTTGTTGTCGCAGAGCGCCGGCTCTGGGCGCATGCGCTCCAGAGCTCCGGCTCGGTAATTGGACACATCAGTCCAGCCGCTCCGCGGCACGTGGGATCTTCCCAGGCCAGGGATCGAACCAGCGCCCCTTGCACTGCAAGGCGATGTCCCTACCCACTGGACCACCAGGGAAGCCCCCTAGTACTCCCTTTTACAGTTCTCCAACTTAGCGATGTTTCGTCTCAGACCACATCCCAAGAAGAGTTGTGTGGGGATAATCAGGGTTGACCATTGACATCCCAAGAACCCATGCTCAGTCCTGGAGGAGGGCTTTGGCCTGTGAGGCTTGCAGGCTGGTCCACTTGGAGCTCAGCCTCCCTCTCACCAACCGTGTAAATTTTATATACCCACCTTTCTTTACAGGAGAAGTCACTACAACACACACATATACACCCCATCAGTATTACAATCATCATCTCTCAGGTTTAAGCATTTATCCTGAGGATGTATAGTTCAAAGGTAATGAAAATAAGCGTTTTTCTAACCGGCCCATAACCAGCTGGCAGCCCCTCTCCACAAAGTCAAAGTTCATATTATTTTGCAGAATAAGACTCAAGTCCTTTTCTTGTTATCTTATCTCCAGATTATGCCTTTCTGATCCTACAGAAAATAAAGGAAAGCCATATTTATCTTAGTAGCTGCTTCCTTAGTTACACAAATGGAAACTTGAAATAATGATTTTATTAGGGAGTCTACATTTAATCATGGACACTTGTTTGCCTAAGTTTCCTTCTGGGTAAAAAGCAAGAGATGGCTTTTAATGTTATTTTCAGTAACTTGTTTCGTTTTGTTTTGTTTTTTAGTTATAATGTTTATTTATTTATTTGGCATGAGGGCTCCTTAACTGTGGCATGTGGGATCTAGCTCCCTGATCAGGGAGCATAGAATCTCAGCCATTGGAATGCCAGGAAAATCTCTATTTTTCTTATCATCTACAATCTGCTTCTAATCTTCTTTTCTCCATGTTTCTGCCTTCCTTTTCTATATTCCAGTTCTACACTCCACCTTTTTGCTTCAGTATCCTCTAGTCCAAGTTCTATATTCTCTGAAGAATCCCAGATCCATGCTACCCTGGGCCTCTGTTTGCCCATCCAACCTGGACTCTTTCATTCCATGAATTTTTTGACAATTTTCTGTAAAACTGCGCTGTGTCACTATAATTATCTCAAATGCTTACCTTGTGAATGAATGAATGATACACTGCCAGCACGGCTTGTTCATTTCTGAACTCCTGCGGAGAGGCCCTCTGTGTATCAGGTGCTGGGGACACAAAAGACGTTCATTAAGATCTTGGCAACGGATTAACACTTGCCATTTCTGTCTACATCGGTCCTGGTTGGGTTTGACTCTATGTCTCTGTCCCTAACAGCCCTAAACATAGATGAAATCATTCTCTTTATTTTTTTTTAATTTAATGTAAGGTGGGCTTCAGGAGGGAAACGGGGATAGAAAAGGTGAGTGATCTGATCATATCAGCTAGTTCACAGCCCAGCATCTTAATCCAGGGGTTCATCATGCCTGAATCGTCACTGTCCACAACCCCCGAGAAGTTTCCAAGAGTCAGAAAAATGAGTAAACGTACTCTGAGGGGATGAAAAATGAACTAATAGCAATGCAAGAGAGTTGGGAGGGGTGAGACCAGTGGATGGACCTGGAGTCTGTCGTACAAAGTAAAGTAAGTCAGAAAGAGAAAAATATCGTATAGTAACACATATGTATGGAATCTAGAAAAATGGTAGAGATGAACCTATCTGCAGGGCAGGAACAGAGACACAGATGTAGAAAATGAACGTGTGCACAAATTGGGAGTGCAGCACTGACATGCGTACAATGCCGGTTTAGTCACTAGATTGTGGGCAGCTCTTGTGACCCCCAGGACTGTAGCCCGCCAGGCTTCTCTGTCCATGGAATTTTACAGTCAAAAACATTAGAAGGGGTTGCCATTTCCTTTTTCAGACATAAATACACTACCATGTGTAAAACAGATAGCCCATGGGAACCTTCAGTACAGCCCAAGGAACTCAGCTCAGTGCTCTGTGATGACCTAGAGGGGTGGGATGGTGGGGCTCAAGAGGGAGGAGATATATGCATACATATAGCTGTTTCTCCAATAACTTGGCAGCCTGATGAGAAGAGCTGACTCCATGGAAAACGCACCCTGGTGCTGGAAAAGATTGAAGGCAAAAGGAGAAGGGGGGCGACAGAGGGTGAGATGGTTGGATGCTATCACCCACTCAATGGACATAAATTTGAGCTAACTCCGGAAGATAGTAGAGGACAGGGGAGCCTGGTGTGCTGCAGTCCACGAGGGTCACAAAGAGCTGGGCGTGACAGAACGACTGAGCAAAAGCACAGCTGATTCACTTTGTTGTACAGCAGAAACTAAGACAGCATTGTAAAGCAAATGGACTCCAATAAAAAAATAAATAAAATAAAATCGGCAATTAAAAAAAAGGCAGACTATGAAATGCACTTGTCAATTCTCAGAGATGCAGAAATAACTCAGCCAGAAGCATTATCCTCAGCAGAAATCTCCTCTCTGGCCGTCTCCCTTGCACCCAGCAAATTGGGCCCTGAAGCAAGCCTGAGGACAGGTCTTTCATACCTCCAGCTGAAGAGAAATAGAATTAGAGTGCCAGGGTTGATTTGGCTTTTGTGACTTGCTCATTCAACCCCGCTCTTCTCCCCCACTCTACAGATGGGGAGACTGAGGCCCAGAGAGTAAATAGAACATGGCCCAAGCACAGACCAGGGCCTTGGAGTCTCAACTCTTACTCAGTGCCCCTCTCACTGTCTCCCTGCTTTCTTTGAACAGGACCTCAGCCTCCTGTTTCCCCTGACCCACCCAGGGTTTCTGATGTCCCGTTGAGTGGGTTTTCTACTGTCCAAGGATACCAAGATGGATAATAAGCACACACATATACAGAGCTGATCTTTTCAGCCGCTAAAGCATCTCAAGTGAAATCCATTTCTTCACTGAGTGTCTACCCCGGCTCATAGCTTGTGGTGGTCTTGGCTCTTATTTGGGGGAAAAAGAAAGTTGGCTGAGTGGCAGCGAGGAGACCTCAGTGAGAATTTAGATTCCCACCCCTCCTTTCTGCCTCTCTGGCTCTCTCCTGACCTATGACGCCTGACCTGTGACATCTGACAGTGCACGTGAGTCCAGATAAGTCATTGAGGAAGAACAGCCTAGGGTAATAGAGGCAAACTGAGGGCGGGCGAGTTCAGTTACTACCCTGTGAGGAGTCTGGAGGAGCTGCTGGAAGCTTCCCTGGAGGGGAGTGGGAAGACCTGGTTTGCATTTAAAAAGGCCTCCCTGAACCCCGGTGAACACTCTGGGAGGCAGCAAGTCCAGTGAGGAAGCCCTCGGGGATTTCCAGAGAGCCTGAATGACCAGCTTTAAAGCTGATGGTCATCCTCTTGAAATTCCTAATATTTTATGTTTAAATCTGTGTTTTGTAAGTGAAATCCAATGGGACCACAAAGCACAAATGAGCGTCCTGGAGCTTCAGCATGCACTCTGTGCCCCTCTCACCGCCTTCCTTCCTCCTTCAGGTGGACTCCCAGCCACCCGGCCCCTGCCCCGTCACCGCTGCCACCTCCATGCTGTGTGTGTTCGTTTCCTTGTGCCTGAGCAAGCAGGGCCTTCAGTAGCCAGTGAAAGACCACCCTGGTGGGTCAGGAGAGAGGCTGTGGAAGAAAGAGAAAAGGTTTTTTTCTTTTGCACTAGGCCCTGCTCATGAGGCAGTGGCCCTGAGTGGGCATGAGACAGGACTCGTGGTTGGAAACAGGCTCTCAGAGGCTGACGGCTGTGCTTTTGCTGTAAAGAGCTGGATGGTCCTTGTTTTAGGCTTTGCAGTCTCTGTTTCAGTCACCCTGCCATCACAGCACAAAAGCAGTCATGGACAATACATAAACCCATGGGTCAGGCTGTGTTCCAATAAAACTTAATTTCTAAAACAGACAGTGGGCCCCATGTGGCCCTCAGGCCGTGGTTTGCCATTCCTTCCTACAGACAAAGGAAGTTTGTTTGAAGGCATCTGAGCAGCAGAAAGGACAATCAAAGATGTTTCAAGAAGGTCATCTTGGCCACACGATCCAGGATGGATAGAGGGGTCAACTTTGTAGGGAGGGTTTCTAGGAAAGAGCATGGGAAAAGTCCAAGCCTAAGGAGCCAGAGGCCAAGTAGTGGCAACGTGGGTCGAACAGGTAGAACAAGGCTGCCCAACAGCTTCCCTGAGAGCAAGGCCACTAACCCAGCTTGGACCCTCTTCCCTCCAGAGGAGAAGAAGGGCAAGCGGAGGATCCGAACCACCTTCACCACAGAGCAGCTGCACGAGCTGGAGAAGACCTTCCACTTCACTCACTACCCCGACGTCCACGTCCGAAACCAGCTGGCGGCCAGGATCAACCTCCCGGAAGCTCGCGTGCAGGTACCTCAATCCCCTTGCAAGCGTGGATGAGACCCCCTGTAGCCTGCACCCTCTGAGGCTGCCTCATCTGAAATTTTCCATTGGCTTTATCCCATGAATACGGTTATTTTACCCAAACATCATTTTCCAGGACATGAGGTCACCGTAGTTAGAAGCTGGTTTCTCTCCTCAGGGGATAGACAAATAGGAGGCCTGATGACGATGGCAACTGGCAGGTGCCTCCGCCCCCTTCTTCTCCACCTGGCCGTAGCTCCAGACCACCATTCACCAGGCAGCACATTCAAAACCTAGGTCTTGACCGTCTAGACCAGGGCTCAAGGACATCTGTAAGGAACAAGATGCTAATTATGTTAGGCTTTGTGCGGCCATATGGTCACGGTCGTAACTTCAGTTCTGCCCCTGTAGCACCCAAGCACTAGTTTACAACATATAAACAAATGAGCGTGTTCCAATATACTTTGATGTGATGAGCAATATACTTGAGTGATGAGCTCTCAAGTTTGAATTTCATGTCATTTGCATGTGTCACCAAATTTAGATTTTTTTTCCCCAATCACGTAAAAATGTGCAAATCATTCTTAACACAAGGGCTGGACCAAAACAGGTAGGAAGCCAGAGTTAGCCCAAGGTCTTAGTTGGCAAACTAAGAGCCTGACCTGGAACACATGGGCATCACTTTGGAAGTAGCACAGAGAAGTGGCCAGGACCCTCCATGGTCAGAGACCTAATCTTTAATCTGTCCTTTCTTCCCCTACCCCGACCCTCCGAGAGTCTATGGCTTCCTCTGTGGTTAGAGACACAGCAGCCCCTTGTCACTCACCAGGGGCATGTCCCACCCTCTTTGTACATCCCCAGTTCTGCAAGTATCACGCTAGCAAATCTAAAACCATTTGTCACGTATTTGCACTCTCTCTAAAAGAGTTTTCTAAATCACTCTTCGTTTTTTTTAACAAACATGATGGGGGAACTGTACCCAATATCTTTTTTTATAATTTCATTTTTAATGAATAAATAAAAATGATCCTTGAAAAACAGAATAATATATGTTTTATTTTATGTTGGGATATATTTGACTTATAATGTTGTGTTAGTTTCAAATGTACAAAAAAGGGATTTAGTCATACATACTCATATACCTACTCTTTTTCATATTCTTTTCCCATATAAGTTATTACAGAGCATTGAATAGAGTTCCCTGTGCTATGCAGTAGGTCCTTGTCGATTATCTATTTTATGTACAATAGTGTGTACATGTTAATCCCAACCTCCTAATTTATACCTCCTCCTCTCCACCTTTCAATATCTTATGATAACCTATAATGGGAGAGAATGTTTAAAAAAGAATACAAATATTTGTATGTATATGTATAACTGAATCACTGCTATACATTTAAAACTAACATAACATTATGAATCAACTATAGTGCAATAAAAATTTAAAATATATGATCAATTAATTCAAACTCAAAATCTGCACCAGGGTCCACTTCAATGTTCTACCACTTGTTTCACCCAAACCTTTTTTTCTTCTGGTGAAGGATCAGCTCTATCTGGACTTCTGCCCATTCTCTTCCCATTTGAAATCAGTCACCAGCTTGGCAGGTAGCATCTGCATCTGTGTCAAGCCCAGAATTCACCAACTGCCTCAGCAGAATGACCAGGTGCAAAAGGCCAGGTGTCATGGACAATCAGGGCACCCATAAATACAGGAAACCTATCCATGCCAGGGAGACCACAGGGGTTACAAATGGGTGGCCTGCCGGCAGGAAAGAGCCCACGGATGGATTTTCTTTGATCTGCGTGGGTTTTTAAATCTCGGGGCTTTCAGATAAAAATCAAAATTTCTGCCTTAGAAGCTGGACGAGACTGCAGCTCTGACCTCCCATTTCCACGTGGTGACTGTTGACTGAAGCTGAGACGCTACCCTCTTTGGCCTCTGTTTGCCGCAGAACCCACCGCTCTCAGTACCCATTAACAGGGCACCCAGCTGCGTCACGCCCCCTCTTATGAGCCCCAAACTCTTGTAAGCATTGAGGGTTGTGACCTCAGATCCTCTCTTCCAAGGCAGATCAGACCCAAGGAAATTGTGACTGCCGTGAAGTTTTCTAAACTGTAAAGGGTCGTCCCTTGGAAGGCGCAGTCACTATGTACTTCGACGGGAGGAAATGGATGGAGAAAATCCCTTTAGCTTATCTCCATCCCCTCTCGCCTTCCTCTCAGATCTGGTTCCAGAATCAGCGAGCCAAGTGGCGCAAACAGAAGATGAACAGCCTGGGGATTTCTCAGCAGCTGAGCGACAGGGACGTGGCCCCGCCCACAAACCCGGACGTGGCCGTGAGTGGCTGAGACACCGGGGAGCGGGGCGGGGAGAGACGGGGCGGGGCGGCTGTCTGGGAGCATCCCATTCAGATTCTAACGTCCGAGGCCGGGGGGCGCTCTGTCCGGTGTAAACATGGGCAATGCTTGTAGAAAGTGCCTGGGAGCAGATGCTTGGGAAATCTGCTGGAAGTCTCTGCCTCTGTCCCCGCGTCCTCATCCACTGAGTAACCGTCACAGTCTTCTCCCTTTTGCGCGGACTAACTTGTATTACTTATGCAAAACTTTCCAGTTGATGGAGAAGGGTCACGGTCTAAAGGGCGGTGCGCGGAAGTGGAGTCCTTTGGCCCGGGAGTCAGGCTGCCGGCAGAGCCCAAGGTTCGAATCGCAGCTCTGCTCTTGGCACTAATGTGGCCTGGAAGAGTCGCTGTACGCCTCAGATTTCAGTCACAGATTTGATGAGGATGAAATGACCAAGTCTTGAAGAACGTCTGCCACCCAGGGAGGGGTTCCTAAGGATTAACTGTTCCCTGAGTCAACACATTTGGTGCCTGTACCTGATGCTATGGGGCTTCCCTGGTGACTCAGATGGTTAAGAGTTCGCCTGTAGCACAGGAGGCCAGGGTTCTATCCCTGGATGGGGAAGGTCCTCTGGAGGAGGGCATGGCAGTCCACTCCAGTATTCTTTCCTGGAGAATCCCGTGGGCAGACGGCTGGTGGGCTACAGTCCATGGAGTTGCATAGAGTCAGACATGACTGAGCGACTAACACACGCAGCAGGTGCTAAACGGAGAAGCGAGAGCAGTGCAAAGTAGACAGTCCTATGGTTAACGGTCTGTACAAACCCACAGTGACCCTAGGACGTAGGATTTTTAATTTATCCATTTTTTGCTAATGCAGAAACTGAACTCTGAGAAGCAAAGTGACTTTCCCAAGACAAGAAGTTGCTGTAAATGCTGGAATGTGGACCAGGCTTCCTGGCCGCTCTGGGCACACACATCTTCCCAGGTTGGTTCCCCTTCCCACCCTAGCTCCCGGAGAGTCATGGGGAAAGGCTGGGATGCTGAGGGACAGCCTGGGTAAAACTCAGGGCTGACTTCGCTCTCCTGGCCTTTCCCTGTGACAGGGGCCCATGCTGCCATCTCCTGCACAGCCCAGGCTGGATCCTCTAACGTCCGAGGCCGGGGGGCGCTCTGTCCGGTGTAAACATGGGCAATGCTTGTAGAAAGTGCCTGGGAGCAGATGCTTGGGAAATCTGCTGGAAGTCTCTGCCTCTGTCCCCGCGTCCTCATCCACTGAGTAACCGTCACAGTCTTCTCCCTTTTGCGCGGACTAACTTGTATTACTTATGCAAAACTTTCCAGTTGATGGAGAAGGGTCACGGTCTAAAGGGCGGTGCGCGGAAGTGGAGTCCTTTGGCCCGGGAGTCAGGCTGCCGGCAGAGCCCAAGGTTCGAATCGCAGCTCTGCTCTTGGCACTAATGTGGCCTGGAAGAGTCGCTGTACGCCTCAGATTTCAGTCACAGATTTGATGAGGATGAAATGACCAAGTCTTGAAGAACGTCTGCCACCCAGGGAGGGGTTCCTAAGGATTAACTGTTCCCTGAGTCAACACATTTGGTGCCTGTACCTGATGCTATGGGGTTTCCCCTGGTGACTCAGATGGTTAAGAGTTCGCCTGTAGCACAGGAGGCCAGGGTTCTATCCCTGGATGGGGAAGGTCCTCTGGAGGAGGGCATGGCAGTCCACTCCAGTATTCTTTCCTGGAGAATCCCGTGGGCAGACGGCTGGTGGGCTACAGTCCATGGAGTTGCATAGAGTCAGACATGACTGAGCGACTAACACACGCAGCAGGTGCTAAACGGAGAAGCGAGAGCAGTGCAAAGTAGACAGTCCTATGGTTAACGGTCTGTACAAACCCACAGTGACCCTAGGACGTAGGATTTTTAATTTATCCATTTTTTGCTAATGCAGAAACTGAACTCTGAGAAGCAAAGTGACTTTCCCAAGACAAGAAGTTGCTGTAAATGCTGGAATGTGGACCAGGCTTCCTGGCCGCTCTGGGCACACACATCTTCCCAGGTTGGTTCCCCTTCCCACCCTAGCTCCCGGAGAGTCATGGGGAAAGGCTGGGATGCTGAGGGACAGCCTGGGTAAAACTCAGGGCTGACTTCGCTCTCCTGGCCTTTCCCTGTGACAGGGGCCCATGCTGCCATCTCCTGCACAGCCCAGGCTGGATCCTCTCACCGGGTGCTATCCACCAGTTCAAGGTCCACTGACCTCTGCCTGGCTCCCCACCCAGATCGCCCTCCTCCCATGCCACCCGTGGGAGACAGAGCCTCTCCGAGGCCCTCTCATCATCCAGCAGACCTGCATCCCTACACTCTGCTTTTTTTCCACCTCCTCCCCCACAATGAGGCAGCATCCGTGCCACTTCCATGCAGGGACGGGACATCCTCTGCTCAGTGGAGCCGCTCTCCTCTCCAGGTGATAACAGGCAGTGGGAAGATGCCCAGGTTTCTGGGGGAATCAATCTCATTATCCAAAGACGACCCACAGCCAGGAAGTCACCCTGAGAATGTCCTTTGGAAAGCTACATCAGACGCAGCTGCAAGGTGACCAGCAAGGGAAACTCTTCGCCTCTCCTGACCAGTGTGGTCCTCTTGCTTCAGACGACAGACGTTGTGTGAGGTCTCAGGATGAGCTGTGAAAGGAGCAGGTTGTCCTCTTGCACCTGTTCTTCCTTAAATTGCTGTGTGGCCTTCGTCCGTTACTCACCCCCTCTGGGCCTCATCTGTAAGACAGGCAGTTGGACAAGATTTTGAGGGCCCTTCTGGCCCTTACTTTGGTGAAATGAACCACAGTGAGAACAGAGGCACAGAGGAGGCCAAGGAGTTGTTTTTCCATTCATTTGTAAGACATTTATTAAACACCTACAGAGTGCTTCATAAGTGGAACTGGATATTGGCATGAACAGCTGAGGCTCTGACCCCAGCAGTTCAGTCCAGGTTGGTCAAAGAAATTGTACCAACCTAAGCAGAACATTGGCTCAGGGACCTTGCAAGAGGCCCATGACTAACACATTCTGTTCAGCATTGATATGAAATGTCCTCAAGAGGGAGAGAAATATATCAGCATTTCTTTAAAGAGTTAAACAGAATTTAGTGTCTCTGGTTATTCTGCTGGGCTGGAGAGGATATTGTCATTTCTGGTTTGGATGAAGGAAAAGAGAGTAAGAATTTTTCCTCCCAGGACTTTGTGAGGGGCCCCATTAGAAAGTCAGCCTCACTCTATGCTCAAAAGCCGAAGAAAGGAGAGAGAGAGAAAGAGAAATTGATTTTTTTAAATAAGGAATTGGCTTTTATAGCTATGGAAGCTGAAAAGACCCATGACCAGCACTTGGCCAGTTGGAAATGGAAACCCAGGAGAGCAGAGGGTCTCAGCTCCAGTGTGAGGCCAGTGGAGAAGATGTACGCCCCAGCTCAAAGATTGTCAGGTAGAGAGTGAATTCTTCTTTCCCCTACAGTTTTGTTCTATTTGGGCCTCAGTAGATTGGATGAGGTCCATCCATCTGAGGAGGGCCATCTGCTTTACTCAGTCTACTGATCCCAGTATTCATCTCATCCAGAAACAGACATCCCCAGAACAATATGTAGCTGAATATCTAGTTACCCTGTGGACCAGTCAGGTTGACACACAAAATCAGTCATCCCAGTCTCCCTCCCCTTTCCTAGCACACACCCTCCATCCCCAGAACTCCCTAGAAACAGAGTCTGACCAAGCACCAGAGGTTCAGGTAACCAGAGTGTCTCCACTTCAGTACAGCTGTGAATGTTGATCTGGGACAGAGGGTCACCTCTTCTCCTCCAGGGGTTCCTTTTCCCCCAAGAACTGTTTTCTTCCGTTTACCTTGTATCTGTGGGACGAATGAATCCCTTTAGTCCTCTTACCAGCTGTGAAAACTCAGGCGAGAGATACATTCTCCATATTTTCTTGGTGGTCCAGTGGCTAAGGCCCCTTCAACCAGCAGGATTCATTTGTATGACATTTATTAAACACCTACAGAGTGCTTCATAAGTGGAACTGGATATTGGCATGAACAGCTGAGGCTCTGACCCCAGCAGTTCAGTCCAGGTTGGTCAAAGAAATTGTACCAACCTAAGCAGAACATTGGCTCAGGGACCTTGCAAGAGGCCCATGACTAACACATTCTGTTCAGCATTGATATGAAATGTCCTCAAGAGGGAGAGAAATATATCAGCATTTCTTTAAAGAGTTAAACAGAATTTAGTGTCTCTGGTTATTCTGCTGGGCTGGAGAGGATATTGTCATTTCTGGTTTGGATGAAGGAAAAGAGAGTAAGAATTTTTCCTCCCAGGACTTTGTGAGGGGCCCCATTAGAAAGTCAGCCTCACTCTATGCTCAAAAGCCGAAGAAAGGAGAGAGAGAGAAAGAGAAATTGATTTTTTTAAATAAGGAATTGGCTTTTATAGCTATGGAAGCTGAAAAGACCCATGACCAGCACTTGGCCAGTTGGAAATGGAAACCCAGGAGAGCAGAGGGTCTCAGCTCCAGTGTGAGGCCAGTGGAGAAGATGTACGCCCCAGCTCAAAGATTGTCAGGTAGAGAGTGAATTCTTTTTTCCCCCTACAGTTTTGTTCTATTTGGGCCTCAGTAGATTGGATGAGGTCCATCCATCTGAGGAGGGCCATCTGCTTTACTCAGTCTACTGATCCCAGTATTCATCTCATCCAGAAACAGACATCCCCAGAACAATATGTAGCTGAATATCTAGTTACCCTGTGGACCAGTCAGGTTGACACACAAAATCAGTCATCCCAGTCTCCCTCCCCTTTCCTAGCACACACCCTCCATCCCCAGAACTCCCTAGAAACAGAGTCTGACCAAGCACCAGAGGTTCAGGTAACCAGAGTGTCTCCACTTCAGTACAGCTGTGAATGTTGATCTGGGACAGAGGGTCACCTCTTCTCCTCCAGGGGTTCCTTTTCCCCCAAGAACTGTTTTCTTCCGTTTACCTTGTATCTGTGGGACGAATGAATCCCTTTAGTCCTCTTACCAGCTGTGAAAACTCAGGCGAGAGATACATTCTCCATATTTTCTTGGTGGTCCAGTGGCTAAGGCTCCAAAGCAGGGGCCCAAGTTCAATCCCTAGTCAGGGAACTAGATCCCCCATGCCACAGCTAAAGGTCCCGCATGCTGTCAATGAAGACCAAAGATCCCACATGCTGCCCCTAAGACCCAGAAAAACCAAACGAAAAAAAAAGAGAGAGACACCTCTCTCTGTGTATCTGTTCCTTGGAGAACAGGTTTCTTGTCTCTGTGGGTTTCTGTACTAAATAAGTTAACATGCATGTGCATGGCTCAGTCATGGCTGACTCTGTGCAACCCCCTGGACTGTAGCCCGCCAGGCTCCTCTGTCCGTGGGATTCTCCAGGCAAGAATACTGAAGTGGGTTGCCATTTCCTATTCTAGGATATCTTCCCAAATCAAGGATAAAACCTACATCTCTTGCATCTCCTGCACTAGCAGGGTACTCCTTACCACTGAGCAACCAGGAAAGCCCAAATGAGTTCAAACACTGTGGTATATGGTAAGCACAAATGTTAAGAAAAAAGTCATTTTCCCAACTCATCCTACCTCTTTCAACTTCTGATCTTGAGCAACTGTCTTTATCCCAGACTCTACCCCCGGGAGTCCTTAAATCAGCTTTGGGGAAGTCAAGGAACTCTAAAAAGAGTATGCAAAATTGGGTATGTGTATGTTTCCCAGGGAAAATGTTCACTGCTTCCATCAGCTTTTCAGAGAGCTTTGCAGCTAACAATAATAATAATGAAACCTTGTCAGACATATCTGAGTCAGATCCAGTAGGTTTTTAGTCTAGCTGGGTGGACTAGAGGTTTGAGAGAAGTGAGACCGTTTTCTAAAAGGTACTGACACTACACCTTTGAGACTTGAACTCACTGTCTTTAACTGAAATCACACACCTGCTCTCTGGCTTACTGAAGTTCAGGTTCTTTATGTCTCAGCACAGAAAGAATTCAATGAGAACCAAAGTGGCAGGTAAGAAGTCAACCAAGTTAGAGAGACACACACACTCTGTGGGCAAAATGCAGTTCATCTCAAAAGGGGAGACTGGTCCTGGGAAAAGCACACTCCACAGAGAGGGTCATCTCAGGAAGGCAAGAGGCCTTGAACTATGGGTGGGGTTAATCTGAATAGACTGAATAATTTCATAGGCTAATGGTGGGGGATGATGCCAACCCTTTGGAGAAGGAGAAGGGATTTCCAAGAACTGGGCCACTGCTACTGCTCACTGTTTGACCTTTTATGCTTAGCTTTAGAACTGTCATAGGTCTGGTCGGTGTGTTATTCAGCCTATGCTAATGTATTACAATGAGTGCATAATAAGGCTCAAGGTCTACTGGAAGTTGAATCTTCAACCACCTTGGACCTAGTTAGTTCTACCAGTTCTGTGGTCTTGTGCTCAAAGGATATATCATTCTTTTTAAGGTTGTTCCCTACCCACTTTCCTCTTGTTTCAGTTGTTGTTCAGTCACTCAGTCGTGTCCTACTCTTTGTGACCCCATGGACTGCAGCACACCAGGCTTCCCTGTCTTTCACTGTCTCCTGGAGTTTGCTCAAACTCAGGTCCATTGAGTCGATGACGCTTGCTTCAGTAAGATCATACAAAAATAAAATAAACAAACGCCAAAGTTTAATCTAACTCACTAATTAACGCGGAACCAGTAAGACTTTGTAACAGTTCAAAGCATAATTCAAAGAACAGACACAGCAGAGGCAATCAGGAATGCTGAAATGAATTACAAATAGAGACAAAAAGGGTCCAATGGCCATATGGAAGTTATCAATAACATCTCCACGGGGCACGGTTCATTTGCATTTCCATGAACAAGAATCATTTGCATTAGCACTAGCTTTTTACCAATTTAAAGAATGAAAACAATAACTCACAAACAATGAAACAGGCAGAGAGACTCTAAAGAGTATACTAGACAGAGCAATCTTTTAATGCCCATTTCAAAGTCTTTCACATTTTTTCCTGGCCTAAAATTACTTAATATCTCCTAGTATACCAAGATCTGCCTTAGAAGTTAACTGTGCAACATATTAAATGATATAACAAAGTGTTTCATACTTGTAAAACTATGAATTAGGAAGTGATTGTTTATTGCCTTTCAAGATCCTCTAGAGACTTCCCTGGCAGTTCAGTGTTTAGAATTTGTCTTCCAATGCAAGGGGTATAGATTTAATTCCTGGTGGAAAGCTAAGATCCCACACATTTCATGGCCAAAAGCCAAAATGTAAGACAGGAACAATACTGTATCAGATTCAATAAAGACTTTAAAAACGGTCCTTGTCAAAAAAGGAAAAAAAAAATCTCTTAAGAAAGAAGAAAAGCAAACTCCTCTAGAACTCAAGTTGAAAATTCTGTATCTAAAAAGTGTTTACAAATCAGTAACATTTCTTTAATGTTTATTGATTTTGATGGCTCAATTTTTTTAAAAGGCTGAACAAACCATAGAAAATGGGCAAAGAGCAGAAATAAAAGCTTCACAGAAAAAACAATTTATGAATGGATACTAAACATAAGACAATAGTCTCAACCTCATTCATCACTTTAAATGCAAGTAAAACAGCAATGCAATTCAATTTTTTACCTTCTGGGCTGGCAAACATTTCAAAGGGTTGGCGAGGGCTTGATGAAAGTCACTGTCATATATAATGAGGTATGAATTAGTAAATTATTTTGATTGGTAACTTAACAACCACTAACATTCTAAATGTAAATCTCTTTAACTGAGTAATTTTTTGTAAGAACTTATCTGATATATACACATGGATAAAAGACCCTGATGTTGAGAAAAATAGAAGGCAGAAGGAGAAGGGGACGACAGAGGATGAAATGGTTGAATGGCATCATTGAGTCAATGGACATAAGCTCTGGTTAGATGGTAAAGGACAGGCAAGCCTAGCGTGCTGCAGTCCACGAGGTGGCAAAGAGTCAGACATGGCTGAATGACTGAACTGAACTGATAAATATTGAAGTTCCAATGTTTTGGACACCTGGTGCAAAGAGCCAACTCACTGGAAAAGACTCTGATGTTGAGAAAGATTTGGCTTCCAGGCAGTGCTAGTGGTAAAGAACCTGCCTGCCAAGGCAGCAGGCATAAGAAATGCAGGTTTGATCCCTGGGTTGAGAAGACCCCTGGAGAAGGACATGGCAACCCACTCCAGTATTCTTGCCTGGAGAATCTCATGGACAGAGGATTCTGTCAGGCTACAGTCCATGGGTCACCATAGAGTTGGACAAGACTAAAGCAACTTAGAGCACACACACACTGTGAAAGATTGAAGGCACAAGGAACAGGGGCTGCAGAGGACAAGTTGGTTAGATAGCATCACCGACACAATAGACATGAATTTGTGCAGACTCCAAGAGATAGCGGAGGACAGAGGAGCTTGAAATGTTGTAGTCCGTGAGGCTGCAAAGAGTCAGACAGGCCTTAGCAACTGAACAACAACAACAAATAAATACTGTCTACAAGAATGTTCACAGAGGCTTTGTGACAGCAAACCCTGGAAACCACAAAAGTAAGACACTGGTTGAGCCAATTGATTATAGCATATTCATCCAACTGTTAAAAATAATGAGAGAAACTGAAATACTTCATGAGAAACCATCATTAGACACATCATTAAAGGGGAAAGGCATATTTCAGAACAATATCATTATCTCATTTGAGTAAGAAACATATCAAAACAGCCTGAAAAATAAAAAACACACTCTAAATCAAAAATTCAATTTTTACCTTCTGGGCTGGCAAACATTCAAAGGGTTGGCGAGGGCTTGATGAAAGTCACTGTCATATATAATGAGGTATGAATTAGTAAATTATTTTGATTGGTAACTTAACAACCACTAACATTCTAAATGTAAATCTCTTTAACTGAGTAATTTTTTGTAAGAACTTATCTGATATATACACATGGATAAAAGACCCTGATGTTGAGAAAAATAGAAGGCAGAAGGAGAAGGGGACGACAGAGGATGAAATGGTTGAATGGCATCATTGAGTCAATGGACATAAGCTCTGGTTAGATGGTAAAGGACAGGCAAGCCTAGCGTGCTGCAGTCCACGAGGTGGCAAAGAGTCAGACATGGCTGAATGACTGAACTGAACTGATAAATATTGAAGTTCCAATGTTTTGGACACCTGGTGCAAAGAGCCAACTCACTGGAAAAGACTCTGATGTTGAGAAAGATTTGGCTTCCAGGCAGTGCTAGTGGTAAAGAACCTGCCTGCCAAGGCAGCAGGCATAAGAAATGCAGGTTTGATCCCTGGGTTGAGAAGACCCCTGGAGAAGGACATGGCAACCCACTCCAGTATTCTTGCCTGGAGAATCTCATGGACAGAGGATTCTGTCAGGCTACAGTCCATGGGTCACCATAGAGTTGGACAAGACTAAAGCAACTTAGAGCACACACACACTGTGAAAGATTGAAGGCACAAGGAACAGGGGCTGCAGAGGACAAGTTGGTTAGATAGCATCACCGACACAATAGACATGAATTTGTGCAGACTCCAAGAGATAGCGGAGGACAGAGGAGCTTGAAATGTTGTAGTCCGTGAGGCTGCAAAGAGTCAGACAGGCCTTAGCAACTGAACAACAACAACAAATAAATACTGTCTACAAGAATGTTCACAGAGGCTTTGTGACAGCAAACCCTGGAAACCACAAAAGTAAGACACTGGTTGAGCCAATTGATTATAGCATATTCATCCAACTGTTAAAAATAATGAGAGAAACTGAAATACTTCATGAGAAACCATCATTAGACACATCATTAAAGGGGAAAGGCATATTTCAGAACAATATCATTATCTCATTTGAGTAAGAAACATATCAAAACAGCCTGATAAATAAACACACCATCAAAATGTGATGGCTTTTTCACACATTAGCTTTTGCCCCTTAACAAATCTCATGAAAACATCGGTGCTTGAAATAATGACTTCTTCAACTCACAACTCAGGCTTGACCAGGCTCTTGGTCTGGTCAGAGCTGACGTGGCTGATCTCAGCTGGGCTTGCTCAGGTGTCTGTGGTCCACTGGCCATTTGGTGGCTGCTGGAGGATCTCGAGTAGCCTCACTCACAGACAGGCTAGGGTTTGGCAGGCTGTTAGCTGAGGTCACAGGGGGACTGGGTCACACTAGATTTCCTAGTCAAGTCAGCACAGAACTCTGAGAGTACAAGAGCAGAGTGTTCCAGGGTTCTTGAGAATTCACTTGCCACTTCCCCTACCTCCATCGGTCAAAGCAGTCAAGGCAGCCAGATGCCAGGGGTGGGAAGAGCTGCCAAGCATGCTGCTGTGTTTGCCATCCAAAGGAAAGCCTCATCCTGACTTCTTCCTTGAATTCTCCTGACACCACCGCTGTACTGCTAATGGCCATCTCCAACTTAATATGTCTAAAAACAAACTCTATTCACTGCCCACTCCAGACCTGCTTCTTCCCCAGCCT
This sequence comes from Tragulus kanchil, assembly GCA_022376925.1. Classification (NCBI taxonomy): domain Eukaryota; kingdom Metazoa; phylum Chordata; class Mammalia; order Artiodactyla; family Tragulidae; genus Tragulus; species Tragulus kanchil. The sequence continues at coordinate 183,272,694 of JAIOJX010000004.1, read as the reverse complement.
TCCTCCTCTCAGCTCAGTTCAGTGACTCAGTCGTGTCTGACTCCTTGCGACCCCATGGACTGCAGCACACCAGGCATCCCTGTCCTTCACCATCTCCTGCAGTTGCTCAAACTCATGTCCATCGAGTCGATGATGCCATCCAACCATCTCACCCTCTGTCGTCCCCTTCTCCTCCTGCCCTCAATCTTTCCCCATTTTGAGTCTTTGCATCAGGTGGCCAAAGAGTCAGACAGGCCTTAGCAACTGAACAACAACAACAAATAAATACTGTCTACAAGAATGTTCACAGAGGCTTTGTGACAGCAAACCCTGGAAACCACAAAAGTAAGACACTGGTTGAGCCAATTGATTATAGCATATTCATCCAACTGTTAAAAATAATGAGAGAAACTGAAATACTTCATGAGAAACCATCATTAGACACATCATTAAAGGGGAAAGGCATATTTCAGAACAATATCATTATCTCATTTGAGTAAGAAACATATCAAAACAGCCTGATAAATAAACACACCATCAAAATGTGATGGCTTTTTCACACATTAGCTTTTGCCCCTTAACAAATCTCATGAAAACATCGGTGCTTGAAATAATGACTTCTTCAACTCACAACTCAGGCTTGACCAGGCTCTTGGTCTGGTCAGAGCTGACGTGGCTGATCTCAGCTGGGCTTGCTCAGGTGTCTGTGGTCCACTGGCCAGTTGGTGGCTGCTGGAGGATCTCGAGTAGCCTCACTCACAGACAGGCTAGGGTTTGGCAGGCTGTTAGCTGAGGTCACAGGGGGACTGGGTCACACTAGATTTCCTAGTCAAGTCAGCACAGAACTCTGAGAGTACAAGAGCAGAGTGTTCCAGGGTTCTTGAGAATTCACTTGCCACTTCCCCTACCTCCATCGGTCAAAGCAGTCAAGGCAGCCAGATGCCAGGGGTGGGAAGAGCTGCCAAGCATGCTGCTGTGTTTGCCATCCAAAGGAAAGCCTCATCCTGACTTCTTCCTTGAATTCTCCTGACACCACCGCTGTACTGCTAATGGCCATCTCCAACTTAATATGTCTAAAAACAAACTCTATTCACTGCCCACTCCAGACCTGCTTCTTCCCCAGCCTTCCTCCTCTCAGCTCAGTTCAGTGACTCAGTCGTGTCTGACTCCTTGCGACCCCATGGACTGCAGCACACCAGGCATCCCTGTCCTTCACCATCTCCTGCAGTTGCTCAAACTCATGTCCATCGAGTCGATGATGCCATCCAACCATCTCACCCTCTGTCGTCCCCTTCTCCTCCTGCCCTCAATCTTTCCCAGCATCAGGATCTTTTCCAATAGATCGTCTCTTTGCATCAGGTGGCCAAAGTACTGGGGCTTCACCTTTAGCATCAGTCCTTCTGATGAATATTCAGGGTTGATTTCCTTCAGGATGGATTGGTTTGATCTCCTTGTTGTCAAAGAGACTCTCAAGAGTCTTCAACAGCACCACAGTTCAAAGGCATAAATTCTTTGGTGCTCAGCCTTCTTTATAGTCCAACTCTCACATCCATACATAATGACTGGAAAAGTCATAGCCTTTACTATGGTTTTACTTTTTAGTACACTGTCTAGGCTTGTCATAGCTTTCCTCCCAAGGAGCAAGTGTCTTTTAATTTCATGGCTGCAGTCACCATCCACAGTGATGCTGGAGTTCAAGAAAATAAAATCTATCGATCACTGTTTACTGATGGGTATGTGAGGATTCATAAGCTGTCCTTGCTAGTTTTGTATATGCTAGAGATGTTTCACAATGAAGAAAGTTTAATCCAGTAACCATTCACTTAACAGAGGTAGAGGGGCACAGAACAGAAAAAGTTCATATAGAAGGCATAGGAGCACAAGTGTTTGAAACCAGGTGTCCTCTGGTAGCATGAAAGGACCAGGGATGTTTGAGACACAGATGAGGGATTCCAGAAGATTTAATGTATGAAGGGCTTGTTTGGAGGAAGAGGAAAGACTCATTCCATCTAAGTAACCCAGAGAGCAGCATCAGGATCAATATAAAAATTATAGGAAGAGATCATTGGAACTAAGTTTTCCAGAGCACCTTTCTCCCCCCACTTCCCTGGTGCCTCAGCTGGTAAAGAATCTTCCTGCCATGCAGGAGACCTCAGTTCAATTCCTGGGTCAGAAAGATCTCCTGGAGAAGGGATAGGCTACCCACTCTGGCATTCTAGGGCTTCCATGGTGGCCCAGATGGTAACAAATTCTCCTGCAATGCGAGAGACCTGAATTCAGTCCCTGAGATAGGAAGATCCCCTGGAGAAGGGAATGGCTACCCACTGTAGCATTCTTGCCTGGAGATCCCCATGGACAGAGGAGCCTGGCAGGCTACAGTCCATGGGGTCACGAAGACAGGACATGGCTGAGTGACTTATACTGTCACTTTCTTCTCCCACCACTTCGACTTTCTCTTCTCTGGCAGCCCTCCATGAGCCCTGCATTCCAACCACACTAAATTGTTTTTGTTTTTGTTTTATTTTGGTCTCTTTTATTGGTCTTTCATTTATTTATCTTCATCCATCTTTGTTCTTCGGCATTTGTGGGCCTCCCATTGCAGTGGCCTCTCTCCTTGCAGAGCACTGACTCTGGGCACATGTGCTCCAGAGCGCTGGCTCGCAATTGGACACGCTGGTCCAGCCACTCTGTGGCATGTGGGATCCTCCCAGGCCAGGGATCGAACTGGTGCCCGTTGCACAGCAAGGCGGACTCTTTACCCACTGGGCCACCAGGGAAGCCCCACACTAAATCGTTTTGAGGTTCTAGAGCACAGCGAGGACATTCCTATCTCACACCCTTTGTCCCGAACTTTGGGACTAGGCTAGAAGTGCCCTCCCCTCACCCCAGGTACTGGAGTTCTACTCACGTTTCAAGGCCCAATGGTAATGCTGCCCTCGTCACCCTTGATCTCTTTGGAAGTGATATCATCATATAATTGCTCAGAATCTGCTGGTGGCTATTCCTTGTGCATCTTTGTAGATAGATATCAAAGATAAGTTCTCAATTACTTCTTATAATGATTCCTCCTTTTCATTCCCACAACACTGTGTACCTTGATTATGATAAGAGGGGCTCTTTCGTATGGAGGGCCCTGCCAGGGACCAAATGCTCTCATTCCCACCCCAGTCCCGTGACACAGACATCGTAAGTGTCAGTGAAAGTGTTAGTCGCTCAGCTGTATCCAACTCGTTGTGATCCCATGGATTGTAGCCCTCCAGACTCCTCTGTTGGTAGAGTTCTCCAGGCAAGAACACTGGAGTGGGTTCCCATTTCCTTCCCAGGGGATCTTCCTGACCCAGGAATGAACCCAGGTCTCTTGCATTACAGGCAGGTTCTTGACCACCAGGGAAGCAAAGCAGGCTGCAAGGCACTCAGTGTCACACAGCAAAGGTCTAATTTTAGCTCAGATTTGCCTGATACCAAAGCTTTAAGCATATACATTTATAACATATGAATAGTGAGAGAGAGAGAGAGAGAGAGTGTGTGTGTGTGTTTAGTTACTAAGTCCCGTTTGACTCTTTTGTGACCCCATGGACTGTAGCCCACCCGGCTCCTCTGTCCATGGAATTTCCCAGGCAAGAATACTGGGGTGGGTAGGTTGCCACTTCCTTCTCCAATATGTACATATGTCTGTGTGTGTGTATAGACATAAAGATAGAGAGATAGATATACACTATTCTTTATACTGTGAATATATAGTGTAAGTGTATGTATACATTCATCCCATTACTCATTGAGTCTATTTTCCTTCCTAGTAACACTGTTTGGCAAATTTTAGTATTGAGATCGAACTGTCCCGTACAGCAAGGCGGACTCTTTACCCACTGGGCCACCAGGGAAGCCCCACACTAAATCGTTTTGAGGTTCTAGAGCACAGCGAGGACATTCCTATCTCACACCCTTTGTCCCGAACTTTGGGACTAGGCTAGAAGTGCCCTCCCCTCACCCCAGGTACTGGAGTTCTACTCACGTTTCAAGGCCCAATGGTAATGCTGCCCTCGTCACCCTTGATCTCTTTGGAAGTGATATCATCATATAATTGCTCAGAATCTGCTGGTGGCTATTCCTTGTGCATCTTTGTAGATAGATATCAAAGATAAGTTCTCAATTACTTCTTATAATGATTCCTCCTTTTCATTCCCACAACACTGTGTACCTTGATTATGATAAGAGGGGCTCTTTCGTATGGAGGGCCCTGCCAGGGACCAAATGCTCTCATTCCCACCCCAGTCCCGTGACACAGACATCGTAAGTGTCAGTGAAAGTGTTAGTCGCTCAGCTGTATCCAACTCGTTGTGATCCCATGGATTGTAGCCCTCCAGACTCCTCTGTTGGTAGAGTTCTCCAGGCAAGAACACTGGAGTGGGTTCCCATTTCCTTCCCAGGGGATCTTCCTGACCCAGGAATGAACCCAGGTCTCTTGCATTACAGGCAGGTTCTTGACCACCAGGGAAGCAAAGCAGGCTGCAAGGCACTCAGTGTCACACAGCAAAGGTCTAATTTTAGCTCAGATTTGCCTGATACCAAAGCTTTAAGCATATACATTTATAACATATGAATAGGGAGAGAGAGAGAGAGAGTGTGTGTGTGTGTTTAGTTACTAAGTCCCGTTTGACTCTTTTGTGACCCCATGGACTGTAGCCCACCCGGCTCCTCTGTCCATGGAATTTCCCAGGCAAGAATACTGGGGTGGGTAGGTTGCCACTTCCTTCTCCAATATGTACATATGTCTGTGTGTGTGTATAGACATAAAGATAGAGAGATAGATATACACTATTCTTTATACTGTGAATATATAGTGTAAGTGTATGTATACATTCATCCCATTACTCATTGAGTCTATTTTCCTTCCTAGTAACACTGTTTGGCATATGGTAAAGGGTCAGTAAATATTTGAGAATGGATGGATAGATGAATGAATAAATCCTGTAGTATGGCTATGCTTCTTTATGTGTATGCCTCTTCCCACAATGCCCCCACCATGGTAAGCTTATAGACAATAGAATAAATAAATGGGACTAGGCTCCAGGATTCCACATGGGATAGACGAGCAGTCTAAGTGGCAGAGAGTGGCAGGGGCTTGCCAAGGTCCCCAGGAAGTCAATGAGGTGGCAGAAGGAAGGGAGCTTCCAATAAGGCTCCATCACAGTGGCAGCCACCCGCCCAGGCGGCTCCTCAGTGTTGCCAGATTTGGGGGAAGGGATATGGGAAGAAGAAAGCCTCTCTCTTCTTCCCTAGCTGCCAGGGCCTTGACCGCTGTGTGACCCCTGGGAGTGGGGACCCACACTCCCCAGGGGAGGAGGGTTACAGCCTTTCCAGGAGGCAATAAAGTCATTTCATGATAATTAGAATCCTAACCAATTTAAGGCATTTACAGCTCTCAAACAATTACCTGTGATTCTTATCTCCCCAAGAATCCTGAGATGTTATTCCAAAGGGATCATAAACTAAGAGCCTGGCTGGGGGTAGGGAATGATGACAGAAGACAAGGAGGAAAGATGGCTACCCATGGCGATGAGAAAAGAAGAAAACCTTTAGAGCTCCATCCACGTGCTCGGTCATTGGACGTGGGCAGGACAGGTCTATCCTTGTGGGTTTTCTAGAAGAAAATTGTTCTCTTACTAGATGGTTCCTCTCCAGAATCATGACATATTAGCTAGAAAATCTAAAGAAATCAAAAATGTAGGAAAGTGTTTCCCAAATCAGAGACCCTGGACATCTTCGGTTTGTGAGATGTTTGCGGCTATTGGATGAAAATATTCCCAGGTGAACGGGTTTGAGAAATTCATAAACTGTGGACTTTGCAGATTCATAAACTGTGACTTCCCAATAGAGAACCACAGACCCCACTGCATCTCAAAGGTTCTGGCAAGATTTATAGGCAAGAAACCAGGACCTAGAGGAACGTTTAATTCAGTGAAACCCAGTGTGTTCAGACTTTGGCCACCGGACATTCTCACCCCACAGTAAATCTATTAATAGTACAAAAAGCTTCTAGAAATAGAGACCATTTTTTCCAAGTTTCCTTCTCATTCTTAGACTGAGGCTAAACTGCTTGGCTTCCTGTTCTGTACTATACTCCTAGTTGGGACAATATTTGCCCTCAACAGTGGGCAGTCAGCCACCTGACCTCCAAAAGTTAGTAGCTCAGTCATGTCAGATTCTTTGTGACCCCATAAACGGTAGCCCACCAGACTCCTCTGTCCATGGGATTCTCCAGGCAAAACTACTGGAGTGGGTCGCCATTTCTGCCTCCAGGGGATTCTCCTGACTGAGGGATTGAACCTGCGATCTCCTGCATTGTAGGCAGATTCTGAGCCACCGAGGAAGCCCATTCTGACATCCAGAAGTGATAGTAAAAGGCTTAGTTATTCCAAAAGAGCAGAACTGATTCAGTTACAGAAGGAACTTTCTAAGAGTCAAAGCCACAGACGGCCAAGCAGGTGGCCTCAGGAAGGAACAAGCTCCCTGACAACGTATGCAAATGAACCAAAGCCAAACCACCCCTCGGGAGAGTAGGACTGGACTCCATCGTTCAGTAAATATTTGAGAATCTATCTTGTTCAAAGCCCGGACTGAGGTAGAAAAACAGTGATGAGCAAAATTTCTGATATTCTGATGGGGAGAGGAGAGAAACAGATAAAAAACCAAGTAAATATAAATGTAGTGACTTCCCTCTGCAAAAAATAAAATAAAATAAATGTAATATTACAGAGAACTATGAAGATCCTAAATGGGTGATGTCATAGTAGTAGGAGAGAGGCTAGTGAAGCTATGGTGGCCAGCAAAGCCTCCATAGGACCGAGACATCTGAGCTGAGAGCTAAGCCTGAGGACCAGTGAACCAAGTATACAGTTCAGCACATCCAGGGCCTCTGGCATGGAAGCATTTTGAGCATGTTTGAAGAACCAAAGGGAGACCAGCCGAGTGAGTAGGCCTTGGAGGATCCTGTGGGTGAAGGCAGAGAGGCACAGCACAGTCTACACCAGTGGACTGGGCAACTCCATGTATCCTTCTCATTCTGAGACTCTTAGATGGCACCCCTGACTGATCAGACAGAAACTGCAGAGTCCCCCTCCCTTGACAAATGTCAACAATCTCAGGCTTCAGCTTCCTCAGTTTCCTCATGTGACAACCGGAAGTCATTAACCAACTTTGTGAAAATGCTACCCAGATAAGAGTCTGTGTACTTACTTAGCAAGGACAGAAACAGCACTATGTGCCATTCTGAACACTTTATAGTATTACTCATTGACCCCTCCTAAGAGCCCTAAACACAGGCAGGATTGTTGTTTTATCAAGGGGGCACTGAGGAACAGAGAGGCGGTTGGTGTGCCCAATCCATAGTAGATGCTAGGAACATCACAGCATGCTTAGATTTAATATAAATTAAATATCCTCTATGAAGAAAAATGTTCTCTATGATCTTTGTGCTCCCCCACCGCTCACTTTCAAAACTACCAATCTGGAGCATGCACATGTCCTTATTAGATATGCAGTAAGGAATTATTCAAGTGAGTCACGTGGTACCAGTAAATATACCTGCCTCCAGAGCCTGAGAGTAACTAAGAGTCTTGTAGTCATCTTTATGAAATTCCAACGGCATATTTCACAGAAATAGAAAAGAAAACCCCGAAATTCATAGAAAACCACAAAAGACCAACTAGGTACACACACCTTAATAAACAGCAAAGCAGGAAGCATCGTATATCTTGATTGTAAACTGCATTACCTAGCTGGAGTCATCGAAACAGGATAGCACTGGCACCAAACTAGACACACAGACGAATGGAACAGAACAGAGAGCCCAGAACTAAACTCACACATACAGGATCAACTGACCATTTGACAAGGAAGCCAAGAATACACAATGGAGAAATGATAAATAAATGGTGTTTGGAAAATCAGATATGCAATGCAAAAGCATAAAACTGAACTCCTACACCACTCACAGAAATCAGCTCAAAGTGGATAAAAGACAAATGTAAGACCTGAAACTGTAACACATAGGGAACACATAGGGGAAAGTCTCCTTAACTTTGGTCTTGGCAGTCATTTTGGGGGGATATAGCAACAAAGACACAGGCAGAAAAAAGTGCTGCAGGTGGATATGCTTCACCAGCTGATTCTTTACCAGCATTGCAGGTGGATTTTTTACCAGCTGGGCTACCAGGACAGTCCCTTTGTTTCATAATACCAAAAGCACAGGCAAGAAAAAGCAAAAATAAACAAGTGGGATTACATCAAACTAAAAAGCTTCTGCACAGCAAATGAAACCATCAACCAGGGTAAAAGGCAATCTGCAGAATGGGAGAAAGTATTTGCAAACTATACACCCAATTAAGGGTTAATATTCCAAAATATGAGCTTCCCTGGTAGCTTATATCATTAAAGAATCTGCCTACAATGCAGGAGACCCAAATTCAACCCCCCGGGTTGAGAAGATCCCCTGGAGAAAGGAATAGTTACCCATTCCAGTATTCCTGCCTGGAGAATTCCATGGACAGAGGAGCCTAATGGGATACAGTCCATGGGGTCACAAAGAGTCAGACATGACTGAGTGAACTCTTACAACTTAATAGCAAAACAAAACAAAAAATAACCCATTTTTAAAATGGACAAAAGACTTCAAAGGACATTTTTCCAAAGGCTGCATACAATTTGCCAACAAATACACAAAAATGTGCTTAGCATCACTAGTCATCAGGGAAATGCAAATCAAACCCACAATGAGATATCCATCCCCTCACACCTGTTGAGATGGCTATTCCTAAAATGACAAAAGGTAAATATTGACAATGATGTGGAGAAAATGGAGCTCTTGGGCACAGTTGGAGGGACTGTAAGTAGGTATAGCCATTATGGAAAGCATTATGGGGGTTCCTCAAAATGCAAAAGGTAGGACTACCATGTGATCCAGCCATCACAACCCCAGGTGGTATCCAAATGAAATTAAATCAGCATTATGTGGTCATTGCAACATTATTCAAAATAGCCAAAATATGAAAACAGTCTCAGTGTCCCCCCATAGATGAATGATAAAGAAGATATGATACATACAGATACATAATGGAATACTATTTAGCTCTAAAAAAAAAAGGATCACCTGCCATTTGGGACACCATGGATGAACCTGGAAGATATGCTAAGTGAAAATAGCCAGACAAAGACAAATATTGTATGGTATCACTTATATATGTACTGTGCTCAGTTGTGTCCAACTCTTTGCAACCCCATGGACTGTAGCCCGCCAGGCCCCTCTGTCCATGGGGAATCTCCAGTCAAGAATACTAGGGTGGGTTGCCACTGCCTTCTCCAGGAGATCTTCCCAGCCCAGGGATAGAACCTAGGTCTCCCGCATTGCAGAGAAACTCTTTACCATCTAAGTCACCAGAGAAAGTCATCCCTTGTATATAAGATATGAAAAAGTTGAACCAGAGAGTAAAACCACGATTACCAGGGCTTAGTGATTGAGAAAAATGGGGAGAGGTTGGTTAAAATGTACCAACCTTCAGTTCTAAGATGAATAAGTTCTGGGGAGGTAATGTACAGTTAGAGATAATGACACTGTATTATAGTCTAGAAATGTGCTAAGAGAATAGATTCTAAGTGTTCTTATCTCACAGAAAAAAGAAATAACTATGTAAGGTGATAGATGCATTAATTGACTGTGCTAATCACTTCACAATGTATATGTACATCAAATCATCACATTATACATCTTAAACACATACAATTTTTATTTGACAATTATACCCCAGTAAAATTGGGGGGGGGGGTGGAAGGGTGGGGAAGTCCCCGCCAGTTAAAGTATTGGCTAGTGAAGGCCATGGCATATAGTTACACAGGTGTCCACATCTACAGGACCTCGAGGGAACTCATATTTGTTTAGCCTCTACTCTGTATCACAGGGCTTCCCGGTGGCCCAGCAGTAAAGAATACACCTGCAATGCAAGAGACACAAGAGTTTGATCCCTGGGTAAGGAAGATCCCCTGGAGAAGGAAATGGCTAACAACTTCAGTATTCTTGCCTGGGAACTCCTATGGACGGAGGAGCCTGGTGGCCTACAGTCCATGGGGTCTTAAAGAGTCTGACTTGACTTAGGGACTGAGCACCAGCACAGGAGCACTGCCTCGTATCCCTGGATTATAATTGCCACTCTAGAGCGAAAAACTGTGAAAACTTGAGGCTCCAGTAAAATCTGTACTGAGCACAGAACTTCACACTTTAAAGAGTCTCCCTCTGACCCAGGCCACGTGGACTCTCCAGAGAGTTGGTGGAGGGCCACCTAGCTTTTGAAAGATCTTTTCCTTATGATAGGAAGGGTCTCTCCAACCTGGGTCATGAGACATTCAAGTCATGAGAACTCAACAGTACCCTTCCACCCAACTGTGGTTTAACAGAGGGAAAAACAAGTATGCATTCCTTCCTATGCTAGGAAAAAAAAAAACGTATCTCTATTACAAAATATATATTTAACATGTTTTACTGTGTTAAGATGTTTTTAAAAGACTGAAGGAAAAAAGATCTCCTAAAGCAGACAAGGGTATTATTTAATGCCTTTCCTCTTAACCTTTGGCAATCAATTTATTCAAAACACTCACCTTTTTTTGAGCCTTTGGCTCAGACTGTTTTCTTATTATGCATCCACACCCTGTGGACGTGCGCATCTGTGTTTTCACTGAGGCTCTAAACGCTGCATTTCCTTCCATTAGGACCGTAGACAACAAGGACACGGTGGTGTATTCACAGTACTTAGGACCTGCAGATACCTCATAACATCTAATGTCTTGATAAAGAAACACGTACAAGCTACGGCGTCACAAATCTCTTACTATTTAGGTAGTTGGATTTCAGTATAATTAATTGCCTTTAAAAATCTGTATTTTATGTCATCAGTTCATTATTCAGAGGAAGGGTCACGAGTTTTGCCAGACTGCCAGAAGAGGCTATGGTTCCAAAAAGCTGAGAACTCCACCCCCACAGGATGCCTTCCTTCTCCGCCAGGGGCTTCCCACGGGGAGACCCCAGGAACCTTTTGTGACTCTTCAGGCTAGTGGAGGCCTAGTATCTCTCTCAGCCTCCCTCCTGCGCCCTATACACCTGCTGAAGCATTCGTGCTGAAACAAATCAGAGTCGCGCTGAGCTTAGATCCTGCCCACCGCGTTCACCTCAGGAACAAATTTCTCCAGTCGCACTTGCTCCGCCCACTTTGAAGAGCAGAGAAAAAGCCCGCCTCTTCAGCCTTTAAAAAGGGAGCCTTGGAATTGATACAGGAATTTTACGTCCGAAGAGAAGGTCAGATTTCAATCCGCAGAGTCCCTGTGCGGCTAGGAGCACAGCTCACAAACTTTCTGTGAGATGAGCTCACATTCCTTACCATAGAGCAGTGAGAAATGCCACCGAAGAACACTTCTAATGAGTTTAAACCCAGAATTAACATGCGTTCCATCGCAGGCAAAGAAATCTTTCCTCCCGAGTCACCTGACCCAGATCTCACTGCCCTCCAGGGAAGTGTGGTGGGATGCTTTCAGCACCTGGATGCTCTCTAGGGGTTGCTGGATCACAAGTCTCAGGTCGGGGTTGGGGGGCAACCACTTGGCCAGTTTTGTTCTGTGCCCACCCCAGAGCTAATTCTTCAGGGTGTTTCCCAAGCCGTCTGGGAAGATGCAACCCTGGGCAGAGGACAGAGGGTCCTGGGCTAGCAATAGGAAGATTCTGATTCACATCCACTCTTTCCTCACCGGCTGCATGCACCTAGCAGTGGCCCCACACCCTTGGGTCTCCATCTGGAGGTTGAGAAAGGAAGACTGGATAATCCCTTTCTGGAGGCCTTGGGCTCCGCATCAACATCACGCAATAAATGATGCCCCAAGGAGGTGCTGGCCACAACCAGTGCTGCCTGGCCTCATTTCCAACTTTGCATGGTCAGACAGGTAGCCCCATTCAGGCTCCAAAATTCACAGCCTCCTGCCATGAAAAGAAGCCCGTCCCTGAAGGCAGGATGTCCAGGGGTCCTTAGGTAACATGGCCAGGAAATGAAGGGGCCCAGGTCCATGCTCGGTGTCAGGCCTTGCTTCTTACTGGGGATTAATTTCCCTCATCAACATGCCTCTTCCAGATCTTTCTGGGTCAAGGCCAAATTGGCTGAGGCTAAGAAGTCTGGCTGAGGATCCCTCTGAGACCAGCATATAGGGGACAGTGGCAGCTAGCCCACCTCTCCCGGAGGCTTCTGGGATTTGGCACATGGGAATGCCCTTCAAAAATAGTAAGATGGAGAATCATTGTCCTTGGGGCTTTCCAGGTAGCTCAGTGGTAAAGAATCCACCTGACAATGCAGGAGACGTGGGTTCAATTCTCAGGTCAGGAAGATCCCCTGGAGTAGGAAAGGCAACCCACTCCAGTAATCTTGCCTGGAAAGTCCCATGGACTGAGGAGCCTGGCAGGCTACAGTCCATGGGGTCGCAACACCACTTAGCGATGAAACAGTAACCATTGCCCCAGAGGTCCCTGATGCAGTGCCTTGGTTTACCATAGAGCAGTGAGAAATGCCACCGAAGAACACTTCTAATGAGTTTAAACCCAGAATTAACATGCGTTCCATCGCAGGCAAAGAAATCTTTCCTCCCGAGTCACCTGACCCAGATCTCACTGCCCTCCAGGGAAGTGTGGTGGGATGCTTTCAGCACCTGGATGCTCTCTAGGGGTTGCTGGATCACAAGTCTCAGGTCGGGGTTGGGGGGCAACCACTTGGCCAGTTTTGTTCTGTGCCCACCCCAGAGCTAATTCTTCAGGGTGTTTCCCAAGCCGTCTGGGAAGATGCAACCCTGGGCAGAGGACAGAGGGTCCTGGGCTAGCAATAGGAAGATTCTGATTCACATCCACTCTTTCCTCACCGGCTGCATGCACCTAGCAGTGGCCCCCACACCCTTGGGTCTCCATCTGGAGGTTGAGAAAGGAAGACTGGATAATCCCTTTCTGGAGGCCTTGGGCTCCGCATCAACATCACGCAATAAATGATGCCCCAAGGAGGTGCTGGCCACAACCAGTGCTGCCTGGCCTCATTTCCAACTTTGCATGGTCAGACAGGTAGCCCCATTCAGGCTCCAAAATTCACAGCCTCCTGCCATGAAAAGAAGCCCGTCCCTGAAGGCAGGATGTCCAGGGGTCCTTAGGTAACATGGCCAGGAAATGAAGGGGCCCAGGTCTATGCTCGGTGTCAGGCCTTGCTTCTTACTGGGTATTAATTTCCCTCATCAACATGCCTCTTCCAGATCTTTCTGGGTCAAGGCCAAATTGGCTGAGGCTAAGAAGTCTGGCTGAGGATCCCTCTGAGACCAGCATATAGGGGACAGTGGCAGCTAGCCCACCTCTCCCGGAGGCTTCTGGGATTTGGCACATGGGAATGCCCTTCAAAAATAGTAAGATGGAGAATCATTGTCCTTGGGGCTTTCCAGGTAGCTCAGTGGTAAAGAATCCACCTGACAATGCAGGAGACGTGGGTTCAATTCTCAGGTCAGGAAGATCCCCTGGAGTAGGAAAGGCAACCCACTCCAGTAATCTTGCCTGGAAAGTCCCATGGACTGAGGAGCCTGGCAGGCTACAGTCCATGGGGTCGCAACACCACTTAGCGATGAAACAGTAACCATTGCCCCAGAGGTCCCTGATGCAGTGCCTTGGTTTACAGAAGAGAAGATGCAAAGGAGAAGGGCCTTGCACAGGGTCACACGGGAGAGTCAAGAGGACTAGAATCTAGTCCTTCTCTCCAGCCTTTTCTTTGTCTTATTGATTTACTTAAAAGGTCCGTGTGACTCAGACAGCAGAGGTGATGTGTGAAGAAGACAATGCATCCACTCCCTCTCTCATCCCTCAACCCCACGCCCTAGGTATGATGAGCCCATGCTCCTCCCCAGGTGTACTCCAGGTGTAAGGCCAAGGTCATCTCCATCTCCCCAGCTGATTTCTGAAGGGCACAGGACAGGAGCTGGCCATACACAACTGGTGGGAGCCGCCTCTCTGCAGTCAGACGCTTTCTCCTCTCGGCCCCACTGCCATGGGGAGAAAACAGCTGTCAGTCTTCTTTCCCTAAGTCAGATCCCAGTGGGGATTTCTGGAAAAGGGCCTTAGATACACACTTCTCAAATGTCTTGTGGAAGAACTTCATTTCTGGCCATTGCCCCATCCAGCATCAATTCTCCTCACCTCTGGTCTCATGGGTGGTCTCCCAGCTTCTAGAATCATCCACTCAGGGCCTCTCTACAGCACTATTGGAGTGAGCTTCAAAATCACCTGCTGAAAACCTTTCAGTTCCCTGTGATCCCACCAGTTGTCAGGATACCCAAATGGAAGGTCCAGAACCTCCATAAAAAGGATCTTTCTGGGTCAAGGCCAAATTGGCTGAGGCTAAGAAGTCTGGCTGAGGATCCCTCTGAGACCAGCATATAGGGACAGTGGCAGCTAGCCCACCTCTCCCGGAGGCTTCTGGGATTTGGCACATGGGAATGCCCTTCAAAAATAGTAAGATGGAGAATCATTGTCCTTGGGGCTTTCCAGGTAGCTCAGTGGTAAAGAATCCACCTGACAATGCAGGAGACGTGGGTTCAATTCTCAGGTCAGGAAGATCCCCTGGAGTAGGAAAGGCAACCCACTCCAGTAATCTTGCCTGGAAAGTCCCATGGACTGAGGAGCCTGGCAGGCTACAGTCCATGGGGTCGCAACACCACTTAGCGATGAAACAGTAACCATTGCCCCAGAGGTCCCTGATGCAGTGCCTTGGTTTACAGAAGAGAAGATGCAAAGGAGAAGGGCCTTGCACAGGGTCACACGGGAGAGTCAAGAGGACTAGAATCTAGTCCTTCTCTCCAGCCTTTTCTTTGTCTTATTGATTTACTTAAAAGGTCCGTGTGACTCAGACAGCAGAGGTGATGTGTGAAGAAGACAATGCATCCACTCCCTCTCTCATCCCTCAACCCCACGCCCTAGGTATGATGAGCCCATGCTCCTCCCCAGGTGTACTCCAGGTGTAAGGCCAAGGTCATCTCCATCTCCCCAGCTGATTTCTGAAGGGCACAGGACAGGAGCTGGCCATACACAACTGGTGGGAGCCGCCTCTCTGCAGTCAGACGCTTTCTCCTCTCGGCCCCACTGCCATGGGGAGAAAACAGCTGTCAGTCTTCTTTCCCTAAGTCAGATCCCAGTGGGGATTTCTGGAAAAGGGCCTTAGATACACACTTCTCAAATGTCTTGTGGAAGAACTTCATTTCTGGCCATCTGCCCCCATCCAGCATCAATTCTCCTCACCTCTGGTCTCATGGGTGGTCTCCCAGCTTCTAGAATCATCCACTCAGGGCCTCTCTACAGCACTATTGGAGTGAGCTTCAAAATCACCTGCTGAAAACCTTTCAGTTCCCTGTGATCCCACCAGTTGTCAGGATACCCAAATGGAAGGTCCAGAACCTCCAACTTTTTGTGATCTGTCCCCAGGAGATCTCTCCGATCCCAGCTCAAGTAACGTTGATGGACATTTTGATTGGTTGTATGTCTTGGCTATTGAAAACAGTGCTGCTGTGAACATTGGGGTGCATGTATCTTTTTGAATTATAGTTTTGCCCAAATATATGCCCAGAAGTAGTATTGCTGGAGCATATGGCAACTCTGTGTTTAGTTTTTTGAGGAAACTCCATACTTTTTTCCACAATGGCTGTACCACATTACATTCCTACCAATGATGTAAGAGGGTTCCCTTTAAGAATTGTTGTTCAGTCACTTAGTCATGTCTGACTCTTTTCGACCCCATGGACTGCAGCGTGCTGGGTTCCTCTGTCCTTCACTATCTCCCGGGGTTTGCTCAAATTCATATCCATTGAGTCAGTGAAACTGTCTAACAATCCATCCTCTGCCGCCCTCTTCTCCTTTTGCCTTCCATCTTTCCCAGTATCAGGGTCTTTTCCAATGAGTTGACTCTTCACATTGGCCAAGTATTAGAGCTTCAGCATCAGTCCTTCCGATGAATATTCAGGGTTATTTCCTTAGGATTGATTGGTTTGATCTCCTTACTGTCCAAACAACTCTCAAGAGTCTTCTCCACAGCATCACAATTCAAAAGCATCAATTCTTCAATGCTCACCCAACTGAAGTTCTTTATCGTTCACCTCTCATATCCGTACATGACTACTGAAAAAAACCATAGTTTTCACTGTAGGAACCTTTGTAAGCAAAGTGATGTCTCTGCTTTTTAACACATTGTCTAGGTTTGTCAGAGCTTTTCTTCCAAGTATCAGGAGTCTTTTAATTTCCCTTTAAGATGATGAATCTTAAATGTTCTCACCACAAGAGAAAAAAATGATAATTATGTGCAATGATGAAAGTGTTCCTAACCTCATCATGCCAATCACTTTGCAATATATACATGTGTCAGATCATCACACTATACCTCAAGTTTGCATCGTGTTATATGTCAATTATGTCTCAATAAAGTTGGGGGAGAACAAAAGAAAAGGGAAAAATAACCCTATGAGATGAGTTCGGTCACCTCCAATGCATGTATAAGGAGTTCAAGGCTCCATGAGGATGATGAACAATGTAAAAAAAAAATGTAGGGTAGGAGTCAAACCTGAATCTCTCAGCCTCCATTGCCTATGTTCAGCTGAAATACCACAAGATGTTTCTTCTGAACATAAGTTGGGTCCATTCACAAACCCTTATGGGATACTTAGGAGTTGGAGATTTGCCCTAATCCTCAAGTTTACAAAGATCACAATCAAAATCAGATGAAGATTTTTGAGTGTGTAAGGCATTCAAAGGGAAGGGCTGTGAAGGAGAATAGCTGCCTGTCAGAGCATCTCCACGGCCCTGTGGGGCTGCTCTTGCCATCTTCACTCTCAAGAAGAGGAGCTGTGCTCCTAGAGAGGAGAAGCAGCAAGCCTGAGGTCAGAAGACAGAAAGCAGTGCAGCCAATCTGGAGCCCCAGAAAGCCACCTGTCTCCATTCCCTCTTTCCAATAGATACAGACATCATATTGTGACATTGCCCTTAGATCAAGAAATGAGGAAATGAGAGGTCAGGCCTCATCCTGAGATTCCTATGGACTTAAACATTTCAAGGGAAATGAGTTAAGTATCCAAACTTTGGAAGTCCTGGGCTTGTGTCCCAGCTCAACAAGCTGTGGAAGCTTTTGTAAGCCCCAATGTCTTCAATCTGTATGATGTGACAATATGAGAATTGTTGACTCAGGACTTCCTTGGAGGTCCTGTGGTTAAGACTCTGCACCACCCGTTCAGGGAGCGTGGGTTCAATCCCTGGAACTAAGATCCCGTATGCCACGTGGCATGGCCAAAAGATTTAAAAGAGAGAGAACTGTTGGTCCAAGAAGGCAACAGGTGAGGTCAGCTGACATATCCCTGGCACACAGCAAGCAGTCCCTCAGTGGGACTGACAGTCATCCTGCTTAGTCCCATTGGGCTCAGTCCTATGCCACAGGCCTCTGAGTCTAGAAGACATAACACATGGTCTTCAGGGAATATGGCTTCTAGTTGGGAGAAGCATGCAATGAAATGACTAGATTCCAAGGTAAATTTAAATTCTGCCAAAGGAGTTCAATAACCAATGAGAGGGGAGCTTGTGCTTTGAGGGGTCTGAAAAGGTTTTACAAAGGTGGGGTGCATCCCTAACTGCTGAGAGAAAAAGACGGAGATAGAGGTCCAGTTCTGCAGAAGGAGCAACAGCATGAGTAAGATCCCAGAGGCAGGAAAGAAGGCTGGAAGGAAGGCAGCAGCTGACCTTGACTGGAACAGAGAATCAAGAAGCACTTGGGGGAGAAATCCCAGGAACTCCAATTTGCCAGGCTCCAGTCCTTCCTTGGACAGTTCTTGAACATTCCGTGATGCAGTCAAGCCCTGGACAAAGTTGTCTCCTTATCCAGCATGTGATCTCTGAAACTGCATTTATGGCCCTAAAGCAAAGTTCAGTTTCAGCGATTAGATGACCATCAGGAAAGAGATGTTCATGCATTCAGCAGCATTTGCTGAGCTCCTACTATGTGCCGGGGAGCAGCAGTGGTCTTGGGGATCCAGAAGCAAACACAATGGACTTGCTGGGACTTCCATAGTGGCCCAGTGGCTAAGACTCCAAGCTTCCAATGCTGGGGGCTTGGGTTCGATCCCTGGTCAGGGAACTAGAACCCACATGCCACAACTAAAAGATCCCACGTGCCTCAACTAAGACCCAGCACAGTCAAATGAATAAACAAAAATAAATAAATATTAAAAACAAAAAAAAGGGACAGGTTTTCTGAGTTTGCTTTCCAGGAGGAATCAGATGGTGAACAATTTCCTACACAGTTCTAGTAAGTCTGTCACTGTCACTGTGCTTTGCATGCACAGGCAAAGGTGTGATAGGCAGTGATCTTCCCTGGGGGCTCAGAGAAGTCAGATGAGGTATGCAGCCTCTGGCAAAACCAGGGCAGAAGTGAACTGGGGAGCTAACCTCCACCCCAAGTGGCTGAATGCCTTTCTAAGGGGCAAGGACAAGACAGCAGGACATTCCTCCTACTTCCCAGGTCACCATATCTCAAAGGAACCATTTGGTGTTCCATCACTCAGTTGTATCCAACTCTTCACACCACCATGGACTGCAGCACGCCAGGCTCCCTTGTCCTTCACCGTCTCCCAGAGTTTCCTCAAACTCATGTCCACTGAATCAGTGATGCCATCCAACCATTTCATCTTCTGTCACCCACCTCTCCTCCTGCCCTCAACCTTTCCCAGCATCAGGATCTTTTCCAGTGAGTCGTCTCTTCACATCAGGTGGCCAAAATACTGGAGCTTCAGCTTCACCATCAGTTCTCCCAGTGAATATTCAGAGTTGATTTCCTTACAGAAGCCAGATCAGGGCTGATTTGACTGGCTACAAATTCAAGCCTTCTCAGGATCAACAGGGTGTTGGAGAGGAAAACTCACTTGCCCAAGAGCTTCTGAGATAACCTGAGTTTCAGTATGAGGTGGACCACCAACTTAAGTAAGCCATCTAATTGCAGCTTAGAAATGTGGAGCCTGCAATTTCCCTGGTGGTCCAGTGGTTAAAACTTCACCTTCCAATGAGGTGAGTTTGATCCCTGGTCAAAGAATTGAAATCCCACATGCCTACAGCCAAAAAAAAAAAAAAAAAGAAAACCCAAAACATAAAATAGAAGCAATGTTGTAACAAATGCAATAAAGACTTTTAAAATGGTCCACATTAAAAAAAAAAAAAAAAAAATGGGGCCTTCCCAAGAAGAGGGAATTTTCCTAATCCATGTTTTTAGAGTATTTTGTATTCAATAAAATTGTCAAGAAATCACTGAATTAGTAGGAACTCTATTTTAAAACAAAACAAAATAAAAGTTATTTGGCAATTTTTTTGGCAAAAGCTTCGAATTTGCTGATACGCATGTGATTTTTTTCTAAATGGTCCTTAAGGTACAGCACTTTCCAACTTTAATTGATAAAGAACATGTCTTAGGGACACGTATTAATATTTTCCCTCACAATTTAGGAAAACACCCTTCTAGGGATTAACCTCTATAGCTGAACAAGACAACTAGCCTTAACAACGAGGCCCTTTTTCAAGCTGGAAAGTATTGGGATGGCCAAGAATTTGTTTGAGTTTTGCCATAAGATGTTACGGAATGAGCATTTTGGTGAACCCAATACTTTGAGAGCAACCTAGTGCAACCTCATCTCACTAACGGGCTTCTTCCATTCTATCCTGACAAGTGACCCCTCAGCCCTTCCATTCAAAGCCCCACACTCCCTGATGGGGCAGCCCATCCCCAAGGAAGTGGAATTACATCTGGAGTCCTTCATTAAGCTGAACTGAAATTCACCTCCCTGACCTACTCATCTATGGATACGGTAATAACTATGGCTACCATATATTGAACACCTACTATGTGCTGGGCTCTGTGCTGAGCATTTTCCATATGTGATCTCACAGAAACTTCTCAAGCACTCTGAAGTCAACACGTGATTCTCCTACACCTGAGGAATCTAAAAGAAGTTACATTATCTTCCTTGCTTATCCAACTACTGAGGAACAGATTGAGGACTCAAACCCTGATGGTCTGACCCGTAGACCAAGAATGGTGATGTACCAAACCCCTGCACTTCTTTACCCTTTGCTCAAGGCTCTGCCCTCCAAATCCCTAGAACAATAATGCCCACACCCAGGGGCCCTTCGCACATGCCAGGATCCATTGTGATGACTGAACGCATCTAATCCTCACAGCAGCCAGTGAACTAGGGTTTGTGACGATCCCTGGTGTGCAGATGAGACTTTGGTCAATCACCCTCGCAGTGTGTCCAGACCCACGCAGCAGATGGGAGCTTTAAACTGAGGCTCTCCGCCTCCAGGGTCCACCATGTTGGCCACCACTCAGGCCCTGTCTCTTCCCTTTTCCAGACCCCTCCTCACACTGGTTGAAGGGACCGAGTCCATGGGAGCCTCCTCTCTCCCAGATTATCAGCCTCTGGCCCTTCCCAGGGCAAGCTCTCTAGATCTCTGTCCGTCCTCACCATTCTCCTGCAGCCCCATCCCAGATCCTTCCCTTAGACCCAGAAAAGGGAAAGGAGGAGAAACCAGGACTGAAGACAAGAGGAAAAATACAAATAGCCATCCCATGGGGACCTGGTAGGTCCAGATCCTTCAGAGAAATTGTGTGTAACCTACATGGCAGCCGATAGCATCTGGAAGAAACTCTCGTAGACATCAGTTGACTCGACAGGGAATCCTCATTGTGCTTATTCACAGATGAAGAAAGAGATGCCCAGAGGACTTGGAACAGGCTCAGAACCACACAGTTTGTGACCAATTCTGACTTCAAACCCAAATCCACCAGACTCCATGGCATTTGCCCTCTCTTCTGCACCACGCTTGGCCCACTCCACAGGGGAAGTCCAGAGAAATAGGTGCTCATTCCAGGTGTGTCTTGGACCACTTTTCTGGCCTTGGGGCATCCAGGAAATCTCTAAGGGCTGCCCCTAGGATGAGGAGTCTCCTGAATTTAGTGGGTGTGGGAGCGAGAATGGAGAGAATTCATCAGCCAAAGCTCCAGTTTCCCACAGCCAGTGCTGGCACACCACCAACACAAGTTTTTTTACTTGTTTTTTTTTTTTTTCTTTTCCGCATCATGCCTATTTTATTTATATTTATTTTCATCCATCTTTTTATTCTTTGCCATGTGTGGGCCTCCCATTGCCATGGCCTCTCTCACTGCAGAGCATGGGCTCTGGGTGCATGCACTCCAGAGTGCCGGCTCATAATTGGACACACTGATCCAGCCACTACTCAGCAAGTGGGATCTTCCGGGGCCAGGGATCAAACCAGTCCCTGCACTGCAAGGTGGACTCTTTACCCACTGGACCACCAGGGAAGCCCCCACCTTTCTTTTATGACAAGAAAACATTCTCAAATGATTCATTCAAAGAGATGTCTTTGAGTGAGAATGCTTTAGAGTTCTAGAAACTGTCATACCTAGTGAAGTAAATCAGAAAGAGAGAAACAAATATCATATATTAATGCATGTATGTGGAATCTAGAAAAAAATGGTACAGAGGAAGCTATTTGCTAAGCAGAAAAGAGACACAGATGTAGAGACCAAACATTTGGACACCAAAGGGGGAGTGGGAAGGGTGGGATGAACTGAGAGACTGGAATTGACAATATATACACCACCATGAATAGGATAAATAACGAATGAAAACCTGCTGTACAGCACAAGGAACTGTACTCCATGCACTGTGGTAACCTACAGGGGAAGGAAATCCAAAAAAAGAGGGGATGCATGTATACGTATGGTCTTCCCTGGTGGATTGCCTGCCAATCAGGAGACACGAGTTCAATCCCTGGGTTGGGAAGATCCCCTGGAGAAGGAAATGGCAATCCACTCCAGTATCCTTGTCTGGGAAACCGCATGGACAGAAGAGCCTGCTGGGCTACAGTCCACGGAGTCGAAAAAGAGTTGGATACAACTTAGTAAGCAAACAACAACCGCAAGGTATATGTGTGAATGATTCACTTTGCTGTACAACAGAAAATAGCACAATATTTTAAAGCAATAACACGTTAATAAAAAACTTTAAAAAAAAAAAAAAAGTACCTTCTTCAAACACTGGGAAGTCCTGCCACCTCCCTGGGCTCCATACATATATATATTGAAGGCTCTTCTAAAACAGATTCAGCAGCCAGTGGGATGTCCAGATGAACAGCCTCAGAACATCAGTACCAAAATCTGTCTCCTAAGAAGGTAGAAACTGGGACTCAGAGAGGTTAAGAAACTTGCCTGAGGTCACGGAACTAAGAAGGATGCAGGCTCAAACCAGAATTTAGTTCTTTGAACTTCTGCCTCTACTCCTCACCTCTACCCAGGGATGACCACAAAGCCCCTTCAGGTCCACTTCTCTGAGTCCTAGGAAGCGGAGGACCCCACAAGAGAGAAGAGGAGGATGGCAAAGGGAAGACCAAAGAGCTTCTTCCATCTCCCAACTGTGTGCCAGGCTGTGACCTCAGTTGCAAGGAGGGGCTGCTCTCCCCGTGGACCGATGAGCAATCAGGCTCAGAGAGGTGGAGGAGCGGGAGTAAGGGGGAGCCAGTAAGCGGGAGTCGGGACAGGAAGCCAAGCCTGTCAGACCCCAGATGGTGGGGCATGGCTGAGGTCTCTGGCCGTGCTTTGCCCCTCCATTTACACTCTCAGAGTAGGGCAGGAGCCAGAGAAGACATCTCCCCAGGTGGCATACAGGTGAGAGCCAGGGAAGATGCCGCCCCACCCCCCAGAACCTGTCTCGGGGCACCACCTGAGCCGACAGTTGTCCATCAGCCCAAGCCAAGAACTGTGAACAATGGTCCACCTTATTCAGCCTTCAAGAAGCCTCTGTGGCTGGGACACCAGCTGGTTTCAGATCCCAGGGAGGGTTATCAGCAGCCAGGAAATGTCTGGAGGTCTTGAACTTCTGAACCCCTCGCTCACCTCCACTTGAACCCAGTGAAATAGCCCCTTTGCTGTTATTACTTTACAGCCTTGATTGTAAATTCTTCCCTCAACCCGCTTTATGGCTGCAGGATAAAAACCCGTGCCTGGGACGCACCTCTGGCGGAGAGCACCGACTGCTTTATAAAAGCTGGGCCATCACAGCCAGGAGGAAGGGTGGGGCTCCGCTGGTCCGGACTGAGCATTCCAGGGCTTGCTCAGGCCGAAATTCCCCAGTCCTTGAGGAGGGCAACCCGATCAATGCACTGAGCAGAGCACCAAGAGCCCTAAAAAGAAGGGACTTTCCTGGTGGTCCAGTGGCTAAGATTCTGTGCTCCCAGTATAAGGGGCTTGAGTTCGATCCCTGGTCCGGGAACTGAATCCCACAGGCCTCAACTAAGAGTTCACTGCTGTAACTAAAGATCCTGCATGCCATAACTGAGACCCAGCACAGTCAAATAAATACATACATAAGCAGCCCCAAACCCTTCCTAAGGACGGCAGCATCCTGTGGTAACCTGTTCACTGCATCCCCCTGGGACCATATGTTATGATTATCTGTTTGGTCCAGGCCACTTCCTCTCTCCTCCTCTTCTGAAGGGCAGGGTTGGCCTTGCAGTTGAAGACAACTTCCAGTGCAGAGGACCCTGGGCTGTCAAAGGGTCTCAGCCTCCCCAAGGGAATGCCTCCAGCCCCTGGGAATGGAGGCATCAGAAGACAAAAGAACTCTGGGCCAAGACGGACTCACTGTTCAGCGTGGCTGGACATAGAGACCTCCTTCCGGAGTTCTTTTTATCTTTCCTCACAAATCAATAACTGCTTACCTTGGAAGAGTTTTAATTCGTTAATGCCTGCTGGCTGCTCTGCTGATAAACTGGCCTGCTAATAGTGCTAAGTGTCTGCCTTGTGGTTGCAATTTTTATTATTATATATGGTTGTGGTTACAAAATCCTCACTTCCTAAGCCACAGAGCTGGTTTTAGTAAAAATAAATAAAAGATCTGGGACTGGAGCCCCCTGCCCTAAATCCCAAGGAAAGAAGCCCTTCTCGCTCAGCCTTGCTCCCCCATTGCTTTCTGCCCTCAACAGAGTGGTCTCAGTAGAGGCTTCCTTCAGTACCAGAAACTCACCCATTGCACTGGGTCTCTGGCTTCAGAGGCAACAGAGTCGCCTGGGTCCTCTGAGGTCCACCCCCTTAAATCAACCACCTGCAGGGAGCAGCGACTATGAACCAGCCACGGTGCCATGTGCTTACTGCTGGAACCTCGTCTGGTCTTCAGAGTCACCCCCATCCCACAGGTGTCAACACAGCCCCCGTTTCCCAGGGAAGCAACTGGGGCTCAGAAAGGCTAGGCCACTTGCTCAAGGTCACAGCATCAGCAAGGAGGGAGATGTGGATCGAAGCACAGGTCGGTCTTCCTGGCTCACGCCTGCTCAGCCCCTGGAGGACCTTTTCTAGCCTAGGTCAACTTCTCTCGCTCATTTTACATCCCTTATTACAGGCTCTGGGGCCCCAGCCTGCCTGCTTGTCTTGTCCTCTTTCAAACTGCCCCACCTACTCCAACCTTTAGGATTCTGGCCAGCTGGCGGGGCCAGACAGGGGCGTGGAACATGGCCTCTCCGTATCTCCAGGGTCTTCCCTAGAGCAAGAACCAATATTGGGGTTTCTGTGGCCAGGTGGTTCAGAACCTGAGCAGAACGATCATGGAGGCCTGTGTTCAAAGCACACATGCACTTCCCATGAGCTATGTGACACGTACCAAAGCTCCCGTCCTCCCATCTGGGAAGTGGCCATCCTGGTTGCATCTGTCCCCAGATTGCTGTCAGGGTTCAGTGAAAACAGCCGTGTGAAGGACTTGATTACTACCCAGTAAAAAGTGGTTCTTCTTCTTGAATAGTTATTTTATTACTTATTTTATTTGGGGGTCGTAGTTGCTGTGTGGGCTTTTCTCTAGTTGCAGCGAGCAGGGTCTACTCTCTAGTTTTGGAGCACAAGATTCTTGCTGCGGTGACTTCTCTTGTTGAGGAGCACAGGCTCTCGGATGTGCAGACTTCAGTAGGTGTGGCTCCGGATTCTAGAGCAAAGATGCAGTAGTTGTGGCACACGGGCTTAGCTGCCCCGAGGCAGGTGGGATCTTCCAGGATCAGGGATCGAACCTGTGTCTCCTGCATTGGCAGGCGGATTCTTTATTACTGAGCCACCAGGGAAGCACAATTCTTTTTATTGGTATTAGCGATTATCAGTAACCTATAGCAAGAAGGGACTATATATCAGCTGCTATTCTGGGAAATTGTCTTGTTTTATTTAACTTACCACAACCACGCTCTGATCATTCTATTTTACATCTGAGGATTCTCCTGCAATCTCCATTTCACAGAAAAAACCTGAGGCTGAGAGAAGTAATTTGCAGGAAGTCACTCACTTTTAATTCAGCTTTTTATTTGGAGACAATTGGAGTTTCACAAGAAGTCCTAAGAAATATTCAGAGACCTCAAATGCCCTTTAACCTGTTTCCCCCAATGGAAGCATCTTGTGAAACTGCACTACAATGTATACAGCCAGGATACAGACAGTGATGCAGTCAGAACACAGAGTAGTCATACATGGGCCCCAATGTTCAGAGCAACATTATTTACAATTGTCAAGATATGGAACAGCTTAAGTGTTCATCAACAGATAAAGAACAGAATAGAATCAACAGATAAAGAAGGATAAAGAAGATGTAAGATAGATGGATAGATAGATAGACATATGGAGTACTACTCAACCATAAAAATAATGAAGTTCTGACACTTGCAATAACGTGGATGGACCTGGACAGGGAATTTCCTACTGGGGCCATTTCTGGTACCCAATGTCTGTGCCAGGGTTCCCCCAAACTTTTGTGTATGGATGGTTTAATTTGGAAATGTGATCCAAGAAGGAACAGTGAGGACCAAGGGAAATAAACCACAGGATGGGAGGGAAACCAATACAAAGACCTGTTACCCTTCTGATAAGGGTGGGAGATGCTGTCAGAGAATCACAGAGAAGATAGGTTCCAGCCACGTGGCTGTGCATCATCTGTACAGGCCAAGTGGGTGAGTTTACCCAGGTAGTAAAGTACCAAGTGGCTTCCCCAATAGCTCAGGTGGTAAAGAATCCACTTGCAATGCAGGAGAAACGGGTTCAATCCCTGGGTTAGGAAGATCCCCTGGAGGAAGAAATGGCAACCCACTCCAATATTCTTGGCTGGGAAATCCCATGGATAAAGGAGCCTGAGAGGCTACAGTCCATGGGGTCGCAAAGAGTCAGACACAACTGAATCTGCAAATTGCCAAGTGCTAAGCAGACTACACCCTCATCAGCCTCTGCCTCAGGCTCCACTCTGGGGGGATTCCAGATATAGGCTCGAACCTGACCTCATTTCGGTATCACTGACGCCCCTGCCCATTTACAAGTGAGGAAACCCAAGCTCTAAGAAGACATCTGAGGAAGGGGTGAAAACAAGCCTCCTGACCCCTTTCTGACCTTTCTCACCCCGGGTTTTGCAGAATGAGGCCAGGGGTGGCAGCATCCTCTCTCGTCCCTACCCATGTAGGACTTTCAAATTCAGCTTAGAATTGGACACAGATCCTAAGAAATATTCAGAGACCTCAAATGCCCTTTAACCTGTTTCCCCAATGGAACACGAATGCACTACAATGTATACAGCCAGGATACAGACAGTGATGCAGTCAGAACACAGAGTAGTCATACATGGGCCCCAATGTTCAGAGCAACATTATTTACAATTGTCAAGATATGGAACAGCTTAAGTGTTCATCAACAGATAAAGAACAGAATAGAATCAACAGATAAAGAAGGATAAAGAAGATGTAAGATAGATGGATAGATAGATAGACATATGGAGTACTACTCAACCATAAAAATAATGAAGTTCTGACACTTGCAATAACGTGGATGGACCTGGACAGGGAATTTCCTACTGGGGCCATTTCTGGTACCCAATGTCTGTGCCAGGGTTCCCCCAAACTTTTGTGTATGGATGGTTTAATTTGGAAATGTGATCCAAGAAGGAACAGTGAGGACCAAGGGAAATAAACCACAGGATGGGAGGGAAACCAATACAAAGACCTGTTACCCTTCTGATAAGGGTGGGAGATGCTGTCAGAGAATCACAGAGAAGATAGGTTCCAGCCACGTGGCTGTGCATCATCTGTACAGGCCAAGTGGGTGAGTTTACCCAGGTAGTAAAGTACCAAGTGGCTTCCCCAATAGCTCAGGTGGTAAAGAATCCACTTGCAATGCAGGAGAAACGGGTTCAATCCCTGGGTTAGGAAGATCCCCTGGAGGAAGAAATGGCAACCCACTCCAATATTCTTGGCTGGGAAATCCCATGGATAAAGGAGCCTGAGAGGCTACAGTCCATGGGGTCGCAAAGAGTCAGACACAACTGAATCTGCAAATTGCCAAGTGCTAAGCAGACTACACCCTCATCAGCCTCTGCCTCAGGCTCCACTCTGGGGGGATTCCAGATATAGGCTCGAACCTGACCTCATTTCGGTATCACTGACGCCCCTGCCCATTTACAAGTGAGGAAACCCAAGCTCTAAGAAGACATCTGAGGAAGGGGTGAAAACAAGCCTCCCTGACCCCTTTCTGACCTTTCTCACCCCCGGGGTTTTGCAGAATGAGGCCAGGGGAGTGGCAGCATCCTCTCTCGTCCCTACCCATGTAGGACTTTCAAATTCCAAGCTGGTTGACTTGTCACCTGTCATAATTGCAGAATCCATTATTATTATCAATAGCGGTAACGGATCATTGAACAACAAATGCACTAATCTCATTAAGTCATTTATTTAATTAATTTATTTTAATTCATGTAATTAGTTAATATGATAATGCTTTCTTTCATCCAAAAACTGCCTGCAGGCTCTCCAAGCTGCATATATTATTAGTAACGAATTTTCACATGTTGAGTAGGAAGAAGTTTGGAGAGATGCTAAAGACACAAAGTGGCTTGGCGAGGGTCGTTGAGCCTGTGGGGAAGCCCACGGCTCTTTATCTCTTTTTCTCTCTGAATGTCAATGCCACCCACACTTCGGGACTCAGCTCAGAGGTCACCTCTAGCAGGATATCTCTCCCCACTGCAAGCTGAACCAACATCTTCTGGCTGCGTTAGATGGCTCTCTGGGTAGCACGTGTCCCAACTGCAGAGTGTCCCACCCCCCAGTCGAAAGCACATCCTCTGAGAAAAAGCTCTGGATTGTGAGAACATCAGCATCAACCACAAACACAAGAGCTACCATGCTTCACTCAGCACCTACTCACTCCGTGCCAAGCACATCTTCTAAAGCATATAGAAAGATGGTCACCGTTTTTAAAAAATTTATTGAAGGGGGCTACCCTGGTGGTCCAGTGGGTAAAGACACTGCCTTGCAGTGCAAGGGGCACCGGTTCAATCCCTGGTCTGGGAAGATCCCACGTGCACGGCTGGACCGATGTGTCCAGCTACCAAGCCGGAGCTCTGGAGTGCATGCGCCCAGAGCCAGTGCTCTGCAACGAGAGAGGCCATTGCAGTGGGAGGCCCACACAGGCCAAAGAACAAAGATGGAAATAAATGAAAGACCAATAGAAGTGGCCAAAAAAAAAAAAAAAAAAGAGTACAAAAAAAATTTTTTGAAGGGCTTCCCCAGTAGCTCAGTGGTAAAGAGTTCACTTGCCAATGCAGGAGACACAAGTTCAATCCCTGATCTGGGAAGATCCCACATGCTGCAGAGCAACTGGGCCCATGAGCCACAGCTATTGAACCTGTACTCTAGAGCCTCAGAGCCGTAACTGTTGAGTCCATGTGCCGCGACTGCTGAAGCCCTTGTGCCCTAGAGCCCAAGCTCCACAGCAAGAGAAGTCACTGCAATGAGAAGCCTGCTTACCTCAGCTGAAGAGTAGCCTCCACTCCCTGCAACAAGAGAGGAGCCTGCAGCAGCAGTGAAAACCCAGAATAGCCAAAAATAAATAAATGAATAAAATTATTTTTAAAAAATCCTTATTTTCTAAGCCAATGGAACTGGAACTTGATGGAATTTATCCTGAAAAAAAAAAAAATCTAGGACTTTCCTCGTGGTCCAGTGGATAAAGAGTCCACCTTGCACTGAAAGGGGCACTGGTTCAATCCCTGGCCCGGGAGGATCCTATGTGCCACTGCAGTGGGAGGCCCACACAGGTCAAAGAATAAAGATGGATGAAAATAAATAAATAAACAATAAAAAGAGGCCAAAATTTTTTTTTAATCTAGAAAAGGAAACATTTTTAAAAAAACTATTGAAGTATAGTTGATTTACAGTATGTTCATTTCTACTGTACAGCAAAGCAACTCAGTTATATATATATATTCTTTTTTTTTTTTAATTTATTTATCTTTTGGGAGTGGGGAGGGAGGGGGACGGGCGGGCCACTTCTATTGGTCTTTCATTTATCTATTTTCATCCGTCTTTGTTCTTTGGCTCCTGTGGGCCTCCCATCGCGGTGGCCTCTGTCGTCACAGAGCGCCGGCTCTGGGTGCATGCGCTCCAGAGCTCCAGCTCAGTAGTTGGACACATCAGTCCAGCCGCTCCGCGGCACATGGGATCTTCCCAGGCCAGGGATTGAACCGGCGCCCCTTGCACTGCAAGGCGGTGTCTTTACCCACTGGACCACCAGGGGAAGCCCTATATTCTTTTTTATATTCTTTTCCATTATGGTTTATCACAGGAGATGGAATGTATTTCCCTGTGCCGTACAGTAAGACCTTGTTGCTTATCCATTCTCTATATAATTATGTGCATCTGCTCATCTCAAACTCCTCATCCAGCTCTCCTCTCTCTCCCTTCCCCCTTGGCGACCACAAGTCTGTTCTCTAGTCTGTGAGTCTGTTTCTATCTTATAGACGAGTGAAAGTTAACATTTAGTCATCTCCAACTCTTTTGCGACCCCATGCACTGTAATCTGCCACGCTCCTCTGTCCATGGGATTCTCCAAGCAAGAGTACTGGAGTGGGTAGTCATTCCCTTTTCCAGGGGATCTTCCCAACCCAGGGATCAAACCTGGGTCTCCCACATTGCAGGCAGATTGTTTAACATCTGAGTCACCAAAAATCCGAGTCATATTTTAGATTCCACCCATAAGTGATATCATAAGATATCTGTCTTTCTCTGTCTGACTTTGCTTAGTACAATAATCTCTAGGCCCACCCTGTTGCTGAAAACAGCATTATTTTGTTCTTTTCTATGGTATTGTGTGTGTGTGTATATACATACATACATATATACATATATATACCATATCATTTAGGTTCTTTCATGTCCTGACTATTGTAAATAGTGCAGCTATGAATGTTGGGGTGCATGTACAGAGTAGTCACCTGTGATTCACTCCAACACTGAGAGGTAGAAATGGCTTGCTTTTGGGTTTTGTTTGTTTTGGGTTTTGGGGGGAGGTTATTTCTGAGGGTTGATTTAGGAAATGGAAACTTCAGGCAGTCAGGAAACTTGTCAAGGGCCACCTACTGGAACAGGGATTCAAACTCATGTCCAGATCACCCCAAAGCCAGATCTCTTAACTAGCATGATGGACTGTCTTTTTCATTCTGGAAGTCTAGCATGGATGAGGGAAGGCGTCTTTCTAATACCTCCTTGACAAATTTGGATCTCATAACAAGACAAAAGGGCACCGTGGCTGAAGGAGAAGCGACAATGACAGGTTTGTAGGATTTCTGTTATTATCGTGTATTGATCATTCACAGTAATGGTGGAAGGACATTAAACATTTCCATACTGTTGATGGGATTACACGGTATTCAAAGGCTTAAGACCAGACACAAAACGATAATTCCATTAGTTGTTGAAAATGGTAATAATCTCAGTGAATATGAATTATATTACTATGGTAACGGTAAAGCCCAGCGATAATAAACAAGACGTTCCTGCATGTTGTGGGGAGTACATTTTGTTGCCTCTACTCCATCAGGCATCATAATTCCATTAGTAGCTAAAAACTATAATAATGCCCTTGACACTAATTTTTATTGCTATACCTGTAAAACACAAAGATAAGAAATAATTTTGTCAACTGGAAAGTGGTGATAATAATTCAGTTGCAGTAGTGAGAGGCCTGTGGTTCGCTTTCTGTGTGACTAGCATCTAGATGGCAGGGAGGAGGGGCACTGCTGAAATAGTCACGCAAAAGCTGTTTTGCATCCAAGTGTTTCCTTCCATTTCTAGTGCCTTCGTGGCAAAGAGAGAATGCACTCAGACACGGCTGGATGGTGGCTCTGCCGTGATCTTGTGATCACCCAGGGGCTCAGTCTTCCAATCTGTTAAATGGGACAATGTGGATTCCATTTCAGTTTCAACCACACATGTCAAGGTGACCCTGACCACTTGGAGCTTACCTTTTGAGAGGAAGACAGATATGAACACTATTCACACACGCGGCCTTTGCATCAGTGAGGAATCTGTCGAGAAAACAGAAGCCACTCGGTGTATTCCAAGCAGGAAGTGATTCAGGGTGGAAAATCTGAGGTCTGCCTGACGTTGGGAGGCAGGGAGCCACCCCCGACTGAGCTGGTTTTCAGGAGCTCACCCAGAGGCCACTGGAAACTCCCCAGAGCCACCTCAGCCTGCAGCCCTGACATAGGGGGCTCACAAGAAGCCCACCTGGGCGTGGCTTCCAGCCTCATGTCTGCACACCTGTCGGGCTGCAGCATCTCTGGAGCACGATGACTCTCTTTCTCCCTCACAGATCATCTGTCCCACGGGTGCTTCAACAGCCAGCTCGACCCCAGACCATCCTGGGGAGGGGATACTGGGAACTGGCAGCCCAGCCATCGCTCCACAGTGAAAGAAGAGACCGTGATGCAGAGCTGGCTGCAGTCAGCCCTGCATGATTCATAAGTTATCATTTGACTAGGGCCTGGAAGGGCAAGCTCGAGGACCAGGAAGGATGTGTAAGGGAGGACCTGGGGGACTTCAGGGGTTCTGGGAAGGCTTCCTGGAGGAAGTGCATTTTGCTAACTGGAAGACAAACAAGTAAGACTAGGTCGAATGAATGGAATGTTGAGAGGCTGAGGAGGGACAAGAATTCCAGGCACAGCAGGTACCAAGGCCAGCTTTGCTTTCATTGGCTCCCTCCAGGGGGGCTTCTCCTGCAAGTCAGAGACAGAGCCCCTACTGGTGGCCTGCAAGTGGGGAAGGGGATGACACAGAAACCTCTCAAATGCAATGATGGAGTTGGCTCATGTCACCAAGTGTTATCATTCACAGACTTCATCATAGGATGTAATTTTTTCTGCTGAAAACTTTTTCATGAACATGGCATCTCAGAGTGACTAGAAGGTCAACTCATGTTTCACAACTTACATAGCTTGTTGAATTTATTTTTGACAGCGTTCTCATGTTTCAGACAATTAAATAATTTCTTTCCCCTACCAAGGATTAAAGGTCACACAGTCCTCCATGACTCCTCCACCTAGGTACACCTGCATTCTTCCACGTAATCCAGATCTCAGTTAAGGCAACACTGAAAAGACAGAATAAACGAGACCCTGATGCTGTGGAAGATTGAGGGCAGGAGGAGAAGGGGGCAAGAGAGATTGGATGGCATCACTGACTCAATGGACATGAATCTGAGCAAACAGGAGTGTGAACTGGATCTAGGGGTCTACCACACAGAGAGCCCACCCCTGGAAACTCCCCAGAGCCACCTCAGCCTGCAGCCCTGACATAGGGGGCTCACAAGAAGCCCACCTGGGCGTGGCTTCCAGCCTCATGTCTGCACACCTGTCGGGCTGCAGCATCTCTGGAGCACGATGACTCTCTTTCTCCCTCACAGATCATCTGTCCCACGGGTGCTTCAACAGCCAGCTCGACCCCAGACCATCCTGGGGAGGGGATACTGGGAACTGGCAGCCCAGCCATCGCTCCACAGTGAAAGAAGAGACCGTGATGCAGAGCTGGCTGCAGTCAGCCCTGCATGATTCATAAGTTATCATTTGACTAGGGCCTGGAAGGGCAAGCTCGAGGACCAGGAAGGATGTGTAAGGGAGGACCTGGGGGACTTCAGGGGTTCTGGGAAGGCTTCCTGGAGGAAGTGCATTTTGCTAACTGGAAGACAAACAAGTAAGACTAGGTCGAATGAATGGAATGTTGAGAGGCTGAGGAGGGACAAGAATTCCAGGCACAGCAGGTACCAAGGCCAGCTTTGCTTTCATTGGCTCCCTCCAGGGGGGCTTCTCCTGCAAGTCAGAGACAGAGCCCCTACTGGTGGCCTGCAAGTGGGGAAGGGGATGACACAGAAACCTCTCAAATGCAATGATGGAGTTGGCTCATGTCACCAAGTGTTATCATTCACAGACTTCATCATAGGATGTAATTTTTTCTGCTGAAAACTTTTTCATGAACATGGCATCTCAGAGTGACTAGAAGGTCAACTCATGTTTCACAACTTACATAGCTTGTTGAATTTATTTTTGACAGCGTTCTCATGTTTCAGACAATTAAATAATTTCTTTCCCCTACCAAGGATTAAAGGTCACACAGTCCTCCATGACTCCTCCCACCTAGGTACACCTGCATTCTTCCACGTAATCCAGATCTCAGTTAAGGCAACACTGAAAAGACAGAATAAACGAGACCCTGATGCTGTGGAAGATTGAGGGCAGGAGGAGAAGGGGGCAAGAGAGATTGGATGGCATCACTGACTCAATGGACATGAATCTGAGCAAAGTCCAGGAGATAGTGAAGGACAGGGGAGCCTTGCGTGCAGTTCACAGGGTCACAAAGAGTCGGACACGACTTAGCAACTGAACACCAACAAGATATTTGGGGGTGATGGGGCGGGTGGGAGACAGAGAGATCTTGAGTTCAGTTTTGAGCATGTGGAGCTTGTGGTACACTGGAAACATCCAAAAAGGGGTGGCAAGTGACAATTTCTATCTTGGTCTGGAATCCAACAGTGAGGGCTGGGCTACAGAGAGAAATTTTGAAGACATGGATACAGGTGATGACGGAAGGCAAGACGGTAGGTGGGGAAGGACAAAGCAGGAAGGAGCTTTGGGAAACAGGAATCTTAATGCCAGGTCAGGGACAGAGGGAAAGTGTTCAGAGAAGTGGGAGGACGGACAGGACACTACTGGGTCAAATAAGCCAGGGGAGATGGAGTTTCAGGAAGGAGAGAGAGTTGACATATACCCACATGGTTAGCAGAGAACTCCAGCCACCGTAGCAAGAATGTCCTGCTGGAGAGAGCTCGGTGGGGAGCCCAGACCAGCGTGGGCTGAGGAGGGAGAATAAGTGGGATATATTGGCTACCCTTTGGAGCTGTGTGGCCCCCAAGGGGAAGAGAGAAGCAAGGTGGCAGCTGGAGGGAAGTGTGGGGTCCTGGCTGAAGTGGAAGTGTTTATTCTTCAAAACATGGGTGGGGTTTAAAAGAGCACGTTTGAAAGACCCAACAGAGAAAAATGCAGGAGAGAAAAACGGCAACCAAAGCCGGTTGTAGGAAGGCAAGCAAGATGCAGGGCGCCTTTGCAACCACCTACAAGGACCTAGAGATCATTGTACTAAGTCAGAGAAAGACAAACACCCTACGATACCACGTATACGTGGAATCCAAAGTACCGCACACAGGAACTGACCTGTGAAACCGAAAGCGACTCAACAGACTCACAGAATGGAGCTGTGGTTGTCAAGGAGAAAGGGTTGTGGGAGAGGGATGGGTTGGGAGTTCGGGGTTAGCAGATACAAACTAGCACATAGAGAATGGCTAAACAGCAAGGTTCTACCGTACCACACAGGGAAGTATATTCAATATCCTTGGTAAACCATAATGAATAAGAATATTTATATATGTATAACAATTGCCTCTGTACAGCAGAAATGAACACAACATGACAAACCAACTATATTTTGATAAAGTACTGTTTTAAAAAATGATGCAGGGCACAAGCTTAAGGAGACATTCATTCCTTAAAGTTCAGGGGCATTGCCCAGCCCGTAGAGAGTGCTCCTGCTTAATTTCGCATCCTGAACTGAGAAATCTTTGGGTCCTGAAGGATTGTAGAGCACAGGGGTGACTGAACGCCACTCTTTCCCCAAGAAAAGCTCCCAAAGGGAAATTATCACCAAACTTTTAGGACTGGAAAGATCTCTAGAGTCTCTCTCCTTTTACGGCCTTCAGACTGTCCTTAGGAGGAAATCTTCCTCCAGCCTCATGCAGAAGCACAATAAATAAACCAGGAAAAGCAGAAGGCTCTGGTGGAAACTGGGAGTTGTGGTATCGAAGTACAGACGTTGTGGCACGAGGGGGCACAGAGGCCCTGGGGCTCGGTGGGGAGCCCAGACCAGCGTGGGCTGAGGAGGGAGAATAAGTGGGATATATTGGCTACCCTTTGGAGCTGTGTGGCCCCCAAGGGGAAGAGAGAAGCAAGGTGGCAGCTGGAGGGAAGTGTGGGGTCCTGGCTGAAGTGGAAGTGTTTATTCTTCAAAACATGGGTGGGGTTTAAAAGAGCACGTTTGAAAGACCCAACAGAAAAAAATGCAGGAGAGAAAAACGGCAACCAAAGCCGGTTGTAGGAAGGCAAGCAAGATGCAGGGCGCCTTTGCAACCACCTACAAGGACCTAGAGATCATTGTACTAAGTCAGAGAAAGACAAACACCCTACGATACCACGTATACGTGGAATCCAAAGTACCGCACACAGGAACTGACCTGTGAAACCGAAAGCGACTCAACAGACTCACAGAATGGAGCTGTGGTTGTCAAGGAGAAAGGGTTGTGGGAGAGGGATGGGTTGGGAGTTCGGGGTTAGCAGATACAAACTAGCACATAGAGAATGGCTAAACAGCAAGGTTCTACCGTACCACACAGGGAAGTATATTCAATATCCTTGGTAAACCATAATGAATAAGAATATTTATATATGTATAACAATTGCCTCTGTACAGCAGAAATGAACACAACATGACAAACCAACTATATTTTGATAAAGTACTGTTTTAAAAAATGATGCAGGGCACAAGCTTAAGGAGACATTCATTCCTTAAAGTTCAGGGGCATTGCCCAGCCCGTAGAGAGTGCTCCTGCTTAATTTCGCATCCTGAACTGAGAAATCTTTGGGTCCTGAAGGATTGTAGAGCACAGGGGTGACTGAACGCCACTCTTTCCCCAAGAAAAGCTCCCAAAGGGAAATTATCACCAAACTTTTAGGACTGGAAAGATCTCTAGAGTCTCTCTCCTTTTACGGCCTTCAGACTGTCCTTAGGAGGAAATCTTCCTCCAGCCTCATGCAGAAGCACAATAAATAAACCAGGAAAAGCAGAAGGCTCTGGTGGAAACTGGGAGTTGTGGTATCGAAGTACAGACGTTGTGGCACGAGGGGGCACAGAGGCCCTGGGGCTCGAGGGGCCAGCTTGCAAACCTCTGGTCCGGTTCAACGTCCCAGGGTGCACATGTGAATTCACTGCAAACTGCAGTCCAGTCTCTGAGGAAGGGAGAGAGGCAGGTGATGGGAAGCCCACACAACTGCAGAATTCTCTCTCAGCTGCAAAGGTGAACTTTGCTTTCCACTAACCCGGCACCTTTAAATTAAATGTGTTTATCTCTGCCCTGCCTGTTCTGTTCCCCAGAGGATTCAAGGCAGCATACAGAGATAGAAGTGACAAAACAAGATAAAAGCTAATGATGTGGACGAGTAAATAATAAAATAGCAAAGGGGAGTGACCGGGAGAAAGGTTTGGGTCTGAAGAGTGCCCACCATCCCAGACACGGGCCGGAAAAGGGTCACAAACAGACAGAGAGCGAAAGAGAGGGAGAGAGACAGAGAGAACTGGAGAAGAAAAGAGAGAGAGAACCAGAGACACAGAGATGGACACAAAGAGAGAAACAGTCTGAGAAGGAAAGTGAAGGGTGGGAGAGGGGAGAGGAGGTTAGAGTGAGGCTGAGATGCAGACCGGACGGGACACACTGGCCTCGGAGGGGCCTTGCAGACCTGAGTTTGCAGACCTCAGCTCCGCTTCTCGGCTGCCCTGTCCTGAGCAGATCCCTTACCCGCCCTGGCCTCGGTTTCTTCATCTGGGAATTGTGAATAAGAACCTTTGCTCATCCTGCCGCCCTCAATCCCACCTCCTCCTGGGCTGCTGCGGGGCCCCGGGAGATGGCTGCCCTGCTTAATTTCGCATCCTGAACTGAGAAATCTTTGGGTCCTGAAGGATTGTAGAGCACAGGGGTGACTGAACGCCACTCTTTCCCCAAGAAAAGCTCCCAAAGGGAAATTATCACCAAACTTTTAGGACTGGAAAGATCTCTAGAGTCTCTCTCCTTTTACGGCCTTCAGACTGTCCTTAGGAGGAAATCTTCCTCCAGCCTCATGCAGAAGCACAATAAATAAACCAGGAAAAGCAGAAGGCTCTGGTGGAAACTGGGAGTTGTGGTATCGAAGTACAGACGTTGTGGCACGAGGGGGCACAGAGGCCCTGGGGCTCGAGGGGCCAGCTTGCAAACCTCTGGTCCGGTTCAACGTCCCAGGGTGCACATGTGAATTCACTGCAAACTGCAGTCCAGTCTCTGAGGAAGGGAGAGAGGCAGGTGATGGGAAGCCCACACAACTGCAGAATTCTCTCTCAGCTGCAAAGGTGAACTTTGCTTTCCACTAACCCGGCACCTTTAAATTAAATGTGTTTATCTCTGCCCTGCCTGTTCTGTTCCCCAGAGGATTCAAGGCAGCATACAGAGATAGAAGTGACAAAACAAGATAAAAGCTAATGATGTGGACGAGTAAATAATAAAATAGCAAAGGGGAGTGACCGGGAGAAAGGTTTGGGTCTGAAGAGTGCCCACCATCCCAGACACGGGCCGGAAAAGGGTCACAAACAGACAGAGAGCGAAAGAGAGGGAGAGAGACAGAGAGAACTGGAGAAGAAAAGAGAGAGAACCAGAGACACAGAGATGGACACAAAGAGAGAAACAGTCTGAGAAGGAAAGTGAAGGGTGGGAGAGGGGAGAGGAGGTTAGAGTGAGGCTGAGATGCAGACCGGACGGGACACACTGGCCTCGGAGGGGCCTTGCAGACCTGAGTTTGCAGACCTCAGCTCCGCTTCTCGGCTGCCCTGTCCTGAGCAGATCCCTTACCCGCCCTGGCCTCGGTTTCTTCATCTGGGAATTGTGAATAAGAACCTTTGCTCATCCTGCCGCCCTCAATCCCACCTCCTCCTGGGCTGCTGCGGGGCCCCGGGAGATGGCTGCCCTGAGGTCTGTGAGAGCAGTGATGTTTGTCTACTCCACAAGGCAGGCTTCGTGGAGCTCCCCAGGTTAGCTGGGCTCCGGCAAGTCCCAGTGCCCATCCTCGGACCCAGCAGGAGGTCCAGAGAGACGCAGGGCTTTGTCTGGCTCTGGGGGAGCCCTCTGTATCGTTCCACCTAGTGGGAAGACCGTTTCTGGGACGTTTCCTCTCCCCTGCTCTGATGTCTTTAGGGAACTCGGAGGGGTTGACATGGAGGCCACTGTGGAATAGATCCCCGCTGCTGGCTGGCCTCTCTCCCCTTCTTCTCTGAGTGTGAAAAGCCCATAAAACAATTAAAGCTGGAGCAGGACGGGTGTTTGTGCTTTGTCGAGTGCAATCAGCCTGGTGATAAGGGCTCCCTTTGCAGCTGTGGGAGAAGATAGGCAGCCCCATAAAGCTGGGTCACCAGAGGGGCACCGGGGTGAAAAGGTAAAGGGAGGAGAGGCCAGCAGCCGCCCTGCCGCAGAGAAAGTTTCCAGCTGGAATTCTGACCTGGTCTGTGGGCAACTTCTCCAATTCCGTTGGACTTGGCCCAGACTTGGGGAAAGAGGCTGGCAGGGGTGGAATCAGACCTTATCCACATTTCACCAACACACAGAGGGGACCGTAAGCCTGGAGGCTCAGGGACAGGGAGGCCATTTGTCAAAGACCCAGTCATTTCTATTCTGAGCCTACAACCCTGCCCCTGGCCCCAGGACGCTGCCCCTGAGGGCCACAGGACACGGTCTAGCTGCAGCCTGCATCACTTCTGACTGGACAGTGCCCGGGTCCTGCCAGGGGTTGAACACAGAATATCTTCTGCACACATTCTGGTCTCCTGAACATGAATATCTTAAAAGAATTTGGATCGGACGGGACACACTGGCCTCGGAGGGGCCTTGCAGACCTGAGTTTGCAGACCTCAGCTCCGCTTCTCGGCTGCCCTGTCCTGAGCAGATCCCTTACCCGCCCTGGCCTCGGTTTCTTCATCTGGGAATTGTGAATAAGAACCTTTGCTCATCCTGCCGCCCTCAATCCCACCTCCTCCTGGGCTGCTGCGGGGCCCCGGGAGATGGCTGCCCTGAGGTCTGTGAGAGCAGTGATGTTTGTCTACTCCACAAGGCAGGCTTCGTGGAGCTCCCCAGGTTAGCTGGGCTCCGGCAAGTCCCAGTGCCCATCCTCGGACCCAGCAGGAGGTCCAGAGAGACGCAGGGCTTTGTCTGGCTCTGGGGGAGCCCTCTGTATCGTTCCACCTAGTGGGAAGACCGTTTCTGGGACGTTTCCTCTCCCCTGCTCTGATGTCTTTAGGGAACTCGGAGGGGTTGACGTGGAGGCCACTGTGGAATAGATCCCCGCTGCTGGCTGGCCTCTCTCCCCTTCTTCTCTGAGTGTGAAAAGCCCATAAAACAATTAAAGCTGGAGCAGGACGGGTGTTTGTGCTTTGTCGAGTGCAATCAGCCTGGTGATAAGGGCTCCCTTTGCAGCTGTGGGAGAAGATAGGCAGCCCCATAAAGCTGGGTCACCAGAGGGGCACCGGGGTGAAAAGGTAAAGGGAGGAGAGGCCAGCAGCCGCCCTGCCGCAGAGAAAGTTTCCAGCTGGAATTCTGACCTGGTCTGTGGGCAACTTCTCCAATTCCGTTGGACTTGGCCCAGACTTGGGGAAAGAGGCTGGCAGGGGTGGAATCAGACCTTATCCACATTTCACCAACACACAGAGGGGACCGTAAGCCTGGAGGCTCAGGGACAGGGAGGCCATTTGTCAAAGACCCAGTCATTTCTATTCTGAGCCTACAACCCTGCCCCTGGCCCCAGGACGCTGCCCCTGAGGGCCACAGGACACGGTCTAGCTGCAGCCTGCATCACTTCTGACTGGACAGTGCCCGGGTCCTGCCAGGGGTTGAACACAGAATATCTTCCCTGCACACATTCTGGTCTCCTGAACATGAATATCTTAAAAGAATTTGTGCGTGCTTAGTCATTCACTCTTTGCGATCCCTTGGCCTGTAGCCCACCAGGCTCCTCTGTCCATAGGGTTTCCCAGGCAAGAATACTGGAGTGGGTTGCCATTTCCTTCTCCGGGGGGATCTTCCTGGCCCAGAGATCAAACCCTCCTGTATTTGAAAGCAGGAGGGCCAGGGAAAGGACAGAGGGAGGAAACGGCCAGCCCTTCAGTGCACTTGGGGACCCATGTGCCCATCATCAAATGCCTTCTTTCTTTTAAATCTAACCACCAGGGAGGTGGCTCTGCCCTTTGAGAGTAACGTATAGGGGGAAATAAAGTCATTCACTGCATTTCCGCCAGAGTGTCCTCAGGAGAGGCATTTCAGCAAACTCCTAGCGGTGATGGGTGAGGGCCAAAACCATCGGTCCTTCTGAGAAGGAAAGGAAGTAGATCCATGCCAGCGGGCAGAACCTGGCAGTGATGCAGATGCTGTTGTGGCTTGGGATAAAATTCCCAGGAACTGAGGACAGGAGGTCTGAGGCCAAGCCCTTTCCTTGGCAAGAGCTGAACGGGGCAGGGAGGCCAGCGAGCCAGCCGTTTCTCTTCATGATTCAAGATGTGTCCTCAGCAGTCGCTGCTACCCTCTGGTTGTCATTTGAAAAATGAGGAGCTAGAGATTGCTGGGCTCCTGGGAGCTCAGCAGTAAAATGGTAAAGAATCCTCCTGCAGTGCAAGAGACTCGCCGCAGAGAAAGTTTCCAGCTGGAATT
Source organism: Tragulus kanchil (assembly GCA_022376925.1). Lineage (NCBI taxonomy): Eukaryota > Metazoa > Chordata > Mammalia > Artiodactyla > Tragulidae > Tragulus > Tragulus kanchil. Next base: position 183,231,691 of record JAIOJX010000004.1, on the reverse strand, counting down.
CTGACCTGGTCTGTGGGCAACTTCTCCAATTCCGTTGGACTTGGCCCAGACTTGGGGAAAGAGGCTGGCAGGGGTGGAATCAGACCTTATCCACATTTCACCAACACACAGAGGGGACCGTAAGCCTGGAGGCTCAGGGACAGGGAGGCCATTTGTCAAAGACCCAGTCATTTCTATTCTGAGCCTACAACCCTGCCCCTGGCCCCAGGACGCTGCCCCTGAGGGCCACAGGACACGGTCTAGCTGCAGCCTGCATCACTTCTGACTGGACAGTGCCCGGGTCCTGCCAGGGGTTGAACACAGAATATCTTCCCTGCACACATTCTGGTCTCCTGAACATGAATATCTTAAAAGAATTTGTGCGTGCTTAGTCATTCACTCTTTGCGATCCCTTGGCCTGTAGCCCACCAGGCTCCTCTGTCCATAGGGTTTCCCAGGCAAGAATACTGGAGTGGGTTGCCATTTCCTTCTCCGGGGGGATCTTCCTGGCCCAGAGATCAAACCCTCCTGTATTTGAAAGCAGGAGGGCCAGGGAAAGGACAGAGGGAGGAAACGGCCAGCCCTTCAGTGCACTTGGGGACCCATGTGCCCATCATCAAATGCCTTCTTTCTTTTAAATCTAACCACCAGGGAGGTGGCTCTGCCCTTTGAGAGTAACGTATAGGGGGAAATAAAGTCATTCACTGCATTTCCGCCAGAGTGTCCTCAGGAGAGGCATTTCAGCAAACTCCTAGCGGTGATGGGTGAGGGCCAAAACCATCGGTCCTTCTGAGAAGGAAAGGAAGTAGATCCATGCCAGCGGGCAGAACCTGGCAGTGATGCAGATGCTGTTGTGGCTTGGGATAAAATTCCCAGGAACTGAGGACAGGAGGTCTGAGGCCAAGCCCTTTCCTTGGCAAGAGCTGAACGGGGCAGGGAGGCCAGCGAGCCAGCCGTTTCTCTTCATGATTCAAGATGTGTCCTCAGCAGTCGCTGCTACCCTCTGGTTGTCATTTGAAAAATGAGGAGCTAGAGATTGCTGGGGGCTCCCTGGGGAGCTCAGCAGTAAAATGGTAAAGAATCCTCCTGCAGTGCAAGAGACTCAGGAGTCGCAGGCTCGATCCCTGAGTGGGGAAGGTCCCCTGGGGGAAGACATGTATTCTCCAGTATTCTTGCCTGGAGACTCCCGTGGACGGAGGAGGCAGCCAGGCAACAGTTCTTAGGGTTGCAAAGAGTTGGACACGACTGAAGCAACTGAGTGTGTGAGTATGCAGGACTGAATGACCTCCATTCCACTCCTTCTGTCACTCAGTGATTCTCATCTGACTACTAAATGAAAGGACTATCTACGGAGGAAGCAGTTCCACCCAGCTGGGAGGTGGCACAATAGGACTTGACGAGCACAAAATGAGGAGACAGATTCAGGCAGGTCAGTCACGTATGATTGTTCAGGTTGTGCACTGTGCAAAGGTATTCAACTGAGAGGCTGAGGGCGTCTGCTAGAATACCTCCTGAATTCAGCTCACGAAGCAGTGCATCCTGGTACAGGGCTGCATCTTCCTGGATGATGGACCTTCTTCTAATGTGCATAAGTTTGCCACATGAGCTAGAGGTAGCCTCGAACTTGGTTCTAATCCCAGTTATGATATTTTCAACCCCTACTAAGTGTTAATCACTCAGTCATGTCCTACTCTTTGCAGTCCCATGAATGGTAGCCCACCAGGCTCCTCTGTTCATGGGATTCTCCAGGCAAGAATACTGGAGTGGGTTGCCACTGTCTTTCTAGGGGATCTTCCCAAAATCTGCAGGCATTCTTTCCCATCTGAGCCATCAAGGAAGTCGTCTCTAGTTCTATGACCTCAGGCCATTTGGAGAACTTGAACTTGAGCGTCATCATAGAAACTGGGATTGTCCTTGTTTCCTGGCAGAAATAATATGAGCCTGAGCTGAGACTACATCACTAGTACCCAGCCCAGCACCTGACGCATAGCAGGTGATCAGCTGAATTTCCTTCTCACCTCCGCCCTTCCTGAGTTTGTCTTGGAGAGTGTTCACTAGCATTTTAATATTAGAAATGGCTTCCCTTAAAGCGAACCAAAACCACAATGAGATACCACCTCACACTGATCAGAATGGCCACCATTATGAAGTCAACAAATAACCAGTGCTGGAGAGAGTGTGGAGAAAATGGAAGCCTCTTACACTATTTGTGGGAATGTAAATTGGTGCAGCCAGTGTGGAGAACAGTATAGAGAGTCTTTAAAAAAACTAAAAAGAGAGTGGTCATATGATCCAGCAATCCCACTGCTGGGAATATATCTGAAGAAAACTCTAAATCAAAAAGATACATGCACCCCAGTGTTCATTTAAAAAAAAACACATTAAAAGAAAACTAAGATCATGGCATCCATCTCCATCACTTCATAGCAAATAGAAGGGGAAAAGTATATTTTCTTGGCTTCTCATCTGACTACTAAATGAAAGGACTATCTACGGAGGAAGCAGTTCCACCCAGCTGGGAGGTGGCACAATAGGACTTGACGAGCACAAAATGAGGAGACAGATTCAGGCAGGTCAGTCACGTATGATTGTTCAGGTTGTGCACTGTGCAAAGGTATTCAACTGAGAGGCTGAGGGCGTCTGCTAGAATACCTCCTGAATTCAGCTCACGAAGCAGTGCATCCTGGTACAGGGCTGCATCTTCCTGGATGATGGACCTTCTTCTAATGTGCATAAGTTTGCCACATGAGCTAGAGGTAGCCTCGAACTTGGTTCTAATCCCAGTTATGATATTTTCAACCCCTACTAAGTGTTAATCACTCAGTCATGTCCTACTCTTTGCAGTCCCATGAATGGTAGCCCACCAGGCTCCTCTGTTCATGGGATTCTCCAGGCAAGAATACTGGAGTGGGTTGCCACTGTCTTTCTAGGGGATCTTCCCAAAATCTGCAGGCATTCTTTCCCATCTGAGCCATCAAGGAAGTCGTCTCTAGTTCTATGACCTCAGGCCATTTGGAGAACTTGAACTTGAGCGTCATCATAGAAACTGGGATTGTCCTTGTTTCCTGGCAGAAATAATATGAGCCTGAGCTGAGACTACATCACTAGTACCCAGCCCAGCACCTGACGCATAGCAGGTGATCAGCTGAATTTCCTTCTCACCTCCGCCCTTCCTGAGTTTGTCTTGGAGAGTGTTCACTAGCATTTTAATATTAGAAATGGCTTCCCTTAAAGCGAACCAAAACCACAATGAGATACCACCTCACACTGATCAGAATGGCCACCATTATGAAGTCAACAAATAACCAGTGCTGGAGAGAGTGTGGAGAAAATGGAAGCCTCTTACACTATTTGTGGGAATGTAAATTGGTGCAGCCAGTGTGGAGAACAGTATAGAGAGTCTTTAAAAAAACTAAAAAGAGAGTGGTCATATGATCCAGCAATCCCACTGCTGGGAATATATCTGAAGAAAACTCTAAATCAAAAAGATACATGCACCCCAGTGTTCATTTAAAAAAAAAAAAAACACATTAAAAAGAAAACTAAGATCATGGCATCCATCTCCATCACTTCATAGCAAATAGAAGGGGGAAAAGTATATTTTCTTGGCTTCTAAATTCCCTGCGGATGATGACTGCAACCATGAAATTAAGAGACACTTGCTCCTTGGAAGGAAAGCTATGACAAAGCTAGACAGTGTATTCGAAAGCAGAGACATCACTTTGCCAATAAAGGTCTGTATACTCAAAGCTGTGGTTTTCCCAGTAGTCATGTGTGGATGTGAGATTCGGGCCGTAAAGAAGACTGAGCACCAAAGAATTGATGCTTTCGATTTGTGGCACTGGAGAAGGCTCTTGAGAGTCCCTTGGACCACGAGGAGATCAACCGAGTCAATTCTAAAGGAAATCAGCTCTGAATACTGATGGGCTGATGCTGAAACTGAAGCTCCACTACTTTGGCCATTTGATGCGAAGAGCCAACTCATTGGAAAAGACCCTGATGCCAGGAAAGACTGAAGGCAAAAGGAATGAGGGACAGCAGAGGAGGATTAGATGGCATCAACAACTCAATGGGCAAGAGTCTGAGCAAACTCCGGGAGATGGTGAAGGACAGGGGCGCCTGCAGTGCTGCAGTCCATGGTGCTGCAACTTAACCCCAGAACAGAAGCAACGACTTATATGAGGAGTCTAGAAAGATGACACAAAACAGAAACAGGCTCACAAACACAGGGGAGAGGAGGAGGGAGGGATACATTAGGAGTTTGAGATTAACATACAGACACTGCTATATATAAATTAGATCATCAACAAGTACCTTCTGAAGAGCACTGGGAAGTCTACTCAGTATTCTATAATAACCTGTATGGGAAAAGAATCTGAAAAAGAATAGATACATCTATTTGTATAACTGAATCACTTTGCTATAAACCTGAAACACAACATTGTAAATCAACTATACCTCAATATAAAATAAAATTGAAATTTTAAAAAAACTGCGAAAAAATAAAACTGGCAAAGCTTAAAAAATAAAATGTCTTCTTGATATTAAAAATATCTACTCTTGGGCTTCCCTGGTGGTCCAGTGTGTAAGGACACCACCTTGCAGTGAAAGGGGCGCCGGTTCCACCCCTGGTCTGGGAAGATCCCACGTGCCGCGGAGCGGCTGGACCGATGTGTCCAACTACCGAGCCAGAGCTCTGGAGCGCATGCGCCCAGAGCCGGTGCTCTGCGACAACAGAGGCCACCGCGATGGGAGGCCCACAGGAGCCAAAGAATGAAGACGAATGAAAATAGAGAAATTCAAGACCAATAGAAGTGGCCCGCCCACTCCCCTCCCTCCCCAACCCGACCCCCGCCCAAAGTAAATAAATAAATAAATCTTTAAAAAAAAAAAAAAAAAGAGAGAGAGAGACAGAGAGGCTTCCCTGGTAGCTCAGTGGTTAAGAGTTCACCTGCCAATGCAGGAGACATGGGTTGAATCCCTGATCTGGGAGGATCCCACATGCTGCAGAGCAACTAAGCCCGCGAGCCACAAAGATGGAGCCTGTGCTCTAGAGCCTCGGAGCCACAACTATGGAGCCCGTCTGCCCTAGAGCCCAAGTTCCACGACAGAGAAGTCACCACAACAAAAAGCCTGCTCACCTCACTTAGAGAGTAGCCCCCACTCCCTGCAACGAGAGAAGAGCCTATGGCGGCAGTGAAAACCCAGAATAGCTAAAATAAATAAAGAAATTTTTTAAAAAATAAAAAGAGACAGAGAGAACTTCCCCGGCAGTCCAGTGGTTAAGACTCTGTGCTCCCGGTGCAGGGGGCACAGGTTGGATCCCTGACCAGGGAACTTAAGATCCCACATGCTGCACAGAACGGCCTAAAAAATAAATATCAAAAAATGAAAAATAAAGAAATGACCACCCTTTACCCGGTAATTCTGCCCTTAGAGACCATCTGTGCATGGGAGGCTCCCCTTGCCATTACTGCCCCCACCTTCCAATCCTACTGTCTTCGTTTTCCATTTCCATCTGAGGACGCTCAGCCAGAGTAACACACACAGCCACCTTTTAACGGGAGAAGTTAAAAGCAGATGGAAGTCGGGGAAAGGCATCCCACTGCAATTGCACAGTAATTGCACATAGTAGGCTTTCATTTTTGCACAGGAATCCAAGCATTTACAACGGGAGGTCGTCTCCCCCATGGTTTCTGCATTTCCTCTCTCCTTGGTTCTTCCGTCTCTCATAAGAAAAGAAAAGAGAGAAGAGAGACTTAAGGAAGGACATGGACCCATACGTTCCAGCTAGAAGGCCCGGGAGAGGTCATCTGGTTCCATTTCCTCACCAAGGCTGCTTTGTCAGACATTAGCCAATTATCATGCTCTCTTGAACTCGTGTGCTGTAGGTTTCCCACAAGGCTGAGGACAAGTTGCTAACAGCTTTCTCAGTGGGCATAATCACCCAATTTTAGAGCTGGAGGGTCACAGAAGGGTGCCAATTGGGACGCACTTAGGGACACTCTACTTGCCTTCCATCTCCCCCTGTGTTCTAAGTTATTCATTCATGATCAGGTCTTGCCTTTAAAACTTCCCCATCACAGGACTCCTGTCTCTTGCAATTTGGAGATGTTAATCACTCTAGAGGGTTTCTCAGGTGGCGTTAGTAGAAAAGAACCCACTTGCCAGTTCAGGAAATGCAAGAGACACATGTTCCATCCCTGGGTGGGGAAGATCCCCTGGAGTAGGAAATGGCGCCCACCCCAGTATCCTTGCCTGGAAAATTCCACGGGCAGAGGGTCCTGGCAGACTACAGTCCACACAGGGCTGCAGAATCAGATACGAGTGAGCAGCTGAGCACAGTCCTTCTAGAAAAGTCTGAAATATGGTCTTGCACACATAGAGCCCTCCTCCCAAGCCTTCAAAGACTTCCTAGTGCAGACAGGATGAATCCAATTCATGGAACCGGCCCTTTGCTCTATGTTTGGGGCATGGGGGTGGGAAGACAGCCTCCCAGCAGCTGTGAAGGAAAAGCAGAGGGGGGATACCCATCAGTCTCTGCTTTTGCTGTCACCTGCATGATGGTGGGCAAGTCCCCTCACCTTGGTAAGCCTCGGTTTCCTAATCTGTAAAGTGGGCACCATACTAATTCAGACTTTGCAGGAGGGGTTTGATGAGGGGATGCAGTCTGAAACCACACATGGTGAATGGCATCTCATGGGGCACATTTCTACCACTGACCATCTCAGTCCAGGGCCCCCAGTTCACAGCTGCAGAGCCAGGGAGATCCGCCAGTTCACAGCTGCATGAGCAGGGTCCGCATTTCCTCTCTCCTTGGTTCTTCCGTCTCTCAAAAAAGGGGCTCATCCCATACGTTCCAGCTAGAAGGCCCGGGAGAGGTCATCTGGTTCCATTTCCTCACCAAGGCTGCTTTGTCAGACATTAGCCAATTATCATGCTCTCTTGAACTCGTGTGCTGTAGGTTTCCCACAAGGCTGAGGACAAGTTGCTAACAGCTTTCTCAGTGGGCATAATCACCCAATTTTAGAGCTGGAGGGTCACAGAAGGGTGCCAATTGGGACGCACTTAGGGACACTCTACTTGCCTTCCATCTCCCCCTGTGTTCTAAGTTATTCATTCATGATCAGGTCTTGCCTTTAAAACTTCCCCATCACAGGACTCCTGTCTCTTGCAATTTGGAGATGTTAATCACTCTAGAGGGTTTCTCAGGTGGCGTTAGTAGAAAAGAACCCACTTGCCAGTTCAGGAAATGCAAGAGACACATGTTCCATCCCTGGGTGGGGAAGATCCCCTGGAGTAGGAAATGGCGCCCCACCCCAGTATCCTTGCCTGGAAAATTCCACGGGCAGAGGGTCCTGGCAGACTACAGTCCACACAGGGCTGCAGAATCAGATACGAGTGAGCAGCTGAGCACAGTCCTTCTAGAAAAGTCTGAAATATGGTCTTGCACACATAGAGCCCTCCTCCCAAGCCTTCAAAGACTTCCTAGTGCAGACAGGATGAATCCAATTCATGGAACCGGCCCTTTGCTCTATGTTTGGGGCATGGGGGTGGGAAGACAGCCTCCCAGCAGCTGTGAAGGAAAAGCAGAGGGGGGATACCCATCAGTCTCTGCTTTTGCTGTCACCTGCATGATGGTGGGCAAGTCCCCTCACCTTGGTAAGCCTCGGTTTCCTAATCTGTAAAGTGGGCACCATACTAATTCAGACTTTGCAGGAGGGGTTTGATGAGGGGATGCAGTCTGAAACCACACATGGTGAATGGCATCTCATGGGGCACATTTCTACCACTGACCATCTCAGTCCAGGGCCCCCAGTTCACAGCTGCAGAGCCAGGGAGATCCGCAGAGCTGGGTCACCTGCAATGGATGACCCAGTGGCTGCAGTTACTGGGCATCTGAAGGTCATTTGCCTCATTTTCTCCGCATCTCCCAACAGTTGGTGAGGCTGGATACAACACATTGAGAATGTGCAGAAAACGCAAAACGGGGCTGTTCAGAAGCCCGGCTGGCTCATTGAAATGGGTGCATGTGTACGTGGGAACACGTCTCCCTCCACGAGCTCAGGAATTCTAGGACTCAACACAGCCATCAGAGGTGAGTCCATATATGTGGACTTGGAGTCCACACATACGCGGTAATTGGTTTCCCTCTTTCTGACTTGCTTCACTCTGTATTAGGGTCTCCAGGTCCATCCATGTCTCGACAAATGCCACCCGCTTCAGTGCTTCAGGCTAGGTCAGCATCCCTGGATGGGGGGAGGGAGCAGCTCCTTTGACCTCTGACCCCACCGCTCTTTCAACTGGTACATAGACCCCTGCTCCCGTAGGAAACCTGCCCGCCTTGAACACATCAGGAGGCTTCCATGTTCCCAAGCCGACTCAGACTGATATAAAAGTCAGTACCGTCAAAGAACATTGAATTTTGACTGGGCTGTTGATTGACGAACAGTGCTGAAATTTTAGAAAGGGATTTCTTTTTCTTCATTAATTTCCCAGAAGGGCCACGAGCCCACGAGCCAGAAATGAGTCGAATCTGTAATTCTTGTCAAGTAAGAAGCCGAGCTTTGGGGACAAACCAACAAGGGGCCCTGACAAACGGTCCAGCAGTGGCCCACAATGGTGGCCCAGGACAGCGGGTCCCTGGCCAGGACCATCTCCAGACCATCCTGTCTTTCGAATCCCATTTGGGGGAGAGGAGAAAAACACAACAAAGCTTCTCTTCAGAGGAGGCAGGGGAGGGGAGGGCTGAAGGCAAGGAAAGAAAGAAGACTTGCCGTGACCAGCTGATATCCACCTGGTGTGACCTCTCACATGCTGACCCAGGAGATCCTGACAACAGGCCGTGCCTCCTACAAACAGTCCAGTCCCCTAAGGACCACTCAGTCCATCCCTAATAGGCCTGACAGGCAAAAAATGCCCCCCTAAATCATCTGTGTCAAGGCCCTGAAATCTGGGCATGTTACCTTATCTGGAGAAAGGGTCTTTCTGATGTTACTAAGGATCTTGAGAAGGAAAGTTATCTTGGATTATCCTGATGGGTCCTGAGTCCAAGGACAAGTGTCCTTATCAGAGGGAGGCAGATGGCCAGCCTCACGACCCCAAGAACTGAGAGCTGGGAGGCGCTCCAAGAGGTTATGTCATCAGACTAGATGGCCGGAAGGCTGTCGTTAGGCGACAAGGGAGAGCGGCGGCCACTGCTTGGCTGGGTCTTTCCCAGCAAGCAAGGCCTCTCCTCTTGACGGGCTGTGTGTCCAGTGGGTCAGAGGGGAGCAGGACGTGAGGAACTGAGACGGCTCAGGCCAGGGGCCTGCATGGGTCCACTCTGGAGGCACACCTCCTTATGCTGGGCTCACGAGAGCCAGCTCTGAGGAGGAGAAGCCTCTGCAGGCCGTTTCCCGAGGGGAACCTTCCCAGGAACGGTGCCTCTGGGCAAGTGCAGGCTGCAGGTCTGGGCAGCGGGAGCCGCTGGACTCAGACGCAATCACAGAAGGCCAGCTGCTCCTCGGAACTGCCCCCAAGAAGGGGTAGACTTTCAAACTTGTCCCAAATGATACTCCTCGAGGGACCAGTCCTTGCAGAGACAGGTGGATCCTGACCGGGGGTGGGGAGATGGCCTATGACAAAGTCACTCTCTTCCCTGGAGGGCCAGGCCAAGGAAAGGACTCAGCCCTAGGCCATCAGCAGCCTCCGACCTTGGCAGAAAACACTGTGGGTGCTCCAGGAGGAAGGGGAGAGTTGCGTAGCAAAGCACAGGATCACAGCCCACATTCCTCACCAGCAATGTCTGCTAGAAAACGATGGATCATGGACTGAGAAGCTGTAGGAAGAATATTATGAATGCTTTGATCACGGGACGACTATTCCTAGGACTTCATAAGATACCAGAGTTGGAGTGAGCCTTAGCATTCCTCTAGCCCAGAAGTGATATGGGAGTAGCATTTATACTCTCCCCAGTCTGGGCCAGGGCAGACATTACCAATCAATCACAGCCTACTCTCTTTGAAGAACCTGTTGGATGTGGCCACCACATGCTTCTCAGCAAGACCTTCAGGCAGCCAGGACCAATCAAACAATGCTGACTTGCAAGACAGAACCTGCTTCCGGCATTTTCCAGAGGAGGTGCTGCCCAGAGGCGTGAGCCACTCTCCAGCCCCGGTACATCAGAGGCAGCTGGGTAGGAGCCACCAGGGCACCTCCCCCGGGACGCCTTCCAACGGGGCCCATCTCACAGGGCATCAGCCGCTGCCTGGCACGCAGTAGGCACCCAGCAATCCCTGTCTCACGGAGCCAGGCCACTGCTCAGGTCAAGGTCTCACAGCCCCTGCTCTGACAGCGGGAGTGGAGCCAAGGGGGTGAATTTGCACCGTTGCTGATTTCTATCATCCTCTCAGCAGGTTAGCAAGGGCTTAGAGTAATCTGCAGCCCTGCGCTCAGAAGCCTTCATTAAGCATTACGGGATAATCCTGGTTGTATCGAACGAAGACTCTAACTTGGGAGAAAAGAAATTCACATGCTCAGAAACGGGAGGGAGAGAACCCCCAAAGAAGTTGTCATCATTCCGCGGCTATTTTAATTCTCCAGGACAGCGAGAGATTTCAGCCAGATGTGGGGCCGAGTATTCCACTGACAGAAAGCCAGGGCCAGGAGGAGGTGGGGCAGGGGGAGTTCCCCCACCCTAACCCCAGTGCTACAAATATGGCGTCCCAGAGTCAGCCAGTGACAAGCCCAAGGGCACCCACCGAGGCCCCCGCCCAGCCTCCCACCCCATGTCCCCATGTCGGGACATGCAGGCCAGGGTTTTTGCTACCCCAATCTGCTGCCTCCCAACCGGGTCGACCGCAGCGACACCAGTGACCAGATAAGGGTACCAGCTGGTTTGCCCCTGCGGTCTGGTTCTGGCTTTAGGAACTCTGTCTCCCTCTTGTGGCCAGATCAGAGATATGGCCAGAATGACGCTGTCCATAGTCTGCGGCAGGTGCGCAGCCAGGTGAGGAAAGGAGACGTTCACCACCCCGACACTGCACCCCGGGCCACGGTCAGTTTCCTCATGAGAGTCCTTTGGTCCAGTTTTAACCCCTTTAATAGCAACAGAAGGAATCTCAAATGCCATTATGGGATGAATTGTGTCCCTACAAAAATCCGTGTGTATGTGTGTGTGTGTGTGTGTGTGTGTGAGAGAGAGAGAGAGAGAGAGACAAAGAAAGAGAGAGAGCCCATGGCTTAAGTCACATCTGACTCTCTGAAACCCCATGGACTGTAGCCAGCCAGGCTCCTCTGTCCGTGGAATTCTCCAGGCAAAAAAAACTGGAGCAGGTTGTCATTTCCTACTCGAAGAGGGTCTTCCCAACCCATGTCTCTTGTGTCTCCCGCATTGGCACGCAGATTCTTTACCACTGTGCCACCTGAAAAATCATATAGCGAAACCTTAGCCCCGAGTCATTCAGAATGTACCGTATTTGGAGATAGTATCTTTACAGAGGTGGCTAAGTTAAAACGAGGTCATCAGGATGGGCCCTAATCCAATCTGACTGGCGTCCTTAAGAGAAGAGGATTAGGGAAGAGACAGGCTCAAGCGGGAGAAGGCTGCCGCCAGCATGCCAAGAAAAGAGGTCTGGGGAGACATCCAGCTCGCTGACACCCTATCCTCATTCTAGCCTCCAGAACTATGAGGAAATTCATTTCCACTGTTTGTTTTGCTGTTTAGTCGCTAAGTTGTGCCCAATTCTTTTGTGACCCCATAGATGGTAGCCCACCAGGCTCCTCTGTCTGTGGGATTTTCCAGGCAAAGATACTGTAGTGGGCTGCCATTTCCTGCTCCAGCAGATCTTCCCAACCCAGAGGTCAAATCCACATCGCTTGCACTGGCAGGCAGATTCCTTACCACTGAGACACCAGGGAGGCCCTTCCACTGTTTCAGTTCAGTTCGTCACTCGGTCATACCCCACTCTTTCTGACCCCATGGACTGCAGCCCACCAGGCTTTCCTGTCCTTCACCATCTCCCAGAGCTTGCTCGGACTCATGCCCATTGACTCAGGGATGCCATCCGACCATCTCGTCCTCTGTCGTCCCCTTCTCCTTCCGCCTTCTATCTCTCCCAGCATCAGGGTCTTTTCCACTATTACTATTTAGGCCCTAGTAAACAAGCCCAGACTCCTGTCCTTCCTCCTCTGCACCTCCCATAACTCCCCCTACCTGATCTCCTTTCTTCTTCATCTCTGAAGACATGCCCTTCGCTATTCATTCTACAACATTTCCGGAACATGATGGTGAACTAGTTCCTGGATAAAGAGAAATGAATAAGACATTTAATTTATTCACAAATATTCACTGAGCAGCTATTAAGCAACTACCAGGTTCTGTCTCAGGCATTATACGATGATACACAAGAAAGGAATGGCCCTGACTTCAAGGTGCAGGCATTGTCATTTCCTACTCGAAGAGGGTCTTCCCAACCCATGTCTCTTGTGTCTCCCGCATTGGCACGCAGATTCTTTACCACTGTGCCACCTGAAAAATCATATAGCGAAACCTTAGCCCCGAGTCATTCAGAATGTACCGTATTTGGAGATAGTATCTTTACAGAGGTGGCTAAGTTAAAACGAGGTCATCAGGATGGGCCCTAATCCAATCTGACTGGCGTCCTTAAGAGAAGAGGATTGGGGAAGAGACAGGCTCAAGCGGGAGAAGGCTGCCGCCAGCATGCCAAGAAAAGAGGTCTGGGGAGACATCCAGCTCGCTGACACCCTATCCTCATTCTAGCCTCCAGAACTATGAGGAAATTCATTTCCACTGTTTGTTTTGCTGTTTAGTCGCTAAGTTGTGCCCAATTCTTTTGTGACCCCATAGATGGTAGCCCACCAGGCTCCTCTGTCTGTGGGATTTTCCAGGCAAAGATACTGTAGTGGGCTGCCATTTCCTGCTCCAGCAGATCTTCCCAACCCAGAGGTCAAATCCACATCGCTTGCACTGGCAGGCAGATTCCTTACCACTGAGACACCAGGGAGGCCCTTCCACTGTTTCAGTTCAGTTCGTCACTCGGTCATACCCCACTCTTTCTGACCCCATGGACTGCAGCCCACCAGGCTTTCCTGTCCTTCACCATCTCCCAGAGCTTGCTCGGACTCATGCCCATTGACTCAGGGATGCCATCCGACCATCTCGTCCTCTGTCGTCCCCTTCTCCTTCCGCCTTCTATCTCTCCCAGCATCAGGGTCTTTTCCACTATTACTATTTAGGCCCTAGTAAACAAGCCCAGACTCCTGTCCTTCCTCCTCTGCACCTCCCATAACTCCCCCTACCTGATCTCCTTTCTTCTTCATCTCTGAAGACATGCCCTTCGCTATTCATTCTACAACATTTCCGGAACATGATGGTGAACTAGTTCCTGGATAAAGAGAAATGAATAAGACATTTAATTTATTCACAAATATTCACTGAGCAGCTATTAAGCAACTACCAGGTTCTGTCTCAGGCATTATACGATGATACACAAGAAAGGAATGGCCCTGCCTTCAAGGTGCAGGCAGTCTGGTGGCGGAGGCTGACCTGCAAGCATCTATGACATCTCTCACCAAGTTCCAAGTGCAGCTTCCATATGGAGTTTGCACTGGGTGCCCAGCTGCTCAGAGAAGGCAGTAGGAAACTCCCAGGAGAGTGGGAAGGAAAGGGCCCAGGGAGTCAGGAGGGAGAGGTGATGCTCTTGCTAGGCCTGGAAGGACGAGGAAGGATTCTTTCTCCTTCTTTCTCTTCAGAGAAGTGTCCATCCCCCAGCAGTGCTTGGTGGATATTTGCTGGCCACCTGAGCAAAGCAATTAAAGGACACAAGCCTAGTCAAAGGATGGGCGGGCCGTGGCAGAAAGAAGGCAGAAGCAAGACACCTGCCCAAGAGCTGCTAGCCCCCCGCAAGCTGACATCTGTTCTGATCTGAAAGTTAATGATGGCATTTGGATGTTTTATTTTCCATCCTGCTTAATAATTAAAACAGAACCCAAAGTGTGAGATAAACGCTGCATCGTTATAAAATGAGATTTAATTATTCTCCCAACTCGTGAGAATTAACGTGCTTCGGAGAAAACACATGCTGTCGTGCAGCCATTAGGCCAAGCAGGTGCCTCCCTCTTAATTCCTCCAGTCCCTCAGAGGAACGATGCAAGGCGGAGCCCTCGCCCCTCTGGGCGCGTGCCTGCGGGTGCAGAGCTGAGCGCGGCCACGGGTCCCCTGGGTTGGGAGCATTCCCAGCAGTCAGGACTGTGGATTTATTCATTCAACAGAGAGTTGCGGAGTGCCAGGACTCGCCCTTCTCCTTCCGCCTTCTATCTCTCCCAGCATCAGGGTCTTTTCCACTATTACTATTTAGGCCCTAGTAAACAAGCCCAGACTCCTGTCCTTCCTCCTCTGCACCTCCCATAACTCCCCCTACCTGATCTCCTTTCTTCTTCATCTCTGAAGACATGCCCTTCGCTATTCATTCTACAACATTTCCGGAACATGATGGTGAACTAGTTCCTGGATAAAGAGAAATGAATAAGACATTTAATTTATTCACAAATATTCACTGAGCAGCTATTAAGCAACTACCAGGTTCTGTCTCAGGCATTATACGATGATACACAAGAAAGGAATGGCCCTGCCTTCAAGGTGCAGGCAGTCTGGTGGCGGAGGCTGACCTGCAAGCATCTATGACATCTCTCACCAAGTTCCAAGTGCAGCTTCCATATGGAGTTTGCACTGGGTGCCCAGCTGCTCAGAGAAGGCAGTAGGAAACTCCCAGGAGAGTGGGAAGGAAAGGGCCCAGGGAGTCAGGAGGGAGAGGTGATGCTCTTGCTAGGCCTGGAAGGACGAGGAAGGATTCTTTCTCCTTCTTTCTCTTCAGAGAAGTGTCCATCCCCCAGCAGTGCTTGGTGGATATTTGCTGGCCACCTGAGCAAAGCAATTAAAGGACACAAGCCTAGTCAAAGGATGGGCGGGCCGTGGCAGAAAGAAGGCAGAAGCAAGACACCTGCCCAAGAGCTGCTAGCCCCCCGCAAGCTGACATCTGTTCTGATCTGAAAGTTAATGATGGCATTTGGATGTTTTATTTTCCATCCTGCTTAATAATTAAAACAGAACCCAAAGTGTGAGATAAACGCTGCATCGTTATAAAATGAGATTTAATTATTCTCCCAACTCGTGAGAATTAACGTGCTTCGGAGAAAACACATGCTGTCGTGCAGCCATTAGGCCAAGCAGGTGCCTCCCTCTTAATTCCTCCAGTCCCTCAGAGGAACGATGCAAGGGGCGGAGCCGCCCTCTCGCCCCTACGTGGGCGCGTGCCTGCGGGTGCAGAGCTGAGCGCGGCCACGGGTCCCCCTGGGTTGGGAGCATTCCCAGCAGTCAGGACTGTGGATTTATTCATTCAACAGAGAGTTGCGGAGTGCCCAGGTGTACCAAGCGTCGATCGTCGTAGGTCTTGGACGATGGTCCTAGGTCCTTTACTCACAAAGGAGGCGCGATCCCTTCTGAGACACTGATTGTGCTCTAGCCACGGAGACTAGACTCAGACAAGCAGCATATCCGATAGGGAGGATGCTGTGCAGAGAGGTTAAAGCAGCGGTCGTCCCAGGACGGGCTTAGACGGCTACGTGGACCAGGTGGCCAGAGACAGGCTCACGGAGGACGTGACATTGAAACTGAGGTCAAGTTTCACCCAGAGCAGGCTCAGGGGAGAGCAACTGCAGAGACTCGCCCAGCGAGGGAGGGACAGACGGCAAGACGGAGCGGAAGGAATGAAGGTGAGTGGGAGGTGCCGAGGCGGGAACACGCAGCAGAGGAGTCCTGTAGATCAGAGTCAGGAGTTACATTTCATTTTAAGGACAAAGGAAACTATTGGAAGGTTTTAAGGAGTGGGCAGGGTCATAAGCTATTTTTGATTCTTTAAAATTTATTTGAGTGGAGTATAGCTGCCTTAGAATGTTGTGCTCGTTTCTACTGTAGAGCAAAGCGAACTAGACATGCGTGTACCTAGATCCCCTCCTTTCTGGATTTCCTTCCCATTGAGGTCACCACAGAGCACTGAGTAGAATTCCCTGGGCTCTACAGTCAGTTCTCATTTATCTACCTTATAGGTAGTAGCACTAGCATACATAGGTCAACCCTAGTTCCGCCCACTCCCCTCCCTGCCTTGATATCTGTACGTTTATTCTCTATACCTCTGTCTCTGTTTCTGCTTTGCAGATAGGTTCATCTGTGCCATTTTTCTAGATTCCACATATATGTGTTTCTATTTGGTATTCATTTTTCTCTTTCTGGCTTACTTCATTCTGTATGACAGACTCTAGGTCCATCCGCATCTCTCTATAAATGGCACACTTTTGTTCCTTTTCATGACTGAGTAATATTCCATTGTATATATGTGCAGCAGAGGACCTGTAGATCAGAGTAAGGAACTGGATTCCATTTTTAAGGGCAAAGAGAAACCTGAAGGATTTTAAGGACTCAATGTGGTCATAACCTATTTTTTATATTTTTTAAATGTATTTTATTGAAAAATAGTCGATTCACAATATCATGTTAATTTCTTCTGAACAGTAAAGTAACTCAGTTTATATATACATTCATTTTAATATTCTTTTCCAGTATGGTTTATCGCCAGATATTTAATGTAGTTCCCTGTGTTATACAGTAGGACCTTACTGTTTATCCATTCCATATATACTAGTAATAGTTTGCATCTTATTTTGCTTCCCTGGTGGCTCAGTAGTAAAGAACCTGCCTGACTCTGTGGGGCAATCTTTCTCCTTAGGGCTAGTCTGGATATTCGGAAACATCTCAAAGGTGCTGGGGGTTGGGGGACACGTGAGTGCAGACGGTGGGGACACTCAGAAGCCTGAAATCTGTGTTCCTTTGCAGCCCAGAGCCCAGTGGGCTCTGCTCTGCTCATCCTGGCCTGGGGATCACGCCGACTCTGGCCTTGTCCCAGGCAACACCCCCACCTAGTGGCGACTCTCCTTGCTTTAGGAGACGATGCGACTTCCTATGGGAATCGCCGGCGCAGAGTCGGGCTCACCAGGTCGAGCTGGAGCCTGAGACTAAGCATTTCTAAGGTGCTTTCAGGGAGAGGCTGCTGCTGGTGGTCTCCAGACCTCACTCTGAGTGGCAGGGAAAACGGCATCCCTGAGTGGTGCTGAGCAGCGGCAACCCGGGAGAAGCTCATCAACGAGGCTCGGAGTTGTCAGTAACCCCAGAAGGCACATCTTACAGGTGGTCTGAACAAAAGCAGTGGAGTTGGACTGGGTGTTAACCCAAAGCGGCCAAAGGGAGGAAGCGCCCACAGGCGCCCGACCCAAGGCCGGGTACAGGGAAACAAAGAGAAGAGCTCACAGTCTGCATGGCCGCGAGCGTGGGACCGCCGATTTCTTCATACTTTTAGGAACAGCGACTATTTCCAGAAAGCCCAGCAGGGGGCAGGAGAGGACAATATCGCTGCAGAGAGGGCACGGGATTCCGCCTTGCAAGACCAACGTGCTAATCTTGTGCGGACACCCGGCTTCATGACCACAAACAAATCCTTTTCTCAGGCCTCAGCTTAGCAAAAAAAAAAAGGTACGGGGCAGAGCTAGGGGAGCGCCACTTGCTTAGATCATCTCCAAGAAATTTTCCAGTACTAAGGTTTCACGATTTGCACTATGGTGGACACAGGGCTTAGGCCCACAGAGAAGGAGGCTGCCTGGGTTTTTGCAGTCTGTTCCCGCCAGTCACTAACTCTGTGACGGGAGGGGCGGGGGCATGTACTTAACCTCTCTGTGCCTTCGTTTCCTCTTCTGTAAGGAAAGACATAGCATAGAATAGTGTCTTCTTATTGAAAGGAAGAAGGACAATGAGATGTAAAACCCTACCTGGTCCTTTTTAAGTGCCAAGCGAATGCTCAGTGCTTTTACAGTGTGAGGCACTCTGACGTTCTCATCAGCCCTTTAAACATCTCCTTAAGTCAGGCAAACTGAGAGGAATTCTAAACTGGTGAAAATTCCAAACTAGAAATACTTTGAAAGGGAGGCAGTTTTGACATGCCAGGCATGCTTTCCTTGACCCCCCCATTTTTTTTCTGACCACAGAACAACTTTCCAGGGGGAAATTCTCCACACTTGTTCCCATTTTAAATTCTGACCCAGCTGGAGCCTGAGACTAAGCATTTCTAAGGTGCTTTCAGGAGAGGCTGCTGCTGGTGGTCTCCAGACCTCACTCTGAGTGGCAGGAAAACGGCATCCCTGAGTGGTGCTGAGCAGCGGCAACCCGGGAGAAGCTCATCAACGAGGCTCGGAGTTGTCAGTAACCCCAGAAGGCACATCTTACAGGTGGTCTGAACAAAAGCAGTGGAGTTGGACTGGGTGTTAACCCAAAGCGGCCAAAGGGAGGAAGCGCCCACAGGCGCCCGACCCAAGGCCGGGTACAGGGAAACAAAGAGAAGAGCTCACAGTCTGCATGGCCGCGAGCGTGGGACCGCCGATTTCTTCATACTTTTAGGAACAGCGACTATTTCCAGAAAGCCCAGCAGGGGGCAGGAGAGGACAATATCGCTGCAGAGAGGGCACGGGATTCCGCCTTGCAAGACCAACGTGCTAATCTTGTGCGGACACCCGGCTTCATGACCACAAACAAATCCTTTTCTCAGGCCTCAGCTTAGCAAAAAAAAAAAGGTACGGGGCAGAGCTAGGGGAGCGCCACTTGCTTAGATCATCTCCAAGAAATTTTCCAGTACTAAGGTTTCACGATTTGCACTATGGTGGACACAGGGCTTAGGCCCACAGAGAAGGAGGCTGCCTGGGTTTTTGCAGTCTGTTCCCGCCAGTCACTAACTCTGTGACGGGGAGGGGCGGGGGGGGGGGGGGGCATGTACTTAACCTCTCTGTGCCTTCGTTTCCTCTTCTGTAAGGAAAGACATAGCATAGAATAGTGTCTTCTTATTGAAAGGAAGAAGGACAATGAGATGTAAAACCCTACCTGGTCCTTTTTAAGTGCCAAGCGAATGCTCAGTGCTTTTACAGTGTGAGGCACTCTGACGTTCTCATCAGCCCTTTAAACATCTCCTTAAGTCAGGCAAACTGAGAGGAATTCTAAACTGGTGAAAATTCCAAACTAGAAATACTTTGAAAGGGAGGCAGTTTTGACATGCCAGGCATGCTTTCCTTGACCCCCCCATTTTTTTTCTGACCACAGAACAACTTTCCAGGGGGAAATTCTCCACACTTGTTCCCATATTCACTGTTTTAAAAGTCGCCCTCTGACCCAGGTTCGGCCAGTCAGAGCTCTCTGTCCCAGGCTTAGTGACTGGTTCAGGAATGAGCACATGACCCAGGCCAAGCCAATCACAGGACCTCTGGGGTTTTGTCAGAGATACTGGGGGACACACCCTCTTCTTTGGGATCAGTAAAGTCCTGGCATTGGTTGGTTATCAAAGCTACTATAGGGAGAGAGCCTACCTGAAAAAAGGGGCCAAGACAGAAATCCAAACTGAAAGATGGAAAGAGTTCTGACAGCATCATCTGACCCCTGATCCAGGCATCCCTGATTCCTGACTCTACGTTTCTCAGTTACATATGCCAATTAGTTCTTTTTCACTTTCTTAAGCTGGATTGAATTGGGTTCCACCTGAGCGTTTACAGCAAGTCCTATGATGGGTCTTAGGGAATTCCTGTCTTCTATCTTGTGATGCCCAGATCTGCAGTCCCTTTCTTGGTAGAGGAGAAGGACACAGCTATCACCACAATGCCTCATGGGTGTGAGTGCCCATTCTTCAGTGGGCAAAGTAGAAGTGGCATCATATAAAGGTCACACAGGTGGCAGCACCTGATTCAACCCAGTCTCTCGAGCTCTACAAACCACGCTTCCTACATGAACCCACACCGTCTCCTCTGAACCCACTCCCCTCACTCGAGAGGAATGAACCACTTCTCTGAACACAGTGAGGTCACCTGTTAATTGCCCACTCTTGAGGGGTGGCTCCTATTTCAGCAGCCACAGCAGCTCCTGGGAACTTGTTAGGAAGGCACATTCTGGGCCCCAGCCCAGGCCCCGGCTTCCCTGGTGGCTCAGCAATAAAACGCCCACCTGCAGAGATGGGCGAACCAAGGTTCGATCTCTGGGTCAAGAAGATCTCCTAAAGAAGGAAATGGCAACCCACTCCAATAGTCTTGCCTGGGAAATCCTACAGACAGAGGAGCCTGGCGGGCACCAGCCCACGGGGTGGCAACAGAGGTGGACACAATGGAGCCACGGACAACAGCAACAACCCAAGACCTCTTGCTTCAGAATCGCTGAGGGTGGGGCCCGTGAATCTGTCTAAACAAGCCCTCCAGGAGATTCTCGTGTACACTAAAACGATGAGCGCTTCTGCCACAGATGAACGCCTCAGCTTCCTTTAAGCTGAATTAGGTGCTTGCTGAGCAGTCTGTCAGGGCTGGGGGTGCAGAAAGGGGCCAGAGGAGGCTCTCAACCTCAAAGGACTCCCAGCCTGGGGGCAACAGCCGCATCTGCACTCCACAGCCACCAAGGCAATAGCTCCGAGTTGGGGGACACTGACAAGCAGCATTCTCATTTCCTCCAGGGGCCAACGCTTTGAAACCTCCAGGGCAACACCCTCTGCGTCTCAAAGGCCATAATCTCACTTCAGCATCCAGCTTCACTCCTGTATAGCACAGGGAGGTCAGCTCGGTGCTCTGCAATGACCAAGGAACGTGACGTTGGTGTGTGCCGGGGGGTGGGGTGCTCAAGAGGGAAGGGAGGTCTGTCTACATAGAACGGATTCAAGCTGTTGTACAACAGAAACTAACACAACAATGTAAAGCAACGATATTCCAAGAAAATCAAAATACATGTTAAACAAAATCCAGCTTCAACATCAGCTCCTTGAGGCCTCCCAGCAGAATTATTAGCCCCTCACCCAGAAGAAGGTCCCCCAGCAGGACTCAAGACCTAATTGTATGATATTAGCCATGCTTCTGAAGTGGGTCTCTCTCCTCCAGCTGTGGGAAATTTGAGGACAGGCACTGTGCTCCGTGCCTGCCTGCCCCAGCACCCAGCACAGGGCTTGGCAGACAGTGGAAGTTAATGTGTGTTTGATGACTGGGTTAAGAAGGGAATTAAAGGCAGCAGAAAAGGCTGAGGGGCAGAAAAGACTCAGGAGCATAGCCTGAGAGGGCCCACCCGTTGTTGTTCCAAGCGGGGTCCCAAAGCCAGCAGCAGCAGCACCAGCACCCTCCGGGAGCTGGTAAGCAACGCACAACCTCAGAACCCCTGGGACCTGCAGAGTCAGAACCTGCATTTTAACAAGATGCCGAGGTATGCCTTTGAAGTTTGAAAAACCCTGCAAGAGGCTCTCTCGTCCCCTTTTGTGGTCATGTTCAAGGAATTATCCCTGGAGTTGATTTTATGATATAGAACACATCTATAGATGCCATCAGCTGAAAACCACGTTCTTCTCCCCTGGGGAAACGCCCAGACTTGACACCTTCTGGACGACAGAAGGGCCCACAGACATACCAGTCTCAAATTCCCCCTCACCCAGGACGCAGCCGCTGGGCAGCATCCTGAGAAGGGACCAGAGACACCATTTCCTCCCTCCGCCAAGCTCTCCGCACGGCAGAGACTTCCAAGAAAGATACACAAAGCTTAGTTCTGGTCGAAAAGTCTCCACTCATCTAAGAATGCAATCAATAACGGCCAGGGAAAATCGGTGGCGCCCGGAAATCGATCTCTCTGTGTATTTATGGAGCTCGGATTCCGGGGTGGTGGCTGGGGAGGGGGGAGGCAGTGGACCAGACAGCGTCCTATCTACTTCCCGGAGATCCTGATTCCCTTCCCAAGAATTATGGGGTGTCCTTTGTCTCTGCTCGATAACGCCCCGGAGTTACAGAGCCATTTAGAAACGAATTGGCTCATTTTTCTCCCTCCCCCTTGTTCACGGTGACAGGGTGCCCCGGCCCAGGAGTTATTAAAGGAACACACAGGACACTTTGCCCATTCCGTCCGACCCGTGTCTGGCTCCACCGGCCTCCCTCTGTCACCAGCAGGCCCTAAAGCTTTCACTCTTCATCAGAGATACAACATTTTAGAAAAAGAAAAAATAGCTGAACTATTGAGAGGTAGGTATTTGATTTTATTCCAAGTATCTTTTTCCCTTGGATGGAGAATATAGCAGTTTGTTCTGTAACGTTTCCCACATTATGTCCCTCTACATATACCATACCTAATAATCCCATGAGCGGACAATGACAACACTGGGTGTATTCTCCCCAAAATTTGCAAAGCCATGTGCTAAAATTAAACCGACTACAGGGGACTTCCCTGGCCGTCCAGTTGTGAAGAATCCACCTTACCGTGCCGGGGACGCAGGTTTCACCCCTGGCTGGGGAACGCTGATCCCACATGTCTCCAAGCAATTAAGCCAGAGCACCACAGCAAAAGATTCCGCAGGGCCCAGTGAAGATCCCACATACTGCAGCTAAGACCCCATGGAGTCACATTAATGAATAAATATATTTTTAAAATATAAATAAATATGTAAAATAAACGGACTGCAAGTGCAGCGCTTCCCAGGTGGTGGTGTCAATGCAGGAGACGTAAGAGACTGAGGCTGGAAAGATCCCACAGCCTGAACAGGGAAGATCCCCTGGAGGAGGGCATGGGACCCCACGCCGGTATTCTTGCCCGGAGCATCCCATGGACAGAGGCATCTGGCGACAGTCCGTGGAGTTACAAAGAGTCAGACACACCTGAAGCAGCTTTGCACGGCTGCAAGGGAAGGTCTGAGACAAAACACGCACCCTCCTCAGCCTGATCCCCCATCCGTGAGGTCGTTAATCCCAACGGCTAAGGTCACGTCAAGGAGAATGCTCCCTACAGTCTGGGGTCCTGAAGTCTTCCATCTAAAATGTGATGCTGTTAGAGTATCAAGTGCCATCCACTGAGCTATGCTCTCCGTGAAGCAGGCCTCACTCGTCCCGGGAAGTGGCCCAGGCAGGCTTTTCTCCCTCCCCCTTGTTCACGGTGACAGGGTGCCCCGGCCCAGGAGTTATTAAAGGAACACACAGGACACTTTGCCCATTCCGTCCGACCCGTGTCTGGCTCCACCGGCCTCCCTCTGTCACCAGCAGGCCCTAAAGCTTTCACTCTTCATCAGAGATACAACATTTTAGAAAAAGAAAAAATAGCTGAACTATTGAGAGGTAGGTATTTGATTTTATTCCAAGTATCTTTTTCCCTTGGATGGAGAATATAGCAGTTTGTTCTGTAACGTTTCCCACATTATGTCCCTCTACATATACCATACCTAATAATCCCATGAGCGGACAATGACAACACTGGGTGTATTCTCCCCAAAATTTGCAAAGCCATGTGCTAAAATTAAACCGACTACAGGGGACTTCCCTGGCCGTCCAGTTGTGAAGAATCCACCTTACCGTGCCGGGGACGCAGGTTTCACCCCTGGCTGGGGAACGCTGATCCCACATGTCTCCAAGCAATTAAGCCAGAGCACCACAGCAAAAGTTTCCCCAGGGCCCAGTGAAGATCCCACATACTGCAGCTAAGACCCCATGGAGTCACATTAATGAATAAATATATTTTTAAAATATAAATAAATATGTAAAATAAACGGACTGCAAGTGCAGCGCTTCCCAGGTGGTGGTGTCAATGCAGGAGACGTAAGAGACTGAGGCTGGAAAGATCCCACAGCCTGAACAGGGAAGATCCCCTGGAGGAGGGCATGGGACCCCACGCCGGTATTCTTGCCCGGAGCATCCCATGGACAGAGGCATCTGGCGACAGTCCGTGGAGTTACAAAGAGTCAGACACACCTGAAGCAGCTTTGCACGGCTGCAAGGGAAGGTCTGAGACAAAACACGCACCCTCCTCAGCCTGATCCCCCATCCGTGAGGTCGTTAATCCCAACGGCTAAGGTCACGTCAAGGAGAATGCTCCCTACAGTCTGGGGTCCTGAAGTCTTCCATCTAAAATGTGATACTGTTAGAGTATCAAGTGCCATCCACTGAGCTTGCACCTCTCAGGCTCTCCGTGAAGCAGGCCTCACTCGTCCCGGGAAGTGGCCCAGGCAGCGGTTCAGGCTTTGGCGCCACCAGTTAATAACTGGGAGGAGGCTTCCAGCGAGTCAGCGACCCTCGCTGAGCATCCTTGTCTGTGAAATAAGGATGCTAATAAGGACAGCACACAGGGATGGAGGCGGGGGTAACACAAGAGTATATTTAGAAACCCATTAGGAATAGGGCTTGGAAGAGGGTGAAAAACCATCACGTTTAATCTTTCCTTTTAAGGTTTTTTTAGTGTAGACCATGTTTATTTTAAGTCAGTTGAACCTGTTACAATATAACTTCTGTTTTAGGTTTTGGGTTTCTGGCCAGGAGGCACGTGAGATCTCAGCTCCCCGACCAGGGGTCGAAACGACACCCCCTGCCTTGGAAGGTGGCGTCTTCACCACTGGCCCATCTTCCCAAGCACCTCGTTGGCAGTGTCTCTGTCCCCACGGTACCAGGGAGACCTGAGCCTCACCTGCAGCATCTGCTCGAAGTCACGCAGCCAGCAAGCAGCAGAGTCAGGAAGTAAACGCAGGGGTCTGATGCCTCTCTGATGCTGCACTGATTTCTGAGTCAAACCGGCTCAGCCTCAGAGAAACTCGCCCGTGAGGGTAGGAACCCTCTGCGCGTGCAGGCAGGCAGCAGAGCAGGGCAGCCCGGGTCCGGAGGCGAGCTGGATGCTCTCTGCTTCCATAAGAGCCTCTTCTCCTCCTTCTCGTCTCTGCTCTGCATCTGGGAGGCAGGATTTCTGGGCTCTAAGAAAAGGTTCCCTGGCCCTCTGACTCCCCGTGGGGAGCAGCCAATGCGAGGCAGCAGAAGGAGACCGAGGGGCAAGAGGAGAGAGAAGCTGGGGCACTTGTTCCCTGGCTCCCTCCTTCCTCAACCCAAAGCGCCACCCCGGTTCTGGCGGCCTCACATACACTCTGTGAAGTCACCAAACAGCTCCTGCCTTTGCCCTTTCAGGCCAAGGGCTGGGGGGGCCTCCAGGCCCAGGGAGCTTTACCAGTCCTGAAGGCTTCCTGGTTCCCCTCCACCTTGTAAGCAGTCCCTTGAGTAAACACTCCTCTCCTGCCTGGAGGAGGAGGTAGGACTGACTTTCCACTGAGGCCCTCCGGGGCTAGGCCAGGTAGGCAGGCAGAACACACACCCTGGCCTGGGCTGTCACCTCCTCGTCCCCCTGAGATCTCTTTGGCCTTAGGCACAGCTAACCACACAGCTCTCGGGCCAAAGACAGGAGGGTGAGCCAAGGGTCAGCCTTCCTCCAGCAACGTTGGTTGGGTCTAACCTTTCCCCCAGAGCCTGGGGGACCCATTTCTTATGGGAAAACCCAAAGAAACTCTTTGACCAACCTATTAGTGTTATTCCTCAGAAGGTGTTCCTCCCAGGATGGCTAAGGGCCTCACAGAAGGACCAACCCAGGGTCCAGGTTAAGAACGTTGGCGGGGGGGCCTGCCCCTGGCGTGTATCGGCAAGTGGGGAGGCAGTCAGCCATCAAACCGGGGCTACTTGTCTTGTCTAGAGGGAGTTAGCCACACCTGGACATTCGAGGAAGGAAGTCTGGTTACAGGAGCGAAGGTGCCACAGAAGACGTCAGAATGTGTGGTCAGCAGGTGGGCAAGGGGGAAAAATACCAACGAGTGAATAAGGCATGGAGAGAAACTAGACTCTGGGGATGGAGTTTTATGCGGCTGAGGAGGGTCTCGAGACCCTCTTAATATGGGCGGGAGGGTCAAGAATGGATCCAGGCTCTGTAGCCAGCTACGGTGCACATAGGAATCAGGCACAAGTCAAGTTCTCAAAACGGCTGCCCTGAAGACGCCCATGACCCAGCTCACAGGCTGCAGATCCTGGGCTCGTGTCTTGCTAGTGGGACTGTGCCTACCCCTCTCCCCTGAATCCTATCAAGCCTAAGGCACAGAGCTAGTAATTGACAAAGGCAGGCTATAAACCCAAAGCCAGCCACGGTGATCCTGGGACACACACTTCTGTCCTGGATAAACGAGCACAGAATAGCACACCCAGAAGGAATTCCTGAGATCTTTAGGTCCCCTCCGTTCACAGCGGAGGAGTATTCTGAGGCCCAGAGAGGATGGGGTCCTACTTCGGCAGAGCCATGAATACAGCCCACCAGCCAGTGAGAATATGCCTCTCAAGGCGGTTTCTGGATGCATCACTCCCTGAGCTTGCGGTCTCTCTAGACAAGGCTGTTTCTGTCCACTCAGGCTGCCACAAAGAATACATTGCAGACGGAGTGGCTGACAAACAACAGAAATGTGTTCTTCACCATTCTGGAGGCTGGCAAAGTCAAAATCAAGGTGCCAGTAGATTTGGTGTTGGTGAGGACCAAGTTCCTGGCTCCGTGTAACCTCACTGGGTAACCTCTGCGTAACCTCAGGGGCTAAGGAAACAAGGAAGTTCTCCCATTCATGAGACTCCACCCTCAGGACCTAAGCACCGCCCAAGGCTCTGCCCCAACTACAACCCCTTGAGGAGGAGTGTTTGCGTTTCAACATATGAATTTGGGGAGCGGCACAAACATTCAGTCTATGGTAGAGGGACTCTGGTTCCTTCAGTCCTCACTTAATGCAGTGCATCTGCATCATCAAATATGCGTGAGGCCCCAAGGGACATCCATACCCTCTGGGTCTTTGTTTCCCCTTATTGAAATGCCTGGATCTGGATCGTCCAGGATCATCTCCCTTTTGCTTAGTTGGAAAGATGCCCACAGCCCAGAATCTCCTAAAGGAGGCAAAAGAAGGAGGAGAAGATTCTGCTTTCTCTGATAAACCAGTAAAGGATCATTAAGCACTCAAAAGTATAAAGCCACACAAAAATGCTTCATAATTGCCCAAGATTATTTTGTGAGGACGAGCAGAGAGAAAAGAGACAGAGGAAATGAACAATTTCAAGCCTGCAAAGTGGTTTGGCTCCCAGAGGACCCAAGAAAGACGCTTCAATTTCAACTCTCTTTGAAGACGAAAATGAAAGATTGTGAAGCCAGGGTCTGGGAGCAGGGGGCTGCCTTCACTGAAGAAAGATGTCCGTCAATCTCATTCCCTAAGGAAAGTGGGTGGGGTCATGCTGAGTGATTCCAGTCCCCAGCCCCTATCTGAAAAGAGAGTTTTGGGTTTTTTTTGAAAAGAGACTTTTAAACAACAAAGTGAGAGCAAATGTTTACCAGAAACATTACAGAACAGGGATTAATATCATTATATTCAAAGATATCACATCAACAGAAAAGAAAGAACAATTTACTCCTAGTGGAAGAATGAGCAAGGAACTGGCCGTTTATAAAAGGAAAAAAAAAGATTAATAAACAGCAAAATACAAACTCTCAGTAACATAGACATGTACATTCAAATAATAATTACAGACAATTTTTTCACCTATGAAATACACAAAGTTGTTTCCTGTTAAGAAATGTTCATTAGAGGGCTTCCCTGGTAGTTCAGTGATAAAGAATCTTCCTGCCAACACAGGAGAAATGGGTTTGATTCCTGATCCAGGAAGACCCCACATGCTCCGGAGCAACTAAGCCCGTGAGCCACAACTATGGAGCCTGTGCTCTAACGCCTCGGAGCCACAACTACTGAAGCCCATGTGCCCTAGAGCCTGAGTTCCACAACAAGAAAAGCCACCAAAACAAGAAGACTGCTCACCTCAACTAGGGAGTAGCCCCCACTCCCTGCAACTAGAGAAGAGCCTGTGACAGCAGCGAAAACCCAGCACAGCCAAAAATATATAAGTAAATTTATAAAAAAGAAAGAAATGTTCATTAGAACATGACATATTTGATGAAAGGGTATAAATTTGTCCAACTTTCTTTGAAATAGTCATTAAAAGTTCATATCTTTTGGTCATACAATTCTGGTTCTAGAAATTGAACCCAATGAAATCACTAAATATATGAATAAATATTCATATATATGGATAATCATCATGGGATTAATTGTAACAGAGAAATACAAGAAGCTACTCAGACATTGAACAAGGAAATAGTTAACCATATTCTTATAAAGTACCTACGGGCTTCCCTGATGGCTCAAGCAGTGAAGAATGTGCCTGCAATTCAGGCAACACAGGAGACACGGTTCGATTCCTGGGTGGAGAAGATCTCCTAGAGGAGGAAATGATCGAATTCAAAAGGAAATTTGTTATGATGGGTGGGGTCATGCTGAGTGATTCCAGTATCTGAAAAGAGAGTTTTGGGTTTTTTTTGAAAAGAGACTTTTAAACAACAAAGTGAGAGCAAATGTTTACCAGAAACATTACAGAACAGGGATTAATATCATTATATTCAAAGATATCACATCAACAGAAAAGAAAGAACAATTTACTCCTAGTGGAAGAATGAGCAAGGAACTGGCCGTTTATAAAAGGAAAAAAAAAGATTAATAAACAGCAAAATACAAACTCTCAGTAACATAGACATGTACATTCAAATAATAATTACAGACAATTTTTTCACCTATGAAATACACAAAGTTGTTTCCTGTTAAGAAATGTTCATTAGAGGGCTTCCTGGTAGTTCAGTGATAAAGAATCTTCCTGCCAACACAGGAGAAATGGGTTTGATTCCTGATCCAGGAAGACCCCACATGCTCCGGAGCAACTAAGCCCGTGAGCCACAACTATGGAGCCTGTGCTCTAACGCCTCGGAGCCACAACTACTGAAGCCCATGTGCCCTAGAGCCTGAGTTCCACAACAAGAAAAGCCACCAAAACAAGAAGACTGCTCACCTCAACTAGGGAGTAGCCCCCACTCCCTGCAACTAGAGAAGAGCCTGTGACAGCAGCGAAAACCCAGCACAGCCAAAAATATATAAGTAAATTTATAAAAAAGAAAGAAATGTTCATTAGAACATGACATATTTGATGAAAGGGTATAAATTTGTCCAACTTTCTTTGAAATAGTCATTAAAAGTTCATATCTTTTGGTCATACAATTCTGGTTCTAGAAATTGAACCCAATGAAATCACTAAATATATGAATAAATATTCATATATATGGATAATCATCATGGGATTAATTGTAACAGAGAAATACAAGAAGCTACTCAGACATTGAACAAGGAAATAGTTAACCATATTCTTATAAAGTACCTACGGGCTTCCCTGATGGCTCAAGCAGTGAAGAATGTGCCTGCAATTCAGGCAACACAGGAGACACGGGTTCGATTCCTGGGTGGAGAAGATCTCCTAGAGGAGGAAATGGCAACCCACTCCAGAATTCTTTTTTTAATATTTTAAAATTGTGGCCTCTTTTATTGGTTTTTTATTTATTTACTTTCATTCTTTTTTATTCTTTGGCCTGTGTGGGCCTCGCATTGCAGTGGCCTCTCTGGTTGCAGAGCACCGGCTCTGGCACATGCACTCCAGAGCGCTGACTCGTAATTAGACACACCAGTCCAGCCGCTCAGGGGCACATGGGATCTTCCAGGGCCAGGGATCGAACCGGTGCCCCTTGCACTGCAAGTTGGACTCTCTACCCACTGGACCACAAGGAAAGCCCCACTCCAGTATTCTTACCTGGAAAACCCCATGGACAGAGAAGCCTGGCAGGCTACAGTCCATAGAGTCACAAAGAGATGGACACAACTGAATGCACATGCACATATATGGAGAACATAAAATGGTGCATTCATGTAATGAAATAGAAGCATACACAACAAGTCGTTTTTTAAAAAAATTAATATCATGAAGAATTGCTCCCAATAAAATGTTAAACGAAACTACAAGACACAAAAGTGACTATGTAATAATACCATAGGTAAAATATGTAATTTTGGAATGCATAAATGCATGGGCATAGAAAAGAACACAGTGAGAAATATATCAGAATGTTTACAGTGAAAGTATAATCAAGAAAAAAAGCATTTAAGACATAAAAGGACTTTAGATAAGACTTGGGATCCTATAGGAACGATTAGGCTGAAATCAGATTTCCTTTTAAATTATAAAGTATAAGCCTTGAATTTCACTCTATGAATAAAACTGCATAAAAAGGAAAAACATAGTCATTCATTTCATAAACATAGAGCACTTGTATGTTCAACATTATAATAGATTTTAAGAATATGGAGACAACTAAGTCAGAGATCCCATTCCCAAAGATCTTGTTTGTTTTCAATTGGGGAGAAAATATACACTAAAAATTATGGTAGAATACAGTTGGCTTCATAGAAACTTAAGCCTGGAGTGACTGACTCCCAGCACCCAAGGAGCACAGGGGAGGTTTCTTGGAAGGCCAGAGAGAAGGAATTTGAATGAGTCTTGACATGTTTGTAGAAGTTACCCAGGTGGACACAGAGAAGGCAGAAAATTCCACATATAGGGAGCTGTATGTGTACGGTCAGCAAAATTCGTTGTTGTTCAGTCAGTACGTCTCATCCTGCTCTTTGCAACCCATAGACGGCAGCACAACAGGTTTCTCTGTGCTTCATTGTCTCCCGGAGTTTACTCAAATTTTCGTCCATCGAGTCAGTGATGTTATCTAACCAGCTCATCCTCTGCTGCCCTTTTCACCTTCTGCTCTCAATCTTTCCTGGTATCAGTCTTTTCTAATAAGTTAGCTCTTCACATCAGGTGGCCAAAGTATTGGAGCTTCAGCAACAGTTCTTCCAATGAAAAAACAGGGTTGATGTCTTCTAAGATTGCCTGTCTTGATCTCCTTGCTGTCCAAGTGACTCTCAAGAGTCTTCTCCAACACCACAGTTTGCAAACATCAGTTCTTCACTGCTCAGCCTTCTTTATGGCTCAACTCTCACATCCATACATGACTACAGGAGAAACCATAGCTTTGACTATATGGAACTTTGTCAGCCAAGTAATGCCTTTGCTTTTTAATATGCTGTTGAGGTTTGTCATAGCTTTCCTTCCAAGGAGCAAACATCTTCTAATTTAACTACCCCCAAGGATGTCCATGTCCTAATCCCCCGAATCTGTGAATATGTTGCCTGACATGACTAAAGGGACTTTACAGATGTGATCAAAGTTAAGGACCTTGAGATGGAGAAATTAGCCTAGATTATCCAGATGAGCACCATCTAAGCACATGGGTCCTTAAAATCAGACTCTTTCCTGGCTGTGGC
Source organism: Tragulus kanchil (assembly GCA_022376925.1). NCBI lineage: Eukaryota > Metazoa > Chordata > Mammalia > Artiodactyla > Tragulidae > Tragulus > Tragulus kanchil. The sequence goes on along the minus strand of JAIOJX010000004.1, from coordinate 183,200,555 downwards.
CAAGGGGCTTGTGATACACAAGATGACTAAAGAGATGCAACACTGCCATCTTTGAAGGCAGAGGAGAGGGGCCAAGGCACATGAGAGCCCCCAGAAGCTGTCCAGGTGAGGAAAAGGATTTTCCCCAGACCAGAGGAGAGCATCCAAGCCCACACATAGTTTGAGCTCAGGGAAACATGTTTCAGACTTCCAGCTCAGTGAGAAATGTAACATAATAAATTCAAACTATTTCAAGCCACTAAGTTTGGAGTACTTCCTTACAGCAGCAGTAAGAAACTAATACCTGGGGCAAAGAAATGCAGAGAGAGTCTTTGTGGTCCAGCGGCTAAGACTCCACATTCCCACTGCAAGGGTCCAGGTTTAATCCCTGGTCAGGGAACTAGATCCCACACGCTGCAAGTAAGGGGTCTTATGCTGCGACTAAAGATCCTGTGGGATGTAGTGAAGACCCAGAGCAGCCAAAAAAAAACGGGAATGCATATGGAAGGAAATACAGTAGTAAGATCGGGGGTACGCTCTGTAATATTGATTGATTACCTGCCAAACATCATTTCCTCTTTTCTGCTTTGCACAAGACCCAGTGCCCATCCTTTTGGAGCTCACAGATCAGGAGAAGACACAGACCGGTGATAGAAAAGCGACAGAGGGCTCAAGGGAGGGCAAGACCAGGGTGCCTGGGGGACAAGGACCTGGCTCCATTGAGAAGGGGGCCGTTGGGCTGACTGGGTCTAGAAGAGCAAGTGGCCACAAGCTCAGGAGAAGGGCCTTCCATGTTGATGAACCATATGACCCAAAACACTGAAACCATCTCAGCATCTTTGGGGAGCTGAAACCCATCAATCCAGGGAGGTCATGTCCTGAGGTCAGGATGCGGGTGACAAGCAGGCGTTCCCAAGACCAGGCAGAGAACAAGGGCTCTCGACACCTGCGAGGCTCTGTCTGTGTGTTTCCCTCCTCCTCCTTCACGAGCCCCAAAGGGCGGGCATGTGTCTGTTCACCTAGGTTTCCCCTGAGTCAGTCACAGTGAACCTCGTGCAAAAAAGTGACGAAAAGTGTTTACAGAACAAATGAATGGATAACAAATGAGCCAATGAACAGAACTCAGGGGTTAAGGTGCAAACACAGGCTCCAAGGGGAGACAGAAGCCCATCCCTGAGACGAAACCAAAGCAGCTCAAATAGCAGGAATGGACATGGCTCCAGCATGGAACTGGAGCTACCCAAAGCCCTCCAGTCCTGGAGAAAGACTCGTCAAAAAGCCCAGAGCAGGCCTGAGCTCTCAGGTCTGAGCTCTCAGGTCAAGGAGCCGCAGCTACGGGAGATGAAGGTGGAGGGCAGGGAGCAGATGGTCATCGCCACCAAAGGCTCCTTACTGCCAGAGGCTGGGCCCTGGTTTTCTGCATCTTCAGAATGCAGGCAGACTTGGTGATTTCACCCACAGCCTGGACAACTTCTAGAACACCCCTCAGCACTTTGGCAAAAGGTGACTCCTTCTTCCTTCCTTCTGGGCTCATGAGACTAATCATAAAATATCTCTGCTTCCAAGTCCATAGGAGAAAATGCCTTCTAAATCCATTACGTTGCTAATGCGTGCATTCGCAGACCAGAAAGAAAGGTGCCGGATTGATGGATGTACTTGTCATATTTACGGTGTGTAGCCATGTGATTAATGGGCTTTGTGGTTTATAATGCAACGCTCACTTCACTCTCCTATTTGAGCTCCGGGTGATTTATAGGACCCGGCGTTGCTGTTGCATTTCAATGGCATGACAGTGATACCATTTTATCACCCTGGATTATCAATTAGTCTCCTTTGAGAAAAGTCTGTCCCAGATTCCGTATGGGAGCAGGATGGGCCGCCGGAGACGCTCCTGAGAGCCTCTGCGCCCAGCCACGTGCAGATCACGGGCTTTCTCCCCAAGAGCCGCATCCCAGTTCATCTCTAAGATGAGAAGCTACGTGTCTCTGGAAACAGGAGGACAGAAGCTAGACTGTCCACTCCAGAGCCTAGACTGTCCACTCCAGAGCCTCCTCTTACCCCTCAACAGGCGGTGCCCTGTCTCCTCAGGGTCTCCTTATCTCCTCCCACCCGATCTGATTTGGCTTCCATTGTACAGCCTCTAGAGCGACTGATAGGAGCTGAACTGTATTCCCATCCTTGCCTCCAATTCATTTGCTTATAGCCTTAACCCTCAGGACCTCAGAATGTGCCTGCACTGAACATAGGAGCCTAACTTTTTATATGATATTGGGTATGGCCAATTAACAGTGTTGAGATAGTTTCAGGTAAACAGCAAAGGGACTCAGCTTTCCATATCCACGTATCCATTCTCCTCTGAACTCCCCGGAGGGGAGGGGCCATCCAGGCTGCCACATAACATTGAACAGAATTCCACGTGCTATTCAGTAGGTCCTTGTTGGTTCTCTGAAGAGGTGATTAAGTTACAGTGAGGTCCTTAGTGTTTAGTCATTCAGTCATGTCCACCTCTTTGCAACTCTCTGTGGACTGTAGACCGCCGGACTCCTCTGTCCATGGGATTCTCTAGGCAAGAAAGAGTGGAGTGGGTTGCCATTTCCTCCTCCAGGGGAACTTCCTGACCCAGGGATTGAACCTGAGACTTCAGTGTCTCCTGCATTGCAGGCAGATTCTTTACCCACTGCGCCATATGGGAAGCCCTGAGGTCCTTTGGGTGGGCCCTAACCCCTTATGACGGATGGCCTCATAAGAAGAAGGATTAGGACAGAAACACACAGAGGGACAGCGTGGGAAGACACAGGGAGAAGAAGGCCTCGGTGTGTAGCCTGATACCATTTTTTTGAGCTCCGGGTGATTTATAGGACCCGGCGTTGCTTGCATTTCAATGGCATGACAGTGATACCATTTTAATCACCCTGGATTATCAATTAGTCTCCTTTGAGAAAAGTCTGTCCCAGATTCCGTATGGGAGCAGGATGGGCCGCCGGAGACGCTCCTGAGAGCCTCTGCGCCCAGCCACGTGCAGATCACGGGCTTTCTCCCCAAGAGCCGCATCCCAGTTCATCTCTAAGATGAGAAGCTACGTGTCTCTGGAAACAGGAGGACAGAAGCTAGACTGTCCACTCCAGAGCCTAGACTGTCCACTCCAGAGCCTCCTCTTACCCCTCAACAGGCGGTGCCCTGTCTCCTCAGGGTCTCCTTATCTCCTCCCACCCGATCTGATTTGGCTTCCATTGTACAGCCTCTAGAGCGACTGATAGGAGCTGAACTGTATTCCCATCCTTGCCTCCAATTCATTTGCTTATAGCCTTAACCCTCAGGACCTCAGAATGTGCCTGCACTGAACATAGGAGCCTAACTTTTTATATGATATTGGGTATGGCCAATTAACAGTGTTGAGATAGTTTCAGGTAAACAGCAAAGGGACTCAGCTTTCCATATCCACGTATCCATTCTCCTCTGAACTCCCCGGAGGGGAGGGGCCATCCAGGCTGCCACATAACATTGAACAGAATTCCACGTGCTATTCAGTAGGTCCTTGTTGGTTCTCTGAAGAGGTGATTAAGTTACAGTGAGGTCCTTAGTGTTTAGTCATTCAGTCATGTCCACCTCTTTGCAACTCTCTGTGGACTGTAGACCGCCGGACTCCTCTGTCCATGGGATTCTCTAGGCAAGAAAGAGTGGAGTGGGTTGCCATTTCCTCCTCCAGGGGAACTTCCTGACCCAGGGATTGAACCTGAGACTTCAGTGTCTCCTGCATTGCAGGCAGATTCTTTACCCACTGCGCCATATGGGAAGCCCTGAGGTCCTTTGGGTGGGCCCTAACCCCTTATGACGGATGGCCTCATAAGAAGAAGGATTAGGACAGAAACACACAGAGGGACAGCGTGGGAAGACACAGGGAGAAGAAGGCCTCAGATGCCAAAGTGGAACACTCATCAGTGAGTGAGAAGTTAGCACACAGAGAAAGCAAAGAGGAAACTGAGACCCTCAGGGACAGGGACTACACTGTCATAACCTCGGGATCCCAGCAGTCACTCGGTGGCTGCAGCCACACTGACGAGGTGGGGAGGAAGGCTGAGAGAGGGATTGTTTGGGGAGAGAGAGGGCAACAAAGAGAGAGGGAGAAAGGAAAGGAAAATCTTGGCGATAAGAATCCAGATGAGGGTCATAGCAGCCAATCCACAGGACTTGGCTGTAAGAGGGACCAAAATTAAGGCCATTTGGTGTTATCCAGGTGAGAGACAACCATGAGAACAGTGGACAGAGTGAGGACATCATTAAGATACACCTTCTGGGGCTTCCCTGGTGGTCCAGTGGGTAAGGACACCGCCTTGCAGTGCAAGGGGTGCCAGTTTGATCCCTGGCCTGGGAAGATCCCATGTGCCACACAGCAGCTGGACGGATGTGTCCAACTACCAAGCCGGAGCTCTGGAGCACATGCGCCCAGAGCCAGTGTTCTGCAGCGACAGAGGCCACTGCGATGGGAGGCCCACATGGGCCAAAGAACAAAAGATGGATGAAAATAGATAAATGAAAGACCAATAGAAGTGCCCCCCTCCCCCCAAAAAGATACACCTGCTGCCAGATGGCACTAGTGGTAAGGAACTCTCCTGCCAATGCAGGAGACCTAAGAGACGTGAGTTCTATCCCTGGGTCAGGAAGATCCTCTAAAGGAGGGCGTGGCAGCCCACTCCAGTATCCCAGCCTGGAGAGTCCCATGGACAGAGAAGCCTGGTGGGCTACGGTCCATTGGATCGCACAGAGTCAGACGTGACCGAAGGAACTGAGCACACACGCATGCCAATGGAGTGGGTGTGGACTGGTGAGAGAGAAGGAAGAATTAAGAATGCTTTCTGAATCTCCGACTTGAACAAAATGAGAGGATGGTAAAACCACCTCCTGAGACGGGAAGACAGGGAGAAAAGCAGACCAGGGCCAGAGATGAGAGGAAGTAGAACCTAGAGTTGAGTTTTGGCGTTGTAAGTTTGAAATATTTGTGAAATATAGAAGTAGAACTCCAGTACTCTCGCCTGGAGAATTCCATGGACAGAGGAGCCTGGTGGGCTACAGTCCATGGGGTCGCAAAGAGTCAGACACGACTGAGCAACTTAGACACACACACACACACACACACACACACACATGCGCGCGCACCTTAACTAAAGATCCCAGGTGCCTCAACTATTGACTTGGCTGTAGTCAAATAAAAAGTGAAACTTGATAAAAAGTATTTTTAAAAAAGAAAAGGGAGAAAGAGCCACAGGAGGGAAATTTGGAGTCAAAGAAAGATTTTGTTTAAGATGAAAAAATATTACAGCACATTTGCATGACGATGGAAAGGAACCATAGCTGAGAAAGAAAACCTGATGCGGCAGGAGACGGGAGAGCGGCTGCAGCGCCTTCCACAAGAAGATAGGCTAGGACAGCTCATTTATTGCACCAGGAAGGAAATAGACATGGACAGAGATACTGGCCTGGGAGTAGTGGCTGATGTCCAACTAGCCGGAGCTCTGGAGCACATGCGCCCAGAGCCAGTGTTCTGCAGCGACAGAGGCCACTGCGATGGGAGGCCCACATGGGCCAAAGAACAAAAGATGGATGAAAATAGATAAATGAAAGACCAATAGAAGTGCCCCCCTCCCCCCAAAAAGATACACCTGCTGCCAGATGGCACTAGTGGTAAGGAACTCTCCTGCCAATGCAGGAGACCTAAGAGACGTGAGTTCTATCCCTGGGTCAGGAAGATCCTCTAAAGGAGGGCGTGGCAGCCCACTCCAGTATCCCAGCCTGGAGAGTCCCATGGACAGAGAAGCCTGGTGGGCTACGGTCCATTGGATCGCACAGAGTCAGACGTGACCGAAGGAACTGAGCACACACGCATGCCAATGGAGTGGGTGTGGACTGGTGAGAGAGAAGGAAGAATTAAGAATGCTTTCTGAATCTCCGACTTGAACAAAATGAGAGGATGGTAAAACCACCTCCTGAGACGGGAAGACAGGGAGAAAAGCAGACCAGGGCCAGAGATGAGAGGAAGTAGAACCTAGAGTTGAGTTTTGGCGTTGTAAGTTTGAAATATTTGTGAAATATAGAAGTAGAACTCCAGTACTCTCGCCTGGAGAATTCCATGGACAGAGGAGCCTGGTGGGCTACAGTCCATGGGGTCGCAAAGAGTCAGACACGACTGAGCAACTTAGACACACACACACACACACACACACACACACATGCGCGCGCACCTTAACTAAAGATCCCAGGTGCCTCAACTATTGACTTGGCTGTAGTCAAATAAAAAGTGAAACTTGATAAAAAGTATTTTTAAAAAAGAAAAGGGAGAAAGAGCCACAGGAGGGAAATTTGGAGTCAAAGAAAGATTTTGTTTAAGATGAAAAAATATTACAGCACATTTGCATGACGATGGAAAGGAACCATAGCTGAGAAAGAAAACCTGATGCGGCAGGAGACGGGAGAGCGGCTGCAGCGCCTTCCACAAGAAGATAGGCTAGGACAGCTCATTTATTGCACCAGGAAGGAAATAGACATGGACAGAGATACGAGCCTCGCATCTATGAGAGGCTCAGCGTACGTGGAAATCACACCTTACCGCCTACCTGATCCCAGACTGACTCAGCGGCTCCTCACCTGTCTTCCTGGCCCAGACCCAGTGCCTGCCCTGACCATGCTCTCCACTAACTCCTGGCAGACCTGTGGGTCCCCAGCGTGATTCCTCTGCACAGCCAGCCTTCCACCAGCTAGCCTCCATTCTCAGAGCTCCCGTCCCTGGGACGAGCCCACAAGCAGAGCCCCAGACAGGCACCGATGGGCCGGAGAACATGGCCATGCCCTTGGCAGCCACCAGGAAGCTTTGAGAAGCTGGCGGCCCGAGGAACTGGACTGTCTACACCAACTCAGGAAGCTCTTGCCAAATGTTAATGAAGTGTCTGACTGGAAAATTAAAACACTGCTGTCCCATTCTCTGCTTCCTTTCCTCCCTGAAGCAAGTCCCTTTCACTGCCCTGTCTCCCTGAAATTAGAGGAGTGAGACCCAGCCAGGCATATCTGCCGGAGTCAGGGGCAGCTGTAATTGAAAAGGGAAACTGAAAAGCACTGACTATCACAGAGGCATCCAAGGAATGCCAGGGAGAGGCAGCCAGTGTTCTCTGTGGATTCTCTCAGCTGGGTCATCCATCCAAGTGGGTCCAAACACACAACATTTGGACAGCTGGCAGAGAGGTTAGGCTCTGTGGGGGGCACTCTCATTGATCCCAGATTTGGGGGGCTAACTTCCTGGTTTTCTTACCAGGCAGTTGCTGAGCTAAAGGAAGCTCCGCTGGCTGGGGAGCTGGGGCCAAAGGAAAGCCAGTCTGGGCCCTGTATCTCCTGGCCAGAGGCTGACAGGTAACCAAAACTCTATGGCTAACTCTTGGTAAATATTTCAAAATAGCAGGAGATAATGTGAAGTCCCTACCTTTAGTGAGTCAAAAATAGTATAAGCCCTGAATTAAAACCTCAATGAATCAAAAGGATATATGCACCCGACGTTCACAGCAACAGGGTGTCTAACAGCCAAGACAGGGAAGCAACCTAAATGTCCATCAACAGACAAATAGACAAAGAAGATGTGGTACATATATGCAGTGGAATATTATTCAGTCAAAAAAAGAAGAATCGGACCCGACTGAGCGATTGAGCCCACACACATTCCCTACCGAGCTTTCCCTTCCCTTTCCCTGAATTGTCCTGTCTCCTGCCTAAGACAAGAGACAAAATAGTGGATTCTAAATAGAAATAAAATAACCAAACACTGAAACAGAAGGTGGACCAGGAAGCAAAGTAGCACAACTTTAGCTGGCCCAATACATCAAAGAATTCAACCGTCTGATTCGATCATTATAGAATATCTACTAACTACTGAGCACAGTATAACACAGCACAGTAAACAAACTTGGGAGACTTAGCTATCAGATAGAAGGAGGGCTGTGGACATCCCAGGGGAAGCCCTTGATGTCCCATTAATAATAATAGTCAGAAGCTTCTCTGGTGGTCCAGTGGGTAAGGACACCGCCTTGAAGTGCAGGGGCCACCGGTTCGATCCCTGGCCTGGGAGGATCCCACGTGCAACTACCGAGCCGGAGTTTTGGAGCGCATATGCCCGGAAGTGGTGCTCTGCAGCGACAGAGGCCACTGCGATGGGAGGCCCACACAGGCCAAAGAACAAAGATAGACGAAAATAGATAAATTAAAGACCAATAGAAGTGGCCAAAAAAAGAGTCAGCACTGCAGATGGAATCCCAGTCCAAAAGCTCACGGTTGCAAGAAATAAAACTTATATTACTGACACTGAATTTAATTTCTCTCTTAAGCTTCATTTTATTTGATGGCAGAAAATAAACCTCACTCCATTTCTAGGCTATTTTCCTGCTGGGTAGTTCCCATAGTCTCAGAAGTTAAATAATGTCAAAGCACAGGTATAAGGAGCAGAAACCGAGCCTCAGACTGAAACGGAGCAGGACCCTATGGCCCTCGCCCCCCACCATGTCCTCCGCCTGCCTTTTGTCTGCGGAAAACTTTAGTCAAAGAATAAGTTTAATCAGAGAAGTGAGAAATGCAGAAACAAAGGACAACAGTCAAAGGAAACCAAATAATGTAGTCATTAAGCATAGTCAAGGACCTTTAGCGCTTTCTCAAGGCCTGTAGATAATATTCTTTTTTTTTTTTTTAAGATTTATTTATTGATTTATTTATTTTGGGCAGGGGTTGGATTGGGGAGGGAGGGGAGCAGGTGCGCCAGAGCTCCGGCTCGGTAATTGGACACATCGGTCCAGCTGCTCCGCGGCACGTGGGATCTTCCCAGGCCAGGGATCGAACCGGCGCCCCTTGCACTGCAAGGCGGTGTCCTTACCCACTGGACCACCAGGGGAAGCCCTGTAGATAATATTCTGAGACATATCCTATGAGCTGCCTTTTAGATACTGAAGCCCCAGGTGGAAAGAGTTAACTCCATGATGGCCAGACTGTACCCGCAACCTGTCCGTGCGTACTGCATCACTACAGTCGTGCCTGACTCTTTGCCACTCCATGGACTGTAGCCTGCTAGGCTCCTCTGTCCATGAGATTCTCCAGGCAAGGATACTGGAGTGGGTGGCCAAGCCCTCCTCCAGGGCATCTTCTTGATCCAGAGATCAAACCCGCATCTCAGGTCACCAGCATTGGCAGGTAGGTTCTTTATTACTAGTGCCACCTGGGAAATCCACGATATAAGCTGACACGATTCCGAGAATCGGCCTCAAAGACATGGAAGCAAACCGACCCTGGACGTGAAGATGAACTGCACCCAAAACAATCACCATGACGCTGGTCAGACCACCGACGACCAATTGGAAGATGACTGTCAGAGTGCCTGCACTGTTTCTGCGTGTAGACCCCCCTCCCATTTCTACCTATGAAAGCACTTCTGTCTATAAAAGCTGGGTGGCGGGGGCGGGGGCGGCCTTTGGACAGACATCTGCCACCCTCTGCCCCCGACCCCAGTTGCCAGCATCTGAAAGAAAACTTTCCCTTCCAACATCCTGGCCTGTTCCGTGGCTTTTGAGCAGTGAGCGGCCAGATCCCTCACACATTCTCTGGGTAACAAGACATTATTATCTGACTGCGTGGATCTTCAGGGAGTCTGCGCTGCTGCGTGACTTTGTTCCAGCAGCCAACCCTCCAGGCTCTCTCATGGCTAAATCCACTCAGTCTCCGGACAGCTCTCTGGAGACTGTTTCACCTCTGTATCTCTTATATGGTGGGATCCAGGAAAATCATTCTTTGCTCCCCAGGAACCATATGAGACTCACCCAGGATTTTCTGCCTGCCAGACACCTGGAACTAGTTTTACTCAATCACAGGGCAAGGGGGCACAGGAGAATCATGGGGTCTTGCCATTTCCCCAGAGCTCCTGCAGGAAGCAGGGCCCTCTGATCTCAGGTACCAAAATTAATTGGGAAATTCTGTCATTTCCTCTCCCCGTTATTTTTCCCCAGAAAGAAAGGACAGGCAGGGTTCTTTCCAAGGACTAAGAAACGAAGCTCCAATCTGCCCTAACTATTTCTTCTGTCAGTACAGAAGCTTTGTGTCTCCTCAGTGGTGGTAAAACTTTTATATCATAAAGCGCTCTTGACACCATGTATAGAAGAATAGAGAATTTAGGTGACGGCTTCATCAAAGCTTACTTTTATTAAAACTTTGTTTTCAACTTCATCTCAACACAAAATTCAAATTTATATTTTGGAGTCATAGACCCCATAAAAACAGGGACCCCCGAGCAGCGTCAACACAAATAGACCCATGCCTATGCACAGCATCGTTAAAAGATTTTTAAAAATCTTAAAAAGGTATCCAAAGAAAAATGCCACATCATATATGGAAGGGCCAATAATGAGAATGACAACGGATGTCTCAGTGGAAACTAAAGTGCCCGGAAAACAGTGAAATAGTATTTTTAAAGTGGTGAAAGAAAAAAAGCTGTCAACCAAGATGTCCATGTTCAGTGAAAATATCCTTCAAAAATTAAGGTGAAAGAAGTATGTTTTCAGACAGACAAAAATGCTAAGAGAACTTGGCTCCATCAGACTTCCACTATAAAAAGCACAAAGGCAAGGTCTTCAGGCTCAAGGGGAATTAAATCAGAAAGATTTGTAGGAAGAAAGAAATAAACAAAGAATGATAAATATGAAGGTAAATATTTATATAATTCATTTTCATTATTGTTGTGTTATATGTTATATATTTTAAAAGATAGAACAAAGCAAAAGTAATAACAATTTATTGTGAAGTTTAGAGCCAGCATAGGAGGAAACTATACAATGACAGGGTATAAAAGGGAAGAAGATAATAAAGGAAAATCATTGTTTTAAGGTTCTTACAGTGTGCATTAGTATATTCTTTGAAGGTACAGTGATGAGTTAAAGATACATATTACAATCTCTAGAACAATCACTTTTTTAAAACACACATAAAGAAGCACAGCTAAAAATAATAAAGGAGGTCAAACTGAATACTAAAAATTACTCAACTTCCCCCTTAAAAAATCAAAAGAAGGGAGGAACAAAAATAGGTAAGACAAAATAAAAACATATACCCAGAAGGAAGAGTAATACTTCCATTTATGTGAAAGGATTAAGGATTTCAATTCAAAACCAGAGACTGTAAATAAACTATACACAAATAAAGAAATGTTAATACATAAATAAAATACAGGGAACTCCCGGACAGTCCAGTGGTTAGGACTCCACGCTCTCACTGTTGAGAGCCTGGGTTCAATCCCTGGTTGGGGAACTAAGATCCCATAAGCCATGTGATGCAACCTGAAAAAGAAAACAGTAAAAAACAAAACCAGAAAATATCAGTGTAAAAAAAAAAAAATCTAGCTATGTGTTATTTGTAATGAAAGCACTTTAAATATAGAAACTGACCAGTGAAAAGTATTTCTAAAAAAAAGACATTCATGTAAACTCTAAGTATGAGAAAGCTAAATTTGCCAATATGAATATTAGGCAGAGTGGAAAAATCCCTTGAAAAATACAACTCATTGAAATCAACACAAGAAAACTAAGAAGTTTGAATAGCCCCATATCTTCAGAAGAAAACGAATTCTTAATCAAAACTGTTTCGGTAGGAAAATTCCAGGTCAAGATGGCTTAATGAATTGTGATATCTAAGAAATAAGTAAAACCAGCTCTACTGCTGTCATCGGTTGAGTTCCCCAATGAATAAAACTTTTAGGGAAGTAGATTGTGAGGAGATGTTCTTGGGACCAACATCTATGATGGAAGAAAAGAAGACTGATTAGAGGAGTGGAAGAGTGATGGAGTTGAGGTGGAGGTTTCAGCCTTTTGGGGGGGCTCTTTTAGTGTTTTCTTTTTTTAAAAAAAATTTCATCCATCTTTATTCTTGGCCTATGTGGGACTCCCATTGCAGTGGCCTCTCTCATTGCAGAGCACCGGCTCTGGGCGCATGTGCTCCAGAGTGCTGGCTCGGTAATTGGACACACCGGTCCAGCCACTCCGCAACTCATGGGATCTTCCCCGGCCAGGGATCAAACCGGGGCCCCTTGCACTATAAGGCAGACTCTCTACCCACTGGGCCACCAGGGAAGCCCGGTTTCAGCCTTTTGAAAGCTGTACCAAACAGAAGAGGGATCCAGACTTTTGTGGTCCTGCATGAACCTAATCACTGGGTGCAGAGTAAGTAGGACAGCTCAGTGAGACCCAGAGCCATTCCTGGGGTAGAGTCATCAACAGGCACCATTCCCAAAAGCTGGAAAAATGAGCCCTTCATTCCTGAAAGGGGTATCTGGAGTGGACAAAGGCACCACAGAACTCACGCTCTCACTGTTGAGAGCCTGGGTTCAATCCTGGTTGGGGAACTAAGATCCCATAAGCCATGTGATGCAACCTGAAATGAAAACAGTAAAAAACAAAACCAGAAAATATCAGTGTAAAAAAAAAAAAATCTAGCTATGTGTTATTTGTAATGAAAGCACTTTAAATATAGAAACTGACCAGTGAAAAGTATTTCTAAAAAAAAGACATTCATGTAAACTCTAAGTATGAGAAAGCTAAATTTGCCAATATGAATATTAGGCAGAGTGGAAAAATCCCTTGAAAAATACAACTCATTGAAATCAACACAAGAAAACTAAGAAGTTTGAATAGCCCCATATCTTCAGAAGAAAACGAATTCTTAATCAAAACTGTTTCGGTAGGAAAATTCCAGGTCAAGATGGCTTAATGAATTGTGATATCTAAGAAATAAGTAAAACCAGCTCTACTGCTGTCATCGGTTGAGTTCCCCAATGAATAAAACTTTTAGGGAAGTAGATTGTGAGGAGATGTTCTTGGGACCAACATCTATGATGGAAGAAAAGAAGACTGATTAGAGGAGTGGAAGAGTGATGGAGTTGAGGTGGAGGTTTCAGCCTTTTGGGGGGGCTCTTTTAGTGTTTTCTTTTTTTAAAAAAAATTTCATCCATCTTTATTCTTGGCCTATGTGGGACTCCCATTGCAGTGGCCTCTCTCATTGCAGAGCACCGGCTCTGGGCGCATGTGCTCCAGAGTGCTGGCTCGGTAATTGGACACACCGGTCCAGCCACTCCGCAACTCATGGGATCTTCCCCGGCCAGGGATCAAACCGGGGCCCCTTGCACTATAAGGCAGACTCTCTACCCACTGGGCCACCAGGGAAGCCCGGTTTCAGCCTTTTGAAAGCTGTACCAAACAGAAGAGGGATCCAGACTTTTGTGGTCCTGCATGAACCTAATCACTGGGTGCAGAGTAAGTAGGACAGCTCAGTGAGACCCAGAGCCATTCCTGGGGTAGAGTCATCAACAGGCACCATTCCCAAAAGCTGGAAAAATGAGCCCTTCATTCCTGAAAGGGGTATCTGGAGTGGACAAAGGCACCACAGAATAGGGAGACACTTTGCCGCCCATTTTATGAAGACAGTCAGAATTCAATGCCACATCATATATGGAAGGGCCAATAATGAGAATGACAACTGATGTCTCAGCGGCAACTAAAGTGCCCAGAAAAACAGTGAAATGGCATCTTTAAAGTGGTGAAAGAAAAAAGAAACTGTCAGCTAAGATGTCCATGTCCAGTGAAAATATCCTTCAAAAATGAAAGTGAAAGAACTATATTTTCAGACAGACAAAAATGCTAAGAGAACTTGGCTCCATCAGAATTCTACTATAAAAAGCAAAACCGAAAAAGATATCACAAGAGAAGACAGTTACAGGCTAGTACTCCTTTTGAACATAGATGTAAAAATCCCTTAATTAAATATTATCAAATTGAATTGGTGATACAGTAAAAATATAATACATCATGACCAGGTGGTATTTATTCCGGGCAGTTGAGTCTTGGTTTGATATTTTTAAAAAAAGGCAATGTAATTCATCATACTAAAAGAATAAAGAGTAGGAATTTGCTGGTGATCCACCGGTTAAGAATTCACCTGTTGGACTTCCCTGTTGGTCCAGAGGTTAAGAAGCCGCCTGCTAATGCAGGGGACATGGGTTCTATCCCTGGTCTGGGAGGATCCCACATGCTGTGTGGCAACTAAGCCCATGTGTCTAGAGCCTGTGTTCTGCAACAAGAGAAGTCACCACAATGAGAAGTCTGCACACTGCAACTAGAGAGTAGCCCCCAGTCGCTGTAACTAGAGAAAGCCTAGACACAGCACAAAGACCCAGCACAGCCAAATAATAATAATAAACAAGTAAAAAAAAAAAAAAATACAAAAACAGGGCTTCCCTGGTGGTCCAGTGGGTAAGAGTTCACCTTGCAGTGCAAGGGGCACCAGTTCAATCCCTGGCCCGGGAAGATCCCACGTGCCACGGAGCAGCTGGACCAATGTGTCCAATTATGAGCCAGCACTCTGGAGCACATGCGCCCAGAGCCGGTGCTCTGCAGCGAGAGAGGCCACTGCGATGGGAGGTCCACATAGGCCAAAGAATAAAGATGGGCAAAAATGAATAAATGAAAGACCAATAGAAGTGGCCAAAAAAAAATAGAATATAAAGAACAATTCACCTGCCAACGCAGGGGACACCGCTTCGTTCCCTAGTCCAGGGAATTCCTCATTAGCAGCTAAGCCAATACACCACAGTTACTGAAGCCTGCACACTCCAGAGCCCGTGCTATGCAACAAGAGAAGCTATCACAGTGAGAAGCCCCTACACAGCAACCAGAGAGTTGCCCCTGCTCACTGCACTAGAGAAAGCCCACTCACAACAACAAAGACCCAGCACGATCAAAAATAAATAAGTAAATAAACAGGATAAAGGAGAAAAAAACATGCTCATGTTAAAAGATACCAAAAAAAGGCTTTTGACAAAACTCAGTTCCAATTCATTTATTCAAATTCTCAGAAAACTAGAACTAGGAAGGAACTTTCACAATCCAATAAAGAACATCTATGAAATACCTACAGTTAACATCCTTTTTGAGCTTCCCAGGTGGCTCAGTGGGTAAAGAATCCTGCAGTGCAGGAGACACAGGCAGATGAGGTGGTATTTATTCCGGGCAGTTGAGTCTTGGTTTGATATTTTTAAAAAGGCAATGTAATTCATCATACTAAAAGAATAAAGAGTAGGAATTTGCTGGTGATCCACCGGTTAAGAATTCACCTGTTGGACTTCCCTGTTGGTCCAGAGGTTAGAAGCCGCCTGCTAATGCAGGGGACATGGGTTCTATCCCTGGTCTGGGAGGATCCCACATGCTGTGTGGCAACTAAGCCCATGTGTCTAGAGCCTGTGTTCTGCAACAAGAGAAGTCACCACAATGAGAAGTCTGCACACTGCAACTAGAGAGTAGCCCCCAGTCGCTGTAACTAGAGAAAGCCTAGACACAGCACAAAGACCCAGCACAGCCAAATAATAATAATAAACAAGTAAAAAAAAAAAAAAATACAAAAACAGGGCTTCCCTGGTGGTCCAGTGGGTAAGAGTTCACCTTGCAGTGCAAGGGGCACCAGTTCAATCCCTGGCCCGGGAAGATCCCACGTGCCACGGAGCAGCTGGACCAATGTGTCCAATTATGAGCCAGCACTCTGGAGCACATGCGCCCAGAGCCGGTGCTCTGCAGCGAGAGAGGCCACTGCGATGGGAGGTCCACATAGGCCAAAGAATAAAGATGGGCAAAAATGAATAAATGAAAGACCAATAGAAGTGGCCAAAAAAAAATAGAATATAAAGAACAATTCACCTGCCAACGCAGGGGACACCGCTTCGTTCCCTAGTCCAGGGAATTCCTCATTAGCAGCTAAGCCAATACACCACAGTTACTGAAGCCTGCACACTCCAGAGCCCGTGCTATGCAACAAGAGAAGCTATCACAGTGAGAAGCCCCTACACAGCAACCAGAGAGTTGCCCCTGCTCACTGCACTAGAGAAAGCCCACTCACAACAACAAAGACCCAGCACGATCAAAAATAAATAAGTAAATAAACAGGATAAAGGAGAAAAAAACATGCTCATGTTAAAAGATACCAAAAAAAAAAAGGCTTTTGACAAAACTCAGTTCCAATTCATTTATTCAAATTCTCAGAAAACTAGAACTAGGAAGGAACTTTCACAATCCAATAAAGAACATCTATGAAATACCTACAGTTAACATCCTTTTTGAGCTTCCCAGGTGGCTCAGTGGGTAAAGAATCCTGCAGTGCAGGAGACACAGGCAGATGAGGGTTCCGTGTCCAGATTGGGAAGATCCCCTGGAGCAGGAAATGGCAACCTATTCTGGTATTCTATCCTGGGAAATCCCATGGAGAGAGGTCCTGGAGGGCTACAGTCCATAGGGTCCAAAAGAGTCAAACACGACTGAAGCAACTGAGTATCCTACTTCGTAGTGAAACACTGATTCTCCCTAAAATCTGGAAGAAGACAAAGATGAATTTTCTTACTACTTCTATTTAGCATGATACAAGAAGTTCTATCCAGTGCAATAAAATGATAAAATGAAACAACAAATAACCACCATAAAGGAAAAATAAAGACACCTTTATTCCCCAATGAAAAAACTGTTTATATAGAAGACACTAAGGAATCTATAAAAACACCAATAAGACTAATAGGTTAATTTAGCAAGTTCATAGGATATAAGACCAGCACATAAAAATTGGGATTCCCAAGTGACTTAATGGTATAGAATCTGCCTGCAATTCAGGAGACTCATTGGATCCCTGGGTTGGGAACATTCCCTGGAGAAAGAAATAACAAACCAGTCCAGTATTCTTGCCTGGGAAATCCCACGGACAGGAGAGTCTGGTGGGCTACAGTCCATAGTGTCGCAAAAGACAACTTAGCAACTAAACAACACATAAAAATTAACTGTATTTCTATGTACCAGAAAGTAACAGTTGAAAGACTAATTTTTTAAAAAACAATCTAACTTAAAATAGGGCTTCCCTGGTGGTCCAGTGGGTAAGGACACCACCTTGCAGTGCAAGGGGCACTGGTTCGATCCCTGGCCCGGGAAGATTCCACGTGCTGCAGAGTGGCTGGACAGGTGTGTCCAGTTACGAGCCAGCACTCTGGAGCACATGCGCCCGGAGCCCATGCTCTGCTACAGGAGAGGCCACTGCGATGCGACGCCCACACAGGCCAAAGAATAAAGATGGATGAAAATAAATAAAATAGAAAATCAATAAGAGAGGCCCCAAAAATATCTAACTTAAAATAGCATTAGTGCTTGCTTCAGCAGCACATATACTAAAATTGAAACGATACAGAGAAGATTAGCATGGCCCCTGCGCAAGGATGACACACAAATTCGTGAAGCATTCCATATTTTTATGGAGGACAGTATGGAGATTCCTTAAAAAACTAAAAATAGAGGCACCATACGATCCAGCAATCCCACTCTTAGGCTTATACCCTGATGAAATCAAAACTGAAAGAAGCCCCTGTACCCCAATGTTCATCGCAGCTCTCTATACAATAGCTAGGACATGGAAGCAACCTAGATGCCCATTGGTGAATGAATGGATAAAGAAGCTCTGGTACATATATACAACGGAATACTACTCAGCCTTAAAAAGAAATGCTGAAGAATCAGTCCTAATGAGGTGGCTGGATCTAGAACCTATCATAAAAAGTGAAGTAAGTCAAAAAGAGAAAGAAGTACAGTATTCTAACACAAATATATGGAATCTAGTAAAAGGGTAATGATAACACACGCAATGAACCCATGGAAAAAAAGACAGAGAATAGACATATGGATATTGTGGGGGATGAACAGTGGGTGGGAGGCATAATGGAAGTAACATGGAAACCTATACTATCATATGTGAAAAAGATAGCTATTGTCATTGAGCTGCGGGAATAGAAGATCCTGCAGGGGCGCAGTGCGGTGGCCTGGAGAGGTGGGTTGGGGGGGTTCTTGGCGGGGGAGGGGGCCAAGGATATGCATGTGACTGATCTGGGAATGTACATGTCTGTAAATAACAAAATTCTGTAAAAATTTTTTAAAATAATAAAATAGCATTAAAAATTAATTACCAAATAATGACTCTAACAAAAGACATGTAAAAATCACTTTATTAAAAATTAAAGATCTAAATAAATAGGGAGATACTATGTCCATTCTCTTCAAATTTATGTATCATTCAATGCAATGGTTAAAATTCAAAAAACCTTTTTTTTAATTAATTTTTTTATTTATTTATTTTTGGCTATGCTGGGCTTTTGATGCTGTGTGGGCTTTTCTATAATTGGGGCCAGCAGGGCTTACTCTCTAGTTGTGTGGCTTCTCTTATTCTGTAGCACAGGTTCTAGAGCATGAGCTCAGAAGTCGTGGCACATTGGCTTAGCTGCCCTGTGGCATGTGGGATCGAATCCGTGTGTCTCTTTCATTGGCAGGTGGATTTTTTGCTACTGAGCCACCAAGGAAGTCCCCAGAAGACCTTTCTGGAGAAACTGATAAGCTTATTCTGAAACAAAGGAACATATACAAGACCTAAGATGGCCAGAAAAGTCTCAAGAAAGAAAGTTAAAGAATTTTCACTGTGTTATTTCAAGGTTTACCATAAAGTTACAGTAATCAAGACAGTGTGGCTGACATCAGTGCAAGGCAAGGATTAGAGGGAACCTAAAGTATGACAGAAAAAAAGAAATAATCAAGATTAGCAGGCATAGGTTTAAAATAGAATTATAGAACTAAAAGTATCATGAAAATGTAAATCTCAGTGGATAGATTCAATTAGAACCAGCTAAAGGGAAAATTATCAAAATAGAAAATAGGTTTTTAAAAACTATTCAACCTGCCCATGAGACAAAAATGGAGGTAGGAAAAATGAAGAGAAATAGAAAACAGAATGAAATTCCAACACATGACTAATTAGAATTCAAAGTGAAAGAATAGAGGAAATAATGAATAGGCTGTATTTGCAGAGGTAGAAAATAATGTAAGACGAAGTTCTGCACTGTGTTCATCGTGTCCGACTCCTTGTGATCCCATAGACTGTAGCCCACCGGGCTCCTCTGTTCAACGAATTCTCCAGGTAAGAATATTGTAATGGGTTGGCATGCCCTCCTCCAGGGGATCTTGCCAACCCAGAGAGCTAACCCAGGTCTCCCATACTGAAGATAGATTCTTTACATATGAGCCACCAGGAAAGCCCAAGAAAACCAAATAATGACTCTAACAAAAGACATGTAAAAATCACTTTATTAAAAATTAAAGATCTAAATAAATAGGGAGATACTATGTCCATTCTCTTCAAATTTATGTATCATTCAATGCAATGGTTAAAATTCAAAAAACCTTTTTTTTAATTAATTTTTTTATTTATTTATTTTTGGCTATGCTGGGCTTTTGATGCTGTGTGGGCTTTTCTATAATTGGGGCCAGCAGGGCTTACTCTCTAGTTGTGTGGCTTCTCTTATTCTGTAGCACAGGTTCTAGAGCATGAGCTCAGAAGTCGTGGCACATTGGCTTAGCTGCCCTGTGGCATGTGGGATCGAATCCGTGTGTCTCTTTCATTGGCAGGTGGATTTTTTGCTACTGAGCCACCAAGGAAGTCCCCAGAAGACCTTTCTGGAGAAACTGATAAGCTTATTCTGAAACAAAGGAACATATACAAGACCTAAGATGGCCAGAAAAGTCTCAAGAAAGAAAGTTAAAGAATTTTCACTGTGTTATTTCAAGGTTTACCATAAAGTTACAGTAATCAAGACAGTGTGGCTGACATCAGTGCAAGGCAAGGATTAGAGGGAACCTAAAGTATGACAGAAAAAAAGAAATAATCAAGATTAGCAGGCATAGGTTTAAAATAGAATTATAGAACTAAAAGTATCATGAAAATGTAAATCTCAGTGGATAGATTCAATTAGAACCAGCTAAAGGGAAAATTATCAAAATAGAAAATAGGTTTTTAAAAACTATTCAACCTGCCCATGAGACAAAAATGGAGGTAGGAAAAATGAAGAGAAATAGAAAACAGAATGAAATTCCAACACATGACTAATTAGAATTCAAAGTGAAAGAATAGAGGAAATAATGAATAGGCTGTATTTGCAGAGGTAGAAAATAATGTAAGACGAAGTTCTGCACTGTGTTCATCGTGTCCGACTCCTTGTGATCCCATAGACTGTAGCCCACCGGGCTCCTCTGTTCAACGAATTCTCCAGGTAAGAATATTGTAATGGGTTGGCATGCCCTCCTCCAGGGGATCTTGCCAACCCAGAGAGCTAACCCAGGTCTCCCATACTGAAGATAGATTCTTTACATATGAGCCACCAGGAAAGCCCAAGAAAACTGGATTGGGTAGCCTATCCCTTCTCAAGGGGATCTTCCTGATCCAGGAATTGAACCAGGGTCTCCTCCATTGCAGGTGGATTTTTTGCCAGCTGAGCTACCAGGGAAGTCTTATGAGCACACAAAATGCATCCATAAAGCTTTGTGCGGGTCAACTGAAGAAGTAACTCTGAGATTCCCATCAGCAAAAGCAAAGAGAGAAACATGGACATTATTGTAAATTCCCAATGTCCAAAGCATCAATTACAACCCGGCAGAACAATGACAGCTTTCCCTGGTCCAGACACCTCAGAGAAATTTGTCCCCAGTGAAGAGGCAAGTATTGAGCTAACAGACACCAGTTTCTGGATATTCCTATAACAAACCCCAGAATCTGTTTTTGTCCTTTTTTATATAATATAATGTCCTTCAATGAAGGCCTGTATGGAACCAGCTCTAGAAGGGCCAAGACAATAAAGTCCAAATACACAGCTCTGATAGGGTCAGAGTAGAATAGTCAGGTAGTTGCAGAGTCCTAATAGGAAACTATAGGTGGAAAGGTAAAACCTGGAATATGTTGGGAGGCCAGTAAGTTAGTGATCACTCAAGAATGCTGCTCCTTATTCAATAAAGCAGGAAGAGCTGGGGAAGGAGGAGCTAATGATGTATGCCCTGTGTCTGCATCTGCGTCTACTTGAGGAAGGAGGTCTTCTACCCTCCTATATATATATATGTCGCTGCTCACCCAGAGAGGAGGAGCAGAGCTTTCCTGCCTGCCTACCTGCACCTCTTACAAGTGCCCTAACCTAATAAATCCTCTTCTTGCCTATCACTCTGCCTCTCGCTGAATTCCTTCTGTGTTGAGGCACAGAGAACCTGGGCCTCAGTGGGTCCAGACATTGGGTGAGTGCTGGATTAAGTCCTGGTCACGTGGGTTTGAGTCCCAGACAGGGTTTTTGGCTGGGATTGAGTCCTGACTACGTGGGTTCAAGTCCAAGCAGGGTTTTAGCTGGGGTTAAGCCTCAGTCACACGGGTTCAAGTCCCAAGCAGGGTTTTGGCTTGGGTTAAGCCTTAGCCACGTGGGTTCAAGTACCAAACTGGGTTTTGACTAGGTTCAAGTCCCAGTCACGTGGGTTCGAGTCCCAAACAGGGTTTTGGCTGGAATTCAAGCTGCAGTCACTTGGGTTCAAGTCCCAAGCAGAATTCGATCACGTCTGGGACCTGGATTTAAGTCTCAAATCAAAGTAAACCCTTTCAGCTCCATGATGTCTGACTTGGTCCAAGGAAAAGATCGATCAGATCTGGGATAATGGTTCTTGCCTGTGTGGGGACTGCAGGCCACTTGGGGAATCAATGAAAGCACTAGGGAGTCAGGAACACTTCCTAAAGAAAGTAACACCTTCACTGAATCTCAGTTCCAGTTTCCTTGAGGTTCTGCTGCACTGATGTGTTACCCTCGGATTCGATTAGAGACTAATAGTAAAAAGCTTCAATAATAAGCAATAACATCAACAACAGTACAAA
Source organism: Tragulus kanchil (assembly GCA_022376925.1). NCBI lineage: Eukaryota > Metazoa > Chordata > Mammalia > Artiodactyla > Tragulidae > Tragulus > Tragulus kanchil. Next base: position 183,178,775 of record JAIOJX010000004.1, on the reverse strand, counting down.
TGGTTGTAGTACTATGTATCAAGCACATTTTTAAGCACTTGAATAAATCTGATAGCCCCTTCCCAGCCCCAAGCACGTACACTGCTCTTGAGTAAGTGTGTTTTCTGGACAAGCAGTAGGCATGAAAAAGCCACAGGAGGTTCTTTTAAAAAGTGGGACAAGAAAGCACTAAAAGAAATGATAGTAATGAAATGAGATAGAGGCGCTAATTATCACTACAATGCCAGTCACATTACAAGATGAAATGTATCAAACTGACATGTTATATACCTTAAACTTACACAGGGTTCTATCTCAGGTGCATTGCAATAAAAATTTTCTTAAAGTGTCAAAAAAATGGAATAAGACAAACAAACCCTCTTTTCAGGAGACTTTCTTTCTGTGAAACTAAACAGCCTGAGGTGGAAGAGACAAGGGCAGGAAGATCAGTGAAGGAAATGGCAATCCACTCCAGTGTTTTTGCCTCGAGAACCCCATGACCAGGGGAGTCTGGGGCGCTCCAGTCCACAGGGTGGCAGAGTCTGGCACGACGAAAGCGATCGAACATGCACGCATATACATAATCAGAAGAGTCAGTAACGTTGTACCAATTAAGAGAAGGGGCCCTAGAGAGGGAAGAGTTAAATACAGGTGACCTTGCACACGTTGCTCTCTTCCTCCGCCCTTGGTCTCCTGACTGTAAACAAAGGAGTCTCTGATCCCCTGATTATGTGAGCCGGCACGTGGGCACAGAAGCAGTGCAACAGTGGATGAAATTTATTATGTGTGCTGATTGATTGAAATGGATGACCTTGAGATGCTACAGAGCCTTCTGAACCCTGAGGAACAATTAAATGACAGCCACCACAGCTCTGTTGTTAAGTGTCTTTTCTTTACACCAAGACTCTTTTAGAAACGCCACAAGCTGCCATACACTAAGCTGGGGCCCTGAGATAAAAAGAAATTGAGCTCCGAGCCTGGAAAAGCATGCCGTCTGCAGCCTCTGGCCCAGGGGGAAGCATCCTCCAGAGGTTCCAAGCCTACCCTGGGAGACAAACACAGACAGAACTGCTGAAGATCCAACCTAGATCGGCTGCCTGAGCTCACATCCGGACTCCAGGGCTCCAGGGAGGGTGAAATCCATTCCGGTGCTGCCACTGAGAAATCGGCTGTCAATCACAAGACCCATGAAGATGGTTTTGCTCTCCCCAAAGCAAGTTAAACCTTGAAACTTTATTACTTGGGGAAACGTGTCAGAGGGATTTGAATACTATCAAAATATAACAAGGGCTCTTAAGCACATTGTTTTCATTGCTGTGAAAACAGAAACTTTTATCCAAAAAGATAAATAGTCAAATGTCAATGTCAAACTTGACAGGTGGCCCAATAGGGCCGGAAGAACAATGGGTAGGGATTTTGTCTCCTCTGTGCTAAACTAATCCCTGGGTTTTCATTACCCCATGTATAAAGCAGCTGTAACCATTTCCGCGTTACTTATCCCATGAACTTCCGGCTACCATTCGCTGAACACATACAATACGCCAGACACACTCACAGGATGTTTCCAGGCGCTGAGCAACTCCCATCTTGACAGTGACGGTGCAAGGGTCGCTCATCATTATCTCCGTGTGAAAAGGCCACAGAGAGTTGACGTAACTTCCTGAGGTCAAAGTGCTACGTGGGGTGGAGCCGGCTCTGGAGCCAGAGCTGTCATGCTTTAAAGCCCATCAGCGGAAGCAGCCTCTGAGTCTAGAACTCCAAGGCAATGAACTTGGTAGACACATGCCTGACTGTGGAATTCCTTGAACTCCAGGCTGGAAGACACCTTGACAGAATCCACTTTTTTTTAAACCATGTCCTCTCCTGACCTGGGCAACTCTGTTGTCAAAATTAAGGATCCCGGTGTCCCAGGAAAGACAGAGATTCTCAGCACTTGTTTCTCAGTTGGCAGGTGCCTGAGAAGAAAGAGTGACAGAGGTGGATGAAGTCGTAGAAAACCTCTCCCTCTTCCTCAAACCCCTCCAAGAGCCGTCCACCCCAACCGCCCTCTCCGCGGAGCCAAGCATCCGTGCAGCCCCGCGCAGGCATCCTGAATTAGCTCACCCTGCCTCCCAGCTGCCGAATGAGCCTAATTAGACCAAATTAATAATTTATTCAAGCAAAATGAGACATGCCAAGAATCTCCAGGGAGGCGATAAAATGATAAAGCCATCTTAGGAGAATGTGTCAACACCCCATGCAAACTCCAGTTCTAGGGTAGAAGGGGGAGTCCTGTCTGACACCAGTCACCTTCCGAGGCCGGCTCGCACCTGCCTGTCTCCCGTCCCCCCGCGCGTTCCTCTGCTGCCCTCCTGCCTTCCCTCCTCCTCCCCATCTCTCCTCCACAGTCCTTCTCCCCTCCTTCCCTTCCTCCCACGGCTCCTCTCCCTCCTCCCTCCTCTTCCTTCACCCCAACACATCATTAACCTAAACTTTCAAGATGACTCTCCCCCACCAGAAAGGAAAGCCGGATGACAAGCTAATATTTCCATGTCACACACGGAGTGATTCTTACATAAAAATTAACAGGCGCTTGACAAGGTCCTAATTACTAATTAACGATGCATTATGCAATTTCCATAATCAGTCATGTTACTGATATTTCCATCCGACCACTGAGCCCATGGGGCCACCTTTGTCTATAGCAAGGGAAACGGCTAGTGTACATGCTTAAGAGAAACCTTCTGGGAAACACTTCCCTTGCGGCTCAGACACATCCCAGACCCGGCTCCCACCCTCCCCGAAGGCAGTTCCCAACGGAGCTGGTTTCTCTCTTCAGAGCAACAGGAATAAATCAGCCCATTATGCACAACAGTGTTGAGGCTTAGCACTAGGGCAAATTTCTCCACTGTCTCAGTCATTTGAGGCCTACCACAAAGACAGCAGTGGAAGCGGAAGAGGTCTAGAGAACTTTGCAAACAGCCTCTTCAGCCATGGACTCACAGCAGTCCTCCTGGAGGCTGTAGCTATTAACCCATTTTACAGGTGAGACAGCTGAGGCTGAGAGAGGTGAAACAATGTGTCCAGACACACAGTGGGCATGTGCAAATCTGGGATGCACATACACACTTTCGGGTGAAAAGCCTGGAAGGCTGTGCTGCGGACGAGAGTCAGGCAGCAAGTCCAGACACTGGCTCTGTCACTCCATAGCTGGCTGTCTTCCGGAGGAAATTCTAACTTGCAAAGATATATGCATCCCAACATTCCTAGCAGCACTATTTACAATAGCCGAGACAGGAAAGCAGCCTAAGTGTCCATCAACACATGAATGGATAAAGAAGATGGGGGGTGGTAGGGTTGACCCCCTTCCATTTTTAAGTAAAAAGACTCGTTTTCCATTTTAACCAAAAACTTCATTGAATAACATAGCAACTTCATAAATGCCATCTTCCCAAAACTTTTTATCATTTTTTAATAATGTATTTTGATTTTATTTATTTATTTTTGGCTATTCTGGGTTTTCATGGCTGCCGCGGGCTCCTCTCTAGCTGCAGGGAGTAGGGACTACTCTCTAGATGAGGTCAGCAGGCTCCTTGTTGCAGTGACTTCTCTTGTTGTGGCTTGGGCTCCAGGGCACACGGGCTTCAGTAGTTGCGGCTCTTGGGCTCAACAGTTGCGGCTCCGAGGCTCTAGAGCACAGGCTCAGTAGCTGTGGCTCACGGGCCCAATTGCTCCGCAGCATGTGGGGTCTTCCCAGACCAGGGATTGAACTCGTGTCTCCTGCATTGGCAGGCAAACTCTTTATCTCTGAGCTACCAGGGAAGCCCCTTTTTGTCATTTCTGAGCCAACAATTGTTCCAGGTGCCTTTTACAGTCTTCCAGGGAGTAGAAATGTTTTTCATTAGGAGAATTTTGTAAAGACCAAAACAAAGGAGAATCCAAAGGTGCAATGACTGGTGGACACAGCAGATGAATCAGGCCTTTCAGCCAAGCTGTCACCGTTTTTGCCTGATCATCAAACACGCAGCCTTACATTACAATTGAGGTGCTGTGCTTAGTTGCTCAGTCATGTCCAACTGTGATCCCTTGGACCATAACCTGTCAGGCTCCTCTGTCCATGGGATTCTCCAGGCAAGAAGACTGGAGTGGGTTGGCATGCCCTTCCCTAGATGACCATCCCAACCCCGGTCTTCCACTTGCAAGCAGATTCTTTACCTACCATCTGAGACACTAGGGAACCCCAAGAATACTGGAGTGGGTAGTTATCCCTTTCCCAGGGGATCTTCCCAACCCAGGAATTGAACTGGGATCACCGGCATTGCAGGCAGATTCTTTACCAGCTGAGCTACCAGGTGGAGCACTTGTCCATAATAAAGGACTCCCTTCCAACCCCACCATACACACAGCGTCACCTTCTTTGGATGAAGGCCAGCCTTTGGTGTGGTTGATGGTGGTTTATTTCACTTGCCCCAAGATCTCTTCCAATCCACGTCACTGTACAGTGTCCACTTTTCATTGCCGGTCACAATTTGTTTTAAAAACGGAACATTTTTGTTTCATTTAAGTAGAGAATCGCCGGTGGAAATAGGGTCAAGGATAAGGTCTTGATCACATCACCGACTCCATGGACAATGAGTCTGAGCAAACTCCGGGAGATGGTGAAGGACAGAAAAGCCTGGCGTTCATGGGGTTGCAAACAGTTGGACATGACTGAGCAGCTGAACTGAACTGAACTGATACTTGAGGGACTTCCCTGGCAGTCCAGTGGTTAAGAGCCCACATTTCCCATGCAGAGGTCCCGGAATCAATTCCTGACTGGGGAACTAGGATCCCACAGGCTGCACAGTGGGGCCAAAAAAAAAAAAAAAAAAAATCAATAAATAATACAACCCGTTAAAAAATATTATATTTGAAATAATTTCTAAGGTGTCACATAGAAAATAGCCCTTTAAATGGAGAATGATGCTCCTCCACCCTGCCGTCTTTCTTCCTCTATCCGTGAGAACCGTCTGGCTCTAGTGGCCCTCCCCCTCCCAGCCCCAAGCAGGATACAGGCACATTTCAGAGGAGCCAAGAATGAAATCAAAACTACACTTCTCTCGCTGTCTCTCAGACAGATCAGAGGGTTCACTTCCATTGGCTCCTGGAGGCTCGGGGCAACCAGGGGAGGCTTCAGAATATAATAACACTATGTATTCATAGACGGCCGTGCAGCAGCGATTGCCTGGAAGCATCCTCCTGCAGTATTATCAACTGGTAACTGGGCTCTGAGCCCTAAATCATGGGCTGGAATGAGGCCCCTGAGCCCGGTGAGAATCAAAAGCTGTGTCTAAAAATGGCTAGATCCAAGGGTTAGTGCTCCGTACGAGCAGCCAGCACGTCCTCATCCCCCACCCTTCCCGCAGGCCCTTCTCCCTGTCTGAAGATCTCAGTGCCTTCTCCTCTACAATGGGCTCCACCAGGGGAAAGGTCGTTAGGGGTGCTCTCTGCTGCTGGTAACAGAACATCTGACTCACGCGAACAAGGGGCTGTCAGAATCTTTTCATGAGTTCAGTGTTGTCAGGGCTGTGTGTCTGCCGTTCTCCTGTTCTGTCCTTTCCCTCCTGGTTATACAAGGGTTGCTACAGCTCCAGATATCGCACCCACATTCCAGGCAGGACGAAGGCCAGAGGAGAGCAAAGACAATTCTACTTAGCCCTTTTTACCAGGAAAGCAAACGCTTTCTTGGAAGCCTTACCTCACCTCCAGAAAATGTCTACTTATGTGTCATTGGCTGAAATAGGATCACATTAAAACACCTAGCCGTACTCCAGATTGACTAATCAAGCGAGGAAAGGTGGGGAGTGAGTGCTGAGTTCATCAGGTGGCAGTGCAGAGTAGAGGACTGAGCACTGACCCAGGAGTCAGATGATCAGGCTCTTCTACCACCTGGGGCTTTGGGCTCAGTTTCCTCACCTGTAAAATGGGAAGCATCAAACCAGAAGATCATGCCTCCACTGAGTCAGTTGATGATTTCTACGGAAACTCTGGAGCTGACATAGAAAGAGGCAGCCGACTATAACCCCCTGTTCCTTCTTCTACTCTGGAATTGTAACTCTGAGCCCTGGAGACTAGTCTAGGAACAAAGGAAGTACAGCTAAGGAGCAATTAGAGGGACTAGAGGCTCAAGACTCCCATGCTGGACTTCCCTGGTGGCGCAGTGGGTAAGAATCAGCCTGCCAAAGCAAGGGACACAAGTTCGATCCCTGGTCTGAGAAGATCTCACATGCCAAGGAGCAACTAAGCCCACACACCACAACTACGGAAGCCCCTGGCCCTAGAGCCCGTGCTCAGCAACAAGAGAGGCCATTACAATGAGAAACCTGCACGTCGTAATGAAGAGTAGCCCCCACTCGCCCAAACTAGAGAAAGCCCATGAACAGCAGTGAAGATCAAGCACAGCCAAAAATAAGTAAGTTTTTAAAAGTCAGATAGCCTAAGTAATAGCAATAATAATAATAATATCAGACACTGAAACTTTACTAGGTGCCAGATACTGTGCTAAGAGCTTCACGTGCTTTATAACAACCCCATGACTGAGTGTTAACATACCCCGACAGATGAGTAAACAGGCTTCAGGTCATGCCTTTGCTCACCTCCACATAGCTACAAAGTGCAGGAGCTGGGGTTCAGACCAAGGGACTCATGCCTGTCTCCCAGGTTCTTAACATCCACCCTCTCTCCATCCGTTAGCCTCAATGTCCTCATTCCCATGGCAACCCTAAGGGGGGTGCACTGTCCTGTCTTCAACAGATGAGAAAAGCAAGTCTCCCAGACATTACATGATTGACCGAAAATGACCAGCTGGTAAGTGCTGGAGGGTAAATGAGAACAGAGCGCTCGCCCTGAGTCTCACTCTTGCCACGGTGCTGTGCTGTGTGGGCATGCGTGCGGGCAAGACGCCTTGTGAGGCTCCTCTGCCAGAAAGCCATCAACTCGGACCCTGCTTTCCCTGGAATTCACTCACTCCTGCAAACGCTGGAATCTGCATTGTCAGAATAGCCCCAGGAGGGGCATCCTTAGCGGCCTTGCTCCTTTGGGAGTTCCCGTGGCAGCCAGCGTGCTGGAAGAGCTGTGTCATGACCAGAGGTGGACAAACACCACGGCTCAGCCTCCACCTCATCCAGTTGTCCTGGGGCTCGCGGAGATGGGGTACTAGAGGGCCCCCTGCAGCCCCCCTCTCTGACCCTCAGTCCCTAAGGGAGCAGAAGACAAATCAGATGACAGCTGTGCCTTCCGAGAGACTTAACCCAGCACGCTGCTCTGAGGCATTCTGGAAGCCTGATCCTCGAGGCCACCATTTACAGCTGTGCAGAGTGCTGATCTCCCCATGAACAGGGGGGCCCACCAGCATCCCCTTTAAATCCCACACCGGACCATGTCCTGGCCACACTCAGGGACAGGGAAAGGGACGGCAGCACTTCTGGCAGTCGGCAGTACTGTCATGCTGCCTTCAGGAGTCAAAAGTGTCAACTACAAACTGGCATTTACCAGTTACATTGCCAATGACTGGACAACAAGGACATTTGCCCTCTGTCTCTGCAGAGACCAGACCCTGTGCTATTGAGAGCTGCTGACCTTCAGTACCCCCTGATGGAGATCAGGGTCGGGTAGAGGCACTCTGTGCTCCCAAGGAATCCGGTGGAACAGGTCTTTAGATAGGTAAATGGCTTTTAGGAATAGATTTTATCATCTCAATCCTTGCATCTCCTCACACCCCAAAGCACTAGACAGACCCAAACTATTTGTAAAACAGAAACCCCTTGGGAAACCCTTTACTTGATGGCGTTTGAATTTCCCTCAGACCCCCATTTAAGCTAGTTCTAAAGGGTGCACTGTCCTGTCTTCAACAGATGAGAAAAGCAAGTCTCCCAGACATTACATGATTGACCGAAAATGACCAGCTGGTAAGTGCTGGAGGGTAAATGAGAACAGAGCTCGCCCTGAGTCTCACTCTTGCCACGGTGCTGTGCTGTGTGGGCATGCGTGCGGGCAAGACGCCTTGTGAGGCTCCTCTGCCAGAAAGCCATCAACTCGGACCCTGCTTTCCTGGAATTCACTCACTCCTGCAAACGCTGGAATCTGCATTGTCAGAATAGCCCCAGGAGGGGCATCCTTAGCGGCCTTGCTCCTTTGGGAGTTCCCGTGGCAGCCAGCGTGCTGGAAGAGCTGTGTCATGACCAGAGGTGGACAAACACCACGGCTCAGCCTCCACCTCATCCAGTTGTCCTGGGGCTCGCGGAGATGGGGTACTAGAGGGCCCCCTGCAGCCCCCCTCTCTGACCCTCAGTCCCTAAGGGAGCAGAAGACAAATCAGATGACAGCTGTGCCTTCCGAGAGACTTAACCCAGCACGCTGCTCTGAGGCATTCTGGAAGCCTGATCCTCGAGGCCACCATTTACAGCTGTGCAGAGTGCTGATCTCCCCATGAACAGGGGGGCCCACCAGCATCCCCTTTAAATCCCACACCGGACCATGTCCTGGCCACACTCAGGGACAGGGAAAGGGACGGCAGCACTTCTGGCAGTCGGCAGTACTGTCATGCTGCCTTCAGGAGTCAAAAGTGTCAACTACAAACTGGCATTTACCAGTTACATTGCCAATGACTGGACAACAAGGACATTTGCCCTCTGTCTCTGCAGAGACCAGACCCTGTGCTATTGAGAGCTGCTGACCTTCAGTACCCCCTGATGGAGATCAGGGTCGGGTAGAGGCACTCTGTGCTCCCAAGGAATCCGGTGGAACAGGTCTTTAGATAGGTAAATGGCTTTTAGGAATAGATTTTATCATCTCAATCCTTGCATCTCCTCACACCCCAAAGCACTAGACAGACCCAAACTATTTGTAAAACAGAAACCCCTTGGGAAACCCTTTACTTGATGGCGTTTGAATTTCCCCCCTCACTGAAACCCTTATATTGGCTTTCCTCCCCTATCTCTTTGCAGCAGTCTCTCGGAGCTTTCTAGGGTGCTGCCTCCGGGTTGCAGTCCTAATTATGCCCCAAATAAAACTCAACCCACAACTCTCAAGTTGATCATCTTTTTAGTTGACAGCAGCAATGAAGACCCAGCACAGCCAAAAATTAATGAATGAATTCATTAATGAACAAAAATAAATAGCAACTTAAATCCTTGCATGAGGGCTTCCCTGGTGGTCCAGTGGGTGAGGACACCGCCTTGCAGTGCAAGGGGCGCCGGTTCGATCCCTGTCCTGGGAAGATCCCACGTGCCGCGGAGCGGCTGGACCGATGTGTCCAATCACCGAGACGGAGCTCTGGAGCGCATGCGCCCAGAGCCGGGGCTCTGCAACAACAGAGGCCACCGCGATGGGAGGCCCATACGGGCCGAAGAACGAAGATGGATGAAAATGGACAAATGAAGGACCAATGGAAGTGGCCTGCCTGCCGCCTCCCTCCCCACCCCTCTCCCACCAAAATAAATAAATATATCTTAAAAAAAAAAAAAAATCCTTGCTTGAAGTGTCTCACAAAACTTTTAAAGAAGAATCTATTTGTGCATGTTAAGTTGGGTTTCTCAGGTGGCACTTGTGGTAAAGAGCCTGCCCGTCAATCCAGGAGACAGAAGAGAAGTGAGAGGATCCCTGGATCAGGAAAATCCCCTGGAGGAAGGGCAAGGCACCCACTCCAGAATTCTTGCCCAGAGAATTCCATGGACAGAGGCGCCTACAGTCCATGGGGTCTCAAGACTCATACACAACTGCGGGACTCACACTCTCACACTCTTGGCCTGATCCTCCCACCTTGTGCCTCACTTCTGCAAATAGTTTTGCCTGGTTTCCAACAGAGATCCCTTCCTATATTCCACTTGGGATAACTACATCCCTTCATTGTTCCCCATAAATGAATGCCTTGAGGTAGGGGGATGCCTGCTTTTCAACCCAGCTCTCTAGGGCTTCTTAAACTTCAGTGTACATATGAATCACTTAGATAATCTTGTTTAAATGTTGATACAGATCCAGGTGGCCTGGAATGCGGCCCAGGAGTCTGGATTTCCAACAAGATCCCACATGAAGCTTGCATCCCAAACTCCATTATAGGCTCTATAACAGGGATCCACAAACTAGGGTCCACAGGCCACATCCAGCCCACTGCCTATTTTTATAAATAAAGTTTTATTAGATCACCACCTCACTCACTTATGTACACATTGGCTATGGCACTTTGACAACAGCGGCAGAGTTGAGCGGTTGTGATAATGACCACGTGACTAGCAAATCCCAAAATATTCATTATCTGGCCCTTTACCTGAAAAGTTTGCAGATCCCAGAGCTAGAAAGATCACTGGTTCTCAAACTTGGCTGTACATTGTAATCCACTTTGAAGTTTTAATAGCTACTGATCCTGGACTTCCCTGGTGGTCCAGGGGTAAGAATCCACCTGCTAACGCAGAAGACACAGGTTCAGTCTTTCTGGAACGATTCCACATACTACGGAGCAACTAAGTCCTTTACACCTCAGCCACTGAAGCCCATGCTCTGCAACAAAAGAAGCCACCTCGGTGAGAAGCCCACATACTGCAACTAGCGAGTAACCTCTACTTGCCATAACTAGAGAAAGCCTTCACACAGAAACAAAGACTCAGGGCAGCTATAAATAAATAAGTAAAAAAAAAAAAAAAAAAAATCAAGGAATGAGAAATGCTAGTTTATGTAAAGAGAGACAGGAAGCCGTGGTTACTAATTTTGCACCACATCAAACAGTCCATAATTTTAAAAAATATATTAAAAAATAAAGAAGTACTGATCCTATACCTAAAGATTCTAATGCAACTGTGACGGGGTTCAGCCTAGGCTGTCGAGGTCCGTTCGCGGGTTGGAAAAGAATTTGCAGACAAGAGGCAGAGTGAGGGGAAAGTAACGTTTATTAGAGTGGGGGAAGGGAGAGTGGTTGCCAGGACAGAGGGCCGGTTTAAGGGAGAATCTGTACGCTGCTAGAACAGTGGGTTGGCTCAAAGAGAACCTACGTTAAGCAGGGGTCTTTGATTCCTCTTATAGCCGGGGTCTAAGGAGTGGCATAGGGGTCTTAAGGATCATTGCTGATTGGACTATGTACTGGGTGGGTAGAGTGATGACTACAGCATGCAGTAGGGCCCAAGGAGTAGCACCGGGTCTTAAGGATTGTGTGGTGTAGTATAGCCCGGGGGAGGGGAGGACAGACCGTCCTAGTTTGCCTTGTTCTTTCATCCTTGGGCACCACATGGGCCTCTCGATTTTTTTACACACTTCTCAAAAGATTCTACTGCGCATTTGAGAAATGCAAGTCTCCTGGACAGTGCCCGCAGCTGTGCAGGTTCTCACATCCAGAGATCCTTCACTTTAGCTGGACTCTGCTTCCAAAAGAACCAGGCTTCTGCTGGTTTATCACATGCTTCCGTTAAACAAGACAGCCTGTCAACTAAAAAAGATAAAACAACTTGAGAGTTCTGGGTTGAGTTTTATTTGGGGCATAATCAGGACTGCAGTCCGGGAGGCAGCACCCCGGAAAGCTCTGAGAAACTGCTCCAAAGAGATAGCGGAGGAAAGCCAATATAGGGGTTTCAGTGTAGGGGAAATTCAAATGCCATCAAGTAAAGGGTTTCCCAAGGGGTTTTTGTTTTACAAACGGTTTGGGTCTGACAGGAGGAAGTTTAAGGGTTTTGTTTTACAAATAGTTTGGGTCTGTCTAGCGTTTTTTCTAGGTGTGAGGAGATGCAAGGATTGAGATGATAAAATCTATTCCTAAAAGCCATTTACCTATCTAAAGACCTGTTCCACCGGATTCCTTGGGAGCACAGAGTGCCTTACTCCACCCTATTTTCTTTCATGGGGTTTTGACAAAGATAAAGAAGTACTGATCCTATACCTAAAGATTCTAATGCAACTGTGACGGGGTTCAGCCTAGGCTGTCGAGGTCCGTTCGCGGGTTGGAAAAGAATTTGCAGACAAGAGGCAGAGTGAGGGGAAAGTAACGTTTATTAGAGTGGGGGAAGGGAGAGTGGTTGCCAGGACAGAGGGCCGGTTTAAGGGAGAATCTGTACGCTGCTAGAACAGTGGGTCGGCTCAAAGAGAACCTACGTTAAGCAGGGGTCTTTGATTCCTCTTATAGCCGGGGTCTAAGGAGTGGCATAGGGGTCTTAAGGATCATTGCTGATTGGACTATGTACTGGGTGGGTAGAGTGATGACTACAGCATGCAGTAGGGCCCAAGGAGTAGCACCGGGTCTTAAGGATTGTGTGGTGTAGTATAGCCCGGGGGAGGGGAGGACAGACCGTCCTAGTTTGCCTTGTTCTTTCATCCTTGGGCACCACATGGGCCTCTCGATTTTTTTACACACTTCTCAAAAGATTCTACTGCGCATTTGAGAAATGCAAGTCTCCTGGACAGTGCCCGCAGCTGTGCAGGTTCTCACATCCAGAGATCCTTCACTTTAGCTGGACTCTGCTTCCAAAAGAACCAGGCTTCTGCTGGTTTATCACATGCTTCCGTTAAACAAGACAGCCTGTCAACTAAAAAAGATAAAACAACTTGAGAGTTCTGGGTTGAGTTTTATTTGGGGCATAATCAGGACTGCAGTCCGGGAGGCAGCACCCCGGAAAGCTCTGAGAAACTGCTCCAAAGAGATAGCGGAGGAAAGCCAATATAGGGGTTTCAGTGTAGGGGAAATTCAAATGCCATCAAGTAAAGGGTTTCCCAAGGGGTTTTTGTTTTACAAACGGTTTGGGTCTGACAGGAGGAAGTTTAAGGGTTTTGTTTTACAAATAGTTTGGGTCTGTCTAGCGTTTTTTCTAGGTGTGAGGAGATGCAAGGATTGAGATGATAAAATCTATTCCTAAAAGCCATTTACCTATCTAAAGACCTGTTCCACCGGATTCCTTGGGAGCACAGAGTGCCTTACTCCACCCTATTTTCTTTCATGGGGTTTTGAAGGTCAGCAGGTCTCAACAGCATAGGGTCTGGTCTCTGCAGAGGCAGATGGCAAATGTCCTTGTCCAGACATTGGCAATGTAATTGGTAAATGCCAGTTTGTAGTTGACAAGCCCCACCTAGGTCCAGAGTTGTGCCCTCTTTCCCCGGCAGTATTTTGGAGGAGTTTCTGCTCCTTTGGCCTTGTCAGACTTCACATGCTCATTTGCAATAAATAAACGGACATTCCCACCCCTTGCCAGCTAAACTTTATTCAACCTGCAAAAGAAAAAAAAAGTGCATCCTGTCCCCAACCCACCTGCCCCATGGTGAGGGAGGCACCATTGTCTGGACGGCCATGGCATGAAGCCACACAACTAAATGTGTTCCCAAAAACATGTGAACTGTTCTCTCTGGAAATAGGGAAAGAGAATTACTGGTAACAGGAAGTGAATTTCTCACTTTCCAGATGCATGCATATAAAGGCCCTAGGCGTACCTAGTCACTCATTCATGTCCGACTCTTTGCAACCTACGAACTGTGGCCTGCCAGGCCCCTCTCTCCCTGGGATCCTCCAGGCAAGAATTCAGGAGTGGGTTGCCTTGTCCTCCTCCAGAGGATCTTCCCAAGTCAGGGACTGGACCTAGGTCTCCTGAATTGCTGGCAGATATTTTACCTCCTGAGCCACCAGGCAAGACAGGCCCTTGGCAGTGGATTCCAGTTAAAGTCCCTAGGAGTACCCCGTGTAAAACACTTGCGTAGTCCTTTAGAAAACTCCCCCTTCAGAAGGAGATGTGTTAAAGAAAAAAAAAAAAAAAAAGTCAACTGGGCCCTGCAGATAAAGCGCCTGAAGCTCACAGAGGTTATTGTCCAATTTTACATCACAGATCATGACAGAACCAGATTTTGACACCTACTGATTCATTACCTTGTGATGCACAGTCTTCTAAGGCATGTGCATTTTTTTTTTGTTTCGTTTGCATTAGAAAAAAAGACATGTTCCAAAAGGTCCCAGCTCTGATCGCCAGATGGCTATTCTCAGATCCTTTATGGGACGATACAGGCCTGATTCCAGCTGTCAGCCAGAGAGAGAGAAGGTTCCTTCTGGCTCCTGCCAGGCCGAGGGAAGAGGCCTGACGTGCAGGTTCCATGTGTGGAAAAGGTCACACGTAGTACCCACTGGCATGCAGTATTGCTCCGGCAGATTCCAACACGGTCTGCCTGGGCGTCATTCCTCCCTTCCGCCTCGTTAATAAAACGTCAGTTTCATTCAGGTGACAAAGTGCCCAGCTCAGGAGATAAACCATGATTGATTGGTTCAAACTACTGAGCAATCTTCTTTTTCTTTGCCAGGTACTATGACCAAAAATGGGCATTTGACCCGGTTCCAGAAAAAAAAATGGTGCTCAGAGAAGACAACCAGGTGTTTCTTTATATCTGATTTCTCCACCAGGCTAGCCGCTTCTAGAGAAAATAAGATTTCTCATTTATCTTTGTATGCAGTGATTAACACAGGGTTTGGCACATAGTCAGTGCTAAATAAATGTGTGTTGAATAAATAAATGAGTGAAAAAAATCTATACATCCAATTTCAATCTATTGATTGGAGAGAAATGAGCCTTGGAAAAGAGTCAGCTTGCTAAGTGATTTCTGCAACCCAGCCATGCCCTCCCTGGCCATCTGAGTCTCCCTTGGTCTAAAGATAGGATCATTGCAAATCCCAATACAGAAGAGACTCCAGGATGCTAATATTAAGACAAAGCACCGAGCGCAATTCCCTTATATGACTCAAAAATAAGCACCCCAAACCATTCTCCAGGAGGAGCTGCATAAACCATCTTAGAATCGATCTTGCAAAAGACAACTTCACTGGCAGTTACAATGCTGTCCAGGAAGTGCTTAGAGCAGCAGGACTATGGGATAGGAGGGTGGATGAAGGCCTAATATCATAAAGAAGGCTGAGCACCAAAGAACTGATGTTTTTGAATTGGGGTGCAGGAGAAGACTCTTGAGAGTCCCCAGGATGAGCAAGGAGATCAAACCAGTCAATCCTATAGGAAATCAACCCTGAATATTCATTGGAAGGACTGATACCGAAGTTCCAATACTTTGGGCACGTGATGTGAAGAGCTGACTCACTGGAAAAGACCCTGATGCTGGGAAAGGTTGAAGGGCAGACGGATAAGCAGGAGACAGAAGATGAGACGGTTGGGTGGCATTATCGACTCCATGGACAGAACTTTGAGCAGGTGAAGGGTAGGGAAGCCTGGTGTGCTGCACTCCTTGGGGTCGCAAACAGTCAGACGCAACTCAGTGACTGAACAACAACAATCAGGAAGAACTTTGGTGATAAAAGTTCCCCATTTTCTGAAGAAGTTCCCCATGTATCCAAAAGTCAATCATTATTTACCAAGCACTTACAGCCCCACGTGTTGCCTTACTCCAAGGAATAGCACAGAACCCTTGGAAATGATATGCTAGATAAACCAAGGTGAAGTCTGGGTGATTTCAAGAATATTGCAGAAGGAGTCTAGATTGAAAGGACCCCTTTCAATTGGACCAGAGAAGTTCTAAAGTTCCTTGCAAATATCAGATGTTTTTCTTGTTCTGATGCCCCATTCCCACTTACCAGTATCATGTAGGACTAGAGGCTTCCGGGGATATTCTAAGGAGACTGGAGAAGATAGTACATATGAAGAATGCAAACTTGGGACTTTCCTGGTGGTCCAGTGGTTAAGACTCTGTGCTTCCACTGTAGGGGGCAAAGGTCCAGTTCTGATGAGAAGCTAAGATCCCACACGTAACACAGCCAAAACAATTTTTTAAATTATTTTTTAAAAGAATGTAAACGTAATCATATCTCAACAAAGGGAGGGTGCAACAAAGCAAGAGAAGGAAAGAGAGAACTTTGGGGACAAGAACCCTGAAAGGCAGTCTGAACAGCAGCTCTCCAAGGGCCAGGGTGGAAGAAGCCAGAAATTAAGGTCACTGGTGTCAACCAGGCGAGAGATGGTGAGCGTAGTGGACATAGACCTGGAAAAAGCTGGGGAAAGCAATGGAAACTTGAGAAAACAAGAACCATTGCCTTTGGACTGCCGTTACATTGGCACATAAGAGAGATTCAATGCAAAATTGAATAAATAAACAGTAAAAGAATGGGTGGCAGGGGACAAAAGCAACCGGGCCATTATAGCTGGGAGGGTTGGTGTGAGGGGAGTCTTATGGATAGAAGACATAGCAAGAGTACACGAAACAAGGAGACGGGAGTTTTAAGAAGTTTGCTATGCCTTTTGATGCCAATTCCCTTTGTCATTTTCTCAAGAGAGTTTCAATAAAAAATTAAAGTACCTGTTCACTTACTTTTGGATTCTAGACTGATCATTCTTTGCACGCGATTTCCGTTGAGAACAGAGAAAAAGTGGCCTGCAATTGATATGAGTGATGATGTTTTTAACCTCGGAGGAGGCCATAGCATTAGTCAACTGGCAATGATATCTCTGAGACGCCAGTCTTACACAAAATGAGAATGCCATAGAATTAGCTCGACGCACGGCAGGCTTAAAAGTCATTCCCAAGGTTCATTGATCCACAGTCAATTTGTTGTCCTGTCTTATTAGAGTGTCCAAATTTCCCTTTTGTGTTTTATTCATGCCCTAGCTAAGGAAGGATATACTTTCTGACAGGAGGTAAGACAGGATGTACCGAGTAGAGACAGGGCCCGTGAGAAGGTTTGTTGTGTGTGGTTTTGATCAGCAGTGGCAGGTACACCACCTTGTGATACAAAAAGCCCCAGGAGCTCAGGCAGCACGGACTATCCAAAGCAGCAGAGAAGGAAGTCTTGAATGGATTTGCAGCAGAACTTAGATTTTTCTTAATATTTATTTATGTACGTGGCTGTGCTGGGGTTTATTGCAGCACGTGGGCTCTTCAATCTGTGTTGCAGCATGCGGGATCTAGTTCCCTGACCAGGGATCAAATCCAGGTCCCCTGTATTGGGAGTGCAGAGTCTTAGCCACTGGACCACCTGGGAAGTCCCGCAAAAGAAGTCAAATTTGCTGCAGACACCTGGGCTTGGACTTTCCAGTGGATCATGAGCCACTGGATTGGGCGACCTCTCCACTGGGGGGTGTGGAAAACACTCTGCCCTTGCATTGTTCTGCTTCTGGGAGCTATATCCTGCTCCATCATTCCACGAAGAGATCACAGCCTTCAACATTTTCTGCCACTTTAACACAAAATATTGCCTGAATTAACTCATACAGAAGTCCCAAGAGTTAGTCATCATTGACCTAATTTTGTAGATACCAAGGTCACACCTCTAGAAAATAGAGAAACATGATTCTTAGATCCAGTTTTCCAACAACTCTGTTATGGACCGAACGTTTGTGTTCTCTAAAATTCGTATGTTGAAGCCCTAACCTGCAGTGTGACAGTATTTCTAGATGGGGCCTTGAGGGAAGTAATTAAGGTTACATTAGGTTACAAGGATGGAGCCCTAATCCTATAGGACTGGTGTCCTTTATAAAAAGAAGAGACACCCAGGATCTGTCTCTCTGTCCACCTGTGCAAAGGAAAGCCATGAGGTATAACAAGAAGGCACCCGATTGCAAGCCACGAAGAGAGCCCTCACCGAGAAACCAAATCGAAGACTTCCCTGGTGGCTCAGGGGTAGAGAATTCATCTGCCAATGCAGGAGACACAGGTTTGATCCCTAGTCTGGGAAGATCCCACATGCCACAGAGCACCTGGAGCCTGTGAGCCATAACTACTGAGCCCAGGAGGCACACCCACTGAGCCCACATGCCACAAATACTGAAGTCCAAGCACCCTACAGCCCGTGCTCCAAAACAGGCGAAGCCGCTGCGATAAGTCCAGGTCCCACAGCTAGAGAGTAACCCACACAGCAGTGAAGACCCAGCATAGCCAGAAGTGGATGAATGGATGAATTAAAATAAATAAATATTGAAAACAATGAAAGAAACTAAATCAGCTGGAATCCTGATCATTAAGTTCGAGCTTCCAGACCTATGAGAAAAGCACTGTCTGTTGCTCCAGCCACCAGTGTATGTGCAGAGTTCTGACCTCCCGAGCAGATAAAGACAAACAGCAGCACCTTCCTAATGCGTCCCACCACCTGCCCTTTACTCTGAACCTTGTTCATCCTGCCTCCCTGCGCTTAGGCCCCTTTCCTGGCTTAGATGCACCACTACCACTCGGCTCTCCAAACAAGCATCACCCTCTCCATCAAACCCCTCCTGAGCCTTCTGACAGTGGCCCTGTTCAGAGGTCAGTCATCATGACAGCAACAAAAGACATCCATTGAGCACTCCGTGTCACCAGGCGCTCAGCCACGCATATGCATTCCATCCTCCCAGCCACTATTCCGATCCACGTGGTCCAATGGCAGTCTTTCTGTCCACTTTACAGATGAGAAAACTGAGGGTAAGCATCTTGCCCAAGTAAATGGCGGGACCCAGAGTCAAACCCTGGCAGTCTGACTCCAGAGCCTCTGACCTTCCCCAGTCTCATAGCACATGGATATCTCATCCCTGACCTGTCTATCACTTGGTCTCCTCCAATCAGACTGTGAGCTCTGCAGGAAGTGAACCTTGTCGGCCCATCTCTGCATCTCTGTGTCTCCAGCACCCAGGCCTGGTGCATCCTGGGCCTCAGAGAGGTTTGGGGAATCAGTGATCAAATGAATGAATGAATGCCTCAACCTCACACTGGAAACCACCTGTTACAGCAATCAGAAAATCTGCAGTCCCTTTGACTGCGGCTATTAACAAAGAGCCTCGGTGTGGATAATGAAAGTTACAGCGTGGGCCCGTCTGTCCACACAGCCTCCCCCTGTCTCCATGTGTGCACGTCTGAATGAACAGATAACTCACGCTGAGGTTTACTTAAAAGGCATTTAACTCAGCTCACACGTCTGCGAACCAAGCCTATTACCTGCTGTAATCTATTCCATGAATTACCATTTTGATTTCTAGCACAGAAAGACCGTGGTAGGTTGGTAGGGTTTTTCCCCCCATCTCTCGCCAGTTGAGTTACGGTCTGCTTTTGTGGAATAAATTGCTATAAATTGAGTTACCAGCCCTCTAAAATAGGGAAATATATTCTCGATGCTCTGTGGGGCAGCTGACAACCTTATGGAAATACACAATCTGTGTGTCCAAGTTTACTGAGATGGCGATGGAGCCATGACGGATGTTGGGAGCAGGGTGAGGGTGGGGTGGCCTCGGGCAGAGAGAGGCTCCTGACCGGCTTTTCCTTCACTGCAACTGCTAGGTTCAGCCTCTAGCAAAGGAATTTGAGGAGGTAAAATGCCAGGGAGGACTGAGGTCCAAGGACAAGCAAGGGGGCTGATTGCTGGGGCAAACCCACTTGGGAAAGAAAATAAAGCCAGCCAAACAGTCATCGTATTGGGGACACTGCTGGTGCCCTCCTCTGGGTCGGGAAGATCCCTTGGAGGAGGGCATGGCTACTCACTCCAGGATTCTTGCCTGGAGAATTCCACGGACAGAGGAGCCTGGGGGCCTGCCGTCCACGGGGTCACAAAGAGTCGGACAAGACTGAGCAACGAACACGAACCCACAGGTTCTTACCTGTTCTGCGTGCCCCCTTCTCAGCTGCGAGGAACTTTGACTCTAAAGGCTACACCAGCACACTCTTCAGAAGCCTGCCCTTGGACCACTGGAGTAGCTCTGCCACTCTGCAGCATCCCCAGCGCCCAGGAGGCAGCCCTCTGGCGTGATATTGTGAAAGGTCGGCACCTTGCTCTGAGAGAAGTGCTCTGAGGTTTGATGTCCACTCCAGAGCTTTCCACGGAACCAGACTGAGGCTGCCATCTCGCACCTGCACCTTCGCTTCTTTCCCTTGCCTATCCACCTTTCCCAGCTTGCTTACAGGTTCCTCGGGGAGCATCTCCTTACTAAACCATGTGGACACAGAGGCTGCTCTCAGGTCTGCACAGGATCCAAAGACACAGGATTTGCCATCACGAGCCTTCTACCAACCACGAGGGTCTGTGGGAGAGGATCGAGGGAAAGCCAGGAACTGATGGGGCAGCAGTGCCCAGGAGAACAGAATGGGAGTGGAAGGCAGCAGAAAATTCACCCATTGCCTGGCAGGCAGGGTCAGCAACACCAGCCAGTCCAAAGGCCAGGAAGGCATGTGATGATACTACCAAGCAAATACGGCCTTCCCCTAATCCCTTCCCTTCTTCCTTCCACATCCCCCTACCCAAAGCGCCACAGCCCCAGAGGAGCCAGAAACAGCAGCTTTCCATAGATAAAAAGAGAAGGACCATCCCCTTCCCAAAGCCAAAGCCCTGTCTGCCGTCAGTCCAGCTGGATGGGGGAGGGAGGTGACTTACCTTGGACACCCACTGAAGTGCTAACATTGAACAGACTGGATGTGCGCGTGTGCGTGTTCAGTCGTGTCCGACTCTTTGCGACTCCATGGACTGCAGCCGGGCTCCTCTGTCCATGGACTTTTCCAGGCAAGACTAGTGGGCTGCCACTTCCTCTTCCAGGCTGTCCTCCCAAGCCAGAGATCAAACCCTGTCTCCTGGAGCTCCTGCATTGGTAGAATTTTATTTTTACTACAGCCACTGGCCGACTGTTGTTTGACAAAATGCTGAGTCCGGACAAGACGGGGAGCAACGAACACGAACCCACAGGTTCTTACCTGTTCTGCGTGCCCCCTTCTCAGCTGCGAGGAACTTTGACTCTAAAGGCTACACCAGCACACTCTTCAGAAGCCTGCCCTTGGACCACTGGAGTAGCTCTGCCACTCTGCAGCATCCCCAGCGCCCAGGAGGCAGCCCTCTGGCGTGATATTGTGAAAGGTCGGCACCTTGCTCTGAGAGAAGTGCTCTGAGGTTTGATGTCCACTCCAGAGCTTTCCACGGAACCAGACTGAGGCTGCCATCTCGCACCTGCACCTTCGCTTCTTTCCCTTGCCTATCCACCTTTCCCAGCTTGCTTACAGGTTCCTCGGGGAGCATCTCCTTACTAAACCATGTGGACACAGAGGCTGCTCTCAGGTCTGCACAGGATCCAAAGACACAGGATTTGCCATCACGAGCCTTCTACCAACCACGAGGGTCTGTGGGAGAGGATCGAGGGAAAGCCAGGAACTGATGGGGCAGCAGTGCCCAGGAGAACAGAATGGGAGTGGAAGGCAGCAGAAAATTCACCCATTGCCTGGCAGGCAGGGTCAGCAACACCAGCCAGTCCAAAGGCCAGGAAGGCATGTGATGATACTACCAAGCAAATACGGCCTTCCCCTAATCCCTTCCCTTCTTCCTTCCACATCCCCCTACCCAAAGCGCCACAGCCCCAGAGGAGCCAGAAACAGCAGCTTTCCATAGATAAAAAGAGAAGGACCATCCCCTTCCCAAAGCCAAAGCCCTGTCTGCCGTCAGTCCAGCTGGATGGGGGAGGGAGGTGACTTACCTTGGACACCCACTGAAGTGCTAACATTGAACAGACTGGATGTGCGCGTGTGTGCGTGTTCAGTCGTGTCCGACTCTTTGCGACTCCATGGACTGCAGCCGGGCTCCTCTGTCCATGGACTTTTCCAGGCAAGACTAGTGGGCTGCCACTTCCTCTTCCAGGCTGTCCTCCCAAGCCAGAGATCAAACCCTGTCTCCTGGAGCTCCTGCATTGGTAGAATTTTATTTTTTACTACCGAGCCACCTGGGAAGCCCAGACTGCACATTCCAGTTTCTGAACTAAGGTTCTGTTTGGTACTTTAAAATGGCTGAAGGGATTTCTCTCACCTCAGGTGACCTGCAGAGCCCTGAGGACACCCGAGTTTTCCTCCAGGGCAGGGAAGAGACAACTCTTCTAAACCCACGTTTAAAGGGACAGGGGGAATAATAAAGTGACTTGAAGGATGACACCTCACAAGACCTGAACGTTCGACACACCAGCACGTATCTAATAGGCATTTGCTGCGGGTTATTGCGGCATTGGTGCTGTAATGGACTTGTTGGATATAATGGCTTCTTATGCCCCTAAGATAGACACACTGTCAATGGGAAGGAACACTCTTCTGAGCATGGAGACAGATGGGTCAGTTCAGAGGCTTCTGGGATGAGGGATGACGTAGCAGGTGCGGGGATCAGCTACCTGCAGCCATCTGAGTCCCCCTTTCCCCACCTCCCTCTCCTATAGAGCCTGGAAAGTGGATCACTCACTTTCTCAGATTTCCTCTGCAGCCAGGAGAGTGACGTGACACAATTTCGGCCAATGGGATGTAGATGGAAGACCCAAGAGAGGGATGCCTTTCCTAAATAAAATGACTAAGGCTCTCAATGAGGAGTGATAGCCTGGGATGTGGAAGTGATGCTTGGAGAAGCAGCAGCCATCTTGGGACCATGAGAACCAATGTCAACACTGAGGATGGTGGAAGAGAAAAAGCAGGCAGCACCAGGGTCCCTGAGGACATCCTTGGGCTTCTGTTCCAATCCTGAACAGCTTGCCCCAAACTTCCTGCTGCCCATGATAAATACACCCTTTACCTTTTAAAGCCACTGCCGCAGAGCCTCCTGGTACTTAATCCTAGCTGATATGAATGATGAGGGCTTGACCTAGAGAAGCTGTAGAGGGACAGGAAGGGGGAATGTGGGCATTGCTTAGGCGATATCATTAGTGAGGCTTGACCCCTGACTGGACATTAGAGGAGGGAATCGCAGATGAAAAGAGGGAGTGTTTTTCCCTGGATAAGGAATAGAGAAGTAGAAACATGTTTCAGTGGACAGAGGCAAACCATCTTCACTTAACAAGCTGCTAAGAACTGAATCGTGTCCTCCTAAAATTCCTATGTTGAAACAATGTGCTGGTATTTGGAGCTGGCGCCTTTAGGACATAATTAAATTTACATGAGGTCAGGAGGGTAGGGGCCTCGTGATGGGACTAGTGACCTTTCAAGAAGAGGAAGGGATGGCAGAGCTCTCCTACCACGTGAGGACACGAGGAGAAGGCACCTGTTGGCAAGCCAGGAAGAGGTCTCTCCACAGAAGGCACAGGCTAGGGGCGGGAGTAGGAGAGAGCAGGAATAGAGACATAAAAAAAGTCAGATGAGAGAGTCAGCCGAGGAGGAAAAAGGACAGAGAAGAGGAAGAAGATCAAGAATAGATCTCTGACTGGAAGAAGCCTCTTATGACCTCTAGACCACAAACCCCTGCCTCTGAAGTTGAGACACTAAGACCCAAAGAGGAGAAGGAGGAAAAGATGAAATTATGGCACTGACGGATGTCCGCCTCATTTGTTCACTCAACAAACATGTAGAGACAGCTTACTGTGTGCTAGAGACCAGGAATCAAGGTCAACAGGGCACAGTCCCGAAGGGGACAGCCTCGTCCCATCCCATGGAGCACTCTCTGTGCTCCCCCTGAGTATCTGTGTCCCAAAGCTCCCAGCCCTTAGTTATTGCAGTGAATACAGGTCAGGGGAGACGAGTTTGAAGCTTATCTGGAGACTCCTATAATGGAAAAATAATACCAAATTATAAATGCAAAATTTAGTACAAAAGTAGAAAGGGTTTGTGCAAGTGAGAGACCCAGAAGCTTAAGCTTTTTTGGCTTTAACAGCAATTACAGGGGCTTCCCTGGTGGTCCAGTGGGTAAGGACACCGCCTTGCAGTGCAAGGGGCGCCGGTTCGATCCCTGGTCTGGGAAGATCCCTTGGACCGATGTGTCCAATTACCGAGCCGGAGCTCTGGAGCGCATGCGCCCAGAGCCGGCGCTCTGCGACAACAGAGGCCACCGCGATGGGAGGCCCACAGCAGCCAAGGAACAAAGATGGATGAAACATGTTTCAGTGGACAGAGGCAAACCATCTTCACTTAACAAGCTGCTAAGAACTGAATCGTGTCCTCCTAAAATTCCTATGTTGAAACAATGTGCTGGTATTTGGAGCTGGCGCCTTTAGGACATAATTAAATTTACATGAGGTCAGGAGGGTAGGGGCCTCGTGATGGGACTAGTGACCTTTCAAGAAGAGGAAGGGATGGCAGAGCTCTCCTACCACGTGAGGACACGAGGAGAAGGCACCTGTTGGCAAGCCAGGAAGAGGTCTCTCCACAGAAGGCACAGGCTAGGGGCGGGAGTAGGAGAGAGCAGGAATAGAGACATAAAAAAAGTCAGATGAGAGAGTCAGCCGAGGAGGAAAAAGGACAGAGAAGAGGAAGAAGATCAAGAATAGATCTCTGACTGGAAGAAGCCTCTTATGACCTCTAGACCACAAACCCCTGCCTCTGAAGTTGAGACACTAAGACCCAAAGAGGAGAAGGAGGAAAAGATGAAATTATGGCACTGACGGATGTCCGCCCCTCATTTGTTCACTCAACAAACATGTAGAGACAGCTTACTGTGTGCTAGAGACCAGGAATCAAGGTCAACAGGGCACAGTCCCGAAGGGGACAGCCTCGTCCCATCCCATGGAGCACTCTCTGTGCTCCCCCTGAGTATCTGTGTCCCAAAGCTCCCAGCCCTTAGTTATTGCAGTGAATACAGGTCAGGGGAGACGAGTTTGAAGCTTATCTGGAGACTCCTATAATGGAAAAATAATACCAAATTATAAATGCAAAATTTAGTACAAAAGTAGAAAGGGTTTGTGCAAGTGAGAGACCCAGAAGCTTAAGCTTTTTTGGCTTTAACAGCAATTACAGGGGCTTCCCTGGTGGTCCAGTGGGTAAGGACACCGCCTTGCAGTGCAAGGGGCGCCGGTTCGATCCCTGGTCTGGGAAGATCCCTTGGACCGATGTGTCCAATTACCGAGCCGGAGCTCTGGAGCGCATGCGCCCAGAGCCGGCGTTCTGCGACAACAGAGGCCACCGCGATGGGAGGCCCACAGCAGCCAAGGAACAAAGATGGATGAAAATGGACAAATGAAAGACCAATAGAAGTGGCCCGCCCGCTCCCTTCCCTCCCCACCCCACCCCCCCAAAAATAAAAGTAAAATAAAAATAAAAATAAATAGCAATTACATCTCTGGCCACTCAACTTAGAAAGTAGGTAGGAACACTCCTAAACTAGGCTAGCAGTGCCCCCTAGTGGACACATAGAGGAACACCTCAGAGAGCCCCTAAGGTCCGACTCCACAGCTCGCGCAGCCCAAAGCCAGGATGGCCAGTTTCACCACTGGCTTCGCAGAAGTTTCTCATCACTACCACCTTCTGACCTCCAAGTTGTGTAATTATTACTAGAGGCTCAGGGGTCAGCACTTCAATGTACAGTTTCCTGTAGCTGAATTGGAGGCAAGTAACTTTACACTCCTGAACTTGAATCTCCTTTCCTGTAAATAAGATGTATCTGAATGTGATTAAATCAAGCGTCTACTTCAGAGGGTGGTTCTAAGATTAAAGATGAGCCCACATGCCTAGAGCCTTGTGCTCCGCGACAAGGGAAGCCACCGCAGTAAGAAGCCCAAGCATCACAACCAGAGGGTAACCCCTACTCACTGCCAACTAGAGAAAGCCCACACACGGCAACCAGTGCAACCGAGGAAAAAAAAAAAGACAAGCTCTTCTATAATCCCAGCTCAATTATCAAAAACGGGCAATTAACATAAATCCACAAACCGTATTTCAGTTTCACCAGCTGTCCAATCATGCATCTGGTTCCGTCCCTTCATGGCAAATAGCTGGAGGGAAAAATGGAAACAGTGACAGATTTCACTTTCTTGAGCTCCAAAATCACTGCAAAAGGTGACTGCAGCCACAAAATTAAAAGACTCTTGCTCCTTGGAAGAAAAGCTATGACAAACCTAGACAGTATATTAAAAAGCAGAGATAAAGGTCTGTAGTCAAAGTTATGGTTTTTCCAGTAGTCATGTACGGATGTGATAGGTGACCCATAAAGAAGGCTGAGTACCCAATAATTGATGCTTTTGAGCTGTGGTGCTGGAGAATACCTTTAAGAGTCCCTTGGACTGCAAGGGGAAGAAGCCAGTCAGTCCTAAAGGACATCAACCCTGAATATTCATTGGAAGGAATGATTCTGAATCTGAAGCTCCAATACTTTGGTCACCTGATGTGAAGTGCTGACTTGTTGGGAAAGACCCTAATGCTGGGAAAACTGAGGGCAGAGGGAGAAGAAGGCGACAGAGGATAAGGTTGTTGGATCACATCACCAACTCAATGGACATGAGTTTGAGGAAACTGCAGGAGATGGTGAAGGACAGGGAAGCCTGGTGTGCTGCAGTCCATGGGGTGGCAAGGAGTTGGACACCACTGAGGGACTGCACACAATACAAAAGCACATCCAGGATCGTGCATGACATTCTGTTATGTCTTTTTAGTCCCCGTGAATCTGGGCCAGTTCCTCAATCTCATATGCATGCATGTGGGTGCATGCCTCATAACACAGGCATTTTTAAGACTGTTTTAGAGCTGTTTCAGGCTTACAACAAAATTGAGAGGGAGGTACAGAGATTTCCCTGCCATTGACATTTTTTAGGAGGATGGGTTGGTAATCTTTTTTTTTAAAAGATTTTATTTATTTATTTATTTATTTATTTATTGGAGGGGCGGGTTGGGGAGGGAGGGGGCGGGCAGGCCACTTCTCTTGGTCTTTCATTTATCTAGTTTTCATCCATCTTTGTTCTTTGGCCCATGTGGGCCTCCCATCGCGGTGGCCTCTGTCGTCGCAGAGCACGGGCTCTGAGCGCATGCGCTCCAGAGCCCGCCCCTGCTCGGTAATTGGACACATGGGTCCAGCTGCTCCGCGGCACATGGGATCTTCCCAGGCCAGGGCTCGAACCGGCGCCCCTTGCACTGCAAGGCGGTGTCCTTACCCACTGGACCACCAGGGAAGCCCAGGGCTGGTAATCTTGTAGAACAGCTTTCATTTTGGATTTGTCTGACGTTTTCTCATAACTCAATTTGGGTTGTGCACCTTTGGTAAAAATAACCCAAGAGTGAGGTTTTCTTCTCAGTGCCCCAGAAGCACATGACACCAAGCTGTCCATCTGCTGGCGAGGTTAACTTTGATGCCGGCTCAAGTGGCCTCTGCCAGGCTACTCCCATAATGCTGCTGGGTTTTTCTTTGCAAATAACAAGTCCTCTGTGGAGAGCTAATTTGAGAATGGGTAACATTCATGACTCCCCAGCTTTACCCACTATAGCAGCATCTTTTGCCCCCTCCCATCCAAGTCAGTTGTAATTATAATAGTTGCCCAATGGTGATAGCCATCACTTTTTTCCTCTGCTAATTTGGTTTTCCTCATAAGGCAGTGCTTTCTCCTCTAGCCCATTTTCATTTCCTTATTTACATTTATCAGTGGACTCAGTGATTCTTCCTTTATTATGGGGTTGTAATTTGCTACTAGCATAATTTATTTTCATCCTCGGATTTCATCCCCAGATTTGACCAGTAAGAAACACTGGAAGAACCCGTGAATCTGGGCCAGTTCCTCAATCTCATATGCATGCATGTGGGTGCATGCCTCATAACACAGGCATTTTTAAGACTGTTTTAGAGCTGTTTCAGGCTTACAACAAAATTGAGAGGGAGGTACAGAGATTTCCCTGCCATTGACATTTTTTAGGAGGATGGGTTGGTAATCTTTTTTTTTAAAAGATTTTATTTATTTATTTATTTATTTATTTATTGGAGGGGGCGGGTTGGGGAGGGAGGGGGCGGGCAGGCCACTTCTCTTGGTCTTTCATTTATCTAGTTTTCATCCATCTTTGTTCTTTGGCCCATGTGGGCCTCCCATCGCGGTGGCCTCTGTCGTCGCAGAGCACGGGCTCTGAGCGCATGCGCTCCAGAGCCCGCCCCTGCTCGGTAATTGGACACATGGGTCCAGCTGCTCCGCGGCACATGGGATCTTCCCAGGCCAGGGCTCGAACCGGCGCCCCTTGCACTGCAAGGCGGTGTCCTTACCCACTGGACCACCAGGGAAGCCCAGGGCTGGTAATCTTGTAGAACAGCTTTCATTTTGGATTTGTCTGACGTTTTCTCATAACTCAATTTGGGTTGTGCACCTTTGGTAAAAATAACCCAAGAGTGAGGTTTTCTTCTCAGTGCCCCAGAAGCACATGACACCAAGCTGTCCATCTGCTGGCGAGGTTAACTTTGATGCCGGCTCAAGTGGCCTCTGCCAGGCTACTCCCATAATGCTGCTGGGTTTTTCTTTGCAAATAACAAGTCCTCTGTGGAGAGCTAATTTGAGAATGGGTAACATTCATGACTCCCCAGCTTTACCCACTATAGCAGCATCTTTTGCCCCCTCCCATCCAAGTCAGTTGTAATTATAATAGTTGCCCAATGGTGATAGCCATCACTTTTTTCCTCTGCTAATTTGGTTTTCCTCATAAGGCAGTGCTTTCTCCTCTAGCCCATTTTCATTTCCTTATTTACATTTATCAGTGGACTCAGTGATTCTTCCTTTATTATGGGGTTGTAATTTGCTACTAGCATAATTTATTTTCATCCTCGGATTTCATCCCCAGATTTGACCAGTAAGAAACACTGGAAGAAGAGCGGGTTTGGGGGCGGGCGAGAATAAAGTATATTTTTAATGTCACAGAAAGACGATGCTTAGCAAGCATCTGGGATTTAGAGCCAGACTGGAAATAAATAGGATGTCATCCCTCCCATTTGCATTTTATTTATTTGCAGTCACAGTTTTACATACAAGCAGAGCCCCAGGAAGAAGGAAGAGAACTCTGATCCCTTCCCTCTGTAATTTAAAGTCATTAAAACATGTCTCCTGGACTGGGTCGCTCTGAGTGGAGCTTGATTGCTGGAAAGGAAGACCCTGAGAGGAAGGATCCAATGAGGAGCTGAGACTTGAGGGGCGCAATGATGAACCCATGACCCAGACTTGGCACTGGATTCCATCCTCTAGGAGAGGTGGTGGTCCAACCCCTGGCATGGCGAGTGTCCCATGGGGATGAGATCAGGCTGCCCTCAGCCTCCGAGAGCTCATCACTGAAGAGCTGGGACCCTTGGGGACCCCTGTGACTCCCAGGCTGAGTATAACACAGAAGAGAAGGAGGAAGGCAAAACTGAGGTCACAGGGAGTGGGCAGTGTGGCTGGAGAACAAGGGGGGCTGATGGGGACCAGGAGTGGCAGAATGAAAGTCAAACTGAGGGTATGTGACAGGGCTCCAGCGCAGTGGCCATTTGAGCAGGTTTATACATGAAACTGTGCTCGGGGCCATGAAGCGGAGAGCTTCAGGATCCAGTCCCTGCACCAATGGCACTGAACTGGATTTATCAGCTTCCAGACACAGGGATGGGATGGGGAGTGACTCGAGCTCTGGGGGGTCAAGAGAAACTGAGTTCTCATCTTGGTGAGGGTGTGGGCTCAGTCACTCAGTCGTATCTGACTCTTTGTGACCCCATGGATTGTAGCCCACCAGGCTTCTCTGTCCATGGGATTTTCCAAGCCAGGAATCCTGGAGTGGGTTGCCATTTCCTGCTCCAGGGATCTACCCGTCCCAGAGTTAGACCCCGAGTCTCTTGCATCTCCTGCATTGACAGGCAGATTCTTCCTTTATTATGGGGGATTGCTACTAGCATAATTATTTTCATCCGCGGATTTCATCCCCAGATTTGACCAGTAAGAAACACTGGAAGAAGAGCGGGTTTGGGGGCGGGCGAGAATAAAGTATATTTTTAATGTCACAGAAAGACGATGCTTAGCAAGCATCTGGGATTTAGAGCCAGACTGGAAATAAATAGGATGTCATCCCTCCCATTTGCATTTTATTTATTTGCAGTCACAGTTTTACATACAAGCAGAGCCCCAGGAAGAAGGAAGAGAACTCTGATCCCTTCCCTCTGTAATTTAAAGTCATTAAAACATGTCTCCTGGACTGGGTCGCTCTGAGTGGAGCTTGATTGCTGGAAAGGAAGACCCTGAGAGGAAGGATCCAATGAGGAGCTGAGACTTGAGGGGCGCAATGATGAACCCATGACCCAGACTTGGCACTGGATTCCATCCTCTAGGAGAGGTGGTGGTCCAACCCCTGGCATGGCGAGTGTCCCATGGGGATGAGATCAGGCTGCCCTCAGCCTCCGAGAGCTCATCACTGAAGAGCTGGGACCCTTGGGGACCCCTGTGACTCCCAGGCTGAGTATAACACAGAAGAGAAGGAGGAAGGCAAAACTGAGGTCACAGGGAGTGGGCAGTGTGGCTGGAGAACAAGGGGGGCTGATGGGGACCAGGAGTGGCAGAATGAAAGTCAAACTGAGGGTATGTGACAGGGCTCCGCGCAGTGGCCATTTGAGCAGGTTTATACATGAAACTGTGCTCGGGGCCATGAAGCGGAGAGCTTCAGGATCCAGTCCCTGCACCAATGGCACTGAACTGGATTTATCAGCTTCCAGACACAGGGATGGGATGGGGAGTGACTCGAGCTCTGGGGGGTCAAGAGAAACTGAGTTCTCATCTTGGTGAGGGTGTGGGCTCAGTCACTCAGTCGTATCTGACTCTTTGTGACCCCATGGATTGTAGCCCACCAGGCTTCTCTGTCCATGGGATTTTCCAAGCCAGGAATCCTGGAGTGGGTTGCCATTTCCTGCTCCAGGGATCTACCCGTCCCAGAGTTAGACCCCGAGTCTCTTGCATCTCCTGCATTGACAGGCAGATTCTTTACCACTGTGCCACCTGGGAAGCCAGGTGGAATATCTCAAGGTGAAGGGTCTTTCTCATCCTGTCATATCAAAGGTAACTAGTATCACTTGGTTAAGGCACTACTTGTCAGAATCCAATGTCTATAATTACTATCTTCCCTTTCCATACGATCTTCTTCAGAACTGAGTCCCTAAGTCCAGCCAGCTCTAAGCTCAACTTCCTGGTGTGGACCAGGAGTGCCTGCATATACTACCTGAGATTCTTCTACAATGCACTCAACCTTCCTGTCTCTTAGATGCCATCTTCCGCTCATCATAGGACCTGGTATTCTTACTCACAAAGTCCACTGTAGCCAAGTCCCTCTTCAACTCAAGCTACCAAGCAGGTCCTTCTTTCTCTCTTCCCATGTTTCAGAAACAAAAGAAGCACGACAGGATAATCAGAAGAAAATCTTTTTCCATCAAGCATCCATTCCAGGAGCTATGGCCTCCTGGCTCCCACAACAACCTTCTGATCAAGCTGACCTCCAGTGTATATCTCATCAGAGGAGCTTCCTCTGGTCACTATTTAAAAAAAACAATCCTTACTACTTCCACCCTGCCATGGCACTTTCTCCACCTTTAATCATCATCTAACATAGCACCTCTATTTTTCTTATGTTTTGCCCCCCAAGTCAACGAGAATGTAAGCTCTAGGGGGTCAGAAACTATCAGATGTGTTCCTTGTTCTATGTCCAACATTTAGGACAGTGCCTGACACATGCGGTGTTTTCAATAAATATGTCCTGAATGAATGGATGGATGTATAGGCAGTAGCACAAAATTAAGATCAAGTTCACAGAGCAGAGAAGCAATCCAACTTTAGGTCTACAAGAGGTTAAGATGGGGCTTCCTCTGATGGTCCAGTGGGTAAGGACACCGCCTTGCAGTGCAAGGGGCGCTGGTTCGAGCCCTGGCCTCGCAAGATCCCACGTGCCGCGGAGCGGCTGGACTGATGTGTCCAATCGCCGAGCCAGAGCTCTGGAGCGCATGCGCCCAGAGCAGGCGCTCTGCAGCGACAGACGCCACCGGGATGGGAGGCCCACAGGAGCCAAAGAACAAAGACGGATGAAAGTAGAGAAATGAAAGACCAATGGGGCTTCCCCTGGTGGTCCAGTGGGTAAGGACACCGCCTTGCAGTGCAAGGGGCGCTAGTTCGATCCCTGGCCTGGGAAGATCCCACGTGCCGCGGAGCGGCTGGACTGATGTGTCCAATCGCCGAGCCAGAGCTCTGGAGCGCATGCGCCCAGAGCAGGCGCTCTGCAGCGACAGACGCCACCGGGATGGGAGGCCCACAGGAGCCAAAGAACAAAGACGGATGAAAGTAGAGAAATGAAAGACCAATGGGGCTTCCCCTGGTGGTCCAGTGGGTAAGGACACCGCCTTGCAGTGCAAGGGGCGCTAGTTCGATCCCTGGCCTGGGAAGATCCCACGTGCAGCGGAGTGGCTGGACTGATGTGTCCAATCGCCGAGGCAGAGCTCTGGAGCGCATGCGCCCAGAGCCAGCGCTCTGCAACGACAGAGGCCACCGCAATGGGAGGCCCACAGGAGCCAAAGAACAAAGACGGATGAAAATAGAGAAATGAAAGACCAATAGTAGTGGCCCGCCCGCTCCCCTCCCTCCCCAACCCGACCCCCGCCCTAAATAAATAAATAAATAAATAAATAAAAAGATGTGAGACAGATATTCCATTGTATGCATATATAGATAGAATATTATATATATATATATATAAAGAAAGACTAATGGAAGTGGCCCGCCCGCTCCCTTCCCTCCCCAACCCGACCCCCACCCAAAATAAATAAATAAATAAATAAATCTTTAAAAAAAAAAAAAGAGGTTAAGATGAGCAATAACTTGATGTGCTTGATTCAAATACTTGATATCCCATCCGCAGGTGGGATAAAAGAAGGAATGGGACAAGTGGGGGTCATGAGGCATTTAGGTCTGAGCCAGGGATAAGGTCAGGTGGACAGCCACTGTTTTTGCCCATCTGGCATCATTCCCTTCTGACAATAACCCCTAATTTTCCTTGAGGTTCTGCCTGACCTATTTTGGGGGTAAGGATGTGACCTACCCATGCCTTTGCTCCTACCGATTGCTTTCTGCTTGGACATACGATCCAATTCAGGAAAGAAGAGTCAACCCCATGACATCTACCAAAACAAATGGGAAAAAGAAACTTCCTCTCCAGGGACATTGCTAGCCATAAAGAGAGCCTGGAACTGTTGGGTTCACCTCCGGGAGCCCGAGAATAAAGCCAGCTCAGAATAAAGCATTAAAGACAGATGCCAAGAGGAGCTCCTCCCTGGATCCAGCCACCCCTGACCGCACTGGACTTTTCAATAATGTCAGCCCATGCATTCTCCTTTTCTGATGGATTATTTTGAATTGGGTTTCTGTCACTTACAACTAAAAACATTCTGACCAATACTAAATAACAAGAGGGAAATACATTCTTGAGGCTCTTAAATACTTTGCAAGGAAGCTAACATCAGGTAAAGTGTCCCAGAAGTACAATTCTGTAGCTTTTGGTGTAACTCATTGCCAATCTTGGTAAGCAGGATAGGGGCTGAGGAGAAGGTCATCATGCCAGGGTTATTTTTCTTTGTGGGGGGAATGTACATTTGGGGGACATATTCAACAACTCTTTATCGAGTGTTTTCATATGTCAGGAATCTCACAGTTCTAAGAACAGTGATTACACTGAGTCTGTTTGTCTCCACGGCACAGAAGAGGAAGAGAGGGCATGATGTGGTGAAAACAGCAGTGAGCCACGAGTCCAATAACCTGGTCTCTCATCCTAATCGGATTACTAAATTGAAAGTATGGGTTGAGACCAACCCACTCGCTCCTCTTGGCCTCAGTCTGTAGTCTGTCAGGTGAGAAGAACGACCATATCATTCTCAAGCACCTGCCCAGTTCTGCAATGGAGAGGCTGCTTGGACAGAGGCTCCTAATCTTGGATCACATCTAAACCCCAGAAAAATACACATGTACACAAACACAAGTTTGCATAGAGTCTCATGTGGGTGTCACAACTCTAGAGGCCATTTTGTATCTCTAAAGTCCCCGACCTACAGAAACGAGAACACTAGCTTCGACTTGAACTCCTCTGGTGCCAGGCGGCTCACTCCTTTATGCAACAGCCAGATAGAACTGTGCTGAAAAAAATTGGTCTTTGTCAACTACATACTGGCACTTACCAACTACGTTGCCAATGACTGAACAAGGCCATTTGCCATCTGCCTCTGTGGAAACTGAACCCTGTGCTGTGGCAACTGCTGACCTTCAGCACCCTCTGAGGCAGTTCAGAGCAGAGTGAGGCATTCTGTGTTCCAGGGAATCTGGTGGGACAGGTCTTTAGAGAGGTGGATGGTTTAGGAACAGATTACACGACCTCAGTCTCCCTCCATCTCCTCCTACCTGGAAAAGCAGTAAATCCCGACACCAGATCCTCCTCTGTCTCTAGCAGAAAACCTTTCTGTAAAATGAGTGCTTAATGCTATTGAACTTCCCTTCACTAAAATCTTATGCTTTCCTCCCACTGCGTCTTTCGGGCAGCCTCTCAGTGCTGTCCGAGGTGCTGCCTCCGGGGCTTCGGTTCTCACTTTGCCCCAGATAAAACTTAATACAACTCTCAAGCTGTGCATCCTTTTCATACATACTTAACTAGGATCTGCACACTATAACTTCTACCCATTGCTCTAAATTCTCCAGAGCAAAACGAGAAAAAAAAAAAAAACACAACACAACACAGTTTCTCTCCTGTGTAGCATCTCTTCATGTCTCTGAAAACTGTCTCTAACTTTGAAATGCAAATAATTTCCAAGG
Source organism: Tragulus kanchil (assembly GCA_022376925.1). Lineage (NCBI taxonomy): Eukaryota > Metazoa > Chordata > Mammalia > Artiodactyla > Tragulidae > Tragulus > Tragulus kanchil. Next base: position 183,144,405 of record JAIOJX010000004.1, on the reverse strand, counting down.
AGAAATGCAGATGACTTGCCATGCAAACTACTCTACGGTGCACGGTTATAAAGATATATTCTGCCACCTCCCCCCAACTATGCCAAACATCCAAATGTGGATGCTAAATTCAGACAGGCGCCACTCATATCGCGTTTTGTAGTACAACCCACTCGCTCCTCTTGGCCTCAGTCTGTAGTCTGTCAGGTGAGAAGAACGACCATATCATTCTCAAGCACCTGCCCAGTTCTGCAATGGAGAGGCTGCTTGGACAGAGGCTCCTAATCTTGGATCACATCTAAACCCCAGAAAAATACACATGTACACAAACACAAGTTTGCATAGAGTCTCATGTGGGTGTCACAACTCTAGAGGCCATTTTGTATCTCTAAAGTCCCCGACCTACAGAAACGAGAACACTAGCTTCGACTTGAACTCCTCTGGTGCCAGGCGGCTCACTCCTTTATGCAACAGCCAGATAGAACTGTGCTGAAAAAAATTGGTCTTTGTCAACTACATACTGGCACTTACCAACTACGTTGCCAATGACTGAACAAGGCCATTTGCCATCTGCCTCTGTGGAAACTGAACCCTGTGCTGTGGCAACTGCTGACCTTCAGCACCCTCTGAGGCAGTTCAGAGCAGAGTGAGGCATTCTGTGTTCCAGGGAATCTGGTGGGACAGGTCTTTAGAGAGGTGGATGGTTTAGGAACAGATTACACGACCTCAGTCTCCCTCCATCTCCTCCTACCTGGAAAAGCAGTAAATCCCGACACCAGATCCTCCTCTGTCTCTAGCAGAAAACCTTTCTGTAAAATGAGTGCTTAATGCTATTGAACTTCCCTTCACTAAAATCTTATGCTTTCCTCCCACTGCGTCTTTCGGGCAGCCTCTCAGTGCTGTCCGAGGTGCTGCCTCCGGGGCTTCGGTTCTCACTTTGCCCCAGATAAAACTTAATACAACTCTCAAGCTGTGCATCCTTTTCATACATACTTAACTAGGATCTGCACACTATAACTTCTACCCATTGCTCTAAATTCTCCAGAGCAAAACGAGAAAAAAAAAAAAAACACAACACAACACAGTTTCTCTCCTGTGTAGCATCTCTTCATGTCTCTGAAAACTGTCTCTAACTTTGAAATGCAAATAATTTCCAAGGAGAAATGCAGATGACTTGCCATGCAAACTACTCTACGGTGCACGGTTATAAAGATATATTCTGCCACCTCCCCCCAACTATGCCAAACATCCAAATGTGGATGCTAAATTCAGACAGGCGCCACTGCTATTAATCGGCACGATCTAGGTTTTGCAAAGTCAGGAATCATTGTATAAAAATATCTGGAAGGAAACAGCAGAGTCCTTTGAGGAGAGCCCTTCAGTAAGGATCAAAAGAATGAGACGTAGTTGGTAGCCTGTCTCCCACGTCAACTACCTGTGCATCCGTGGGCAAGTCACTTAACTCCTCCCTTTGAACCTGTTTCTCCTCTGGAACATGTGACAAAACCTACCGCACAGGGATGCAGTGAGGATCAAATGATGTCTTGTTCGTAAAGCTTCTAGCCCAAGCCTGGCATAGAACAAATTCTTTTCACTACAGACTGGCTCCCGGGCTCAGCGAGCCCAGCGTCTCAGTCGATACGCTCGGCGCTCTTGCACCAGCGGGATTCCCCTTCGCGAGCGGAGTCTGCGCTCTGGGCTCGACAGAGGCTCCCTGGCCGCTCGCGCTTTTCTCTCCTTCTCCAAGATGGCGGCGGTCGGCGGCGCTGAGGCGGGATCCGGGCGAGCCTAGTGAAGGTAGCGGCGAGCAGAGCCCCCACGAGGCCGAGCTGGGCCCCCACCCCTCGGCGGCAGCGGCCCCGCCCTGTCGCCACCTGCCGCCTCGGGCCGCGACACCGCCCCGAGGGCGCCCCGGGCCCGCCGCGGCCTAGCCCGGGGGCCGAGCCGGGGACTGGAGTAGCGGCCCTAGTCCGCCCCCGGCAAGGGGCTGGAGCGGGCCGAAGGAGGAAGGCGGGCGGGAGCTGTTCAAATGGGGAAGGCGGGAAAGTGCGGGCCGGGAGGGGGCGTGCGGCCGCCCCGGGGGCCCGCGGGCCGGGGCCGCCCCTCCCCTCCCCCTGCCCGGCCGTCTCCGCCCTCGGGGGCGCCGGGAGCCGCCGGGACGCGGGAACCCGGGTCGCGGCCGCCCTGCGGCTCAGGACCCGGGACGCGGGGTCCGCGGGCTGTCAAGGGGCAAGGGAAGCGGGGCGCCGGGAGGGCCGGGGCGCGGCTGGCAGGAGAGGATGCGTGGAGCTTTCTTTTTTCCCCCCTCTTCGCACAGCTTTGTTAAACTAGCTGTTGCTGCAAAACTGCCGGGAGAATCCCATTGGTTTGCCTTGGGGAACCACACAAACGGTGGTCTTGGGGGCTCTTTGTAGCAATAACCCGTCTGATGTGTACTCTTGGCGTGCGACCCGGTTTGAACGTGCCTTCCTTAGTGGGATCTTCTCCATCCGGGCCCGTTTTACCCCCCAAAGCTGTTACTTTGTAGATTTCACTTAATTTTTTTTTCTTTTTTTTTTTAAATCGGGCAGAAGAGGAGAAGCCTCTGTCTCTCTGCTTCCTGATGGCTAAGCTGGTGGCTGATTATATTCCTCCACAGCAGAATAAATAAAATTTTTTAAAAAACAGAATCCAAAGTAGAGCCTGTTGATTGGACGAGGCTTGTCAAAATTTGTACCGCTGGTTTTTTTGGAAATGTGTGTTGTCAGCAGATCTGTGCGGTGGTCGTGGTTCCGCTCAATTGCACCCCAATGAGAGGATTCAATCCCCATCCCAGACTGTCGGGATCTCTGCAGTTTCCAAAGCTGGCAGGGGCTGTGAGTGCTGCATAGGTAGGTTCGTGGAGAAGGGAGTGGCAAGAATTCCAGAGTCGGTGGGTTCTGAGAATGGAGGAAATCTGGACGAAAATGAGAGGACATCCCCGGCTCCTATCCTAGAAATAACAACAGTTGCTCCTATCCTAGAAGTAACAACAATTCAGAAACTGGCAACCGCTGGATATTCATCTTCCTTTTCCTGCACCGACTGTTCCTGAAAAAAGTGCTGGAAGGAGAAGAACAGGGAATCCTGAGCATCGTGAGCAAGGCTTCACTCCAGAATCGAACCTACGCCTCAGGATTTCACTCACTGCCCGGGTTTCCGAGGCTTCCGTTGTCTTTTTCAAAACACACTTACATTTCGGGATGAAGAAGCTTGTTGATGATTGCTGGGACTGAGATGACCGCAAAAAAAAAAAAACACCTTCTGAAACTTTTTTTCAGTACTTGTAATTTGGACTTTCAAAATAACAAAGTACTATACCTGATGATTTTCCATTTTTTTCCTGATTACTTTGATAATTCTGAAAGCAAAGCCTAAACATCACTGATTACTTACCTACAAATGGAAAAGCAGCTCTGTCTTTTTTCATCTTCTGAAGAGAAATTCACAAAGTGCCATTTGATAATTTGCACCTTCCAAAAGTACATGTTTTTTATGATGGCAATATTTCTTACTTCGACAAACAACATAAATAATGAACTTTTACTTCTGTTGTCATTTCTTAGCCCACTGAGAGGAACATAGCTGTAAAGTTATCCTTCCCTCTTGAGGTGGACAATATTGAATTCTATACACTCCAAAATGTATGGAATTCCAAAGAGTGAGCTTTAACACCTGTTTTTACATTTGCCAACATTTAATGTAATTATGGCCTCTGTTTTCTAATGTGAATATCCAACCTAAGGTTTTTCATTAATCCTCAATCTGCTGCCTAACCCTGGACTCTTGAATTTATTGTGATAATGTTGAATCCAAAGTAGAGCCTGTTGATTGGACGAGGCTTGCAATTTGTACCGCTGGTTTTTTTGGAAATGTGTGTTGTCAGCAGATCTGTGCGGTGGTCGTGGTTCCGCTCAATTGCACCCCAATGAGAGGATTCAATCCCCATCCCAGACTGTCGGGATCTCTGCAGTTTCCAAAGCTGGCAGGGGCTGTGAGTGCTGCATAGGTAGGTTCGTGGAGAAGGGAGTGGCAAGAATTCCAGAGTCGGTGGGTTCTGAGAATGGAGGAAATCTGGACGAAAATGAGAGGACATCCCCGGCTCCTATCCTAGAAATAACAACAGTTGCTCCTATCCTAGAAGTAACAACAATTCAGAAACTGGCAACCGCTGGATATTCATCTTCCTTTTCCTGCACCGACTGTTCCTGAAAAAAGTGCTGGAAGGAGAAGAACAGGGAATCCTGAGCATCGTGAGCAAGGCTTCACTCCAGAATCGAACCTACGCCTCAGGATTTCACTCACTGCCCGGGTTTCCGAGGCTTCCGTTGTCTTTTTCAAAACACACTTACATTTCGGGATGAAGAAGCTTGTTGATGATTGCTGGGACTGAGATGACCGCAAAAAAAAAAAACACCTTCTGAAACTTTTTTTCAGTACTTGTAATTTGGACTTTCAAAATAACAAAGTACTATACCTGATGATTTTCCATTTTTTCCTGATTACTTTGATAATTCTGAAAGCAAAGCCTAAACATCACTGATTACTTACCTACAAATGGAAAAGCAGCTCTGTCTTTTTTCATCTTCTGAAGAGAAATTCACAAAGTGCCATTTGATAATTTGCACCTTCCAAAAGTACATGTTTTTTATGATGGCAATATTTCTTACTTCGACAAACAACATAAATAATGAACTTTTACTTCTGTTGTCATTTCTTAGCCCACTGAGAGGAACATAGCTGTAAAGTTATCCTTCCCTCTTGAGGTGGACAATATTGAATTCTATACACTCCAAAATGTATGGAATTCCAAAGAGTGAGCTTTAACACCTGTTTTTACATTTGCCAACATTTAATGTAATTATGGCCTCTGTTTTCTAATGTGAATATCCAACCTAAGGTTTTTCATTAATCCTCAATCTGCTGCCTAACCCTGGACTCTTGAATTTATCGTGATAATGTTCAAGACCTGGAAGGAGAGTTATCGGATCTTATATAAATGTTGCCCTAACTCTGCCTTTCCTACACACTGTTGCTTGAGACTTCTTTATCTGGTTTCATCTTTCTTCTATGAGTCAGCGTCTAAAACTAACCCCTGGGCTGCAGTAATACCTTGATTTTAAAGAACATAGAAGTTCAGGGTCCATCATTCACCCCAATCTGTGAGTGAGATAGTCCGTTGTGTCTAATGTTAGTTTTTTAAGTTCTTGGCTGTCCCACTTCACTATGGAATTGGACTTGCCTTCAGGCCTTGTTCTTTTTTTTTTTTTTTTTTCTTACTGTAGGCTGCTTAGTCTTGTAATTTATAAAATGCTTCTTCCAAGTCTTTAGAAAAATTAAATAATAGCAGACCTAATTGTAATACATGATGCTAACACCAGCACGTGTTTTCTGTGCTGCTCTGTACCTCAAGCTCCTGATTTCTGTTCCCTTATATAATGTTTTCATCTACTGATTATTTTTTCAAGGCAGTTAAGGGATCATGTCCAGTAAGCACCATCATCGTTTCTTTCTCCTGCTGTCTTCACAGCTACTTTCTCCTACCCTATTAGTTGTTCAGCTCTGTTTTATATTCGTTTTGATGTTACCAAAAGGAAGGCCTGATTATAAGTCTCAGGACCTGCCTTGGCTTCATACAGAAGCACATTTTATTCTTGACAACAGATTGGTGGCCACGTTGATGTTGACTATTTCAGATTTTTTTGGCCATTATTTCTCAAAGATTCTAAGCCAAAATCTATTTGGCATGGAAAACATGAGGTCACAAGTTGTGGTATTTCTTGGTGTTATCAGCCTGTGAAAATGAATGGGGTCCATATACTCTCCTAATAAACTTACTAGACCTTAGGGCCATTGAGTAGATATGCTGTTTTTAAATGAATGGATATAATGCCCTATGATGATCCTCTAACCCTGTCTGGAGCTGTACCACTTGAATGGATAAGGGGGCCACAGTAATTTCTATTGGAGAAAGTTTAATGCTTAATACTGAAACATGAGAAATTGGCTATATTATGGATTTCTGCATGAGACCCGACTTTGAGTAAGCAGTTCTCCAGTTGTCTGTAAAATAACCCAGTTCATTTCATTTCTTCATTCAAGCATCTCTCTTACTTTGACCAAGTGCATTCTTCATTCCACTTCTGAGGGAAGTGGAGAAATGCTTTTTTACGTTTCTAAATCTTACTTATAAATCATTCTTTGTGATACTTCTTTTTCTGTTTTTACCATAGATGTGTGTTGTATCTGATCTGACCTGTGCCAAGTAGGTCTTTCTTCTTTTGGTTTATTTTAAAAGTTGCACCTGTTAATTCATCCTTTCTTTCTCCAAAGTTACATATTTCACAATCACCTATACCTTCCTGTAAAGATTGGCAATATCTCACTGAAGTATCCTTCAGCATTTCTGAACCCCACTATAGTTATGAAGGTAAAATCAAATTGAAGTAAACAATCAGACCAACTTTTAAGCATTTCACTGACAGAATGAGGACATTTTCAATATTTTTAGTATAAAATTTTTTAGTTTCCCGCGAAAAACTTCCTGCAAAACACTTTTCCAACAGGAATTGTGACATTGCCTGTCCTAACAATACTTGAAGAACTTGAGCTTCGAATGCAGTTTATGGCTCATCATCTTCAAAGTCAAAATGGACATGTAAACTTGAAGAAAGTAATTTTAACGAATTTAAGACGGTATTTAGAATCTTTAAATCTCAGTAATTCTTCAAATTAGTGAAATTCTTAATAATGATAAAAATGTCATCACCAGTGGACAGATGACAGTTCCTCCTCATTTTCACATGTGGCCTTTAAGAAAGGCTTGACAGCACTGGAAGCTGTTTTATGGGCAGCTAATATGAAGTGTGCCTACTTCTACACTTCTGTGATTTTGAGCAAATTCAAAGAGCCCAGTAAAATGCATACCAAAAATTATGCTCTCAGGACCTTTACTGTCGCCTCATGCTGTCATTCCTGCTTACGTGCAACGCATGTTAGCCTGATCCGCATCTCAATGCGTTTTTGGGCCTGCGTTACTAGACCTTAGGGCCATTGAGTAGATATGCTGGAGAAACCTGTACCACCTTGAATGGATAAGGGGGCCACAGTAATTTCTATTGGAGAAAGTTTAATGCTTAATACTGAAACATGAGAAATTGGCTATATTATGGATTTCTGCATGAGACCCGACTTTGAGTAAGCAGTTCTCCAGTTGTCTGTAAAATAACCCAGTTCATTTCATTTCTTCATTCAAGCATCTCTCTTACTTTGACCAAGTGCATTCTTCATTCCACTTCTGAGGGAAGTGGAGAAATGCTTTTTTACGTTTCTAAATCTTACTTATAAATCATTCTTTGTGATACTTCTTTTTCTGTTTTTACCATAGATGTGTGTTGTATCTGATCTGACCTGTGCCAAGTAGGTCTTTCTTCTTTTGGTTTATTTTAAAAGTTGCACCTGTTAATTCATCCTTTCTTTCTCCAAAGTTACATATTTCACAATCACCTATACCTTCCTGTAAAGATTGGCAATATCTCACTGAAGTATCCTTCAGCATTTCTGAACCCCACTATAGTTATGAAGGTAAAATCAAATTGAAGTAAACAATCAGACCAACTTTTAAGCATTTCACTGACAGAATGAGGACATTTTCAATATTTTTAGTATAAAATTTTTTAGTTTCCCGCGAAAAACTTCCTGCAAAACACTTTTCCAACAGGAATTGTGACATTGCCTGTCCTAACAATACTTGAAGAACTTGAGCTTCGAATGCAGTTTATGGCTCATCATCTTCAAAGTCAAAATGGACATGTAAACTTGAAGAAAGTAATTTTAACGAATTTAAGACGGTATTTAGAATCTTTAAATCTCAGTAATTCTTCAAATTAGTGAAATTCTTAATAATGATAAAAATGTCATCACCAGTGGACAGATGACAGTTCCTCCTCATTTTCACATGTGGCCTTTAAGAAAGGCTTGACAGCACTGGAAGCTGTTTTATGGGCAGCTAATATGAAGTGTGCCTACTTCTACACTTCTGTGATTTTGAGCAAATTCAAAGAGCCCAGTAAAATGCATACCAAAAAATTATGCTCTCAGGACCTTTACTGTCGCTCTCATGCTGTCATTCCTGCTTACGTTGCAACGCAGTACATGTTAGCCTGTCGCCGATCCAGCTGGTAGGGCATCGTGGTCTTGAATGCGTGGCGTAATCTGTCTTCCTCTGCATCCTGCTTTGTCTATGCATTTTGTCACCATAATTGAACCCAGCCCTCTGACTTCATGTCAGCTTTCACCCTGTCTCAGTGTTTATTAGACCTGTTGGCATTTCACAAGTTCTCATGAATTTTTGAAGTACTTTTTTAACATGTGAGATATTTCATGTACTTGCCCAAACGACAGCTGTAATTCATAGTCAGATCAAATGAAGCCTAATGCAGTTGCTACAGCTTCATCCCTAGTAGATTTACAAACAGCAAGAGGAGGGGACAAGACACTCCTTTATTCCTTGCTGCCCTTCCCGTCCGCCCGCGGATCACCACGCATGTCCACCCGGAAGGTTGCTTCTCCACAGTGATGTCGCATTACAGGAGGGTTTTCCTTCTTTGTTTCTCAGACCTGGTCCTGTAGACGGAAAGCAGCCTGGACACAGGGACCCCCATTCTCAAAGGCCCGGGCAGGACCGCCATGGCTTATGATGACTCCATGAAGAAAGAAGGTATGGCCCCTTAACCTGAGAAGCATTCCAAAGGGGGTGTCCTCTTCAATCCTTGCAGCCCATGGACGTAGAGACCAGGACTGGCCATCACAGCCTGGACTCCCAAGTGATGATCCAGAGTACTAGTAAAACTCCACATCACCCCCAGACTGGGCCCATGGAAACGAAAGCCGGGACAGGGTTCCAACACAAGAGCCTGAGCCCTGAGTCTCTAGTCTATGGGGTGATGCCCAGCAGCACTCGTGGTCCTTGCCAGCTCCAGTGTGCGGGAGCCTGGGGATAGGAATCACACAGTGGACGCCCACAGAGCAGCACAGCACATGAATCCTTATGCTTTTCAGCCTTGCCTCTGCAAGCCCGAGTCCACCTGCCAGATCACAACTAAGAAACCATGTCTGAGGATGCACTTTGGGCCTTTGCTTAGCATGGAAGCGTTGTTTCTTCAGGTTTAATTCTTGCATTTGCAACCAAGTCATCAGGACAAGCTCTTGTTCCCCTTGGATCTAGCCCTATGTGCTGGTGGACTTAACCAAAGGCCAGGAGTCTAATTCTGAGGACTGTGCATTTCTGGGTATGGCGTAATCTGTCTTCCTCTGCATCCTGCTTTGTCTATGCATTTTGTCACCATAATTGAACCCAGCCCTCTGACTTCATGTCAGCTTTCACCCTGTCTCAGTGTTTATTAGACCTGTTGGCATTTCACAAGTTCTCATGAATTTTTGAAGTACTTTTTTAACATGTGAGATATTTCATGTACTTGCCCAAACGACAGCTGTAATTCATAGTCAGATCAAATGAAGCCTAATGCAGTTGCTACAGCTTCATCCCTAGTAGATTTACAAACAGCAAGAGGAGGGGACAAGACACTCCTTTATTCCTTGCTGCCCTTCCCGTCCGCCCGCGGATCACCACGCATGTCCACCCGGAAGGTTGCTTCTCCACAGTGATGTCGCATTACAGGAGGGTTTTCCTTCTTTGTTTCTCAGACCTGGTCCTGTAGACGGAAAGCAGCCTGGACACAGGGACCCCCATTCTCAAAGGCCCGGGCAGGACCGCCATGGCTTATGATGACTCCATGAAGAAAGAAGGTATGGCCCCTTAACCTGAGAAGCATTCCAAAGGGGGTGTCCTCTTCAATCCTTGCAGCCCATGGACGTAGAGACCAGGACTGGCCATCACAGCCTGGACTCCCAAGTGATGATCCAGAGTACTAGTAAAACTCCACATCACCCCCAGACTGGGCCCATGGAAACGAAAGCCGGGACAGGGTTCCAACACAAGAGCCTGAGCCCTGAGTCTCTAGTCTATGGGGTGATGCCCAGCAGCACTCGTGGTCCTTGCCAGCTCCAGTGTGCGGGAGCCTGGGGATAGGAATCACACAGTGGACGCCCACAGAGCAGCACAGCACATGAATCCTTATGCTTTTCAGCCTTGCCTCTGCAAGCCCGAGTCCACCTGCCAGATCACAACTAAGAAACCATGTCTGAGGATGCACTTTGGGCCTTTGCTTAGCATGGAAGCGTTGTTTCTTCAGGTTTAATTCTTGCATTTGCAACCAAGTCATCAGGACAAGCTCTTGTTCCCCTTGGATCTAGCCCTATGTGCTGGTGGACTTAACCAAAGGCCAGGAGTCTAATTCGGAAGTGGAGGGACTGTTGCATTTCATGGGTGGCGATTCGGTCTTAACTTACCTGACTTTCTCATTCCCTTTCCCAAACGAACCTGTGCTTCTCAGATTGCTTTGATGGTGATCACAGCTTTGAGGACATAGGATTAGCTGCTGGTCGAAGCCAACGAGAAAAGAAACGTTCTTATAAAGATTTCTTAAGGGAAGAGGAAGAAATTGCTGCTCAGGTCAGGAATTCTTCCAAGAAGAAGTTAAAGGTAAATTCTAAACATTCGAATTAGGAACCTTTTAAACTATTCTGTGTCACATTTCCCAGTATTTGAAAAAAGATACTTCTTTGAAAAACATTCAAAAAGAAAGATAAGTGTCATTCACATCTTTTTCTTTCTTTCTTTTTTTTTCACTAATTCCCGTGTTGTCCTTTATTTTCCAAAGTCAGAAAATCGTCAGAAAACAAGATTGGTTCCAGAGTGCCTGTGTCTCATCATCTTATTCGTTGCTCAGTTCTTCTTCCTCTTGAATTCCAGGACAGCGAGCTTTACTTCTTGGGGACGGACACGCACAGGAAAAAGAGGAAGCACTCGGATGACTACTGCTATGGAGGTGAGGCTGGGCCGGGCGCAGGCGGGAGCGGCGCCTCACTGGTTCTTGGAGTCGGGTAGGGGAGAGAGACCCAGATGTTGCTGACTCAGTGGCCTATTTAACAGGACAGTGGTTCTTGTTCTGAGTGCCGATAAACCAGTGTGAAGGAGGAGAGAGGTGGAGGGCTGGTATTTTGGAGGATTCAGCATAGAAGAACAGTCTTCATTTGTGATACACCAGGTACCAGGTTCCTTCTCCCCTCAACCATCCACTTATCTTGTGCCCATTGCTGTTCGTGATCCCTCTTGCCGCTTTGTATCCGGGCCCTCCGGCATGTGCCTGTGGGTTCCTTCTCAGTCCAGCGCGTCTCCACTCACCAGACCAGCTTTTCTTAGCTGTCTGATGCACACAGCTGACAAGACCAACTCTTTCCTAGAAAGGATTTGGCCTGAACCCAGAAACAAATGATGCTCTGAATAGCACACAGCTGTCAAGACCAGGAGTCTAATTCGGAAGTGGAGGGACTGTTGCATTTCATGGGTGGCGATTCGGTCTTAACTTACCTGACTTTCTCATTCCCTTTCCCAAACGAACCTGTGCTTCTCAGATTGCTTTGATGGTGATCACAGCTTTGAGGACATAGGATTAGCTGCTGGTCGAAGCCAACGAGAAAAGAAACGTTCTTATAAAGATTTCTTAAGGGAAGAGGAAGAAATTGCTGCTCAGGTCAGGAATTCTTCCAAGAAGAAGTTAAAGGTAAATTCTAAACATTCGAATTAGGAACCTTTTAAACTATTCTGTGTCACATTTCCCAGTATTTGAAAAAAGATACTTCTTTGAAAAACATTCAAAAAGAAAGATAAGTGTCATTCACATCTTTTTCTTTCTTTCTTTTTTTTTCACTAATTCCCGTGTTGTCCTTTATTTTCCAAAGTCAGAAAATCGTCAGAAAACAAGATTGGTTCCAGAGTGCCTGTGTCTCATCATCTTATTCGTTGCTCAGTTCTTCTTCCTCTTGAATTCCAGGACAGCGAGCTTTACTTCTTGGGGACGGACACGCACAGGAAAAAGAGGAAGCACTCGGATGACTACTGCTATGGAGGTGAGGCTGGGCCGGGCGCAGGCGGGAGCGGCGCCTCACTGGTTCTTGGAGTCGGGTAGGGGAGAGAGACCCAGATGTTGCTGACTCAGTGGCCTATTTAACAGGACAGTGGTTCTTGTTCTGAGTGCCGATAAACCAGTGTGAAGGAGGAGAGAGGTGGAGGGCTGGTATTTTGGAGGATTCAGCATAGAAGAACAGTCTTCATTTGTGATACACCAGGTACCAGGTTCCTTCTCCCCTCAACCATCCACTTATCTTGTGCCCATTGCTGTTCGCATCCCTCTTGCCGTTTGTATCCCGGGCCCTCCGGCATGTGCCTGTGGGTTCCTTCTCAGTCCAGCGCGTCTCCACTCACCAGACCAGCTTTTCTTAGCTGTCTGATGCACACAGCTGACAAGACCAACTCTTTCCTAGAAAGGATTTGGCCTGAACCCAGAAACAAATGATGCTCTGTCCACTCACAGTCCTGTAGCCCCAGTCCATTCTTCCGGGTATGCTGTCTTTGGTGGCTTGTGAAGACTCAGCGAAGAAAACATCTTGAGTGGCAAGAGCTGTCTGCAGGGTCGAGGCAGGATCTACCAAGCCAAGAAGCACGTGGGCATCATCAGTGACTGTTCACCATCCTTGAAGGGTCTCCCCTCCAGTCATTCCTGTTAGCCTCTTCCTCGTCTTAGCTGGGGGTTTCGGTGAGAGAGGAAACGTGTCGAAAGTGGCTCTGCCATCGGGACAATTACCTCTCTTGATTACTTCTAGATATTTCGTCTTTGGAGTCGTCACAGAAGAAAAAGAAGAAGTGCAGCCCGCCGTCGGCTGATACAGCTATGGACCTGTTGAAAGCGATCACTTCCCCTCTGGCCACAGGCGCCAAGCCCTCCAGAAAGACAGGAGAAAAGTCATCCAGTTCTTCAAGCCATTCGGAGAGTAAAAAGGAACACCACAGAAAGAAGATCAGCGGAAGTGGTGGGGAGCTGTCGCTAGAGGACGGAGGTTCCCACAAATCCAAGAAAATGAAACCGCTCTATGTGAACACCGAGACGCTGACCCTCCGAGAGCCCGATGGCTTAAAGATGAAACTCATCCTCTCGCCCAAGGAGAAGGGGAGCAGCTCCGTTGACGAGGAGTCTTTTCAGTACCCCTCTCAACAAGCGACTGTGAAAAAGCCCTCTAAGAAGTCAGCTCGGGATGAGCAAGGTGCTTTACTCCTAGGACACGAGTTACAGAGCTTTCTAAAAACAGCCCGGAAGAAGCACAAGTCGTCCTCAGAACCCCGCTCGTCTCCTGGCCCCGAAGGCTGCGGCTCCGAGGCCTCCCATTTCCCAGAATCCCACAGTGCTAACCTTGACCTTCCAGGGCTCGAACCTATTCTGGTAGAATCAGACTCCTCCTCCGGCGGGGAGCTCGAGGCTGGGGAGTTAGTGATCGACGATTCTTACCGGGAAATCAAGAAGAAAAAGAAGTCAAAGAAGAGCAAGAAGAAGAAGGACAAGGACAAGCATAAAGAGAAGCGACACTCCAGGTCCAAGAGAAGTTCGGGGCTCCCGCCTGCAGCGGTAGGAGAGGTCCCCGCGCCACCCGGCCCGCCTCCCAGCCTCCCGCACCCTGGCGCCGCCGCCCCTACCCCGCCTCTCCCCAGCCTCTACGCGGACGGGCACAGTGAGAAAAAAAAGAAAAGAGAGGAGAAAGACAGAGAGCGAGACCGAGGAGAAAAGGTAAGGCATTTTTAAGTATGATGGGGAATCAGAGGTGAAGCAGGCTTTTCCTCGACGGTAGTGGGCTTGGTAAGTGGACTTGCAGTGAAGCAGGTGAACCACTGCAATTAATGGTTGCAAGGTAAAACCCTCTGGAAGGAGGCAAAGTGCAAAATAGGACCCAGCTTCCATGGTGGCTCAGATGGTAAAGAGTCTGCCTGCAGTACAGGAGACCCGCTTTCCATCCCTGGGTCAGGAAGATCCCCTGGAGAAAGAAATGGCTGCCGGCGCCAGTATTCTGGCCTGAAGAACTGAGTGGATGGAACCTGTCCGTGGGTCACAAAGAGTTGAGCACAACTGAGCGACTAACGCCTTCACTCATAAAATAGTATCAGTGGTACAAAAATAGGAACCATCTTAATTATTCATGGGTTTTCTTGATAGAGTTGTTCTCCCACTGTGCCAAACGTGGGTTGAGAAATACGGGAGTTTTTTCTGACTGATCCTTGGAATTCGTGGAAGGCGCCAGACCCAATGTCTTTTACTCGGCAGTGGGATCTGCCTGGGGCAGTTGAGAGAGGTGAAGGAGTAGTCAGCCTGTGAGCTCATCCTGCGAAACAGATTGTCAAAATTAGGATGATGGCAGAGTTAACAAGATAAGTTAATGGCTTCCCCCTAACTGGTGTTGGCTACTGCCGGGTGGTCTTTTTCGTGGTCAAGGTGTGTTCTCTCACCCTGTGAGTCCGTCCTGTGCGCCAGGGCCGGTGCTGCCATAGGAGCTAAGAGGGGAGAGGAGCAGGGGCCATAGCTCTTGACCTCAGGGGGCTCAAGGAGGAGATCGGAAAGAAAAGAAGTCAAAGAAGAGCAAGAAGAAGAAGGACAAGGACAAGCATAAAGAGAAGCGACACTCCAGGTCCAAGAGAAGTTCGGGGCTCCCGCCTGCAGCGGTAGGAGAGGTCCCCGCGCCACCCGGCCCGCCTCCCAGCCTCCCGCACCCTGGCGCCGCCGCCCCTACCCCGCCTCTCCCCAGCCTCTACGCGGACGGGCACAGTGAGAAAAAAAAGAAAAGAGAGGAGAAAGACAGAGAGCGAGACCAAGGAGAAAAGGTAAGGCATTTTTAAGTATGATGGGGAATCAGAGGTGAAGCAGGCTTTTCCTCGACGGTAGTGGGCTTGGTAAGTGGACTTGCAGTGAAGCAGGTGAACCACTGCAATTAATGGTTGCAAGGTAAAACCCTCTGGAAGGAGGCAAAGTGCAAAATAGGACCCAGCTTCCATGGTGGCTCAGATGGTAAAGAGTCTGCCTGCAGTACAGGAGACCCGCTTTCCATCCCTGGGTCAGGAAGATCCCCTGGAGAAAGGAATGGCTGCCGGCGCCAGTATTCTGGCCTGAAGAACTGAGTGGATGGAACCTGTCCGTGGGTCACAAAGAGTTGAGCACAACTGAGCGACTAACGCCTTCACTCATAAAATAGTATCAGTGGTACAAAAATAGGAACCATCTTAATTATTCATGGGTTTTCTTGATAGAGTTGTTCTCCCACTGTGCCAAACGTGGGTTGAGAAATACGGGAGTTTTTTCTGACTGATCCTTGGAATTCGTGGAAGGCGCCAGACCCAATGTCTTTTACTCGGCAGTGGGATCTGCCTGGGGCAGTTGAGAGAGATGAAGGAGTAGTCAGCCTGTGAGCTCATCCTGCGAAACAGATTGTCAAAATTAGGATGATGGCAGAGTTAACAAGATAAGTTAATGGCTTCCCCCTAACTGGTGTTGGCTACTGCCGGGTGGTCTTTTTCGTGGTCAAGGTGTGTTCTCTCACCCTGTGAGTCCGTCCTGTGCGCCAGGGCCGGTGCTGCCATAGGAGCTAAGAGGGGAGAGGAGCAGGGGCCATAGCTCTTGACCTCAGGGGGCTCAAGGAGGAGATCGGAATAAGAAATCAGCCGCCTTGGTTTGATATCTGTCTCACAACTCAAGACACTTTCGAGCAGTTGGACTGTTACAGGGGCTGGTGACTGTCATTCCAGGTTCCCTTTAAAAGATAAACTCCACCCACAGTGATCAAAGTTAACATGTTACTTTTCTAGAAAGTTAGAAATTTAGAACAGTAGAAAGAACAACAATACGTCACAGTTTTGCCACACAAGGACAAACATTTTCTTCCTTCGCTCTGCAAAGTTCAATGTCAGATAAGATCTGAAAGAAAAGCAATGGGACTTCCCTGGTGACCCAGTGGTTAAAGAGTCCTCCTTGCAGTGCAAAGGGCACCGGTTCAATCCCTGGCCCGGGAAGATGCCACGGGCTGTGGAGTGGCTGGACTGGTGTGTCCAGCGTAAGCCAGCATTGTGGAGCGCATGCGCCCAGAGCTCGTGCTCTGCAGTGAGAGAGGCCACTGCGATGGGAGGCCACACAGGCCAAAGAATAAAGATAGATGAAAATATACATAACTAAGAAAAAGCTCATGGCATTAAGTTAAAGAAAAAAAAGAAAAAGAAAAGCAATGAAGAAAGAGAAAAGAAAATATACTAAGAATATGGGATTGTCAGTTTCATTTCAACCTATACTTGAGGCACAGGTTATTTTCCCCACCAGTAAGACTGCCATTTAAGGACATAAACACACCAGAAAGAGAAAACGACCTTCTGAACTAAGAATCATGAAGAGCTAGTCAGTCAAATACTAAGACAGGTTTTATTCATTGTTTATTCCAAAATTGCTTCATGAAATAGTACCTTTCCTGTGTAAGATACTGTTTATTCCAAGAATTTCCATTTCTATTCTAGGTACATGCTAATGTCCTTCACTGATCTCACAGTGCTCAATGGGAGGAGGGCAGGGTGGTCAGAGAAAGCTTAGAGGAGAAAGAGGTTATCAGCAGAAGGGAACAGAAGGAGGCAGAGAGATGTTTAGGAAGCGATACAGCTGCACTCCAGTCCTGTGTCCCCGACTGTCTCATAATGTTTCCACCTGGGCGCCTTGCTGCTTCAAGCCGTCAGTCAACCGGGAGTTCGTCACCCCGACTTCCAAACCTGCCTCTCCCCTCCGTCTCCTCCTGTTCTGCCGGTCCACCCAGACTCAAATCTCTACACGTAGTATTTTTCTCGGCACTTTATTATGAAATTTTCAAGCTAAAAGCACTGAAGCATTGTGCGGTGAACCCTCCCGGCTGCCCGTTCAGCTTCCGTAGCTGGTATCCTGCCGTTTGCTCCAGCATCCATCGGTCCATCCATCCTGTCTTTGTTCATGTGTCTTAGAAGTGAGCTGTGGGTCTCAGACACATCACCCCTCGACGCTTCAGCTCGCGTGTTGTTAACTTAAGCTCAGTATTCGTCTTCTGGGCTTTTTTTTAGGTAAAGTTCACAGATGGTAAAATGCATAAATGCCAGGTAAACCACCTGAGGCATTCTGAAACGGTCACGCACTTGTGTGACCAAAGCTCTGTCATCACACAGATCTGGCCTCATCACAGATGCCCGGGGGTGTCTCTTGCACCCCTTCTCCATTTTTCCCACTGCTGTGATCTTTTCTTACCTTTCCCTCCTGTGCTGAGCCTGATGTTCTTCCTCTTCAATAACTTCCACACTTTGATGCCTTCCGTCACCCCTTCTCATCCCTCTCAGGACGTAACGTATAAATGCCCCCCTTTCCACCTCTTCCCCCCTGATGTGGATTAACCTGACACTGATGCAGAATGACCTTGAGCGTCCCCTGATGAGGACAGCTGTCTGCCCCGCCGTCCTCAGTGGGGCCTTCCTGTCTTCACAGTAAGCGATGCTCTAACAGGGCTGAGGCCATGTCTGTCTTGCTGTCCAGCCTGTCCCCAGTACATAACCCACCATCTGGCCCGTTGTCAGAACTCACATGCTTGTCGAACGGACAAATATCAAAGTCCAAACCTTTGCCCAAGCATTTGTAATGGTGATTTAGCCTGAAAGCTCCCATTTCAGCTTTGCTTCCCAGTAGTCTGGTGTGCATGCAACACTATGGAAGCCAGACTTGCTCTTCACAGCCTGCCCTCCACTCCGGGGCTCGTGTTTTGCAGTGGCCGTCTTCCCCGTGTTTTTTCTGCGCCACATACGGAAGCTCTGCCTTCCCTCCAGGATCCAGTCAAAGGCCACCTCTCCAAGATGTCCTGACCCTCCAGTAATAAGTAGCTTCTGAATTCCCAGATCACGCTTGCTGTGGGAGGTTACTTCACTTGTCCTCTTCCTTATATTGGATTTGTCTCTGTGTGTGTTCCATTTCCCGTGTTGGACACTAAAGTTTTAGCTCCTGAGGGACTCTTTTAGCCACCTACTATGATTACCTTCAGCTCCTCCATGTCCTTGGTAAGCATTTTGTGACACATGCAAATGAATGAATATGGGGCTGAAAACATAGCATGGAGAAAGTAGGTTGTAAACACATGGTAAAGAATCTCAAATGCCAAAGTGATGGATTCGGCTGTGGCACTTGGGGGCTCTGAGCAGAGTCTAAGTATGCTGCAAATGATCATGTAAGGATAAAATGATAAAGCTCTATCTGGGGAGCTTAGACCGAGGAGAGACTTGAACCTGGTCACCAAGGAGGTTATTACAGTCAGAGGTCAGTGACGAAAGCATGATAGAAACAAAATTGAAGAGACCGATTCGGGAGAGACTCAGAAGGAAAAACAGACATGATCTGACAGTTGGGTTTGGCCCTGGGGAACCAGAAACATAAGTGATGTCCCTTAAGGCTTTCAACCTGGGCGCCTGGGAAGATAAAAGTATATTCTCCTCAAGGAGGAGGACTTATTTATAATTCCCCCGAATGGCAAGCCGTTGCTAGTGAGAAATGATTTGACTTCATAGCAAAAAGTCTTACTATGATGAATCAGTATTTGAATGTGACTGTCCAGCATTGACACCCGATTACTCTGAATGCAGTCCTTCATGTCTCCAGCAGACTGTTTATGGACTTACACTGAGTTTTAAACTTGACCTATGCCTGAAAATTTCCACAGAGCTTTAGAAAAAATCCTTCCCTGGGCTTTGTTTCAGTATATATGTAAAAAAACAGAACTGTCGGAGGGACTTCCCTGGCAGTCCCCTGGCCTCAACACTTCCACTGCAGGGGCTGTGGGTTCTGTCCCTGGGGAAGAATGAGGATCCTGCATGCCACTCTATGTGACAAAAAAGAAAAAAGAACCACCTGAAAGTCTCCCTCGAGATAGAAAGGAAGGCTTCAGGATGGCGTTCCCTTGAGACCACACCTGGGAGCCCACTGTGGAAGTGGGCAAGCTTCTGTGTGCTCTTCCTGCCGTAGGCTCTGTGATCAGGATGGCAGTAAACGTAGAGAAGCAAGAGAATGTCTGGCTTGGAAGAAGAGGAAAAGTTAGGTGTAGATTCCAGGTTACAAGCATCTAGAGATCCAGCAGAGCTAGGCGGTGAAGAACATGCCCGTGCAGCCAGACCCCCGGGCTCCGTTCAGGGCTCTGCTGCTTAGAAGCTGTGTGATGCTGAACACATTGCTTAACTCCTCCAGCTATGAGACAGGATGAGGACTGGCCAGCCTGGTGGGGTTGTTAAGAGTTCAGTGAGATACCACCTGGAAAGGTGTTTAGGACTTCAGCGGCCCAAGACCCTGTGGGGCGCTATAGCAAACTTACAGGGGCACCATGAGATTTTTTCCTAACATTCGAATTTCAGGAGAAACAGCCATACTTGCCATCTGTGAAGTACCTTCTGAGCTATTGGCATGAAGTAATTCACAGCTTCAGCATCTTTTTTATGTTCCATTCCCTCCAGTGATGGCACACCTTTTCAAAGAGATACCAGGCTTCCACTACAGGGGGCGCAGGTTGGATCCATGTGGAATCTTCCCAGACCAGGAATCAAACCCATGTCCCCTGCACTGGCAGGCAGATTCTTAACCACTGGACCACCAGGGAAGTCCAAGGATACCTTACTTTTGGTTTTACTAAATCAGTAAAAGCCCATTCACGACCACTCGAAATAAGATCTGTGGTGTCGCCACTTCAGAGGCATGCCTTCGCTTATCTGTGTGTTTCCAGAATGTTCTCATTTCCTCTAAGCAGACGAAGGCTGGCCTAGTGCCTGGCACACTCAGACATTGATGTTGACCGATGAATAAACTACATTCTGAGAGACAGCCAGACTTGCCGTGGTGTTACATAAATGAGCAACAATAGCCAGAAGTGGTACAAATGAGGAGGCACCGTCTCTGAGAGCCTGCCATGGGTCAGGCTCTCTGAGGTGCTTTGGCACACCTAGGGGTCCTGACTGATCGGTAGGGTTAGCGCCTTTTCACAGAGGAGGAAGCTGAGCAAACAAGACTGGGAGCCAGACTTTAATAGAGTTTTCTTTGACCTTGAGGCTGTACCCATTCCACTGCAGTGCCTGCCTTTCTGATACTTAAGACACCGTTACCCAGTGCCCCAGAAGTCTTCAACAAAGCGAGAAGTAGATCCTAGGTGCAGGACACTGATAAGGTGCGCTGGTGTCTAAGATCAGCCCAATGGAGACAGACAGAGGTTGCAATAAAGTGGCCGAAAGTTTGGACCTCGAGTTCAGCCGACTTGGGTTCTTATTCTTGCATGTGCTCAGTCACTCAGCTGTGTCCAGGTCCTTGCGGCCTCATGGACTGTAGCCCACCAGGTTCCTCTGCCATTTCTCAGGCAAGATCACTGGAGTGGATGGCCATGTCCTACTCCAGGGAGTTCTTGTGGTTGCTGCTTACTAGGCTTGTCCCCTGGACCTGGCTTCCTCACTTCCTGCTCACGTGTGAAGTGGGGCTATGTAGAGTGAACCAGGTGAGCACATACATGCTTGGCACAGAGTGTGGCGCACTCAGGAGCTGCTGTTCCTGCAGCTGTTGCTTCCATCCTGAGCTCTTTGGAAGCATAAAATATACTTGAACACATCTTTCCAAAACTTTTCTTCAGCCGCTCATTTCACATATTATTAGACTATGCAAGGGGGCGCCACTTTTACGGTTTTGTTTGCGTTTTCTTTTGCTTTTTGATATCAACACCCACCTTTGCGGAAGCCACCTCTGCAGCTATCATCTATTCGGAGAGCAGTCAAGAACCAGAAAGACAATGAGGTCTGCTGAGGAGCAGAAGCAGAGGTTAGAGAGTGAGTTTGCAGCAAATCCTTGGAGTGCCGCACGGGCACTGGGGAAGGAGGGAACGTCAGCGGGAGATGAGTCAGGGCCGCTCTGACCCTGGTCCTTTTCTTCATGAACGAGCACGCAGCCTGCTCCACGTAGAAGCAGACGAGGAAGTGCAAATGAATGTGCTTTTCACACACAACTCTGACACTTGGTTATGCACACAGTACATATTTATTCTGCACTTACATTGTGCCAGGCCCTGATTAGATTCGACGTCAGCTCTCAAAGAGCTCTCAGTGTATAAAAGGTTGGAAAGTACTCAGTGGGTTAAACCTCAGCAGAGGCTGGTGCCAGGTTCCAAGGAGAACCCAGGGGTGTCCAGGAAGCTTTCAGAGGAAAGCAGCACCTGAACCAGATCTTAAGGCCAAATAGGAATTGTCGGGTGGAAAGGAGGAGTGGAAAATGCATGCGAAGGCACAAGAGGGCTTAGGGTGCTGAGAGAAGCACAGGAAGTCCAGCCAGCAGAAAGTTAAAAGTGAGCGTGTGTACGACAGGAGGCGGGCATTGGTAAGCTACAGTGGTAGTAAGAGCTGTACTTATGGAGCTGCTCTCATGTTCTAAGAACTGCGCTCAGTGTTTTCTCTATGTCCTGTCATGTCCACTTCACAGGAACGAGCTCCAAACTGTGAGGTCACCTACCCCCGCATGCACCCCGGTTTAGTGGCAGCACGGGAACTTGAACCCGGGTTTTCCAGTGACAGGACATAGAAAGAACGCTTAACTTCTATTCGATGATGTATTATGAGAGAGAGCAGAAGTAGATTCCCATTCAAAAGGGTTAAAATGAAAGCTTTGGTGTGAAGACTTGACTTCTCTGGCACCCTTTTCTTTGGCCCATTCAGATTTAGGGATCTCAGCCCGGTAGTTCAGAAGAGCATCAGATGGTCACCCTGCCCAGGCCCTGGGCGAACTGAATGCCTCTGGACCTGGTTCTTCTCGTAAAATGGCGGGAATGCTGAAACCTGCTTTGTAGGGTTGTTGGCAGCATTAAATGAGTTTCCATAGGTAAAGCCTTTGTATCAGTGTCTCCCACACAGTATTAGCATCAGTGAAGAGATGCGGTCCCTGTCATCAGCGGAATAAAGCCAAGTTTTATTTTGAAGACTCATAAATTATGGTTTGCTTTAACTTCCAGATATTTTATCCTTTAAAAATCGGTTCTTAAACTAGAGCCATCAGTGGGCTCAAAGAGCGATTTTTCTCAGACTTTCACAAAGAGTTCTGAGCTCTAGAGGAACTCAGTATGACAGCTTCATGCAGCACATTAAGAAGCTGCTCTTGGAAGCTCCTGATATTCTGACGCACTTCTTCAAACGTTTAAAAGGGGTCTTCAGGCTGTAGAATTACAACCTTGTGAGTCAGGCTTGAGTGGATGTGCTCTGGTCATTTGCTGCTGGTAATAAAGTATCCAAGTTTTCAGAATGTTAACATTTTGTTAAAGGAGAGTGGCTGTCATTCCAGATGTAACCACTATGAGTCATGCAGCTCCGGGGGATGGGGGAGGGGTTGAATACTTGTATACTAGATGAAAAGAAGTTTACCAGTTTGTTACTTAGTCGCTACGTTGTGCCCAACTTGTTGAGACTCCATGGAGTGTATGTAGCCTGCCAGGCTCCTCTGTCCATGGGATTTTCCAGCCAAAAATACTGGAGTGGATTGTCATTTTCCTCCTCCAGGGGATCTTCCCAGCTCAGGGATCAGACCAGCATCTCCTGGACTGCAGGTGGATTTTAGAGACTGTAATTATAGAGCTAGGATTCCAAAGAAAGCAATTTTGTTGTTGTTGTTTAGTAGCTAAGTAGTGTCTGACTCTTTGCAACTCCATGAGTGTACCTCTCCAGGCTCTTCCGTTCAGGAGATTTTCCAGGGAAGAATACTGGGTTGGGGTGAAGACTTGACTTCTCTGGCACCCTTTTCTTTGGCCCATTCAGATTTAGGGATCTCAGCCTGGTAGTTCAGAAGAGCATCAGATGGTCACCCTGCCCAGGCCCTGGGCGAACTGAATGCCTCTGGACCTGGTTCTTCTCGTAAAATGGCGGGAATGCTGAAACCTGCTTTGTAGGGTTGTTGGCAGCATTAAATGAGTTTCCATAGGTAAAGCCTTTGTATCAGTGTCTCCCACACAGTATTAGCATCAGTGAAGAGATGCGGTCCCTGTCATCAGCGGAATAAAGCCAAGTTTTATTTTGAAGACTCATAAATTATGGTTTGCTTTAACTTCCAGATATTTTATCCTTTAAAAATCGGTTCTTAAACTAGAGCCATCAATGGGCTCAAAGAGCGATTTTTCTCAGACTTTCACAAAGAGTTCTGAGCTCTAGAGGAACTCGGTATGACAGCTTCATGCAGCACATTAAGAAGCTGCTCTTGGAAGCTCCTGATATTCTGACGCACTTCTTCAAACGTTTAAAAGGGGTCTTCAGGCTGTAGAATTACAACCTTGTGAGTCAGGCTTGAGTGGATGTGCTCTGGTCATTTGCTGCTGGTAATAAAGTATCCAAGTTTTCAGAATGTTAACATTTTGTTAAAGGAGAGTGGCTGTCATTCCAGATGTAACCACTATGAGTCACGCAGCTCCGGGGGATGGGGGAGGGGTTGAATACTTGTATACTAGATGAAAAGAAGTTTACCAGTTTGTTACTTAGTCGCTACGTTGTGCCCAACTTGTTGAGACTCCATGGAGTGTATGTAGCCTGCCAGGCTCCTCTGTCCATGGGATTTTCCAGCCAAAAATACTGGAGTGGATTGTCATTTTCCTCCTCCAGGGGATCTTCCCAGCTCAGGGATCAGACCAGCATCTCCTGGACTGCAGGTGGATTTTAGAGACTGTAATTATAGAGCTAGGATTCCAAAGAAAGCAATTTTGTTGTTGTTGTTTAGTAGCTAAGTAGTGTCTGACTCTTTGCAACTCCATGAGTGTACCTCTCCAGGCTCTTCCGTTCAGGAGATTTTCCAGGGAAGAATACTGGGTTGGGGTGCCATTTCCTTCTCTAATTGGGGAAGGAGGATTTATTATAAATAGCAAATGCTAGACTTGAGTATATTAAAATCCTATTTCTGTTATTTAAAAATGTCTAGAGTAGGGGCTTCCCTGGGCATCCAGTGGTGAAGACTGAGCTTCAATATAGGGGGCTCAGGTTTGATCCCTGATTGGGGGAACTAAGATTCTCACATGCTGTGCAGGATAGCAAGAAAAAAAAAAAAGAAGTCTAAGGTGAAACTACTGGCCTTGTATTTAGAATCATAGAAATGCTTCGTATGTCTAGAGATCATTTCTTATTTGTGTTATTTCTAACTGTTGATTTAGAAAAAAATTTAACCCTTAAATTCTAATTTCAGACTTTGAATCCACAGGCCAGAGTTGCATCTTAGAACACCATAGTTAGATTCTAAGGTCAGCGTGTAGGGTGAAAATTTTCTTAAAAGAGTTTCCCTTGAAAATCCCGTAGGAAAGCTCCATGATGAAGGCCAAGAGACGCTCAGTTGGACAGAATATCAGCCCATTTTTACCAGATGAAATCATTGTTGTATTTTGAGAGGCCATAATTGTTTTTTCTTTTTTTTTTTTTTTTTTAGCCACTTCTACTGGTCTTTCATTCATCTATTTTCATTCATTTTTGTTCTTTGGCCTGTGTGGGCCTCCCATCTCAGCGGCCTCTTGTCAGCACCAGCTCTGGGCGCATGCTACTTGGGGAGGGGTTGAATACTTGTATACTAGATGAAAAGAAGTTTACCAGTTTGTTACTTAGTCGCTACGTTGTGCCCAACTTGTTGAGACTCCATGGAGTGTATGTAGCCTGCCAGGCTCCTCTGTCCATGGGATTTTCCAGCCAAAAATACTGGAGTGGATTGTCATTTTCCTCCTCCAGGGGATCTTCCCAGCTCAGGGATCAGACCAGCATCTCCTGGACTGCAGGTGGATTTTAGAGACTGTAATTATAGAGCTAGGATTCCAAAGAAAGCAATTTTGTTGTTGTTGTTTAGTAGCTAAGTAGTGTCTGACTCTTTGCAACTCCATGAGTGTACCTCTCCAGGCTCTTCCGTTCAGGAGATTTTCCAGGGAAGAATACTGGGTTGGGGTGCCATTTCCTTCTCTAATTGGGGAAGGAGGATTTATTATAAATAGCAAATGCTAGACTTGAGTATATTAAAATCCTATTTCTGTTATTTAAAAATGTCTAGAGTAGGGGCTTCCCTGGGCATCCAGTGGTGAAGACTGAGCTTCAATATAGGGGGCTCAGGTTTGATCCCTGATTGGGGGAACTAAGATTCTCACATGCTGTGCAGGATAGCAAGAAAAAAAAAAAGAAGTCTAAGGTGAAACTACTGGCCTTGTATTTAGAATCTCTATAGAAATGCTTCGTATGTCTAGAGATCATTTCTTATTTGTGTTATTTCTAACTGTTGATTTAGAAAAAAATTTAACCCTTAAATTCTAATTTCAGACTTTGAATCCACAGGCCAGAGTTGCATCTTAGAACACCATAGTTAGATTCTAAGGTCAGCGTGTAGGGTGAAAATTTTCTTAAAAGAGTTTCCCTTGAAAATCCCGTAGGAAAGCTCCATGATGAAGGCCAAGAGACGCTCAGTTGGACAGAATATCAGCCCATTTTTACCAGATGAAATCATTGTTGTATTTTGAGAGGCCATAATTGTTTTTTCTTTTTTTTTTTTTTTTTAGCCACTTCTACTGGTCTTTCATTCATCTATTTTCATTCATTTTTGTTCTTTGGCCTGTGTGGGCCTCCCATCTCAGCGGCCTCTCTTGTCGCAAAGCACCAGCTCTGGGCGCATGCACTCCAGAGCTCTGGCTCAGTAGTTGGACACATGGGTCCAGCTGCTCCACGGCATGTGAGATCTTCCCAGGCCAGGGATCAAACTGGCGCCCCTTGCACTGCAAGGCGGTATCCTTACCCACTGGACTACCAGGGAAGCCCCATAATTGTATTTTTTTTTTTAATTATCTCGGCTCCAACATCGGACTCACTTGGGTAGTGAGGCGCACGCATGGAGGAAGACATACAGAAACTATCTGAGGAAAGCAGACCTATGCCTTCTGTCACACTCGCTCCGAGGAATGGGTCCTTAGAGCAGAGTCATCCAGACTGACCTGTCCATAGCTCCCTCTCTCTTTCATGGCCGGATACAGAACTTACATGAACTCATGTCTTTCTCTGTAATGCCACTTCATTTTATCCTGAGCCCAGTAAAGGGAGATTTGAAAGGATCAGAACATTTAGCACATCTGAGGACATGAGGCTGCTACTTGGTTAATAAAGGAGATGCAGCACCCACGACTCTCTCCTGCAGCAGCTCTGAACAGGACTCGCTTCACCGGAAGGATACTGAAACTAGGACCTTTACTATTTAAATCAATTGTTTAAAGGCCCTACTGCTATGTTCTTTGTCTGATTTAGGTCAGATGAATTCACCTTATCCCCCTTCACCAGAAGTTCTGTTTTTAGAAAACCTCATACTGGCTTTTTGGATGCTATAACTTCTATTGTTAGATTAAAAAAAAAAAAAAGGTAGAGAATAGAAAAGAAGTCTTCTGTTGTGGCATACCAGTTACCACAAATTTAGCAGTTTAAAGCAGTATCCATTTGTTAATGTCACCGCCGAGTCCTGTAGACCAGAAGTCCAGCCAGGGCTGCACTGGGCTCTCTACTGCATCTCTCACGAGACTAAATCCAGGCATTGGCTGGAGCTGGGTTCTCAGCAGAGGCTGGAGGTGCTCTGCCAGGCTCTGGGCAGTATTCAGTGGTGGAACTGATGGCAACTTGCCTCCAAGTTTAAGGCCAGCAGCTGCGAGAGTGTCTCCTGTTGGGTCTCACCTCTTTGAAGGGCTCACCGGAGAACATCAGGCCCACTCAGAACAGTCTCTCTTTGATTCACTCCAATTCAGTTTGCTTGGGAACCTTAATTACATCTGCAATTCCCCTTTTGGCATCTAATATAACAGTATTCACTGGTCCTGCCCACAGTCGAGGGAGGGTGTTGTACCAGGCGTGTCCACCAGGGGGAGCAGAGGTCTTGGGTGCCTGCCTACCACAGAGAGAACAGGACTGGAGGGCCAGACGCTGCTGAATTCCCACCTCTGGGAACCAGTGTTATCTAGGCTCAGTGGTACTATCCGGGTTTTACTTACAGGGAAGCTAAAGCTCAGGGAGATGAAGCAGTTTGTGTAACTAATAAATAGTACAGTAAGGATTCTAGCCTAGCTCTGTTGGCCCCCAAAGCCCAGGCTCTTTCTGTTCTGTCACATTGTCTGATAAATCCTGTTCCCCTTCCCTTTCAACCTACCTGCTTTTCTCCAGCCCCGCTCTCTCGGCCAGGCGTCTTGAACATCCCTCCTAGGCGCTCCTGCGGCAGCCCCCCACCTCCACAGGGCTCCCTGCCGCTGCTCCTGCTCTCCTCTGGCCATTCTCCACGGTCCTCAAGTGCAGCCTGGCCTTGTGACCGCCTGCTTAAAATACTCGCCTCGCCTCTTTCAGATAGAACCCTTACTCTTTTTTTTTTCTTTTTTAAATATTTATTTATTTGGCTGTGCTGGGTCTTAGTTGTGGCATATGGGATCTAGTTCCCTGACCAGGGCTCGAAACTGGGCACCACTGCATTGGGAACACAGAGTCCTAACCACTGGACAACCAGGGAAGTCCAAACCCTTACTCTTGAATACAGGTTACCCACCACCCATCTCTAAGCCCTTCCTACTTCGCTGATGTCATCTCCCACCTCCCTCTCAGATGAGTGCCACCACTCCGAGAGTCTGGAACACTTGTACCACTCTTGACCTGGCTAATTCGACCTAGTGTTCAGGTCTAGGTTACATGACCTTTCCTCCAGAAAGGAGGACTTTCCTCGACTCCCTGACTATGAGTGCTCCTGTTATGCACTCCTGTAACAGCGAGTATGTCCCCTATAATGTCACATTGTATTGCGATGACACACTGTCTCATCTGTCAGATTCTGTGTCTGGTTCTTGGCTGTATTCCCAGGGTCTGGCATAGAGTGAATACTCAGCAAATATTAAGAAATGAATGAATGAGTACTTTAGATGGCTGGCTTTGTTTCCTTTGCAGTCTCCTCCTTGTTACTCTCTGCTTTTCTTTCTTTGCCATTGAAACACTTTTAATAGCACGTCAGAAGAGCTACCCACTTCTCCTGTGTTTTATTCAGGTTCGAGTAGTTAGTATAAGGTGAAGCTGAGAAGAGATGATGGACCTTGGAAGTTTATATTTCATATGTTTTCTACCATTTTATGCTGCTTGACTGCCTTGGAATAAGATCTGGGCTTCAAAAGCTCCTCTTCCTATCTATTCACTCTATCCAGTGCAGGTACTCAGAACATGCAGGTTTATTTTCCACACAATTGAGTCAAGTCCCTAAAAGAGCTGTGAGAGGAACCCCTTTCTTCAGGATGTGGATTGGGATCTAACATGCTGAGTAAGAGCTGTGATTCATTCTATGAAAGTAGCCTTAGTTTTGCGTTATAACTGTAGATAACCTTGTGGAGTAGAGGGCATTAGCCTTCCACAGTCTTCTAATGTTTCTGAGGAAACGTGAAAACTCCTTACAAGCATTATAGTATGGCCAAATGTCAGGCCTATGAATAAGCAGTTTTTAAAAGAAGAGTCTGAAATTTTTGAAGGTAAATTTATAACAAATATGCCATAATTTTTATCACCAAAGAAGTGCTATCTCGTTCCAATTTCTCTTGAATACAGGTTACCCACCACCCATCTCTAAGCCCTTCCTACTTCGCTGATGTCATCTCCCACCTCCCTCTCAGATGAGTGCCACCACTCCGAGAGTCTGGAACACTTGTACCACTCTTGACCTGGCTAATTCGACCTAGTGTTCAGGTCTAGGTTACATGACCTTTCCTCCAGAAAGGAGGACTTTCCTCGACTCCCTGACTATGAGTGCTCCTGTTATGCACTCCTGTAACAGCGAGTATGTCCCCTATAATGTCACATTGTATTGCGATGACACACTGTCTCATCTGTCAGATTCTGTGTCTGGTTCTTGGCTGTATTCCCAGGGTCTGGCATAGAGTGAATACTCAGCAAATATTAAGAAATGAATGAATGAGTACTTTAGATGGCTGGCTTTGTTTCCTTTGCAGTCTCCTCCTTGTTACTCTCTGCTTTTCTTTCTTTGCCATTGAAACACTTTTAATAGCACGTCAGAAGAGCTACCCACTTCTCCTGTGTTTTATTCAGGTTCGAGTAGTTAGTATAAGGTGAAGCTGAGAAGAGATGATGGACCTTGGAAGTTTATATTTCATATGTTTTCTACCATTTTATGCTGCTTGACTGCCTTGGAATAAGATCTGGGCTTCAAAAGCTCCTCTTCCTATCTATTCACTCTATCCAGTGCAGGTACTCAGAACATGCAGGTTTATTTTCCACACAATTGAGTCAAGTCCCTAAAAGAGCTGTGAGAGGAACCCCTTTCTTCAGGATGTGGATTGGGATCTAACATGCTGAGTAAGAGCTGTGATTCATTCTATGAAAGTAGCCTTAGTTTTGCGTTATAACTGTAGATAACCTTGTGGAGTAGAGGGCATTAGCCTTCCACAGTCTTCTAATGTTTCTGAGGAAACGTGAAAACTCCTTACAAGCATTATAGTATGGCCAAATGTCAGGCCTATGAATAAGCAGTTTTTAAAAGAAGAGTCTGAAATTTTTGAAGGTAAATTTATAACAAATATGCCATAATTTTTATCACCAAAGAAGTGCTATCTCGTTCAAAGCAATTACTCTAGGAAACGTTTCAAGGTTGTTTCCATTTTCAGAATGGCTTCAGAATTCCTTTGGGAATTAAAGTCAGAGCCATCACACAGCTTTCTCATTGTCACTAGTGTTGGCTGTGACAAACCTAGACAGCGTTTTAGGAAAGCAGAGACATCACTTTGCTGACAAAGGTCCATGTAGTCAAAATTTTGATTTTTCCATTAGTCACGTATGAATGTAAGAGTTGAACTATAAAGAAGGCTGAGCACCGAAGAATTGATGCTTTTGTTTTTTTGTTTTTTTTAAACCTTTATTTTGTTTTTAACTTTTACAGAGTTTTGTTGTTTACAGATATGTATGTTCCCAGATTCATCATATGTATATCCCCCCCTTCCCACCCCTCCCAACCATCACACAGCACCCCTGAAGGATCCCCTTT
This sequence comes from Tragulus kanchil, assembly GCA_022376925.1. Classification (NCBI taxonomy): domain Eukaryota; kingdom Metazoa; phylum Chordata; class Mammalia; order Artiodactyla; family Tragulidae; genus Tragulus; species Tragulus kanchil. The sequence continues at coordinate 183,114,361 of JAIOJX010000004.1, read as the reverse complement.
TCTCACAGAGCAATGACTATAGCTATTTTCTTCACTTATGATAGTACAGGCCTTCATGCTACTTCCTTTACAACTCCCACCTTCTGTTCCTTCCCCACAATGTCCATATGTCCACTGTCCATGTCTGTCTTTCCGTCACTTCACTGCGTGTGCCATCATCACCATCCTACTAGATTCCTTAGATATGTGTTAATATACTGCATTTGTCCTTCTCTTTCTGACTGATTTCACTTTTTATGATACGTTCTAGATCCAGCCACCTCATTAGGGCTGATTCTTCTGCATTTCTATTTACAGCTGTGTAGTATTCCATTGTATATATGTACCCGAGCTTTTGTATCCATTCGTTCGTCGATGGGCATCTAGGTTGCTTCCATGTTCTAGCTATTGTATAGAGAGCTGCAATGAACATTGGGGTACAGGTGCTTCTTTCAGATGAATTGATGCTTTTGGACAGTGGTGCTGGAGAACACTCTTAAGAGTCCCTTGGACAGCAGGGAAATCAAACCAGTCAACCTTAAAGGAAATCAACCCTGAATATTCATTAGAAGGACTGATGCTGAAGTTCCAAAACTTTGGCCGTCTGATGTGAAGAGCCTACTCATTGGAAAAGACCCTGATGCTGGGAAAGATTGAAGGTGGGAGGAGAAGGAGGCAGCAAAAGATCAGATAGTAGGATGGCATCACCGACTCAATGGACATGGGTTTGAGCAAACTCCTGGAGACAGTGAAGGCCAACGATGTCTGGTATGCTACAGTTCGTGGGGTCTCAAAGAGACAAACAAGATTGAGCAACTGAGCAACAACAAAAGCTTTGGCTAGCGTTTGGCCCAAAGAGAGAGGTTTTATGAAAACAACATTAAGAATTAAGTCAGGTGAATAAAATGTATGCTGTGACTTCATTTGAAAGAAGGTGCCACTCAGAAGTTACAAGACAAGGCTGTGTTGTTTGCTGTTATGTTTTGGTTGTAAAATCTGACTCAAGACAAAAGTTTCCAGTAGCTTTTAAAGCACAAAACATTCATGTCATTACAGTAACTGCAGGACCAGAAAGGGAAGAACCAATCATCATATTTTGATACTTACAGATGGCAGCTGTAAGGACAGCCAGACTGAAAGCATCTCACTGTATTAGATAGCAGTTATAAAGAGGTAATCTTTCCTCCTCAAATAGTAACTTTTTCTGTAAGGAAACAATGTGTTTTTTTTCCTTGGCCCATGGTGCACACTCCTGAAGGTCAGGTGCCTGGGTTGCAGCCATTCTGGAGTTACAACAGGCATAGCTGTGGCCAGCAAGTCACTGTTTTTCTGAGTTTCCTTTTCTTCATCCTCAAAGTGAGGGGTTTGACAGGTGCTATCTAGTGTACCTTATCAGGTAGGAGAACTTTTTTTCTCCCAGGTTTATGGATAATTGTAAAATGGAATGCATAGTAATCTGTAATACCTTCTTTTTTATATATCCCTTGTTGGTTTTAGAAGCTGACTTGTTTTTTGTTTCTCAAACGTCATGTGTTGCTTTTGGAATTGTCATAATTCAATGAAGAATAAACATACCTCAGGTAGCACAAAGCAGTCTGTTGAAGCGAAAGAGGTTCATCCTACATTGCATACCAAAGAGTTGTCCTCAGTTATTTACTTACTTTTCACCTAGGACCACAAGAATGGGAATAATAAGAATAACTGTAAACTACATGTGATGGTCAAAGCAGGATCAAGAAATTTTTAATACTAGAAATCAAAACCAGGGACCTCTCTGGTGATCAGTGATTAGACTTTGCACTTCCAGTGCAGGGGGCGCAGGTTGAGTCTCTGGTCGGATAACTGGAGTCCCGCATGCCACAGCCAAAAGAGAAATCAAAGCCAAAGCAACAGTACAAACATAAATTTGGTTCTTGCTTTTCTAGCCACAAAGTAAAGGAAAATTATGTGGTTCTTATTTTCAAAGATGAATCGTAGATACCCCAGGAGGGGTAAAGATTTGCTTAGTACTTAATTCTAAAAGAAATAGGCACCATTTGTAGCGAGAATGAACAGTTTTACAAATAATTATCAAGTAGCTGCAATAACCTGAAAAACCTAAAGACAATGTAGCATGTGGTTTTTACCCCTCTAAAAGTAAAACTGATACTCGTCTTTGAGTCATAAGTAACATGGATTGAAAATTAGTTATCCTCTTTAGGAAAGCTGGGGGCTAATGTAGGACTCTTGATGGAGAAAGTGCAGGTAGCTTTTCTGTTTTGTTCCCATGGATGCAAGGTTGCTCAGCTTGGGTTCTAGTTCGCTCTTACCCTGTTCTGTTTTTATGTGGTACCAGCCAAAAAAGAAGAACGTGTCGGCCTACCAGGTGTTCTGCAAGGAGTATCGTGTGACCATCGTGGCTGACCATCCAGGCATAGGTAAGAACATCTCTCGTCCTTAGTGTTCCTGCTTTCCGTTTGTGTCCTTGAAGCAAGGCAGTCAATCCAGTCAGCAGGCAGAGTTCTTCCCATGGTCTGAAAAGAACACAAATCTCATTTCTCTCCTCAACTGTACAGGTCACTTTAGGTTTTTATCTTAGTTCATCCCATCCATAAAGCACAGTATGCAACTATGCAATTGTTTCTTTCCAAGACACTACAGTTGACCTTTTCCTTAAGCTGGAGTGAGATGACGAATATTCTTCATATTTTTCAATTGTCCCCCCTGAAGCGAAGAGGTTCATCCTACATTGCATACCAAAGAGTTGTCCTCAGTTATTTACTTACTTTTCACCTAGGACCACAAGAATGGGAATAATAAGAATAACTGTAAACTACATGTGATGGTCAAAGCAGGATCAAGAAATTTTTAATACTAGAAATCAAAACCAGGGACCTCTCTGGTGATCAGTGATTAGACTTTGCACTTCCAGTGCAGGGGGCGCAGGTTGAGTCTCTGGTCGGATAACTGGAGTCCCGCATGCCACAGCCAAAAGAGAAATCAAAGCCAAAGCAACAGTACAAACATAAATTTGGTTCTTGCTTTTCTAGCCACAAAGTAAAGGAAAATTATGTGGTTCTTATTTTCAAAGATGAATCGTAGATACCCCAGGAGGGGTAAAGATTTGCTTAGTACTTAATTCTAAAAGAAATAGGCACCATTTGTAGCGAGAATGAACAGTTTTACAAATAATTATCAAGTAGCTGCAATAACCTGAAAAACCTAAAGACAATGTAGCATGTGGTTTTTACCCCTCTAAAAGTAAAACTGATACTCGTCTTTGAGTCATAAGTAACATGGATTGAAAATTAGTTATCCTCTTTAGGAAAGCTGGGGGCTAATGTAGGACTCTTGATGGAGAAAGTGCAGGTAGCTTTTCTGTTTTGTTCCCATGGATGCAAGGTTGCTCAGCTTGGGTTCTAGTTCGCTCTTACCCTGTTCTGTTTTTATGTGGTACCAGCCAAAAAAGAAGAACGTGTCGGCCTACCAGGTGTTCTGCAAGGAGTATCGTGTGACCATCGTGGCTGACCATCCAGGCATAGGTAAGAACATCTCTCGTCCTTAGTGTTCCTGCTTTCCGTTTGTGTCCTTGAAGCAAGGCAGTCAATCCAGTCAGCAGGCAGAGTTCTTCCCATGGTCTGAAAAGAACACAAATCTCATTTCTCTCCTCAACTGTACAGGTCACTTTAGGTTTTTATCTTAGTTCATCCCATCCATAAAGCACAGTATGCAACTATGCAATTGTTTCTTTCCAAGACACTACAGTTGACCTTTTCCTTAAGCTGCCCCTTGGGTCCGGAGCTGGAGTGAGATGACGTATTATATTCTTCATACTTGTCTCTGTGTCGCAAGTTAGTGAGGCGAGACCACCACACCTCAGCCCTCGGACAGGTCAGGTGACGTCTACAAATCTCTGCCTGGCGTGTGGACCGACTTCTCGGCCTTCTCACCAGGGCTGTTGCGACGCACATCAAAGAAGCATCATAAAAGACTCGGACATGCTTTAGAAAGCATGAACTTAGAAAAATAAAGTGTGAGCTCACTCTACTCATGGGGAGCACAGCATCACACATCGGAAGGAGCACTTCTGAGCTGCTCTAGGGAAATTCTTTTTTGTTTCTGAGCTCTCCGAAATTTGGTAAAAATATAACACCTGTTATCAAATTATACGTAACGTATTTTCTGTAACCTAAGTAGGGATCAAATCACAAGATACCAGTAAGACCCTTAAGGCATGCATCCCTCGGGAGTAGATGTGTGAGGATTTGAACCTGTCTCTCGGCCACCCAAACGGCCGCTTCCTTCTGGAAAAGAACCAGGGAGTGATGGGGTCTGGTTTGGTTTCCTGAAAGAACCCTGTGCTATTTGAATCCTATCTTCAAAACCCTCTTCCTAGTTTTTGTGCTTATTGATCTTCTGTTTATGGTTAAACCTTTACTGTATTGGGTTTTTGTGATATTTTTTTTGACTCTTTTATGCCAGATTTTGGGGAACTGAGTAAAAAACTGGCTGAGGTGTGGAAGCAGTTACCTGAGAAGGACAAACTGGTAAGTAGACTTTATTACAAACACGTTTTTCATTGATCTGTGCCTTCCAAAGTGTGCAGCCCACCTGTGTTGTTGTGGTTTTGTAGCTCAGTCGTGTCCAACTTTCTGCAGCGCCGTGGACTATAGTCCATTAGGCTCCTCTGTCCGTGAGGTTTCCCAGGCAAGAATAATAGAGTGGGTTGTCATTGCCTTCTCCAGGGATTATCCCAGCCCAGGGATGGAACTCCCCCCCTACTCCCCATCTCCAGCATTGGCAGGCAGGTTCTTTTACCACTGACTCACCAAAGAAGCCTGTAATCCTCCTATAGATCATCTCAAACAACACTGAAAAAAGAGGGGAAAAAAAAGTTACAGATCAGTGGAAAATGGCTTAGAGGTCATTGGACTAGTTGGTGCAGTTCACTGTAGGTGAGGATTTAGCTGCGAGGGGGGCTGTCTTCTAGTCTCATCTAATTTTTGTCCCCAACATCCTGACATTGAGCCAAAAGATGGTCTACCTTGGGCAATGATACATGTTAAAAGAGAATCTAAGGGCTTCCCTGGTGGTCCAGTGGGTAAGGACACGGCCTTGCAGTGCAAGGGGTGCCAGTTCAATCCCTGGCCTGGGAAAATCCCTCGTGCCGCAGAGTGGCTGGACCAGTGTGTCCAACTACCGAGCCGGAGCTCTGGAGCGCACACGCCTGGAGCCGTTGCTCTGCAGCGAGAGACGCCGCTGCGATGGGAGGCCCACGCCGGCCCAAGAACAAAGATGGAAATAAATGAAAGATCAATAGAAGGGGCCAAAAAAAAAGAATCTAAGGCAGAGCCCTTGACTGCAAACACCTAATAGGCAGCCATGGTCTGCGTACTGAGAAAAGAGGTCCACTTAATAGTCACAGCAAATAATGAAAACACGGGACTGTGTTCACTAGCTCGGTAGGTTCCAGGTCATCCTCCCCATCAGCCACTGCCAGATAGCATACCGCCCTGTCCCAGAGCTAAGAAGATGGTGAGAGTCGTACTGGAATCACTCACAGCCACTCACCGGTTAGATGGCCTGAAGGCGGTCTGAGGACTGGAGGGAGCACGTTGCTTTATCTGAGCTGCCGCTCCTGGGCGACGTGGGGTGTACTTTCCCCCGGTAGATGGGTTTCTGTCTCCCTTGTTGTCATTCTGCTGTCGGTGCTGCCAGCAGTCAGGTCAGAAGAACTGTTTGAACCAGAGGGAGGGAAGGGGGAGCCGGCGGTGTCCTCTGCCGCCGCCCGGCCGTTAGCGCTGAGGGACGGGCCTCAGCCGCCCCGAGATGCTGCTGTCGCCAGCGCCCAAAGCCAGCGCCGAGCCTCCAGCCGCACAGGAAACCTCAGCCCTCGGCCTGCTCCCCGCCCGCTCCCTTCCCCTGCTACATTCTGCTCTTCATGACTGCTTTCCCTTTGGGTTTTTGCCCTTTGAAGTTTATTTTTGCCCTGATTGGACTACAGGTTTGGAAGCAGAAAGCTCAGTACCTGCAACACAAACAGAACAAAGCAGAAGCTACGACTGTGAAGAGAAAAGCGTGCGGTTCGGAAGGCTCCGTGAGACTGAAAGGTGGTGGCCACATCCTTCTCTTTCCGTCTTCTTCCCCCAGCTCTGTGAATATTGCTTCCTTACTGAGACGTGGGGCTAGTGGCCTGCGTCAGAAGCCGATCTTGATATCCAGATCTTGTTACCAAATGTTAAAGGTTGCCCTCAATATTTAGCAAATGTAAATCACGAGCCAGGAAGTTTTTCTGTCAAGTCTGTGTGTTAGTCACTCAGTCGTGTCTGACTCTGCGATCCCGTGGACTGCAGCCCGCCAGGCTCCTCGGTCCGTGGGGATTCTCCAGGCGAGAATGCTGGAGTGGGTGGCCAGGCCCTCGTCCAGGGGATCTTCCCAGCCCAGGGATCAAACCCACGTCTCCCGTGTTGCAAGCAGATTCTTTACCATCTGAGCCATCAGGGAAGCCCAAGAGTACTGGAGTGGGTAGCCTTTCCCTTCTCCAGTGGTTCTTCCCAACCCAGGAATCGAACTAGGGTCTCCTACATTGCAGGTGGCTTCTTTAGCAGCTGAGCTACAGAAAGCTACAACCCTTTCTGTCAAGGGCCAGAGAATAAATATTTCAAGTCTGAGACCCATATGGCACATTCTCTGCCACTTGTTTTTCTTTGTTTTTTTCTTTTTTGGTTTCTGGAGGTTTTTTGTTTGTCTACAACAACTATTTAAAAATCTAAGCTCATTCTTAGCTCCCAGGCCATATGAAATAAGTCATGAGCCAGATTTAGCCCATAGTCCACAGTTTTATTAATGCCTGGTAGAACTCATAAAAAGGGGAAACCAGGAAGAACATGTCTGTGGCGTTCAAGGCCCTGGGCAAGCTTTCTCTCTCTCTGTTTCCTCCCTGTTCCCAGCTTCCTCTGTGGGAGTCCTGTCACCCCAGAAGAAATCCCCACCCACCACCATGCTGCTACCCGCCTCGCCAGCCAAAGCTCCTGAGACAGAGCCCATCGACGTGGCTGCTCACCTCCAGCTGCTGGGAGAGTCCCTGAGCCTCATCGGACACCGGCTGCAGGAAACGGAGGTAAGGGCACTGCCGGCTGCTGGGAGCATCTGGACCCGTGTGGTCATTTCACAGACGTGCACTGAGCAGCTGCTGGATGCTGCCTGATGCCAGGGGCTCAGGATGCAGTGGTAAAGAGGAGGGACGGGAAAGTTCATAGCAGCACTGTTTACAGTCGCCAGGGCACAGAGACAACCTAGACATCCGTCAACAGAAGTGGCGGTACATGTGCCCAGTGGAGTATTATTCAGCCATAAACAGGAGTGAACTTGAGTCCGTTGTAGTGAGGTGATGAACCTGGAGCCTGTTATACAGAGTGAAGTAAGTTAAGAGAAAGACACATATCGTATATTAATACAATATGTGTGCATGTAGAAAAATGGTACTGATGAACCTATTCGCAGGGCAGGAGTAGAGACTCAGACAGAGAGAAGAGATTATGGACTCACTGAGGAAAGAGGGTGGGATGAATTGAGAGTGTAGCATTGAAACACATGCATGACCATGTGTAAAACAGCGAGCCAGTGGGAAACGTGTAACTGCCCACTTGCTTTTATGTGGAAGTTGAATTATTATTCAATAGATAGAACACCCGAGGCTACAAGAGACGAAGCTTTGTCTTCAGTTTTTTGGCTCATTTCTCAAAATTTAGTAAAGTCTCCAAAACAGCCACTTCCTGGTAGGTTCAGATATTTGAATGGATATTCCACTGTTGAACGCAGGGACCTCGGCCTGGTTCTCTGTGATGACCTGGAAGAGTGGAATGGGGTGCGGGCTCTAGGGCAGGTTCGGGAGGGAGGAGGTGTGCGTACCTGTGGCTGATTCACACTGTCGTGGGGCAGAAACCAACACAGTGCTATAAAACAATAAGATAATTACTTTAAAGTTAAAGCAATTAATAAAGAAAATTTTTTTTAAGAAAAGGAATGGTAATAGAAGTACTTAGAGATTTTGGGATCCGGCTCTCAAAGTTTACACTGATACTACTCTGTTGAAACAGTGGCACAAAGGAAATGACACTACCCCGAAACTTTCTCCCACACCCTGGTTTTATAGAGATACATTACCCTACAGCTCATTTTTATTTTTAAAATGAGTCCCTGAGCCTCATCGGACACCGCTGCAGGCAGTGCCGGCTGCTGGGAGCATCTGGACCCGTGTGGTCATTTCACAGACGTGCACTGAGCAGCTGCTGGATGCTGCCTGATGCCAGGGGCTCAGGATGCAGTGGTAAAGAGGAGGGACGGGAAAGTTCATAGCAGCACTGTTTACAGTCGCCAGGGCACGGAGACAACCTAGACATCCGTCAACAGAAGTGGCGGTACATGTGCCCAGTGGAGTATTATTCAGCCATAAACAGGAGTGAACTTGAGTCCGTTGTAGTGAGGTGATGAACCTGGAGCCTGTTATACAGAGTGAAGTAAGTTAAGAGAAAGACACATATCGTATATTAATACAATATGTGTGCATGTAGAAAAATGGTACTGATGAACCTATTCGCAGGGCAGGAGTAGAGACTCAGACAGAGAGAAGAGATTATGGACTCACTGAGGAAAGAGGGTGGGATGAATTGAGAGTGTAGCATTGAAACACATGCATGACCATGTGTAAAACAGCGAGCCAGTGGGAAACGTAACTGCCCACTTGCTTTTATGTGGAAGTTGAATTATTATTCAATAGATAGAACACCCGAGGCTACAAGAGACGAAGCTTTGTCTTCAGTTTTTTGGCTCATTTCTCAAAATTTAGTAAAGTCTCCAAAACAGCCACTTCCTGGTAGGTTCAGATATTTGAATGGATATTCCACTGTTGAACGCAGGGACCTCGGCCTGGTTCTCTGTGATGACCTGGAAGAGTGGAATGGGGTGCGGGCTCTAGGGCAGGTTCGGGAGGGAGGAGGTGTGCGTACCTGTGGCTGATTCACACTGTCGTGGGGCAGAAACCAACACAGTGCTATAAAACAATAAGATAATTACTTTAAAGTTAAAGCAATTAATAAAGAAAATTTTTTTTAAGAAAAGGAATGGTAATAGAAGTACTTAGAGATTTTGGGATCCGGCTCTCAAAGTTTACACTGATACTACTCTGTTGAAACAGTGGCACAAAGGAAATGACACTACCCCGAAACTTTCTCCCACACCCTGGTTTTATAGAGATACATTACCCTACAGCTCATTTTTATTTTTTAAAAATGCAGCAGGAAGAATGAGTACAAATCCCATGGAAACTTTCATCATTTCTGCTTCCAAGAGAGCTAGGGTTTTCTGTGCCTTTCCAGCGAGGTCTTGAACCAACAAGTCAGATTATACAGCGGAGTAAAAGCTCTTCTGCGGCTTTGAAAGTAGGTGGCAAGTGGGGAGACAGGCTCCCAACCTTTTCATTACTCCACACTGGAATTACACGGTGCTGTGGACCCTGAGCAGAGCTTTGTCCTTCCAGGCTTCAATTTAAAAATCACTTCACCTGCAAAGCTGTCCTGTTCCATTACTGTTACCCTATTCGACTTCTCACCATTTTGCCCCCTGGCTAACTCAGTGGATTTCAGGTTTCCACTGGGTCCTAATAGGACATTTCAGCAAAGAAATCAGTCTTCATCGCTGAAGCCATTTTCAAGCTGAGAAGTCAGTTAGGAATATAAAACGACCCATGTGCTTTTATGTGGAAGTTGAGTTATTATTCAACAGGCAGAATGCCAGAGGCCACAAGAGATGAAGCTGTGTCTTAAATTCTTTGGCTAATTTCTCAAAATTTAGTAAGTGTCCAAAACAGCCATTTCCTGGTAGGCTCAGATGGATATAGATATTTCCAGAAGAAAATATTCTGGGATCCTTCATTATTTTTCATATTTAGATAGTCTTATGCTTCCTAAAAAGTTAACATATACAGGGCTTCCCTGGTGGTCTAATGGGTAAGGACACTGCCTTGCAGTGCAGGGGGCGCCAGTTCGATCCCTGGCCTGGGAAGATCCCTTGTGCCGTGGAGCAGCTGGACAGATGTGTCCAACTACTGAGCCAGAGCTCTGGAGTGCATGCGCCCAGAGCCGGTGCTTTGCGACAAGAGAGGCCGCTGAGATGGGAGGCCCACACAGGCCAAAGAACAAAGATGGATGAAAATGAATAAATGAAAACCAATAGAAGTGGCCAAAAAAAAAAAAAATTTTTTTTATTGGTTTGTTTTATTTACCTCCCATATTCTAGATTTTCTCTAACGTTTCTGTTTAGTTTAGCAAATATTTCTTGAGTACATAGACTTGATTCCAAGAAATGGAGGGGAGGAGAATTCTGAATAGCTTCCTGATGATTTCATATCATCAAGAAATTTACAATGTAACTAGAAAGATAAAATAGATACAAAGTTAGCAAATAAAACAAGCCAGCTTCTGTGAGCAGTTGCTGTGGAGGGTTACATGTCTGTATTGACCAGAAAATGGAAAGAATGTTGAAGAATCTCTGGTCCACTTTCTTTGGAACATAAGGAGCAGTCTTAATTGAGTTATAATTCTGGTGGCTCAGACAGCAAAGAGTCTGCCTACAATACCAGAGACCTGGGTTCAGTCCCTGGGTGGGGAAGATCCCCTGGAGAAGGGAATGGCTACCCACTCCATTATTCTTGCCTGAAGAATTCCATGGACAGAGGAGCCTTCTAGGCTACGGTCCAGGTGGTCACAAGGAGTCAGATACAACTGAGCGACTAACACAACAACCATAAAGTTTACCCTTTAAAATGTAGAATTCAGTGACTTTTAGTATATTCAGATTTGTGGCTCCATTACAACTGTAATTCCAGGTCATTTTCTCTACCCTCAAAAGAGACCCCATATGTGTCTGCAGTCAGCTTCCCTGGTAGCTCTGTGGTAAGGAATTTACCCACAGTGCAGGAGACTTGGGTTCCATCTCTGAGTCTGGAAGCTCCCCTGGAGAAGGGCATGGCAGCCCCCTCCAGTGTTCTTGCCTGGAGAATCCCACGGACAGAGGACCTGGCGGGCTGCAGGCCATGGGGTCACAGAGTCAGACACAACTGAGCGACTGAACCACCGTGTGTCAGCAGGACTCCCCATCCTCCTCTTCTCCACTGTTCCCCAGACTTTAGTCATTTGCATATACATATATGTATATATATATATATCTTCACAGTTTTGAAAAAAAATAGGACTTGGTTCCTGCCCTCAGGATGCTTATTGGGAGGGTCAGACATAAAATATTAGCTATAATTAACTAAAAGTATGGCGTAATATTACTAATTGCTATCTTCCCTTGAATGCTTACTCGGGCAGCTTTGGAAGTGCTATACAAGGAGTCTCTTTTAATTCGCATCGCAACTTCTTGAAGCAGAATTTGTGCTCTCTTATTTTACAGAAGGAAAAACACACTTTTAGATTCAGGAACTCTCTCTGCAGTTTAGCCCCTAAGTGCCGAAACAGAGCCTTGAGTGTGGTGGCATGACCTCAAGGTCCAGGCGAATAACCCTTTGCTTTACTGACTCGGCAGTGGGGCGGGGGGACTGGACACGGAGGATGAAGGGGAAGAATGGCGAGCGGTGGCCAGGCCTTGAGACCAGGCAGTGCGTGAGTGGTGTTGGGTTCAACCGAGGGAGGGACGCCAGGAGGAACGGTAGGCTGTTCTCTTTACAGTGTGCCGAGACGGAGATGTGGCCGAAACAAAAGATCTAGCAGGAAGCCCCAAATGCAGTTTGGGAGGTGATGTTGGTAATAGCAGTAAGCATTTTGAATCCTTTCTGAGCACTTCAGGTACCAGGAAGCACCCCAGACACTTTTTTTACTGCAGAGTCCTCAATGCAGGTGCTGTCAGTAAAGTTTACCCTTTAAAATGTAGAATTCAGTGACTTTTAGTATATTCAGATTTGTGGCTCCATTACAACTGTAATTCCAGGTCATTTTCTCTACCCTCAAAAGAGACCCCATATGTGTCTGCAGTCAGCTTCCCTGGTAGCTCTGTGGTAAGGCATTTACCCACAGTGCAGGAGACTTGGGTTCCATCTCTGAGTCTGGAAGCTCCCCTGGAGAAGGGCATGGCAGCCCCCTCCAGTGTTCTTGCCTGGAGAATCCCACGGACAGAGGACCTGGCGGGCTGCAGGCCATGGGGTCACAGAGTCAGACACAACTGAGCGACTGAACCACCATGTGACAGCAGGACTCCCATCCTCCTCTTCTCCACTGTCCCCCAGACGTCAGTCATTTGCATATACATATATGTATATATATATCTTCACAGTTTTGAAAAAAAATAGGACTTGGTTCCTGCCCTCAGGATGCTTATTGGGAGGGTCAGACATAAAATATTAGCTATAATTAACTAAAAGTATGGCGTAATATTACTAATTGCTATCTTCCCTTGAATGCTCACTCGGGCAGCTTTGGAAGTGCTATACAAGGAGTCTCTTTTAATTCGCATCGCAACTTCTTGAAGCAGAATTTGTGCTCTCTTATTTTACAGAAGGAAAAACACACTTTTAGATTCAGGAACTCTCTCTGCAGTTTAGCCCCTAAGTGCCGAAACAGAGCCTTGAGTGTGGTGGCATGACCTCAAGGTCCAGGCGAATAACCCTTTGCTTTACTGACTCGGCAGTGGGGCGGGGGGACTGGACACGGAGGATGAAGGGGAAGAATGGCGAGCGGTGGCCAGGCCTTGAGACCAGGCAGTGCGTGAGTGGTGTTGGGTTCAACCGAGGGAGGGACGCCAGGAGGAACGGTAGGCTGTTCTCTTTACAGTGTGCCGAGACGGAGATGTGGCCGAAACAAAAGATCTAGCAGGAAGCCCCAAATGCAGTTTGGGAGGTGATGTTGGTAATAGCAGTAAGCATTTTGAATCCTTTCTGAGCACTTCAGGTACCAGGAAGCACCCCCAGACACTTTCGGTGTGTTACTGCAGAGTCCCCTCAGTGCCGCAGGTGCTGTCACTGCTGTGTGTTACAGGCACGGCACAGAAGGCAGCTTGCCCTGTCCTGTGAGCGGGATAGCCAGACTCTGAACCCAGCCGTCTGAAGCCCAGCGCTCCTTCTCTTGACGCTATGCTGCCTTCCTGAGGGACATATCCTCACAGTACTTCTGGTTGAACCAGATTACACAAGAGCTGGGCAGCAGTATTTGCAGCAAGCACTCTTACTTCTTATCTCTTTGAGTCATGGAGATACAAACAATATGAATTCTAGGAGAAGTTAAATTTAAAAAAAGAATAGAAAAGTGGTATCATCACCTGTCATAAAGATACGTATGTGGAGAATTGTGTCTGTGTGTATATTAAATGTTAATGTGTAGAATCCTCATGGTTATCACAGTTGAGCTATATTTGGGAGGTTCATAAGAAAAATAGTTTTGCATGCATAATCTCTACACATCTTCCCAGCAGTTCTCCAGAATAGGTGAGGCTTTTTTTTTTTTTTCCACTATTTTTAAGTGTAAGGTCGTGACCCCCCACACCCCTCCCGCTATTCCTCAGTGGCAAGCCCAGGGCCTCACAGAGGATATGCCAGATTAGGACTCTAGAAAGGAAACCTGGAATGTATGCAGTTCTCAAAACAGAGACTTTCCATTTCTACGGCAAGTTTCATAGAACTGCCCGAGGCTTGGGGCCCTGAGGGAGCCTCGGGGGGCGACCCAGGCTGCAGCCTCCTCCTCCCTTGGCCCTCCCTTTCAGGGAATGGTGGCCGTGTCTGGCAGCCTGTCCGTGCTTCTGGACTCCATCATTTGTGCGCTCGGTCCCTTGGCGTGTCTGACCACACAGCTACCGGAGTTGAACGGCTGTCCCAAACAGGTCTTGGTGAGTTTCCGTGCTTCCTAGGACTTGGGGTGGGGCACCCCCTTTGGGAGTCCTGTCAGGCCCAAGATCATACAGCTTCCCAGATGCCGCACCACCCTCAGCCCACGGAACAGGACACTGTCGGATGTGTGCTGGACTTTCAGTGAAGGAGCAAACACGCCATTTCCTAAGACTCCTCTCCTTTGGAGAGAAGCGCAGTAGCCTCTAAGGTTCTGGGTTTCCTGTTTGCTCTTCCAGAGGCGAGGAGAGTGCAGGAGTCAGCCGCCTCTGTTTTACTAGGATTAATGGGCGACGTCAGCAGCAAAGCTCCCAGCATCACAGACCACAGAATGCCATCTTCCCTCCCCGTGTTCTCTGACTCCTGATTTCCCTTCTGATCTCTCTCCCCCTGAACAAAGAAACACATCTCAGGGAACTGGGTCAAGGATTCTTCAACTGAACCTGTTCCCCTTGCCTTGCAGTCAAACACACTAGACAACATTGCTTACATCATGCCTGGACTGTGGCCGAGACTTCCGGGACAGAGCCCTCATCCTGCCCTGTCGCGGACTTGTGTGTATGTGACTGATCCAGATCCCTTCACTGGCCTCTGGGTGTAGGTTTTAAATTTAAGAAACCAGTTGAGCTATATTTGGGAGGTTCATAAGAAAATAGTTTTGCATGCATAATCTCTACACATCTTCCCAGCAGTTCTCCAGAATAGGTGAGGCTTTTTTTTTTTTTTCCACTATTTTTAAGTGTAAGGTCGTGACCCCCCACACCCCTCCCGCTATTCCTCAGTGGCAAGCCCAGGGCCTCACAGAGGATATGCCAGATTAGGACTCTAGAAAGGAAACCTGGAATGTATGCAGTTCTCAAAACAGAGACTTTCCATTTCTACGGCAAGTTTCATAGAACTGCCCGAGGCTTGGGGCCCTGAGGGAGCCTCGGGGGGCGACCCAGGCTGCAGCCTCCTCCTCCCTTGGCCCTCCCTTTCAGGGAATGGTGGCCGTGTCTGGCAGCCTGTCCGTGCTTCTGGACTCCATCATTTGTGCGCTCGGTCCCTTGGCGTGTCTGACCACACAGCTACCGGAGTTGAACGGCTGTCCCAAACAGGTCTTGGTGAGTTTCCGTGCTTCCTAGGACTTGGGGGTGGGGGCACCCCTTGGGAGTCCTGTCAGGCCCAAGATCATACAGCTTCCCAGATGCCGCACCACCCTCAGCCCACGGAACAGGACACTGTCGGATGTGTGCTGGACTTTCAGTGAAGGAGCAAACACGCCATTTCCTAAGACTCCTCTCCTTTGGAGAGAAGCGCAGTAGCCTCTAAGGTTCTGGGTTTCCTGTTTGCTCTTCCAGAGGCGAGGAGAGTGCAGGAGTCAGCCGCCTCTGTTTTACTAGGATTAATGGGCGACGTCAGCAGCAAAGCTCCCAGCATCACAGACCACAGAATGCCATCTTCCCTCCCCGTGTTCTCTGACTCCTGATTTCCCTTCTGATCTCTCTCCCCCTGAACAAAGAAACACATCTCAGGGAACTGGGTCAAGGATTCTTCAACTGAACCTGTTCCCCTTGCCTTGCAGTCAAACACACTAGACAACATTGCTTACATCATGCCTGGACTGTGACGGCCGAGACTTCCGGGACAGAGCCCTCATCCTGCCCTGTCGCGGATTTGTGTGTATGTGACTGATCCAGATCCCTTCACTGGCCTCTGGGTGTAGGTTTTAAATTTTTATATATATGCACATATATATATATATATGTAAAATGTACAATATATACATAGGACTATAAGTACTTTGCTTTTAATAATTTTATGAAATGGTAAAGGTTTAGCCAAGAGGAAACCTTGGCATGCAAATGGGCTTGGAATTCTTTCTTCTCCTGTGGTGGATAAATCTGCCTTAAAAATCTATTGTGACTTGGGGGCTGGGGGCTAGGTTTGGATGCCGAGTGCATCGCTTTAAGGTTGGCTAAAATGTGATTTTTTTTCCAAACTCAGTTGTACCTCCAGACCCATCACTGACCATTTGCCTTACCTGTCTTACAGTCTGAAATGTAATAGGAAGGATTATGGGAAGACCTCCGTTAACTGAAAGTACAAAGCTTTTCAACTTGAAGTGACCTAGGTGGGAGGCGGTAACTTCGTTCCCATCTGAACGTTATCGCCATGGCTTAACTGAACGTAGGGTATCCATTCCAATTCCTGCTCTGTCGCTGTCCACGTCTCAAAGCTTACTGTAATCACGGGTGCCGATGGCAGCCTCTGTCGGGGCCCAGGTATTCTGTGAGCCCCGAGGGGGTCAAGCCGGCCATGCACCGGCCACACCTCCTGTGCTGTGAGCTGACCCGGAGCATTTGGTCTGCAGAACTAAGAGCTGAACTTCCATGGGCAACTCACATTTCTGCCGCCAGGTTGCTTGGCAGGTGTGGAAGGTGAGCTTGGCCCGGCCTGATTCCTGGGTTCTTCCCATTGACTCCCCTGCTGGGCAGACACATGGCGTTCTGCATCTGCATTCCACACGTAAGCAAATTAAAAAAAAAAGCTACTCTGTTCTCATGTAGGCTTATTTATGTGCAGGTATGAATGTGTGCTTTAATTATGTGTATTTAACTCTTTAAACTCTCTTAAATTTTAATTTATCCTGTAAATTTCTGTATATATAATTTAAAAAACCAGAGCCTCCACCAGCAGCCGCATGTGGAAGATAACGGATTTGTCATTTCCTCCTCCCCTCCTTCCTCTGGTCTCCTCTACAAACTCCAGATCACCCACACTTGAAGGTATTATACCTCAAAACGGAATCATTATGTTGGGATTCTAGTTCTTTACAATTAAATAATGTCAAGAAAGTGAAATAAAAAGGGATACTACCACTCCCGCTGACCTTATTTCCAAAGAACCAGACTTTTGCTTCCCAGTCCCAAAGAAACCAGTTGAGCGCTTTGGGGTTATTTTTAAATTTGGTGCAAGAGTCCCTGTCAGAACCCAGCTCTGAGGTGACTGCTCACTTCCCTGGGCCTGGACGGAGCGCTGAGGCATCAAAGTCAGCCTTGGAGGCCAGTGCCCACAGCCAGCCTCCTGTTTAACTCCTCCCATCCTTCCTTACGTCCCACGAGTGTGGTGACAGGGCTGTGTTTCTTAAAGGTGTTCTGGCTGCTGAATGCCTTTCTCACCTCAGAGCAGTTTTGAGATTTAACTGGGGAAACCAGGATGTTTGGAAACCAAAATTCCAAAGAGCAGAAATCCTGGTTTGATCTCGGGTGCCAGCACCTGTCACGCACCTCCTCTCTACCCCCGTCAGTTTCCTGTTGGACACAGGGTATCTTGGAGACACGGATTAGTAGAGAAAGAAGTCAGTCCTACCATTGTCATTTGTACACATCAGTGCAGTCCCGACAAGGACCTGCTTTCTGTTTGTTTGTTTTCCTTTAAAGTCCAACCCTATTGTATTTGTATTTAAAATTTGTACACATTTGTATAATAATCTGTTCCTTGTGGTATTTGGTACTATTAGAGGAAAAACTTTGGATTCAGACCTTCTTGCAGTTTTTATATCATTGTTTTATTTTGTTTTTTAAATAAATTCTAGCGGTTTGATCCAAATCCCATTACAGTTGTATAAAGGAATAAAATTTTGTACTTATATTATTAAAAAATCACATTTTTAATATTTGTAGTCCCGTGTCAGCTCTCTTTTCCCTGTTGCTCACCAGAGTTGCTGTGAAAGTTTAAACCTGCATTTCACCCTTGACCCTAGCCTAATTTTCTTTTAAAAAAAAAAAAAAAGCAGTCCATCT
The DNA here is from genome assembly GCA_022376925.1 of Tragulus kanchil. Taxonomy (NCBI): domain Eukaryota; kingdom Metazoa; phylum Chordata; class Mammalia; order Artiodactyla; family Tragulidae; genus Tragulus; species Tragulus kanchil. Next base: position 183,096,745 of record JAIOJX010000004.1, on the reverse strand, counting down.
GGAAAAGAGGTCAGGTTTCTGATCAAAGCCCACTTCCTGACATCTGGCTCTGTTTCTGTTATCTTTACATTGCGGACTCTCATCTTCTCTCTTGCAGATTGCAGAGCCAGTGGGTTCACAGGTCAGTGTAGCTCTGTGCATTGGCAGATGAAACTGTATGTACATTACACTGTTGGCCTAACTCAAGTATCAGTCTTGTGTAAGAGTCACATCCAGACTGTGTGCTAAAGCATGTGTGTCAGCATTGACCTGAGTCACTGAGTGACCCTGGACTGGACAGATCACTTAATCTTCATAGGTGCCCACAGTCCCATCTGTAAAATAGTGTTAAATGTCACTTCTCTGTCTCCAAGGCCTGTAGCCAGCCAGCCTCACATGAATGTTTAGTAATATTGTCAACATTTATGAGGTTAAACTTTTCAAGGTAAAATTTTCAATGCAAACACAAGCTGTTAATAGTCATAAATAGCAAACTATGATGAGTTGTAAGGCACCCTTCTTACGGAGAGGCAGTAAGAAAGAGATTGCCATGTTGCTGAAAGATAAGAGTGGTTTGCATATTTTATTGTACTTAGTCCTTACCAGAGCTTCATGGATATTAGCCCCCTTTACAATTGAGGAGACAGATACAGGAAAGCCCTTTCCCTGAGTTTATATAGCTAAGTAAATGGCAAAGCCAGAATAAGCACACTGGGACAGCGGACCCCAAGCTGAGGCTCTCTTCTACCCCAAGCTACTTTCAAAGTAAAATTGTGTAGGTAATTCATCAGACTCCTCCATTATCTGCAGTCGTGAGCAGATGTGATTGTAGGAAACCTATCAGGACTTTCCATTGTTTCAGTGTTTTTTGTTTTTTAAATAAATTCTAGCGGTTTGATCCAAATCCCATTACAGTTGTATAAAGGAATAAAATTTTGTACTTATATTATTAAAAAATCACATTTTTAATATTTGTAGTCCCGTGTCAGCTCTCTTTTCCCTGTTGCTCACCAGAGTTGCTGTGAAAGTTTAAACCTGCATTTCACCCTTGACCCTAGCCTAATTTTCTTTTAAAAAAAAAAAAGCAGTCCATCTGGAAAAGAGGTCAGGTTTCTGATCAAAGCCCACTTCCTGACATCTGGCTCTGTTTCTGTTATCTTTACATTGCGGACTCTCATCTTCTCTCTTGCAGATTGCAGAGCCAGTGGGTTCACAGGTCAGTGTAGCTCTGTGCATTGGCAGATGAAACTGTATGTACATTACACTGTTGGCCTAACTCAAGTATCAGTCTTGTGTAAGAGTCACATCCAGACTGTGTGCTAAAGCATGTGTGTCAGCATTGACCTGAGTCACTGAGTGACCCTGGACTGGACAGATCACTTAATCTTCATAGGTGCCCACAGTCCCATCTGTAAAATAGTGTTAAATGTCACTTCTCTGTCTCCAAGGCCTGTAGCCAGCCAGCCTCACATGAATGTTTAGTAATATTGTCAACATTTATGAGGTTAAACTTTTCAAGGTAAAATTTTCAATGCAAACACAAGCTGTTAATAGTCATAAATAGCAAACTATGATGAGTTGTAAGGCACCCTTCTTACGGAGAGGCAGTAAGAAAGAGATTGCCATGTTGCTGAAAGATAAGAGTGGTTTGCATATTTTATTGTACTTAGTCCTTACCAGAGCTTCATGGATATTAGCCCCCTTTACAATTGAGGAGACAGATACAGGAAAGCCCTTTCCCTGAGTTTATATAGCTAAGTAAATGGCAAAGCCAGAATAAGCACACTGGGACAGCGGACCCCGAAGCTGAGGCTCTCTTCTACCCCAAGCTACTTTCAAAGTAAAATTGTGTAGGTAATTCATCAGACTCCTCCATTATCTGCAGTCGTGAGCAGATGTGATTGTAGGAAACCTATCAGGACTTTCCATTGTTTCAGTGTTCTTTTGTCTTAGCTGGACTTTAGTATACAGACCTTACTTTTCTAGTGATACTATGGTCTCTTAACTGTGGAAGCAAAGAATCTTGATTTTTTTTTTTTGGTCTAAAAGTACTTAAAGGACATAATCAATTGTGTTACATTTATACAATGTGAATCTTAAGGAGCTTCAACAGTTTTATCTACAGGAAGGCATTTGATACTGATAGTGTTAAAACACTTAAAAATTAAAGCAGACTTTTTACTAGATAAGTTTGTTCCTTGTTAGGAAACACATGGAAAACATAGTTTTACTTTTGTACTTAATGTTTGCCATTTACATTCCTATCTGTTGACAAAATCTATATACTTCGATTTCTAATTTCATAGCTATATAACTGTCTGTCTGTGTGGAGTTAATATAATTTCATTCCCTGATTGGGAGGGGTCTGTGGGTGGTTTCTGGTTTCTTACTGTAAAGGATAAAACTTAATGGCTGTTTTATTCTCGGCAGTAAAGCCACGGTCTGCCCATAATCACTTTAAACCAGAGTGATGGAAGAAGACAAGAACTTCTGGTTAAATCACCACCAGCTAGCATAGGGATGTTAAAGGTTAATGGGAGAATCCAAAGGAAAGTTATGCCAAGTACATTCCATACAATCAAGCAATATGCTTAAATGAATAAAAAAAGAGGAAGGTACCTACCTAACATGAAAATTAGGTTTTAGGTATACAGCCCCCTTTTCAGTCCAGATGCCACTACTAATTTAAATTTTCATAAGGGTAAGAAAGAGATTGCCATGTTGCTGAAAGATAAGAGTGGTTTGCATATTTTATTGTACTTAGTCCTTACCAGAGCTTCATGGATATTAGCCCCCTTTACAATTGAGGAGACAGATACAGGAAAGCCCTTTCCCTGAGTTTATATAGCTAAGTAAATGGCAAAGCCAGAATAAGCACACTGGGACAGCGGACCCCAAGCTGAGGCTCTCTTCTACCCCAAGCTACTTTCAAAGTAAAATTGTGTAGGTAATTCATCAGACTCCTCCATTATCTGCAGTCGTGAGCAGATGTGATTGTAGGAAACCTATCAGGACTTTCCATTGTTTCAGTGTTCTTTTGTCTTAGCTGGACTTTAGTATACAGACCTTACTTTTCTAGTGATACTATGGTCTCTTAACTGTGGAAGCAAAGAATCTTGATTTTTTTTTTTTGGTCTAAAAGTACTTAAAGGACATAATCAATTGTGTTACATTTATACAATGTGAATCTTAAGGAGCTTCAACAGTTTTATCTACAGGAAGGCATTTGATACTGATAGTGTTAAAACACTTAAAAATTAAAGCAGACTTTTTACTAGATAAGTTTGTTCCTTGTTAGGAAACACATGGAAAACATAGTTTTACTTTTGTACTTAATGTTTGCCATTTACATTCCTATCTGTTGACAAAATCTATATACTTCGATTTCTAATTTCATAGCTATATAACTGTCTGTCTGTGTGGAGTTAATATAATTTCATTCCCTGATTGGGAGGGGTCTGTGGGTGGTTTCTGGTTTCTTACTGTAAAGGATAAAACTTAATGGCTGTTTTATTCTCGGCAGTAAAGCCACGGTCTGCCCATAATCACTTTAAACCAGAGTGATGGAAGAAGACAAGAACTTCTGGTTAAATCACCACCAGCTAGCATAGGGATGTTAAAGGTTAATGGGAGAATCCAAAGGAAAGTTATGCCAAGTACATTCCATACAATCAAGCAATATGCTTAAATGAATAAAAAAAGAGGAAGGTACCTACCTAACATGAAAATTAGGTTTTAGGTATACAGCCCCCTTTTCAGTCCAGATGCCACTACTAATTTAAATTTTCATCTGTTAGTCATTGTGCTGGACAAAGAGAAACTGACAGAGCATCCCAGCCCTCAGGGAGCATCTAGACTACCTGAGGGGACGGGCATGTATTAAACAGGACCATTATTAAAACACTTCAAAGCCAGGAGTACATGACTTCATATAGCTTTTGTGTCTTACAGTTAAGATATCAGCCCCCTGGGCTTCCCTGGTGGTCCAGTGGGTAAGAACACCGCCTTGCAGTGCAAGGGGGGCCGGTTCGATCCCTGGCCTGGGAAGATTCCACGTGCCACGGAGTGGCTGGAAGGATGTGTCCAATTACCGAGCCAGTGCTCTGGAGCGCATGTGCCCAGAGCCGGTGCTCTGCGGCGAGAGAGGCCACTGTGATGGGAGGCCCACACAGGCCAGAGAACAAAGAAATAATTGAAAGACCGATAGCAGTGGCCAAAAAGAAAAAAAAGATGTCAGCCCCTTTGCTCAAACAGTTAACATACAAAAGTGATTAAGTTCTAATTCAGGTTTTCTATCAATGTAAATTTGTACAATTTACTAGCCTTTCAGATTTTAAAATTCACAAATATCCTTCTCAGTAAATACTAAAGCACCCTGCAGTAGCTCAGACTACCAAAGCAGTGGTTGTTGTATCTTTTGGAGTGCATATCATTAGAAGCAAAAACTAGACCAGATATCGAATGAGTAGGTGACAGCTGAAACGTGGCACACAGGAACGTGGAAGAAGATATCTGAACTACAAATGGGAAAAACCTTTGGGATTCTTAGATATTCCCTGAGGTCCAGCTGTATCTCTGCCTTTTTCTTCAGAAAGGCTCCTCTGCTCTCTACAAGTTTTCAAAGGAGCCTGTGACCTAAAAAATGAAAGGTTTAAAGTGCTTGATCTAATTCCAGAATTCAGAGAAAATGGAAGCCTACTGTTTGAATTGCACGGTAAATGAATGACAGAGATGGGTCCTAGGACCCACTCACACCATCTGTGTGCTTTCTGCCACCCTGAGCGCTAGCCCCGTCCCTAGCTGCAATTCACTGAGTTAGCTCTCGGCGACAGGGGCTCGCAAACCCTTGGCCCTTGCCTCCTAATTGAGGTAAGGGAATCTGGGTTGCCAGCAGGATGCATTTTGCAGCCAGAAGACCTCGACTTCAAACAGGGAAGAGGCCTCTCTGGGTAGAGAGGCAACAGGTCGGCGAGGATGGGGCTAGGACGAAGAGCGAGAGCTTCAGGCTCGGCTTGCTGGGCAACCTTACCGAAGTCTTTACCCTGGTCAGAGATTGGGTTTTCCGGGTGGGTAGAGCTCAAAGACCACGCCCCTAAATCCTTCCGGCGGCAGGAGGGCGTGGCCTAGCGAAACCCACGCCCCCAGGTCCACCGCCCCATGACGTCGCTCGTCACGCCCACCGTCGCCGAGTTAACCGCAGGGAGGTCACCGCCCTCCGCCTCAAGGGCCGACCCTCCCCGTCCGGGGCGGGGCCTGCGGCCGGGCTCCAGACCCTCCGCCCTGCCTCGGCCGCGCCTCCTCGAGGACGGTCCAGCGCGTCACGTGACGGGTCCGCGGCGCTGGCGGTTGCTGTCAGCTGATTCCCCGGCTGGTGGCAGCGGCAGCCGTGGCGATGGACTTTCTCCTGGGGAACCCGTTCAGCTCTCCGGTGGGACAGCGTATCGGTGAGTCCCCAGGGCCCCGCGCAGCCACAGCGGAGGCCTCCGCGCGCCCCACCCGGGCCCGCCGGGGCGCCTCCAGGTCTGGAGTCTCATCCCGGAGGGAGGCCAGGAGAGGAGTGAGGCTGGCGTGTCTCTCCCAGACCCGGCCCCGCCCAGGCTCCCGCCTTGATTGACAAAGGCCGCTGTCCACTAGGAAACCTCGGCTTGTGATGGATGTCTACGGCAGCCAATTAGTAGGGAAGGCGGGCCTGGGCGGCTGCAGCTCAACCAATGTGCAACTGCTGGGGTCGCGAATCCAGGCAGAAACTTTGGGGGGTTAAAGGGACTGCGTGGTTTTTGCAGCCCTTGACTCCCTCGGCCGTTTCTGTCGTCGCCTCTCCAGCACGGATTGCGCCACCCAGGCGCTTGCCCCGTCCCTAGCTGCAATTCACTGAGTTAGCTCTCGGCGACAGGGGCTCGAAACCCGTGGCCCTTGCCTCCTAATTGAGGTAAGGGAATCTGGGTTGCCAGCAGGATGCATTTTGCAGCCAGAAGACCTCGACTTCAAACAGGGAAGAGGCCTCTCTGGGTAGAGAGGCAACAGGTCGGCGAGGATGGGGCTAGGACGAAGAGCGAGAGCTTCAGGCTCGGCTTGCTGGGCAACCTTACCGAAGTCTTTACCCTGGTCAGAGATTGGGTTTTCCGGGTGGGTAGAGCTCAAAGACCACGCCCCTAAATCCTTCCGGCGGCAGGAGGGCGTGGCCTAGCGAAACCCACGCCCCCAGGTCCACCGCCCCATGACGTCGCTCGTCACGCCCACCGTCGCCGAGTTAACCGCAGGGAGGTCACCGCCCTCCGCCTCAAGGGCCGACCCTCCCCGTCCGGGGCGGGGCCTGCGGCCGGGCTCCAGACCCTCCGCCCTGCCTCGGCCGCGCCTCCTCGAGGACGGTCCAGCGCGTCACGTGACGGGTCCGCGGCGCTGGCGGTTGCTGTCAGCTGATTCCCCGGCTGGTGGCAGCGGCAGCCGTGGCGATGGACTTTCTCCTGGGGAACCCGTTCAGCTCTCCGGTGGGACAGCGTATCGGTGAGTCCCCAGGGCCCCGCGCAGCCACAGCGGAGGCCTCCGCGCGCCCCACCCGGGCCCGCCGGGGCGCCTCCAGGTCTGGAGTCTCATCCCGGAGGGAGGCCAGGAGAGGAGTGAGGCTGGCGTGTCTCTCCCAGACCCGGCCCCGCCCAGGCTCCCGCCTTGATTGACAAAGGCCGCTGTCCACTAGGAAACCTCGGCTTGTGATGGATGTCTACGGCAGCCAATTAGTAGGGAAGGCGGGCCTGGGCGGCTGCAGCTCAACCAATGTGCAACTGCTGGGGTCGCGAATCCAGGCAGAAACTTTGGGGGGTTAAAGGGACTGCGTGGTTTTTGCAGCCCTTGACTCCCTCGGCCGTTTCTGTCGTCGCCTCTCCAGCACGGATTGCGCCACCCAGGCGCTTGCCATTTCCTTCCTGGCTAGCCTAGCGCTGCCGACACGGAAACCTGAGAAGGGCTGGAAGTCCATTCTCAAGGGCCAGGAGACTGGGGCTTGGCGGCCGGGTGGGCGTCTTGCGGGCAGGGAGGCTCGGAGCCCTACCTTCCCCCGGGCCGGGGCTGCTCGCTGGGGAGGCCGCTCCTTGAGCCGGCCAGGCGAGAACCCAGGACGTGCCGGCCTTGGCCGTCCTTACCAACCACCATCGAATGGACCGCATGGAGTCTCAGCCTCTGAGCTGGAAGTGATCTTAGAAGCCACCTGATGCTGCTTCCCTCATTTCTCAATAGATGAGACGGTCTGCCCTCGGGCTCACTGAGAGCCCAGGTCTCCTGACTCGCTTGGCACCTGTTGACGGCAGACTTAGTAGTCATGTGGCGTTGGTTCTCTGTAGAGAGGATTCTTCACCTGCGGTTAGGGAATAATACGACCCCTGCCTCCTTGGGATTGTTGTGTAGCTGAAACTCGTTAATAAGTGTAAAGGACTTAGTGCCTTCCGTGTAGCCGATGCTCTCTACAAGAAGGTGGTGATGTTTATTATTGTTTCTGAAACATCACCAAGTGAGGGTCCGGAAATCCTGCGAATGACTGGACAGATGGGCTCATAGACACTCATTCCTGCCCGGCACCCCAGGGAGGACCCACAGGCCGTGGCCCAGACCCTTCTCCCCGACAGTCTGGGTGTGCCGCCTTGCCTAAAGAAACCAAAGGAAGGGCTGTGACGGCCTCTTTTTGATGGTTTTTAGCCTAAAGTTCAGCTTGGGAAAATTGGATCTTTTAGACCAGACATTCTTTTGAATAATTTGCTGTCTTAACCAATTTAGTTCAGTTAAGTCTGTTAACGCAGCTCTGTGTTGCAATCACCCCCACCCACCGTGGCTGTTTGTGGGTCTTTGGAGGTTTTGTAATTAGGTGTGTTCAGGAGGGTGCTGTCCATAGAGGATTGCACACCCGGAAGCTCCTGGACCAGAGAGGGGCAACTGCCCTCTTAGGACCCCTCCCATCTGCTCTGTGCACACACACTGATGAGTCATTTCTTGGGAGCTGAATAAAGAAGGCAGCTTATCCTCTGTATTTCTCCAGCAGCAGACCCCGCTGCACACCATTGCTCTCATCACCTGCCAAGTTTGAGACTTCCTACCCAGCCCCACCCCCACCCCTAACATTCTGACCTTCACTATCAGCTAAATATGCCTGAGGCTTTCTGGAAAAGCTCATCTGGACTCTAGGCTTGAAGTGGTCCAAGAAAAACAGCTTCTCTTCTTACCCTGAAGGGTTACCTGTCTTGGGCAAGTAATATTCAGCCCAAAGGGCATGCTACTAACTCTTAGTACCTTAGAGCACAGACCAAGTTTTACTGAAGGAAGGGTCCTCATCCTGGGGCTCTTCTAACCCAGGACCCTCCTCAGAATTCCCCTGGAAGACTTAAAGCATCAGAGGCTGGGCCCCACGTACAGAGTTTGTGACTGTAGGCCTGAGGTGGCCACTGGTTTGGAAAACCTTTCTTCCAGCCCATCCCTTCCTTCTGCACTGGAGACTGAGACTGAGAGAGCAATAAAACCCCAGTCCTTGGGATTGTTGTGTAGCTGAAACTCGTTAATAAGTGTAAAGGACTTAGTGCCTTCCGTGTAGCCGATGCTCTCTACAAGAAGGTGGTGATGTTTATTATTGTTTCTGAAACATCACCAAGTGAGGGTCCGGAAATCCTGCGAATGACTGGACAGATGGGCTCATAGACACTCATTCCTGCCCGGCACCCCAGGGAGGACCCACAGGCCGTGGCCCAGACCCTTCTCCCCGACAGTCTGGGTGTGCCGCCTTGCCTAAAGAAACCAAAGGAAGGGCTGTGACGGCCTCTTTTTGATGGTTTTTAGCCTAAAGTTCAGCTTGGGAAAATTGGATCTTTTAGACCAGACATTCTTTTGAATAATTTGCTGTCTTAACCAATTTAGTTCAGTTAAGTCTGTTAACGCAGCTCTGTGTTGCAATCACCCCCACCCACCGTGGCTGTTTGTGGGTCTTTGGAGGTTTTGTAATTAGGTGTGTTCAGGAGGGTGCTGTCCATAGAGGATTGCACACCCGGAAGCTCCTGGACCAGAGAGGGCAACTGCCCTCTTAGGACCCCTCCCATCTGCTCTGTGCACACACACTGATGAGTCATTTCTTGGGAGCTGAATAAAGAAGGCAGCTTATCCTCTGTATTTCTCCAGCAGCAGACCCCGCTGCACACCATTGCTCTCATCACCTGCCAAGTTTGAGACTTCCTACCCAGCCCCACCCCCACCCCTAACATTCTGACCTTCACTATCAGCTAAATATGCCTGAGGCTTTCTGGAAAAGCTCATCTGGACTCTAGGCTTGAAGTGGTCCAAGAAAAACAGCTTCTCTTCTTACCCTGAAGGGTTACCTGTCTTGGGCAAGTAATATTCAGCCCAAAGGGCATGCTACTAACTCTTAGTACCTTAGAGCACAGACCAAGTTTTACTGAAGGAAGGGTCCTCATCCTGGGGCTCTTCTAACCCAGGACCCTCCTCAGAATTCCCCTGGAAGACTTAAAGCATCAGAGGCTGGGCCCCACGTACAGAGTTTGTGACTGTAGGCCTGAGGTGGCCACTGGTTTGGAAAACCTTTCTTCCAGCCCATCCCTTCCTTCTGCACTGGAGACTGAGACTGAGAGAGCAAAGGTGGGAAGCAGGACTCAGCCAGGACCCCAGTGAAGTGGTGGGAAAGCTGCGCCCCTGAAAGCTGAACCAAAGCTGAAGAGGCTCTTAGAGTAGGATTCAATGAAGAATGTCTGCTATTTGAGTTAACAACCTCAGTATTATTTTTTTTTCCTGCGGCGGGGGGGGTTGGGGGGGAGAGGTAACAACAGCCTTGATCGGCTATAATTACTAATGACCTAGTATTAGCTGCTGGCATTTCTATAAACTGCAGGGTTGAAATAATCTCTTCCCAAGCCTGCTGACTCCATCTCCGTGTTGAGAGTAGAGCCCTGCCCAGCTGGCAGCCCCGAGCACAGGGTCCTGATGGTGTGAACCAGCTGGGGAGTCTCTCGACTTCAGGTTCCCAGCCACCCCTCCACACCCCTCTATCCTTGCTCCTGCCTCTGCCTGGAGTGCCTGCTGCCAGGGCCTCCTTCAGAGCCCCGGGCGTCGTCACCTCCTCCCTGAGGCCTTCTCTGACCCCCTGCAGATCCAGCTGTTGCTTCTGTGCCCGCCCACCACCCTAGCTCCTCAGACTCGCTCCCTGTCTGCCTTTGGACTCCGAGCTTCTGCTGCTTCCCGCGTGGGATGGTGACCCACCTCGCAGAATGGCTGTGAGAGTGAAGTGAGATGCTCCCTGGAGAGGGCCTGGCACATTGTCTGTTTCCGGGGAGCATCATCGTTGTTATTTTCACCGACGTCACACTAATAAAGCGCCATCACATTCTGTTAGTAGTTGTCCAGGTGTCTCCATTGCTGGCTTGGGCTTTGTGAGAGCAGGTGCCGGACCTTCCTGATCCAGTACTTTCCTGGGTACTTAGCATGGTGCCTGACACGGAGCTGGAGGAAAGAAAGAAAACGAAGTAACAGTTTGTGAGCAAACTCCAGCCTTGCTGGCATCCCAGCCCTGTTGTCGAACCCAGGTTTGTGTGCCCAACGTGCAGTGAGGCTAAACAAACCAAAACAGGAGTTTGGAGCAGAGAAGGGTTTATCCCAAGGACCAAGCAGGGAGAATGGGCTGCTGCTACTCAAAAGACCGAAACTTCCATTGACTTTCAGGGAGGAGTTTTTAAGGCAACATTGGGGTAGGGTGGGGGATTCCAGGGTTTGTAACTTTCTTCTGATCAGTTAGTGGGAGGTAACAGGGAAGGAGTCCGGGAATCTCAGGCATCAGCCTTATGGTTCCATCCAGTCTGAGGTCTCCCTGCTTGTGCAGATCTGAAGTCACCATCAGCTCCTGCAGCGGAACTCAGAGATGTGTATCAGATTGTTAAGTAAATCCCTTGAGGAGGAACTGGGACTTTTATTGCTGCGCTGTTGTTCGGTGACTGCTTTCCCTTTGCCTCTACATTCCTTCTGTCCCCTAGCTAGTAACTGAATCTGCCCTTTGGAACTCAGGGAAGATTTAGGAGACAGAAGCCTTTTCCCCACAAACGAAATGAGGGACATGGAAAAGCTTTTGTATCCAGAAAGACCCTGCAGAGCCTCACTGGATTTCAAAGCCTCCTTTTCTTTGACACTCTTCGGTCTTGGGGTGGGGGGAACGGCTGTGGGACAAGAAAGGGCTTTTTGTCAACTGGACGCACAATGTAGTAAGACATCCAGGATGCACCTCCGAGTCATACCAGGTGGTCTGAGTCCTGGTTTATCTGTCATCTGCTTTGTTACCTGGAGCAAGTTACTTAACCTCTCTGTTCTCCAATTTCTGTTCTAAAAAGATATGGGTAGCAACAGCAAGGATCCAGCAGGATTGCTGCATTGCTGTGTTATGAAGTTGGCATATGGTCACACTGTGAAGCACTTGGCCCTGTGCCCGCCAGACAGTAATTGTCCCTAATTGTCAGCTATTGTCCTTTTCCCCTGGTGTTACCATCATTGCTCGGGCAGAGTCTAAGGTCGCCGACAAGCCAGGGTGCCCACCCAGCGCCCTGGCTGCAGCACAGCCTCTGTCTGGTCATGGTGTCACTGGGCATGAGCAGTCCCTGGCTGGGTGGCAGCCAGAGCCACAGCCAGGTCAGGTTTCAGGCTGTGGGGTGGAGCCACTTCTCTCCTGGGAATTAAAGCCTTTGTCTGACCCTACAGATGGTACCAGAGTAGGTTTTGTTCCCTCCCTGAGCTCAAAGAAATAAAGAGTAAAGTCGTGTATTTCCACCCTTCTGGTTTCAGAAAAAAAACAAGAACCCTCAGTGTCTTCTGGTCAGCCTGGGGCGGTCACTCCCTGAGAAGCAGGATTCAGGACAGGTTAACCCTTTGTCTCCTTATCACGGAAGTCTTGGTCTAGGTTTGTCCAGATTTCTCCAGATTTCTGCCCTTTGTGTACCAGCTTTAGTTTTCATTTCATCGTGTTTTCCTTTTGTTCACTTTCCTTTATAAATGGGACCTTAGTGCTAAGTTGCTTCAGTCGTTTCTGACTCTTTTCGACCTCATGGACTGTAGCCCACCAGATTCCTCTGTCCACGGGATTCTCCAGGCAAGAATACTGGAGTGGGTTGCCATTTTCTTCTCCAGTGGATCTTCCCAACCTAAGGGTCAAACCTGCGTCTCTTGTGTCTCATGCTTTGTCGGGAGAGTTCTTTACCACTAGCACCACCTGGGAAGCCCTAATTTGACCTTATCCTGTGTAATTACATCCTGAAATCATGACTTTGATAAACTACTCCACATTAAAGCAACTAGGCAACTCTAAAAATGTCTTTACATTTGCTCATGAGCCCATCCAATCCCAGGTTTGCTCCTGGTCCCAGGTGGCACATTTCGGCCACTCAGAGAGGTAAGCAGTCTGAGTAGACTCAGAGCTTAGACCCTGCATCAAACGATCTGGGGTCAAGTACCAGCTCCTCCCTTCCCCAGCCATGTCCCCAGGCAATTGATGGAACCTCCAAGGGGCTGGAGCCTCCACGGAGGTGGAACATTTGGCAATTGATAGAGCACCCCAAAGTGCTGTAGGGCGTCAACCAGCTGCACAAAGCCCGTGGAGAGGAACTGGGACTTCACACGTGCGAGAAAAGCAGAAAAGGGAAGGAGGGAGGAGCCAGCCAGGCCACAAACCGAGACCAGGAGAACTGAAGGCAGGCAGAGGTGGAACTCTTCACCTGGAGCTTGAATACACTGATGCAGGATCAACCCTGGGGATACCTTCATGTGTCAATTTGCCCAGGTCTCGGTACCCAGATATTTGTTGTTGTTTAGTCACTAAGTTGTGCCCGACTGTTTTGTGATCCCATGGACTCTATAGCCCACCAGGCTCCTCTGGCCACAGGATTTCCCAGGTACGAATACTGGAGTAGGTTGCCATTTGCTTCTCCAGGGGAGCTTCCCGACACAGGAATGGGACTGGCATCTCCTGCATTGGTAGCCAGATTCTCTCTCACTGAGCCACCAGGGAAGCCCACCCAGATATTTAGCCCAGTATTAATGTAGATGTTTCTGTGAGGTATTTTTTTTTTTAGACGAAATTGACATTACCCTCTGTGGTGTAGTGTGTGCGCATGCTAAGTTGCTTCTGTCTTGTCCAAACCTTTGCGAAGCATGAGTGGGCCTCATCTAATTATTGTATAGAAGAAACACTGGCCTCCGAAGAGACTGGGATTCTGCCAGCAAATGGCCTTTGAACTTGAACCGCGTCTGTCCCCGGGTCTTCAGCCCGCTGGTCTACCCTGCAGGTTCTTAGCTTGCCGAGCCTCCACAATGGCATGAGCAATCCTTTAACTCTCTCTACAGATAGATAGGTGCATACATACACATACCTATGTCAGTGACATCGTTTACACTCCTTAGTCGGGGGAAGTAAGAAAGAATGTCATGTACACCTTGGCCAGCCACTTCAAACCTCTGTTTTCACAGTCTTGCTTCTTCTCACCTGGATAGTTTTTTAAAAGCCCTCCTTCATCTAACTGGAATTTTCTTCAGTCAGGTACTATAGTTAGCTCTGTCAGTTTAAAATTGTCGGTTGCCAGAGTTACGCCTTCTCTGAGGTATTTTTGAGTCCTTCTTGTGGCTGTTGGTCAGAGTGGCAGGGGAGAGAGAGGTAGCCAGGGTTTTGGAGAAGGACGGCTCAGCAACTGAGGAGAAGGATGGAATTTTCCATGCGAGGTCTGGAAAGAGCTGTTCATTGGAAAGTAGGCTTCAGGACGGTTTGCTGGAGGGGAAAAAAGAATGGCTTTTGCATGTATGTGATTCAAAAATCTAGTTTTGGGGAATGCTTGCTATCTTCAAACAGTGATTTGGGGGTTGATGTTTCCCTAGTTGGTAACGTGTATCGGGGGGCAGGCTGTTGTGCTAGGTGGGACGCGGAGCGCATGAAAGTGCCTTCCCGCGTTTCCTGCTCACGAAGCTCTGAAGGTGGTGCTTCAGCCATCCCTGGCCCTGTTCTGCAGGAGAGGACCGCAGGCCCAGAGAGGCCAAGGAATTCGCTCAGAGGTGAAGGGGTCACACGGCTAGCGGGTGCTCCTGTCAGGACTTGCAGTGGAATTTGGCTGTGCCCAGATTCCACTGCCAACTGTCCCATCTGATTGCTTCCCCTTAGAAATGAAAGGCACCTGGTGGGCTTCCTTCAGAGTAAAAGTGTCTGGGTTCAGGGTCCATCTAGGATGAGTTTGTTCATAATTCTTCTCTCTGTATTGCTCTACCCACTGCCCCCAGCCTTCAGCGTGTTGGTTTCCCCCTCCTGCCGGACCACACCTAGCAGAGCGCGGGTAGCCTCTGCCGACGCTGCCGCTGTCAGCCGGGGAGGAAAGCCTTCCCCGGAGCCACCAGGAAGAAAACTCCGCTTAGATCTCAGTGGCCAGCACTGGGTCCCAGGGCCCCTGCTGGCTGCAGGGGAGATTAGAAAACCTAAACAGTGTGAGCCGGTGGAGAGTGTCTTCTCAGCTGCAGACGGTCCGGGTCAGCTCCGCACAGCAGCAGAGTGAGGGGCCGTCTCCTGTGGCCACAGGGGGAGCTCTGCACCCCACGTGGGCAGCTGCGCGAGTCCCCACACTGCGTTTCCCGGAGGACAGCACCACCGCCCCGAGAGCGTGGTGGAAAGGGTGAAGGCTCTGGAGGTCATGTCCAGCGTGGAGTGGTCACAGGCACTGAGGATGGCACAGCGGTCAAAGGAAAGGGAGTCGTGGTGCTTTTGAGGGCTCTCCAGGTGGCGCTGGTGGTGAAGAACCTCCTGCCAGTGCAGGAGATGAAAGGGTTCAGGTTCAGTGCCTGGGTCGGGAGGCACCCAGGAGAAGGAAACAGCAGCCCACTCCAGGATTCTTGCCGGGAGAATCCCATGGACGGGGTGCCGTCCACGGGACTGCAGAGTCTGCACGGCTGCAGTGGCTGAGCAGGCAGTGAGGCTCTTTCTGAAGGTACTCATGAGACCGGGACTTCCCTGGCCATCTGGCGGTCAACACTGCAGACTTCCAGCGCAGTGATCAGAGATTAAGATCCCACATGCCACCTGGCACGGCCGAAAAAGTAAAAAAAAAAAAATTAATTCTTAGGACTGCCAAGTGGGCTTCAGCCATCCCTGGCCCTGTTCTGCAGGAAAAAAAATTCGCTCAGAGGTGAAGGGGTCACACGGCTGCGGGTGCTCCTGTCAGGACTTGCAGTGGAATTTGGCTGTGCCCAGATTCCACTGCCAACTGTCCCATCTGATTGCTTCCCCTTAGAAATGAAAGGCACCTGGTGGGCTTCCTTCAGAGTAAAAGTGTCTGGGTTCAGGGTCCATCTAGGATGAGTTTGTTCATAATTCTTCTCTCTGTATTGCTCTACCCACTGCCCCCAGCCTTCAGCGTGTTGGTTTCCCCCTCCTGCCGGACCACACCTAGCAGAGCGCGGGTAGCCTCTGCCGACGCTGCCGCTGTCAGCCGGGGAGGAAAGCCTTCCCCGGAGCCACCAGGAAGAAAACTCCGCTTAGATCTCAGTGGCCAGCACTGGGTCCCAGGGCCCCTGCTGGCTGCAGGGGAGATTAGAAAACCTAAACAGTGTGAGCCGGTGGAGAGTGTCTTCTCAGCTGCAGACGGTCGGGGTCAGCTCCGCACAGCAGCAGAGTGAGGGGCCGTCTCCTGTGGCCACAGGGGGAGCTCTGCACCCCACGTGGGCAGCTGCGCGAGTCCCCACACTGCGTTTCCCGGAGGACAGCACCACCGCCCCGAGAGCGTGGTGGAAAGGGTGAAGGCTCTGGAGGTCATGTCCAGCGTGGAGTGGTCACAGGCACTGAGGATGGCACAGCGGTCAAAGGAAAGGGAGTCGTGGTGCTTTTGAGGGCTCTCCAGGTGGCGCTGGTGGTGAAGAACCTCCTGCCAGTGCAGGAGATGAAAGGGTTCAGGTTCAGTGCCTGGGTCGGGAGGCACCCAGGAGAAGGAAACAGCAGCCCACTCCAGGATTCTTGCCGGGAGAATCCCATGGACGGGGTGCCGTCCACGGGACTGCAGAGTCTGCACGGCTGCAGTGGCTGAGCAGGCAGTGAGGCTCTTTCTGAAGGTACTCATGAGACCGGGACTTCCCTGGCCATCTGGCGGTCAACACTGCAGACTTCCAGCGCAGCGATCAGAGATTAAGATCCCACATGCCACCTGGCACGGCCGAAAAAGTAAAAAAAAAAAAAAAAATTAATTCTTAGGACTGCCAAGTGGAAGAAAGATTAGAATTTCTGCACAGCCGCTACTGAAAGGATCTACAAGGACCAAAGGGTGGGAGTAGTTTATTTAAAGTGCTCTAAGGGCTTATTGTTTTTTTTTTTTTTTAAAAGATTTATTTATTTATTTACTTTGGGCGGGGGTCGAGTTGGGGAGGGAGGGGAGTGGGTGGGCCACTTCTGTTGGTCTTTCATTTCTCTATTTTCATCCGTCTTCGTTCTTTGGCTCCTGTGGGCCTCCCATTGCGGTGGCGTCTGTCGTTACAGAGCGCCGGCTCTGGGCGCATGCGCTCCAGAGCTCCGGCTCAGTAATTGGACACATCAGTCCAGCCGCTCCACGGCATGTGGGATCTTCCCAGGCCAGGGCTCGAACCAGCGCCCCTTGCACTGCAAGGCGGTGTCCTTACCCACTGGACCACCAGGGGAAGCCCCAGGGCTTATTGTTGAGGTGCCTATGGCCTCGTCCTTCATTCAGTCATTCATCACACCCGTCCTGCAGGTTTTTCACAGGCCCAGTCATCCGACTGGTGTAGATTTGATGACTCACAGTCTCCACCCTGAAGCTCACAACCTAATGGAGGAGACAGAACAAAGCAGTAAATACTGCAGTTACTGTAACCCTAGACAGAGCTTGTAGTTGTGTCTGTGCACAATGCCCTTGGCCCAGTGCAGAGCAGAAGGCCCTCCGGGGGTCCAGGCAGGCCCCACAGGGAGCAGGGTGTAGACAGAAAGCCAGTCTCCACACTGCACCCCGCCACCCAGCTCCAGGGTACAGTGGCTGCAAGTGACAAAGACCCAGCTGATGCAACCAGATCAGCCCCACATGGCTTACCTGGCAGGAGGGCGGGAGGCGGAGGCTTCAGGGCGGGTCTGACAGCCCAGCGATGTCTAACCCAGACTCTTTCTCAGTCCTGGACTTTGTTGACTTTGTTCTGAGTGTCTCACCTTCGCAGTGCTGGCCCCCAGGCGGGAAGGAAGGCATTCAGCAACACAGAGCTCTCCCTTCCCGAGCGAGCGGGGTCCTGCAGGCATCCCATGCTAACCAGGGATCAGGACTGGGTGGCTTGCCCACCCCTGGACCAGGCACTGCCAAAGGGGAGTAGAGTTACCATTTGGGGTGAGGAAGTGGGAGGAACTGCTGGGAGCAGCTAGGGGTGCCCGTGCCCAATCCCTCTGTCCAACTCCGAGGACTGGCCTGCTGAGCCGTTGGCATCGCTGCCCTCCTCCTCCGGTGGCCTCGCTCCCTCCTGGACCCTCAGCCCACCTCTGGCTCCTAGATCGTTCCTACTCTCAGAACAGCCTTTTTTCCCCTCCCTCGGGTCCTCGGACAGACCCTCAAGCCCCTCATCTCTCCTCTTCTCCCCGCCATCCCCAAGGTTTCCTCCTGGATTCTTTCTTTCAGCACACGCTCTTCCTCTCCCAGGAGCATCCCCAGCCTGGCAGCCCTTGCTCTGGGGTCAACCCAGATGGCACCTCCTCACCGAGTCTTCCTGTTCCTCCTGCCGGTGCTCACCCCTGCCCCCGGCTCCCCAGTGTCCTGGACCGACCTCAGTCACATCACTTGTCATTTTGCACTTAACACGTCTCTCCCACTGTTCCCACTGACCACTGTCGGGCCTCCCCAAGGACGGGGGCTCTGTTCTTCATCTTTGCGTCTCTGGCGCCTGGTGCAGGGCTGGACAAACAAGAGCTGCTCAGAGCATCTCGTGGGAGGGAGAAGAGCAGGGCAGGACGAGGGTACCCAGGAGGCAGAGGGGAGGGGACCGAGGGGCACTGGGCCAGGGGTGGCGGCAGGTGGTGGTGGGAGAGGGGCAGGGAGCAGGGGGATGGTCTTGCTTACAGCAGGTTCCAGACGGCCTAGTGGTTCCTTCAGAAATACATCTCTGTGTCTCTTCACGGTGTGGAACAGGAATCTTACTTAGAAACACATGAGCCATAATCACAGTACTACTACTGAGTTTTAAAAAATTATTCAGATGTGTTTTTTAAAGCCTGAAAACTATTAATAAAGACTAGATGGAATTCTCAAGGGTTCACCATGGTTCCTTTGAGCCGTATGAGTAGGTAGCTGTTACACGGGAAAGATGACATTCCGTGAAGTTGGTCTAAAAAGAGAAAGGTTGAGCAGGGGGATTGCAGGAGAGGGGTCTGGAGAGGGCCTGCGGGGGCTCTGAGTCGAGCTGACACGCCATGCCCCTGCCTGCTCCATCATGGTCCACTGCCTCCCATTCTATGCCTGTCCCCGGGCCGGTGAGCTCTGCCTCAGGCCCGTTCACAGTCAAGGTGGGACTCGAGCTATCGGCCTTGGCCTTGGCCTTTAAGACACTTCCTTACTATTTACAAACCAGTTTCACTGAGTCTAGAAAAAACTGAGCTCTAACAGGTCATTGTGTGTAAGAAGCATCCCAGTAGCAGAGGGGCTCTAGAGTGGAGGAGGGAGCAATCCCAAGTAGCAAAAGGGGCTCTAGGTGGAGGAGCTGTTTCCTCCTGGATTCTTTCTTTCAGCACACGCTCTTCCTCTCCCAGGAGCATCCCCAGCCTGGCAGCCCTTGCTCTGGGGTCAACCCAGATGGCACCTCCTCACCGAGTCTTCCTGTTCCTCCTGCCGGTGCTCACCCCTGCCCCCGGCTCCCCAGTGTCCTGGACCGACCTCAGTCACATCACTTGTCATTTTGCACTTAACACGTCTCTCCCACTGTTCCCACTGACCACTGTCGGGCCTCCCCAAGGACGGGGGCTCTGTTCTTCATCTTTGCGTCTCTGGCGCCTGGTGCAGGGCTGGACAAACAAGAGCTGCTCAGAGCATCTCGTGGGAGGGAGAAGAGCAGGGCAGGACGAGGGTACCCAGGAGGCAGAGGGGAGGGGACCGAGGGGCACTGGGCCAGGGGTGGCGGCAGGTGGTGGTGGGAGAGGGGCAGGGAGCAGGGGGATGGTCTTGCTTACAGCAGGTTCCAGACGGCCTAGTGGTTCCTTCAGAAATACATCTCTGTGTCTCTTCACGGTGTGGAACAGGAATCTTACTTAGAAACACATGAGCCATAATCACAGTACTACTACTGAGTTTTAAAAAATTATTCAGATGTGTTTTTTAAAGCCTGAAAACTATTAATAAAGACTAGATGGAATTCTCAAGGGTTCACCATGGTTCCTTTGAGCCGTATGAGTAGGTAGCTGTTACACGGGAAAGATGACATTCCGTGAAGTTGGTCTAAAAAGAGAAAGGTTGAGCAGGGGGATTGCAGGAGAGGGGTCTGGAGAGAGGGCCTGCGGGGGCTCTGAGTCGAGCTGACACGCCATGCCCCTGCCTGCTCCATCATGGTCCACTGCCTCCCATTCTATGCCTGTCCCCGGGCCGGTGAGCTCTGCCTCAGGCCCGTTCACAGTCAAGGTGGGACTCGAGCTATCGGCCTTGGCCTTGGCCTTTAAGACACTTCCTTACTATTTACAAACCAGTTTCACTGAGTCTAGAAAAAACTGAGCTCTAACAGGTCATTGTGTGTAAGAAGCATCCCAGTAGCAGAGGGGCTCTAGAGTGGAGGAGGGAGCAAAGGTCCGTGACCCATGAGGAGTGTTCCCCAGGACAGAGTGGAGATGGGTGCTCAGCACTGAGCTAGGGTGGCGCAGTGACCTGGAGCCTCTGTCCGGGTGTTTTTCCCTCCTGTGATGTCACTGTGGCTGCCCACCAGACCGCAGACTTCCTGAGGACAGGACCTGGTTGGCTCTGCTCACCAGGGTCTCCCGGGCCCTGGCTGACGTGTGTTCAGTAGGTTTGAGAGGCACGGAACCTGGTGGCTAAGCAACTCTTTGGGTTCAAGCCTCCTTTCTGCAGCATACACGCTGTGTGACCATGGGCAAGCCACTGGCCTCTCTGTGCGGGGCGGTGGGGAGGAAGCTCTAGGCTGCTGTCCTTGGGCTGACCTATCAGGAGGTGGTCAGGGTGACAGACACCCACAGTGCTGGCCACGGGTCCCCTGAGCCCCATGGAAATGGTCTCCTGCAAGGCCGGGCTTCCCCTAGGGCTGAGAGGGCGGGCTCTCCAGGTACTTAGGGCCCCCGAGGGCAAGGAGGCTGGCTCCAGGGGCCTGCAGCTGGAGACTCCGGTGGCCCCTGTGTCCTGCTGTCAACCCAGGCCATGGTGATGAGACTCAGCAGTGACCTGTCACTGCTCTTCAGCTGACACTCTACACGACCTGGTGCTGGAAAGTCCCATCACCCGTGGGGAGTCCGCCTTCTCCTGGCTTGACAGACGAGGAAACCGAGGCTCCTAGACTCAGATCCTTGCCTGGGGTCGCTGAGCTCAGAGGTGAGGCCGGACTCGCCCCACTCCAGAGCCTCTTCCCCGCCGGCTGTGCCGGCCCCAGCCCCGCACGGAGAGGACAGACTGCTGAGCAGCCAGACGCCCTAGATCCCTGACCTTCACCTGCCCGGCCCAGGTGACAGCGGGTGATTTGCAGGGCCTAGCTTCCTCAGGAACCGGGGACAAGGGCAGAGCCACCCCAGGGCCTCCAGAGGTCACCGCCGACAGCCAGGAGCGCAGGAAGTCAGCTGTCATGCTTCTGGAGCTGGTAACCATGGTCAGTGTTTTTATTCCGCCTTCTTAA
The DNA here is from genome assembly GCA_022376925.1 of Tragulus kanchil. Taxonomy (NCBI): domain Eukaryota; kingdom Metazoa; phylum Chordata; class Mammalia; order Artiodactyla; family Tragulidae; genus Tragulus; species Tragulus kanchil. The sequence continues at coordinate 183,075,913 of JAIOJX010000004.1, read as the reverse complement.
AATAGGCAGCTGAGTTACTTCTGCGGTCAAAACCAAAAACAAAACACACATCTCCAGATTCCTGTGGGTTTAAATTCCTATTCTTAATGGAACACGCCTACCCCTTGGACCATTTTTTTCCTTTTATTTTTTCTTTCTTTTTGCTCTTTTCTTTAATCTTCTGGCCAAGCCACACAGCACGTAGTTGTAATTCACCAGCCAGGGATTGAACCCATGACCCATGTATCTTAAGCCCTGGACCACCAGGGGGGTCTCTGGACAGCCTGACTAAGGAGGTCCCGGAGCTCTCCAGCCCTGCAGGGAGGGCTCTGGGCACACCAGGCTCCTGTTCCTCTTCCACTTCTTCCTCCCCTCCTCCCTGCTCAGACTGACAGAAGCGCCTTCTTTCCCCCCAGACTCCCTACAAAAACCTCTATCCGGCTCCATGCACGGCTGGCACTCAGGACTGGCATGTTTGGCGACCGCGCTTGTTTGGCATCAGGCTCGCACTCTAGGGGTCCTGCTGCCCCCACCTTGGTCCCTCGGGATGGCTTCTGTCTCCTAAATGTCCCTGCTGCCCCCTCACCCGCCACCTGCCTTTCCAAAATGATCATAAACCTTTCTGAAACCTTGCCACAATCTCCCGCAGGAGGAGGGAGGGGCCTGTGGTCTTCAGCAGTCTCTGGGGGCGGTCACAGCTAGTCCAGTGGAGAAACTGCCGAGAGAACAGCAGGTGGCTAGGGTCTGGGAGGAGGGGCAGATGGCCTGAGTGGTCTGCTTAGTTCCATCTGGAAAAGCAGGGCTCCCTGATGCCTGGTGGGAGACAAGGGTAGCAGCATCCACAATCTCCCTCCCTCCCCACCACGTGACCGCGCCACGCCTCTGTGTCCACATCAGTAGACGAGGGCAGTAGTGTCCGCCTTACAGGTGCGAGGGCCTTCCTCATGTAAACAGCTTGGTGTTACCTAGCATGTAACTTGGGAAGTGAAAATATCACCATCGTGGAAGGGCCCATAGGCCCCGCCGGGGGCTAGGGGTCCTTGGAAGGATCTGGGGACAGAAGGGACACAGTCACTTTCAAGTTCCAGAAGGCTCACTGTGGTCAGCATGGAGCCTGGATGAGGCGAGCGAGGCAGGAGATGCTGAGGCCGTGACTGGCGAGGGCGGGCGGAGAGGGAAGGGCCCGTGGAGAGAGCATCCAGGGCTGGAGCTGGCAGGACTCGGTGGACCGCCAGGCCGTCAGGACTTAGGCTGATGGGTCCTTCTAGCCCGTGGGACTGGGGGCCACTGAAGGAGGAGCAGTTCTGCGCGGCTGATCGGCCACTGTCCCCCAGGTCCTCCAGTGTGAGGCCCGCCCTTCCCCTGCCCAGGGGGCACTTGTCCGGCTCTCCTGGGTTCCTCGTATGTGGTTCAGTAGGCGTGTGAACCCCAGAGGTGGGGAGTGTGGCCCAAAGGATCCGCACCCAAGACATACTAGTGGGATGAGCAAGTCTGTCCTCCACCCTTTCAAAGGGAGCCCTTTCTCTTCCCCCTATCCCAGGCATAGCCCACCTATCCCAGGCACAAAGCAACCCGCCCTGCTGCCGGGTCTGTACCTGGAGGCTGGGCTACCTGGCATGTATCCTGGGCCACCCGGGCATCCATCTAGCCCGCAGGAACCAAGGGGGCCCCAGGGTGGAGCTGAAGTCAGGCCAGTTTCCAAACCAGGATCATGGGAGCCACTGTTCTAGGGATCTGACTATGCCAGCCCAGCCCAGGCTCCGCCCCACGGACAAGGCTGCCTGCCAGCTGGAGGAGGGCCCTTCCCGGTCACACGGAGCCTACCCATCTGTCCTGAGAGCTCAGTCTCTTTGGGTGCCACAGGGCGGGTCCACGTCTGTCTGTCCACATTGCATGCCCTGTGCCTAGAGCAGGTCCGGCACATCAGTAGCTGTGCGACAGGTTGAGGGGTCTCTCCCCGTAAGCAGGGTGGTGAGGGAGCCTCCCCTGCACCATCGTGTGTGATGAGAGCTCTGTGTGCCTCGTCCATCGAGACTCCCGGGAGACTCCCCGCTGCACAGTGCCTGCGGGCGTGCCCGGGCTGCCGGGGTTGGCACTGCCAGCCTGCAGCCAGGCTCCCAGGCTGAGACCTCGGCTACAGCAGGGGTCGTGGCTGGAGTGCGGTACACGCTCGTGCGCGTGCCTGACAGGCCCGCAGGGGAAGGTGTGGGGCAGAATCTTGCCTGAAGTGAGCGAGGGAAAGCAGTGTCTGTGCACTCGCCTGGAACTTGCTTTAAATCCAGGCCTGCTGTGAGGATGGAATCTAGACGGTGCAGAGGTCAGAGAAAGCAGGCAGTGTGAACCCAAGTGTGAACAAAGGTGCTTCGCTTTTCAAGAATGGTTTTGAACGTTCCGGGGTGCTGTCTTCCTGTGTTCATTGTCCACCCGCCGCCTCTCACACTGGAGCACGCCGAGCAGGTCTTACAGCCGAGGAGCTCTGACCATGACGTCAGCAGGCCTGGAGGCTCTCGTAGCCGAATCCCGGCCTGGAGAACTCACCGAAGATCCAGGCAGACGGGCCGGTTGCACAGCATTGTGAATATACTAAATGCCGCTGAACCATATACTTTAAAATAGTTAATTTTATTCTGTGTGACTTTCGCCTCAATTAAAAAAAAAAGAAAGCCACCACCACTCAGGAGCACCTGTTCTGCACCAAGTGCCCAGCAGATGCCTGATTCGCCTCGTCAGACTTCCCGGGCGGTTCTGCAGGGCAGTGTCATGTCCACCGTCTGTAGGGAGCTGGCTCGAGGGGAGGGCCGTGGCCAGGCCTGTCGGTCACAGAGTCAGGCTGTAAAGCCCCATGGCCTTGTCTTTGGTGGTAAAGAACATCGCTTGCAGGTCTGAGAGGAGACTGGAAGAGGAAGAGGGAGCCGGTGGCGTGGGAGGCAGGGAGATTGCTCTCAGTAGATGCCTTTTGGGAACTTTTACACTTGGAATGTATGAAGGGTTTCCCAAGTCCAAAATAATTAGCCCCCACCATTCGGTTTTTGGGTGCCACAGGGCGGGTCCACGTCTTTTCCACATTGCATGCCCTGTGCCTAGAGCAGGTCCGGCACATCAGTAGCTGTGCGACAGGTTGAGGTCTCTCCCGTAAGCAGGGTGGTGAGGAGCCTCCCTGCACCATCGTGTGTGATGAGAGCTCTGTGTGCCTCGTCCATCGAGACTCCGGAGACTCCCGCTGCACAGTGCCTGCGGGCGTGCCCGGCTGCCGGGGTTGGCACTGCCAGCCTGCAGCCAGGCTCCCAGGCTGAGACCTCGGCTACAGCAGGGGTCGTGGCTGGAGTGCGGTACACGCTCGTGCGCGTGCCTGACAGGCCCGCAGGGGAAGGTGTGGGGCAGAATCTTGCCTGAAGTGAGCGAGGGAAAGCAGTGTCTGTGCACTCGCCTGGAACTTGCTTTAAATCCAGGCCTGCTGTGAGGATGGAATCTAGACGGTGCAGAGGTCAGAGAAAGCAGGCAGTGTGAACCCAAGTGTGAACAAAGGTGCTTCGCTTTTCAAGAATGGTTTTGAACGTTCCGGGGTGCTGTCTTCCTGTGTTCATTGTCCACCCGCCGCCTCTCACACTGGAGCACGCCGAGCAGGTCTTACAGCCGAGGAGCTCTGACCATGACGTCAGCAGGCCTGGAGGCTCTCGTAGCCGAATCCCGGCCTGGAGAACTCACCGAAGATCCAGGCAGACGGGCCGGTTGCACAGCATTGTGAATATACTAAATGCCGCTGAACCATATACTTTAAAATAGTTAATTTTATTCTGTGTGACTTTCGCCTCAATTAAAAAAAAAAGAAAGCCACCACCACTCAGGAGCACCTGTTCTGCACCAAGTGCCCAGCAGATGCCTGATTCGCCTCGTCAGACTTCCCGGGCGGTTCTGCAGGGCAGTGTCATGTCCACCGTCTGTAGGGAGCTGGCTCGAGGGGAGGGCCGTGGCCAGGCCTGTCGGTCACAGAGTCAGGCTGTAAAGCCCCATGGCCTTGTCTTTGGTGGTAAAGAACATCGCTTGCAGGTCTGAGAGGAGACTGGAAGAGGAAGAGGGAGCCGGTGGCGTGGGAGGCAGGGAGATTGCTCTCCAGTAGATGCCTTTTGGGAACTTTTTACACTTGGAATGTATGAAGGGTTTCCCAAGTCCAAAGATAATTAAAATGTCAAGAAGGAACAGGTAGTTACAGATATAAAACCAAACCCTGTCTCTATTGTCCTTTCAAAACCAAGCTCTCTGAGGCCAGGCCTCTGAACCCGTCTGCGGCCCATGCAGTCGGCTCAGCCAGGGCTTCCTCCCTGCCCTCGTCTGGCTGCTGTAAGAACTGAGTGACGAGACGGGACAGTGAAGATGGCGCCACTTACGCGGCGGCTGGCCCCCCTCGGGCGCTCAGGAAGCACGCGCTGCCCTCCCCGCTCCAGCTCTCTGTCCATCCAGGACCCCTCACACTTCTGTGACCCGTGGTTTCTTGTCCTCAGAGAAAGCCACGGATGGCTCCCTGCAGAGCGAGGACTGGGCACTCAACATGGAGATCTGTGACATCATCAACGAGACAGAGGAAGGGTGAGGACCGCGGGGAGAGGCGGGGCACGAGGACCGGGGGCGGGGGCGGCCAGGCTGTGCCACTGAATCATTTCGAAACCGCAGTCTAGTCCGACCGTCTCATCAGATGAGTGAGAGGCCCAGAGATGCTGAGTGTGCGGCAGGCCAGCTGGCCCCTGGGTGCTGCCCGCCTAGCAGCTGCAGCGGAGCCTACTGGCTCTTCCAGGGGCATCACCTGCGGGCATCTTTCCCTGACGGAGCCAACCGGAGGCTGTTAGAATCAGGAGGTGGCCCCGAGCCCCCTCTGCATGCTGTGGGCAGGACCGTGCACCAGGGCCGCCCAGCTTCCCCAGTGAGCAGGCACAGACTTTCCTTAAGATCTGAAAGCAGCAGGAGGGGCGGGATCACAGGGAGGCCCGTGACCGTGCGGCGGAACCCAGAGTGGCCGATCAGAGTTCCTGTTTCCTGTCTGGGGCCAGGGAGCCCTGGGAGCATGTGAGGTGGGGGCGGCGGCGCGGTCGCAGCCCCTGGGCTCTGACCGGTGTCACTGACCAGTTGTGTGACCGTGGGCAAATCGCTGTACCTCCCCAGGTCTTTGTCCTTAGAGACACAGCTCATTTTGGTCCTTCCAGCTGTCTATCCAAGGCCCTAGGGGACAGGGAGGGAGGGGGACAGGGTCACTGTCTTCAGGAAAAACCAGGGGAGGGTTGGCAGGGGTGGGGTGACCCCGGCCAGCCAGAGGAGCTACCAGAGGAGGCCTCCGTCTGGAAAATGAGGCTCAGCAGTTGGAGCAGAAGCTCGACGCTCGCCCCTTTTTTCCACTGGGCTTGTACAGCTGCCCCGCGGGGATTCCTCTCCGCACCTGGCGCTTTGCGTGGGGAGGGAGCCGACGGGGAACACCCAGCTCGGGGCCTGAGGGGGCTGTGGGTGTCTGCGGCGCACGGCCACGGCCAGCCAGGAGCACACAGTGCCTGCCAGGGCCACCTCCCTAGCCGTGTGCCCGGGGCTCGCCAAGGTACTGGGGGGTCACGCCCTCCTGCCTCTGGGCTCCTAAGTGTGGAGGGGGCGGGGGGGCAGGTGACGAGCCACTGAGAGGGGACGGGGGCAGAAGACCTCACGGGCCTCGTCGTGACTGTCGGGGCTGAAGCTCACTGCCATGTCCTTGGAGCAGCCCTCGTCCCCCTGTGGACACAGGCGGAACTGGGGTCAGACGCGTTCAGCTGCTGTCGATTAGAGCGCCTGCTTGCCTCCAGGCTCTGCACGAGGCCCAGGGGACACGGCGGTGAGCGGGGCAGACATGAGCCTTCACCTCCCCGGGCTTGTCATCTAAGCCTTAGACTCGTTCCCGCTGCCGCCTTGGGTGGGGGCCTTCCTGTCATCCCCTTTGTGCCCCGGCAGAGAACTGGGCACACGGTAGGGCCACAACCGCGACACACGGGCCAGAGCTGCTGGTTCCTGGGCCCTGCCCCTTCTCTGGGTCACTCTTAAGAAGTGCGGACACATCCCTTCAGAGGGCTGACGTGGCCACAGGTGAGCAGCCAAGCCAGGAACAGAAACCAGCATCTCTGTCTCCCGGGACGGAGACCCGAGGGCAGAGGAGGAGCCACCCCAGGGCACTGGGGTGAGCACTGCCCTTGCCCCCAAGGGGCAGGGGTCCACCTGGCCAGGCTGCGGTCCTTCACCCCTCCTAGCACCTCGGTCACAGCCACCCCCACGCAGGTCTCTTCCCAGGAAGCCTCGGCTGCCTCCGTCCCTCCTCTCGAGGGGCCCCTGCCAGGGTTCCTGGCGCTCTGCACTGCCCATCGTGGATTTGTTACTGGCAGCCCGACAGGTGTCCAGCAGACGGCACGATGGGCTCCTCCCCGCCCTCCTCAGCCTAGGAAGGATTGCCTGAGCTCTGGCAGCGCCCTGGGCTCTGGGAAGGCCAAGTGTCAGAGGAGGATGGTGCTCTGGGCCTCTAGGGGGCCTCCCCCCAGGCCGGGCAGCCCCGGAGCCAGTGCAGCCTGGAGACTAAGGGCTGGGGAAGGGTCAGGAACCGGGAGGATTCCAGCTGGGCCTTTACCTGGTCGTGTGGAAGTGGGGACCCCAGAGGCTTAGGCTAGGGCAGTCCAGGCAACGTGGATTTCCCCTGCACAGGGCGAGGGGCAGGACGCGGGGTGAGACGTGGAGGGGCAGTGGAGTCACAGAGGAGGCGGGAGAGCCGCTGCCTGTCCCGTGACCACAGGCCGCCCCCGCCCCCCCCACCTTCCACCTCACCCGGGGCCTCCTCTCGTTTCCTCCCGGCCTGGGCCTGGGCCAGGCTCCCGCCTCTGCCTGAACCACTTCCCCTCCACCCCCGCGCTCGCGCCATCCCGTCCCATCCTTCACCATCAGCGACAGGCCACCCAGCGGAGGAGGCTTCCCTGGCCTCCCAAGGCCAGCCACCCGCGCAGACGCATGCCCACACTCGCTCGTAGCTTGGGCCCCGCCTGCTCCCCTCCCAGAGGTGGGTCTCCCTGGATCCTGTGGTTCGTTAAGCAGGACTGAGTGGTCTTGCTCACCAGCCTGGTGCCTGGTAAGGTCTGAGTAGTGGAAGCAAGGATGGCAAGAGGACCTGGCCAGGGTGGGGCCGCAGAGCCCCGTGCCTGCACCCCGTGGGCGCTGAACCTTCAGTCTGCACGTGAAGCCCCTGCAGCTCCCCTGAGAGCCTGGTTCAGGGCGCCCAGGATCAGGACCTGGACAGGAGCCGTTCCTGCCTCCTGATCTCAGCTCACAGCCTCCCCCTGGTGGGAGGCTCTGCCCATCTTTCCTTTTGTCCTGCCCAGTCCTAAAGATGCCTTCCGAGCTGTGAAGAAGAGGATCGTGGGGAATAAGAACTTCCACGAGGTGATGCTGGCTCTCACGGTGAGTGCCATGTCCCCCTGTCCACCGGGCCCCACTGTCCACTGGGGGCATGGCGGGAATCCCAGCTGCCCTGGGGCGCCCTCTCCAGGAGCTGTGGGCCAAGCGCTGGCCTGTCTCCACTACTGGCCAATACGGAGTGGCAAGAAAGGGCATGTGGAAAAGTTCTCTCCAAACCGCTGGTGTGGAAAGTGGACACACTGAGGCCCTGTCCCTCCAGGGCCCGTCACAGGGTCAGGGGGCATGGGACAGAGGACCTGCGCGGTGACACAGAGGCTCAGTGTACCCAGGCCTCTGGGGGCAGTACCCAAGTTGGGTTCCAATGGGCAGTTGGACTAATTGGCCCTGAAAAATGAACATAACGCACATGCCAGGGCCTGAGGCCAGTCCTTGCCCACAGAAGGGCAGGACCAGCATGAGCGGGCAGCCTGGCAGTCAGGATGGGCTTGGCTGGGGACTGGGGTTAGAACGCTCTGTCTCTGCCCCCCGCACAGTAACACTTCTATCTGATCAGTCCACTAAAGCAAACATCAAAGGCAGCTCCTGCCAGGAAGCAGGGACAGCAGTGGGGAGGGAAGCTGAGCACCTTTTGCCCAGGCCACGGGTCACCATTTGATTGAAAGTTCTCCGGTTTCCATCTGGAGAGCCACCTCCCTCTCAACCGTGCTCGGCTCAGAGATGGCGTGAGGCCAGGATCCTGTGGGCACCAAGGCTGCTCGGCCCTCTGCCCACCCCGCTCCTGCCCCCAGGCCAGCCAGCGCCCGAATCCGCTGTCCCCGCCCCTCCGTGTTCTGGCTCTCACTTCAGAAGCCCCATCTTCTGCCAGGCCTCCCCGGTGGGACACGGGTGGGGTGCAGGAGTGGTCCCTGGGCGCTCCCCTCCTCTGCCGGGCTCTCACGGGCACCGCGCGGCCTCCAGGTCTTGGAAACCTGCGTCAAGAACTGCGGGCACCGCTTCCACGTGCTGGTGGCCAGCCAGGACTTCGTGGAGGGCGTGCTGGTGCGGACCATCCTGCCCAAGAACAACCCGCCCACCATCGTGCACGACAAGGTGCTCACCCTCATCCAGGTGAGCTCAGGCGGCCCAGGGGCGGCCCAGGGGGTGGTGCGCCCCCAGTGCTGCCTTCCATCCATCCGCTTTGGTCTCTCTCCTATCGGGACGGTCTGCGGGTGGGATTCTGTGCGGGGGAGCCTTGTCAGCTGAAGGCCTGGCCTTCTGGCTGATGCCGCCCAAGGCCCAGCGAGTCTGAGGGAATTTCTGCTCCCTGGGGGTGGCAGGCAGGCTCTCAGGGGAGCCCGTGAGCAGTGGTTACTGGCCGTGTCCCCTTGTCCCCTCTCAGTCCTGGGCTGACGCGTTCCGCAGCTCGCCCGACCTGACAGGCGTGGTGGCCGTCTACGAGGACCTGCGGAGGAAGGGCCTGGAGTTCCCCATGACCGACCTGGACATGCTGTCGCCCATCCACACGCCCCAGAGGGTGAGGGAGATGGGGCGGGGGGCGGGCGTCACCTTAGAGGGGCTCTGCGACGGCTTCCTGGGGGCCCCTGACCTGCCAGCGGGCTGATTCAGCCTGTCGCCCTCTAGACCGTGTTCAACTCAGAGACACCGTCAGGGCAGAATTCCCTGGGCACTGACAGCAGCCATCGAGGGGACTCCAGCCAACAGCCCGCCCCCCTGCCCTCCTCGGCCCTACTTCCCGGTGACACACCCTTAACGCCGACCCCCGAGCAGGTGAGTCAGCCTGGGTCACAGCCGCGCAGGTCAGGGGCCCCGCTGCTCCCCGCGGGTCAGGGCACGGCCTCGGTCTCTGCAGGAATACTCTGCGCAGTTCTCAGGCAGCCCCACGGGTTGTTTATCATCCTTCCTGTTGAGGAGATGAAGCTCAGAGAGTTCAGTTCACTGGCCCAGAGCCACACAGCTGCGTGGGCACAGGGCTGGGATTCAGGCTCAAGTCTGTGACTCCAGGCAGGCTTGGTCCCGCACCCAGGCCCTTCTCCAGACTGTGCCCTCTGGAGCCCTGCGGACAGCGCCAGGGAAAGGAGGTGCCCAGTGGGCAGCCCCTCCGCTGCAGCAGCGTCACAGCCTTGCTTGGGTTTGCTCAGGCACTCACGTAAGCTTTCATTCTGACTCTTACTGGAATAATGGTTCTCAAACATCTGCATAGAGAAAATGTTAAATCCTTGCCGCACACCGTGATGCTTCCCATCAGGCCTCAAGAAGGTGTGAGGCGTGCGTAGTGAGACCCTGGAGGCCAGGCCTCGGCAGGGCTTTCCGGGGCCCTGTCAGTAGCTCTGCAGGACTGACCTTTCCAGACCAGGCCGCCTGGCCCCCCTGCCCCTGAGGCCAGAGCCGCACATCCACAGCCGTGACCAGCATTCGGGGTGTTCCGTCAGTTCAGCTGTGGATGGGGGCGTCGGTCAAGGGACATCTGTATGTATAGCAAGTTATAAAGTCAACCCCCAGAGTTACAGATCTTCCTAAAAAGGTTTTCCTAACAGATCCAGTAATGAAAAATGCAGAAAAGTTGTTAAATCGCCCTGTGATCCAAAACACATCTAGCCTGGTGATTGTGTTGACCAGTTTGCCTGAAGTCTGGCCTCTGTGAGGATTAAGACTGGTTATGTCCAATGGAAGATGGTTCTGACCACACAAGCCTGAGTCGTCTGTTTAATGTCAGAGGCCCCCTTCTGTCTCCTGGGACATGCTGATGTAATGCCCAGGCTCCTTGTAATGAGGTCCCATCGGACCCAGACTCGCTGTGTTTGCGATCCATCGTTTTTCCTCGCGCTTCTAGCAGGAGCCTTCATTAACAGGTCGATGTACCAGACACTTCCCAGGTCTCGAAGGTGCTGGCAGCCCGCGGCGGACCTGTGTCCGCGCCCACTGCTTCATCCATAGGGTAGGGCGGTGATCCTGCTCAGGAGGCTACGCTCGAGGTTGACCAGCAGTACACGTTCGCGTTTGTCACGTAGAGGTGGTTAGGTGGCAGCTGCCCGCCCAGGCACCGTGAGTTTATAGGATGGCACATTTATCCTGAAATGAGCTGGGTCACCCAATTTAGAAAGCCCCAGCATTTCCCAAATGTAGGCCACTCAGTCCTGGATCCCTGAGATAGCCGTCGTCCAAAGGTTCATTGACCAGGTCCGGCTTAGGAACGTTTGCACTGCCCTTTCCTGGACACTCACAGTGTACACGTTGTCCATGAGGACATGAGACACCCCACGGAGCCCACAGTGCGAGGCGCTGCGCCAGGCCAGTCAATCCCTTTTGCATAAAGAAAGAAAATGTTAAATCCTTGCCGCACACCGTGATGCTTCCCATCAGGCCTCAAGAAGGTGTGAGGCGTTGGTGAGACCCTGGAGGCCAGGCCTCGGCAGGGCTTTCCGGGGCCCTGTCAGTAGCTCTGAAGGACTGACCTTTCCAGACCAGGCCGCCTGGCCCCCCTGCCCCTGAGGCCAGAGCCGCACATCCACAGCCGTGACCAGCATTCGGGGTGTTCCGTCAGTTCAGCTGTGGATGGGGGCGTCGGTCAAGGGACATCTGTATGTATAGCAAGTTATAAAGTCAACCCCCAGAGTTACAGATCTTCCTAAAAAGGTTTTCCTAACAAATCCAGTAATGAAAAATGCATAAAAGTTGTTAAATCGCCCTGTGATCCAAAACACATCTAGCCTGGTGATTGTGTTGACCAGTTTGCCTGAAGTCTGGCCTCTGTGAGGATTAAGACTGGTTATGTCCAACGGAAGATGGTTCTGACCACACAAGCCTGAGTCGTCTGTTTAATGTCAGAGGCCCCCTTCTGTCTCCTGGGACATGCTGATGTAATGCCCAGGCTCCTTGTAATGAGGTCCCATCGGACCCAGACTCGCTGGGTTTGCGATCCATCGTTTTTCCTCGCGCTTCTAGCAGGAGCCTTCATTAACAGGTCGATGTACCAGACACTTCCCAGGTCTCGAAGGTGCTGGCAGCCCGCGGCGGACCTGTGTCCGCGCCCACTGCTTCATCCATAGGGTAGGGCGGTGATCCTGCTCAGGAGGCTACGCTCGAGGTTGACCAGCAGTACACGTTACGCGTTTGTCACGTAGAGGTGGTTAGGTGGCAGCTGCCCGCCCAGGCACCGTGAGTTTATAGGATGGCACATTTATCCTGAAATGAGCTGGGTCACCCAATTTAGAAAGCCCCAGCATTTCCCAAATGTAGGCCACTCAGTCCTGGATCCCTGAGATAGCCGTCGTCCAAAGGTTCATTGACCAGGTCCGGCTTAGGAACGTTTGCACTGCCCTTTCCTGGACACTCACAGTGTACACGTTGTCCATGAGGACATGAGACACCCCACGGAGCCCACAGTGCGAGGCGCTGCGCCAGGCCAGGACCCCAGCCCCTCTGATCCTTGAGAACCTGCTCACAGCCCTTTATTTTATTTTATTTTTTTAACTTTTATTTTACTTTTAACTATTACAGAGTTTTGTTGTTTACAGATATGTATGTTCCCAGATGAGTCATATGTATACCCCCCCCTTCCCACCCCTCCCAACCATCACACAGCACCCCTGAAGGATCTCCTTTCCTCACAGAGCAATGACTATAGCTATTTTCTTCACTTATGATAGTACAGGCCTTCATGCTACTTCCTTTACGCCTCCCACCCTCTGTTCCTTCCCCACAATGTCCATATGTCCACTGTCCACTTTCCATCACTTCACTGCGTGTGCCGTCATCACCATCCTACTAGATTCCATATATATGTGTTAATATATTGTATTCGTCTTTCTCTGTCTGACTGACTTCACTTTTTATGATAGGTTCTAGATCCAGCCACCTCATTAGGGCTGATTCTTCTGCATTTCTCTTTACAGCTGTGTAGTATTCCATTGTATATATGTACCCGAGCTTTTGTATCCATTCGTTCGTCGATGGGCATCTAGGGTTGCTTCCATGTTCTAGCTATTGTATAGAGAGCTGCAATGAACATTGGGGTACAGGTACTTCTTTCAGATTTGATTTCATCAGGGTATAAGCCTAAGAGTGGGATTGCTGGGCCGTATGGTGCTTCTGTTTTTAGCTTTTTAAGAAATCTCCATACTGTCTTCCATAGAGGCTGTATCAATTTACATTCCCACCAGCAATGCGAGAGTGTTCCCTTTGCTTCGCACCCTCTCCAGCATTTATTGTCTGTCGATTTGTAGATGATGGCCATTCTGATGGGTGTGAGGTGATATCTCATTGTAGTTTTGATTTGCATTTCTCTAATTACAAGTGAAGTTGAGCATCGTTTCATGTGTTTTCGGGCCATCTGTATGTCCTCTTTGGAGAGGTGTCTGTTTAGGTCCTTTCCCCGTTTTTTGATTGGATTGTTTGTTTTTCCTGTGCTGAGTTGTCTGAGTCACTTGTAGATTTTGGAGATTAATTCTTTGTCTGTTGTTTCATTTGCTATGATTTTCTCCCATTCTGTGGGTTGTCTGGTCAGCTTTATTGTAATTTCTTTTGCTATACAAAAGCTTTTAAGTTTCATGAGGTCCCACATGTTCATTTGTCTTTTTAGTTCCGCTATTCTAGTAGGTGGGTCAGAGAAGATCTTGCTTTGATTGATGTCCTTGAGGGTTTTGCCTATATTCTCCTCTAAGAGTTTGATGGTTTCTGGTCTTACATTTGGGTCTTTAATCCATTTTGAGTTGATCTTTGTGCATGGTGTCAGGGAATGTTCCAGCTTCATTTTTCTGCATGTAGCTGTCCAATTTTCCCAGCACCATTTGTTGAAGAGGCTGTCTTTGTCTCATTTTATAGTTTCGCCTCCTTTGTCAAAAATACGGTACCCATAGGTGCGTGGGTTTATCTCTGGGTTCTCGATCTTGTTCCGTTGACCGATAGTTCTGTTTTTGTCCCAGTGCCACACTGTCTTGCTGACGGTCGTCACAGCCCTTTAACAGGGGCCCCGTCTGCGCTGCCTGCTCAGGTTGGGGAGGCTGTGGGGCTCACCCTCGGGAGAGTCTGGGACGCCGGAGTGGGCAGGAGCGAGACAGAGCCCCGTCCTCCTAGAAGGTGGCCTCCCTCCTCTCCCCCCGGGGAACCGCCCTCCAGGGCCTCGTTAGGCGCCAGCACCCCCGAGGTGCCAGAGCCTTCAGCTTCTTTCCTGCTGGCCTCTCCCTGCTCCCGGCGCCCCGGCTCGGAGATGGTAACGGTTGGTAGCACCTCTCTAAGTGGGTCGGCAGGGGTATTTTCCTAGTTCAATGTCAAAGTGTTCCCTTTGCTACATCTCTCCAGCATTTATTGTCTGTCGATTTGTAGATGATGGCCATTCTGATGGGTGTGAGGTGATATCTCATTGTAGTTTTGATTTGCATTTCTCTAATTACAAGTGAAGTTGAGCATCGTTTCATGTGTTTTCGGGCCATCTGTATGTCCTCTTTGGAGAGGTGTCTGTTTAGGTCCTTTCCCCGTTTTTTGATTGGATTGTTTGTTTTTCCTGTGCTGAGTTGTCTGAGTCACTTGTAGATTTTGGAGATTAATTCTTTGTCTGTTGTTTCATTTGCTATGATTTTCTCCCATTCTGTGGGTTGTCTGGTCAGCTTTATTGTAATTTCTTTTGCTATACAAAAGCTTTTAAGTTTCATGAGGTCCCACATGTTCATTTGTCTTTTTAGTTCCGCTATTCTAGTAGGTGGGTCAGAGAAGATCTTGCTTTGATTGATGTCCTTGAGGGTTTTGCCTATATTCTCCTCTAAGAGTTTGATGGTTTCTGGTCTTACATTTGGGTCTTTAATCCATTTTGAGTTGATCTTTGTGCATGGTGTCAGGGAATGTTCCAGCTTCATTTTTCTGCATGTAGCTGTCCAATTTTCCCAGCACCATTTGTTGAAGAGGCTGTCTTTGTCTCATTTTATAGTTTCGCCTCCTTTGTCAAAAATACGGTACCCATAGGTGCGTGGGTTTATCTCTGGGTTCTCGATCTTGTTCCGTTGACCGATAGTTCTGTTTTTGTCCCAGTGCCACACTGTCTTGCTGACGGTCGTCACAGCCCTTTAACAGGGGCCCCGTCTGCGCTGCCTGCTCAGGTTGGGGAGGCTGTGGGGCTCACCCTCGGGAGAGTCTGGGACGCCGGAGTGGGCAGGAGCGAGACAGAGCCCCGTCCTCCTAGAAGGTGGCCTCCCTCCTCTCCCCCCGGGGGAACCGCCCTCCAGGGCCTCGTTAGGCGCCAGCACCCCCGAGGTGCCAGAGCCTTCAGCTTCTTTCCTGCTGGCCTCTCCCTGCTCCCGGCGCCCCGGCTCGGAGATGGTAACGGTTGGTAGCACCTCTCTAAGTGGGTCGGCAGGGGTGACGGCAAGCCCCCCACAGGCCTCCTGGCACGAGGCGGTGGCCTGGGAGCCTGGAGAGGGTGCCGGCAGGTCGGGCTGGTGGTGCCAGGCTCTGTCTGGAGCGGCTCCAGACTCCAGCCTCAGTGGCGCCCCCCGTGTGTTCCAGATTGGCAAGCTGCGCAGCGAGCTGGAGATGGTGAGCGGGAACGTGAGGGTGATGTCGGAGATGCTGACGGAGCTGGTGCCCACGCAGGCGGAGCCCGCGGACCTGGAGCTGCTGCAGGTGAGCTCAGCCTCCCCGCCCCCCACCTGCAGCACAGTTGCCATGGCGACCCTGAGCTCATCACAGTGCGAGATGTTGAAACTGGGGTCTTTGGGCTCCATCAGATTGGAGCTCAGCCTCTCCCATTTGGTGGTATGAACAGAAAAGCCCCTCTTGTCTCAGTTTCCTCATCTGTAAGTTTGCTTTTATGGTGTGCATCTGATGTGAGAATTAAGTAAGACTTTGCCTATAAACACCCTCTCTGTGCCGTTTCTGAATAGCTCCCAGTCAGGGTCTGGAGGCACGGCTGGAAGATGAGGCTTCCACCCATCAGAGGAGGAAGCCCAGGCAGGCGTGAGCTGGGGTCTGCCGGCCGGGGCGTGTCAGGTGATGCCCCAGGAGGCAGGGCCATCCGGGCAGCCCCTGGGATGAAGGGGCTATGTGTCAGGAAAGGCACCCTCCCCACGGAGGTCAGCTATGGGGACCCCCAAGGCCCAGGATTCACCTGAACCATGGGGAGACAGAAGGTTTGATGTGATCAACTCGTTTGGTGACATTTCCACTGGACCTCATCTCCTGGTTTGGGCTGGGTCATGCTTATCTCCCTGTCCCTGGGCCCAGCCCAGCGAGGGAGTCCTTACCTCACTAGGAGTATGAGCCCCAGAGTGAAGAGTAAATAGCAGAAGCTCGAGTGAGTTGGGAAGCAGCAGGATTGTGGTAGTGCAGTTAATTTCAGGTGTCCTAAGACAGGGCCATGTAGGTGTGAGCGATTTTGTGGCCTTAGGCAGCCGACTGGCAGGCAGGGGGTGACCCAGGAACAGCTGACACACTGAACATGTCCCGTGTGCCAGGCTCTGAAGTGGACCATGATAAAGGTTCACTCACTTAATCCCCTTCCCCTCCATAAAGTAGGTACTCTTACTATCCCGTGTCCTGGATCAGCAAACAGAGGCAAAGAATGTCATGGGGTATGCCCAGGGTCACAGAGCTGGTCATCAGCAGAGCTGGGGTGTGAACCCAGGGCCCTGGCTCCACCTGCTGCTGGCGAGGAAGCGGGGACAAAGCCGAAGTGTACTTGGTTGTGGGGAAGAAAGGGGAGGCCCGCGGGATGGTGGAAGTCCCTCAGGTGGGAGAAGAAATCCCCGAAGAGGGGCTGGTCAGGGTACAGGGGGAACGGGCAGCAGGATCTGCAAAGAACCAGAGTCAGTGGTCTTCACGATGCCAGGAGAGAAGTGTGGCCCATGGCCAAGTCCACGGTGCCCAGCAGCTGTATTTTGGGACCTTAGTACCCTGACCTGGGCCCCCGTCCACCTGGCGGCGAGCCCCTGAGGAAGGAAGTGCTCAGTCTTACAACTGAAAAACATGTGAAGCTACAGCTGCTAATTATTTTTTCCAAGCAAGCTTAAATACATAACACTAACTGATTAAAAGTCAGTCAACAGGGCTTCCCCTGGTGGTCCAGTGGATAAGGACACCGCCTTGCAGTGCAGGGGGCGCCGGTTCGATCCCTGGCCTGGGAAGATCCCACGTGCCGCGGAGCAGCTGGACCAATGTGTCCAATCAGCGAGCCGGAGCTCTGGAGCGCATGCGCCTAGAGCCGGCACTCTGCGACAACAGACGCCACCGCGATGGGAGGCCCGCAGGAGCCAAAGAACAAAGACGGATGAAAACAGAGAAATGAAAGACCAATAGAAGTGGCCCGCCCGCTCCCCTCCCTCCCCAACCCGACCCTCGCCCAAAATAAATAAATAAATAAATAAATAAAAAAAAAAAGTCAGTCAACAACGTGACTGCATGCAGTGTGGGACCTGGAACAGAGGGAAAAAGGACATGAGTAGAAAAGCTAGTGAAACCTAAAGGAGGCCTGTAGGTTGTTAATAGTACTGTCCTCACATTAATCTCTTAGTTTTGGCGAATGCCAAATTGCAGAGAGGCTGGGTGACGGGTTTACAGGAACCCCTTTTCTCTCTTCTCTTGGCAACTTTTCTGTATATTTAAAATTATTCCAAAATAAAAAGCATTAAAAAAGAAATTAGACTAATGAGGCAAAAATTCAGTGTCAGGGTTTGTGGATAATAGTTGGATCATCTGGTTCATTTTTTATACTTTGGTCGCGAAAAGCCTCAGTGCCCCCCAGGAAACAGCAGGGGTTGGATCCAGGCACCTTGCAAGCTGGATCTTTTCACGAAGCGAGGCGGTGGCTGCGTCCTGAGGCCCGCCCAGAGCCAGATACAGCCCAGGGCACAGCTCCCACCCTGTCCTGCCCTGCCTGTGTGCTCAGCACTCAGAAGTGAGATGCCAGCGCGCCTCTGTGGAACCCCAAAAGCTGTTCCCTGCATCCTGACGTCCAGTGTGGAGACCAGCGCTTCTCCAAGGCGCGCCCAAGGCTGGGTGTCCAGTAGAGATGGCCATGCTTTGGGTCCAGTGGCCATGGTTGTCTCCCTTCCTGGCCCGGCAGGAACTCAACCGGACGTGCCGGGCCATGCAGCAGCGGGTCCTGGAGCTCATCCCCCGCATCGCCAACGAGCAGCTGACCGAAGAGCTGCTCATCGTCAACGACAATCTCAACAACGTCTTCCTGCGCCACGAACGGTAGCCCCGCCCCACCTCCTGCCCCTGTTCCGGCCCACCACCCACCTCCTCCCAGCCCTTCTCCTCTGTTCACACCCTCTGACCTTTAATCTCGCATGTGTCCTTAGCTGTCTTCCGGTGTATACCAGCATGCCCACCCCTCCTCTCTGGTCGCCTCTGTGCCTGCATCCTGCCTCTGGGCAGGCAGCGATGGGGGCCGAGCACACAGGCCCACGGCCAAACAGCCCTGGTCTGTCCCTGCTCCTGCACCACTGCCTGGCTCTGGGGCCTTGGACAAGTGACTTGACTTAATTAGGCTCCTTGATTGCAAGCTCACGAAGCAGTTCTGCTAACTTAAGCAGAAGAAGTCGTTAGGAGAACAGCCTTTATTGAATAGGTAGCTTTTAGAACCCAAGGAAGACTAACACAGTGAGACCTCCCAGTGGGGCAGAAGGACAGATGCCCGGGTGGCCCGGGGTCTTTGGGCAGAAACTCCTGGACCATGACCCCAAGGTGTCACCCTGAACACATGGCTCCAGACACTTGCCCCCAGTCGCGTTCTGTCCAAGAGTGAGCTCGCCGGGAAACACTGATTGGCTCAGCTTCCTTGCACCCACCGATGTGGGAGGGGAGAGGCCTTTTTGATCCCAGTGGTCCCCTCAGCGTGGGTGCTGAGCCCTGCGGTGGGCATAGCTCTGGCCCGGCTGTGCTGTAGAGCTGCCCTGTCTGTCTCCTTGACCCGGGTCTTTTCTGTCTCGTAGGTTTGAACGCTTCCGAACAGGCCAGACCACCAAGGTAAGAGGCAGTCTCTCCATGTTAATGGCAGGAAGTGCCCACCTCCCTCCCTGGGTATCCTGGCCAGGATGTGCCTTCTTAGCCAGGCTCTTAGAGAAGGTTCCTTCTAAGTTTTTACATCACTGACTCTTTAGGGTAAACAAGGTTCTGCCATCTGCTGATGCCGCAGGGTCTTGCGAACCTCCCAGGGGGTCCACCTGAACTAGAGGCCACAGGGAGGAAGAAAGACTCCCTGACTCCCAGCCATGGTTGTTGGCTGAGGTGGAGGGGCAGGAGCCTGGTGACAGGCTCAGGCAAAGAACGCGGGCACCAGGGCTTCAGCGCAGAAGGGATGAGTCTGCAGCTCAGGTCAAAGGGTGACGGGGGCCTCTCCCCCCCCAGGCACCGAGCGAGGCCGAGTCGGCCCCTGACCTGATCGACATGGGCCCTGAGCCCGCAGCCGCCGGCACCCTCTCGTCGCAGCTGGCAGAAATGAGTAAGTGCAGCGTGCTGGTTCTGACCCAGAGGTACCCTATGCCCCGTGGGCACCCCTGCAGCTCTAGGGTGCCCTCCTGTTACACCGTTGGAGCTGGGGGACCCACAGCAGAATGTCGACCCAGGCCCCACCTTTCCGGGTGCCCTGCTAAGTCTTGCTGCAGGACTGAACCACTGGGACAAACATGGGGGACTCTCCCTCACAGCCCCACAACTCCTGAGCCCCCTTGGATCTCAGAAACCCCGCTGTTGTGTGATAGCCCCTCATCACGGAATTCTGCCTGGCCTGCATCATCTGGTGAACTTGAGCACATCACATGGACACCCTGGGCCCTTTTCTCCTGAATGGGCCTATACACGGCGTGCACTTAGACCAGGCTAGACCCGGAATGGGCTCCTGGCACGCGTTGGCCACCGGCACCCTCGTCACGGTGATTTGTCAGTGGTATCAGCTGCCTGCCTGCCGCCAAGCCCTCGGAAATCTTTGAGAGGGCCCGGGGTCCCTCAGCAGCAAGCGGCCTGCCCCGTTTGTGCGCTCCCCCGCCCCAACTGCAAGCCACACTGCCTCTGGAACCGATCTGGGCCTAGCAGGAGGCAGCTCGGCCACGGCTCAGCGTCCGAGGACAGCCGGGCAGACCCTTCACGTGGCCTCTCTTTCCCTGCAGACCTGGGCTCCAGCAGCGTGAGGGCTGGCCTGCAGTCTCTGGATGCGTCTGGCCGACTGGAAGACGAGTTTGACATGTTCGCGCTGACGCGGGGCAGCTCGCTGGCTGACCAACGCAAAGAGTGAGTGCTGAACCCCGCCCTGGCTCCGGTAATTTGGGTCACATGCTGTCAGAAGAGGCCTCTCTCCAGGTCCCTGAGCCCCATGTGTGGCGCACCAGCCCCTGCCTGCACCCCCTCAGGCTGGCAGAGTTCTTTCCCCCAAGTCAGCCTTACACGGCCCGGGACAGATGAGGGAGTGACCACCGTAGGGTGATGACCAGCTTGGTGGCCAGAGTCTCAGATGAGCCAGGCAGATGAGGAAACCAAGCCTCTGAGAGGCTGGGTCATTTGCCCCAGCTCAGGCAGCTGGCGTTGGACAGCGCTAGGCTGGGAATCCTGGACTGTGGTTCTCAAACACAGCTCCAGCCCAGCGCGGCTCCCCTCGTCTGTACGCCGTGTACCAGGCCCTCAGGCGCTGGTCCAGTCATCTCTGCTGTTCCGTAACCAGCTTTACTTTCCACAGAAGTCCCATTACACCACTAGACTCTGCCTGCCCTGCCCTGGAGCAGGGCCTGTGTGCTTCCCAGGCCTGTCCATTTTCAGGGGGTGCTTTCAGCTGTGAGGGACGTGGCGAAGTGTCCACCAGCCCTGGCTTCCCAGGACCGGCTCCGTAGAGGCTGGTCAGGGGACACAGTTCGCTTGGGTTGTTCTCAGCCTTTTGCATGTTAACCCCAGGGCAGCCAGGATATGCAGCGAAGGAAAGCTCTGGACTAAGGGACCTTCTCAGCAGACACCCTAACTCCCTGGTAGTTATTCTGGTCTCCTTGGGAACTGTTGATGGCCTCCAGAGGGCCCAGGGGCCCCCTGTCCACACGGGCCAGTCCCAGTGGAACGAGACAGGCTGCAGCCAGCCCGGGACCCACTGCCCCGCCAGGCCTGAGCTGAACTGCACCACTTGTGTGGGGCGGAGTCAATGCTTCCAAGCCCGGGTGCTCCGGGACCGCGGCTCACGGTCGCCTTGGAGGCAGGGGCGCAAGGGAGCTGCTCTGTGGCTGGAGGCTAACGAGTCTGGTGGGACTGGCAGCCAGCAGGACAGCCCGGCTGAGGTTTGTTGCTCCACCGTCACTCCTCTGGGGAGCAGAGAAAAGCGCCCCCTAAGCTCTACCCTCAGGGGCCTGCAGGCAGTCTCCTGGAGGAAGCAGCGTGCCTGTGGACCATTACTGTGCAGGGCTAGGGCCCGAAACAGCAGGGGCGGAGGGCCAGGGACGGGGAGAGCGTGAGGCTCCGGGGCCAGGGGAACCGAGCTGCCAGCTCGGGGCTCTCCTGCTGGCCCTCCCTGGGGAGGGGCTTCTCCCCACGCTATGGGGTCAGGAGTGTGCCCATGCCTCATGTTTCTCTCGGCTTTGCCCGTCTGCCTGGCTCTCCCTCTGACGCTTCGGCTGGTCTTCTAGCCCAGGCCACCTACTTGTCCTTTGGACTTTCTACCTTGCCCTGTCCCCTCCAAGGCCTTGATCCCTCCAAGGCCTCTTCTGCCCGCTGAGTGTCTGGCTCATGCCCCCCTCGACCTGCGCCCACCACAGCTGGCGCAGTAACGGCCTCGGCAGCCAACCAGGCTCTTCCACTTGGGATGCCACCGTGAGCTGTGGGGGGCATCTGGGTGAGCCAGAGCTGGAGATGCAAAGCCGGAAGCAGGAGGGCTCCTCCTCGACGTCTTCCACATGCTGCTTGCTCCCACATGTCTTCTCCAGGCACCAAGTGTCACCCCCAGTGGCCCTGGGTCCACCCCTCTCCCATCAGCCTCACCAGAAGCACCTGAGGGGTGGCCCTCCTCTCTCCTGCTCCGGGCATAGCGCCTATGCCCGCCTGTGTGTCATGTGGGCCCCACCGCTGCGGGCACGGCCACCAGGGACGGTGGAGCTATGGCCTGGGGCTGTGTGAGGGGGAGAGAGAGGCCGAGGTGGTGGGCAGTGATCAGGAAGGAGCAGGTGGCTCTTTTGAGTGGAGACCAGCGGCGTTATCTGCACGTCCCCGTGGCTGGAGGCACCGCGTCCTGCCTTTTTCCACAATGCACCGCTGCCTCTTGGGCGCACGACCACTTCTCTCCTGGAGTGTGTGGGCCTCCCTGGCCAGGACGCACTGCTCAGCCTTCGGTGTCGCCCCCTCCTGGCCAGCTTGCGGGCCCTGATGAGCCGGGGAGGCTAAGTGCTGGCCAGAAGGGCTGAGCACCCACTGCCCAGTTTCAGCTTGGCTCCAGTGCCCTGGTGTGGACCCAGCCATGTGACGGGGTGAACTCGCTGATTCCTGTGCTTTCCCAGAGGCTACCTGAGAGTTTGAGGGGTTATTCAAGAGACCCCTTTAAGTGGCGGAGG
The DNA here is from genome assembly GCA_022376925.1 of Tragulus kanchil. Taxonomy (NCBI): domain Eukaryota; kingdom Metazoa; phylum Chordata; class Mammalia; order Artiodactyla; family Tragulidae; genus Tragulus; species Tragulus kanchil. The sequence continues at coordinate 183,054,026 of JAIOJX010000004.1, read as the reverse complement.
GCCAGGGACGGGGAGAGCGTGAGGCTCCGGGGCCAGGGGAACCGAGCTGCCAGCTCGGGGCTCTCCTGCTGGCCCTCCCTGGGGAGGGGCTTCTCCCCACGCTATGGGGTCAGGAGTGTGCCCATGCCTCATGTTTCTCTCGGCTTTGCCCGTCTGCCTGGCTCTCCCTCTGACGCTTCGGCTGGTCTTCTAGCCCAGGCCACCTACTTGTCCTTTGGACTTTCTACCTTGCCCTGTCCCCTCCAAGGCCTTGATCCCTCCAAGGCCTCTTCTGCCCGCTGAGTGTCTGGCTCATGCCCCCCTCGACCTGCGCCCACCACAGCTGGCGCAGTAACGGCCTCGGCAGCCAACCAGGCTCTTCCACTTGGGATGCCACCGTGAGCTGTGGGGGGCATCTGGGTGAGCCAGAGCTGGAGATGCAAAGCCGGAAGCAGGAGGGCTCCTCCTCGACGTCTTCCACATGCTGCTTGCTCCCACATGTCTTCTCCAGGCACCAAGTGTCACCCCCAGTGGCCCTGGGTCCACCCCTCTCCCATCAGCCTCACCAGAAGCACCTGAGGGGTGGCCCTCCTCTCTCCTGCTCCGGGCATAGCGCCTATGCCCGCCTGTGTGTCATGTGGGCCCCACCGCTGCGGGCACGGCCACCAGGGACGGTGGAGCTATGGCCTGGGGCTGTGTGAGGGGGAGAGAGAGGCCGAGGTGGTGGGCAGTGATCAGGAAGGAGCAGGTGGCTCTTTTGAGTGGAGACCAGCGGCGTTATCTGCACGTCCCCGTGGCTGGAGGCACCGCGTCCTGCCTTTTTCCACAATGCACCGCTGCCTCTTGGGCGCACGACCACTTCTCTCCTGGAGTGTGTGGGCCTCCCTGGCCAGGACGCACTGCTCAGCCTTCGGTGTCGCCCCCTCCTGGCCAGCTTGCGGGCCCTGATGAGCCGGGGAGGCTAAGTGCTGGCCAGAAGGGCTGAGCACCCACTGCCCAGTTTCAGCTTGGCTCCAGTGCCCTGGTGTGGACCCAGCCATGTGACGGGGTGAACTCGCTGATTCCTGTGCTTTCCCAGAGGCTACCTGAGAGTTTGAGGGGTTATTCAAGAGACCCCTTTAAGTGCCAGCCCACCCAGTCCCAGAGAGCTTCACGTGCTGGGCTCCCAGTTCTGACACCTCAAGCTGGTCCAGCCCCAGCTCTGCCAGCGTGAGGTGCTCCCCACCTGCCCCCCTGGAGGAAGAGCCCTCACCCCAGCCACGCAGGGCGGGCCCTTTGAGGCTGGAATCCTGCGCCTCTCATCCTCCTCAAGGACTCTCCTGGGAACCTTCCTGATGGTCCAGTGGTTAAGATGCCATGCTTCCACTGCATGGGGCATGGGTTCCATCCCTGGTCAGGGAACTAAGATCCCAAATGCCACTGCACGGCCACCAAAAATTAAAGACTGACCTTGTCTCCCCTCCCACCCAGGCACCTCCTGAGCCCACAGGATGGGGGTCCAGCCAGGCGCTCATCCCCCTCCGTCCTCACGTCAGTTGGCATGCCTGGCACAGCGAGGGCAGCGCGTAATGGCCACGGTGACCTCTGTATTTCAGGGTAAAATATGAAGCCCCGCAAGCAACAGATGGCCTGGCGGGAGCCCTGGATGCCCGGCAGCAGAGCACCGGCGCGGTAAGCAGAGGGACCCCGCGGCCCCCTGGGGCCTGTCGAGAAGGAAGGCCAGGCGGTGTTCGCCCAGCAGGGCCGCTGGTGTTTGAAACAGGAGGTGTGGGAGGGCAGAGAGGAGGGGCTCGGAGCCGGCTGGGAGCTGGGCCGGGGCTCAGCCTCGTTTCCCCGCTGGAGGCCTAGTGTCTGCGGGAGCGTGTGGACAGAGGGGACAGAACAGACCCTGAAGCCACAGGCAGGCACCCAAGGGCGCCAGTTTTGTTTCGTTTAACTGCTGGCCTGTGTGGAGTGACAGCCACGTGCCACACTGAGCCTGCTCCGCGGGCCACCGCCCCCCCGACTGGCGCTCCAGGGACGTTTCCTGTGCCTTTGTACTTGCTTCTGGAGGCCTCTGGGGCAGAGGACGGTGGTTAGAACACGCAGGGCCCAGGAGCCGGAGAGGCCCGGGCAGGGGCAGGCTGGTGACAGCGCAGGGCTCCACCGGCCCGGGGGGGACTGGGCGTTGCGTGGTGAAGCCGAGGGGCCGCTGGGAAGACCGGCTTACCCTGCCTGAGGCGGGAGCCCTGGGCAGTCTGGAGCAGGGGGCACGTTTATCTGGCTTCGTGTTAGGAGGACCCAGCCTGGAAGCTGGGAGAGCAGTCAGGAAGCCATGGAAGCCTCCCCGTCTTCCAGAGCAGGGAGTGAGGCCGCAGATGCGGGAGGGATTCCCAGCCACTCTCCACAGAGGTCCCCAGTGTCCGAGGAGTCATTCCCAGGGCAGAGCAGGGCAGGACCTGGAACAGTGTGGAGGCAGATCAGCGAGGGACTCAGATGCCCACTGTGTGCGTGGTGGACCTGCCGCCACGCAGAGCGCGTCTGCACCCCGGGCCCCAGGGCCTCTGCCTGGAGCCTCTGCCCGGTGCCGAGTGAGCACTCTGCGCCCCCCACCTCCTGAGTCATCACACGAACGCTGATGGCTCCCCTCCACAGATGAGCAGGCTGAGCCTCGAGGGGCTGAGTGACCACAGAAGTCTCGTCCTTAGCACCGAGCCTGGCCGGTGGTGCAGTGCTTCACCCCCGCAGCACTGCGGTGTGCTGCTCCCCACTGCGGGGAGACACGGGGGCTTAGCGTTGAGGTCGTCTCCCCACGGTCCCACAGCTCTTGGTCTGTCTAGCTCAGAAGCCAGTGCTGGTCATGAGAACCCCGATGACCTGCAAAGCTCCAGGGAGCAGAGGGGCCCCCTGCTCAGCTTTCCTTTTGCAGGGGCGGTCATCCTGGCTGCAGGAATCCAGGTGAATCTGGATTCTTGGGGAGCACTTCCCTCCCCTGCACCCGGCTTCCCGCAGGCAGAGGCTGACCGCATGGCCCAGCCCCTTCCTGTCACAGACTAGGGTGGGCGGCAGGTGCTTAGCTAGGGGCACAGAGCAGCGCAGGGGCATGGCGAGCACCGGGGCGCAGGTCTCCGACTGTGCCCCCCCGCCCCAACCTCAGCCTCAGGGCGGAAACACACCCCTCTGCCTGCAGAACAGCGGGCGCTGACAAGTTTCGCCCATTCATCTTTGGTGACTTGAAGTTAGATTTAAGGGACTTACCCCACTCAGGCTATGACTTCCTTAAAGCCGGGTCTTCAGCGCCTGCTCCTGGGGTGCTCAAGTCTGGCTGGGGAGGGGTGGGGGACGGGGGCGGCAGGTAAGGCTTCTCCTCCTGGGCTGTCAGAGCAGGATCCCAGGCCGCAGGGTGCAGAAGGGAGTCAAGCGCCAGCTCTGTAGGCGGCCGGCCGGTGTGGGCCCCCAGGGGCTGATGAGTCCCGGGAGGGGAGGCAGCTGGACACCCTGTGCCAGACCCCTGGCTGTGTCTGTTTGGCTGGGAAAGCCCATCCCAGGGCGATGGGCGGGGAGCCAGGGCCCTGGGCTTCCTCCGGCGTCGTCTGCTCTGGGGCTCTGGGCCCCTCCTGTTGGCCTGTTGACAAACATGAAAGGACAGTCCCTGACACTGGGTGCTGAGTTCCCTGGAAAATCTGCCCGGTGCCGAGTGAGCACTCTGCGCCCCACCTCCTGAGTCATCACACGAACGCTGATGGCTCCCCTCCACAGATGAGCAGGCTGAGCCTCGAGGGGCTGAGTGACCACAGAAGTCTCGTCCTTAGCACCGAGCCTGGCCGGTGGTGCAGTGCTTCACCCCCGCAGCACTGCGGTGTGCTGCTCCCCACTGCGGGGAGACACGGGGGCTTAGCGTTGAGGTCGTCTCCCCACGGTCCCACAGCTCTTGGTCTGTCTAGCTCAGAAGCCAGTGCTGGTCATGAGAACCCGATGACCTGCAAAGCTCCAGGGAGCAGAGGGGCCCCCTGCTCAGCTTTCCTTTTGCAGGGGCGGTCATCCTGGCTGCAGGAATCCAGGTGAATCTGGATTCTTGGGGAGCACTTCCCTCCCCTGCACCCGGCTTCCCGCAGGCAGAGGCTGACCGCATGGCCCAGCCCCTTCCTGTCACAGACTAGGGTGGGCGGCAGGTGCTTAGCTAGGGGCACAGAGCAGCGCAGGGGCATGGCGAGCACCGGGGCGCAGGTCTCCGACTGTGCCCCCCCGCCCCAACCTCAGCCTCAGGGCGGAAACACACCCCTCTGCCTGCAGAACAGCGGGCGCTGACAAGTTTCGCCCATTCATCTTTGGTGACTTGAAGTTAGATTTAAGGACTTACCCCACTCAGGCTATGACTTCCTTAAAGCCGGGTCTTCAGCGCCTGCTCCTGGGGTGCTCAAGTCTGGCTGGGGAGGGGTGGGGGACGGGGGCGGCAGGTAAGGCTTCTCCTCCTGGGCTGTCAGAGCAGGATCCCAGGCCGCAGGGTGCAGAAGGGAGTCAAGCGCCAGCTCTGTAGGCGGCCGGCCGGTGTGGGCCCCCAGGGGCTGATGAGTCCCGGGAGGGGAGGCAGCTGGACACCCTGTGCCAGACCCCTGGCTGTGTCTGTTTGGCTGGGAAAGCCCATCCCAGGGCGATGGGCGGGGAGCCAGGGCCCTGGGCTTCCTCCGGCGTCGTCTGCTCTGGGGCTCTGGGCCCCTCCTGTTGGCCTGTTGACAAACATGAAAGGAAACGGGCTCAGCAGTGCCCCTGACACTGGGTGCTGAGTTCCCTGAGAACCAGTAGAGCCTGCCCGCTCCCCCGTCCCGGGACTGCTCGGCACACCCCCGGGATCTGTGGGGTGAAGGTAGGGGAAGCCTTGGCCTGCCCATTCAGGACTCTGGGGTCCCCACAGGGAGACACCCCTCCTGTCCCCTTTCCCAGGCCGCCAGCCCTGCATGCACATGGACATGCGCGCACACGCACACGCGCACACGCACACACACGCAGGCTCCTGAGGCGGTAGCAGGCCCGTGCTGGAGGAGGCTGCGGGCCAGTGTGGCCCGGCTTTCCCGCCACCCTCAGCACGACCCTCTCTCACCCAGATGGGAGACGGCTGTGAGAAGAGCCTCAGAGACTGGATGGTGAGACAAGGCATGGTGAGGAGGGCCGGGCGCCCTCGCAGAGGCCCACCCAGGTGGTGCCTGCCATCCATCAGGACCAGAGCGGGTGGGGGCAGTCGAGGACCTGCAGCCCACCCAGAGCCCAGCACGCTCCCACCCTCTCCGCTCTCGCGTCCACAGCCCCGCGATGCCGCCTCGGGGGCAGGCCCGGCAGCCCCTCCGGCCGCGGGGCGGTGGCCGGGGCTCACGTGGTCTGGGCCGAGTACTGGCGCAGGGAGCTGGGGGCGGCCCGGGGAACTTGCTGCTGCTACTGGGACGTCCGCTCTGCCTCTTCTCTGGCGCCCCCGCTCCCACTGGGGTCTCGGTGCTGAGGACAGAGCTTGGGGACTGACCTGGCTTTGGCTGGAGGGAGACTCGCTCCCCGTTTCTCAAAGTTGCTAGGTGGTGACTCGCGTTTCCCGCGCATCTGCGCTGTGCTGGGCGCAGTGCTAAGCTCTTTACCTCCTTCATCTCCTTTAATCCTCACAGCGACCTGGGCCTGGACGGTAGGTATGCCATCCTCACCAGTGAAGAGCGAAGTGAGGGGCAGGGGAGCCCAGAACCCTGCTCCCTGTGTAGGGGCCCAGCCAGCTTCTGCTCTCTCTGACCCCAGAGCCTGTGCCCACAGCCACCAGCTGGATTCTCCCACTTAAGAGACACAGCAAGGGGAAGCGCCCAGGCTCCAGCCCTGAGCCCCCGGGCCTGTGCAGGGCTGTGGGGCAGAGCCGCAGCGATGTCCTCTCTGGATCCACCTGCCTGGCCTCGTCTGGGCCCCTCGGCCACTCCCCCTGCGCTGGCCCGCCTCTGCCCCCTTCCCCTTTTGAGACTGGAGTCTTGGGGGACGACTGGCGGTCCTGCCCCCACACCAGCCATGCTGACTGCCTGCCGGCTTCCAGGGCTTGGACTGTCGTCATGCCAGCTGTCAGGAGTCCCTTGTTCGGCCTGCTGGCCCGCATGCCCCTCGCCCACAGCCCGGCACAGCAGGCACCACTCAGGGAGACCCCAGGGTCCCCGGCAGCTGGGCCAGAGCCGTCTTGGAGGGGCCGCCAGGAGGGGCCCAGGCAGCTCCGACGGCCCCATTGCCTGAGTGAGGAGGCTCGGGGAGCGCCTCCCCGGCCACAGCTGGTGGGCTCGGGCTGTAAGGGCCTGCCTCCCGCCTCATCATGCCCTGCCCTCCTCTCCAGATCCCCGTCACCCAGGCCTGCCTCATGGAGGACATCGAGAAGTGGCTGTCCACGGACGTGGTACGTAGGGCCCACTCCTCCCCCACCTCGCCAGGCCCCCGTTTGCTCATGAGGAGGTGATGGGAGGTACAGGATGAGCCGCTGTGGAGGGGAGAATGTTGCTGGGCAGTGTGCCCTGCCCTGCTGCTCCCCGTACTCCCCTGTAGTGGGGGCCTGGCCCACCCCCCTGCAGCCGTGGGGCCTCCCTTTCCCCGAGCCCGCTGCCCCCGTGAGGGCCCGCTGTGGATGAGACGGCAGGCTGAGGGCGGCCGGGCCGGGAGCGCTCTGAGCTCAGCACCTGCGGTCGCTGAGGAGGCAGCGCCCTGCGGGGGCCCCGCTGGGCAGAGGCTGCCGGGCGCTGTGCCCGAGAGGCAGCCTCCAGAGCCCTCTGCCCCGGAGCAGGAGCAGCGGCCACCCTCAAGGCTCCTCCCCCAGCATCGGCCTGCCACCCCTACCCCCGTCTCGAGCACCAAGGACTGGTGCTTGGGCACCTCCAGGGCTGGCGCCCGCCTTCGACAAGTGGCTGAAACGATGTTTCTGCCAGGGTCAGGAGAGGCTCCCTCCATCCTGTCTGGTGGGTGAAGGCCAGCCTCTGCCCAGCCTGCAGTTGAGCATACGTGGCCCCGGGCTCGGGTGTCAGCTCTCCACCATGGGGGAATCTACCCATCCCTTTAGACACTGGAAGAAAAGGAGCTAGCCATCGAGGGCACCACCCCCAGCACCTGGCACTCGGCAGGCAGTCCTCCATCCCGACAACCCTGTGTCACCATGGCAGGGGCTCAGACAAGTAGAGTGACGCCAGGGCTCTGTGGCTCAGGAAGGCAGGGACCGGGGCCTGGCCCTCTGGGTCAGCAGCCTGAGCCCCGCCCCGTGCTAACCCGCCTCCTTCTGCTTTGCCAGGGGAATGCCGCGGAGGAGCCCAGGGGTGTCACCAGTGAAGGTAGTAGCCCCCGGCCCCGCCCCACCCCCACCCCCAGCCTCAGAGCGCACCCCAGCCTCCCTCTCGTTGCTCTAGAATTCGACAAGTTCCTGGAAGAACGAGCCAAAGTGGCCGATCGTTTGCCCAGCCTCTCCAGCCCCTCAACCGAGAGGCCCCCAGGACCCCCGCCTGGCACTGCCCCTCGAAAGAAGACCCAGGAGAAAGACGATGACATGCTGTTTGCCTTATGAGCGTCGGGCCTGGCGCCCTGCCGCCCGAGCCCCGTCGTCCCCACACCCGTGGCGGGGACCTGTCCTTTCTCCCCGTTAAGGCTGCTTTGGGGGTGGCTTGTGACATGCGCCCTCCTCTTCCCCTGGAGGCCGGGGCTGTGCTGCCTGGCGGCGTGGGAGGCAGCTGGATGAACTGGGAGAGGGAGTCGGTTCAGTTCTGGGGCCCTGGACACTCATGCCTCCCTACCATCCCCACCGACCACTACGACTTTGCTGAGAGCCCGGAGGCCCCGGGGTGGACAGGTTGGCCGCTTGGTGGCCCAGCACGACTCCCCTTGTCCGGGGTGATCCCTTCCCAGGACCCATCCAGTCCTGTGAGGCCTGGCCGGAGCCTGGAGACAGCAGAAGTTTCTGTCACAGCCTCAGGTCTGTTCCCCAGCGCTTGCCGTGGAGCCCAGAGGGCTGGCCAGCTGTGGAGAGCAGGGCATGCAGCTCTCTGCGTTGCACTCACTGTCCGGATAAGCTGCACGTAGTCAGGGGAGACCTCAGCGGCCGCAGGCCACCAGGGGGCCCCCACGACCTCCACTGCCTTGCCCGCCCTCCTGCCTCGGTTCCTCCTGCACAGGGCTCCACCGGCACGGGGCCCCACCTGTCGGCTGATCCTCTTGTCCTGGGAGAGGTGCCTTTTGCAACCCCAATTAAAGGTAGAAGAGCACCCTGCTAGCCGTGCTCAGTCTCCAGGAGGAAGCGACGTGGCCTCACCAGGGGCAGGGACTCCGCTCGACGGGGCGGAGCTGGACGGGCTGGGGGCCACCCACGAGACGAGTGTCGCAGACAGGACAGTGCGGCAGCGGGCACCCAGCCCCAGCCTCCGCCACCAGGTGCCTGCCGGGCGGCCTTGCTCTCAGTGGGCAGTGCACCCACATCGCAGAGCAGCCTCGGCCAGCCGCCCAGCAGCAGGAGCTCTGGGATCAGAGAGCCCCGGGACCCCGCCTGGCACTGCCTCGAAGAAGACCCAGGAGAAAGCGATGACATGCTGTTTGCCTTATGAGCGTCGGGCCTGGCGCCTGCCGCCCGAGCCCCGTCGTCCCCACACCCGTGGCGGGGACCTGTCCTTTCTCCCCGTTAAGGCTGCTTTGGGGGTGGCTTGTGACATGCGCCCTCCTCTTCCCCTGGAGGCCGGGGCTGTGCTGCCTGGCGGCGTGGGAGGCAGCTGGATGAACTGGGAGAGGGAGTCGGTTCAGTTCTGGGGCCCTGGACACTCATGCCTCCCTACCATCCCCACCGACCACTACGACTTTGCTGAGAGCCCGGAGGCCCCGGGGTGGACAGGTTGGCCGCTTGGTGGCCCAGCACGACTCCCCTTGTCCGGGGTGATCCCTTCCCAGGACCCATCCAGTCCTGTGAGGCCTGGCCGGAGCCTGGAGACAGCAGAAGTTTCTGTCACAGCCTCAGGTCTGTTCCCCAGCGCTTGCCGTGGAGCCCAGAGGGCTGGCCAGCTGTGGAGAGCAGGGCATGCAGCTCTCTGCGTTGCACTCACTGTCCGGATAAGCTGCACGTGGTCAGGGGAGACCTCAGCGGCCGCAGGCCACCAGGGGGCCCCCACGACCTCCACTGCCTTGCCCGCCCTCCTGCCTCGGTTCCTCCTGCACAGGGCTCCACCGGCACGGGGCCCCACCTGTCGGCTGATCCTCTTGTCCTGGGAGAGGTGCCTTTTGCAACCCCAATTAAAGGTAGAAGAGCACCCTGCTAGCCGTGCTCAGTCTCCAGGAGGAAGCGACGTGGCCTCACCAGGGGCAGGGACTCCGCTCGACGGGGCGGAGCTGGACGGGCTGGGGGCCACCCACGAGACGAGTGTCGCAGACAGGACAGTGCGGCAGCGGGGCACCCAGCCCCAGCCTCCGCCACCAGGTGCCTGCCGGGCGGCCCCTTGCTCTCAGTGGGCAGTGCACCCACATCGCAGAGCAGCCTCGGGCCAGCCGCGCCCAGCAGCAGGAGCTCTGGGATCAGAGAGCCCGGGCGGGCGCGGCCAGTGCGGGCGCGGCGGGACACGAGCCGCAGGGGGGGACGCGACCGTCCTGTCCGAGGCCCAGGTGCTCCGGGAGCTCGTGGACTCATCGCCACACCCTGGGTGGGGCAGAGCTTTAGAGCCCGTCCCTGACTCAGTGGGTCACGTGAGCCGCCCCAGAGGGCAGTTGTTTACCAGGTGCTGGGCACTTCTCCATGCATCGCGCATCATCCCCATTTTTCAGAGGACAGCGCTGAAGCTGGGTGTGGAGGTCCCGGCACACAACTCAGGAGCTGGGCCGCGGGTCAGGCGCTGGTGTCAGTTCTTCCCTCCGTGGCAGCTCAGGTGCCGTTTCCGGTCTGGGATCTCCACATCAGGCTCCCCGAGGGTCACTGCTTCCGGCGTGTGGGATCTCCAGCCCAGCTCTTGATGGTGGAGGGGCTGGTGTGGACCCAGAACAGCTGCCCCGCCTAAAGGGTCCACCCGTGGGGGAGAGCTGGCGTTGGGGAGCCCAGGTCTGGGGGCGCTGGGCGGGCGGCGTGGGGCCCGGGTCTCCGAGCAGCCCCTAGCCCCCCTCGGCACAGGCGAGCCGTGTGCGCTCTGGGCCGGGCTCTCTAGAGACCAGGCCCGGCCAGCCCTCCAGGTGGAGCGGGGGCCAAGGAAGCAGCTGCGAGGCAGGTGCACGGGACCACAGGCCCGTCCGTCCCCCAGCTCGGGAGGACGGGGCTCGTCGTCCAGACCGCGGACCAGAGCCTGCAGAGAAGCCCGCCTGGACAAAACCAGCTGAACCTGACCGCTGACCCTTTTCCCCAACCTAAACCACCTTTCTCTCCCCGCCGCCCCCCAGAGCAGCTCTGTCCCTGTCCCTGGGTGCCCACTGTCAGCTTTTTACGAGAGAGGCGCCCAGGGCCCCTGCCCCTCCATCACGCCAGGCTCAGCGGGTCCAAACTCAAGGTTACCTCCTGCATCCTGCATAAATTAGCCGTGTTCACCCTGAGGACACAAAGGCTCTGGTTTTCACAAGGTATTAAACATCTCCCAGACATCCAGCCCTGCCTGGCTACCTGGCAGTGACCCCCACATCAGCCCTGCCCAAGGACACTCTGACTCAGAATTAGGCAGGAGCCGAAGTTCCCCCGCGCCCCTCCGTCTCCTGCCACAGGCCACGCAGAGGCGGCCGGGTCCTAGAGACAGTGCCCCAGCTCCCCAGGCTTCTGTATCTCGTTGGCCCAGCTGCCGCCCCCGTCGGCACTCAGGACAGCAGATTGCTTCCAGAGGCCCCTTCTTGGGCTGCTCTGGCCGGCGGCTACTTCCAGAGGCCCCTTCTTGGGCTGCTCTGGCCGGCGGCAGCTCCCCAGACCACCAACCTCCGGGGTGGGTCGCTGAATTCTGTGCTCAACGCCGCATGTCGGAGAAAGGCTCCAAAGCACCTGAGTTTTTGGCCACTTCTATTGGTCTTTCATTTCTCTATTTTCATCCATCTTTGTTCTCTGGCCTGTGTGGGCCTCCCATCGCAGAGGCCTCCCTCGTCGCAGAGCACCCACTCTGGGCACACGCACTCCAGAGCTCCGGCTCGGTAGCTGGACACACTGGTCCAGCCGCTCTGCGGCACGTGGGATCTTCCCAGGCCAGGGATCAAACCGGCACTGCAAGGCGGTGTCCCTACCCGCTGGACCACCAGGGAAGCCCAGGTCTGGGGCGGCGGGCGGGCGTGGGGCCCGGGTCTCCGAGCAGCCCCTAGCCCCCCTCGGCACAGGCGAGCCGTGTGCGCTCTGGGCCGGGCTCTCTAGAGACCAGGCCCGGCCAGCCCTCCAGGTGGAGCGGGGGCCAAGGAAGCAGCTGCGAGGCAGGTGCACGGGACCACAGGCCCGTCCGTCCCCCAGCTCGGGAGGACGGGGCTCGTCGTCCAGACCGCGGACCAGAGCCTGCAGAGAAGCCCGCCTGGACAAAACCAGCTGAACCTGACCGCTGACCCTTTTCCCCAACCTAAACCACCTTTCTCTCCCCGCCGCCCCCCAGAGCAGCTCTGTCCCTGTCCCTGGGTGCCCACTGTCAGCTTTTACGAGAGGCGCCCAGGGCCCCTGCCCCTCCATCACGCCAGGCTCAGCGGGTCCAAACTCAAGGTTACCTCCTGCATCCTGCATAAATTAGCCGTGTTCACCCTGAGGACACAAAGGCTCTGGTTTTCACAAGGTATTAAACATCTCCCAGACATCCAGCCCTGCCTGGCTACCTGGCAGTGACCCCACATCAGCCCTGCCCAAGGACACTCTGACTCAGAATTAGGCAGGAGCCGAAGTTCCCCCGCGCCCCTCCGTCTCCTGCCACAGGCCACGCAGAGGCGGCCGGGTCCTAGAGACAGTGCCCCAGCTCCCCAGGCTTCTGTATCTCGTTGGCCCAGCTGCCGCCCCCGTCGGCACTCAGGACAGCAGATTGCTTCCAGAGGCCCCTTCTTGGGCTGCTCTGGCCGGCGGCTACTTCCAGAGGCCCCTTCTTGGGCTGCTCTGGCCGGCGGCAGCTCCCCAGACCACCAACCTCCGGGGTGGGTCGCTGAATTCTGTGCTCAACGCCGCATGTCGGAGAAAGGCTCCAAAGCACCTGAGTTTTTGGCCACTTCTATTGGTCTTTCATTTCTCTATTTTCATCCATCTTTGTTCTCTGGCCTGTGTGGGCCTCCCATCGCAGAGGCCTCCCTCGTCGCAGAGCACCCACTCTGGGCACACGCACTCCAGAGCTCCGGCTCGGTAGCTGGACACACTGGTCCAGCCGCTCTGCGGCACGTGGGATCTTCCCAGGCCAGGGATCAAACCGGCACTGCAAGGCGGTGTCCCTACCCGCTGGACCACCAGGGAAGCCCAGCACCTAAGTTTTGTGACCATCTTTTTCATGGTATGCACCAGTACCGTGAACTTCATGACGGTCAGCCTCTGGTGGTCAGGCAAGAGGAAAGCAGTGGTGATAAGTGGGTTACCCCACCCCTGGCCTGGCTGGACACCTGCCGCGCATGCTCACACGCACAGGGGCACACTATCCCCTGAGCGCCAACAGGTGTCCCTGCTGCTCACAGAGCAGCTCCAGGCCTCTGTCCTGGGGCCCTTCCCCTGCACCCATCCAGCCCTCCCCACACCACCTTCTTGTCCTGGGCCTTTCCACACCTCACAACGGCCCTGCACGGTCAGCAGATTGGACCACTGCTCACAAGTGGGAAATGGGCTGAGGGAAGCCAGGATTTGGCCTGTCACTCACTGAGAGAAGAGTGGGACCCAGTCCTCAGGGCCATTGCCTCTCCTCTCGCCACTCCCCTTCTCCAGATGAGGCAGGGCAAGCCGGGGAGCCCTCAGGTGGTTGGCCCGTGGCCTGTGAATGGCTAAAGTCACCGAGTCACCTGCTCTTTCCTGCGTGGGGTACCCCCAGAGCACCCGCTGCACACCGCGTGTGGTTCGAGGGGCTGGGAATCCAGAGGTGAATGTGCCAGGTCCACCTGCTCTGATGTGCAGGAAAGGGAGGCTGATGCTGACGTGCGGGAGCCGGAGGTCAGGCAGAGCCCAAGGCCAGTGAGGTGGGACCTGCCCCAGAGAGCCCAACTGCTTCGCAGAGAGCCTCCAGGCTTCCCTAGACGGAGCAGCACCGGCGGCCCTGCCTTGAGGGCCCCTCCAGAGAGAAGGCGCCTGGGGCTGGGCTGGGCGAGGGAGCCCTGGCAGGAGCCGCTGGCGCTGGCCAGGCTGGGCTTCCTGGCACCAGGCGGTGTCCGAGGCCGCAGGCCCTGGGCCAGTCACAGCAGCAGGAAGCCACAGGGCCCCATGTAAACGAGGGCCAGCTGCAGGCGGGGGCCTTGGGCCGCTGCAGGGGCAGGATTAGCCAGGCGCCAGCGGCTCAGAAATGGCACCCCGCCAGGGGCTTGGCGGGTTTGAGTGGAGCCAGGCAGGTGGGTACGGAGGGGGCACCTGGGAGGCCTCAGGAAGCACTGGCCAGAGCTGCCTGGAAGCCCCCAGCAGAGCCTCCACCCTCTCTGCGCCCTCCTGGCTTCTCTGACCTGTCAGACCCGACCATGGCCCTGAGCATGGACCTCCTCCCTCCCAATCCAACATTTAACCTCTCCAGTTGCCATACAGTAGCAAGTCACGGTGCAGCCCTTCTGAGCTGTGTGACCTTAGGCAAATTGCTTAACCTCTCTGTGCCTCAGTTCTCTCACTTGTAAAATAGCAGTTGCTCCTTGATAGCACTGTAATGAGGGTTAATTAAGAGGGCCGGCAGAACAACACCTGTCAAGGAAACGTTTTTGTGGATGATACTCCCTCTCCCCAAAACAGCCTCTGCATCATCTGCATCATACACTCAGTCAGGGGCACTGCCCTGCCAACCCCTGGGTAATTTCAGAGACCCCAGCTCAGCCTCCTGCGTTGCCCTCCCAGCTCTCAAGGGTGCTGGCTGCCTCCCAGACGACCTCCGTTCCGACAGCAGGACCCTTGGGCGCCTCTCTCGGGTCTGAGCTGCCGCCCCTGTAGTACCTCAATCCCGGCAGTGGTGGAGAAGCCGGGTCTCAGATCAGACCCTGCTGACTCACCGTGGGCACTTCAGGGAGTGCCCCTCTCCCCCACCCCACCCTCTTCAGGGGTGACTCTGGCTCAGGACAGGGTCCCACAGCGACCACAAGATGGCAGCAGCGCTGCATGTCCCAGGGCCGGTGGGGCCAGCACCGCGGAGTTGACGGAGGGCCCTCCAGAGGGAGCCCTGGGTGAGCAGGAGCCCTGCCCCGCTGAGCTCCCTGTGGGCTGTACTCAGTGGGTGCGGCTTGTTGACCCAGGAGGGTTTCTAGTTCTGTCTGTGTGAAAACACAAGTTTATATACCGGTAACTCCAGTCAGAGCCCAGCGCCATAGAGCCCTCCAGTTCGCCACACCCTGTGCCTCCTTCAACAGCAGAATCTGCTCCTCGGGGCCCTTCGTGTACAAATGTATTTGTTCAAGCTTATCTGTCTCCTGTCGCCTTCTGCCCCTGCGGTCCCAGCCCTGAACCCCTACGCAGACCCTTCCCCACCCAGAGACGGCTGCCTGCCTTGTCTAGGGCCTTTTAGTGCCTTTGGACCCGTTATTTGGGACAAGAGTGGAAGGGGAGATGATCAGGGACTTCCCTGGGGGTCCAGCTGTTAAGACTTCACGCTTCCACTGCAAAGAATCCCTGGTTGGGATCTAAGACCCCAAGAAGGATGATCAGAGTGAGTAAGCCCGCTCTAATTTTTGAGGGCCGTGCAGTTACTACTAACACCTGTCCAGGTAAAATAGCAGTTGCTCCTTGATAGCACTGTAATGAGGGTTAATTAAGAGGGCCGGCAGAACAACACCTGTCAAGGAAACGTTTGTGGATGATACTCCCTCTCCCAAAACAGCCTCTGCATCATCTGCATCATACACTCAGTCAGGGGCACTGCCCTGCCAACCCCTGGGTAATTTCAGAGACCCCAGCTCAGCCTCCTGCATTGCCCTCCCAGCTCTCAAGGGTGCTGGCTGCCTCCCAGACGACCTCCGTTCCGACAGCAGGACCCTTGGGCGCCTCTCTTGGGTCTGAGCTGCCGCCCCTGTAGTACCTCAATCCCGGCAGTGGTGGAGAAGCCGGGTCTCAGATCAGACCCTGCTGACTCACCGTGGGCACTTCAGGGAGTGCCCCTCTCCCCCACCCCACCCTCTTCAGGGGTGACTCTGGCTCAGGACAGGGTCCCACAGCGACCACAAGATGGCAGCAGCGCTGCATGTCCCAGGGCCGGTGGGGCCAGCACCGCGGAGTTGACGGAGGGCCCTCCAGAGGGAGCCCTGGGTGAGCAGGAGCCCTGCCCCGCTGAGCTCCCTGTGGGCTGTACTCAGTGGGTGCGG
Source organism: Tragulus kanchil (assembly GCA_022376925.1). NCBI lineage: Eukaryota > Metazoa > Chordata > Mammalia > Artiodactyla > Tragulidae > Tragulus > Tragulus kanchil. Next base: position 183,038,663 of record JAIOJX010000004.1, on the reverse strand, counting down.
CTTGTTGACCCAGGAGGGTTTCTAGTTCTGTCTGTGTGAAAACACAAGTTTATATACCGGTAACTCCAGTCAGAGCCCAGCGCCATAGAGCCCTCCAGTTCGCCACACCCTGTGCCTCCTTCAACAGCAGAATCTGCTCCTCGGGGCCCTTCGTATACAAATGTATTTGTTCAAGCTTATCTGTCTCCCGTCGCCTTCTGCCCCTGAGGTCCCAGCCCTGAACCCCTACGCAGACCCTTCCCCACCCAGAGACGGCTGCCTGCCTTGTCTAGGGCCTTTTAGTGCCTTTGGACCCGTTATTTGGGACAAGAGTGGAAGGGGAGATGATCAGGGACTTCCCTGGGGGTCCAGCTGTTAAGACTTCACGCTTCCACTGCAAAGAATCCCTGGTTGGGATCTAAGACCCCAAGAAGGATGATCAGAGTGAGTAAGCCTCTCCAAGGGGATGTGTGCATCCCGTTGTGCCCACAAACCATCCAAATGCTTGTGCAAAGCTAGTATTCACATCTCCAAACCACCCCAGCCTACCTCTTACATCAGAAAACACCACAGAAACCCTTGGTCAGTGCATCTGTGTGCCAGGGCTGCCGTGACAGAATTCCACAGACCAGGGGATTAAACAGCAGCCGTCATCTTGTAATTCCGGGGTGCAGGGGTGACGGCGCCAGCAGGTTGTTTGTCCAAATCCTCTCTCCTTGGTTTGCGGATGCCTGCCATCCCTGTGTTGTCATCTCCTCTTACACGAGTCGTACTGGACCAGGGCCCACCCTAGTGACCTCATTTTACCTTAATTACCTCCTTAAAGACCCCATTTCCAAACACAGTCACATTCTGAGGTATTACGGGTTAGGACTTCACAGATGAGTCTGTGGGAGGAGCAATTCAGCCCGTGTGGTCAGGTATAGAGAGGCCCTCAGGCCACCTTCCCAGGGCACGCCTGCTTGGCTCTGGCCCCTGGCCCGGGGCAGCATCAGCCCTGACCCACACGGGCTCTGTAGAGGGGTGACCACCTGTCACACTCACCTCCGCCCCCTTGTCCCCTCCCCTGGTAGGGATTTGAGGGTGGTTTAATCCATCCTTGGGCCAGTCTGTGTTTGGGGACCAAGGAAGGACCAGCCCCTGGGGCCGGGCGCCAGAGCAGAACGGAGTGGGAAGCAACCACAGGCCCCCAGAGCCTGGGCCAGGGCTGTCCTGGTCCCCATTGCCGCCTACCATGTGGACGCACGGGAACGACCTTTCAGGGGTCACACCTCCCACCCTGGGACAGTAGGACCAGGCAGGAGGGACAGCCACACCAAGCCCCATCATCTCCCTTTGCCTCTGGCTGAGGATGCTTGTGGCCTCTCCCAGCCCGGGCCCTAGGCCAGCCTGCACCTCTCTCTCCCCTGTGGGCCAGGCTGGCTTCATGCCAAGTCACAGCTGGCTGGGCCGCCAGGGTGTCACAGACGGGGAAACAGAGGCCCAGAGAGGGGAAAGGACCCATCTGGGCAGGTGTATCGCCTCCCTGCCCAGGAAGAGGCAGCTCCCAGTCCACCCCAGGAGCTCAGAGAGGTGAGGACAGGGTCAGGCTAGAGGTTGTGCGGGCCTAGTGCTGGCGAGCGGTCAGCAGACACGGTGGTCGACCCACATCGCCACTCCTCGACAGTGCAGTTTGAGGCAAGCCTCTTCCTCCCTGGGCCTCAGCGTCCCCAGCTGTTAACCAACGAGATCGACGAAGTGGTCCTGGGGCTTCACCCTACCCTTCTCTTTGGCTCTTTCAACCTCCAAACTCCATAATCCCACCTTTGGAAGGAAAAAATTGTGAGGCTAGAAATCCTAATTAACAGAGGTGGTAACATGAGGTCCCAGGGTTCTTCTACTCCAAGACCCACAGGCATGGGGAAATGCCTGCTGGCTAGCTCAGAAGAGCAGGTCGGGGAGGCTCTGGGCCACCCCCTGGCTGGTTCACTGGCTGTCCCCCGGGGAGCTGGCAGCTTCAAGGGCAGAAAGGAAGTGAAACCCAAGCTGCAGACCTCTCTGCACTCACCCCGCAAGTCCTGGGATAGCCCCTGAAAAGGAGAAGCAGATGGTCTAGGAAGAGGGCAACCTGCCCGAGGGCTACATGGGGTGGGTGTGGGTCACTCGGCCCTGCTGCCCTTGCGATGGAAAGGACAGGATTTAGGCTTCCCTGGTGGCTGTGGTAGAGAATCTGCCTGTTCACATAGGAGACACCGGTTTAATCCCTGGTCTGGGCCACTCAGCCAGAGCACCACCACTCCCGCGCCTGCGTTCTAGAGCCCGGGAGCCACAACTGCTGAGCCCAGGGCCGCAAGGACTGAAGCCCGTGGGCCCTAGAGCCCGCGCTCCACCACGAGGGAAGCCACTGCCATGAGAAGCCCGCACACCACAACGATCCAGCACAGCCAAAAATAGTTAATTTAAAAAAAAAAAAAAAAGCAAGGAGTCTCCATTTTATGGAGGAGAGAAGTGGGCTCAGAAGGGCCAGCTCCTCAACCCAAGGTCATGTTGCTGGGAAGTGGCCTGGCCCCACTGAGTCCTCTTTTTCTGGGAGGGGAAGAGTTCTCCTAGTGTGGGGTCAGATGAGGTGAACTTTATTCTTTCTGATTCTGGGGCCATGTCTAGGGCTGCTTGGGGGCTAGAAAAGTCAGCGTGTGTGCAAGTCTGTGTGCGTGCATGTGTGTGCATCACGTGTACATGCTTGCTCAGGTAAGTGTGTGGGGGCCCTAAGCCTGGTGGGCTGGAGGCCCCCTTTAGTTTGTAGGGGCATCCTGGTCACCTGCAGGAAGTGGGCTGCCAGGGTGAGGCAGAGCCTCCTCTCTGGCCCAGAGTGATGCAGAGACCTGGCCAAAGCCACACAGCAAACCTGTGCCAGAACCAGGCCTAGAATCCAGGTTCTCCACAGATCTGGTCCAACAGGAAGAGGGAGGGAACAGCAGCCAGGAGTCCCTCCATGGAAATTCCTGGCCTCCATCCCCACACCAGCGTCCACAGGACATCAGCCCTCAGAGACCAGCTGATCCACAAGTTGTAAGCCTTCTCTCACCACGGACTTCCTTTATCAGGGCTTTCCCAGGACCTGGACTTGCAAGTTTTGGGTCTTGTTGTTTTGTCTACAGAACACTTCATGGGCTTCCCTGGTAGCTCAGTGGTAACCCACATGCTGCAGAGCAATGAAGCCTGTGAGCCACAGCTATGGAGCCTGTGCTCTAGAGCCTCAGAACCGCAACTATGGAGCCCGTGTGTCGCAACTCCTGAAGCCTGTGTGCCCTAGAGCCCAAGACCCACAGCAAGAGAAGTCACCGCAGCAAGAAGCCTGCTCACCTCAGCTGGAGAGTAGCCCCCACTCCCTGCAACCAGAGAAGAGCCTGTGGCAGCGGTGAAAACCCAGAATGGCCAAAAATAAATAAATAAAAATTAAAAAGAAAAAACCACCTCGCAATGCACTGAGGAGTTAATACGTGACTTTTGCATGTCAGAATCAGACTGCATCACAAGCTAGGCAATTTCTCATTCTGGCCAGAAAAAGCCCACTTGGCCCATCCACTGTCTGGGCCAGGCCCACCGCCCGCAGGGGCAGGAGCAGAGGAGGGCGCTCCCCCTTGGCCGGGGCCTCGGCCAGGCTCCACGGGCCTCGCCTTCGCCTTCCCCAGGGGACCGTTCTTGCCTAGTGTGGGGTCAGATGAGGTGAACTTTATTCTTTCTGATTCTGGGGCCATGTCTAGGGCTGCTTGGGGGCTAGAAAAGTCAGCGTGTGTGCAAGTCTGTGTGCGTGCATGTGTGTGCATCACGTGTACATGCTTGCTCAGGTAAGTGTGTGGGGGCCCTAAGCCTGGTGGGCTGGAGGCCCCCTTTAGTTTGTAGGGGCATCCTGGTCACCTGCAGGAAGTGGGCTGCCAGGGTGAGGCAGAGCCTCCTCTCTGGCCCAGAGTGATGCAGAGACCTGGCCAAAGCCACACAGCAAACCTGTGCCAGAACCAGGCCTAGAATCCAGGTTCTCCACAGATCTGGTCCAACAGGAAGAGGGAGGGAACAGCAGCCAGGAGTCCCTCCATGGAAATTCCTGGCCTCCATCCCCACACCAGCGCCCACAGGACATCAGCCCTCAGAGACCAGCTGATCCACAAGTTGTAAGCCTTCTCTCACCACGGACTTCCTTTATCAGGGCTTTCCCAGGACCTGGACTTGCAAGTTTTGGGTCTTGTTGTTTTGTCTACAGAACACTTCATGGGCTTCCCTGGTAGCTCAGTGGTAACCCACATGCTGCAGAGCAATGAAGCCTGTGAGCCACAACTATGGAGCCTGTGCTCTAGAGCCTCAGAACCACAACTCTGGAGCCCATGTGCCGCAACTCCTGAAGCCTGTGTGCCCTAGAGCCCAAGACCCACAGCAAGAGAAGTCACCGCAGCAAGAAGCCTGCTCACCTCAGCTGGAGAGTAGCCCCCACTCCCTGCAACCAGAGAAGAGCCTGTGGCAGCGGTGAAAACCCAGAATGGCCAAAAATAAATAAATAAAAATTAAAAAGAAAAAACCACCTCGCAATGCACTGAGGAGTTAATACGTGACTTTTGCATGTCAGAATCAGACTGCATCACAAGCTAGGCAATTTCTCATTCTGGCCAGAAAAAGCCCACTTGGCCCATCCACTGTCTGGGCCAGGCCCACCGCCCGCAGGGGCAGGAGCAGAGGAGGGCGCTCCCCCTTGGCCGGGGCCTCGGCCAGGCTCCACGGGCCTCGCCTTCGCCTTCCCCAGGGGACCGTTCTTGACCTCCTGCTTCCGCACGGGCCCCACCCTCGTGGACACAGCCTGCTCCCCGCCTCCCACCTTGACTCTGTTACTGAGTCCAGGCTCATGCTGCTCCCCGCACCACGGGCCAGTTCATTGAGAGATAAGCTGTTGGGACAGGAATAGGAAAAGCAGCAGACTGGGAAGGTGGTGACTAGTTTTTCGAAGAACCACCTTACCTGCCTTACAAGCCAGACTTCTCTCACACTAGAAGAAAAGGGGGTGTGGCTATTGTTGGTGCCAGAATACTGTTCTTCTAGTTTGTTGGCCTGGTCATGACCGTTCCTATAAGCCTGCAGAAAAACAAACCTGCTTTTTTGTTTGTTTTGTTTTGTAGGGAAGCACTCCTTCACTCACCTGCAGGCCCAGCCCTCGGGCACCTCATTCCAGTCCTTCCTTTCCAGGCCTGTCTCTTTTGCTAATAATGTTGGGTTTTTGTTTTTTCTTTTTTCTTTTGGTTTCGTTTGGTTTGGTTTTTCAGTATTCATTTATTTATTTGGCTGAACTGCGTCTTCGTTGCAGCATGCAGAATCTGTTCCCGCATTTGAACTGCAACAGTGTGGTTTGTGGGATCTAGTTCCCTGGCTACGATTCACCCCCAGCTCCCTGCATTGGGAGCAGGGAGTCTTCGCCACCAGACCACCAGAGAAGTCCCAAGACAAATGTTATTCTCTGTTCTGCAACTTTTTATCTCTCTATGAATGGAAAACTGTTGCACCTTGAAAGGTCAAGTTATCTTGTGTATTCCAGGCTATAGACAATATTCTTTTAGCGATTGACTTGTAGCAGAAACGATAGAATGCACAGGTTAAACGAAGGGAAACAGATGCAACATGGAGTCAGATTTGTTCTTCCCTCGGGCACCTGCAAACCCAGGCTCTCAAACTGTCTGAGCTCCATTTGTCCCACCCTCCCTGGCACTTGGGAATCTTGGCTTTTAAACCTCAACATGTGGTGAGAAGCTCCGCCCCTTCTCTCTCTCACCCCTTCCCAGTTACGCTCCTGCTTAGAGCGCCACCCGCTGCCCACCCACTGAGGATCAAAAGCCACACTGCTGAGCCTTCCCAGATGTTGCCATGGAGCCTGAGGACCGGGCAGAGGTGGGTGGAGACTTCCAGGAGAGAATGCCCAGTGCTTCCAGCCTCGCCTCCACCTCTCCGTGTCCCACTGCCCCGAGCCACGCACCATCCTGTCATTCGTTCATCCAACATAAATGCCTAAAGCCTCCCTCCTTCTATCACCGTCTCTCCAGACTGCACAGCTGCCTGCCACACAGAGGACATCGAGGGCCACCAGTGAGAGCCACGGACACATGGACGTCACACAGAAAGGACGACAGCAGCACCCAGTGACGAGATGAGGGCTCTTCTTTCTCATCCCCACGCAGCCCACCAGAGAAGAAAGGACCCAGAAGACAGGTGGAAGGGGGGTGAAGGCGCAGGCCTCCCTACCCACTCCAAGGCCCTCCAGCAAGGATCTCGGAGCAGAGAGGCAGGTAGGAGGTGGGTGGAAATCAGGTGTGAGGTTTAACTTTGGACCTTTTCATGCTTGAAAGTAGCAAGAGGGACTTCTCTGGGGTAGAAATTAAGACCAGTAGTTAAAATGCTGGGCTCCCGGGCTTCCCCGGTGGCTCACTGGCAAAGAATCTGCCTGCCAATACAGGAGACATGGGTTTGATCCCTGGCCCAGGAAGATCCCATACACTGCAGAGCTACTAAGCCTCTGGGCCACAACTATTGAGCCCATGCTCTAAAGCCTAGGAACCACAGCTGCAGAGCCCACACACCGTACAGCCTGTGCCCCGCAACAAGAGAAGCCACTGCCACAAGAAGCCTGAGCACCGCAACTAGAGAAATGCCCTCACAGCAACAAAGACCCAGTGCAATGAAAAATAAATTTAAAAAATACCCAAAACTCCGGCGCAGGTTCAATCCCTGGTTGGGGAACTCAGATCCCACAGGCCACAGAGGCATTGCCAAAAAAAGAAAGTTAGTAAACCTGCTGGAGATGTCAGAAAGGCTGCAGATGGGAGGCTGGGAGCTGCCAAAGGCAGGAGTCAGAGAAAATAAACAGAAGTCACGGTCAGGTTTGTCTGCTGTGACTTGGGATCGGCAAGCTTGGAGGGCAGGCGGGGGAGAGCAGAATCGCTCTGTGTGTCAGAGGGAGCGAGCCCTACACTCCAAGGCACCCTGGGAGAGGACGGGGAGCCCAGAGGCAAGAGAAGAGGAGGAGGAGAGGAGCCAGAGGTGACCAAGCTAGGGGCTGGGGAGGATCCTGAGATGAACTCCTGGGCTGGTGGAGGAAGGGGACAGAGTAGCCCCTCAAGGTCCAGGAGAAGGCGCTGTAGGGGCTTTGGGACTGCACAGCTGCCTGCCACACAGAGGACATCGAGGGCCACCAGTGAGAGCCACGGACACATGGACGTCACACAGAAAGGACGACAGCAGCACCCAGTGACGAGATGAGGGCTCTTCTTTCTCATCCCCACGCAGCCCACCAGAGAAGAAAGGACCCAGAAGACAGGTGGAAGGGGGGTGAAGGCGCAGGCCTCCCTACCACTCCAAGGCCCTCCAGCAAGGATCTCGGAGCAGAGAGGCAGGTAGGAGGTGGGTGGAAATCAGGTGTGAGGTTTAACTTTGGACCTTTTCATGCTTGAAAGTAGCAAGAGGGACTTCTCTGGGGTAGAAATTAAGACCAGTAGTTAAAATGCTGGGCTCCCGGGCTTCCCCGGTGGCTCACTGGCAAAGAATCTGCCTGCCAATACAGGAGACATGGGTTTGATCCCTGGCCCAGGAAGATCCCATACACTGCAGAGCTACTAAGCCTCTGGGCCACAACTATTGAGCCCATGCTCTAAAGCCTAGGAACCACAGCTGCAGAGCCCACACACCGTACAGCCTGTGCCCCGCAACAAGAGAAGCCACTGCCACAAGAAGCCTGAGCACCGCAACTAGAGAAATGCCCTCACAGCAACAAAGACCCAGTGCAATGAAAAATAAATTTAAAAAATACCCAAAACTCCGGCGCAGGTTCAATCCCTGGTTGGGGAACTCAGATCCCACAGGCCACAGAGGCATTGCCAAAAAAAGAAAGTTAGTAAACCTGCTGGAGATGTCAGAAAGGCTGCAGATGGGAGGCTGGGAGCTGCCAAAGGCAGGAGTCAGAGAAAATAAACAGAAGTCACGGTCAGGTTTGTCTGCTGTGACTTGGGATCGGCAAGCTTGGAGGGCAGGCGGGGGAGAGCAGAATCGCTCTGTGTGTCAGAGGGAGACGAGCCCTACACTCCAAGGCACCCTGGGAGAGGACGGGGGAGCCCAGAGGCAAGAGAAGAGGAGGAGGAGAGAGGAGCCAGAGGTGACCAAGCTAGGGGCTGGGGGAGGATCCTGAGATGAACTCCTGGGCTGGTGGAGGGAAGGGGACAGAGTAGCCCCCTCAAAGGTCCAGGAGAACAGGCCTGTCTAAGATGGGAAAGGCCTGGGGAAATGTCTTCTTTGTGGGACCTGATGTCACCCCTCTCTATGACCCCAAGATTTTCATGTTCCGCTCACAAGTGATGGTCAAGACGAAGGGTTACGGAAATGGAGAAGGGACTGAGTTTCACGTCTGAGTCAGCACAGTCCCGAGCAGAACTCTTTCAGGAAGAAGCCAGAGCAGCAGAGGAAGTGGTGAAAACATAAGCATCCAGGAATCACCAAAACTTCAGAGGATTTTGAACTTTTACTGACATAAAGTTAGAGGATTAAAGCAGCAACTCTGCCTCCCCATCCCTAGCGACTTCCTCATACGCAGCTGGAACAGATTGCAAAAAGGCAAGTCTGATCGCGTTTTGTAACACCTACACTCCCAAACTCCAACACACACACCTGAAACCCTCCGCTTGCCCTCAGGTCTGGACCCACTTCCTGGCTTGGCCTGCAAGGCGCCTAGGGTCTGGGCCCTGCCACACTCTCCGTATCCTCTGCACTCTTGACACCCCGGCTGGCTGGCTCATCTCTGAAGGTCCACACCCTACTAACCACAGGGCCTTTGTTCATGCTGTCCTCTCTAGAACTGCCCCACCTAATCCCCAGCCCCCAGTTAATTCACTCATCCTTCAGGGCTCCACTCACAGAAGCCACTCCTGAACAAGGCATCCATCCATCGTGGAATTTACTGCCCCGATTACATCGGCAAGGAGGAATGGAATAATCACAAGATGGCCCAGAGCGCGTGCCTTAGAATAATTCTGATTCATGCCCTGGCACTAGACACACCTTCCTCAAGTATGTTTCCATTTGAATCCCCAGATGGAGATCTGTCATTGAGGGAATGGGAGGATAACTGTTGAGTAGAGAGCCAACAGTGTCTGCCATATTACCATCTGCACCCTCTTGCAGAGTGGAGGGGGCTATCACATATTTCTGGAAGGGATAGGAACGGGTGGGCTTCCCAGGCAGCACGGTAGTTAAGAACCCGCCTGCCAATGCAGGAGACACAGAGACTTGGCTACTATACCTGGGTCGGGAAGATCCCTTGGAGTCGGAAATGGCGACCCACTCCACCTACAGAAGCATGAACGAACTCATCTGTCTGAGGGCTGGATTTAGACTGGCCTGATGAGACAGTGGGCTGTGTGAAGTATAATGGAGGCTTTTTATTGGACACCTTGTTTTTCATATGGGTAAACTGCAGGTCTTCTTGGGCTCCAAAATCACTGAGGAAAGTGACTGCAGCCATGAAATCAAAAGACACTCCTTGGAAGGAAAGCTATGACAAACATAGACAGTGTGTTAAAAGCAGAGCGTCACTTTTCCAACCAAGGTCTCTATAGTCAAAGCTCTGGTTTTTCCAGTGGTCATGTACAGGTGTGAGGGTTGGACCATAAAGAAGGCTGAGTGCCAAAGAATTGATGCTTTCGAATTGTGGTGCTGGAGAAGACTCTTGAGAGTTCCTTGGACAGCAAGGATATCAAACCAGTCCATCCGAAAAGGGAAAACAGCCCTGAATATTCATTGCAAGGATTGATGATGCTGAAGCTGAAGCTGCCATACCTTGGCCACCTGATGCAAAGAGCTGACCTGTGGGAAAAGATCCTGACACTGGGAAGGATTGAAGACAAGAGAAGGGAGCGGCAGAGGGTGAGATGGTTAGATAACATCACCAACTCAGTGGACATGAGTTTGAGCAAACTCCAGGAGATAGTGAAGCACAGGGGAGCCTCCCAGGCTACAGTCCAGGGGGGGTCACAGAGAGCTGGACACAACTTACTGAACAATAAGGCCAGCAAAACAGCAGGTCAGATCATGTCCCCCAGAACACACACAAAACCCACACAGCAAAACCACCCATCCCAGTTAGCAACAAGTAAGGCTTTGTGTCTCATCCTCTGACAGAATCCTGGTAAAACCCACTGTGGAGCCAGAGACCACTGCCTTACCATGAACCCAAAAACAGTGCCATTTGCACCCTCTTGCAGTGGAGGGGCTATCACATATTTCTGGAAGGGATAGGAACGGGTGGGCTTCCCAGGCAGCACGGTAGTTAAGAACCCGCCTGCCAATGCAGGAGACACAGAGACTTGGCTACTATACCTGGGTCGGGAAGATCCCTTGGAGTCGGAAATGGCGACCCACTCCACCTACAGAAGCATGAACGAACTCATCTGTCTGAGGGCTGGATTTAGACTGGCCTGATGAGACAGTGGGCTGTGTGAAGTATAATGGAGGCTTTTTATTGGACACCTTGTTTTTCATATGGGTAAACTGCAGGTCTTCTTGGGCTCCAAAATCACTGAGGAAAGTGACTGCAGCCATGAAATCAAAAGACACTCCTTGGAAGGAAAGCTATGACAAACATAGACAGTGTGTTAAAAAGCAGAGACGTCACTTTTCCAACCAAGGTCTCTATAGTCAAAGCTCTGGTTTTTCCAGTGGTCATGTACAGGTGTGAGGGTTGGACCATAAAGAAGGCTGAGTGCCAAAGAATTGATGCTTTCGAATTGTGGTGCTGGAGAAGACTCTTGAGAGTTCCTTGGACAGCAAGGATATCAAACCAGTCCATCCGAAAGGAAATCAGCCCTGAATATTCATTGCAAGGATTGATGATGCTGAAGCTGAAGCTGCCATACCTTGGCCACCTGATGCAAAGAGCTGACCTGTGGGAAAAGATCCTGACACTGGGAAGGATTGAAGACAAGAGAAGGGAGCGGCAGAGGGTGAGATGGTTAGATAACATCACCAACTCAGTGGACATGAGTTTGAGCAAACTCCAGGAGATAGTGAAGCACAGGGGAGCCTCCCAGGCTACAGTCCAGGGGGGGTCACAGAGAGCTGGACACAACTTACTGAACAATAAGGCCAGCAAAACAGCAGGTCAGATCATGTCCCCCAGAACACACACAAAACCCACACAGCAAAACCACCCATCCCAGTTAGCAACAAGTAAGGCTTTGTGTCTCATCCTCTGACAGAATCCTGGTAAAACCCACTGTGGAGCCAGAGACCACTGCCTTCCGCGAACCCCTGACCTGACTCCCAGCCTTTGCTTGCTCACCGCCAGTGACGGGATACTTGCTGCCTCCCACAGAAGCCCCTGTCACTTGGCCAGGCTCGCAACACTGCCCCACCCTTAAGCAATAAAATCTGATTGGCTTATTGTTTCATGGGATCAGAGTCTCTGTTTAGGACGATGAGAATGTTCTGGAGATGGATGGTGGGGATGGTTGCCCCAAAATGTGAAAGTATGTAATGCCACTGAAAGCTACTCTTAAAAGTGGTTAGAGGGCCTTCCCTGGAGGTCTAGTGGCTAAGACTCCACACTCCCAATGCAGGGGGCCTGGGTTCAATCCCTGGTCAGGGAACTAAATCCCACACGTGCCACAACGGAAAGATCCCTCACGCTACTAGGAAGATCAAAGAGCGCCCAGGCTGCAACTCAGTCTTGGCACAGACAAAGAACTAAATATGCTTTTAAAGGGTTAAGAGGGTAAGTTTTTCTGTTATGTATTTCCAGAATTCTTAAAAGTGCATTGCCTCTAGGCTTCACAATATATAAGCTCATGTGACTTTGAGTACTTTTAACGTAGACATTGAAAGGTTGCTCTAGGGCTTCCCTGGTGGTCCAGTGAGTAAGGACACCACCTTGCAGTGCAAGGGGCGCCGGTTCGATCCCTGGCCTGGGAAGATCCCATGTGCTGCGGAGCGGCTGGACCGATGTGTCCAATTACAGAGCCGGAACTCTGGAGCACATGTGCCCAGAGCCAGTGCTCTGCGACAACAGAGGCTGCTGCTATGGGAGGTCCACAGGAGCCAAAGAACAAAGATGGATGAAAATATATTAATGAAAGACCAATAGAGGTGGCCTGCCCCGCCCTGCTCCCCAACCTGCGCCCCACCCCCACCAAAAAAAGGTTGCTCTAAAAAAAGTTCTAATTAACAGTTAAAGGTAAGCCTGTAGGTGCACCCCACCCTCTTTGATCCTGATTTGTTTTTATTCAGTCTTGTCCCTTCCGCTCAGAAATCTGGACTAAGTCATTCTATCCAAGTGTTAGCCAGGCCTGACCCTGCTTAGCTTCCGAGATCAGACAGGATCGGGTGCGTGGAGAGTGGTACGGCCGTTGACTGGACTCCGTAATTCTAGCTTCAGGTCCTGCCTCTGCCCTGCAGGGGACTCTGGTCACTGTAACCCTCCCCTGCTAAGAGCCTACTGTGCACGAGGCTCTGAGGCTCCGAAGATGCCTCAGGGAATATGTCAGAGCCCTTGTCCTCCCAGATACACAAGGAACATTGATTTTTTTTTTTTTTTGGCCCACAGTGACTCACCCCTGGAGACCTCACCTGGGTGGACCGTTAAGAGTGACACAGGATGCATGGGTCCTGAGCACTCAGTGTGTGGGACGTTGGTGGGTGCAGCCTGTGGCCTCCTGGGAAGGTCGGGTGCCACAGGACAGCCGGGGGTTGTGCGGAAGGACAGGAGGCAGGAATTGCCATCTCTGAAATCTCATCTAGGACCAATCCCACCCGACCCTCTGGGAGCCATGGACCCACCCACCAATCAGAGCGCCTGCTGGAGACCAGGAGGAAAGGAGCTCACCCGGGGCGCTCACTCAGGCCATTCGTGGACCATGTCAAGTCCCCCAGCGGGATTTTTTTTCAGTGATTGTCCATACTTCCCTCCACACACCCCCGCAAATGTGAACATTCTCATTTCTTTAAAAAAAAATCAATACATAAAAGAGGATGTCCCGGCCTTCCCTGGTGGTCCAATGGGTGGAGAGTCCGCCTTGCAGTGCAGAAGTCATGGTTTGACCCCTGGCCCGGGAGGATCCCGCGGGCCACAGAGCGGCAGGACCAGTGTGTCCAACTGCAAGCCAGTGCTCTAGAGCACATGCACCCAGAGCTGGTGCTCTGCAATGAGACAGGCCACTGTAATGGGAGGCCCACGCATGCCAAAGAATAAAAGATGGATGAAAATAAATATAAAAAAAAAGAGGCATGACGGGGGCGGGAAATGTATATAAAAAGGTGGATGTCTCTCATGACAATAACTGTTTGGAGCTGAGTTCCAGCCTCCCTTTGGACGGGTACCCGAGGACCCTATTGTCCCTAGCCCTCGGCTGCCCTTACTTACGCCGCCTGCTGGGCCCCTGAGTTCAGGATTTCTCATCTAACCTAGCATCTCCGTGTCACAGAGGAGCTTGACGAAACCCAGAGGCCAAGCGACTTTCCCAGTAAGTAACTCATCTGGGACCAGAAAGATCGAGAGTCTCAGGGGTGCCATCTGGGGCTCACCCCAACTCTCTGAAAAACCTCCCTACAGGCTCTACCAGTGGACAGCAAGTCGTTCAGTCATGTCCAGCTCTCCAGCGCGGTGGGCTACGGCCTGACAGGCTCCTCTGTCCAAGGGATTCTCTAGGCAAGAATACTGGAGTGGGTGGCCATGCCCGCTTCCAGGGGATCCTCTTGACTCGGCCTTGCGGGCAGATTCTTTACCATCTGGGCCACCAGGGAACCTGTAAGAATTAGGTGCAGACCAAATGCTGCTTATTCCAGAAGCAGCAAGGTGTCACCAGTGTGTGACCTCAGGGAAGGGTGTGTTAGAGCTCACCGTGCCCTTCTTTCATTTTTTTAAATTTTTTATTAATACTGTTATTTTTCGGCTGTGGTCGGTCTTCACTGCAGTGTGAGCTCTTCTCTAGTTCCAGTGCACTCACCGTGCCCTTCTGTTGAGCTTTTTTAAAGGTCTGAAATGCTTCCACAATGAAAGGGGGGAATAAACGGTATTCCCTGGCGGTCCAGTGGTTAAGACTTCACCTTCCAACAGGAGATGCTGGTTTGATCCTTGGTCTGGGAGCTAAGATCCTAAGGTCCTATGTGCCTCTCAGCAAAAAAAAAAAAAAAAAAACCACACAGCCCTCCTCCCCCAAAAAACCCCCATAAAACAGAAGCAATATTGTAACAAACTTAATAAAGACTTAAAAAATAACCTTTACAAAAAAATTTTTTTAAGGGAGAAAGGACTTTCCTGGTGGTCCAGGGGTTAAGAATCCACCTTCCAATGCAGAGGACACAGGTTCGATCCCTGACCAGGGAACGAAGATGCCACAGAGTGACTGAGCCTGCACACCACCACTAGAGACGCCCTCTTGCCACAACTAAAGAAGCCCGAGAACAGTAACAAAGATCTTATGTGCTGCAACTAAGACTTGAGAAAGCCAAATAAATAAGTCAATATTTTTTTAAAGGGGAAGGGGGGGGGAAGAGAAGAGGTAGAGGAAGGTGGAGCTGGTTAAGTCTGCTCTCTCAGGGTCCCTGGGGTTTTAGAGTCCACGCCCCTGTGTTAATTCCCTAAGGATGCCAGGACCACGGTTCACAGACTGGATGGCAACCCATGTTCACTCTCCCAGTTCCAAAGGCTGGAGGAGCAAGTGTCAGCAGGGCTGGTATTTTCCCGGACCTCTCCCTTGGCTTGCAGGCGACCCTTCCTCTGTGCGTGCCCCCTGGGCTCTGTGCATCCCTCCTCTTCCTAAAAGGACACCAGTCACATGGACTAGGGCCACCCTAAGGGCCTCATGCTAACTTCATCTCCAAACACAGTCACATTCTGAGAACCTGGGGTTAAAGCTTCAACTTACGAATTCTGGGGGCAGAGGGGACGACACACCTTTCCCTAAGTGCTACCAAGTCCAAGTTCATACTGCTCGCCACATGACAGACCAGAAAATCAAGAGGCAAGTTGCTGGGGCAAGAAATAGTGACTTCATTTGGAAAGCCAGCAGACAAGAAGATGGTGTCCCAAAGAACCATCTTACCCTAGTTATAGTTCACACTTTTTTTCTTTTGTGTTTTATTTATTTATGTATTGGCTGTGCTGGGTCTTCATCACTGCTCACGGGCTTTCTCTGGTTGCAATGAGCAGGGCTACTCTGGCTGGGCTGCAGGCTTCTCATTGCAGTGGCTTCTCTCGCTGCGGAACACAGGCTCTCGGGTGAGTGGGCTTCCACTGTTGTAGCACACGGGCTTCGTTGCCCTGAAGCGTGTGGAATCTTCCTGGATCAGGGATGGAACCACGTCCACTGGATGGCGGGTGGACCCCCAAGCACTGGAACCCCTCAGGTTCCTTTTATACTAAAGGCCAGGCGGGGTGTTTGGTTATTGTAAACTATAGAGTAAAAGAAACTGACCTAATGTGGAGTCAAGTTTGTTCTTCCCTATTACAGAAAGATATCTTCAGCTTGGAGAAGAGAAATGGCAGCACACTCCAGTATTCTTACCTGAAGAATCCCATGGACAGAGGGGCCTGAATGGCTACAGTCCATGGGGTCCAACAGTCGGACATGACTGAGCATCTAAACCCCCACAACCACTGCCTTGAACTTGGGGCTTCCCTGGCTGCTCAGCAGTAAAGACTCCACCTGCCAAAGCAAGAGACACGGGTTTGATCCCTGGGTTGGGACGATCCCCCGGAGGAGGAAATAGCCATCCGCTCCAGTACTCTTATCTGGGAAATCCCATGGAGAGAGGAGCCTGGTGGGTCGCATGGGGTTGCAAAGAGTCAGACACAACCAAAGAGACTAAGCAACAACAGCCTTGAATTTCACCCCAAACTCTACAAGGGCACAGATCAGCCTTTTCAGTCAATTTTGCTTCCCTTCTCGCAGAGCCCAAGGTTGAGCCCCAGGGAGGAGAGTTCCTCCACCTCCTCCGTCACACCACCAAGCTTCATAGGCCGAAGAAGACAAATGGATGAAAGACAAATAAATTAAAAAATTCAGAAAAAGAGGCCCAAATTTAAAAAAACGTCATATTTACCATAGAAAATTTAGGACATATTCAGTTTTAAAAAGCAAGAAATTACTTTTACTTTTAGTTAGGTAAAGGACTCCAGAAGCCTTAAAAATATGAAAAAAAAATATGTTTATGCTCTGACCCAGTAATTCTGCTCTTGGATTTCTATGGAAGTGACAGTGAAGGTGTTTGTCGCTCAGTCGTGCCGAGTCTTTGCCACCCCTGGACTGTAGCCCACCAGGGGGCTTGGCTGGGCTGCAGGCTTCTCATTGCAGTGGCTTCTCTCGCTGAACCCAGGCTCTCGGGTGAGTGGGCTTCCACTGTTGTAGCACACGGGCTTCGTTGCCCTGAAGCGTGTGGAATCTTCCTGGATCAGGGATGGAACCACGTCCACTGGATGGCGGGTGGACCCCCAAGCACTGGAACCCCTCAGGTTCCTTTTATACTAAAGGCCAGGCGGGGTGTTTGGTTATTGTAAACTATAGAGTAAAAGAAACTGACCTAATGTGGAGTCAAGTTTGTTCTTCCCTATTACAGAAAGATATCTTCAGCTTGGAGAAGAGAAATGGCAGCACACTCCAGTATTCTTACCTGAAGAATCCCATGGACAGAGGGGCCTGAATGGCTACAGTCCATGGGGTCCAACAGTCGGACATGACTGAGCATCTAAACCCCCACAACCACTGCCTTGAACTTGGGGCTTCCCTGGCTGCTCAGCAGTAAAGACTCCACCTGCCAAAGCAAGAGACACGGGTTTGATCCCTGGGTTGGGACGATCCCCCGGAGGAGGAAATAGCCATCCGCTCCAGTACTCTTATCTGGGAAATCCCATGGAGAGAGGAGCCTGGTGGGTCGCATGGGGTTGCAAAGAGTCAGACACAACCAAAGAGACTAAGCAACAACAGCCTTGAATTTCACCCCAAACTCTACAAGGGCACAGATCAGCCTTTTCAGTCAATTTTGCTTCCCTTCTCGCAGAGCCCAAGGTTGAGCCCCAGGGAGGAGAGTTCCTCCACCTCCTCCGTCACACCACCAAGCTTCATAGGCCGAAGAAGACAAATGGATGAAAGACAAATAAATTAAAAAATTCAGAAAAAGAGGCCCAAATTTAAAAAAACGTCATATTTACCATAGAAAATTTAGGACATATTCAGTTTTAAAAAGCAAGAAATTACTTTTACTTTTAGTTAGGTAAAGGACTCCAGAAGCCTTAAAAATATGAAAAAAAAATATGTTTATGCTCTGACCCAGTAATTCTGCTCTTGGATTTCTATGGAAGTGACAGTGAAGGTGTTTGTCGCTCAGTCGTGCCCGAGTCTTTGCCACCCCCTGGACTGTAGCCCACCAGGCTCCTCTGTCCATGGAATTCTCCAGGCAAGAATACTGCAGTGGGTTGCCATTTCCTTCTTCAGGGGATTTTCTCGACCCAGGGTCTCCTGCATTGTGGGCAGATTCTTTACTGTCGGAAAGCCAGTCAAAAAGTCAGGAAACACTATTTTTCTTCATTTTTTAGCCACGCTATGTAGCTAGTGGAATCTTCGTTCCCCCACCAGGAATGGCCAGGGCCCTAGCAGTGAAAGCATCAAGCCCTAGTCACTGGACCTCAGTTGACTTACAATGTTGTGTTAGTTTCAGGTGTACAGCAACGTGATTCAGATGTATGTGTGTGTGTATTCTTTCTCAGGTTCTTTTCCATTATAAGTTATTACAAGATACTGAATACAGATAGTGCTCTGTGCTATACCAAAGGTCCTTGTCATTATCTGTTTTATATAAAGAAACACTTTGCCTGAAGGTGTTCCTTTTGTGGTTACTCACGATGATACGTACCTCATCGTGTACCTCCCTGGCACGCCAGCTTCTTGAATTATGTGGAAATTTCCTGTTTTCTAATTTTCACATGCAAAGTCCCCAGCCCCACCGCCCCACTTCTTTCTGGGGAAGCTCACGGTCTCCCAAGCTACCCTCGCCCTCATTTCCTGCTTCAGAAACCTCCATCTCTCCTCCTTTATTCCTGCCAAGACCACTGCCTCAGCCTTCCGGGGCCTGCAGGTTTTGGCTGAGGGTCTGGGGTGGTAGAGAAGAATCACAGGTCACACGGCACAGGCAGCGCCTTAAAGGCAAAGCCCGCAAGCCCATTGGTCACTCGCCCCTTTCTCACCCTAAACCTCAGTGTGGCAGCCCACACTGAATACAGCGGGGCTGTATTCTGACTTCCAAGGGCTGACGTTCCAGCTTAGGCTGAAGGACCTTCTCCCTTCCCTCTTCCCTCATTCCCCTTGTTTCACCTTCTCCTCTCAGATTGTCTAAAGTGGGTGTGAGGCAGGCAAAGTATATTCAAAAAGCAAAAAGGGAAATCTCTGATATGAATGATGCCCCTCCCCTTAGCATATGAGATCCACTAGGGTTATTTTTCTTTGTTTTAAATGCTCATCTTTCCAGGCTTCCCTGGTAGCTCAGTGGTGAAGAGTTCACCTGCCAATGCAGGAGACATGGGTTCTATCCCTGATCCGGGAAAATCCCACATGCTGAGGGGCAGCTAAGCCCGTGAGCCACAACTATGGAGCCTGTGCTCTAGAGCCTCCGAGCGGCAACTATGGAGCCCGTGTGTCGCAACTCCTGAAGCCCGTGTGCCCTAGAGCCCGAGTTCTACAGCAAGAAAAGTCACTGCAACAAGAAGCCTGCTCACCTCAACGAGAGAGTAGTCCCCACTCCCTGCAACTAGAGGAGAACCTGTGGCAGCAGTGAAAACCCAGAATAGCCAACAAATAAGTAAATAAATAAAAATTAAAAAAAAATCAAAGATGATAATAGATGCATGGAACGTCATTAAGTGAAGGGAGTTTATCTTTGTCCCTGAGTCTTAAGATGGAGGCGCTGAGGACCCAGAAAGACAACTTCCTGAACTGGGCAGATAGAAATCGCTAATCATTCATTTGTGCCAAGCGCCTTCCTGGCGATCTACACGTTCCCCGGCCGCTGGAGGCTGTGAATGGCCAAGCGACTCAGTCCAGGTCGTTTGGTAAGGTACTCTGAATGCCTGCCTTTCTCAGCTCCTGTAAGCCTCCCAAGAGCCAGCCCTGCACGGCTGGCGCTGGCGCTCAGCGGAGTTAGCGCTCGGGAAGGCGCGGCGGTGGGGAAGGGCCGGGATGCCAGGCCCGGCCGCTCTCCCACCCCGCGGGCCGCCCGGGCGCCGCGCGCGGGACCGGCTCCGCCCGCCCTGCTGAGCAATCCTCTCCCCGGCACGTCTTGCTGAGTCACGGTGCCCGGCAGCTTTTCGCTGAGTCACGGGCTCGAGGCTTGTTGTCGCTGAGTCACGGTTTCCAGCTGCTCCCGCCTTCATCCCTCCGGGCACCGTCCCAGTTGCCAGGCGGGCGGAGGCGGCGACTGCCTGGATTCCAGCAGCCTGGCGGACGGCCAAGACCCCCCAGGCGAGTTCTCCTCCCACCCCTGTTTTAAGGAACTAACATTTCTCGAGCCGCGCTGCGGTCTTTACACTTTAAATGGCAGAGCCCAGTGGGGTGAGCGTGATGATCCCCTTCAAGAGATGGGCATCTAGTCAAAGATAGGGTGGTCTGCCTAACGGCAGGTCCCGAGTGTGCCGGGACAACAGGGTCACGTGGAACATAATGGACAAAGAAGCAGGACTTCTAAATGCAGTGCAGCAGCTGGGTTAGAGCCTGGATGGACGGAAAGGATGGGAAAAGACTTTTGGGGGCAATTGCTGAAATTTGAACATACGCTTTATGTAATTAATTTGTATGAAAGTCAAATTTCCTGATGTTTATATTTGTCCTGCAAGTTTACAAATGTCTAATGCAACTAGAGGAGAACCTGTGGCAGCAGTGAAAACCCAGAATAGCCAACAAATAAGTAAATAAATAAAAATTTTAAAAAAATCAAAGATGATAATAGATGCATGGAACGTCATTAAGTGAAGGGAGTTTATCTTTGTCCCTGAGTCTTAAGATGGAGGCGCTGAGGACCCAGAAAGACAACTTCCTGAACTGGGCAGATAGAAATCGCTCATCATTCATTTGTGCCAAGCGCCTTACTGGCGATCTACACGTTCCCCGGCCGCTGGAGGCTGTGAATGGCCAAGCGACTCAGTCCAGGTCGTTTGGTAAGGTACTCTGAATGCCTGCCTTTCTCAGCTCCTGTAAGCCTCCCAAGAGCCAGCCCTGCACGGCTGGCGCTGGCGCTCAGCGGAGTTAGCGCTCGGGAAGGCGCGGCGGTGGGGAAGGGCCGGGATGCCAGGCCCGGCCGCTCTCCCACCCCGCGGGCCGCCCGGGCGCCGCGCGCGGGACCGGCTCCGCCCGCCCTGCTGAGCAATCCTCTCCCCGGCACGTCTTGCTGAGTCACGGTGCCCGGCAGCTTTTCGCTGAGTCACGGGCTCGAGGCTTGTTGTCGCTGAGTCACGGTTTCCAGCTGCTCCCGCCTTCATCCCTCCGGGCACCGTCCCAGTTGCCAGGCGGGCGGAGGCGGCGACTGCCTGGATTCCAGCAGCCTGGCGGACGGCCAAGACCCCCCAGGCGAGTTCTCCTCCCACCCCTGTTTTAAGGAACTAACATTTCTCGAGCCGCGCTGCGGTCTTTACACTTTAAATGGCAGAGCCCAGTGGGGTGAGCGTGATGATCCCCTTCAAGAGATGGGCATCTAGTCAAAGATAGGGTGGTCTGCCTAACGGCAGGTCCCGAGTGTGCCGGGACAACAGGGTCACGTGGAACATAATGGACAAAGAAGCAGGACTTCTAAATGCAGTGCAGCAGCTGGGTTAGAGCCTGGATGGACGGAAAGGATGGGAAAAGACTTTTGGGGGCAATTGCTGAAATTTGAACATACGCTTTATGTAATTAATTTGTATGAAAGTCAAATTTCCTGATGTTTATATTTGTCCTGCAGTTTACAAATGTCTTCCACATATATTGCATGCTAAATGAGCCAGGAAAACCATTTTAATAGATGTATATATCTCAAAAAGATTCTATAATCGAGAGAAACGGAAGATGAATGGTAAAGCAAAGGTGAGCAAATTCTAACCTAACAACTGGCGAATCGAGGTGAAAACTCCCAGGAATTCTCTATAGTATCTCTGCAACTTGCTGCCTACTTGGAATTATTTCAAATAGGAATTTTTGAGAAAAAAGTAAAGATGAAAAACCTGCTGTTCAAAACTCCCAACTGAGAACAAAGTTTGTCAAATGTTCATGACTCTGACCTTCAGAACCAACTAGAAGCTATCAGATAGGAAGAAAGTCTCTGGGGTATCCTGAAAGAGGAACTGGATGCCACTCTCAGACCCAACAACAGCGAACACTCATTGCTGGCTTCCTGTGCCAGGCCCAGCTCTGAGCTGCTTACAGATGTGAACTTAGTCCTCACCACATCCCCTTGAGCTGATGCCATTATGACTCTTTGTTTTGCTGGACAAGGAAATAAAAGCTTAGTGTTGAAACGTACAGACTCAGGAAGTCATGAATCCCACATGTGACTGCAGCTCTTTTGCTTTGTGTTCATTGTTCTGAGCAGTCTACACTACCTGGAAGTGCCGTGATCAGATTGAACCAGGTCCAGCCAGGTCTTGGAGCCAGAGTCAGGCTCCGGATTGGTCAAGCCCTTTAGTAGCCTGAGCTCCGGATCGCTGGACTGATGCCTGATCTGGCTGTGGACCTGTGCTTGTGGAGGCTGGGCAATGTTAGAAAAAGATGTTGGAAACGTTGGAAAAAGATCTTTCTCCATTCTCACCACCTCAGGCCCAGGGTTTCTAGACAGGACATTGTTGTAGAGCTTGAGTATGCTTTACAGCCAGACACGCCTGGCCTCCCGCACATCCCAGGTGACTAGTGGCAGGAACGGTAACCCTGTTACGCCTCATTCAGTTCTAAATGCAGTGCAGCAGCTGGGTTAGACCCGGAAAGGATGGGAAAAGACTTTTGGGGGCAATTGCTGAAATTTGAACATACGCTTTATGTAATTAATTTGTATGAAAGTCAAATTTCCTGATGTTTATATTTGTCCTGCAGTTTACAAATGTCTTCCACATATATTGCATGCTAAATGAGCCAGGAAAACCATTTTAATAGATGTATATATCTCAAAAAGATTCTATAATCGAGAGAAACGGAAGATGAATGGTAAAGCAAAGGTGAGCAAATTCTAACCTAACAACTGGCGAATCGAGGTGAAAACTCCCAGGAATTCTCTATAGTATCTCTGCAACTTGCTGCCTACTTGGAATTATTTCAAATAGGAATTTTTGAGAAAAAAGTAAAGATGAAAAACCTGCTGTTCAAAACTCCCAACTGAGAACAAAGTTTGTCAAATGTTCATGACTCTGACCTTCAGAACCAACTAGAAGCTATCAGATAGGAAGAAAGTCTCTGGGGTATCCTGAAAGAGGAACTGGATGCCACTCTCAGACCCAACAACAGCGAACACTCATTGCTGGCTTCCTGTGCCAGGCCCAGCTCTGAGCTGCTTACAGATGTGAACTTAGTCCTCACCACATCCCCTTGAGCTGATGCCATTATGACTCTTTGTTTTGCTGGACAAGGAAATAAAAGCTTAGTGTTGAAACGTACAGACTCAGGAAGTCATGAATCCCACATGTGACTGCAGCTCTTTTGCTTTGTGTTCATTGTTCTGAGCAGTCTACACTACCTGGAAGTGCCGTGATCAGATTGAACCAGGTCCAGCCAGGTCTTGGAGCCAGAGTCAGGCTCCGGATTGGTCAAGCCCTTTAGTAGCCTGAGCTCCGGATCGCTGGACTGATGCCTGATCTGGCTGTGGACCTGTGCTTGTGGAGGCTGGGCAATGTTAGAAAAAGATGTTGGAAACGTTGGAAAAAGATCTTTCTCCATTCTCACCACCTCAGGCCCAGGGTTTCTAGACAGGACATTGTTGTAGAGCTTGAGTATGCTTTACAGCCAGACACGCCTGGCCTCCCGCACATCCCAGGTGACTAGTGGCAGGAACGGTAACCCTGTTACGCCTCATTCATTTCATATGTAGAGACTGCCTGCCTTGTGCCAGGCTCTGGGCCTAGGAAGTGACATAACCCTTGCTGTCTTCAAGGAGCTCATGGTCAAGGTGGGGCAACTGAGGGACAGGGCCCTCAGCGAGGGAACCCGTAAGACAGAGGAAGAGCTTCAGGAAGGTCTGAACTGAGTGGGTTAATTGTACCACTTTATTGAGAGGTAACTGACACACAATAAACTCTACATATTTAAAGGATGCAAACTGATGAATTTTGACATAAGTAGACTGTGACGCTATCGTACAATCAACATAATGAACTTACTCATCACTCGCAAAAGTTTCCTCGTGGTTCTTTTTTTCCTTTTAATATTTACTTATTTATCTAACTGTGCTGAGTGTAAGTTGGGCATGCAGGATATTTTTTTATTTTAAATGGCTGTGCTGGGTCTTTGTGGCTGCCCGGGTGTTTCTCTAGTCGTAGTGAGCAGAGGCTACTCTGTGTCGTGGTGTGCAGGCTTCTCATTGCAGGGACGTCTCTTGTTGCAGAGCACAGGCTCTAGGATGTGGGCTTGAGTTGTAGCTCCCAGGCTCTAGAGTGGAGGCTAGAGTCATTCCACGGCATGTGGGATCTTCCTGGATCAGGGCTCGAACCCTTGTCCCCTGCAATGGCAGGCAGATTCTTTATCACTGGGCCACCGGGGAAGCCCTTCCTCATGGTTCTTTGTAATCCTTCCCTCCAACAGAAGAACTGCTGATCTCATTCTATTAGTTTGCATTTCCTGGAATTTTATGTATTTCTATATACACTTCACATATACTTTATATATAATTGTATATAAATGAAATTATGCAGTAAGTATTCTTTTAGGGGGACAGTCTGCTTCTTTTCCTCAGCGTAACCATTCTGAGATGTTCTCATGCTGTGTGGATCAATGGTTCCTTCTATGTGTGGAAAAATTTGAACTTGAAAAGCTTTCTCCATTCTCACCACCTCAGGGGTTTCTAGACAGGACATTGTTGTAGAGCTTGAGTATGCTTTACAGCCAGACACGCCTGGCCTCCCGCACATCCCAGGTGACTAGTGGCAGGAACGGTAACCCTGTTACGCCTCATTCATTTCATATGTAGAGACTGCCTGCCTTGTGCCAGGCTCTGGGCCTAGGAAGTGACATAACCCTTGCTGTCTTCAAGGAGCTCATGGTCAAGGTGGGGCAACTGAGGGACAGGGCCCTCAGCGAGGGAACCCGTAAGACAGAGGAAGAGCTTCAGGAAGGTCTGAACTGAGTGGGTTAATTGTACCACTTTATTGAGAGGTAACTGACACACAATAAACTCTACATATTTAAAGGATGCAAACTGATGAATTTTGACATAAGTAGACTGTGACGCTATCGTACAATCAACATAATGAACTTACTCATCACTCGCAAAAGTTTCCTCGTGGTTCTTTTTTTCCTTTTAATATTTACTTATTTATCTAACTGTGCTGAGTGTAAGTTGGGCATGCAGGATATTTTTTTATTTTAAATGGCTGTGCTGGGTCTTTGTGGCTGCCCGGGTGTTTCTCTAGTCGTAGTGAGCAGAGGCTACTCTGTGTCGTGGTGTGCAGGCTTCCCACTGCAGTGGCCTCTCTAATTGCAGAGCACAGGCTCTAGGATGTGGGCTTGAGTTGTAGCTCCCAGGCTCTAGAGTGGAGGCTAGAGTCATTCCACGGCATGTGGGATCTTCCTGGATCAGGGCTCGAACCCTTGTCCCCTGCAATGGCAGGCAGATTCTTTATCACTGGGCCACCGGGGAAGCCCTTCCTCATGGTTCTTTGTAATCCTTCCCTCCAACAGAAGAACTGCTGATCTCATTCTATTAGTTTGCATTTCCTGGAATTTTATGTATTTCTATATACACTTCACATATACTTTATATATAATTGTATATAAATGAAATTATGCAGTAAGTATTCTTTTAGGGGGACAGTCTGCTTCTTTTCCTCAGCGTAACCATTCTGAGATGTTCTCATGCTGTGTGGATCAATGGTTCATTCTATTTATTGCTGATTAGCCAGTGTATGTTTGTACCATGATCTGTTTACCTGTTTACCTGTTGATGGGTTGTTTTCAGTTTGGGACTTTCGTGGATAAAGCCACCGTGATCATGTACAATTGCAGACATAAGCATTCATTTCTTGCAGATGAATTCCTAGAATGGCTGGGCAGTATGGTAGGTGTTACATTTAGCTGTATACGAAATTGCCAGACCGTTTTCCCCACTGGTTGTACTATAGGGGAGGAAGAAAACTTTTACCTCTACCCTCCCAGCTTCTCCAGCTGGGGCCCTGGAAATTAAACCAAGGCAAGATAAATCAACAATAGAGAAGCAGAGTGTGTTAAACACAGCGTACATCTATGCCGGAGAAACACCACCGTGCTGAGTAAGTCAACAGAGGCGCTAGACCCTGGGCTTTATGTAGCCTCTTAGCAGAATAAAGATGTAGAGGGGTGACAAGTTAAAGAAAAAAGAGTTTAGGCTTTGGGGGCAGTAAGCTGAGGGAGGGTGGCTATATGGGGGAAACTCAGGGAAGATAAAGGTTATTTGGTAAGGATTTTTATGCCCATTCCTCTGGGTGACATTCCTGGGCTAACAGTCTAGAGCTGTCTAAGCCTGCTTTTAAACAAACAAGGGGAAAATCAGAGAGTGTTTTTCTGGTATTTGCTGTTTCTGAATTGTTTCAGCTCAAAAAAACCCTTATGCCAAGGTGGTATATTTTGGTGAGGTGTACTCTGCCTTCCTGCAAGTACCATTTCATGTTCCCACCAGCTCTGCATTTTCAGCAGCAGGAAGCATCAGCCTTTCATGTTAGCCATTCGAATAGGTGAATAGCAGTGTGTCTTATGGGTATTAATTCACATTGCCCTAATGACTTATGATGCTGGAGAAGACTCTTGAGCATCCCTTGGACAGCAGGAGATCAAACCAGTCAATCTTAAAGGAAATCAACCCTGAATACTCTTTGGAAGGACTGACGCTGAAGCTGAAGCTCCAATACTGTGGCCCCCTGAAGGCAAACAGCTGACTCATTGGAGAAGACCCTGATGCTGGGAAAGACTGAAGGCAGAAGAAGACGGCCACAGAGGATGAGGTGGTTGGATGGCATCACAGTTTCAGTGGACATGAACATGGGCAAACTCCTGGAGATGGTGAGGGACAGGGAAGCTGGAGTGCTTGTGCTCCCTGAGGTCTCGAAGAACTGGACACTACTTGACAACTAAATATCAAAAGGACCTAAGGACTTGAATGTCTTTTCGTGCGCTTGATTAGCATCCATCTATTTTTTCTGTGAACTATTTGCTCAAACTCTTTACCCTTTTTTAAAAATTCACTTACTTGCCTTCTTATTATTGAATCTTATTGGTTCTTTACATATGCTATAGACAAGTACTTTGTCGGATATATTTTCACAAATATTTTTTCTAGTCTCTAATGCCTCTTTCTTTTTCCATTGGAGTATTGTGGGTTTTTTTTTTTTTTTGTACTTATTTATTGATTTGGCTGTGCCAGGTCTTAGTTGTGGTGTGCAGGAAGTAGTTCCTCACCAGGGATTAAACCCAGGCCCCGTGCACTGGGAACACTTAATCACTGGATCACCAGGGAAGTCCCTGCAGTGTCTTTTTCTTTCCTTTTTTAAAATTTTTTGCCTCTTTTATTAGTTTTTTGTTTATTTATTTTCATCCATCTTTATTCTTTGGCCTGTGTGGCCCTCCCATTGCAGTGGCGTCTCTCGTTGCAGAGCACTGGCTCTGGGCGCATGCGCTCCAGAGCACTGGCTCGTAATTGGACACACTGGCCCAGCGGCTCCGCAGCACGTGGGATCTTCCTGGGCCAGGGACCAAACCGGTGCCCCTTGCACTGCAAGGCGGTGACCTTACCCACTGGACCACCAGGGAAGCCCCTCACAGTGTCTTTTAAATTGTAATGAAGTCCTATTGGACTTCATATTTTTAATATGTTCTGCTTTTTTCTTTTGCTTGTATTCGATAAGTCTTTGCCAAATCTAAGGTCAGTAAGATTTTCCTTTATGATTTATGTATGTCTTATAGGTTTAGCTCTTTCTTAGAGGCCTATAATCTATTTCTGGGCTAAGCCTTGAAAGGTGACTGGCTCAGCAAAGGGGCAGGAGAGAACATTCTAGGCACCACCTGAGCAAAGGCCCAGAGGGATGGGAGCCTCCATAGTTCAGGAGTCAGGCATTTCTTTCTTTTTTAAAAAAAGTTTTTATTTTACTTTTAACTTTTACAGAGTTTTGTTGTTTACAGATATGTATGTTCCCAGATGAGTCAGGCATTTCTGAGACACAGGATGTAAGGAAGCCAGAGGGGTGAGCTCCCTCCTGCTGGAAACATGGCCTGGGCTGAACGCAGAGGGCCAGCCTCAAGAGCTTGCACTTTATCCTAAGGGCAACGTGGAGCTAGCCACGAGTCTTGCCCAGAGAAGTGATGACAGCACCTCAGTCGCTCTATGAGTCAAGAGAAGATCAGAGGCGGGAGGAGGAGATAAGGAATGAACAGGCAGGGCAGGCCTTCTTCACCTGTTTTATTGGGGGCACCCAGTCCTCAGGAGGGTCAGGATACTGCTTCAGGGAGCTCTCCCCCGTGCCCCGCCTGCCCCCTTTTTTGCTTTATTTTTATTTGTCTTAAGGTCAGGTACAATGTTGTGTTTGTTCCAATGGACAGCAGTGGTTCAGTTCTGCATCTGTTTGGGATGCTCTTTTCTATGGAACGTTCGTCTTACAGGAGGCGCACACGTTTCCTGTTCTCTCCCATTCTGTCGCTGGGGGTGTCAACCTTGTTTATCGGGTACCCCGCAACCTAGAAAGATCTGGTGTTTTGCCGTCCAGACCTAGAATGATGATCATGACTTGGGGCTCGTCTGCCTTGCAGAGACCACAGCTGGGCTCCGTGGAGCCTGCACACCGCCACTGCCTTCCTCCTTCCACCCCATCCGCCCACCTTGGCGGGGTTAAGGGTCTGTCCCCTTGGATCGGCGCGGGCGTGGACGCCGTCTTGTTCCTCTGGGATCCCCCGGCTTGAGGACACCCAGGCCGGGATCCACGGATGCTTCTGGAATACACACACGCGAAGCACTCCCCTGCCCACCCCGGTTCCCCCAGCCTCAGCAGGGGCCTCAAGTCTCGGGTTTTCACTTCCGAGCCAGAAGAGCTGAAACCGCGGCCCCTCCCGGCCGGCGAAGCCACTTCTGCCTTGCGGGCGGGCGGAGGGGCGGCGGGCTGAGTCTCGGCTCCGGCTTCCCCTCGAGCCGCCGCGTTTCTGCTGTGTCACGGTTGGGAGGGGGGCCGGGCGGGGACAGGAAAGGCAGATTTCGCTGAGTCACGCCAGATGCTTCCTCGGCCTCGTCTTGGCTCTGGGGAAAGGGCAGCCTTCCCAGCTGCCCGGAGGAAATGAAACTTCTAGAAAAGCGTAGAAACTTCCCATTTCACGCAGGGTTTTGCACATTCGCAATGCCCTGCCCCATGTATCGCAAAAGGGATTTGTCCAAGGCTGCACTGAGGAGGGTCTCCCATCACAGGCAGCTGACCGGTCCACCTTCCCAGCTGGGTGCCCCCAAACCTTTGGAGTCATTCTTGATCGCTCCTCTTTCTTCTCAAATCCCATTTCTTGTTCTTTCCACAATATGTAGAGTGCTGCCTTGACAATGGGAATGTTCCAGGCTTTTCCAAGCGAGCATCATCTGTCCCTGCGTGTAGGTGGTAGGTTGCCTTCTGCCCACGTCTGTGTCACCCAGAGCCGACAGTGACTGACCCCAGGGAGGCCCCAGCTCGCCTCCCCTCCACCCCCTTCAGGCTCCCTTGCTTACAGAAGGTCCTGGCAGCGGCCTGCGGGCCCTCCAGGCTCCCCGTCTCCCCTACACCCATCTTCCATCCTCTGCTGCAGACCCCCAGGCTGCTGCCCGTCCCTGCCAGGTCTGTCTCGCCTGAGGCCTCAGCTCTGCCTTTTCTCTGTGGCCCCCAAACCATGGTCCCCCCTCCGCACCTCCCACCTGAGGGCCACGCTGACCTGCCTCTGATTTAGGATCCCAATCACTGACTGCTTCCCTCCCTTCACATCACTCTGACTTCTCTGGTCAGGGAAAGGTCTCTGCTTTGAAGGGCTTCTGAGGCTAGACTGGGTCCATCCAGAAACTCCACGGTGGTTTGCCTACTTGAGGTCTGTGATCTTAATTACATCTGCAAAGGGCAAGTGAGGTAGGAGCTAGATAGGCTCCTAGATTAGGCTTGACCCCGGTTCCCCAGCCTCAGCAGGGGCCTCAAGTCTCAGGTTTTCACTTCCGAGCCAGAAGAGCTGAAACCGCGGCCCCTCCCGGCCGGCGAAGCCACTTCTGCCTTGCGGGCGGGCGGAGGGGCGGCGGGCTGAGTCTCGGCTCCGGCTTCCCCTCGAGCCGCCGCGTTTCTGCTGTGTCACGGTTGGGAGGGGGGCCGGGCGGGGACAGGAAAGGCAGATTTCGCTGAGTCACGCCAGATGCTTCCTCGGCCTCGTCTTGGCTCTGGGGAAAGGGCAGCCTTCCCAGCTGCCCGGAGGAAATGAAACTTCTAGAAAAGCGTAGAAACTTCCCATTTCACGCAGGGTTTTGCACATTCGCAATGCCCTGCCCCATGTATCGCAAAAGGGATTTGTCCAAGGCTGCACTGAGGAGGGTCTCCCATCACAGGCAGCTGACCGGTCCACCTTCCCAGCTGGGTGCCCCCAAACCTTTGGAGTCATTCTTGATCGCTCCTCTTTCTTCTCAAATCCCATTTCTTGTTCTTTCCACAATATGTAGAGTGCTGCCTTGACAATGGGAATGTTCCAGGCTTTTCCAAGCGAGCATCATCTGTCCCTGCGTGTAGGTGGTAGGTTGCCTTCTGCCCACGTCTGTGTCACCCAGAGCCGACAGTGACTGACCCCAGGGAGGCCCCAGCTCGCCTCCCCTCCACCCCCTTCAGGCTCCCTTGCTTACAGAAGGTCCTGGCAGCGGCCTGCGGGCCCTCCAGGCTCCCCGTCTCCCCTACACCCATCTTCCATCCTCTGCTGCAGACCCCCAGGCTGCTGCCCGTCCCTGCCAGGTCTGTCTCGCCTGAGGCCTCAGCTCTGCCTTTTCTCTGTGGCCCCCAAACCATGGTCCCCCCTCCGCACCTCCCACCTGAGGGCCACGCTGACCTGCCTCTGATTTAGGATCCCAATCACTGACTGCTTCCCTCCCTTCACATCACTCTGACTTCTCTGGTCAGGGAAAGGTCTCTGCTTTGAAGGGCTTCTGAGGCTAGACTGGGTCCATCCAGAAACTCCACGGTGGTTTGCCTACTTGAGGTCTGTGATCTTAATTACATCTGCAAAGGGCAAGTGAGGTAGGAGCTAGATAGGCTCCAGGTTAGACATTTGCAGCTGGCCTCCTGCAAAGGGTAATGACCCTATTCGATGATAACAGAGCATATTCACAGGTTGTAGGGATGAGACCAGGACATACTAGTGGGGCCACGAGTCTGCCCACCACAGACAAGCGCCCACCCCTGGGAGGATGAGACTGGACCCTGTTTGGGAGAATGCTTGTTGAGCGAAGACTCCAGTGTGTCTTTCCCATGTCCACCTACGTTTGTCTTGGGTGTTCCCTGCCCCTTTCTGGATCATTTCCCTGGGCTCAGATTTCATTAGGACCCCGAGCACCCATGTTTTGTCAGAGTGGATTTCTAGCCTTTCAGCCGTGTGCCTCTAACGCACAGACCAAACCGGCCCATTTTAACTGCTCAAGGATTTCACAGGGAAACCCAGAGAAAGGGTGGTGAGTTCTCCAATGGAATCAAGCTTTATTTGGGGGTTGGATTGTATTCTTTTGTGGGGGAGAACTCCTAGGTGGGTCAGTAGTAATGAGTCTACCTGCAGTGCAGGAGATGCAGGTTGGGAAGTCCTGGATTGGGAAGACCCCTGGAGAAGGGACTGGCTACCCACTCCAGTACTCTTGCCTGAAGAATCCCATGGACGGAGGAGCCTGGCGGGCAATAGTCAAAGGGGTCACAAAGAGCTGTGCACAACAACAAAAGTTTTAATGGGGCGCCAGGCGTTCAGATCTGCGGGCCTCCCCAGACTCCCCGTCTCCCCTACACCCATCTTCCATCCTCTGCTGCAGACCCCCAGGCTGCTGCCCGTCCCTGCCAGGTCTGTCTCGCCTGAGGCCTCAGCTCTGCCTTTTCTCTGTGGCCCCCAAACCATGGTCCCCCCTCCGCACCTCCCACCTGAGGGCCACGCTGACCTGCCTCTGATTTAGGATCCCAATCACTGACTGCTTCCCTCCCTTCACATCACTCTGACTTCTCTGGTCAGGGAAAGGTCTCTGCTTTGAAGGGCTTCTGAGGCTAGACTGGGTCCATCCAGAAACTCCACGGTGGTTTGCCTACTTGAGGTCTGTGATCTTAATTACATCTGCAAAGGGCAAGTGAGGTAGGAGCTAGATAGGCTCCAGGTTAGACATTTGCAGCTGGCCTCCTGCAAAGGGTAATGACCCTATTCGATGATAACAGAGCATATTCACAGGTTGTAGGGATGAGACCAGGACATACTAGTGGGGCCACGAGTCTGCCCACCACAGACAAGCGCCCACCCCTGGGAGGATGAGACTGGACCCTGTTTGGGAGAATGCTTGTTGAGCGAAGACTCCAGTGTGTCTTTCCCATGTCCACCTACGTTTGTCTTGGGTGTTCCCTGCCCCTTTCTGGATCATTTCCCTGGGCTCAGATTTCATTAGGACCCCGAGCACCCATGTTTTGTCAGAGTGGATTTCTAGCCTTTCAGCCGTGTGCCTCTAACGCACAGACCAAACCGGCCCATTTTAACTGCTCAAGGATTTCACAGGGAAACCCAGAGAAAGGGTGGTGAGTTCTCCAATGGAATCAAGCTTTATTTGGGGGTTGGATTGTATTCTTTTGTGGGGGAGAACTCCTAGGTGGGTCAGTAGTAATGAGTCTACCTGCAGTGCAGGAGATGCAGGTTGGGAAGTCCTGGATTGGGAAGACCCCTGGAGAAGGGACTGGCTACCCACTCCAGTACTCTTGCCTGAAGAATCCCATGGACGGAGGAGCCTGGCGGGCAATAGTCAAAGGGGTCACAAAGAGCTGTGCACAACAACAAAAGTTTTAATGGGGGGACGCCAGGCGTCACGCTGGGAGATGGCAGGAAGGATCTCTCTCTCCATCCCTGTCCTGCTTCCCAAAGCATTGATGGCAGATATCACATACACAGTGGTTTGAAATGACCCAGATTTATTCTCCGGAGTTCCTCAGGTCGGGAGTCATGAATTCACCCCTTTTGGAATTTGAGGGGAGAATCTGCTTCCTCATCTTTTCTAGCTTTTGGAGGGAGGAGCTTTCCTTGGCTCGTGGCCCCTCACTCCATCTTCAAAGTTAGCAGCACATCTTCCAGCCTCTGTATCTTGCTTTCCTTATCACATCACCTTCTGAATCCATGACCTCCCAGCCTCCCTCTTATAAGGACTTTTCTGATCATATTAGGCCCATGAGGGTCATCTAGGATCATCTCCCCGTTTCAAGATCCTTAGCTTAATCCCATCTGCAAAACCCTTTTATGCCATGTAAAGTAACATTTTCAGACGTTCTGGGGATTAGGATGTAGAGATGGTGGGGGGCATTATCTAGCCTCCCAATAGGAGAAGAAAATATCTTTCAAATCATTTCAGTTGCTTGAGGACAGAGAAGAGGAAGTTAGGAAGCTGAATCCGTTGTGGGGAAGGCCCACAAGCTCAACACTGGGACAGAGGAGAAACCAGACCAGCTCTGACCGCCCCCTCTGCCCTGGGTTGTCTCTCTGTGTGAGGGTTTGGGGCCGTCTGTTTTCATTAAGTCAGGGGCTCTCAGAGAAGGACTGAAGCGAAGTGTAAATCTGGACCGGGAGCCAGGAGCCCTGGGTCACGGAAGGCTCTGTGTCCTGTGGGACACAGCCTGTGGGGCACTCCCCTCTTGGGTCCTCTGCTCCTGCATGTTATGTATGAAGGCGGCAGTTCACACGAGCTTGACCTACGGACTTTCTGAATGGGCAGGCTGATAGCAAGCCTTCAGACCTCACACTGCTATCCTGTAACCTCTTGGGAGACAGATTGCCCCCTGGCCTATAGAACGGCTTGTGGTATGGGGGTCAGGAGTATGGGTTCTGGCTTCAAAGTGCCATGCTTTGAATCCTGACTCGACTATCACTGACTGGGTGACTTGGGCAAATAACTTACCCTCTCTGTGCCTTAGTAGTTACATGGACGTAACGGACATGAAAATGGCGGGGGTTTTGCCAGGACTAAATACAACCTTGCACATAAGGGCTCTGCACCCCGTAAGTGTTCAGTAATGCTTGACTACGATCGAAACTGGTCATTGTAGCTGGAGTCTAGCTCTTGCTGGCAGCTTAGCTGAGTTATCATGTTTACCAGAAAGAGGTCTCAGGGCATCTACTCATTCAGTATTGTCTGCTACTTGCCAGGAACAGTACCAGGCTCTGAAGAGTCACAAAACATAGCCCTTGCACTCCTGGAGCTTACATTCCAATAGGGCATCTTTTCTAATTGTCCTTCTTTCTAGAGGGTCTTGTCAACTCTGTTCAGAAATCTCCTAGCAGCTCCAGTTCTAGTTCGGACCTCTGTGAATCATGGCACCCTCTCGAGAATAAGCCTTTCAAGGACAACCGTGGAGGTGGCTTCTGGGCTGTAGTGGGAAAAACCATGGTCTTTTTTTTTTGGCTTCTCTGGTCATGTGCTGCATTCTGAGACATGACTCCATACCTTGAACTTCTGACATCTTTGTGTCAGACTGTCTGGGTTCAAACCCTTATCTTCACCTCTCTGCCTTAGTTTCGTCATTTGTAAAATGCGGACAGTCACAGTACTAGCCTTATGCGGTTGATATGAGGATTTCATTGTTAATACATGTGTTTAGTATAACGTCTGGCACTCAGTGAGTGCTCAGTGATTATTAGCTATTAGTATTGTTCTCGTTTATCAAAGCAGAGGTGGATATAGACTTTACACCAAGAGCTAACTCTTTGGCCTGGCCCCTCTATCTAGGAGACTCAGCAGCCCTTGGTGACTGAAGGTCAGGTTGGTCAGTGTCCTAGAAGAGGATGCATCATGGGCCAGAGCGCTGACCTTGGACTGGACGGACACACTGACCTCCAGGACCTGTCTGGTCCTTCCAGACTCTCTCAAGCGGCAGAGACCCCTGGCCTATAGAACGGCTTGTGGTATGGGGGTCAGGAGTATGGGTTCTGGCTTCAAAGTGCCATGCTTTGAATCCTGACTCGACTATCACTGACTGGGTGACTTGGGCAAATAACTTACCCTCTCTGTGCCTTAGTAGTTACATGGACGTAACGGACATGAAAATGGCGGGGGTTTTGCCAGGACTAAATACAACCTTGCACATAAGGGCTCTGCACCCCGTAAGTGTTCAGTAATGCTTGACTACGATCGAAACTGGTCATTGTAGCTGGAGTCTAGCTCTTGCTGGCAGCTTAGCTGAGTTATCATGTTTACCAGAAAGAGGTCTCAGGGCATCTACTCATTCAGTATTGTCTGCTACTTGCCAGGAACAGTACCAGGCTCTGAAGAGTCACAAAACATAGCCCTTGCACTCCTGGAGCTTACATTCCAATAGGGCATCTTTTCTAATTGTCCTTCTTTCTAGAGGGTCTTGTCAACTCTGTTCAGAAATCTCCTAGCAGCTCCAGTTCTAGTTCGGACCTCTGTGAATCATGGCACCCTCTCGAGAATAAGCCTTTCAAGGACAACCGTGGAGGTGGCTTCTGGGCTGTAGTGGGAAAAACCATGGTCTTTTTTTTTTGGCTTCTCTGGTCATGTGCTGCATTCTGAGACATGACTCCATACCTTGAACTTCTGACATCTTTGTGTCAGACTGTCTGGGTTCAAACCCTTATCTTCACCTCTCTGCCTTAGTTTCGTCATTTGTAAAATGCGGACAGTCACAGTACTAGCCTTATGCGGTTGATATGAGGATTTCATTGTTAATACATGTGTTTAGTATAACGTCTGGCACTCAGTGAGTGCTCAGTGATTATTAGCTATTAGTATTGTTCTCGTTTA
This sequence comes from Tragulus kanchil, assembly GCA_022376925.1. NCBI lineage: Eukaryota > Metazoa > Chordata > Mammalia > Artiodactyla > Tragulidae > Tragulus > Tragulus kanchil. The sequence continues at coordinate 183,003,500 of JAIOJX010000004.1, read as the reverse complement.
TCAAAGCAGAGGTGGATATAGACTTTACACCAAGAGCTAACTCTTTGGCCTGGCCCCTCTATCTAGGAGACTCAGCAGCCCTTGGTGACTGAAGGTCAGGTTGGTCAGTGTCCTAGAAGAGGATGCATCATGGGCCAGAGCGCTGACCTTGGACTGGACGGACACACTGACCTCCAGGACCTGTCTGGTCCTTCCAGACTCTCTCCAAGCGGCAGAGACTTCTGCTCTTGTACCTCCAGGAAGGACCGCCTCAGTCGCTGTGGTTCCCCCGATCGGGAATCCATGCTTGACGCCTGGGCTGGCCGTCCTCAAGGCTGTACGCACTCACATTCCTTCAGGGGTGGGGCACTTGCTACCTCTTTTCCAAACCTCCTCGTACTGAGTCAGTTACCTTTTCTGTTTGTTTTCCTCGTTTAACCTAGAATCCAGGATTGCAGCATTGGGAAGCGGTTTTGGTAATATTATTTGCATTGTCAGCTGGACTCACCCATTACCTGATTTCCCCCACTCTCAGTGATCCATCTCAAGCAGAATTAATTCCATTGCTGGTCACAGGGCCAACTCTGTTCCAGGGGTGGGTACCGAGGATGACGTAAATCAGACCCGATGAGCCCTGAAGAGTGCCCTATGCAGCTGAGCCTGGGTGGCCAGCATCACTGTCCAGCTGGGTACAGATCACTAAGAAGGCCTGAAGGAGACAGGCAGAGACCTGGACTCACCCCTAGGCTTCGGTCCTGTTTTCCTGGTTTTATGTGTGACTTTGGGCATGCCGCTTCATCCTTCCTGCCCCAGTTTCTCTGTCTGTGAAAGGATAGAGATCGACCTCATAGGGTATTGCAGGGATGAACCATGAAAAACAGCACAGGCTTTAGCACTTAACAAGTGCTCAAGAAAGAAAAAACGGCCAAAAGGAATCTGAGGAAGCAGGTTGCCAGCCGAGGGTAACCCATGCCTTAGTTTCGTCATTTGTAAAATGCGGACAGTCACAGTACTAGCCTTATGCGGTTGATATGAGGATTTCATTGTTAATACATGTGTTTAGTATAACGTCTGGCACTCAGTGAGTGCTCAGTGATTATTAGCTATTAGTATTGTTCTCGTTTATCAAAGCAGAGGTGGATATAGACTTTACACCAAGAGCTAACTCTTTGGCCTGGCCCCTCTATCTAGGAGACTCAGCAGCCCTTGGTGACTGAAGGTCAGGTTGGTCAGTGTCCTAGAAGAGGATGCATCATGGGCCAGAGCGCTGACCTTGGACTGGACGGACACACTGACCTCCAGGACCTGTCTGGTCCTTCCAGACTCTCTCCAAGCGGCAGAGACTTCTGCTCTTGTACCTCCAGGAAGGACCGCCTCAGTCGCTGTGGTTCCCCCGATCGGGAATCCATGCTTGACGCCTGGGCTGGCCGTCCTCAAGGCTGTACGCACTCACATTCCTTCAGGGGTGGGGCACTTGCTACCTCTTTTCCAAACCTCCTCGTACTGAGTCAGTTACCTTTTCTGTTTGTTTTCCTCGTTTAACCTAGAATCCAGGATTGCAGCATTGGGAAGCGGTTTTGGTAATATTATTTGCATTGTCAGCTGGACTCACCCATTACCTGATTTCCCCCACTCTCAGTGATCCATCTCAAGCAGAATTAATTCCATTGCTGGTCACAGGGCCAACTCTGTTCCAGGGGTGGGTACCGAGGATGACGTAAATCAGACCCGATGAGCCCTGAAGAGTGCCCTATGCAGCTGAGCCTGGGTGGCCAGCATCACTGTCCAGCTGGGTACAGATCACTAAGAAGGCCTGAAGGAGACAGGCAGAGACCTGGACTCACCCCTAGGCTTCGGTCCTGTTTTCCTGGTTTTATGTGTGACTTTGGGCATGCCGCTTCATCCTTCCTGCCCCAGTTTCTCTGTCTGTGAAAGGATAGAGATCGACCTCATAGGGTATTGCAGGGATGAACCATGAAAAACAGCACAGGCTTTAGCACTTAACAAGTGCTCAAGAAAGAAAAAACGGCCAAAAGGAATCTGAGGAAGCAGGTTGCCAGCCGAGGGTCCAGGACATTTAGGGAGCAGACGAGTTGGCCGTGGGGGCTGCAGCAGACTGGGTCGGGGTCACTGCGTCCCTGACGTTGCCCTGCAGCCTCCTGCTCTGAGAAGCCCTGCCTCCCGGCTCTCTGGAATCATTCAGATTCCCGGGCTATTCAACTACCATTCCGAGAGGGAGGCTCTGGAAGGGGCAAAATCACACAGCTGCACAGATTTTCCAGGAGTTTCTCTTTTTTTCTTCTTTTTAGGTCCTGTTTGAAACAGATTGTCTTCCAAGGGTCATATGACCGCTCCTCCTCCGCCCCCGCAGGCCAGGGGCGGGCGGGGCGGAGGCCCCCGCGGGTGTTGCAACGTCGGGCCCGGCCGTGGGGAAAGGCTGGCGGGCGGCGGCCACGTGACTCGCCCCGGGGATAAATAGACGGCGAGGGCCGCCTCGGCACGGTCGCCCACTCCGCCTCCTCTCTCGAGTTCAGAGCCGGCGAAGCCAGCGTCCTCGGAGCCAGCACCGACCCCGCAGAAGCGCAGCCGTAGGATGGAGCGCCCGCAGCCCGACAGGCAAGTGCGGGGCCGGGGACCAGCCTTTCCCGGGCGGGGCAGCCCCTCTTCTCCTGCCGAGGTCCCGAGAGCGAGCCGCGGGAAGCAGGAAGCGACCTCGCCGAGCGGGCGGTCGCTTGGGGCTGGGTGTTCAGAGGAGCTGGGTGCCAGTCCCGTCCGGCGGGGGCAGTTGGAGAGCTGAAAGGCGATTGACATGCCCAGCTCCCTGCCTCCCGGTGGGTGACCCGATGGGAGTGTGGCTGTGGGACCAACTTTGACTTTGGACTTTTTCGTGTACTTGGAGGGGGCGGTCTGCTTAATCCGGGATCCCCGCGGCTGTTCGAGCCTGGGTGACAATGCTTGGCTCTCTTACTGAAGACTTGGCCGCGTCCGCCTCGGTCGAGCTGTTGACTTCAGGAGCAAGACATCACCCGGGCTGCGGAGTGCCGGCTTCCAGATGGGGACCGCACAGTAGATGGGGGCAACAAGCCACTGTCCCCTGGCTAGCTGGAATTTGGACTTTATTGTCTACCTCCGAGTCTGGCTTCCCCTTTTCTCAAGAATTTGACCACATACACAACAGGGGATGATGCTTCTGGAAGGGGTGCTGGAGAGAGAGGAGAAAGGACACGTGTAGGAGGTGGATACAGGCATAGGGCAGAAATGCTCTTTTCAAGGAACTGTTCTTTTTGAGTGAAGATGAGCTTTACTTGGGCTTTTTAAACACTCCTGTGGTGAGCAGAATGTTATAAGGGATTAGGAGCTCTGTCTCTGAAATCTCAACGAAGTTAATGAATTAAGTCTTGTGTCTAAAAGCCAATAGAATTAATTACAGGTGAAAATGCACATTCTCCCTGCCCACTGCTGCACCCTCTCTTCCACTGAGAATAACTGGTACGAGAACATCCCTCTTGGTTTGGGGACCATCTTACATCCTTTTAAAAAATCTCCCCTTCCCGTTAGGCGGGGGCCACGTGACTCGCCCCGGGGATAAATAGACGGCGAGGGCCGCCTCGGCACGGTCGCCCACTCCGCCTCCTCTCTCGAGTTCAGAGCCGGCGAAGCCAGCGTCCTCGGAGCCAGCACCGACCCCGCAGAAGCGCAGCCGTAGGATGGAGCGCCCGCAGCCCGACAGGCAAGTGCGGGGCCGGGGACCAGCCTTTCCCGGGCGGGGCAGCCCCTCTTCTCCTGCCGAGGTCCCGAGAGCGAGCCGCGGGAAGCAGGAAGCGACCTCGCCGAGCGGGCGGTCGCTTGGGGCTGGGTGTTCAGAGGAGCTGGGTGCCAGTCCCGTCCGGCGGGGGCAGTTGGAGAGCTGAAAGGCGATTGACATGCCCAGCTCCCTGCCTCCCGGTGGGTGACCCGATGGGAGTGTGGCTGTGGGACCAACTTTGACTTTGGACTTTTTCGTGTACTTGGAGGGGGCGGTCTGCTTAATCCGGGATCCCCGCGGCTGTTCGAGCCTGGGTGACAATGCTTGGCTCTCTTACTGAAGACTTGGCCGCGTCCGCCTCGGTCGAGCTGTTGACTTCAGGAGCAAGACATCACCCGGGCTGCGGAGTGCCGGCTTCCAGATGGGGACCGCACAGTAGATGGGGGCAACAAGCCACTGTCCCCTGGCTAGCTGGAATTTGGACTTTATTGTCTACCTCCGAGTCTGGCTTCCCCTTTTCTCAAGAATTTGACCACATACACAACAGGGGATGATGCTTCTGGAAGGGGTGCTGGAGAGAGAGGAGAAAGGACACGTGTAGGAGGTGGATACAGGCATAGGGCAGAAATGCTCTTTTCAAGGAACTGTTCTTTTTGAGTGAAGATGAGCTTTACTTGGGCTTTTTAAACACTCCTGTGGTGAGCAGAATGTTATAAGGGATTAGGAGCTCTGTCTCTGAAATCTCAACGAAGTTAATGAATTAAGTCTTGTGTCTAAAAGCCAATAGAATTAATTACAGGTGAAAATGCACATTCTCCCTGCCCACTGCTGCACCCTCTCTCTTCCACTGAGAATAACTGGTACGAGAACATCCCTCTTGGTTTGGGGGACCATCTTACATCCTATTTTAATAACTGGAAAGCGTGCCTGGGGCCGCTGCTTCAGGCCGTTGGATTGGGAGTGTGGCTGTGTATTAGCCGGTAGTCTGGGTTTTTGCAGAGAAACCTGATACAAGCTGAAACCTCTTTTTAAGCCCTGACAGCAGGCAGGGGGTACCCCCAGAAGCTCAGCACTGGGAAGAACTGTGCCCAGAGAGCCCCCTTTGTTTACCTCTCTCTCCTTTCTCTCTGCAGCATGCCCCAGGACTTGTCAGAGGCCCTGAAGGAGGCCACCAAGGAGGTGCACGCCCAGGCGGAGAATGCCGAGTTCATGAAGAACTTTCAGAAGGGCGAGGTGACCCGAGAGGGCTTTAAGGTATGTGGCCTAGAGGTACCAGCCTTGGCAGGGGGTATGTTGGGGGTGAGTGTGCCCAGGGCTCAGACCAGTGGTTTAAATGGGGAGGGAGACGAGGGATACTGAGGCACCTGGTGGGCGTGTTCAAGGCAGTCATTTTACAGCTCGCTGAGGCTCAGAGAGCAGAGGAGGTGACTTCCCCAAAGTCACACAGCAGATTCACAGCTTGCCGTGTAGTGGTATGGAGGGGGCTGGGGTGATAGTACCCTTGACTGACCACATAGTCCATACTCAGCATTTTATACACTTAATTTCTAAACAGTACTTCAACTTTGAGAAAGATGAGGAAGGGAAGGCTCAGAGAGGTTAAATAACTCACAGAAGGTTACGCAGCCTGTAAGCAAATGGGAAAGGCCCAAATCAAACTAAGATGGTCTCAATTCAGAGCTTATGCTTCTGACCTAGGTTTCCTCTACTTCTGAAGGTAAGAGAGAGTATGGGTTTGAGCTTGAGCACTTCCATTTCTTAATAGTAACACTACGGGCACCTCATCTAACTCCCCAAGGTAATTTTCCTCATCAGTGAAATGAGACTTCTCAATAGCAGGGTTTCCCTTTTTGGGTGGGTGGGGGTGGTCCACACCACACAGTAGGTGGGATCTTAGGTCCCCAGCCAGGGAATGAACCCATGCTCCGTGCCGTGGAAGTGTGAAGTCCTAACCACTGCACGGCGGGGAATTCCCGGCGGTTTCCCAAAGGGCTTGTTGTACTTGAGGCACAGATTTTGCTGTTTGCCAGAAGAGTTGTGGAATTTGTGCCAAGAGAAGGAAACGGGTGACAAAGAACCAGGCAGGTGCTGGGTGTGAGGGCAGGCTGGTTTGGGTTGAACGTTGGCACTAGGGGGCCGTGGCTCGCTGCTCCTGACCCCCTGCCCTTGGCTGTCAGGGACCCTCCATCCAGCAGGAGCGTGCTGCAGTGGAGGGAGGCGGGGCATGCACTCTGAGGGGCTCCCAGCCTGGGCTCTGTCTGTGGGAGTGGGCCTCGTCCTTCCTCCCTCGTCCTGCTCCCCGCCCCCTCGAGAAAGCCGAGATACAGTGGATGGACGGTGGCTGGGGCAGTGGTCGTGGGGAGCTGGCGGCTGGGGTACTCCCTCCCCAGACACTGTACTTTGGATCTTCCTTCCTGGGCCCTGAGTTCAAGGTCAGCACACAACGATCCACAAGAGGATCCTGTGCTCAGATGATGCAGATGGAGGCAGCATGTTTTATCGCCATGGCCTCCGACTTCAGTGCTGACTGTCAGGCTGCCCCTTGGAGAAGGAAATGGCAGCCCACTGCAGTATTCTAGCCTGGAGAATTCCATGGACAGAGGAGCCCAGTGGGCTATATTCCCTGGGGTCTCAAAGAGTCGGACACAACTGAGCGACTGTCGCTCCCCAGGCTGCCCATAGTGCCCTACCTGTGTCATCCTGCCTGACCTGCACTTCTGCCCCATTACCCTGATCGGATTATCCCTTTTTGCAGAGAAGAGGGAACCAAGGCTTGCCTTGTGCAGGGTCACTCAGACCGCAGATTGCCCAGAGGGCAAGTGGCTTATCCACCGTCCCTTAGCTGAGGATTGACTGAGCCAAGTTGGAACTGGGTCAGTCCCAGCCAAAGCCAGACAGCCTGACTTTCTGCCTCGGTAATTTTCCTCATCAGTGAAATGAGACTTCTCAATAGCAGGGTTTCCCTTTTGGGTGGGTGGGGGTGGTCCACACCACACAGTAGGTGGGATCTTAGGTCCCCAGCCAGGGAATGAACCCATGCTCCGTGCCGTGGAAGTGTGAAGTCCTAACCACTGCACGGCGGGGAATTCCCGGCGGTTTCCCAAAGGGCTTGTTGTACTTGAGGCACAGATTTTGCTGTTTGCCAGAAGAGTTGTGGAATTTGTGCCAAGAGAAGGAAACGGGTGACAAAGAACCAGGCAGGTGCTGGGTGTGAGGGCAGGCTGGTTTGGGTTGAACGTTGGCACTAGGGGGCCGTGGCTCGCTGCTCCTGACCCCCTGCCCTTGGCTGTCAGGGACCCTCCATCCAGCAGGAGCGTGCTGCAGTGGAGGGAGGCGGGGCATGCACTCTGAGGGGCTCCCAGCCTGGGCTCTGTCTGTGGGAGTGGGCCTCGTCCTTCCTCCCTCGTCCTGCTCCCCGCCCCCTCGAGAAAGCCGAGATACAGTGGATGGACGGTGGCTGGGGCAGTGGTCGTGGGGAGCTGGCGGCTGGGGTACTCCCTCCCCAGACACTGTACTTTGGATCTTCCTTCCTGGGCCCTGAGTTCAAGGTCAGCACACAACGATCCACAAGAGGATCCTGTGCTCAGATGATGCAGATGGAGGCAGCATGTTTTATCGCCATGGCCTCCGACTTCAGTGCTGACTGTCAGGCTGCCCCTTGGAGAAGGAAATGGCAGCCCACTGCAGTATTCTAGCCTGGAGAATTCCATGGACAGAGGAGCCCAGTGGGCTATATTCCCTGGGGTCTCAAAGAGTCGGACACAACTGAGCGACTGTCGCTCCCCAGGCTGCCCATAGTGCCCTACCTGTGTCATCCTGCCTGACCTGCACTTCTGCCCCATTACCCTGATCGGATTATCCCTTTTTGCAGAGAAGAGGGAACCAAGGCTTGCCTTGTGCAGGGTCACTCAGACCGCAGATTGCCCAGAGGGCAAGTGGCTTATCCACCGTCCCTTAGCTGAGGATTGACTGAGCCAAGTTGGAACTGGGTCAGTCCCAGCCAAAGGGCCAGACAGCCTGACTTTCTGCCTCGGTAGGAGATGGCCCTGCCATCAGTGTTTATGGCTCAGAAAACACCTGAAAACCTCAACCAGAACATCTAAACTTTGTCCTCGCTCAAACTCAAACTAGAGAATTAATGTGTAACAGAAGTTCCCCGAGCCAAGGGGCACTGGGCACAGAGCCAAGGGGCTCTGAACCCCGTCGGTGGTGGGGTTCAGAGGGGCTCCTCTGGGGAGAAGAACCATGCCCTGCAGATGAACCCTTCAGAGGTCAAAGGCCAGAGAGAGGTGCCTGGCATCTCCTGTAAGCACTTTCATTCCGGTACTTTCTTCAGAAAGCCATGCCTGCTCTTGACTCCATTTCCATTTCTTTATTAATGAGCTGTGTGACTTCCACGCCTCATACCCTCTCTGAGCCTTAAGTTTCTTTTCTGTAAAATGGCCCTAGCCTTTTCTCTGTTGGATTTTCCCAAGAATGAAGTCTCTTATCCAGTGTGATAAAAGAGTTTCAGGCTCAGACCACGCACGATGACCTGTTTGTCCTGTGACGTTCCCTCTGGTCGCCGCGTGGAGCAGTGGGGGGACGGGAGGGGCCAGCAGGAGGTAGGAGCCCAGCCTGGGGAGGTGACAAGGGGGTCTCTGAAGGTGGCAGTGTGAAGGGGCCGAATGTTCTCAGACCAACCTGCTGGCTCTGGTTTCAGCTGGTGATGGCGTCCCTGTACCACATCTACGTGGCCCTGGAGGAGGAGATCGAACGCAACAAGGAGAACCCGGTCTACGCCCCCCTCTACTTCCCGGAAGAGCTGCACCGCAGGGCCGCCCTGGAGCAGGACATGGCCTTCTGGTACGGGCGCGGCTGGCAGGAGGCCGTCCCCTACACGCAGGCCACCAAGCGCTACGTGCGGCGCCTCCAGGAGGTGGGGCGCGCCGAGCCCGAGCTGCTGGTGGCCCACGCCTACACCCGCTACCTGGGCGACCTGTCTGGGGGCCAGGTTCTCAAGAAGATCGCCCAGAAGGCCCTGGACCTGCCCAGCTCTGGGGAGGGCCTGGCTTTCTTCACTTTCCCCAGCATCACCAGCGCCACCAAGTTCAAGCAGCTGTACCGCTCCCGCATGAACACGCTGGAGATGACCCCCGAGGTCCGGCAGAGGGTCCTCGAGGAGGCCAAGACCGCCTTCCTGCTCAACATCCAGGTGAGGGTCTGGGCCTCCCCGTGTGGCCGCCGCCGCCTCCAGCGGCTCCTTCAGGGACGTTCCTCCGAGGGCAGGGGAGTGGGTCAAGGGTCCTGGTTGAGGGCAGGGGCTTGGAGTCCAGTGTTCCAGTTCTGCCACCTAGTGGCAGGGTGGCCTTGGGCAAATGCCTTAATAGCTTTGTACCCGAGTTTTCCCTCTGTAAAATGGGGCTATAATAGTACCTACCCTGTGGAATTGTGATCGTTTAAATCAGTGAAGTCCCAGAAGCAGGGCATGGTACAGGGCCAGGCCCCTCATGTTAGCTGCCGTTATTATGGGATGTGAGTGTCACCTCTGTGGCACTCTGTGACAGCTTACAAGTGGCCTATGCACTTGCGTGTAGCCAGGTTGGCATTGCAGGGCTCACGGATGCCGCAGACCTGGCCTTTGCTCTCTGGGCCTCAGCTCAGCCAGGAGGCAGGACACGTCTTTCTGCAAGTGCCTCACGTCCAGGGGAGGATGGACTTTGTCTGAAAGGACGACCTCTTAGACAGAGAGAGTGAGGTTCCTTCTAACCTGGATGTTGTAGAATTCTGTCATTCTCCCCTTATCCGGAGGCCCCGTGGGAACGGGCTCCCACTCTCTCCTGGCTCCTTATTTATTCTGGTCGCAGTGATGGGCCGTCCCTGGTAGCAGGCACATCTACGTGGCCCTGGAGGAGGAGATCGAACGCAACAAGGAGACCCGGTCTCGCCCTCTACTTCCCGGAAGAGCTGCACCGCAGGGCCGCCCTGGAGCAGGACATGGCCTTCTGGTACGGGCGCGGCTGGCAGGAGGCCGTCCCCTACACGCAGGCCACCAAGCGCTACGTGCGGCGCCTCCAGGAGGTGGGGCGCGCCGAGCCCGAGCTGCTGGTGGCCCACGCCTACACCCGCTACCTGGGCGACCTGTCTGGGGGCCAGGTTCTCAAGAAGATCGCCCAGAAGGCCCTGGACCTGCCCAGCTCTGGGGAGGGCCTGGCTTTCTTCACTTTCCCCAGCATCACCAGCGCCACCAAGTTCAAGCAGCTGTACCGCTCCCGCATGAACACGCTGGAGATGACCCCCGAGGTCCGGCAGAGGGTCCTCGAGGAGGCCAAGACCGCCTTCCTGCTCAACATCCAGGTGAGGGTCTGGGCCTCCCCGTGTGGCCGCCGCCGCCTCCAGCGGCTCCTTCAGGGACGTTCCTCCGAGGGCAGGGGAGTGGGTCAAGGGTCCTGGTTGAGGGCAGGGGCTTGGAGTCCAGTGTTCCAGTTCTGCCACCTAGTGGCAGGGTGGCCTTGGGCAAATGCCTTAATAGCTTTGTACCCGAGTTTTCCCTCTGTAAAATGGGGCTATAATAGTACCTACCCTGTGGAATTGTGATCGTTTAAATCAGTGAAGTCCCAGAAGCAGGGCATGGTACAGGGCCAGGCCCCTCATGTTAGCTGCCGTTATTATGGGATGTGAGTGTCACCTCTGTGGCACTCTGTGACAGCTTACAAGTGGCCTATGCACTTGCGTGTAGCCAGGTTGGCATTGCAGGGCTCACGGATGCCGCAGACCTGGCCTTTGCTCTCTGGGCCTCAGCTCAGCCAGGAGGCAGGACACGTCTTTCTGCAAGTGCCTCACGTCCAGGGGAGGATGGACTTTGTCTGAAAGGACGACCTCTTAGACAGAGAGAGTGAGGTTCCTTCTAACCTGGATGTTGTAGAATTCTGTCATTCTCCCCTTATCCGGAGGCCCCGTGGGAACGGGGGCTCCCAACTTATGCTCTCCTGGCTCCTTATTTATTTAACTCTGCCTCGGACCCAGAAGGGACCGGTCATAGCACTCGTTATGGAACGATGCCTGTCCCTTGCATTCCCATGAAAAACATCATCGTCACCCAAAAAGCCTGGTCAGTCCTCCGCAAAAGCTGTGTCTTTCAGAGAGGTGGTGTAGACAGAACAGGAAGCTTGGAGCCAGAGCCCCAGGGGAGGGCTGGTGCTTGCCGCTTGACCTCTGGGTTAGCCTTGACCCAGGCCCTGATGCTCTAGGAGGTGCAGTGTCCTGGTCGGTAACCCTGGCTAATGAATACCACACAGCACACTCACGGGGTCAGGGGTGGGGGAATCTCCCCAGGAGAATGGCGTGCATGCTAGGCACTCCTCATGACACCGTACCTGGCAGAGGGACCCAGCCACGGTGAATGGCCACAGTGAACCCTACATTCAGAATGGCTATTACTGGCAGCGTTTGGGGACGAGGTGGCAGGCGAGTTAAACAGACTTGTGGCATCTTATCTCTCAAGCTGGATGTTCAGCATCTCTCCTATGATTCTGCTAGGTCTTGATGTTTCACAAGCAAACTTCAAACCTCCCATCAGCCGGCCTGGCCCCCCCTCTCACGGAGATGTGCATTTTGTTCTCTTGCAGCTGTTTGAGGAATTGCAGGGGCTGCTGACGCGCAGCGCCAAGGACCAGGACCCCTCGCGGGCCCCAGACCTTCACAGGCGAGCCGGCAGCAAGGCGCAAGGTGAGGGCCTCTGGAGGGCGGCGTCCAGAGGGCACAGGACCAGCTGCCTGGCTCTGGCGTCTCTCGACTCTCAGTGTTTTAAATGAGGAGTCGGATGTGGAGCCAGCACTCTTCACCAGATGACCCCTCCACACCTCAGTCTTCGCAGTTCTAGAATCTGGGTGGTTGGGCTTGGTTCTAGGTCACTGGCTCTAAAGGAAGACCCTTTTGAGGACACAGGATGCTCTGAAGTCGTGGCAAGGCCCCCACCCCTCCACCCCTGCCAGTTTAGGTTCCTTTAGAGGCCCGTTCATGGTTCCCGAGCAGAGACCCTCTGACATGGGGCTGGGGGTCTGTGTCCCCTCCATGGACGCAGGGTCTTGTCTTGGGCTAATCCCTCCCCCAGGCCTCTCAGAGAGCTCTCTCGGGGTTGGCCGTGCTGAGAGAGCACAGCACCAGAGTGCGCCACCAAACGTCCCCTCCCTTCCTGGGGCTGGAAGTGTGGCTTTGGGAGTCAGGGAAGGGGAGGTATGAAGCCCAGCCACCTGCTGGGCACGTCATCTCAGGCCTTTGTTCCGGGGGCCACCCTTGCTCACGTGTGCCAGGCCCACGTGGACCCCTCCGTTGGCGGGATTGGGCTGAGAACCTTGGAATACGGCCAGTCCGAATGGGATTGACAACCCGAGGGTGAGGGGACTTGGCCCTGATGCATCAGTTCTCAAACTGTGGTCCCCTGGCACCCCTAGAGGGTATTTCCTCTCAATTAGGCGGGAAATGGATGAATGGACAGGTGAAGAACTAGTGAGCTGTTCCCGTCTTAGGAGGTTTGCAAGTAGTGGCTAGAGCGTGGCTGGTTTGCGTCACGTGGGGACTTTACTAGACCCTGCTGGGGGCCTCTGTGACATCACATGGGCCCGCCCCTGTCCTCCTGGTATTGACCCTGTCGCCCTTCTCTTTCAGACTCCGCTCCCGCCAAGGTGTCCACGGGGAAGCCCCAGCCCAGCGTCCTCTCCCAGGCGCCTCTCTTGCGATGGGTCCTCACGCTCAGCTTTCTGGGGGCCACGGTGGCTGTGGGGCTTTACGCCATGTGAACGCAAGCATCCTGGCTCCTGGGGGCCGTGAACTCTTTGTGGAGAGGGGCAGTCTCTTGGCTGAGTCCCTTCCCTTGGGCGTGGGGCGGGGGCCAGCTGTCGGAGCTCCTGCTGTCCCCCTGCGTCCCTCTCTTCTGGAAAAAAGGAGCCTGCAACATCTCCCCCAACCGAAAGCACGTCCAGTCAGTGACCTGAACTTGAGAGTGGGTCGAGGGGCCCTGCCCAGCCCCCAGCCCCCTCCCCGTCCTGTTCCTGCAGCAGAGCCCAGAAGATGTAGCCGGCGACGGCGGTCGCGAACCTCTGAATGCCCTGGGTCTGAGATTTCCTTTTGACCCACTGTGACCCCTTGCTCCGTGGGCCATGGCCGCTTTTGTATAACCGTTCAAAGATGTTGTGTCTTGTGTTTCCGTCTTGTTTTTGTTGGAGCCGGTTTTTGTTCTCGGCTCGACCTCAACTGTGGTATTCTGTTATGTTCTATTGTGTTTTTATAGCAGGGTTTGGGGGGTGGGGAGGGAGGTGTTTAACAAGACTGTGGCCTTGATTGCTAACTTTTATGTGAATAATAAACTACCTGGCCTGATAGTGACTTGAAGCGTTTTTCTTGGGCTCTGTTACCTTGGGGAGCTGACCTTTTTTTCCTCACTTGTTTTTTGATAGCCTTGTTGGGAGAAGGGGTGAGTTGATTGGAGATGTTGTAGGGACACAGGAGCTGGTTGGGGATGTGCTCTGTGCTGAGGATGGTGAGGTGACCTTGAAGCGGTCGGCGGCCCCTCTCTTTGGTGAACCCTGCTTGATTCAAGACCCAGCTTTCCTGAGGAGGTTTGCAAGTAGTGGCTAGAGCGTGGCTGGTTTGCGTCACGTGGGGACTTTACTAGACCCTGCTGGGGGCCTCTGTGACATCACATGGGCCCGCCCCTGTCCTCCTGGTATTGACCCTGTCGCCCTTCTCTTTCAGACTCCGCTCCCGCCAAGGTGTCCACGGGGAAGCCCCAGCCCAGCGTCCTCTCCCAGGCGCCTCTCTTGCGATGGGTCCTCACGCTCAGCTTTCTGGGGGCCACGGTGGCTGTGGGGCTTTACGCCATGTGAACGCAAGCATCCTGGCTCCTGGGGGCCGTGAACTCTTTGTGGAGAGGGGCAGTCTCTTGGCTGAGTCCCTTCCCTTGGGCGTGGGGCGGGGGCCAGCTGTCGGAGCTCCTGCTGTCCCCCTGCGTCCCTCTCTTCTGGAAAAAAGGAGCCTGCAACATCTCCCCCAACCGAAAGCACGTCCAGTCAGTGACCTGAACTTGAGAGTGGGTCGAGGGGCCCTGCCCAGCCCCCAGCCCCCTCCCCGTCCTGTTCCTGCAGCAGAGCCCAGAAGATGTAGCCGGCGACGGCGGTCGCGAACCTCTGAATGCCCTGGGTCTGAGATTTCCTTTTGACCCACTGTGACCCCTTGCTCCGTGGGCCATGGCCGCTTTTGTATAACCGTTCAAAGATGTTGTGTCTTGTGTTTCCGTCTTGTTTTTGTTGGAGCCGGTTTTTGTTCTCGGCTCGACCTCAACTGTGGTATTCTGTTATGTTCTATTGTGTTTTTATAGCAGGGTTTGGGGGGTGGGGAGGGAGGTGTTTAACAAGACTGTGGCCTTGATTGCTAACTTTTATGTGAATAATAAACTACCTGGCCTGATAGTGACTTGAAGCGTTTTTCTTGGGCTCTGTTACCTTGGGGAGCTGACCTTTTTTTCCTCACTTGTTTTTTGATAGCCTTGTTGGGAGAAGGGGTGAGTTGATTGGAGATGTTGTAGGGACACAGGAGCTGGTTGGGGATGTGCTCTGTGCTGAGGATGGTGAGGTGACCTTGAAGCGGTCGGCGGCCCCTCTCTTTGGTGAACCCTGCTTGATTCAAGACCCAGCTTTCCTGAGGACGGGATTCCCTGTTAAGCTGAAATGGGTGAACTCCGGGACAAAATTTGTGTCCTCTACAGTGATTCCTAGGGACTGGATTAAGATCCCTGATTCAGATCACTGCTTTGCTTATCTTTGTAACTCTGGTGGGGTTGGTTATTAACCTTTCTGGGACTCAGTTCTGTCACCTTTAACACAAATAGTTAGACATGGCTCACCTGTCTTGAGAAGCAAATGAGATGCAGGCAAAATGCCAGCATTATACAATATGAACTCTTAAAAACTAAGAATCATAGAATGCTGATCTCCTAAGGGAGTCTCTGCTGTGCGAGTCACCTCAGTGAGTCACCCAGGTCATCTCATTTGGTCCTCAGGAAAGCTGAAGGGTGCTACTGTTCCCTGAGGGTCGAGAGAGATTTAAATCAGGTCTGGCCAGCTCTAGAGTCGAGCCTTTTCCACCATCCTGAGTCCCTAAAGCGTGTTAGTCTCTCAGTTGTGTCCAACTCTGCGATCCCATGGACTGCACCACACCAGGCTCCTCTGTTCATGAAATATCCAGGCAAGCATAGAGTTGAGTGGGTAGCGGTTCCTTTCTCCAGGGGATCTTCCTGACCCAGGGGCTGAACCTGGGTCTCCTTGCTGGCACATTCTTTACTGTCTGAGCCACCAGGGAAGTCCCGGAAGCTACTGAAATAGCAAAAATGGAGCCTTCCAATCTGGGAGAGTGAAAGGCCCCGGCTGAAGGTGTATTTAGCAAGGCAGAGGACCAGGCTTCTTACACGGCTTGAATGAGGACTGGAGCCAGGAGACCTCTGTCCCTAGTTCTGGCTCCATCAGTCAGTCTGGAACCTTGGTCTAGCCCCTTCAGGTCTCCTTTTGTTCACTGGTAAACTAACGACACACCTGCCTCCCACAGCTTGCAGAGGGTCCAAAGGCCTCCAAACCTGGGTACCTGGGCACCATGGGCCCCACCCAGAGAGGCTGTGATTCTGGAGACCTGGGGCAGGACTCTGCAATGGCTGTTTAGGAAAAGCTTCTTGGGGGATTCCGAATAGCAACCTGGGCCAGGAGCCACTGTTTACATGGTGATGTGTGTCAAGAGCAGGCATTCAAAATATCACCTTAGCTTTTCCCACCAGGGGCTGGTTTAAGTGTTCTGTGACAAGGGTACCAATACGTATTGTTTGCAAGGGACAAAGGAAGGAAGGGAGATGGGGGAGACAACCATCTTAAACTCTACTAACAGGAAAATAGCTGAAAAATTGGTATTCTATTCACACGTGGAAAATTAACCATTAAACAGAATGAATTAAAGCCATGCCTCCATGCAAAAGGACTTCTCTGAAGGTTAAGATTCATTTGGTGTAATTTTGACACTGTGTAAACAGACTCATATTTTAAACAGTACCTGTAAACATATGCCCATGTAGCAATGTTCCCTATTGTTTGTATTTCGAATGAGAACAGAAAGGAAGGAAGGGGAGATTTTGCAGACCTGGCTGCTGCTTTAAAATCCATCAAGTTTTGTAAACAACAAAACTGTAAAAGTAAAAAAAAAAAAATCCATCAAGTTTTGGGCTTCCCTGGTGGTCCAGTGGGTAAGGACACCGCCTTGCAGTACAAGGGGCACTAGTTCAATCTTTGGCCTGGGAAGATCCCATGTGCTGCGGAACGGCTGGACCGATGTGTCCAACTACTGAGCCGGAGCTCTGGAGTGCGTGCGCCCAGAGCCAGTGCTCTGCGACGAGGGAGGCCTCTGCGATGGGAGGCCCACACGGGCCAAAGAGCAAAGATAAATAAATGAAAGATTAATAGAAGCGGCCACAAAAAGAAAAAAAAATCCATCAAGTTTTGCTCAAAGTTCTCATTTTTCAAACTAGGCTGGGAATCTAGTCGTAAATTTCCACAAATGTTAAGCATTGCCAAATAACGCAAACTCTTCTGCAACTAAAAAACCAAACCAATTCCAAACCAAAAAAAAAAAAAAACCCAAAAACCAACAAAGACAAAAAAACACTTGGGTCTAAGAAAACATCCCTGGAGTCCCAAGTTTGAGAGCGGGAAGGGCAGGAGGGCAGCGCCCCCTCCAGGCACTAGGGGGCAGCAGGCTCACACACGGCAAATGCGTACTTCTCAGGGACCTATAGCTTCTTCCGCCCGTGCTGGGAAAGGGGTCATTTCCTTCTGAGACTTGAAAAAGGCTTAAGAGTACACAGCCGGCTCTCGCACGCCCACCCTGGCCTTCGGCCCGCCCCTCCGCCATCTTTGGGCCCCTCCCCGCCGCCTCCTCCGGGTCAGTTTCGCGCCAAATTGTCCAGCACGCAAAATGGAGCCCGGAAAGAGCACATCCTCGCGTCATGAGCCCTGCAGCCAATCCCCTTCGCGGATTTGGTCAGGAGGCGGGACCCGTGGGCACAGAGCGGTCCAATCGCGGGCCTCGGGGTCCCGGCCAACCAATGAGGGCGCAGGGGCCGCGGCGTCCAAACGCGGCATCGGGTTTTTCCCGCGAAACTCGGCGGCGGACCGTGGCGGCTCTTGTCTCTCTGGTTCCGGGGAGCGCGGAACGGCAGAGGTGAGGCCGGCGGGGCTGGGGAGTGGGCATCTCGGAGCTGGGGGTCGGCAGGCGTCTGCATTTGGAGCGCAGTAGGGCTGGGCAGGGGCGTCTTCTGGGAGCGCTGGAGTTGAGGTCCGGGAGGCGGAACCGGGCTGACGCCTGCCTCGCCCTCGGAGCCGAGGACCTGAGAGTCGGAGGGGAGTCCGCACGCCCTTACCGCCCGCTCTGTCCGCTCCTTCTCCTTGCTCCGCTCCAGGTGCAGTCATGTCGGGCTTCGATGACCCCGGCATTTTCTACAGCGACAGCTTCGGGGGCGACAACGCGGCCGACGAGTCGGGCCAAGGGTAAATAAATGAAAGATTAATAGAAGCGGCCACAAAAGAAAAAAATCCATCAAGTTTTGCTCAAAGTTCTCATTTTTCAAACTAGGCTGGGAATCTAGTCGTAAATTTCCACAAATGTTAAGCATTGCCAAATAACGCAAACTCTTCTGCAACTAAAAAACCAAACCAATTCCAAACCAAAAAAAAAAAAAAACCCAAAAACCAACAAAGACAAAAAAACACTTGGGTCTAAGAAAACATCCCTGGAGTCCCAAGTTTGAGAGCGGGAAGGGCAGGAGGGCAGCGCCCCCTCCAGGCACTAGGGGGCAGCAGGCTCACACACGGCAAATGCGTACTTCTCAGGGACCTATAGCTTCTTCCGCCCGTGCTGGGAAAGGGGTCATTTCCTTCTGAGACTTGAAAAAGGCTTAAGAGTACACAGCCGGCTCTCGCACGCCCACCCTGGCCTTCGGCCCGCCCCTCCGCCATCTTTGGGCCCCTCCCCGCCGCCTCCTCCGGGTCAGTTTCGCGCCAAATTGTCCAGCACGCAAAATGGAGCCCGGAAAGAGCACATCCTCGCGTCATGAGCCCTGCAGCCAATCCCCTTCGCGGATTTGGTCAGGAGGCGGGACCCGTGGGCACAGAGCGGTCCAATCGCGGGCCTCGGGGTCCCGGCCAACCAATGAGGGCGCAGGGGCCGCGGCGTCCAAACGCGGCATCGGGTTTTTCCCGCGAAACTCGGCGGCGGACCGTGGCGGCTCTTGTCTCTCTGGTTCCGGGGAGCGCGGAACGGCAGAGGTGAGGCCGGCGGGGCTGGGGAGTGGGCATCTCGGAGCTGGGGGTCGGCAGGCGTCTGCATTTGGAGCGCAGTAGGGCTGGGCAGGGGCGTCTTCTGGGAGCGCTGGAGTTGAGGTCCGGGAGGCGGAACCGGGCTGACGCCTGCCTCGCCCTCGGAGCCGAGGACCTGAGAGTCGGAGGGGAGTCCGCACGCCCTTACCGCCCGCTCTGTCCGCTCCTTCTCCTTGCTCCGCTCCAGGTGCAGTCATGTCGGGCTTCGATGACCCCGGCATTTTCTACAGCGACAGCTTCGGGGGCGACAACGCGGCCGACGAGGCTCAGACCCGCAAGTCGCAGCTGCAGAGGCGCTTCAAGGAGTTCCTGCGGCAGTACCGGGTGGGCACGGACCGCACGGGCTTCACCTTCAAGTACAGGTGCGGGCAGCAGCAGGGCAGGCGGGAAGGTGCGGCCCCCGCGGCGCTTCGTCCGCTTGCTGGGGCCCTGCACCCTCGTGGCTCACGGTTTTGTACGTTTCATATCCGAATCTAACTTTTGAGTCACCTGGGCCTTTTTTCCCCAGGATTTGCTTCTGTTCGTCTATTTCTTGCTGTCGTTCTATGTAACGCTTGCAATAGTTGTAAAGCCAGCGTTCCGTGTTTGCAAGATGGTAGTTCAGCTTTACTTCACTCATTCATTCCACTCAGCGTCTGTTGAGTGAACACCTGCCACCTGGCAGGCCCTGTTGCAGGCTGTGGGCAGCAGCATGGAAGGAGCTGGGCATGGTTCCTGCTCCTAGTCGCTGTACACGCGAGACATCCAACCCAATTCTTGTAGGCCCATAAAAGCAGAGAGGGTGAGTCTTTGAGTCCAGGCGTGGGCCTGATCGCTTCTTAGCTGAGTGACTTCCAGGTGGAGGTCTCTCTGGGCCTCAGTTGCTCCATCAGTAAATCAGCAGTAGCCGCTCCTGCCTCCTTTTATTGGTGCTCCCGCTGACGCTGCCCATCCACGTGCCAGGCTCTGAGGCGCAAAGGTGGAAAGGGTCATACTAGCCCTTAAGGAGCTTTCTGAGTCAGTGGCACTGATGTATCGGGCCGTATGAATAAATTACAAAGTGGTCATTGCCTCAGAGGAGGAATGTACAAGGGGAGTTAGGGGAGGCTTCCTTGGAGCTGAGGTGCCTTGAGAAAAGAGTCAGGTGTGGAGGGCATTTCAGATAGCCGGAGGTGGACGCATGGGCAGGGAACAGGGTGGCCTGTGAGAGCAAGAGGCTCTCAGAGCCAGACTGTTGTACGTGGCTCTGTACACAAGGTAGAAAGGGATGAGGCCGAGGAGGTCAGTGGCCGCCAACAGTTTGGGGGATCATAGTCTCATGGGCTGTTTTTATTCATTTCTTTATTTGTGGCTATTCTGGATTTTCACTGCGGCTGCAGGCTTTTCTCTAGTTGTGGGAAATGGGGCAACTCTCTAGTTGAGGTACAGGCTTCTCGTTGCAGTGATGTCTCTTGTGGAACTCGGGCTCTAGGGCACATGGGCTCCATAGTTGCGACCCCAAGGCTCTAGAGCACAGGCTCCATAGTTGTGGCTCACGGGCTTACTGGCTCCGCAGCATGTGGAATCTTCCTGGATCAGGGATTGAACTCATGTCTCCAGCAATGGCAGGCGAACTCTTTACCACTGAGCTACCAGGAAGGCCTGGGCTCTTTTTTAAAGAGAGTCCAGTGGTTGACAAGACAGGCACAGTCTCTGCTGCCCTCCATCGCCAAGTTCCAGCTGAGTGCTGTGTTAGTATCCAAGCGAGGGTACGAGGTCCAGTGAGTCCAGTCAAAGGACTGGTGTGCGGCGAGTGTCTCCCGGATGCCTGTCTCCATAGAGCCCTGTCTGAAAACGTGACCTGTTCTTTCGTGACATCGTGGACCACTTTCATGGAACGTTCTTTGGGAGATGCCTTTGTCAGCAGTGGGGCAAGGCTGGGCTCTGCAGGGTTACATAGCGGAGCCACCTGGGCCTCGATGTGTTTGGGAAGCAGGGTGGCAGGTGATGTGGGCCCGCTCAGGGTGCGGACGCCCCTCAGCCCGTGTCGTCTCCTCTGCCCCCTTCCCCGTGCCCACTCCAGGGATGAGCTCAAGCGGCATTATAACCTGGGAGAGTACTGGGTCGAGGTGGAGATGGAGGACCTGGCCAGCTTCGATGAGGAGCTGGCCGACCACTTATACAAGCAGCCGGCCGAGCACTTGCAGCTGGTGAGTGGGACCCCCCGCCCCGGAACCTCCAGGGCTGGCCCCGTTCCGGTCACTCATAGCCCGTCCCCTTCCCCTCTCCAGCTGGAGGAAGCCGCCAGAGAGGTGGCTGACGAGGTGACCCGGCCGCGGCCCGCTGGCGACGAGGCGCTCCAGGACGTCCAGGTCATGCTCAAGTCGGATGCCAGCCCGTCCAGCATCCGCAGCCTGAAGGTGGGTCCCCTCGGAGGGGGCGGTGGCAGCTGTGTGCACGGAGGGAGACCTGAGTGCCCGCTGTGCGACCCCGAGCAGCTCACTTGACCTTTCTGAGCCTGTTTCCACCTCTGAAACGTCAGCTCGTTAAGCAAGTGTTGGCTGAGCTCCTTGCGTGGGCTCTCAGGACATGAGCTGAGTCCTGGAGAAGCAGTAGTGGACTCAAGGGCCAGCTCCTGTCCCAGGGAGACAGGACAGACTGGTAAGCATCCCCCACGAGAACTGTAGATGACCGTGAGAGCAATGAGAGGAATCAGGAGGTGAGGAGACTGCGTGGAGGCCTCGAGAGAGAAGGCTGCCTCCAGGAGGGGCCGTCTGAGTGGAGACCTGAGGGTGAGCGTGAGCAGCGAGCAAGCAGCTGGGCGAGAGTACGGGGTGGGGAGAGTGGGGCAGGGCACAGCCAGCGCAGAGCCTGCGGGGGGGGGCCGGGGCGCGCGCCAGGCCGAGTGAAGGATGGCCAGGGGGACCGCAGAGTGAGGGGCCGTGGGAGAGCTGGGCGGGGCGGTCTGCCCTCCGGTTCTTTGTTTTATTCAGCACTTACCAAGAGGCTGCCCTGCGCCTGGTGCTGGGTTCAGGCCTCACTGTCGACAGACGGGGCCTGGTTCTGTGGAGCTTATACGGAGAGAAACAGGCGAGGAGCAGTGAGCTGATTTCCAGTCCTAGGACACCAGCCATGAAGCAAAGAAAACGGGGTCAATGTGGCCAGGGCCGAGGGGCCGGGTGGCGGTTGGAGAACGCCTCTCTGAGGAAGTGGTATTGGGCGAGCCTGAGGGAGCACGGCCCTGTGACAGCGCGAGGGAGGAGCATTCTGGGCTCAAGGAGACGCAGGTGCAAAGGCACTGGGGTGGGGACAGCGGCCGTTTCAGGGACAGAAGGAAGCTACTGTGGCAGGACCCCAGGGAGTGAGGACGAGAATGGAGGAAGGAACAAGTGGAGAGCCAGACGCCAGGGCCTCGGCTGCTGCGGAGAGGAGCTCGGACTGAGGGAAGAGTAGGAAGATGGGCTGGTTACATCCTTAAAAAGTCCCTCTGGCTGCCGAGTGGAAGGAGAGTTTATAAAGCAGGCAGGAGCGGGAGCCAGGAGAGCCTCCTGAGGGGGATGTGAGGGTCCGACGTTCTTCTGTCAGAAGGTGGTGATGAGAAGCAGGTGAAAGGGGCGCATGGCGGGGCCTGTGCACTCTGGGCCTGGGTCCGCTCCACGTCACTCACAGAAGGCCACGCGCTGGGCTCTGCTGGAGTCTTTCGTGCCCTGTCGCTCCGTTGGGGTCCCCAGCAAACCTTCCTTGGTTGGTACCACGGCAGGTCCGTTGCAGAAGGGCGGCTGGGCTGTGGGCTCTCGCGGCCGTGGCCTGCTGGCCTTGTCTCTCGCCCAGCACCAGGAAGAGGGCCCGGGATCGTGCACGGAACGAAACCGAGCGTCAGCGTTTGCCTGTCTGTGGAGGCCACCTCGGGCTTGTTTTGTGGGGCAGCCCTTTCCTTACAAATGCAGACCTCAGCCCTGCGTAGGCAGACTTCCTGCTCTCAGCCCAGCAACTGGCGGCCTGGGACGGAGGAGCCCTCTAGAAGGACCGCTCATCAGGGTGGCCTGGGGGGAGGCAGCCCTGGCGCTTTCCACCACGTGGGCTTCGGAGGGGCCGTCAGCCTGACCCGTAGCCTGCCTGCCTGCCTGTCCTAAAAACCTGGAAATGGGAAGAAAAGATCACGAAGGACCTTTTCTTGTCGTTTTGCTTTTTATCGTAAAAATATCACACATGCAAAAGTAGGAAGAGGGACTTCCTCAGTGGTCCATTGGCTAAGACCCTGTGCTCCCAGTGCAGGGCGCCAGGATTCAGTCACTGGTTGGGGAGCTAGATCCCACATGCTGCAACTAAAAAAATAAAACAAAAAACTGTGCCACAACTAAGACCAGGCACAACCAAATAAATAAATAAATATACATAAAAAAGTAAGAATAGGGTAGTGAAACCGCTCTGCTTCCATCGGGGTTTAACTGTTAATGCTTTGTCTTACTTGCTTTCTTCTTCCTTCTGCTGAAGGATTTGAAAGTTAATTACAGACATGGCTCTTTATCCCTGAGTACTTCAGCAGGCATTGGAATAAAAGATTTTCAGGCCGGGTCTCGGGCGTCCCGGGCTCCCTTCACCCCGCCCCCTCCTCGTGGCTCTGTTGCAGTCGGACACGATGTCCCACCTGGTGAAGATCCCCGGCATCATCATCGCGGCCTCCGGGGTCCGCGCCAAGGCTACCCGCATCTCCATCCAGTGCCGCAGCTGCCGGAACACGCTCACCAACATTGCCATGCGGCCCGGCCTGGAGGGCTACGCCCTGCCCCGGAAGTGCAACACGTGAGCAGCTTCGAGGGACCCCGCGGCACTGCGTAGGGGGCGGCGACAGGGCGGTGTCTGAGATGGGGAGGATGAGGACGCAGCCCGCACCCCCACAGCGCGGAGGGGCGGGGCCGGGAGCTGCCCTTTGGGCCAGGGGCTCAGGTGGTGTGCCCGCTGCTCTGCAGGGCTGAGCTCTGTCCCTCCGGGGAGCCCAGGCAGCCTGTGTGGGGGGCCGGGGTTGGGAGTCCACCTGGATCTTGTACGGCAAACCCTGGCCCGCTGGGCCGGGTCTGGAGGGGAGGCCCGGGGACCTGCAGGCTCCTTCATTTCCAGGCGACCTTGTGTGTGGCCTCGTGGCCCACAAACGGAAAGCGGCTCCTTCATTTCCAGGCGACCTTGTGTGTGGCCTCGTGGCCCACAAACGGAAAGCGTTTGTCTCTAGCTTCTTATGGACTAGGGTTCTTGACCCCTGATCTTCAGGGCTCCCGTCCTCTCTGGCTGCTGGTTCCTCTCAGCTTCCCGACCTCAGGCCTCAGCCATACTCTGTTTTGTAAACTTAATCCCCTTGATGATCTCGGGCTTTGAGTATCCTTGCTATGGAAAGGACGAGGTCTGTGTTTCCAGGGGACCCCAGACTCCAGCCTGGCTGCCTGCCAGACCCCCCTGTGTGGCTGGTGAACGCAGGTTAACAGGAAAGCCAGGTTCCGAGCAGGCGCCCCGACCCCTGACCCCATGCATGTCCCCACCAGCCGCCCTCCGCTCGCGCCGTCCCCCGGCTTGTCCTGCAGAAGGATTTGAAAGTTAATTACAGACATGGCTCTTTATCCCTGAGTACTTCAGCAGGCATTGGAATAAAAGATTTTCAGGCCGGGTCTCGGGCGTCCCGGGCTCCCTTCACCCCGCCCCCTCCTCGTGGCTCTGTTGCAGTCGGACACGATGTCCCACCTGGTGAAGATCCCCGGCATCATCATCGCGGCCTCCGGGGTCCGCGCCAAGGCTACCCGCATCTCCATCCAGTGCCGCAGCTGCCGGAACACGCTCACCAACATTGCCATGCGGCCCGGCCTGGAGGGCTACGCCCTGCCCCGGAAGTGCAACACGTGAGCAGCTTCGAGGGACCCCGCGGCACTGCGTAGGGGGCGGCGACAGGGCGGTGTCTGAGATGGGGAGGATGAGGACGCAGCCCGCACCCCCACAGCGCGGAGGGGCGGGGCCGGGAGCTGCCCTTTGGGCCAGGGGCTCAGGTGGTGTGCCCGCTGCTCTGCAGGGCTGAGCTCTGTCCCTCCGGGGAGCCCAGGCAGCCTGTGTGGGGGGCCGGGGTTGGGAGTCCACCTGGATCTTGTACGGCAAACCCTGGCCCGCTGGGCCGGGTCTGGAGGGGAGGCCCGGGGACCTGCAGGCTCCTTCATTTCCAGGCGACCTTGTGTGTGGCCTCGTGGCCCACAAACGGAAAGCGGCTCCTTCATTTCCAGGCGACCTTGTGTGTGGCCTCGTGGCCCACAAACGGAAAGCGTTTGTCTCTAGCTTCTTATGGACTAGGGTTCTTGACCCCTGATCTTCAGGGCTCCCGTCCTCTCTGGCTGCTGGTTCCTCTCAGCTTCCCGACCTCAGGCCTCAGCCATACTCTGTTTTGTAAACTTAATCCCCTTGATGATCTCGGGCTTTGAGTATCCTTGCTATGGAAAGGACGAGGTCTGTGTTTCCAGGGGACCCCAGACTCCAGCCTGGCTGCCTGCCAGACCCCCCTGTGTGGCTGGTGAACGCAGGTTAACAGGAAAGCCAGGTTCCGAGCAGGCGCCCCGACCCCTGACCCCATGCATGTCCCCACCAGCCGCCCTCCGCTCGCGCCGTCCCCCGGCTTGTCCTGCAGACCTGGGGCTTGCCGCGGGCCAGGCTTGTCGCTGACTCCTGCGATGGGCTCCCTGGGCTTGGGGCTCTGTGGGCAGCCGTGGTGACCGCTCCTCCTCCGCCCGTACAGGGATCAGGCCGGGCGCCCCAAGTGCCCGCTGGACCCGTACTTCATCATGCCGGACAAGTGCAAGTGCGTGGATTTCCAGACCCTGAAGCTGCAGGAGCTGCCGGACGCGGTGCCCCACGGGGAGATGCCCCGGCACATACAGCTCTACTGTGACCGGTGAGCGCTCCCCGGCCACACCCCGACTCCCGCCGGTCAGCGGCCGCGTGTGGGCCCCGTGTGCGGTGGGAGCCAGGGAAGAGGGCTGCTCAGGGGACCCTCGATCCGTGCCTGGAGCCTCCCCCAGGCCCCCTCCCCTCGTCTCCCTGTAGTCTGCAGGGCCGGTCGGCCTCCCGTGTGACCCTCTCGCCCAGGGGAGGGGCTGGAGGGGCCGGGCCGCCACCTGCGTTCTTTCCGCAGCGTCTTCCCCGCCCGACGCCCTCCCCAGGCTTTCTGTTAAGATTCTTCCTTGGGTGTTGCTGACACCGCCGCCCCCACCCCCAGACTCTCACTGTCCTCCTCCCCCCCACCCTCCTCAGGTACCTGTGTGACAAGGTCGTCCCTGGGAACAGGGTCACCATCATGGGCATCTACTCCATCAAGAAGTTTGGCCTGACCTCGCACAGGGGCCGCGACAGGGTGGGCGTGGGCATCCGGAGCGCCTACATCCGGGTCCTGGGCATCCAGGTGGACACGGATGGCTCCGGTGAGTGGGCTCTGGGCTGACCCCCGTCGTCCCTTCCCCGGGCCTCCTGGTCTCCCTGTCTCCACCCTCGCCCCTACACTCTGTCCTGCGCAGCAGCCAGGGAGAGCAGAGCTTTCATAACCAAAGGCACCATGTCACCTGCACCTCCTGGTGGTCCCCGAGTGGCCCTCTCATCTGGCCCCCTCACTCCTCAGAGCCCCCCTGACTCCACCCTTTGCTCCCTGCAGCCTGGAGCGCACAGGCCCAGCCCTCGGGGGAGAGGTGGGGTCAGTCTGCTCACACGGATGCTCATGCTGCCGGGCTCTGGGGCCCTGCCCTCTGGGAGGCCCTGGGCCGAGCCAGGGTGGTGGCCCCAGCAGAGCTGCCCTCCTGGCCCTCACGTGCGCGCGTCCCTTCTGCCCACCCAGGCCGCAGCTTCGCCGGGGCCATGACCCCGCAGGAGGAGGAGGAGTTCCGCCGCCTGGCCGCCCTCCCCAACGTCTACGAGCTCATCTCCAAGAGCATCGCCCCCTCCATCTTTGGGAGCACTGACATGAAGAAGGCCATCGCCTGTCTGCTCTTCGGGGGTTCTCGAAAGAGGTGGGGTCCAAGCCTCCCCAGGTCCAGGGAGGGGACGGGTGACTAGACCACAGTAGGGCAGCGGCCAGGTTTTTAGGACTGGAATGCCGTTTCCATTTGCTCAGGCCCCTCAGCCCCGCCGCCTCCTCGCTGGCACCCCCTACTCCCAGGCTCGCTGTCAGCTGGCTGGGGGCCAGACTGCCCTCCCTCCAGAGCATTCTCCCCTCTGGGGGTGGGGTGGGACTTGGGTGGTCTGGCAGGTGCAATGGAGTCTGGAGACCGGGGATTAAAATCTCTGATAGGGCTTCCCTGGTGGTCCAGTGGGTAAGGACACCACCGCCTTGCGGTGCAAGGGGCGCCAGTTCAATCCTTGGCCTGGGAAGATCCCACGTGCCGCGGAGCAGCTGGACCGATGTGTCCAACTACTGAGCCGGAGCTCTGGAGCGCATGCGCCCAGAGCCGGTGCTCTGCGACAACAGAGGCCACTGCGATGGGAGACCCACACGGGCCAAAGAACAAAGATAAATAAATGAAAGATCTATAGAAGTGGCCAAAAAAGAAAAAAAAAAAAAGCCTTTTAAAATCTCTGCTAGCTGCTTACTTACTGTGCAACTTTGGGCATGAGACAGCGCCCCTCTGTGCCCACCTGTCTGTATGAATAAGACAGGCGGAAGCCTCGCACTCAGGGGACAGCTTGTGTCCTTCTGAGACTCTAATAACAACAGTAGAGGTTTCAAGAGCAGCAGCCTTACGGGCAGCTGCCAGCTCCTTGAGTTCTTACCGCATGCCAGATAGGCTTCCAGTGCTCTTATGTGTTTGTAACCCAGTCATTCCCCGTGAGGAGGCCGCAGTTGAGCCCACTTCATAGACGAGGACGCCGAGGCACAGAGGGCTAAGGGGCTCGCGGAGTCTGCCCTCGTGCCGGCGCCGTGTTCCTGCAGGCAGCCCACCGTGGCTGCCCCTTCCTCCTCTCCAGCCGAGGCGCGTGTTTATCGGCTGCCGATGCTGTGTCCCGAGCCCCGCGCCAAGTGCCGCTTCCCCAGACCCTCCCCTCCCCGCGGAGGAGGCTGGGAGGCACGGCTGGCTGTGAGCGTGCGGCCTCCCAGCCTGCTCCGAGACCCACGGCGAGGGGAAGGTGAGGGGCGGCATCCGCTGTGACCCGCCAGCCCTCACTGGGCTCTCCTCTTGCTCCCTCTTGCCTGCGTCCCCCAGGCTCCCTGACGGCCTCACTCGCCGAGGAGACATCAACCTGCTGATGCTGGGGGACCCAGGGACGGCCAAGTCCCAGCTGCTCAAGTTCGTGGAGAAGTGCTCTCCCATCGGGGTGAGTGTTGGGACGACCTCTGCCCGCCCTGACGGCCTGCGGGGAGGGAGCTGCGGGAGGGCCGTGGGGGAGAGAGAGATGGGCGGTGCCTGTAGGTTTGGGGTGGCAGGCGGCGCGCGGGACCTGATGGGCTCTGGGTCTCAGCCTGGCCTGGCGTTGGCTGTGGGCCTTGAGCAGGTTGTGCAGTCTGTCTGAGCTCCGGTTTATCCTGGGTTCTTCCCTGGGTCAGGAAGATCCCCCGGAGGAGGAAATGGCAGCCCACTCCAGCGTTCTTGCCTGGAGAGCCCCATGGGCGGAGGAGCCTGGCGGCTACAGTCTGTGGGGTCACAAGGCTGGGCACGCCTGAGCACACACGTGTGCATCTTCCTGATTTAACCCAGCGTTATTTCAGTGTGCTTCACATGAGACAGCGTAAATGCACGTTGATGAAGCGGAAGCCTCGCACTCAGGGACAGCTTGTGTCCTTCTGAGACTCTAATAACAACAGTAGAGGTTTCAAGAGCAGCAGCCTTACGGGCAGCTGCCAGCTCCTTGAGTTCTTACCGCATGCCAGATAGGCTTCCAGTGCTCTTATGTGTTTGTAACCCAGTCATTCCCCGTGAGGAGGCCGCAGTTGAGCCCACTTCATAGACGAGGACGCCGAGGCACAGAGGGCTAAGGGGCTCGCGGAGTCTGCCCTCGTGCCGGCGCCGTGTTCCTGCAGGCAGCCCACCGTGGCTGCCCCTTCCTCCTCTCCAGCCGAGGCGCGTGTTTATCGGCTGCCGATGCTGTGTCCCGAGCCCCGCGCCAAGTGCCGCTTCCCCAGACCCTCCCCTCCCCGCGGAGGAGGCTGGGAGGCACGGCTGGCTGTGAGCGTGCGGCCTCCCAGCCTGCTCCGAGACCCACGGCGAGGGGAAGGTGAGGGGCGGCATCCGCTGTGACCCGCCAGCCCTCACTGGGCTCTCCTCTTGCTCCCTCTTGCCTGCGTCCCCCAGGCTCCCTGACGGCCTCACTCGCCGAGGAGACATCAACCTGCTGATGCTGGGGGACCCAGGGACGGCCAAGTCCCAGCTGCTCAAGTTCGTGGAGAAGTGCTCTCCCATCGGGGTGAGTGTTGGGACGACCTCTGCCCGCCCTGACGGCCTGCGGGGAGGGAGCTGCGGGAGGGCCGTGGGGGAGAGAGAGATGGGCGGTGCCTGTAGGTTTGGGGTGGCAGGCGGCGCGCGGGACCTGATGGGCTCTGGGTCTCAGCCTGGCCTGGCGTTGGCTGTGGGCCTTGAGCAGGTTGTGCAGTCTGTCTGAGCTCCGGTTTATCCTGGGTTCTTCCCTGGGTCAGGAAGATCCCCCGGAGGAGGAAATGGCAGCCCACTCCAGCGTTCTTGCCTGGAGAGCCCCATGGGCGGAGGAGCCTGGCGGCTACAGTCTGTGGGGTCACAAGGCTGGGCACGCCTGAGCACACACGTGTGCATCTTCCTGATTTAACCCAGCGTTATTTCAGTGTGTAGCTTCACATGAGACAGCGTGAGGAAGATGCCTTACGCTCTGTCTTCAGCACTGAATTTGAAATCCCTTAAGCACGCTTTGCTTAGGACTTGCCACAGTTCAGGGGCTGTGCGGCAGCGGGTGGTGCTCAGGTCTCTTTACCAAGATGACAGGGCCCCCGGGGTGGGGAACCCCTGGCTGGGAGTCAGGAGTCCAGCTCGGTCCTGAGGCCCGCCCCGAAGGTGTCCCTCCTTTTAGCCTTAGTTTACCCTGTGAGCTGGGCCCCTGGGGGCTGCGTCATGGGACAGTTGTAGGGCGGAGGTGGGTGGCGGAGGTGGACAGCCGCCGGGGAGGACCTCCAGTCCGCGGGAGCTGGTGGCCCCCTCATCAGAGGTGGAGTGCTGATGGTGGAGCCCGCTGTGCCCCGTGGCACTGGACCAGCCCAGCCCCGGGGGCCCTTTGACTTGCGGGCGCCTCCCTCCCCCAGGTGTACACGTCTGGGAAGGGCAGCAGCGCGGCCGGCCTGACCGCCTCGGTGATGAGGGACCCCACGTCCCGGAACTTCATCATGGAGGGCGGGGCCATGGTCCTGGCCGACGGCGGGGTCGTCTGTATCGACGAGTTTGATAAGGTGAGCCCGGCAGGGTGAGGGGGTGGCCCCTGGTGGCCGTGGGCTGGGGTGTGGGTGGCCGGAACCCCCTTGGATGGCACGGAGACCTCCTGTCACTGCAGGGATGTGACTAAAGCTCTCCAGGCCTCGAGAGTAGGGAGAGGAGAGCCTCGCCCACCTTATCCCGCGTGACGGAGGTGGCCCGGGGTGGGCCTCGGGCACCGTGGCTCCTGCAGGGCTTCCTGCTGCCACAGTGCCCCGGCCACCTCGGCTGGGTCTGGTGGACGTTTTTCTCCTCCACACAGATGCGAGAGGACGACCGAGTGGCCATCCACGAGGCCATGGAGCAGCAGACCATCTCCATCGCCAAGGTGAGCGCCCGCCCCGCGGTGCGGCCTGGCCGGGCCGTGCCCGGGGTGCTGGGAGGCGCCCGGCCAGCCTCAGGCTGTCCTGAGCGGCCCGGCCTCTGTGGGCCGGGCAGTGGTCCTGGAGACGTACGTGGGTCTGGGGGTGTCACCCGAGGGCGGTGACCCCGCGTTCTCATCGCTGCCCCCGCCCGCAGGCCGGCATCACCACCACCCTCAACTCGCGCTGCTCCGTGCTGGCCGCTGCCAACTCGGTGTTCGGCCGCTGGGACGAGACGAAGGGGGAGGACAACATCGACTTCATGCCCACCATCCTGTCCCGCTTCGACATGATCTTCATCGTCAAGGACGAGCACGACGAGGAGCGGGACGTGGTGTGTGGGCTGCGGCTCGGGGGGCAGTGGCGGGCTGGGGCTTCACGTCCAGAGTCCTGGCTCCGAGTAGCCTGTCAGCGGCCCCGGGAGGCGGCCTGCAGACTCCAGGAGCTCTACGCTGGGGGTCCCGGTCCTGCTCCTCCTCTCCGCCACGGGCTGTTTAATCCCAGGTCCCTCCTTCCCTGGCGTCCGTCCTTTGTACGTGCAACGGGGCGGCTGATCTTTGGTGGCAAGTGCTAGAAGCCCAGTCTGTTCAGTCAGGTCTGGGCCCCTGACCGCCTCGGTGATGAGGGACCCCGTCCCGGAACTTCATCATGGAGGCGGGGCCATGGTCCTGGCCGACGGCGGGGTCGTCTGTATCGACGAGTTTGATAAGGTGAGCCCGGCAGGGTGAGGGGGTGGCCCCTGGTGGCCGTGGGCTGGGGTGTGGGTGGCCGGAACCCCCTTGGATGGCACGGAGACCTCCTGTCACTGCAGGGATGTGACTAAAGCTCTCCAGGCCTCGAGAGTAGGGAGAGGAGAGCCTCGCCCACCTTATCCCGCGTGACGGAGGTGGCCCGGGGTGGGCCTCGGGCACCGTGGCTCCTGCAGGGCTTCCTGCTGCCACAGTGCCCCGGCCACCTCGGCTGGGTCTGGTGGACGTTTTTCTCCTCCACACAGATGCGAGAGGACGACCGAGTGGCCATCCACGAGGCCATGGAGCAGCAGACCATCTCCATCGCCAAGGTGAGCGCCCTCCCCACGGTGCGGCCTGGCCGGGCCGTGCCCGGGGTGCTGGGAGGCGCCCGGCCAGCCTCAGGCTGTCCTGAGCGGCCCGGCCTCTGTGGGCCGGGCAGTGGTCCTGGAGACGTACGTGGGTCTGGGGGTGTCACCCGAGGGCGGTGACCCCGCGTTCTCATCGCTGCCCCCGCCCGCAGGCCGGCATCACCACCACCCTCAACTCGCGCTGCTCCGTGCTGGCCGCTGCCAACTCGGTGTTCGGCCGCTGGGACGAGACGAAGGGGGAGGACAACATCGACTTCATGCCCACCATCCTGTCCCGCTTCGACATGATCTTCATCGTCAAGGACGAGCACGACGAGGAGCGGGACGTGGTGTGTGGGCTGCGGCTCGGGGGGCAGTGGCGGGCTGGGGCTTCACGTCCAGAGTCCTGGCTCCGAGTAGCCTGTCAGCGGCCCCGGGAGGCGGCCTGCAGACTCCAGGAGCTCTACGCTGGGGGTCCCGGTCCTGCTCCTCCTCTCCGCCACGGGCTGTTTAATCCCAGGTCCCTCCTTCCCTGGCGTCCGTCCTTTGTACGTGCAACGGGGCGGCTGATCTTTGGTGGCAAGTGCTAGAAGCCCAGTCTGTTCAGTCAGGTCTGCACTCGAGGGCTCGTGTAACGGACAAGCCTGGAGGTGGGGGCCCGGCCAGGCTCCGTCTCAGGGTCGTCTGGATGCCTCTGTCTCGCTGGGCTCCGTCTCCTCGGGCAGAGGCTTGCCCTCAGGCCGCCGGGCTCCCCAGGGCGGCAGCGAGGGTCCTGGCAGCTCCGGATGTTGTTTTGCCAGTGGACACCCCCCACGGGAAGGGGGTCCTCTCCACCTTCCAGCCCCGGCGGCTCTTCCTCGCTCCCGGCCTGCTCCGGCTCTGCGTTGGAGCTGCCTCGGGAAGGCCTGTGGGCTGAGCCTGGGTCCCCTCTGCCTCTCAGATGCTGGCCAAGCACGTCATCATGCTGCACGTGAGCGCGCTGACGCAGACCCAGGCCGTGGAGGGCGAGATCGACCTGGCCAGGCTGAAGAAGTTCATCGCCTACTGCCGCCTGTGAGTGCTGGGCGCGGGCCCCGGGGCGGGCTGCCGGCTCTCCCGGCGGGCAGGGGTCTGTCAGAACAGCTGGGGTGAGGCCCCGAGGGGTTTAGCTCTGCTGCTTCCTCACTGTGCCTGGCCACCCTGTGGCTCTTGGCCTCAGTTTCCCCAATTCCAGAATGAGGGTGGAGGAGCGAGACGGAGACCCCCTTGACTGGCGTGGGGCGGGCATCGTGGACACCAGTGACGCCTGCCCCCACTGCGTGACCTCGGGCAGGTCGGCGGACCTCTGACCCTCGCTTTCTCCGGGCAGCCGCCGTGTCTTCGGGCTTTTGTAGGAATTGCATAAGATGACGCGTGAGCGCTTAGCACGGCCCCGCGCCAAGTAAACACTCGGTAAACTAAACACGCAGTCAGCGCCAGCTGCAGCCTTCAATACTGTTCTCGCAGACTGCCAACGAGAGCAGTCACACACACAGCAAAGACTCTGCCAGGTGTTACTCTGAGCAGTTTATTGTCCTGGTTTAATCCCCAGGTCCCCCCTGCCTTCCGCTGGGGTCCCGGTCCTGCTCCTCCTCCGCCACGGGCTGTTTAATCCCAGGTCCCTCCTTCCTGGCGTCCGCCTTGTATGCAACGGGGCGGCTGATCTTTGGTGGCAAGTGCTAGAAGCCCAGTCTGTTCAGTCAGGTCTGCACTCGAGGGCTCGTGTAACGGACAAGCCTGGAGGTGGGGGCCCGGCCAGGCTCCGTCTCAGGGTCGTCTGGATGCCTCTGTCTCGCTGGGCTCCGTCTCCTCGGGCAGAGGCTTGCCCTCAGGCCGCCGGGCTCCCCAGGGCGGCAGCGAGGGTCCTGGCAGCTCCGGATGTTGTTTTGCCAGTGGACACCCCCCACGGGAAGGGGGTCCTCTCCACCTTCCAGCCCCGGCGGCTCTTCCTCGCTCCCGGCCTGCTCCGGCTCTGCGTTGGAGCTGCCTCGGGAAGGCCTGTGGGCTGAGCCTGGGTCCCCTCTGCCTCTCAGATGCTGGCCAAGCACGTCATCATGCTGCACGTGAGCGCGCTGACGCAGACCCAGGCCGTGGAGGGCGAGATCGACCTGGCCAGGCTGAAGAAGTTCATCGCCTACTGCCGCCTGTGAGTGCTGGGCGCGGGCCCCGGGGCGGGCTGCCGGCTCTCCCGGCGGGCAGGGGTCTGTCAGAACAGCTGGGGTGAGGCCCCGAGGGGTTTAGCTCTGCTGCTTCCTCACTGTGCCTGGCCACCCTGTGGCTCTTGGCCTCAGTTTCCCCAATTCCAGAATGAGGGTGGAGGAGCGAGACGGAGACCCCCTTGACTGGCGTGGGGCGGGCATCGTGGACACCAGTGACGCCTGCCCCCACTGCGTGACCTCGGGCAGGTCGGCGGACCTCTGACCCTCGCTTTCTCCGGGCAGCCGCCGTGTCTTCGGGCTTTTGTAGGAATTGCATAAGATGACGCGTGAGCGCTTAGCACGGCCCCGCGCCAAGTAAACACTCGGTAAACTAAACACGCAGTCAGCGCCAGCTGCAGCCTTCAATACTGTTCTCGCAGACTGCCAACGAGAGCAGTCACACACACAGCAAAGACTCTGCCAGGTGTTACTCTGAGCAGTTTATTGTCCTGGTTTTTAAAACTTCGGTGGCTTGCGGGATCTCAGTTCCTTGACCAGGGATTGAACCTGGGCCCCGGCAGTGGCAGTGCCGAACCCTAATCCCTGGGTCACCAGGGAACTCCCTGAGTATTTTATATATAAGTGAACTTTACTCCTCTCCCTAGACCGGTGAGGTTGATGTATTGGTATCCCATTTGACAGATGGGGAAGCTGAGGCCAAGAAAGGTTAACTTGTCCAAGGTCGCAGGCAGGAGGTGGCAGAGCCAGAATCTGAACCCAGGTCTGCCTTTAGCCCCTGTACCGAGGTTCTGGACACACGGCTCTGCCGTCTCTTATTGGAGCTAAAGCCCGGGGTTGGAGGGATGTTGGCGCTGACCCCAGGGCTGGAGGGGCCTTGGAAGGCCTTTCCGATGAGGGGTGGCGTGCTCTGTTCGGGTGGGTGCTGCCTCACCGCCGCCGTCTTGCGGCCAGGCCCCAAGTGGCCTTGGGGAGTTTCCTCTCGCCCTCTGTCTGCAGGATGAGGGCTGGATCGGGTGATCTGAGGCTCCCCTAAGCCGGGGACTGGCAGCTGGCTAGCGTGGGGCCGTGGGGTGGCGGGGACTGAGTGCCGATAGGTCTGATCAGATGCCCCTGGGCCACCCTGCCCGGCGCTCGCCCCAGCCTGGGGTGCTTCTTGCTCAGCAGCTACCGGGAGCCTCTCGTGGGTGCTCATGTGCGTCTCACGCCTGGCCACCCTGTGGCTCTTGGCCTCAGTTTCCCAATTCCAGAATGAGGGTGGAGGAGCGAGACGGAGACCCCCTTGACTGGCGTGGGGCGGGCATCGTGGACACCAGTGACGCCTGCCCCCACTGCGTGACCTCGGGCAGGTCGGCGGACCTCTGACCCTCGCTTTCTCCGGGCAGCCGCCGTGTCTTCGGGCTTTTGTAGGAATTGCATAAGATGACGCGTGAGCGCTTAGCACGGCCCCGCGCCAAGTAAACACTCGGTAAACTAAACACGCAGTCAGCGCCAGCTGCAGCCTTCAATACTGTTCTCGCAGACTGCCAACGAGAGCAGTCACACACACAGCAAAGACTCTGCCAGGTGTTACTCTGAGCAGTTTATTGTCCTGGTTTTTAAAACTTCGGTGGCTTGCGGGATCTCAGTTCCTTGACCAGGGATTGAACCTGGGCCCCGGCAGTGGCAGTGCCGAACCCTAATCCCTGGGTCACCAGGGAACTCCCTGAGTATTTTATATATAAGTGAACTTTACTCCTCTCCCTAGACCGGTGAGGTTGATGTATTGGTATCCCATTTGACAGATGGGGAAGCTGAGGCCAAGAAAGGTTAACTTGTCCAAGGTCGCAGGCAGGAGGTGGCAGAGCCAGAATCTGAACCCAGGTCTGCCTTTAGCCCCTGTACCGAGGTTCTGGACACACGGCTCTGCCGTCTCTTATTGGAGCTAAAGCCCGGGGTTGGAGGGATGTTGGCGCTGACCCCAGGGCTGGAGGGGCCTTGGAAGGCCTTTCCGATGAGGGGTGGCGTGCTCTGTTCGGGTGGGTGCTGCCTCACCGCCGCCGTCTTGCGGCCAGGCCCCAAGTGGCCTTGGGGAGTTTCCTCTCGCCCTCTGTCTGCAGGATGAGGGCTGGATCGGGTGATCTGAGGCTCCCCTAAGCCGGGGACTGGCAGCTGGCTAGCGTGGGGCCGTGGGGTGGCGGGGACTGAGTGCCGATAGGTCTGATCAGATGCCCCTGGGCCACCCTGCCCGGCGCTCGCCCCAGCCTGGGGTGCTTCTTGCTCAGCAGCTACCGGGAGCCTCTCGTGGGTGCTCATGTGCGTCTCACGCCTGAGCGTGCGGGGGAGCACCCTGTGAGCCTCCCATCTGGAGGGCCCAGAAGGGTGTCTGCAAGCCAGCGGATGGCTGGGGCCAGGGGGTGGCTCCCTGAAGTCTCACGGCAGCTGCTCTCCCCGGCCCCGTCCTCCAGGAAGTGTGGCCCCCGGCTGTCGGCGGAGGCCGCGGAGAAGCTGAAGAACCGCTACATCATCATGCGGAGCGGGGCCCGTCAGCACGAGAGGGACAGCGACCGCCGCTCCAGCATCCCCATCACCGTGCGGTGAGCGGGCAGGCCGGGCGCGGGCGGGGACGGCCTCAGCTGCAGGGCCGGGACTGGGGCCCGTTGCCGACCCCACGGTGCAGGCTTCTCTTCTGAGTTCCAGCTAGCTTCCCCCATTTCCGGGAAGCCTGAGGGTGAGGTGGGGTCCAGGCAGGGAGGGGCTCAGGAGACTGGTCCTCGCCCCCAGCCCGCTGTGTGATGGTAGGGAGGTGCTTTCCTACTCTGGGCCTTGAATGTCTTAGCTGTTCCCTCTCTTCCCTCTGGTGAGTTTACCCAGTCGAGTGACTTAAGAGCTTGAACCTACCTCATTTGAATCCTGCTTTCTGCACTGATTAGGTAGAAGTGGTTTTTGCTGTATATAATGGAAAACCCAAATAAGTCATTTAAGTGGGAGTGTGGTAATCCAGGGTCATGTCGTGGTCCTCAGTCATCAGCAACTTGGGCCCCTCCAGGCTTACCCTCCTCCTCAGCGTCCAAGATGGCTGCTGGAACTCCAGCCCTCACCTCCGCATCCCAGGTGGCAGGAGAGGAAGGAAAAGAAAGGCCTGCTTTTTTCAGGAGACTTCCTAAAGTTCCCATAGTATGTCTGGACTGAAGACATACTGGCTACACCTTAGTCTCGCAGGCACCTAGATGCAGCAGACTGGGAAATGTCTTGCAGCTGGGCACCACATGCTAGAATAGAAACTGGGGTTCTGTTGCCAGGAGAGATGGATCGCGGGGCGGCCAGCAGTGCCCCTGTGGAGGGGCGGGCGGGAGAGGGGAGAGGGGAGAGGGGCTGAGCGCGCTCTGGCGGCCCCTTGCTCCCTCACAGGCAGCTGGAGGCCATTGTGCGCATCG
Source organism: Tragulus kanchil (assembly GCA_022376925.1). Taxonomy (NCBI): domain Eukaryota; kingdom Metazoa; phylum Chordata; class Mammalia; order Artiodactyla; family Tragulidae; genus Tragulus; species Tragulus kanchil. Next base: position 182,966,960 of record JAIOJX010000004.1, on the reverse strand, counting down.
CCGAGGCCCTCAGCAAGATGAAGCTGCAGCCCTTCGCCACGGAGGCGGACGTGGAGGAGGCTCTGAGGCTCTTCCAGGTGTCCACGCTGGACGCCGCCTTGTCCGGTACCCTGTCAGGTGAGCGGGGGGCGGGGCTCGTCTGGATCCCTGCTGCGCACGCTGCTTCGCATTTGCTCGCGGGCTCTGTGCTTCCCTCTGGGATTGAGCCACCCCCCGGCCCCACCCCACCAGCCACTTGCCTCCAGGATGGGAGGAATGGCCTCTGCAGACCCTGGAGCTCAGTCCCCTTGGGCCCAGTCCATCATTAAGGGCCACGGTCTTGTCGCCGGTGAAGAACAGCTGGCGGCCCTGTTTGTTGAGTTGTAACTGAGTCCTTCGACACTCTCTCCCGTTTTACTTAGAGCCGCCCCAGAAGCCAGGCTGGGTGCCTAGTCCTTCTCTTAGAGATGAGAACACTGACACCCAGAGAGGCCGTTGCACGGTGCCCGCGGTTGCTGTTTGCCCAGGCAGGTGAATGCAGGTCTCGACTGCGAGGCCAGCGTGGGTCGGGCTGGCCGTTGGTCCTGCCGCCTGGTTCGGGCTCAGCCTCTGGACAGACCTCCCGGAGCACTGACGCTGTGCCAGGCCCTGGGACAAATCTGCTCCCTTGGCAGCAGATGCTCAGGGCTTAGCATTGCCAGTCTTGTCGGTGCTGAGAGTGGGAATGCGCAGGTCTCTAAGTCCCTGCCTGGTGTCGCCCCCTTGTGGAGACAGCAGAGAGGCCGACCCATTCAACACCGGATCAAGAGCAAGGCCGGGAGACCTTCCGCAGGCTGGGTGTGTTGGAAAGGGACGGGGCTGTGTCCCTGTTGGATGCAGGGATGGGCTCTCAGGAGGTGGCAGGAAGCGGGGACGGGTGTTGGGACACCTGACTCCCTGGAGAGTAGCGGGTGGGCGCTCCAGGGACAGGGAGGCTGAGCGGCAGGGCGCCAGGGACAGGAGGCGTGGTGTGCTCAGGGACCAGTGTGGCTGGAGGGAGGTGGCGGGGGGCCGGTCACCCCACCCTGCCCTTGGTGATGACGGCTCAGGCTTTCCCCTGGGGGCGCTTCCTGTCCCCGGAGACATTTGTTGATGGGGCGCTCCCTGGATGCTGAGGGCACAGAGCAGGTGTGATTTGGGGCAGTGAAATCGGAGTTGGGCTTTGCAGGCCGTTTAAGAGGTTGCCTTGCAGATTCATTTTATCTTGGAGCCCTGAAGTCCCTCTCAGTGGCTCCCCCAGCCCCTGGCCCCCCACCTCCGTAGCTGATACGCCAAGGTCTCTGCAGGCCTGGGTCACAGGGGAGACCCGCCCTCCCGCAGGCGTGGGACATCAGGAGCTGCTTGCCCGAGCTGCCCTGGGCGCCTCCCAGGTGTGGTTTCCAGGGCAGCCTGTGCACTCCTGGGTCACTGCTCGGTCTCCTCCAGCTCTCCATCTGAAAGAGCCACCTCCAGGAAGTCTTCCTGGCATGTCCAGCGACCTGGGGTCCAGGGGCTGTCCTCTGCTCATGGCCCTCCTCAGAGCTCGCTAGTGGCCACTCCACTCCCCAGAATCAGAAGGACCTGTGCCGTGGCCTCAGCCCACAGGACCTGGCCCCACTCTGGCCATGTCCCCAGCCCCCTGACCAGGCTTTGAACAAAGCAGGCACATCTCCCACCTCCGGGCCTTTGCCCTTGCTGTTTCCTCTGCCTGTAGCATCCTTCCGCTCACACTGGCCCCGTCCCTGACTCCGGGGCTCTGTCTGTCGCCTCAGTCAGGCCCTGGCTGTCCCCAGGCTCCCTCTTTGTCCTCCTCCCGTGCTCTCGGGCCTGGCTCGCTCTTCCCCGCTGTGGGCGGACTGAGGGCCCCACGCACCCACCCGCCTCCCTCCTCTCCCGCAGGGGTGGAGGCTTCACCAGCCAGGAGGACCAGGAGCTGCTGAGCCGCATCGAAGCAGCTCAGCGCCGCTTTGCCATCGGCCCTGAGCCGCATCGAGAAGGGGCTGCGCTCTAGGAGAGGGGGGGACACCTGACTCCTGGAGAGTAGCGGGTGGGCGCTCCAGGGACAGGGAGGCTGAGCGGCAGGGCGCCAGGGACAGGAGGCGTGGTGTGCTCAGGGACCAGTGTGGCTGGAGGGAGGTGGCGGGGGGCCGGTCACCCCACCCTGCCCTTGGTGATGACGGCTCAGGCTTTCCCCTGGGGGCGCTTCCTGTCCCCGGAGACATTTGTTGATGGGGCGCTCCCTGGATGCTGAGGGCACAGAGCAGGTGTGATTTGGGGCAGTGAAATCGGAGTTGGGCTTTGCAGGCCGTTTAAGAGGTTGCCTTGCAGATTCATTTTATCTTGGAGCCCTGAAGTCCCTCTCAGTGGCTCCCCCAGCCCCTGGCCCCCCACCTCCGTAGCTGATACGCCAAGGTCTCTGCAGGCCTGGGTCACAGGGGAGACCCGCCCTCCCGCAGGCGTGGGACATCAGGAGCTGCTTGCCCGAGCTGCCCTGGGCGCCTCCCAGGTGTGGTTTCCAGGGCAGCCTGTGCACTCCTGGGTCACTGCTCGGTCTCCTCCAGCTCTCCATCTGAAAGAGCCACCTCCAGGAAGTCTTCCTGGCATGTCCAGCGACCTGGGGTCCAGGGGCTGTCCTCTGCTCATGGCCCTCCTCAGAGCTCGCTAGTGGCCACTCCACTCCCCAGAATCAGAAGGACCTGTGCCGTGGCCTCAGCCCACAGGACCTGGCCCCACTCTGGCCATGTCCCCAGCCCCCTGACCAGGCTTTGAACAAAGCAGGCACATCTCCCACCTCCGGGCCTTTGCCCTTGCTGTTTCCTCTGCCTGTAGCATCCTTCCGCTCACACTGGCCCCGTCCCTGACTCCGGGGCTCTGTCTGTCGCCTCAGTCAGGCCCTGGCTGTCCCCAGGCTCCCTCTTTGTCCTCCTCCCGTGCTCTCGGGCCTGGCTCGCTCTTCCCCGCTGTGGGCGGACTGAGGGCCCCACGCACCCACCCGCCTCCCTCCTCTCCCGCAGGGGTGGAGGGCTTCACCAGCCAGGAGGACCAGGAGCTGCTGAGCCGCATCGAGAAGCAGCTCAAGCGCCGCTTTGCCATCGGCTCCCAGGTGTCGGAGCACAGCATCGTGCAGGACTTCACCAAGCAGGTGGGCCCCCGGGGCCGTGCCCGCCCACGCGGCTCTGTGCTCTGTGCTCCGCAGGCAGGCCCGGGAGGGGCCGCGGGCCGCTGTTCCTGGGCCCAGGCCTCTCCAAGCGCTGCTCTGTCCCATTATGGGGAGAGGACTGGGGGCTGGGTTCTGCTGGGACTTCCCCAGCCCTTCGCCTCTCCCTTCCCCTCCTCTCCTGGCCTTTGTGAGGTGGAGCCAAAAGGGTGAGCCATCTCGCCTGTCAGGGATAGGGCTCTTGATCCTGTGGATGGGGGAAGGGTCTTCTGGAAGCTCTGGGGAGCTTGTCACCATCTTTGAAGTCACAGGAGCAGCCCTAGTTTCTGGGCTCAGCTCCCGTTCCTTTACGTCACCTCCTTTTCATCTTAGAGCACTTCGTGTGGTAGGTGGTCCCCTGCCCCTTCGAGTGGGGAGCAGACCGAGGCTCGGGGGGTTCGTGGGTGACCGTGGCTTGGGTTCTGGGGTCAGATGGGCTCAACTGGTCTCAGCTCTGCGACTTCATTGCTGTGTGACTTGGAGTGAGTGCCTTAGCCGCTCTGTGCCTCCGTTTCCTCCGCTGTAAAATGGGGATAATTAGCAGCGGCTGCGCAGGGATACTGAGGGACGGGGTGAGTAGGTGAAGACTTAGAATAGGGCTTGCCGCATAGCAGGCAGTCAGCATGTGCGAGCCTGTCTTAGGCAAAGCGGTGAGTCTGAAGGCTGGGAATGTCCCCAGCCCCTGACCAGGCTTCCCCAAAATCTCCACCTCCGGGCCTTTGCCCTTGCTGTTTCCTCTGCCTGTAGCATCCTTCCGCTCACACTGGCCCCGTCCCTGACTCCGGGGCTCTGTCTGTCGCCTCAGTCAGGCCCTGGCTGTCCCCAGGCTCCCTCTTTGTCCTCCTCCCGTGCTCTCGGGCCTGGCTCGCTCTTCCCCGCTGTGGGCGGACTGAGGGCCCCACGCACCCACCCGCCTCCCTCCTCTCCCGCAGGGGTGGAGGGCTTCACCAGCCAGGAGGACCAGGAGCTGCTGAGCCGCATCGAGAAGCAGCTCAAGCGCCGCTTTGCCATCGGCTCCCAGGTGTCGGAGCACAGCATCGTGCAGGACTTCACCAAGCAGGTGGGCCCCCGGGGCCGTGCCCGCCCACGCGGCTCTGTGCTCTGTGCTCCGCAGGCAGGCCCGGGAGGGGCCGCGGGCCGCTGTTCCTGGGCCCAGGCCTCTCCAAGCGCTGCTCTGTCCCATTATGGGGAGAGGACTGGGGGCTGGGTTCTGCTGGGACTTCCCCAGCCCTTCGCCTCTCCCTTCCCTCCTCTCCTGGCCTTTGTGAGGTGGAGCCAAAAGGGTGAGCCATCTCGCCTGTCAGGGATAGGGCTCTTGATCCTGTGGATGGGGGAAGGGTCTTCTGGAAGCTCTGGGGAGCTTGTCACCATCTTTGAAGTCACAGGAGCAGCCCTAGTTTCTGGGCTCAGCTCCCGTTCCTTTACGTCACCTCCTTTTCATCTTAGAGCACTTCGTGTGGTAGGTGGTCCCCTGCCCCTTCGAGTGGGGAGCAGACCGAGGCTCGGGGGGTTCGTGGGTGACCGTGGCTTGGGTTCTGGGGTCAGATGGGCTCAACTGGTCTCAGCTCTGCGACTTCATTGCTGTGTGACTTGGAGTGAGTGCCTTAGCCGCTCTGTGCCTCCGTTTCCTCCGCTGTAAAATGGGGATAATTAGCAGCGGCTGCGCAGGGATACTGAGGGACGGGGTGAGTAGGTGAAGACTTAGAATAGGGCTTGCCGCATAGCAGGCAGTCAGCATGTGCGAGCCTGTCTTAGGCAAAGCGGTGAGTCTGAAGGCTGGGAAGTTCCCTGGTGGGGTGGGGTGTCTGGGGTCCCCCGGGGGCACGCCCCTCATCCCGCCCCGTGTCCTACAGAAATACCCAGAGCACGCCATCTACAAGGTGCTGCAGCTCATGCTGCGGCGGGGCGAGATCCAGCACCGCATGCAGCGCAAGGTCCTCTACCGCCTCCGGTGAGCCGCCGCCCGCCGCGGGAGCGCTGCGTCGCCTCACCGCCTCCCGCCTGCCTCGCGCTGCAGACAAGGACCCCGCCGCCCTGCCTGTCTGCCCTGGCTGCAGATCCAGGAAATGTGCTTTGTAGAGTTTATAGAAATAATAAAGCCACGGTTTGTGTGGGTATCCGTGGACTTCTGCACCGGGTGGTCGGTCCCCCCAGTCCTGCCCTCGTGGCAGGGTGGGTGTGGGGGATAGAGATGGACTTCGGCAGACCTGGGTTTCTGACCTGCATCTCCTTGGGCGCTGCGCTCAGGTTCTGCCTCTGCTCAGGGTGGGGATAGAGGAGGAGGGTCCAGCCTGCTTCTCGAGGGCCCTGGTGGGAATCAGCAAGATTCAGAGTGTGAAGGTGCCTAGAACAGTCCCCGGCTGCCTCCTGGCAGCTAACATGTCAGCGGGAGCCGTGGTTCCGCATTGCCCTGGGTGGTGGGCTCCCTGAGCCTTTCCGTGCCTCAGCTTCCTCGTCTGTAGCTGAGGGTGAGGCCAGCACCTCTCTGCAGGGACGTGTCCAGGAGGAGAGAGCTAGCAGTGGTGAACGTCCAGGAGGGGCCAGGCAGGCCGGTGAGAGTGATGGTATTTGGCCTCGGGGACGTGGGTTCCCCCGGGCCTTCGAGCAGAGGAGGTAAGAGGGTGCTGGGCTGTAGGAGGGCTCCCCTGGCGGCCCACCACAGCAGGTGAGGCCACTGACTTCTCTGGGCCGAGAGGGTTTTTTTAAGTGATTAAAATTAATTTTCGAGTTTTGGCTGTGCTGGGTCTTCATTGCCACATGTGTACTTAGTTGCCCTGCGGCATGTGAGCAGCTAGTTCCCAACCAGGGGATTGAACCTGTGTCTCTTGCCTGGGAAGGTAGACAACTACCAGGCCAGGCCATCAGAGATGTCTTTTGTTTCTGATATGCCTTAATTTATTTTGACATTCTTTTTTTTCCTTGGCCTAGTTACCTGCTTTGTTTTCTTGTCATGAGAAATCTGAAGATCTGTTCTCTTGGCGACTTTCACACACCTGTATATATCATTAACTATAGTCACTGTACACAGTGTGTTACACCTCCGTCACTGATGTGTTTTTACCTGGAAGTCTGCCTTTCAGTCCCATCACCTTGTGTTGTCCCTGCTGCCTACCGCTCCCCCACCCCGCCCTCTCACCTCTGTTATATGTCCTTGACCTTGCTTTTTGTGTGTATTTCTTAGATTCCACATGTAAGCACAATTGTGCACCATTGCTTCCTGCATCCTGCTTAGTTTGCGTAATATGATGCCCTTAAATTCCGTCTGTGGGACAGATGGCAGGATTTCCTTATTAGTTTTTTAATGGCTGGATGATACTCCATTGTATATATGCATCACATTTATTTATTACTTTTTGGCCACTTCTATTGCTCTTCCATCTACTTATCTTTGTTCTTTGGCCTGTGTGCGCCTCCCATCGCAGTGGCCTCTCGCTGCCGAGCACCAGCTCCGGGCACATGCGCTCCAGAGCTCGGGCTCGGTAGTTAGACACATCGGTCCAGCCGCTCTGCGGCACGTGGGCTCCTCCCAGGCCAGGGATCGAACCGGCGCCCCTTGCACTGCAAGGTGGTGTCCTTACCCACTGGACCACCAGGGAAGCCCTATGCACCACATTTTTAACCTATCTAACAGTGAACACTTGGGTTGCTTCCGTACCTGGCGTATTGTAGAGACTGCTGCTGTGAAAATGGGGGTGCAGATAAAACCTTTTTGAATTAGTGTGTCTGTTTTCTTCAGATAGATACCACAAACATTCATCTGTTGGCTCATGTCTGAGGAGCCTCTGTACACTTTTCCTTAGTACCTGGACCGATGGCCCTTCATGCCAGCAGTCACGAATGTTCTCTCTTTGCCGCATCTTCACCAGCACTTACTGTGTTTTTCGCTAATAGCCATCCTGGCTGGTGTGAGGGGATACCTCATTGTGGTTTCGACGTGCATTTCCCTGATGATTAGTAGATACTGAACATCTTTTCATGGATCTGTTGGCCATCTGTTTGTCTTATTTGAGAAAGTGGCTATTCAGCTCTACCCACCTTTTAATTGGATTGGTTTTTTTTCCTTTGCTGTTGAGTTATACGAGTTCTTTCTGCACTATGGATGTTTGCTGTTCATCAGATATGACTTGTCTGTACGTCCCCTTCCATAGGCTACCTTTTCATTTTGTGGATGGTTTTCTTTGCTGTACAGAAGCTTTTTAGTGAGGTAGCCCCATTTGTTCATTTTTGTTTGTTTTTATTGCCTTTGCTTTGAGTGTCAAACCCAAAAAGTTATCACCGAGCCTGATGTCAAGGAGCTTAACTGCCTGTGTTTTCTTCTAGGGATTTTACGCTTTCGGGTCTGACGTTTAAGCCATTAATCCGCCGAGTTCCTTTCTGTGTGCAGTATATCCTAATGGCCCGGTGTCGTTCTTTGGCACAAGGCTGGCCAGTTTTTTCAGCACCATCCGTTGAAAGAAACAGTCCTTGCCCCATTGGATATTCTTGGCTCCTTTGTTATAAATCAGTTGACCATAGAGAAGTGGGTTTATTTCTGGGCTCGCTATTCTGCTTCACTGATCTCTGTGTGCCTGAGTTTTATCAGGAAACTAGAGATAGAAGGCATTGCCATGAGTTGTGAGGTTTAAGTAGGAAGAGGTAGTCAACAAGGCCAGTTTTTGGTCATTACTTCGCCTAATTTTGAAATAACTATATGAGTATGTTTTGTTTCCTAAAAGGCAGAATTCACAAAATGAAAAATCAGTGAAGTAAGATTGTTGTTCAGTTGCTAGGTTGTGTCTGACTCTTCATGACCCCACGGACTGCAGTGCACCAGACTTCCCAGGCCTTCACCGTCAGGCTTTGCTCAAACGCATGTCCGTTGAGTCAGTGATGCTGTCTGCCCATCTTATCCTCTGTCATCCTCTTTTCCAGTGAGTCTGCACTTTGCATCAGGTGGGCAAGGTTTTGGAGTTTCAGCTTCAGCATCAGTCCTCCCAAAGAATATTCAGGGTTTATTTCCTTTAGGACGGACTGGTTTGATCTCCTTGCCGTCCAAAGGACTCTGATCAAGTCCTTTGGACCCCACAGTTCAAAAGTAATCAGCCTCCTCTATGGTCCAACTCACATCCGTACATGACTGCTGGACCATAACTTTAACTATGTAAGATATTTGATATTGAAAATACATATGGAAATAGAAAAAACCTCAAGCAAAGCATGAATGTACCAATAAACATTAAGCGTCTTATTCTAGTAAATTATTAAAGTGTTCAAAAATAACCACCATGTAAAAAGGAAGACATTTGCGAGAAACTCACAGATGAGTTTCGCGTTTTCTAAAAAACATCAACCGGAAGACTGGATGCCCCATTGTGGTCATTGTTGAATCGCAAGTGTTTTTTGTTTTTTTTTTAAGATTTATTTATTTATTTATTTTGGTGGGTGGGGTGGGGAGGGAGGGGAGCAGGCGGGCCACTTCTATTGGTCTTTCATTTGTCCATTTTCTTTTTTTTTTTTTTTTTTAATATCTTATGCTTTAATAAATCACTTAATACAACATTTTGGTAAAACATTGGTGGTAGTTTCCAGCTTCATTGTCATCGATCTTCATCCTCTGGTGTAGAATTGAAGAATTCTCTTTGACCTGTTTATAAGAGACTGGTGCATGTGTGCTCAGTTGTTAAGTTGTGTCCAAGTCTTTGTGACCTCACGGACTGTAGCCCACCAGCCTCCTCTGTCCATGAGATTTCTGAGTGAGTTCTGTTTTCTCCTGCAGGGGATCTTCCTGACTCAGGGGTCAAAACTGTATTTCTTGTGTCTCCTGCATTGGCAGGCAGGTTCTTTTCCACTGAGCTGCCTGGGAAGCTCCGTCTTGATGCGGCTTCTCCTTTGTTCTTCGATGTGGGGTGTCCTCTCTGTGATCAGATCCAACCTCCTTTTGTCGATGGTTTCCCAGGAACTCGTCGCTCATTTGTCCATTTTCATCCATCTTTGTTCTTTGGCTCGTGTGGGCCTCCCATCACGGTGGCCTCGGTTGTCACAGAGCACCGGCTCTGGGAGCATGTGCTCCAGAGCTCCGGCTCGGTAATTGGACACATCAGTTACTAGCCACTCTGCGGCACGTGGGATCTTCCCAGGCCAGGGCTCGAACCGCGCCTTGCACTGCAAGGCGGTGTGCTTACCCACTGGACCACCAGGGAAACCCACAAGTGTATTTTTGTGCAACAATCTCTTGGTGCTTAAAGCCCTTTCCGATGGCACTGTTCTGAGAAATGGAGAGATGAGAGGGCCAAGTCAGCTTTCCTCTGACTCACCCATGTTCAAAGCCCATTTCTGCTTTGATAACCGGAGGGCGCCTTTCTCACGGCACTCCGTTGCGTTGTCTGGACGCCGGCCTTCTTGAGTGCATTGGAGCAATTTTGGTTTCTCCTTCCCTTTCATCTTGTTCGGGTGGAGACTCGCGAGTGTTCGCCTCTTCCACCGCAGGGCCCAAGCTTCCGCTTCTTTGCTGGAGGAGCACTGCGGGCTGATCCCAGCAGGGGCTGGGTTTGCATTTCTGGGAGGTGTGCTCTCCCCAGGTCTCGGCCAGTGAGGGTTGGTTCCTGAACCCTTGGAGACTGCTGAGCAGTGATTCTTCCAACTCCTTCACCTACATTTGCAGCGGGTGCCTCGCTCCCCAGCAGTCGTGGCTGCTGTTACTGTTACAGCTGGGAAGCAGGTTCAGAGAGGCAGGTCAAGCGCCGGCAGTCAGCTCTTTGACCTTTAAGCTGGCTTCCAGTTGTTAAGTTGTGTCCAAGTCTTTGTGACCTCACGGACTGTAGCCCACCAGCCTCCTCTGTCCATGAGATTTCTGAGTGAGTTCTGTTTTCTCCTGCAGGGGATCTTCCTGACTCAGGGGTCAAAACTGTATTTCTTGTGTCTCCTGCATTGGCAGGCAGGTTCTTTTCCACTGAGCTGCCTGGGAAGCTCCGTCTTGATGCGGCTTCTCCTTTGTTCTTCGATGTGGGGTGTCCTCTCTGTGATCAGATCCAACCTCCTTTTGTCGATGGTTTCCCAGGAACTCGTCGCTCATTTGTCCATTTTCATCCATCTTTGTTCTTTGGCTCGTGTGGGCCTCCCATCACGGTGGCCTCGGTTGTCACAGAGCACCGGCTCTGGGAGCATGTGCTCCAGAGCTCCGGCTCGGTAATTGGACACATCAGTTACTAGCCACTCTGCGGCACGTGGGATCTTCCCAGGCCAGGGCTCGAACCGGCGCCCCTTGCACTGCAAGGCGGTGTGCTTACCCACTGGACCACCAGGGAAACCCACAAGTGTATTTTTGTGCAACAATCTCTTGGTGCTTAAAGCCCTTTCCGATGGCACTGTTCTGAGAAATGGAGAGATGAGAGGGCCAAGTCAGCTTTCCTCTGACTCACCCATGTTCAAAGCCCATTTCTGCTTTGATAACCGGAGGGCGCCTTTCTCACGGCACTCCGTTGCGTTGTCTGGACGCCGGCCTTCTTGAGTGCATTGGAGCAATTTTGGTTTCTCCTTCCCTTTCATCTTGTTCGGGTGGAGACTCGCGAGTGTTCGCCTCTTCCACCGCAGGGCCCAAGCTTCCGCTTCTTTGCTGGAGGAGCACTGCGGGCTGATCCCGCAGCGGGGCTGGGTTTGCATTTCTGGGAGGTGTGCTCTCCCCAGGTCTCGGCCAGTGAGGGTTGGTTCCTGAACCCTTGGAGACTGCTGAGCAGTGATTCTTCCAACTCCTTCACCTACATTTGCAGCCGGGGTGCCCTCGCTCCCCCAGCAGTCGTGGCTGCTGTTACTGTTACAGCTGGGGAAGCAGGTTCAGAGAGGCATGGGTTACAAGGCGGCCGGGGTCAGGATCAGAACCCAGGTGGGCTCAGAGCCCTCCTGCCATGCGGTCTCCTGCAGCACAGCCTGGCGAAGGTGCCGGTCCAGGGGGAGTCCGCCAGCCATGGTCTCCATCTCCTGGGGCAGATGGCACCACTGGGGCGCACCAGGAGCTGTGTTCCAGGTCGGGGAGCCCCAAAGGCCTTCCAGGCTGAGGGGCTGAGGGGTTGTGAAGGTACCTGGGCATTTGGGGAAACTGATGGAGCCTCCGTGGAAACGAGAGAGCAGGAAGGCTGTGTGGGCGGCTGGGAGCGGGCAGGACCCAGGCTGGGAAACACACAGGGCTGGGCCCAGGGTCTTGTGAAAATCTGAGAAGGGTCCTGGATTAGGTTCCGTTCCATCCCCGCTGCTGCCTCTTCTAAGACCTCGCTGCTCTCAGATCCCTCCCTCCCCTTGTCCAAAGAGAGCTCTCCTGCAGACCTCTTCCTCCTCTGAGAGATTCAGGGACTTGCTCCTCCAAGCCCCTTAACTCTCAACTGTAAAACAGGTGACAGCAGTCCTCCCCTCCTGGGGTGGCCGTGGGGACTCAGGTGGCAGAGGTCCCAACAGGTTTGTGCCTGGCACAGAGGAGGCAATTCCAGGATCGTCTGGTTTTCTCTGCCTTCCCGCTTCTCCATCCTGCTTCCACCTTTCCTACCTGGATGGCCCAGAGCCTCGACTGGTGCTCTCGTCTCCCATCCATCCCTGGCTCCTGTGGGTCTTTGAACTTCTGCTTCCGCTAAGAGAACCACCCTGTACCCCCGTCTCCAGTCCAGAATCCCGGAGGAAGAGCATGTGTGAGGAGAAAGCAGAGGGGGGTCTGTGATTCAGCACCTCTGTCCAGAGATTGAGAAACTTAACACCATTGCAACTGTCCTAAGTCAGAGACGGTTTAATTGAAACCCACAGTGGGGTTTCCCCAGTGGCTCAGACAGTAAAGAATCTGCCTGCAGTGCGGGAGATGTGGGTTCAGTCCCTGGGTCGGGAAGATCCCCTGGCGAAGGGAGTGGCTGCCCACTCCAGGGTTCTTCCCTGGAGAATTACAAGGATAGAGGAGCCTGGTGGGCCACAGTCCATGGGATCTCACAAGGACTCAGACACAACAGGGCGACAGCACACATATACCCGCAGGGGCAGCTCCTTCGTGGGATCTTCCCTTGCTGGTGCACACACACTGAATCAAAGTCTCACGGTGCAGATGAGCTAAGACCCGCTCTCTCAGGGAAAATGCAGCGAAGAGTCTGTCAGTCTGGCCTTTTGTTCATTGGAAATAAACAGTCCACACTTGAGATGTGTTATTTTAGAGAAGTGCTTGCAAGTAGCAGCCTAAAGCTCATTCTCTCCTCTTTGAAGAAATAAAATCACACACAAATTGACTTTTAAAAGATGTAGGAGACCAGCTTTCTACCTCTTAGCTCATGAAAGGAGTCTATATATATATATTTTTTTTAATTAATTTATTTATTTTGGGGGGGAAGGGGTCGGGAGGGAGGGGGGTGGGCGGGCCTCTTCTATTGGTCTTTCATTTATCCATTTGTTCATCTGTCTTTGTTCTTTGGCCCCTGTGGGCCTCCCATCGCGGTGGCCTCTGTTGTCGCAGAGCGGGAGTCTATATTTTTAATGCCATTGTTGTTCAGTCGATAAGTCATGTTCCACTCTTTGAGACCCCCTGGACTGCAGCACGCCAGGCTTGCCTGTCCTTCACCGCCTCCTGGAGCCTGCTGCAACTCATGTCCATTGAGGCAGTGATGCCATCCAGTCGTTTTGTCCTTTGTTGCTCCCTTTTCCCTTTTGCCCTCCATCTTTCTTTTCTTTTTCAGTGAGCTGGAGCTTCGGCTTCAGCATCCGTCCTTCCAGTGAATATTCAGAGTTGATCTTCTTTAGGATGGACTGGTTTGATCTCCTTGTAGTCCAAGGGACTCTCAGGAGTCTTGTCAATAGTTCAAAAGCATCAGTTCTTTGGTGCTCAGCCTTCTTTATGGTCCAACTCTCGTGTCCGTACATGACTACTGGAAAAACCACAGCTTTGACTACAGGGACCTTTGTAGGCAGAGTGATGTCTCTGCTTTGGATGTCATAACAACTTCTATATATGTGCTTAAACACACAAATACGTATGTCAGTTTTGTATTTGATAATAAAAGGTGTAAATGAAAATCTCATGTCTGGATGGGCCAGAGTAGATGTCTGTTTTAATCATTATGGTCTGGCCAAAGAGCACATTAAAAGGGTTTCTAGTACAACTTTTGACAGAACATAGACCAAAAAAAATTTTTTTTTTCACTTAAAATATGAGGCAATAAAGCCTAGTTGTGAAGAGCATGGTGGCCTGGCCTCAAATCTCAGCTCTGCCACTTTCTAGCGCATGACCTTGGGCCACTTAAGTACCCTCTCCGAGCCTTGATTTCCCCACCTGGCAAATGGGGACAGCACTGTCGCCTCAGGAGAGATGTGGAGATTTCACAGGGTACTGGTTTTTCTTGTTTGGTTGGTTTTGGTTTTTAAATTTTTATTTTACTTTTTACTTTTACAGAGTTTTGTTGTTTACAGATATGTATAATCCCAGATTTGTCATATGTATGTCCCCCCCTCCCACCCCTCCAGGCCGTCGCACAGTGCCCCATGGGCTACTGTTGATAAAGGACACTGGGCTGTGGCTGGCGCACCGGAAGTGTTCAGGGTGTGGGCTGACATAAAACAAGCCCATTTAAAAATGGGTTCCAGGGGCTTCCCTGGTGGTCCAGTGGGTAGGGACACCGCCTTGCAGTGCAAGGGGCGCCAGTTCGAGCCCTGGCCTGGGAAGATCCCACGTGCCACGGAGCGGCTGGACCGATGTGTCCAACTACTGAGCTGGAGCTCTGGAGCACATGCGCCCAGAGCCGGTGCTCTGCGACAACAGAGGCCACCGTGATGGGAGGCCCACACGGGCCAGAGAACAAAGATGGATGAAAATGGACAAATGAAAGAACAATAGAAGTGGCCCGCCTGCTCCCCTCCCTCCCCACCCGACCCCTGCCCAAAATAAATAAATAAATAAATCTTTAAAAATAGGTTCCAAGTTCATGGCACATGTTACTGTTCGTGAATCATGAAAGAAGAGTTGGAGGTTGCACGTCTGCTCACCACACAGAGAGGGGTTGTTAGGGCAGAAAGGGTTGGAGGAGTGGGTAAGACAGAGGAAAGTGAAGACAGACTCTTTGGCCCAAGGAGTGATTTCTGTGGCTATTAAGGGGAGGGTGGCACCAATGAAGGAGCTCTTTGGGATGAGGGGGGAAAGAAAGGCATTGCAGCAGAGGGAAATGACTCAGGACTCAGAAATGTGAGGCATGAGGATGGCCCCTGTCCTAGCAGCTTGGGGGTTCACAAAGGGGGTCTAGAAACAGGGCCCGAGAGGTTACTAGGAGCTCCTGTCTGTGGACAGTCAAGCACTCCTTGAAGGGTTTGTTTGTCCAGGCCTGGCGGGGCTAGGATTCTCCCAGGCTACTTTCTAATCAGGGCTTGCTATGTGCCAGGCTTACAGCCATTCATTATACATGTTCCCGTGTTTACCTTCTTTCTCATGCCAGATTCGAGGTAGGAACCAATTAAATGAATGAGCCTCACTGCAAGGTTATTAAATTTTATTTTACTTTTTACTTTTACAGAGTTTTGTTGTTTACAGATATGTATAATCCCAGATTTGTCATATGTATGTCCCCCTCCCACCCCTCGAGGCCGTCGCACAGTGCCCCATGGGCTACTGTTGATAAAGGACACTGGGCTGTGGCTGGCGCACCGGAAGTGTTCAGGGTGTGGGCTGACATAAAACAAGCCCATTTAAAAATGGGTTCCAGGGGCTTCCCTGGTGGTCCAGTGGGTAGGGACACCGCCTTGCAGTGCAAGGGGCGCCAGTTCGAGCCCTGGCCTGGGAAGATCCCACGTGCCACGGAGCGGCTGGACCGATGTGTCCAACTACTGAGCTGGAGCTCTGGAGCACATGCGCCCAGAGCCGGTGCTCTGCGACAACAGAGGCCACCGTGATGGGAGGCCCACACGGGCCAGAGAACAAAGATGGATGAAAATGGACAAATGAAAGAACAATAGAAGTGGCCCGCCTGCTCCCCTCCCTCCCCACCCCACCCCCGCCAAAAATAAATAAATAAATAAATCTTTAAAAATAGGTTCCAAGTTCATGGCACATGTTACTGTTCGTGAATCATGAAAGAAGAGTTGGAGGTTGCACGTCTGCTCACCACACAGAGAGGGGTTGTTAGGGCAGAAAGGGTTGGAGGAGTGGGTAAGACAGAGGAAAGTGAAGACAGACTCTTTGGCCCAAGGAGTGATTTCTGTGGCTATTAAGGGGGAGGGGTGGCACCAATCAAGGAGCTCTTTGAGATGAGGGGGGAAAGAAAGGCATTTCAGCAGAGGGAAATGACTCAGGACTCAGAAATGTGAGGCATGAGGATGGCCCCTGTCCTAGCAGCTTGGGGGTTCACAAAGGGGGTCTAGAAACAGGGCCCGAGAGGTTACTAGGAGCTCCTGTCTGTGGACAGTCAAGCACTCCTTGAAGGGTTTGTTTGTCCAGGCCTGGCGGGGCTAGGATTCTCCCAGGCTACTTTCTAATCAGGGCTTGCTATGTGCCAGGCTTACAGCCATTCATTATACATGTTCCCGTGTTTACCTTCTTTCTCATGCCAGATTCGAGGTAGGAACCAATTAAATGAATGAGCCTCACTGCAAGGTTATTATCCTCCATTTACAGAGGGGAAATCGAGACTCAGATTTTAGGAAAAAGAATGTCTCAGTCCATAAGTGGAGGGTACAGCTTACCAACCTAGGGAGGTCATAATAGGAGACATTCAAGGGATTCTCGTCTCTCACACGGTTTGTTCTCACCCCACCCCTCCCCTCTTGCTTCGTTCTTCTCCCTCCGGCAGGTGAGTGCGCTTCTCTCTGGCACCAGCTCAGCCTGTGTCTCTGAGCCACTTGACCTGCCTCACTCTGGAGCCAGGCTTCAGGCGCCACGTCTGAGAGCAGCGCTGACTGTCCATCACCGTCTGAGAATTTGTCCCTTTCTTCCGGGTCGTCCATCTTATTGACATAGTGTTCCTTGTAGTGTGTCACCCTCTCTGGCTCTCTGGTTCCTCGTGTGTCACACGGGGTCAATTTTGGTGTTAGCACCCAAAGTTCTGCATCCCAGAACTCCGTCCATCCTGGGCACGCTAGGACAGCTGGTCACCCTACCAGTGGGGGACATAAAAGCCCACCTTGAAACGTCATGGTCAGAGCTGGACAGTGTGTGAGAGTGCTCAGCCCGGTACCCGTCGCGGGACTAGCGCTCCATCAATGGGAGCGGCGAGTTCTGATCCTTCTCGGAGTGAGAGAGAGATGGGGTCCAGAGCCTGAGCCTGGGTCCGAATGTCGCTACATCCTGGCTGTGTGCCCTGAGTTCAGTCCATCGCCCTGGGCCTCCGTTGCCTCAGGTTTTTCAAGAGGCTGATCGTCATACTGACTGAGCGAGTGGGAGGAGATGAAGTGAGACAAGGCAGGCAAAGCACTTCATGTGTGGTTACGAAGCCATTGTCAAGAACCGCAAGACTTCGGTCAAGTTGCTGTGTATTGGACCGAGGGCCTTAGAGGAGCCAGTGAGCTCTTGCCTTGTCTCTATCTTTGGTTTCCTTTTTAAAAAATGATTTTATGGGGCTTCCCTGGTGGTCCAGTGGGTAAAGAGTCTGCCTGGCAGTGCAAGGGGCACCGGTTCGATCCCTGGCCCAGGAAGATCCCACAGGCCACAGAGCAGCTGGACCGTTGTGTGTGTTCAATTAAGGGCCAGTGCTCTGGAGTACATGTGCCCAGAGACAGTGCTCTGCAACGAGAGAGGCTGCTGCAATGGGAGGCCCACACAGGCCAAAGAATAAAGATGGATGAAAATAAATAAAAAAGCCAATAAAAGAGGCCAAAATTAAAAAAAAAAATGATTTTATGTATTTTTATTTTCGGTGGGCTGAATCTTCATTGCTGTGCTCGGGTTTTCTGTGGTCGCAGTGAGCTGGAGCTACTCACCCTGCAGTTGTGGTGTGCGGGCCTCTGGTTGCGGGGGCGTCTCTTGTGTGGAGCACGGGTTCTAGGCTGCAGGGGCCTCAGTAACTGCGAATGTGACTCAGGCTTAGGGGCCCTTGGGGCATGTGGGATTTTTCCCAGACTGGGGATTCAACCCGTGTCCCCTACATTGGCAGGTGAATTCTTAACCACTGGACCACTGGGGAGGCCTCTGGCCCTTTCTGAAAACGCATGTTCTTGTTTCTTTTTTATTTGTTAACCTGGTCCTTTTTAAAAATAACCCCAAGAAATGGGAGAGTTTTGAAAAAGTGAAGTCTCCTGTTCTCCCAGAGTGTGAGGAGTAGAGTTTCCAGGAGGGGGCGCCAGAGCACCAGTCACAGCAGCTGCGTGGCGCCCGCCTCCTTCCTCCCTGCCCACCTGCTGTCACCAGCGGCTTTCCAGGGATCTCCGGTCCCTCCCTGGGAATCCAGAAACTC
Source organism: Tragulus kanchil (assembly GCA_022376925.1). Taxonomy (NCBI): domain Eukaryota; kingdom Metazoa; phylum Chordata; class Mammalia; order Artiodactyla; family Tragulidae; genus Tragulus; species Tragulus kanchil. The sequence continues at coordinate 182,949,398 of JAIOJX010000004.1, read as the reverse complement.
CCTGGCTGGGACAGTTTGGAGAATCCTCTAGGGTCTGCGTAGTCACCGCTTGCTTTGTTTAGAGAAAGGCTTTGCCATGTCCCAGACCCTGGCAGGGGGGGACGCTTGACATACTTTATCTCATTTCATCTTAAAATGTTCCAAGGGAAGAAGTTGCCCTTGTCTCTGATTCCAGACAAGGCAACTGAGGTGCCCTGAGATTAAATCACAGCAATGGGTGCAGCCAGGGTTCAAACCCAGGGGCATCTCACCACTTTGTCTTTGCCAACAGCCTCTGAGAAGTCTGGTCTTAGAAGGACTTTACAGTCTTAGCGGCTTAAGAGACCTAGACTCATAGACATTTTTTATTTAAGTCAGCTATATAGCTGTTTAATTTTCTGTACTTAGGTAATACCTGGTTGAAAAAAAATTATTGCAGTATAGTTGGTTTACATTATTGTGTTAATATCTGCTCTGCAGCAAAGTGAATCCCTTATACACACACGTTCTTTTTCATATTCTTTTCCGTTTTGGTTTATGACAAGATATTGAATGTAGTTCCCTTTGCTATACTGTAGGACCTTGTTTATTTTTGCCCTTTATACCTCCCTGGGGAGTTGTGATACTCAAAAGAGATGGATGCACCAGGGAAGAGATTATTACCTTATCAGTCACCCTCACACTCTCTCATGCATTATGCCTGGTGGTGGGTCTGATCTCTTGTGAGTCAGTGCCTTTCCACTGAAAGAATATGACATTCATTCATGCATGCATTGTTGTTGTGGAGATAATAATCCTACCTCCAATATACGATTGTTATGAGAATTAAATACAAGTGCTCGGCACATGGTAAATACTCCATAAAACTTCCTATTATTATCGTCATTTGTTTTTAGTTCATTCAAGAAAATTCACTGAGCATCCACGGTGTTTCTTAAGCCAGAGAGTACAAAGCTTGTTTCTTCCTGCCTTGGGGGAGAAAGGCCTAGAGAAGGACGTTAGGGCCAGCGCGAAGGGCCCCACCCTGGGAGCGAGCAGAGTGCTGTGGGAGTCTTCCAAGAGGAAGCGGCTCCCTGTCGCCCAGTGTGGGGGTCCCGGGGGTGCCTTGAGCTTTGAGATGGAGCCGAGGGGCTGGCTGGGGCTGGGGGTGGCGGGGTGCAGTTACGTAAGCCCCAGCCTGGGAGCTGAGTGTGCCCTGCTGGATGTGTGAGCACCCCCACGTGCACCCAGCTTCTCCGGCAGCAGGGCTAGGGTGGGGAGGGGGAGGAGGCGCCTCGCAGAGCAGCTGCCTCACGTCTGGAAGCATCTTCCCCCACCTTCCCGGGGGAGGAAGACAGGGGGCCAGCCTCGCGCCAGCCCCCGGCATCAGCTGAACAACTTCCAGCCCCATCTAGTCGCTGGCCAGGCCGCAGGCTCAGCGCTTTCTTTAGGCCCAGTCTGGTTTCACCTGGCTCCGTGGAGGGCCAGGGGTTGGGAGCAGGCTGGGCTGCATGAACAGAGAGATGGCTGGTCAGGAAGGAAGGCCAGGGAGCTGCACAAGGGAGGGGGGAAGGAGCGAGTAGGCTGGGGGGCCTCTGGAGGTGGAGTATAGTGACATCTGCCTAGTATTACACACACGTTCTTTTCATATTCTTTTCCGTTTTGGTTTATGACAAGATATTGAATGTAGTTCCCTTTGCTATACTGTAGGACCTTGTTTATTTTGCCCTTTATACCTCACTGGGGAGTTGTGATACTCAAAAGAGATGGATGCACCAGGGAAGAGATTATTACCTTATCAGTCACCCTCACACTCTCTCATGCATTATGCCTGGTGGTGGGTCTGATCTCTTGTGAGTCAGTGCCTTTCCACTGAAAGAATATGACATTCATTCATGCATGCATTGTTGTTGTGGAGATAATAATCCTACCTCCAATATACGATTGTTATGAGAATTAAATACAAGTGCTCGGCACATGGTAAATACTCCATAAAACTTCCTATTATTATCGTCATTTGTTTTTAGTTCATTCAAGAAAATTCACTGAGCATCCACGGTGTTTCTTAAGCCAGAGAGTACAAAGCTTGTTTCTTCCTGCCTTGGGGGAGAAAGGCCTAGAGAAGGACGTTAGGGCCAGCGCGAAGGGCCCCACCCTGGGAGCGAGCAGAGTGCTGTGGGAGTCTTCCAAGAGGAAGCGGCTCCCTGTCGCCCAGTGTGGGGGTCCCGGGGGTGCCTTGAGCTTTGAGATGGAGCCGAGGGGCTGGCTGGGGCTGGGGGTGGCGGGGTGCAGTTACGTAAGCCCCAGCCTGGGAGCTGAGTGTGCCCTGCTGGATGTGTGAGCACCCCCACGTGCACCCAGCTTCTCCGGCAGCAGGGCTAGGGTGGGGAGGGGGAGGAGGCGCCTCGCAGAGCAGCTGCCTCACGTCTGGAAGCATCTTCCCCCACCTTCCCGGGGGAGGAAGACAGGGGGCCAGCCTCGCGCCAGCCCCCGGCATCAGCTGAACAACTTCCAGCCCCATCTAGTCGCTGGCCAGGCCGCAGGCTCAGCGCTTTCTTTAGGCCCAGTCTGGTTTCACCTGGCTCCGTGGAGGGCCAGGGGTTGGGAGCAGGCTGGGCTGCATGAACAGAGAGATGGCTGGTCAGGAAGGAAGGCCAGGGAGCTGCACAAGGGAGAGGGGCAGGGGGAGAGAGAATGGAGCGGAAGGTAAGGCGGCTGGGGCTGGGGACCTCGAGGGTGGAGGGTGGAGGCCAGGTCAGGCATTTAGGTAGCCTCCATCTATTCATGATCCCCTTCGCTCGGAGAAGAACTCTGACCATCGGAGCCCGAGGGAGCTCGGGTGATATCAGATCACTGATTCCGTGTTATAGCTGGGGAGACTGAGGCCCAGAGAGGGCATGTAACTTCCTCACAGACACACAGCCAAATAGAGGCTTCTCACTTGAGTCAGAACCCAGACCTCTTGACTCTAAGTTCAGTGCTCCTCATGTGATACCACACTGCTGTCTGGGGTCCCAGGGCCTCCCGTTTTATTGGAAAAGCCTCCTCTGGGGTAGGGGGCATGTTGCCGCCATTGCCGACGCGTGTAACCCTGCACTGCGTCCTGGTCTCCCACCTCCATCTTCCTCCCTCTGGGGAACACGCAGAGACAAGTCCTGGTCACAGGACCCAGGGCGGGTGCCCCGGAGCTGAGAGCAGCCTCCTGTACCCACTGACCCACTCCCTTCTCAGAGAAGCTGGGGTCAGGGGGCCTGTGGTGGACGCCCTCCTGGACAGGCCTGGATGGCCCCCCTCCTGGTCCGTGCGCTCTTGGGTCATCAGCCCCCCTTGAGCGGGGGCTGATTTAGGGACTTGAGTCTGGACATAGAATACGGATTACCGCTTCTGAGATTTGGTTACAAAAGAGGGTTGCTTGAGTCTGGGTGGGGGGGGCCCTCCCTCCCTCGCTCTCTTACTCGCTGGGGGCTGGCTGCCATGTCGCGAGCTGCCTGGCTGTGCCATGGCTGGCCGGCACCTGAGCACCCCCGACAGCCGTGAGAGTGAGCTTGGAAGCGACCCTCCCAGACAAGCCTTTGAATGAGACCACGGCCCTGGCTGATGCCATGACACGACCCCGTAAGAGGCTCCAAGCCAGAGAACCCAGCTGGGCTGTGCCCAGACTCCTGATGTTAGAGGCTGCGATACACGTGTGTTATTGTTGTTGTTGTTGTTGTTGTTGTTGTTGTTGTGGGGGGCGGGTTAGGGAGGGAGGAGGGTAGAGGGGCCACTTCTATTGGTCTTTGATTTCTCTATTTTCATCCATCTTTGTTCTTTGGCCCGTGTGGGCCTCCCAACGCAGTGGCCTCTGTTGTCGCAGAGTACCGGCTCTGGGTGCATGCGCTCCAGAGCTCCGACTCAGTAATTGGACACACCGGTCCCACCGCTCTGCGGCATGTGGGATCCTCCCAGGCCAGGGATCGAACCAGCGCCCCTTGCAATGCAAGGCGGTGTCCCTACCCACTGGACCACCAGGGAAGCCCACGTGTGTTGTTTTATGCTACTTGGTCTGGGGGAGTTTTGCTCAACAGCCATGGACAACGTCACACAATCACCACCTCCACTTCCAGACCCCATTTTACCCTTCTCTTCTGCTCCTCCCCCCTCCCTGCCACTCCCCTGCGATCTAAGGGACCACTCACAGTCTCGATTTCTAGTCCTCCGCATTGTATTGCCTAACCTTGACCTGACCTCGGGGAAGGCACGCCACCCTCTCTGGGTTCATTTCCCTCTTACTTAAAGCCATTCGTGAAAGTGAAAGTTGCTCAGTTGTGGCCAACTCTTTGCAACCCCATGGACAAGCCATGCAATTCTCCAGGCGAGAATGCCGGAGTGGGTCCCCTTCCCTTCTTCAGGGGACTTCCCAACCCAAGGATTGAACCCAGGTCTTCCACATGGCAGGCAGATGCTTTCCCATCTGAGCCACCAGGGAAGCCTACAAATAGCCTATCCCTTCTCCATGGAATATTCCCAACCCAGGCATTGAACTGGGGTCTTCTGCATAGCAGGTGGATCCTTTCCTGGCTGAGCTACGAGGAAAGCCTCTGACTAGTCATAACTTTCCCAGGTGCATATGTCTGTGGAGTGGACAGGGCCTTTTCCACCCACACTTTCCCTTTGGCCTTCACTACCCCTTGGAGATGTGCTGGGGCCAGGTCTCCACATCCCCACAAGACAGAAGAACAGACTGAGCCCCAAGTGACAGATGTTCTGCTAGACGATGCACAGGGAGGAAACAGCCGAGCGAGGTCCCCAACTCCAGCTCGGGGCCGTGTGGGAAGTGCTGACGGCATTTCCCGGGATGACAGCAATGAAGGTGGGGGTCAGCCTTCACCTGTGACATGAGTCCCACTGAGCACCTCCTCCACGTGGCATCCCTCCGGGGCTGCAGTAGCTGCAAAACGCCACAGCTACCATCTCCAGGCCCTCCTGCAGGTGGGAAGGCCCCTCTCCCATACGTCCTGCCACAAAGATCCCTTGCGTTCCTAGAATATTGGAGCTGAGTTTTGTGGGCAGAGAGAGCACAGAGCAGCCCTTCTCTTGCGTGGATCATAGTGGAGCAGGCGTGGGTCTGGAGCTGGCGGCCCAGGGGGACCGCTTTCTTGCACAAGTTCCTAATGGTGGCCAGGTTTTGCCGTGTGTCTTGGGCAGTGCTCCCGGGTGCTTGGCCACTTCACATGCTTCATAAAATCTTTTTCTAGTGAGACGAGCTAGAATAGAATCTGTTGCCCCTGAAGCCTGGGGGATAGTCACATCTTCTCCAGGGCCTGAGTGACAAGGTCACCGCAACTCTCAACCCGGCAACCTCCCCCAGCTTCTGGGAAAGCCAGAGCTTCCTTTTCTTGGTATCCGCATACCAGTCCCAGGGGAGCTCTCTGATTGGCTCTGTGGGACACGCCCTTCTCTCTTGGACCAATCCCAGTTGCCAGAGAGATGGGGTCCATGACTGATTGGTCAGATCTGGCTCATGTCCTGCCTTTCTGGCCAGGGGACAGGCTTGGTCTTCAAGAAGGGGATGAGAAAGCCTGGGCCCGGATAAAGCATGAACACACAAGTCTGTTTGACCCTCCGTGCCAAAGGGAGGCCCCTACGAGGAATATTCCCAACCCAGGCCTTTTGACGGTGGATCCTTTCCTGGCTGAGCTACGAGGAAGCCTCTGACTAGTCATAACTTTCCCAGGTGCATATGTCTGTGGAGTGGACAGGGCCTTTTCCACCCACACTTTCCCTTTGGCCTTCACTACCCCTTGGAGATGTGCTGGGGCCAGGTCTCCACATCCCCACAAGACAGAAGAACAGACTGAGCCCCAAGTGACAGATGTTCTGCTAGACGATGCACAGGGAGGAAACAGCCGAGCGAGGTCCCCAACTCCAGCTCGGGGCCGTGTGGGAAGTGCTGACGGCATTTCCCGGGATGACAGCAATGAAGGTGGGGGTCAGCCTTCACCTGTGACATGAGTCCCACTGAGCACCTCCTCCACGTGGCATCCCTCCGGGGCTGCAGTAGCTGCAAAACGCCACAGCTACCATCTCCAGGCCCTCCTGCAGGTGGGAAGGCCCCTCTCCCATACGTCCTGCCACAAAGATCCCTTGCGTTCCTAGAATATTGGAGCTGAGTTTTGTGGGCAGAGAGAGCACAGAGCAGCCCTTCTCTTGCGTGGATCATAGTGGAGCAGGCGTGGGTCTGGAGCTGGCGGCCCAGGGGGACCGCTTTCTTGCACAAGTTCCTAATGGTGGCCAGGTTTTGCCGTGTGTCTTGGGCAGTGCTCCCGGGTGCTTGGCCACTTCACATGCTTCATAAAATCTTTTTCTAGTGAGACGAGCTAGAATAGAATCTGTTGCCCCTGAAGCCTGGGGGATAGTCACATCTTCTCCAGGGCCTGAGTGACAAGGTCACCGCAACTCTCAACCCGGCAACCTCCCCCAGCTTCTGGGAAAGCCAGAGCTTCCTTTTCTTGGTATCCGCATACCAGTCCCAGGGGAGCTCTCTGATTGGCTCTGTGGGACACGCCCTTCTCTCTTGGACCAATCCCAGTTGCCAGAGAGATGGGGTCCATGACTGATTGGTCAGATCTGGCTCATGTCCTGCCTTTCTGGCCAGGGGACAGGCTTGGTCTTCCGAAGAAGGGGATGAGAAAGCCTGGGCCCGGATAAAGCATGAACACACAAGTCTGTTTGACCCTCCGTGCCAAAGGGAGGCGTTATTAATGAATCCCACGCGGCCGTGGCTATAATGAAGCCCAGAGGGCAGGAGATGATTGCAGGCATCCCAGAGTCCCTGCTCATGGGTGAACGTGCCTCCTCCCCACCCTTGGAGAGATTCAGGCATCCCACCATCTCTACCCCTGACAAAGCTTCAGGTGGGGAGGGGGATACCGATGCTAGAAGAAATGAAACGCCTGGGAGCTGAGGAGACAGGGAAGGGGTGGGAGTTCGGATCTGGGCCTCCCAGCTCCTGTCCCGTTGCTGGACCGCGAGGCAGACAGGCCTGGGCTGCGTGTGGCCCTGGGGCGCCCACAGCGGTCCTTGGTTCCTTCTGCCACACAACTTTCCGGTTGCCAGGGAGACTGCACTCGTGGGGAGTCGGGCTTATTTTAGAACTTGGTCCAGGCTGTGGAGGCTTTGTCCCGCAGCCTTTGTTCTGTGGGCCGCCCCCCATGCCTGAGCCGGGAGGGGGAAAAGGGGCGAAGACAAAGGCGGAGGAAAGGGGAGCTCCTCCAGGCCTTGGCCTCAGGCCTCCCGGTTGCCTCCCAGCAGCCCCGCAGCCTCTACCGGAGACCGAGGCTGAGCTGCTAGTCCTGCTTCTGCTGTGGACTTGCTGGCCGCCTCTGAGGTCTCCGTCTTCTTGAGAGTGTAAAGGAAATGACGTTTTGGCTGGAGAACGTCTAGCGGTGTGATCCAGATGTTGACCCCCTCCCTCCGGCTCCCGCGCCCTTACACACGCTGGGAGCAGCTCCTGCAGGCCCCCCTCTGCCAGGGCCCTACGGCTCCACCTCCGCTGACCCCAGCTTCCGGAGCGTCGGCTCTCTGCTCTGTGAGATGGGAACGCCTTTCGGTTTCCCTGGGAAAGCCAGAGCTTCCTTTTCTGATCCATACCAGCCGTCGAGCACGCCCTTCTCTCTTGGACCAATCCCAGTTGCCAGAGAGATGGGGTCCATGACTGATTGGTCAGATCTGGCTCATGTCCTGCCTTTCTGGCCAGGGGACAGGCTTGGTCTTCAAGAAGGGGATGAGAAAGCCTGGGCCCGGATAAAGCATTAACACACAAGTCTGTTTGACCCTCCGTGCCAAAGGGAGGCGTTATTAATGAATCCCACGCGGCCGTGGCTATAATGAAGCCCAGAGGGCAGGAGATGATTGCAGGCATCCCAGAGTCCCTGCTCATGGGTGAACGTGCCTCCTCCCCACCCTTGGAGAGATTCAGGCATCCCACCATCTCTACCCCTGACAAAGCTTCAGGTGGGGAGGGGGATACCGATGCTAGAAGAAATGAAACGCCTGGGAGCTGAGGAGACAGGGAAGGGGTGGGAGTTCGGATCTGGGCCTCCCAGCTCCTGTCCCGTTGCTGGACCGCGAGGCAGACAGGCCTGGGCTGCGTGTGGCCCTGGGGCGCCCACAGCGGTCCTTGGTTCCTTCTGCCACACAACTTTCCGGTTGCCAGGGAGACTGCACTCGTGGGGAGTCGGGCTTATTTTAGAACTTGGTCCAGGCTGTGGAGGCTTTGTCCCGCAGCCTTTGTTCTGTGGGCCGCCCCCCATGCCTGAGCCGGGAGGGGGAAAAGGGGCGAAGACAAAGGCGGAGGAAAGGGGAGCTCCTCCAGGCCTTGGCCTCAGGCCTCCCGGTTGCCTCCCAGCAGCCCCGCAGCCTCTACCGGAGACCGAGGCTGAGCTGCTAGTCCTGCTTCTGCTGTGGACTTGCTGGCCGCCTCTGAGGTCTCCGTCTTCTTGAGAGTGTAAAGGAAATGACGTTTTGGCTGGAGAACGTCTAGCGGTGTGATCCAGATGTTGACCCCCTCCCTCCGGCTCCCGCGCCCTTACACACGCTGGGAGCAGCTCCTGCAGGCCCCCCTCTGCCAGGGCCCTACGGCTCCACCTCCGCTGACCCCAGCTTCCGGAGCGTCCCGGGGCTCCCTCTGCTCTGTGAGATGGGAAGTCGGCTCTTTCCTTGGTTTCCATGAAAATCCCTCCCTGTGTGAGGAAGCAGATTTCATGGAAGGTGCTGGGAGGGCCGTGAGGGTGCTGGAAGGTTTGCTCTGAACTCAAACCCGAGGCTTCACGTTTTCCCCGAGAAGTCCTGTGTTTTTATTGCTCCTTTGCCACAGCCCACCCTCCACCTGCAGGCAGTCCGGGTCCTGTACCATCTCCCAGGCAAGTCCCAGAGAGGGAACACCTTGCCCGAGGACACACAGCACGTTTTGCGGCAAGTCCCCACCTGTCCTTTCCGTGCACTGCTGTCTTCCTGTTCGCCACCTGGGGAACGAGGGCCCAGAAGGGAGGGGTTTGAGGCACCCCAGGCAAAGGGACCCGGGCGCAGACCCTCGTCTCCTAGGCGACTGAATCACCACTCAGACAGAAGCTGAAGGGTGTATAGAAATGACCCTGCTCTTAGCACGGAAACTGCCGCTTGTCTGATGTCCCCCATCACGCATGCATTCATCCGTCTTTCCATCTGTCCATCCATCACCCATCTGTCCATCCATCATCCAGCCATCCACCTGTCCATCCGTTCAACCCTGTCAACAAGTACTAAACACTGTGGGTACTGAGGACAAAGCAGCTCGTGTAGCACACTTAGGTTATTTTTGTCTTTTGTCCCTCCCTCCTACCTTCCTGTCTCTCCATTTACGGGAAGAACAACAAACTCGGAACTGGACGTCTTCTCTTCCAGTTCTGTCTCTGCCACTTACTAGCTGCAGCAACTGGGCACTTCATTTTCCTGAACATCTGGGAACTGTGTTTTCTTCATTTTAAAACCGGGGATGAGGAACAGGGCAGGACTGTTGGAGTGACGGCTGAACCGTGTCACGTGCCTCGCCGGGCGTGCAGAGCAGCCTGGGTGCCCAGGGGCGTTGGCCGCACTCTCCTGCCTCGTGTGTGAGCCCAGAGTAACATGCAAGCGTCAGAATGGAAAAAAAGGAGAGGCCCCTAGAATCCCGCTGGCTCCCTTGGTTGCCCTCGGTCAGTGTCCCGCATCTCCCTCCCGTCTTAATTCACACACAGGATTTTCACGCAGGTGTGATTGTATCGTGGACGTGCTCTGGGGTCCCAGTCCTGCTCCCAGCATCGTATCACAATATTTAAATGTTCAAAGAGTCTTTGATAAACCTCTGTGACAAAGGAAGTTGGTGGAAAATGTCGTGAGAAACGGGGACTTGGCTTGGAGACAGAGCCTGAGTGAGATATATGGGTCCTTCTGGGGCTGGAGAAGCACGCAGAAGGCCCCCAGGGGAGCTGTGACGGAAATGGCTGTGAACCAGCCACCAGGACCTCCCTAGACCTCAGCTCCCCCATCTGTGAAATGGGACCATTGAGCTAGCTGAGGTCACCTTCTTCTGGATAATGACTCCTCCCCTTCCAGTCCTGTGGCTGCCCGCACAGCAAGGGTCCAGAGGGACTGTTCCTGTCCGTCCAGGAGGCTGAGTCCTCACTGCCTCTCCCCAGACAGTGAGCTCAAGGGCAGCTGCCGCTCCTTCCTCAGGCCCAGGTCCTCAAGCCCAGTGCAGGCCTGGGGGAGAAAAGCAGACTGTAGGTACTGAGGTGAAAGAGGCTGTGGACCCGGCTGGGGTTCCCTGCTCTGTGCTATTAGGTCTGTGATCTTGGGCTGGTTACTGGGCCTCCAAGCCTCAGTTTGCACATCTGTAAAGTGGGGACAGAGAAGCCTCCTGGGATTGCTTTGATGATGAAATGAGATGATGCTGCGGAGGAAGAGCCTGGAGCCTGGGAGACAGTGGTTGCAGCACTGTGTGGCCAGTTCTGTCTCTGCCACTTACTAGCTGCAGCAACTGGGCACTTCATTTTCCTGAACATCTGGGAACTGTGTTTTCTTCATTTTAAAACCGGGGATGAGGAACAGGGCAGGACTGTTGGAGTGACGGCTGAACCGTGTCACGTGCCTCGCCGGGCGTGCAGAGCAGCCTGGGTGCCCAGGGGCGTTGGCCGCACTCTCCTGCCTCGTGTGTGAGCCCAGAGTAACATGCAAGCGTCAGAATGGAAAAAAAGGAGAGGCCCCTAGAATCCCGCTGGCTCCCTTGGTTGCCCTCGGTCAGTGTCCCGCATCTCCCTCCCGTCTTAATTCACACACAGGATTTTCACGCAGGTGTGATTGTATCGTGGACGTGCTCTGGGGTCCCAGTCCTGCTCCCAGCATCGTATCACAATATTTAAATGTTCAAAGAGTCTTTGATAAACCTCTGTGACAAAGGAAGTTGGTGGAAAATGTCGTGAGAAACGGGGACTTGGCTTGGAGACAGAGCCTGAGTGAGATATATGGGTCCTTCTGGGGCTGGAGAAGCACGCAGAAGGCCCCCAGGGGAGCTGTGACGGAAATGGCTGTGAACCAGCCACCAGGACCTCCCTAGACCTCAGCTCCCCCATCTGTGAAATGGGACCATTGAGCTAGCTGAGGTCACCTTCTTCTGGATAATGACTCCTCCCCTTCCAGTCCTGTGGCTGCCCGCACAGCAAGGGTCCAGAGGGACTGTTCCTGTCCGTCCAGGAGGCTGAGTCCTCACTGCCTCTCCCCAGACAGTGAGCTCAAGGGCAGCTGCCGCTCCTTCCTCAGGCCCAGGTCCTCAAGCCCAGTGCAGGCCTGGGGGAGAAAAGCAGACTGTAGGTACTGAGGTGAAAGAGGCTGTGGACCCGGCTGGGGTTCCCTGCTCTGTGCTATTAGGTCTGTGATCTTGGGCTGGTTACTGGGCCTCTCCAAGCCTCAGTTTGCACATCTGTAAAGTGGGGACAGAGAAGCCTCCTGGGATTGCTTTGATGATGAAATGAGATGATGCTGCGGAGGAAGAGCCTGGAGCCTGGGAGACAGTGACGGCTCAATCCACGTCAGCACCTGCGCTGGGTCACTGCTGCGACTCAGGGACTGCTGGCTGGCTCCAGGAGGACCAGGAGGCAGAAGAGGAGGGGGAGACTTTGATAGAGAGAGAGAGAGAGAGAGGAGGAGGAGATCGGGAAGGGTTTTGTGGGTGGGAGAGGAGGCAGAGGGGAGCATGAGTCTGGGGAGCGAAGGCGGCAGGTGGCCTGGCGGGGAGGCCGAGAGCGCAGAGGGCCTCAGCCGGGGTGTGCCGGGCTCAAGGGAGAGCCACTGCATCACGAGGTGCCACCTGCCAGCCAGCTGCTCTCAAAATAGCTGTTCCTGCTGGGGCTGGGGGAGGGGCAGGGCTGGCACTGTGTCGGGACACCGCCTGGGGCCCTGGGCTCCTGTGGCCCTGAGCCTTGAGGGCGCCCCCGTGACCTGTGCCTTGTCTGGGGCGGGGGCTTGGGAGCACCTTCTGCAGGGTCTGTGTGTGTGTGTGTGTGTTAGGCTGGGATGGAGACAGTGCCTTCCTGGCTGAGGCCTGGGAGGTGTGCTGGAGACCGGCAGGGAAAGGCCAGCATTAACAGTGACAGTCACCATTGTGACCGCCTTCATCGCCATCATCCAGGACGAGGCAGGCGCGGCAAAGCTGCCTGGTCACGTTCATCTCCCTCCACCCTTTCGAAAGAAGGCCAGGGTGTCTGGGGCTGTGAACACACCCGCCTCCCAGACGCCTCTGCGGCGAGGTCAGCCATGTGACCTGCCTCTGCCAATGAGGTGCGCGTGGGAGCCCGCTGGGAGAGCCCTGGGAAAGCTGCTGTTCTCCTGTGTGTTGGCAGTTCTGTGTGGTCCTGAACCTCCGTGTGTCTCTGTGCGAATATCCTTCCCTCCTGCCGCGGATGGGTCTTCTCCCGCTGCTGGGAGAGGACGGCAGGGCAGGAGAGAGCCCAGGCCAGCTGGAAAGCAGGAAATGGGCTGTCACAGGAGAAAGAGAGATGCTAGTCACTGCTCTGGGTATGCCCCAGCTCGGCCGTGTCCTATCTGTATGACCTTCCTGCCAGATGATGAAATGAGATGATGCTGCGGAGGAAGAGCCTGGAGCCTGGGAGACAGTGACGGCTCAATCCACGTCAGCACCTGCGCTGGGTCACTGCTGCGACTCAGGGACTGCTGGCTGGCTCCAGGAGGACCAGGAGGCAGAAGAGGAGGGGGAGACTTTGATAGAGAGAGAGAGAGAGGAGGAGATCGGGAAGGGTTTTGTGGGTGGGAGAGGAGGCAGAGGGGAGCATGAGTCTGGGGAGCGAAGGCGGCAGGTGGCCTGGCGGGGAGGCCGAGAGCGCAGAGGGCCTCAGCCGGGGTGTGCCGGGCTCAAGGGAGAGCCACTGCATCACGAGGTGCCACCTGCCAGCCAGCTGCTCTCAAAATAGCTGTTCCTGCTGGGGCTGGGGGAGGGGCAGGGCTGGCACTGTGTCGGGACACCGCCTGGGGCCCTGGGCTCCTGTGGCCCTGAGCCTTGAGGGCGCCCCCGTGACCTGTGCCTTGTCTGGGGCGGGGGCTTGGGAGCACCTTCTGCAGGGTCTGTGTGTGTGTGTGTGTGTTAGGCTGGGATGGAGACAGTGCCTTCCTGGCTGAGGCCTGGGAGGTGTGCTGGAGACCGGCAGGGAAAGGCCAGCATTAACAGTGACAGTCACCATTGTGACCGCCTTCATCGCCATCATCCAGGACGAGGCAGGCGCGGCAAAGCTGCCTGGTCACGTTCATCTCCCTCCACCCTTTCGAAAGAAGGCCAGGGTGTCTGGGGCTGTGAACACACCCGCCTCCCAGACGCCTCTGCGGCGAGGTCAGCCATGTGACCTGCCTCTGCCAATGAGGTGCGCGTGGGAGCCCGCTGGGAGAGCCCTGGGAAAGCTGCTGTTCTCCTGTGTGTTGGCAGTTCTGTGTGGTCCTGAACCTCCGTGTGTCTCTGTGCGAATATCCTTCCCTCCTGCCGCGGATGGGTCTTCTCCCGCTGCTGGGAGAGGACGGCAGGGCAGGAGAGAGCCCAGGCCAGCTGGAAAGCAGGAAATGGGCTGTCACAGGAGAAAGAGAGATGCTAGTCACTGCTCTGGGTATGCCCCAGCTCGGCCGTGTCCTATCTGTATGACCTTCCTGCCCCGAGCTGGGAGATGGGAATTAGAGTGTCTCGCGGCCCTAAAGGGCCTTCTGGGCCATAAAGGAAAATGTAATATGCATAGTGTTAGATGTGTCTTCCGAATGCTTTTGTCATTTAGCCCCTGAATTCAGTGCAGCAGACATTCTTAGAGATACCTGATGCTCGGAAACTTGGAGCAAACACACAGACGTGGTTCCTTGTCACGTTGTACTGCAGTGTTTTGATCTGTGCCTGTCGTCAGCCCTGACCCTGTCCCTCCAGGCCCAGCGACGGTGTGTCTGGTTTACCTTCGCCTGGCCGGGAGCCTTGCCCATGCCGGGCATTGCCTGTTTCCTGAGGGATCAGATTCGTTTGTATCCAGTCAGTAACCACCTCGCGGTGGCTTTTTGTGCCCTACTCTACTAAGTTGTGGAACAAACAAAACCGAGAACACATCAGGGATCATGGATGGAGGAGGGCCAGTGTGCGCTCCTTTGGCGGGCAGATCTGATTGACCAGGAAGCAGCGTCTGGAACAAGAACAAAGCCTTGCTTAGCGGGTGCCAGGCTCTCGTTGGAGGAAGTGGGCCCCTGTGTCCCGTTCTTGGCTGGCACATTCTAGCACTAGCGTCCCTATTGAACAAGTTGGGTGTCCAGGTGTGGGACCCAAAGAAGCCCTCTCTCCTCCCCCCTGAGGCTGGCTCCCACACCATCCACGGTAAGACCTCGTCCGGCCGTTGTTACATCTCCAGCTCCTGGAACTGCCAGGTACCCTGCCGCGTCCACCAAGGAGCGACTGAGTGAGCCGGGGGGCAGCTCAGAGTCTGGCAGGCGAGGCCGACCCAGAGCCCACCGACGACATCTCACCGAGGAGCGTCGAGGGCCTGGGTGCCTCGTGGGGGGAGAGGCGGCCAGTGTGATGGAGGAGCAGTCAAGGCACTGGAAGCGTCCCTGGCCTCCACCTGTAGAACCTTCCAGACTGTCTCCCCCTCAAGTCCCAGCCTGAGCAGCTCTTCCTCACGAGGCTGCCCCACCCTCTCACCTCCTTCCCCTGTAGCAGCCCCCTCTTTCAGTCTCTGGAGCCCAGCTCGGCCGTGTCCTATCTGTATGCCTTCGCCCACTGGGATGGGAATTAGAGTGTCTCGCTAAAGGGCCTTCTGGGCCATAAAGGAAAATGTAATATGCATAGTGTTAGATGTGTCTTCCGAATGCTTTTGTCATTTAGCCCCTGAATTCAGTGCAGCAGACATTCTTAGAGATACCTGATGCTCGGAAACTTGGAGCAAACACACAGACGTGGTTCCTTGTCACGTTGTACTGCAGTGTTTTGATCTGTGCCTGTCGTCAGCCCTGACCCTGTCCCTCCAGGCCCAGCGACGGTGTGTCTGGTTTACCTTCGCCTGGCCGGGAGCCTTGCCCATGCCGGGCATTGCCTGTTTCCTGAGGGATCAGATTCGTTTGTATCCAGTCAGTAACCACCTCGCGGTGGCTTTTTGTGCCCTACTCTACTAAGTTGTGGAACAAACAAAACCGAGAACACATCAGGGATCATGGATGGAGGAGGGCCAGTGTGCGCTCCTTTGGCGGGCAGATCTGATTGACCAGGAAGCAGCGTCTGGAACAAGAACAAAGCCTTGCTTAGCGGGTGCCAGGCTCTCGTTGGAGGAAGTGGGCCCCTGTGTCCCGTTCTTGGCTGGCACATTCTAGCACTAGCGTCCCTATTGAACAAGTTGGGTGTCCAGGTGTGGGACCCAAAGAAGCCCTCTCTCCTCCCCCCTGAGGCTGGCTCCCACACCATCCACGGTAAGACCTCGTCCGGCCGTTGTTACATCTCCAGCTCCTGGAACTGCCAGGTACCCTGCCGCGTCCACCAAGGAGCGACTGAGTGAGCCGGGGGGCAGCTCAGAGTCTGGCAGGCGAGGCCGACCCAGAGCCCACCGACGACATCTCACCGAGGAGCGTCGAGGGCCTGGGTGCCTCGTGGGGGGAGAGGCGGCCAGTGTGATGGAGGAGCAGTCAAGGCACTGGAAGCGTCCCTGGCCTCCACCTGTAGAACCTTCCAGACTGTCTCCCCCTCAAGTCCCAGCCTGAGCAGCTCTTCCTCACGAGGCTGCCCCACCCTCTCACCTCCTTCCCCTTCCCCTCGCCTCCATGCTCTGAGCATCTCATCACCCCAAATTCTTTCTGCGAGTCTGAGTGTGAGATTTATTCTGTAGATGTCAGCCCCCTCCCCAGCTTGCTACCCAGGCGTCCCTGGTGGGTCACAGGCCCCCTGGGTCGGCCGAACCCTCCTGGGGGCCCGGCATCCCCCTCCCTCCACCTCCTGGGAACGATCTCCACTTGAGTCACATGCAGAGCAAGCTCACGCGTGGCGGTCGGACCGCGGCCCCGGGCCAGCTCCGGTCCCTTGTGTGCCCCGTGAAAAGCCAGGGAACTTCCGTCTCCTCATTTTTCGTGGGGAAGACAGCGGCGCCCTGCGAGGTTTAAACGTGGGGATGTGTAGGAAAGTGCTTGTAAGCTGCAAAGAACAGAACAGATGGGAACGTTACTATCCACGCTTCCTCCTCGCCGGCTTGGGGCTTCCCAACCTGGATGCGTTTTGGGGGGACCTGCACAGGAATCTCCTTCTCCTCCTGGGCTTTCTCCCCTGTTCTCTTCTGGGTGCCTGACATTCCATCGCTCGGGGGTTTCTCTGCTTTGTCTCTAATCCTGGGAGGAGAGTGTGAGTCAGTACTGCTCTCTATGGGGGCGGAGAGGAAAGAGAAACAGGGAGGAGAGGCCGCTTGGAGGACTGGGTGCTGCAGCCTCTGCACCGCCTCCCTCTTTAGGCCACCTGGGATCAGGGGCCTCTGGAGCCTGGGCTGTGCCGAGCGTAGAAAGGGGGCCGGTTTTGGTGACCCAAAGAAGCCCTCTCTCCTCCCCCCTGAGGCTGGCTCCCACACCATCCACGGTAAGACCTCGTCCGGCCGTTGTTACATCTCCAGCTCCTGGAACTGCCAGGTACCCTGCCGCGTCCACCAAGGAGCGACTGAGTGAGCCGGGGGGCAGCTCAGAGTCTGGCAGGCGAGGCCGACCCAGAGCCCACCGACGACATCTCACCGAGGAGCGTCGAGGGCCTGGGTGCCTCGTGGGGGGAGAGGCGGCCAGTGTGATGGAGGAGCAGTCAAGGCACTGGAAGCGTCCCTGGCCTCCACCTGTAGAACCTTCCAGACTGTCTCCCCCTCAAGTCCCAGCCTGAGCAGCTCTTCCTCACGAGGCTGCCCCACCCTCTCACCTCCTTCCCCTTCCCCTCGCCTCCATGCTCTGAGCATCTCATCACCCCAAATTCTTTCTGCGAGTCTGAGTGTGAGATTTATTCTGTAGATGTCAGCCCCCTCCCCAGCTTGCTACCCAGGCGTCCCTGGTGGGTCACAGGCCCCCTGGGTCGGCCGAACCCTCCTGGGGGCCCGGCATCCCCCTCCCTCCACCTCCTGGGAACGATCTCCACTTGAGTCACATGCAGAGCAAGCTCACGCGTGGCGGTCGGACCGCGGCCCCGGGCCAGCTCCGGTCCCTTGTGTGCCCCGTGAAAAGCCAGGGAACTTCCGTCTCCTCATTTTTCGTGGGGAAGACAGCGGCGCCCTGCGAGGTTTAAACGTGGGGATGTGTAGGAAAGTGCTTGTAAGCTGCAAAGAACAGAACAGATGGGAACGTTACTATCCACGCTTCCTCCTCGCCGGCTTGGGGCTTCCCAACCTGGATGCGTTTTGGGGGGACCTGCACAGGAATCTCCTTCTCCTCCTGGGCTTTCTCCCCTGTTCTCTTCTGGGTGCCTGACATTCCATCGCTCGGGGGTTTCTCTGCTTTGTCTCTAATCCTGGGAGGAGAGTGTGAGTCAGTACTGCTCTCTATGGGGGCGGAGAGGAAAGAGAAACAGGGAGGGAGAGGCCGCTTGGAGGACTGGGTGCTGCAGCCTCTCTGCACCGCCTCCCTCTTTAGGCCACCTGGGATCAGGGGGCCTCTGGAGCCTGGCGACTGTGCCCAGGCAGCGATCCAGGGCCATGACCTGGCAAACCACGTCCTCGCTGGCTTCCCTCTGGTGGTGAACCATCCCCGCCTCCCCACGTGCTGGGGGTGATGTTCTGGTCCCGTCAAAGTCATCAGTGTCTCAGGTCAGCTGACGTTTGCTCTCAGCCGTGAGCCTGGAGCTCAGGGGGTCGTGGGGGAGGTTAGAGGGAGGATTCCAGGGCCGCTCACTCGTGGCCTGGCCTAGGAGAGTTTCTGACTCTCTCCGTGCCTCAGTGTCCTCTTCCTGAAAATGGGGGTGGTCACGGCGCCTGGCTGGTGTGGGGGGTGTGATTCAATCAGGCGAGTCGTAGGGAGAGCCTGACCCGCAGGATGGGCCAAGTCAGGCTCAGCTTTGGGCTTCCCCTTCGCTGCTCTTTCCCAGGCCCCGCGCCTTGGTCCGCTTCTGGACCACGATGAGAGCTTCCTCCCCAGCCCCTTTGCAGGGTCCTGCCCCACCACGTGTGTCTCCTCCAATAAAAACCAGTCATCCTTCTGACCCCTGTGTACACTCAGGCCTCCCTTCTGCCTCAGACCCTTCAAGACATCACATTCATTTATTCACTCACTCAACAAATACTTGAAGTTCCCCCAGGGATCAGACCCCCTGCTAGGCGCTAGAGACACAACAGTGGGGTCTGTAAGATAAGACAGTGGCGACTGAATGTGTAGAATCATGGTGAACAAACAGTCCCCCAAAGTCACCTAATCAACAATCCCCAAACTCAGTGGCTTAAAGCAGCAATCATATGTTGTCCCTCCCAGATCTAGGGATCTACTGGGGCTCTGTGGATCTCTCTAGGGGTCTACTCTAGGGATCTAAGGATCTACTGGGGCTCTGTGGATCTCTCTAGGCGTCTACTCTAGGGATCTAAGGATCTACTGGGGCCCTGTGGATCTCTCTGAGTTCCATGGTTAGGCGTCAGGGCTGCCTCATCGGCCCCTCTCCCCCGGACTCCCTAGGACACGTTTGTCCCTTTGGGTTGGCAGAAGGACTAGGGGGCAGGGAGCCCCTGGAAAGCCTCTTAAGGCTCAGAACGGGGACACTTCTGCCCACCTTCTACTGGCTGAAGCACGTTTCATCTTTAAGTCCATCATCAGTGTGCTGGGAAGGGAGATCCTGCCTCTGCGGGGAGATCCTGCAAAGTCACAGGACGTGTGGTGCGGATGCAGGAAGAAGAATTGGGAGCCATGAGGGAACCTGCCGTGGAGACAGATAATCCCCGAGGCAGCCACTTCTGACGTCCGCTGCTTAGAGCAGCCCAGGCCTGTGCCTAGACCTGGCGAAGGAGGAGAGCCCGTGTGGAGACGGGGAAATACATTGCCGGCAGAGGGAAGCCTGAGCGCCAAAAACCAGGAGTGAGGATGCGCGGACGGGTCTTTGGCACCACCAGGAGGTAGGTGGGGCCGGGATGACCTCTCTGTCACCCTCCACCCTGGGCACAGGGCTGGGCTCCTCTGCCCTCCACCAAGGCCTCCATGCCCTGGTCCGTGCTGAGCACCCCGCCTTGGCCGCTGGGTGCCTCGCTGGCCCTCTCTGCCCCCGTCACACTGAAGTCGGCAGTTCTCGCAGCTCCTGTCCTATCCCGGGCTCTTGGCTGGGCGGTGTATTCTGCCTAGAATACCCATCCTCCTCCTCTGGAGAAATGTTACTCTTCCTAAGAGGAAACACAGACGTCACTCCTGCAGGGAGGCCCTCCCTGATGCCCAAGAAGGGGTGAGTGAGGTTTCCCTTCGGAACATGCCCATGGCTCACAGCCCGTCTCCAGCACATTCCCAGAAGACTCCGCGTGGGGAATCCAGCGCCAGCGCAGGACTTGGCAAGAAGGGGTGTCCTTAAACATTTGTGGCATGAATAAATGAGGAGTATTTTCCTACCTCTCTCAGTTCTACACCTATGATTCAAACGGGCTCAGACCCAAAGCTCGAACCACTATACTTCTGTTCTTCAGAACGCACTTCCGTTGCTGCGTCTGGTTCTTTTGTCAACTCAAAGATACCTCCTGAGCCCGGCTATGTGAGTTGAGACATTACTTTGCCTACAAAGGTCCATATAGTCAAAGCTACAGTTTTTCCAGCTCTCCCGGACTCCCTAGGACCGTTTGTCCCTTTGGGTTGGCAGAAGGACTAGGGGCAGGAGCCCTGGAAAGCCTCTTAAGGCTCAGAACGGGGACACTTCTGCCCACCTTCTACTGGCTGAAGCACGTTTCATCTTTAAGTCCATCATCAGTGTGCTGGGAAGGGAGATCCTGCCTCTGCGGGGAGATCCTGCAAAGTCACAGGACGTGTGGTGCGGATGCAGGAAGAAGAATTGGGAGCCATGAGGGAACCTGCCGTGGAGACAGATAATCCCCGAGGCAGCCACTTCTGACGTCCGCTGCTTAGAGCAGCCCAGGCCTGTGCCTAGACCTGGCGAAGGAGGAGAGCCCGTGTGGAGACGGGGAAATACATTGCCGGCAGAGGGAAGCCTGAGCGCCAAAAACCAGGAGTGAGGATGCGCGGACGGGTCTTTGGCACCACCAGGAGGTAGGTGGGGCCGGGATGACCTCTCTGTCACCCTCCACCCTGGGCACAGGGCTGGGCTCCTCTGCCCTCCACCAAGGCCTCCATGCCCTGGTCCGTGCTGAGCACCCCGCCTTGGCCGCTGGGTGCCTCGCTGGCCCTCTCTGCCCCCGTCACACTGAAGTCGGCAGTTCTCGCAGCTCCTGTCCTATCCCGGGCTCTTGGCTGGGCGGTGTATTCTGCCTAGAATACCCATCCTCCTCCTCTGGAGAAATGTTACTCTTCCTAAGAGGAAACACAGACGTCACTCCTGCAGGGAGGCCCTCCCTGATGCCCAAGAAGGGGTGAGTGAGGTTTCCCTTCGGAACATGCCCATGGCTCACAGCCCGTCTCCAGCACATTCCCAGAAGACTCCGCGTGGGGAATCCAGCGCCAGCGCAGGACTTGGCAAGAAGGGGTGTCCTTAAACATTTGTGGCATGAATAAATGAGGAGTATTTTCCTACCTCTCTCAGTTCTACACCTATGATTCAAACGGGCTCAGACCCAAAGCTCGAACCACTATACTTCTGTTCTTCAGAACGCACTTCCGTTGCTGCGTCTGGTTCTTTTGTCAACTCAAAGATACCTCCTGAGCCCCGGCTATGTGAGTTGAGACATTACTTTGCCTACAAAGGTCCATATAGTCAAAGCTACAGTTTTTCCAGGAGTCACGTACAGATGTGAGAGCTGGACCATAAAAAAGGCTGCGCGTTGAAGGATTGATGCCTTTGAACTGTGGTGCTGGAGAAGACTCTTGAGGGTCCCTTGGACAGCAAGGAGATCAAACCAGTCCATCCTAAAGGAAATCAAGCCTGAATGTTCATTGGAAGGACTGAGGCTGAAGCTGAAGCTCCAGTACTCTGGCCACCTGATGAGAAGAGTTGACTCATTGGAAAAGGCCTTACTCTGGGAAGAATAGAAGGCAGGAGGAGAAGGGGGCGACAGGGGACGAGATGGTTGGATGGCATCACTGCCTCAATGGATATGAGTTTGAGCAAACCCTGGGAGAGCAAACCCTGGGAGACAGCGAAGGACAGGGAAGCCTGGGAGTTGTAAAGAGTCAGACACGACTTAGCCACTAAACAGCAGTAACAACACCTGGGATGTGTTGCTTCCTGTGTCTGAACCACGTCGCCCCCTCTGGAAGGAGGAGGCTCAGCTCTTCACCTCCCCGCTCCCCTGCGTCCTTCCCCTCCTCCCCTACTCTGGCCCTCACACTTCTAAGGGGCTTCCGGTTGGCTCGGTGCTACCTGGACGTCTGGTGTTGACGCTTCCGGTGGAGGAGCAGGGATTGGGCTGTCCTGCCTCAGCTGCCTGCCTGTGCCCACCCCTGCGTGCCCACAGGAGCTTGATGGGCCCCGTCCAGGCCTCTCTCCCCATCTCGAGCCATGACTGGAGTCCAGGCCGGGTCCCAGCAAAGCCAGGCCGGTGGGGATCGAAGGTGGGGCAGACATGAAGGGCTGTTGTCGCTTCCCCTTCCGGCCCCGTGCCCAGGGGCTGCGCCTGGGCTGGACAGGCCCACTGTGGTCCCGAGGTCAGCTGTTGGGCCGAGCGGGCCTGGGAAGGAGCTGTGTGATCCCAGGTGGGCGCCTCACCTCGCTTTGGTTGGCTTTTTGAATTCACAGCGTCGGGATGGCGGAATCTGCCCCCAGGACTGTTGCGAGAATTAAATGTGGGAGTTTAGAAGAAGCACGGCCCACGGATGAATTCCTGGTCGATGTGCTTGCTTTCAGGGTGACCTGATTCCACCTCTCTGGGCCTCAGTCTCCTAATCTGCATAATCGGGGGGAAGAAGGCTGCCTCGTGGGGTGGTTGGGATAAAGTGAGGGCCAAGAGGCTCTCCTGGCACGTCATACTCCTCTCTCCTGCGTGCCTCCCTCACTTCCTTCTGGGACTGAGCTCCGGGGAGGAAGGAAGGACCCCCGTTCCGAGCAGGTGACAGTAACGCCAACCTTGCCCTCTGACTTGGCTGAGTCCCAGTTTCCGAGTTGCCCGCCTTGGGATCCACCCTCCCCTCCTGCCCCCCGCTCCTGGAAGACCACACTGGAGGCCCCGTGGCTGCCCACATGCTCCTCGGGAGCAGGAGGCATGTCTCCCTGCCTTGTGAGGGGCTCTTGAGCGCTTGCTGCTTCCAACATCTCCAGAAGCAAGTCTTAGTCTGATACTTGCTTTATAAGAGGAGAGAGTCAGGAGTCTACATGAAAACTGAGGGTTGTCCGACTCCAAAGCCGGGCTCTTTCTGTTCGTGCTTTTCCACGTGGGTTGTGTGTGCGTGGAGGCTCCATCTGCTCCTCCGTCGACCCAGCCTGCGGGCAAAAAGGGCCGGAGACCAATGGAGATGCTCACGTGGCGAGGCGCCAGTGGGCAGAGGAGTGAAAGAATGACTGACTTGCTGGGGACGGCGTGGATGCACGCGTGCCTCTGTGGAGGCCCCCCGTCCTCTCTCCGGGACCCCACCTTCCCACGGTGTTCACCCCAGCCGCGTCTACCTCGGCCCGCCCTGGCCTTGGACCCCTGGTTCACCCGACCGTGCAGCCCACTCGGGCTCCCCACAGACAGGTCCTGGCCTCACCTGCAGCCCACCTGCACGCCAGGAGGCTCTGAGGAGGTTGCCTTGGCAACCGTAAGTTTCCACCTGAAGCAAAAAGTACCTGCCATGATTTGTGATGGAGAATGACAGGGAAAGAGGCGGTTGCCACGGCAACGGGAACATTTAAGCAACGCCTGGGTCTCAGTGTGGGGTGATTCCCACCCTTAGTGTGTCAAACAGACCGGGCCGCTCGGCAGGCGGTTCTGCCGGCGCTGTGCGGTGCATTTGCGGGGAGGGAGACCGCCGGGCCTGCCTCGAAAGGCTGAGGCGCTGCCTCCGACAGGCGATGAGCCCCCACGTGGCCTCGCACGGGACCGTCTCCGGGGGCACGGGACTCCTGGAGGGCGGCTCTGGGTCCTCCCTCGCCTCTGTATTGGTCACCTGAGTGCTCCCTCCTCCTGCTGACTAGTCTCTCCTTTGTCCCCCAGAAGAAGCTGAAGAGGGCTCTCGGCACAGACGGACATGGCCTTAGCTTTGTCGAGTGTGGCCTTGGCTTTGTCAAGTGTGATGATAGAATGAGCACCTCTCTGGGCAAAATGAGGGAGACGTCAAGGCCGGCAGGTGGCGAGGAGAGAGACGGACACCCCATCCATGAACAGACGAGGCCACTAGGAGGCCCTCTGGCCTCCTCGGGGAACTGTCCGAGTCCCACTGGCCTATTGTGGGGGCACCTGGTCCTGCGTGGCAGTTGGAGGAGGGCTGGCTGGGAAGGGACGAGCACCCATGACCCGGCAACCTCAGCCCCTGCCCTCTGCCCCCTTCCTTCCCTCTACTGCGATCCGCCCTGTGAGCCTGCATGAAGCCTGCTTGCACTCAGGTCAGGGGTGACCCCAGGGCCAGCTTTACTCCCTGGGTGGGCTGCACATAGGCGCCCGCCCTGTCCTCTCCATGGTCCCCTTAAGTATGGATGTCCCAGCAACTCTGCCTGAAGGAAAGATGCCCTGAAGGACTCTGAAGGCCCTCGGCCGGGTCCTGCGGGCCTTGACGCCTGCAGCCCCTGCCCGGCCGCGTGCCCTCCGAACCCTTCCCTCCCTCTGCCCTCGAGCACCGGCCTGAGTCACACCCCTTGCTCTGAGTCCGGCCTCTTTCCTCAATGGGAACTCGGCCTCACTCGCTCGCGCCTCCCGCCCGGTGAGCCCGTGACAGAGGAGAGGGCCGTGGCCGCTCAGGGGCCCTGGAGGAGGGAGACGAGGAGGGTCACGCTTGCCTCCAGGTGGGAAGGCGCCTGGCACTGGGCTGGGCCTCCATGACGGCAGCGGCGCTCTGCGCCTTCTGCTGCCTGTGAAGTGGGAAGGAAGCCTCCAGGACCACAGCCCCGCTTCGCGGCGACTCTCCAGCTCGTGGCTCGCTCTGTGTGGGGGTGTTTCTGCCCACCCTCCAGGCGGTGACCTTGGTGCTGGCTTGGTCTGCCCTTGAGCAACCCAAACTGTTTTTTCTGGGGAGGTAGGGGTGGGGAGGGAGGGGAGCGGGCAGGCCACTTCTATTGGTCTTTCATTTTTATCCATTTTCATCCATCTTTTTTTTTTTTTAAAGATTTGTTTTTTTATTTTGGGCAGGGGTCGGGTTGGGGGGGGGCGGGGGCGGGCGGGCCACTTCTATTGGTCTTTCATTTCTCTATTTTCATCCATCTTTGTTCTTTGGCCCCTGTGGGCCTCCCATCGTGGTGGCGTCTGTTGTCGCAGAGCGCCGGCTCTGGGCGCATGGGCTCCAGAGCTCTGGCTCGGTACTTGGACACATCGGTCCAGCTGCTCCGTGGCACGTGGGATCTTCCCAGGCCAGGGATCGCACCGGCGCCCCTTGCACTGCAAGGCGGTGTCCTTACCCACTGGACCACCAGGGAAACCCCCAAACCGTTTTTAAATAGTTCTGACGCTTGTGGAGTTCATTCTCTTTCAGAAACGGCTCTCAGCGCCATTGGCCGAGATGTAGATAGACCTGGAGACTGTCACAGGGAGGAAAGGCAGTCAGAAAGAGAGAAACAAATACTGTATGAGCCCATTTTTATATGGAATCTAGAAAAGTGGTCCAGAGAAAGCTTATTTGCAAAGCAGAAATAGAAACACAAGTAGAGATGCCCTGAAGGACTCTGAAGGCCCTCGGCCGGGTCCTGCGGGCCTTGACGCCTGCAGCCCCTGCCCGGCCGCGTGCCCTCCGAACCCTTCCCTCCCTCTGCCCTCGAGCACCGGCCTGAGTCACACCCCTTGCTCTGAGTCCGGCCTCTTTCCTCAATGGGAACTCGGCCTCACTCGCTCGCGCCTCCCGCCCGGTGAGCCCGTGACAGAGGAGAGGGCCGTGGCCGCTCAGGGGCCCTGGAGGAGGGAGACGAGGAGGGTCACGCTTGCCTCCAGGTGGGAAGGCGCCTGGCACTGGGCTGGGCCTCCATGACGGCAGCGGCGCTCTGCGCCTTCTGCTGCCTGTGAAGTGGGAAGGAAGCCTCCAGGACCACAGCCCCGCTTCGCGGCGACTCTCCAGCTCGTGGCTCGCTCTGTGTGGGGGTGTTTCTGCCCACCCTCCAGGCGGTGACCTTGGTGCTGGCTTGGTCTGCCCTTGAGCAACCCAAACTGTTTTTTCTGGGGAGGTAGGGGTGGGGAAGGAGGGGGGTGGGTGGGCCACTTCTATTGATCTTTCATTTTTATCCATTTTCATCCATCTTTTTTTTTTTTTTAAAGATTTATTTATTTATTTTGGGCAGGGGTCGGGTTGGGGAGGGACGGGAGCGGGCGGGCCACTTCTATTGGTCTTTCATTTCTCTATTTTCATCCATCTTTGTTCTTTGGCCCCTGTGGGCCTCCCATCGTGGTGGCGTCTGTTGTCGCAGAGCGCCGGCTCTGGGCGCATGGGCTCCAGAGCTCTGGCTCGGTACTTGGACACATCGGTCCAGCTGCTCCGTGGCACGTGGGATCTTCCCAGGCCAGGGATCGCACCGGCGCCCCTTGCACTGCAAGGCGGTGTCCTTACCCACTGGACCACCAGGGAAACCCCCAAACCGTTTTTAAATAGTTCTGACGCTTGTGGAGTTCATTCTCTTTCAGAAACGGCTCTCAGCGCCATTGGCCGAGATGTAGATAGACCTGGAGACTGTCACAGGGAGGAAAGGCAGTCAGAAAGAGAGAAACAAATACTGTATGAGCCCATTTTTATATGGAATCTAGAAAAGTGGTCCAGAGAAAGCTTATTTGCAAAGCAGAAATAGAAACACAGAAGTAGAGAACACACGTCTGGATACCAAGGAGGAATGCGGGGTTGGGTGAACTGGTAGATTAGCATATATGCACTACAACGTAGAAAATAGATCACTAATGAGAACCTGCACATGTAAACCTATAGCTGAATCACTCTGCTGTACAGAAGAAACTGACACAACCCGTACAGCAGCTATACTCCAGTAAAAATGAAAAGAAAAGAAAATTTAAAAAGAGAAAGATTTCTGTGTGATTTCTCCTGTTTTCACCTCCTCCCCCGCCTCTTCGCCCTCCCTCTGCTCCACCCTTGCTTGGGGATGTTCTTCTGGACCTCGGTTCACCCCAGAACCAGGGCCTCCCACAGCCCTCGAAAGGGTAAATATTTATACCTCCAGGGTGTCCTGGGGATTGTCTGTTAAACAAACAAATGACACTGAAGGGAAATGGTCCCCTGAGTATCCGCCCCTCCCCGTACCCCTCTCCTGCCTTGACCCTGTGGGGACAGCAGGCGCGAAGGCACCTTAACAGAGGCTCTCACAAGACCGTGCCGTCTACAAGGCTACAGGGCCCTTTCCCCCTCTTACAGCATTTGGTGCTGGGACTCCTGCTGAGCTCGGAGAGGTTGAGCAGCTTGACCAGGGCAGCACAGCGAGTCCTAACAGAGCTGACGCCTGCCTCCGGGGCTGCGAGCCTGAGGAACTCTGCACAATTCATGAGCAGGTGTTGGGTGCACAAGGAGACACCATCCGAGACTCTGGGCTCTTTTATCAGTCTGGGCAGTTTGCCCACCCTGCGCTCGTTCCCGGGGTGAGGGCCGTGGTGGCTATGCCCTCTTGATGAGGGCTCATTTCCAGGGTCCCGCGGAGTGGGGAAAGACAATGCCAGGGGAATCCAGTGGATGTGAGGGGCTGGGGCTTGGAGGTACCTTTTGAACCAGGCTTCTGATGGATAGGGACGTTTATCTGGAGGCAGCCCGGCACTCTGCTGAGAAGAAGGGTGGCGTGGGTGGCAGGGCCAGGAAAAGCCCTGGTAGCGTTTTCCTCTGAGCAACGTTTGCTGCTTCTTATCGACCCAAATCCTACTGTAGATGTGCCGGAGAAACAGATTCCTCTGGCCAATACTGACACGAAAGGGATGTTCAGATGCTCCTTTGGGAGCATGAAACATTGGAGCCAGGCAGCTAAAGGTCCAGTCTTGGCTTGATGACTCATGAGAAGAAGCAGCCAGGAGTAGTCAAAGGAACCTCAGATCTTTACCTTTTGACTTTCTAGGAACTCTCAAAGTGGGCGACAGGGTTGGGGTCAGGGAGAGGTTTATTCCTAATGGAAAACAACATTTGGAAATCTGTTCTCTTAAACCCACTCTCCCACCCCCACCCCCTGCACCTCGCCCGCAGGGTGAGGGTGCAGCCTCCCAGGACCCAGGCGGCTCCTCCCAGGCAGCTCATAATCTAGACTCTGGTGATCCCCCTCCGCTCCGCCTACCGGGGAGAGCAAACGTTTTGGGTCACAGAGCCGCTGGAGGGAACAGCAATGATTCTCCCGTGACTTTAACATTTCAGTGGTTTGCACACAGCATTTCTCCAGCTGCCCCCAAACCCCATGGTGACGATTGTTACTTCCAGCTCTCAGACGGGGAAACTGAGGCTCAGAGGAACGTTCAGTGAGGGACTAGATGCAAAACCTCATGCACAGAGCTGCACACCTCAAATGCCTCTCTCCTTTGGTTTGAACAGCATTCCGTGGGGGAGGACTCACCCATTTTGTGCATGAGAAACCAGACTCAGAGAGGTTAAGGAAGCTGCTGAAGCTTGCACAGCTAGGCAGCGGACGGCAGGCGGAGGGCAGAGCTGGGCCGCGTCTGGCCTGCCTCTGGGTCTGAATTCCATCCGTGGTTCTCTCTGAGCATTCCTGGACTGGGTGGAGAGCGCTCGGCTGGGCTCTGCCCGGGATCTCTGGCTGTCGGTCTCCGCTCAGTGCTGAGAGGGCAGGTGATGGGACCCCACCATCTGCCTGAGCAAGACTATTCAGCATCCATTCTCTTCTCTCCCCCTCCCAGGGAAGGCTTTGCTTCTCAGTCTCACTGATTTGGGGATCAATCAAACGACTTGCTTTGGCCAATGAACTAAATCACAGAAGAAGCAGAGGCCCTCAGTGGATGTACACGGTGTGGTCTGGCCTCTTGCACACCATTCCTCAGGGAAACGCTAGTTCAAGGAGGAGGAGAGACGTGGATCAGACCTGGATCCCACCCAGCACCAGGAGCTGAGCCCGCCCACCCAACTTGCAGCCTGCAGCAGGCCTGCCGGGAGACCCAGTCAAGAGAAAAATCCACTATTGTTCTTGTAACAAGCTTTGGGGTGTTTTTTTTTTTTTCCTTTTTTTCTTTGGGGGCTGTTTTGTTAGTCAGCATCAGCATAGCAGTAGCTGCCCAATACACTGGGGCATATGAAAAGATCCCTGCAGCTGAACCCACCCCACAACCTCTTCCACATCCTGCCAAGCTACCCAGATGAAGACTTCTTTTTTGATGAGGGCATGGAAGCAGCTTTGAGGGCACAGCGGGAGAGGACTGTCAGCCAGGAGTGATGGGGAGGCCCCAAGCTGTACAGAAGGGAGGGGCCCGTGAAAGACCACACCTGGCCTTCCCACCCTTTCTTTTCTTTTATCTAATGACAGATCATCTCTCTCCTGTGGGAAGACATTTCCATTCCTTGGATGTGGAAAAATGTTCTCATCCTCCATCTCCCCATCAGGGGACCGGGTCTGGAGTCAAGCCTGGCCAATGAGAATGTCACCCGTTCCCTTCGCCACAGCTCAGGAATGGACATATATCTTTGTTGCAGTGGAATTCTCCCTGGGGATTTTTGTGACACTCTCTGGCCGGCTCCTGGGCCTCGTGCTTGCTGTATGAGGACAGTCTGTTTACAAGATGAAAAGAGAAATGGAGC
Source organism: Tragulus kanchil (assembly GCA_022376925.1). Taxonomy (NCBI): domain Eukaryota; kingdom Metazoa; phylum Chordata; class Mammalia; order Artiodactyla; family Tragulidae; genus Tragulus; species Tragulus kanchil. The sequence continues at coordinate 182,920,445 of JAIOJX010000004.1, read as the reverse complement.
CGTGATGATGTCATTTGAGCCCCTTGAATCCGCCAGACCTGAAGCCCACCCTAACCCTTCATTTCTATCCTTCAACTTTTCAGCCTTAAGAGTTAACCAGGTCTCTTCAGTTAGCTTAAAGTGAGGTTCTGTCCACTGTAACTGCCCGAGTCCTGAGGCCATGGGAGGCCAGGAAGGAAGGGAAGGAGCCGGAGGGAGGAGGAGGGGAGCTGAAGGTCAGGCAAGCAGACGGAGAGGCCTCCTTGCCTAGTGTTTACTCCAGCAGATGCTCCCGGAGGGAAGGGAGGAAGGAAGAAAGGTGCTAGTGGGATCCTGTGTTTTGAAGGCAGTATAAGCTTTTTTTTCTTTTTGCTCTTCAGGGCTGACAAAGAGGGGTTGTCACATGGGGTGGTCCTGAAGACCTTGTGGTCTGAAGGTTTAGGGACTGAGCAAGATTGTCCAGTGGGAGTGTGGGCATGACTCCTGGACTAGAGGGGAAGAGGGGGTGTGGGTGCCTTCAGGCCTTGAGTCTTAAGCCCCCTAAATCAAAGATTGGGGGATCAGAGACGGTTGTTGAGCTTGTGGACGTCTAGACCTCAGCTGGTCCTCCTGTGGCCACACTTTGGGGCGGGGAAACGAAGGTGTTGGTGGACAGACCCACGGTCCTGCTCAGTCTGCTTGAGCTGCTGGAACCAAGCCCCCAGACTGGAGGCCGCGACAACAGAGACTTATGTTCTCACAGTTCTCAAGGTTGGAAGTCCACAATCAAAGTGCTGACAGTGTTGGTTTCCTCCGAGGCCATGCCTCCTGGTTTGTAGATGGCTGTCTTCTCCCTGTGTCCTCGTCTGCCTTTCCCTGAGCCTGCGCGTGTCTGTGTCCAAAGCTCCTCCTTCTCCTCCTCTTCTTCTTTTAATGTTTATGTATTTCTTTGGCTGCACTGGATCTTAGTTGCAGCCCTCGAGATCTTTGTTGCATCCGACGGGATCTTTGGTGCGCCGCACGGACTCTCTGGTGGTGCTGCACAAGCTTAGCAATTGCAACCCTCAGGCTTAGTGGCTCCACAGCATGTGAGAGCTTAGTTCTCCAACCACGGATTGAACCCCTATCCCCTGCATCACAGGGCAGATTCTTAATCACTGGACAAACAGGAAAATCTCAAAGCTCCTCTTCTTACGAGGACACCAGTCACACTGGAGTAGGGTCTTCCCTGAGGGTCTCTTTTTCACTTTAATTGCCTTCCCGTCTGAGGCCTCAGCCTTAAGAGTTAACCAGGTCTCTTCAGTTAGCTTAAAGTGAGGTTCTGTCCACTGTAACTGCCCGAGTCCTGAGGCCATGGGAGGCCAGGAAGGAAGGGAAGGAGCCGGAGGGAGGAGGAGGGGAGCTGAAGGTCAGGCAAGCAGACGGAGAGGCCTCCTTGCCTAGTGTTTACTCCAGCAGATGCTCCCGGAGGGAAGGGAGGAAGGAAGAAAGGTGCTAGTGGGATCCTGTGTTTTGAAGGCAGTATAAGCTTTTTTTTCTTTTTGCTCTTCAGGGCTGACAAAGAGGGGTTGTCACATGGGGTGGTCCTGAAGACCTTGTGGTCTGAAGGTTTAGGGACTGAGCAAGATTGTCCAGTGGGAGTGTGGGCATGACTCCTGGACTAGAGGGGAAGAGGGGGTGTGGGTGCCTTCAGGCCTTGAGTCTTAAGCCCCCTAAATCAAAGATTGGGGGATCAGAGACGGTTGTTGAGCTTGTGGACGTCTAGACCTCAGCTGGTCCTCCTGTGGCCACACTTTGGGGCGGGAATCGAAGGTGTTGGTGGACAGACCCACGGTCCTGCTCAGTCTGCTTGAGCTGCTGGAACCAAGCCCCCAGACTGGAGGCCGCGACAACAGAGACTTATGTTCTCACAGTTCTCAAGGTTGGAAGTCCACAATCAAAGTGCTGACAGTGTTGGTTTCCTCCGAGGCCATGCCTCCTGGTTTGTAGATGGCTGTCTTCTCCCTGTGTCCTCGTCTGCCTTTCCCTGAGCCTGCGCGTGTCTGTGTCCAAAGCTCCTCCTTCTCCTCCTCTTCTTCTTTTAATGTTTATGTATTTCTTTGGCTGCACTGGATCTTAGTTGCAGCCCTCGAGATCTTTGTTGCATCCGACGGGATCTTTGGTGCGCCGCACGGACTCTCTGGTGGTGCTGCACAAGCTTAGCAATTGCAACCCTCAGGCTTAGTGGCTCCACAGCATGTGAGAGCTTAGTTCTCCAACCACGGATTGAACCCCTATCCCCTGCATCACAGGGCAGATTCTTAATCACTGGACAAACAGGAAAATCTCAAAGCTCCTCTTCTTACGAGGACACCAGTCACACTGGAGTAGGGTCTTCCCTGAGGGTCTCTTTTTCACTTTAATTGCCTCTTTAAAGGCCTGTCTTCAAGGGCAGTCACATTCTGAGGTCTCTTGGGGGCAGGCCCAGCACTAGTCCTCTGAAATGCCTCCTGCCAGTTCCTGGGCCAACAGGGCTTTGCCTGCTCCCTGGCTCTGCATCTCCCTGCACCTCAGCCCAAGAGGAAGAGGGAGGAGAGCAGGATTCCGGCACTCCCTGGGTACCGGGCCCTGGCAGGCACGCTCTAGTTTCCTTTTGGTGATGGCCCTGCCAGGTACTGTCGTGGGCATCCCTGTCTTGCAGGTGAGGAAGGTGATACTCGGAGGGGCCGTTCAATCCACCCAGACCCCCAGCCAGCAGTGGGGGAGCAGGGGCCAGGCTCAGGAGGGCGGCTCTGATGTCTCTTTCCTTCTTGGGGCCGCGCTGATGGGAGGATAATAATAAAACCGCCCCTCGGGGATGTTGTGAGACTGAGCCGTGTTAATGGAGAGAAAAGGGTGCAGGAATCAGCCAGGCAGTCTCTTACCCACATGCACACTCATCAAAGAGCTGAGAGGGGACCAGGGAGCATCATGACCCAATTTGTCTTCCTTTGATCAAGTTTTCCCTCCGCCTCCAGCTTTTGTTTTGGCTCCCTCCTCGCTTTCTCCTTCACCTGCTGAGCATTTTCTCTCTGAGTTGCCATACTTTTATTCTGGAAAGCTCTGCCCCTACTCTCATCCCCTGCCCCCAGCTTCTCCCTCATCCTGCCTTTACCCTCTGTCAGATCCTGTTCTTCCGTCTGCTACTCTGTCCCTGCCTGGGGAACTCAGGGCCTGACTGACTCACTGATTAGGAGGACCAAGTCTCCTGAAAAGAGAAGTAGAGGAGCTATCACAAGCTTTCATCCCTGAACAGCCATGGAGAGGAGGCAAATGGTCTCCCTAAGCCCTCAGCCCCAGCCTTTGCTGGGTGTCGTTTATCCCATCTACCCATCCACCCACTCGTCCATCCATCCATCCTCTCACCTATCCATCTATCCATTCATCCGTCTACCAGTCCATTCATCCGTCAATCCATCTATCCGTCCATCCATCCATCCATCCACTCACCTATCCATCTATCCATTCATTCATCTACCTGTCCATTCATCCATCAGTCCATCTATCTGTCCATCCATCCATCCACTCACCTATCCATCTATCCATTCATTCATCTACCTGTCCATTCATCCATCAGTCCATCTATCTGTCCATCCATCCATCCACTCACCTATCCATCTATCCATTCATTCATCTACCTGTCCATTCATCCATCAATCCATCTATCTTTCCATCCATCCATCCATCCACTCACCTATCCATCTATCCATTCATCCATCTACCTGTCCATTCATCTGTCAATCCATCTATCCGTCCATCCATCCATCCATCCACTCACCTATCCATCTATCCATTCATTCATCTACCTGTCCATTCATCCATCAGTCCATCTATCTGTCCATCCATCCATGCACTCACCTATCCATCTATCCATTCATCCGTCTACCTGTCCATTCATCCGTCAATCCATCTATCCGTCCATCCATCCATCCATTCATCCACTCCTCCATCCATCCTCACTTGGCTTGTGTGCCAGGCGGTGGAGACACAGCCATGAACAAGAGAAACACAGCCCCTCTCCTCATCTATCTGGAAGATGCCCATTAAATGAATGCATTAAACAAAACGCTGTAGGACAACACTCTTCTCTGGAGAAGACAGCCTTTGGTAGCACCACTCATGTTCAAGAAGACAGACTCAGGGCTTCCCTGATGGCTCAGTGGATAAGAACCCATCTGCCAATGCAGGAGACATGGGTTCTATCCCTGGTCTGGGAAGATCCCACATGCTGTTGGAGGAAATAAACCCAGACATCAGTGAAGACCCAGCATAGCCAAAAATAAATAAATAAAAAAAGTTAAAAAAAAAAAAGAAATTAGTCATATTAAAAAAAATAAATAAAAAGACAGACTCAGTGTTGACACAGCAAGAAACACGGGATAGCACGGCCAGCCTGGCTCTCTCTGGGTCCTTGTGGGACACAGCTGTGTATGCTATCCACACTCACCGGTCAGAGGCTCACAGGGGCTGGAGGGTTGGTGCTTCCGTCCTTCCCTAAACAGAGGAGGCCCAGGCACAGAGAGGTGAAGTAACCTCCTGAAGTCACAGAATTGCCGCAGAACCAAGTGAGGCATTTTTTCTGGACTAACCCAGGAGGGGCTGTTGGACAGTGTCATCCAGGGGTGGCTAGACCCCCCCCTCCCACAGGACTGCTCTGGGTGCCATCCATCCGGCTAGCTTAGCTCTTCAAAGAAGATGTCTGGGCCCACAGTGGACCACCCGGACCAGGAACAGCTCTGAGCAGTCTCTAGGGGAGAGGGGCTAGGTAGGGGCTGCTTACCCTCTCTAGGGGGAAAAGAGAACAGAGGCGGAGAACTGAGCCTTGGGGCCAGTCTCCAAATTCAACTCCTGTCCTTTTATTAGCTGTGTGGCCTTGGCAAGTTACTTGATCTCTCTGCACACCGTTTTCCTCATCTATAAAATCAAAAGGAAAAAGAGCTTCCCTCAAGGTTGCTGCGAGGGTAAAGCAATAACACACGCCAGGGGATTTTGTTATTGTTTTTCAGTCGCTCAGTCGTGTCTGACTGTGCGACCCCATGGACTGCAGCACGCCAGGCTTCCCTGCTCTTCACCGTCTCCCAGAGCTTGCTCACACTCCTGGCCATTGAGTTGGGGATGCCATCCAACCATCTCACCCTCTGCAGCCGCCTGACTCCCCCTGTCCTCAGTCTTTCCCAGCCTCAGGGGCTTTCCCGGTGAGTCTGGCAGACTCCAGAGGATTGGAGTTGCAGCTTCAGCATCCGTCCTAAGCCTTGTGTTATTCATGCTTTTGGGGAGATGGTGAGCAGGTTTCTCAGTCCCTCTGAACCCAGGTTTGGCATCACATGTGACGGAAATAAGCCCGGCATGGAGCTCCCATGTGAAAGAGGCTCAGGGAGGCGGGGACCCCCAAGCATCCTGGAGAGGGATGCTGCTGGACAAAGGAGTGGGTTCTGGGGGTGTTTGGGAGGCCATGCCGGCAGGATGCAGGCATGCGCTGGGCAGGCAGCTGAGGAGGGGCTGGTTTTCTCCTGCTGGCCTGGCTCTCTCTGGGTCCTTGTGGGACACAGCTGTGTGCTATCCACACTCACGGTCAGCGGCTCACAGGGGCTGGAGGGTTGGTGCTTCCGTCCTTCCCTAAACAGAGGAGGCCCAGGCACAGAGAGGTGAAGTAACCTCCTGAAGTCACAGAATTGCCGCAGAACCAAGTGAGGCATTTTTTCTGGACTAACCCAGGAGGGCTGTTGGACAGTGTCATCCAGGGGTGGCTAGACCCCCCCCTCCCACAGGACTGCTCTGGGTGCCATCCATCCGGCTAGCTTAGCTCTTCAAAGAAGATGTCTGGGCCCACAGTGGACCACCCGGACCAGGAACAGCTCTGAGCAGTCTCTAGGGGAGAGGGGCTAGGTAGGGGCTGCTTACCCTCTCTAGGGGGAAAAGAGAACAGAGGCGGAGAACTGAGCCTTGGGGCCAGTCTCCAAATTCAACTCCTGTCCTTTTATTAGCTGTGTGGCCTTGGCAAGTTACTTGATCTCTCTGCACACCGTTTTCCTCATCTATAAAATCAAAGGAAAAAGAGCTTCCCTCAAGGTTGCTGCGAGGGTAAAGCAATAACACACGCCAGGGGATTTTGTTATTGTTTTTCAGTCGCTCAGTCGTGTCTGACTGTGCGACCCCATGGACTGCAGCACGCCAGGCTTCCCTGCTCTTCACCGTCTCCCAGAGCTTGCTCACACTCCTGGCCATTGAGTTGGGGATGCCATCCAACCATCTCACCCTCTGCAGCCGCCTGACTCCCCCTGTCCTCAGTCTTTCCCAGCCTCAGGGGCTTTCCCGGTGAGTCTGGCAGACTCCAGAGGATTGGAGTTGCAGCTTCAGCATCCGTCCTAAGCCTTGTGTTATTCATGCTTTTTGGGGGGAGATGGTGAGCAGGTTTCTCAGTCCCTCTGAACCCAGGTTTGGCATCACATGTGACGGAAATAAGCCCGGCATGGAGCTCCCATGTGAAAGAGGCTCAGGGAGGCGGGGACCCCCAAGCATCCTGGAGAGGGATGCTGCTGGACAAAGGAGTGGGTTCTGGGGGTGTTTGGGAGGCCATGCCGGCAGGATGCAGGCATGCGCTGGGCAGGCAGCTGAGGAGGGGCTGGTTTTTCTCCCTGCTGGCCTGGCCTGAGTGGCCGGGAGCCCAGGGCTTGCGGGCGCCGAGGGTGGCCAGCCCTCTTCTGGGTCTCACCCCAGCCTTCGACAGCACAGCTTGGGAGGACTGTGCTCTTCTTTTCGAAGCCTACGTTTATTTCTTTATGTATATTTGATTTTTAGTCAGCTTCCTTGTGGTGTAATGTACTAAAGTCTAGCGTGTTTGGCGCCCAGTTCTGTAAATTTCAACAAATGCACTCGATTGTGTCATTGTCACAATCAAGACAGAACAGTTCCATCACCCTCCCCCAGCTTCTCAGCCTCTAAGCATCTCCTCGCGCCACGCTTAAGGAGTGGGCTGCCTACTCTCCGCCGACGGAGGACAGAGCTGTTGTGCGCGTCTGAGCTGTGGACGGGCCCGGCTGTGCTCTGCCCCGGCGGCTGAGTCTGGGCGAGGAGGAATTTGAGGCCAAGGACAGGTTGTGCCTGAAGCAGGGAAGGAGCATTTCAGGCCCAGGGGGGCAGACTGAGGCTGCCTCTGTCCTGAGCACCTGACTCCCCGCTCTGCCTGGGGGTGATCTGGGGCTGGTAGCCTCCGTGAGGACCGCAGGCTGGGCCGGCATCCTTGTGTTCCCGGCCTGGGTCTTGCTGCTTCTTTGAACCCAGCCTTCGGGCATCCAGGGACACCTGCGGAATCAGGGACGGCTCTGGGGAGCCGGGCAAGCGTGCCAGCTCAGGAAGTCAGCGTCTGCCCGGCCTTGGGGCCCCAAGAAGGGCCAGGAATGCCACGTGTTTATGAGGGAGCAGCAGGCAGGGACGGCTCCATCACTGTGTGCTCTGAGAAGAGTCCTACCAGGCTGACCTGGCGCCCCTGCCACGGGGCCGGGCCGCTGCCAATGGGGCACTGTCACGGCCCCAGGTACGTGCAGGGGAGAGGTGCGTTTAGTGAACTGGCGGCCCACGGGACAAGCACACTTCTGGACTCTGGGGCCCAACTCCTTGGGTTCAAATCCTCACTTCACCACTGACAGGCTCTGCGGCGTTGGGAAAATTGTTTCACCTTCCTGGACCTCAGTTTTCTCATCTATGAGATAAGGGTACTACTAGTACCTATGGTACAGAGCTGTGAGAGTCAAGTGGAACACAGACCTAAAGCACTTAGAAGAGTGCTTGGTACCTGGTACAGGTCTGTCTTTGATGTTTAACCGTGACATCACAGCTTGGGAGGACTGTGCTCTTCTTTTAAGATTTTTATTTTTTTCAGCTTCCTTGTGGTGTAATGTACTAAAGTCTAGCGTGTTTGGCGCCCAGTTCTGTAAATTTCAACAAATGCACTCGATTGTGTCATTGTCACAATCAAGACAGAACAGTTCCATCACCCTCCCCCAGCTTCTCAGCCTCTAAGCATCTCCTCGCGCCACGCTTAAGGAGTGGGCTGCCTACTCTCCGCCGACGGAGGACAGAGCTGTTGTGCGCGTCTGAGCTGTGGACGGGCCCGGCTGTGCTCTGCCCCGGCGGCTGAGTCTGGGCGAGGAGGAATTTGAGGCCAAGGACAGGTTGTGCCTGAAGCAGGGAAGGAGCATTTCAGGCCCAGGGGGGCAGACTGAGGCTGCCTCTGTCCTGAGCACCTGACTCCCCGCTCTGCCTGGGGGTGATCTGGGGCTGGTAGCCTCCGTGAGGACCGCAGGCTGGGCCGGCATCCTTGTGTTCCCGGCCTGGGTCTTGCTGCTTCTTTGAACCCAGCCTTCGGGCATCCAGGGACACCTGCGGAATCAGGGACGGCTCTGGGGAGCCGGGCAAGCGTGCCAGCTCAGGAAGTCAGCGTCTGCCCGGCCTTGGGGCCCCAAGAAGGGCCAGGAATGCCACGTGTTTATGAGGGAGCAGCAGGCAGGGACGGCTCCATCACTGTGTGCTCTGAGAAGAGTCCTACCAGGCTGACCTGGCGCCCCTGCCACGGGGCCGGGCCGCTGCCAATGGGGCACTGTCACGGCCCCAGGTACGTGCAGGGGAGAGGTGCGTTTAGTGAACTGGCGGCCCACGGGACAAGCACACTTCTGGACTCTGGGGCCCAACTCCTTGGGTTCAAATCCTCACTTCACCACTGACAGGCTCTGCGGCGTTGGGAAAATTGTTTCACCTTCCTGGACCTCAGTTTTCTCATCTATGAGATAAGGGTACTACTAGTACCTATGGTACAGAGCTGTGAGAGTCAAGTGGAACACAGACCTAAAGCACTTAGAAGAGTGCTTGGTACCTGGTACAGGTCTGTCTTTGATGTTTAGCCGTGACATCATGTCCGACTCTATGGTAAGGTGTTTTTTTTTTTTAAAGATTTATTTATTTATTTATTTATTTTGGGCACGGGTCGGGTTGGGGAGGGAGGGGGGCGGGCGGGCCACTTCTCTTGGTCTTTCATTTATCTAGTTTTCATCCATCTTTGTTCTTTGGCCTGTGTGGGCCTCCCATCGCGGTAGCCTCTGTTGTCGCAGAGCACTGGCCCTGGGCGCATGCGCTCCAGAGCTCCGGCTCGGTAATTGGACACATCGGTCCAGCCGCTCCGCGGCACGTGGGATCTTCCCAGGCCAGGGATTGAACCGGCGCCCATTGCACTGCAAGGTGGTGTCCTTACCCACTGGACCACCAGGGGAAGCCCCTATGGTAAGGTTTTAATATTCTCTTTTACAGATAAAAAACTGAGGTTCAGAGAGAATAAATAGCCTGCCCAAGGCCACCTATTTGTAAGTGGCAGAGACCAAAGTTGAGCCCAGATTGGGCTGAATCTAAGACCAAAGTGTTTAACTGCTGCCTTTCACTGCCTGTTCAATTGAAATCAGGGTGACAGGTTCAGTGGAGGGGAAACAGTCTCAGGTGGCCAGGCTTCCCAAGGCATGGGTCACAGCAGACAGGATCAAGAAGCCAATGCGAGGCCAATAATGCGCCAGAGCGGTGGCCTGGAGAACCCGGTGACACTGACCTGGGGGCCTCCCCTGGACGTGTCCCGCACCTTCCTCTCCACCAGTGGTAGAACCGGCTGGAGTGTCAGGGCCAGGTCATGCCTGCACCTCCCTTCCAGGGGCACCTGCCTTTGAAGCAAGGAGGCTGGAGAGGGTAACACTCGACCTGAAGGAATAACTCAGTAGTGACCAGAGGACTCAATTTCACAAGCCAGCTCTCAACTTTCCTGAACGCTGAACTGTTGAAGTGCTCCTGCATGCACTGAGCCCACTATGCCTCCTTCCACTGTCCTGCTTTTGCCCCTCGGGGTCCCCCAGGACTAGTCAGTTTCCTCTTTCCAGTGAGTGCCTTGCAAGTTTTGAAGACAGAGCTGATCCATCCCCCCGGCCCTTCTGGTCCCCAGGCTCCCACAGCACTCCCAACCCTATTCGTTTCTTTTTCAGATCCTTCCTGATATTCTTCTTAAAGGCTTTCATCTTCTGTCATGGGGCATCCAATTAAGCAAATCATTTTAGCCAGAGAGTTTGCTTTTGCCAGGCGTTGTCCTCAATCCTAGGGAGACAGAAGAAGAGAGACCTTCCTTTGTCTGAGCCCACTGGTAACTCACTTGTACATGTGTCCTCTTCCTGGAAGCTTTCCCTGGCTCCTGGATGGGCAGAGGCTCTCTTCGGGGCTTACATACGCTCCGGGCTACTCTGTCGTGACATTTAGCACACTCTCAAAAAGTTATTATTAATATTGACTGTGCCACATGGCATGTGGGATCTTAGTTCCCCACAGAGCGATGGAAGAGGGATCCTCCACAATGAAAGCGTAGAGTCTCAACAACTGGACCTCCAGGGAAATCTCCGCTCAGCCGGCGCTTGACCTCCCTCTGCGTCCTGCCCGGGACCAGAAGCCCTGAGGGGCCCGGAACGGTGTGTTGGTTGCCATGGCTATACCCAGCTTGGAGCTGGTGTGTGGAGCTGCTTGGAGCACAAGCTGTTATGAACATGGTTCTCAGAAGGCCCAGAAGAAGGGAACTTCTTTGCCATTTCTGGAGTCGAGAACAGAACTTCGCCTCTGCTTGGGATGGTCTCCATGCTCTCTGGTCTTACATTTCCTCTTTGCTCCCCATCTCGAGGGGCAGAGTCTGGCGCGCCCCTGGCCCCCAGAGCCTCACAGGAAGTGTTAGTCGCTCAGTTGTGTCTGGCTCTTTGCAACCCCATGAACTGTAGCCCATCAGGCTCCTCTGTTCCTGGAATTCTCCAGGCAAGAATACTGGAGTGGGCTGCCATTTCCTTCTCCAGGGGATCTTCCCATCCCAGGTCTCCTGCATTGAAGGCGGATTCCTTGCCCTCTGAGCCCCCAGGGAGGTCCCAACCATGGCAGCATCAGTCACACGGCTGACCTTGCCCACACTTGGAACCCTGACTCAGCCACTAACTGGCTGGGTGGCCTTGGGCAAGGGACTTCTCTGAATCTGAGTGTGCCTGTCTGTAAAATGGAAATCACTGTATTTTCATTGGATCACTCCCAACCCTATTCGTTTCTTTTTCAGATCCTTCCTGATATTCTTCTTAAAGGCTTTCATCTTCTGTCATGGGGCATCCAATTAAGCAAATCATTTTAGCCAGAGAGTTTGATTTTGCCAGGCGTTGTCCTCAATCTTAGGGAGACAGAAGAAGAGAGACCTTCCTTTGTCTGAGCCCACTGGTAACTCACTTGTACATGTGTCCTCTTCCTGGAAGCTTTCCCTGGCTCCTGGATGGGCAGAGGCTCTCTTCGGGGCTTACATACGCTCCGGGCTACTCTGTCGTGACATTTAGCACACTCTCAAAAAGTTATTATTAATATTGACTGTGCCACATGGCATGTGGGATCTTAGTTCCCCACAGAGCGATCGAAGAGGGATCCCCCACAATGAAAGCGTAGAGTCTCAACAGCTGAACCTCCAGGGAAATCTCCGCTCAGCCTGCACTTGACCTCCCTCTGCGTCCTGCCCGGGACCAGAAGCCCTGAGGGGCCCGGGATGGTGTGTTGGTTGCCATGGCTATACCCAGCTTGGAGCTGGTGTGTGGAGCTGCTTGGAGCACAAGCTGTTATGAACATGGTTCTCAGAAGGCCCAGAAGAAGGGAACTTCTTTGCCATTTCTGGAGTCGAGAACAGAACTTCGCCTCTGCTTGGGATGGTCTCCATGCTCTCTGGTCTTACATTTCCTCTTTGCTCCCCATCTCGAGGGGCAGAGTCTGGCGCGCCCCTGGCCCCCAGAGCCTCACAGGAAGTGTTAGTCGCTCAGTTGTGTCTGGCTCTTTGCAACCCCATGAACTGTAGCCCATCAGGCTCCTCTGTTCCTGGAATTCTCCAGGCAAGAATACTGGAGTGGGCTGCCATTTCCTTCTCCAGGGGATCTTCCCATCCCAGGTCTCCTGCATTGAAGGCGGATTCCTTGCCCTCTGAGCCCCCAGGGAGGTCCCAACCATGGCAGCATCAGTCACACGGCTGACCTTGCCCACACTTGGAACCCTGACTCAGCCACTAACTGGCTGGGTGGCCTTGGGCAAGGGACTTCTCTGAATCTGAGTGTGCCTGTCTGTAAAATGGAAATCACTGTATTTTCATTGGATCACTGTGAGGGGTGAAGGAGTTCATGCCTGCCACGAACCTGGCACAGAGTACGTGTGCCACGAACTATAGTCCTCACCTCCCACCAAACAGGACTCTGCCCGCCTTTCGCCTTGGCCTTGGGGCTGGAGGCCAGTGGTGGAGGATGGGGTGGGGATGTCAGGGAGCTTGGATACCCAGTGGCTTTGAGGAAAGCTGGGCTTGGCATTCCCATGCGGTAAGTCCCAGGGGACCACGAATAATCTGGGACGTGACCTGCAAGGAGACCCTGGACAACTGTCTCAGACCACAAGCTTGGTTTCCCAGGCTAGGGGGCAAGGGCAGACTGATCAGCATCTCAGTCCGCACCCGTGACTGAAGATGACGCTGACGTCCACAGAGGTCAGCTGACTTATCCAAGGTCACACAGCAGATGGTCACAGATCTCCAGATTCATGCTTGTCCAAGAAGACCTCCTTAATGGCTCCTCCTTGGAGATGACTAGTTCATGAGTTTTTTCTTTTGTTCTTTTTAAAAATTTCCTTTTTATTGAAGTCTAGTTGATTTACAATGCTGTGTTTATTTCTGATCTACAGCTAAGTGACTCAGTTATATACACACATATTAAATACATTGGAGAAAGGAATGGCAGCCCACTCCAGTATATTTGCCTGGAGAATCCCATGGTCAGAGGAGCCTCGTGGGCTACAATCTATAGCGTTGCAAAGAGTCAGACACGACTGAAGCGACTTAGGACAGACAGATTAAATACATCCTCTTTAATATTCTTTTCCAAATGGCTTATCCCAGTATATTGAATATAGCTTCCTGGGCTGTGCTGTAAGACCTTGTTGTTCATCCATTCCGTATATACACGTTTGCGTGTGTTAAGCCCAAACTCTCAAACTGTCCCTCTCCCCCAACCCCCAACAAGCACAAATCTGTTCTTTCTGTCTGTGAGTCTGTTTTTATTTCGTGGTTATGTTCATTTGTGCCATATTTTAGATTCCACATATCAGTGACATCATATGGTGTTTGTCTTTTTCTTTCTAACTGAATTCTGTTAGTACCATCATCTCTATGTTCATTCTTTTTTTTTTTTTCTTTCTGGCCACTTCTATTGGTCCTTCATTTACTCATTTGCAACCATTTTTGTTCTTTGGCCCGTGAGGGCCTCCCATTGCAGTGGCCTCTGTTGTCGCAGAGCACCGGCTCTGGGCGCATGCGCCCCAGAGCTCCCGCTCAGTAATTGGACACATCGGTCCAGCCGCTCCAGGGCACGTGGGATCTTCCCAGGCCAGGGATCGAACCGGCGCCCCTTGCACTGCAAGGCAGTGTCCTTACCCACTGGACCACCAGGGAAGCCCTCTGTGTTCCATCTGGTTGTTGTTGTTTTCTTGGTAAGTCGTGTCTGACTATGACCCCATGGACTGTAGCCTGCCAAGGTCCTTCTGTCCCTGGGATTTCCCAGGCAAGAATACTGGAGTGGGTTGCCATCTTTCTCCCGACCCAGGGATCGAACCCATGTCTCCTGCATTGGCAGGCATATTCTGTACCAGTGAGTCACCAGGGGAGTCCTCTAAGTCCATTCGCGTTGCTACAAATGGCATTATTTCATTCATTTTCATGGTTGAGTGGTATTCCATTATATATGTACGTATATATATGTCACATCTTTATCCATTCATCTGTCGATGGTCACTTAGGCTGCTTTCGTGTCTTGGTTATTATACATAGTGCTATATGAGCATCAGAGTGGATGTATCTTTTGAATTAGGGTTTGGACGTGAGTTGTCTCTTTTCTCCCCCCGGTGACACAGGGCTAGCTGATCCCGTCAGCTGCATTGGAGGAAGCCTGGAGAGTGGAGGAAGCTCTTAGAAGGTCTGCCCCTTGTCCTGGCGTGCACCATGCTCTCTGCTTTCATACCTTCGCCCTTGCAGCTCCCTGAGCTGCCAGGCAGGCTGGGGGCTCCTGCACACTTTCCTGGGGGATCCCGGGATGCAGCTGCGGAGCGGCCAGACGAGAGACCAACTACTCCTCGGCTGCGCTTGCCAGACGTTGAGCTCCTTGAGAACAAGTACGGCGTTGCCATTAACACCATCTTGCGAATGGCCTCCCTTGGCTGGTCGCTGTGTTCAGTGCTATGAAGCAAGGCAACGACGGTCGCCTGTAACATGGGCGGAAGAGAGTTGGGGCTTAGGCAACCTGCCCAGGGTCGCCCAGCTAGCTGACCTGAGAATGAAACCTCAGCCCAGGGACTCTCCTGGCGTCCAGGGGCTGCAACTTCGCCTTCCATGTAGGGGGTGTGAGTTCCATCGCTGGGGAGCGAAGATCCCACATGTCTCACCGTCAAAACACCAAAACATACAACAGAAGCGATACTGTAATACACTCAATAAAGACTTTAAAAATGACCCACACCAAAAGATCTTTTAAAATAAACACAGAAACTTGGCCCAGTACCTAGTGCCCTGGGCTATACACCCGATGCTAACACTTGTTGTTTTCTTGGTAAGTCGTGTCGATTCCCAGACTGTAGCCTGCCAAGGTCCTTCTGTCCCTGGGATTTCCCAGGCAAGAATACTGGAGTGGGTTGCCATCTTTCTCCCGACCCAGGGATCGAACCCATGTCTCCTGCATTGGCAGGCATATTCTGTACCAGTGAGTCACCAGGGGAGTCCTCTAAGTCCATTCGCGTTGCTACAAATGGCATTATTTCATTCATTTTCATGGTTGAGTGGTATTCCATTATATATGTACGTATATATATGTCACATCTTTATCCATTCATCTGTCGATGGTCACTTAGGCTGCTTTCGTGTCTTGGTTATTATACATAGTGCTATATGAGCATCAGAGTGGATGTATCTTTTGAATTAGGGTTTGGACGTGAGTTGTCTCTTTTCTCCCCCCGGTGACACAGGGCTAGCTGATCCCGTCAGCTGCATTGGAGGAAGCCTGGAGAGTGGAGGAAGCTCTTAGAAGGTCTGCCCCTTGTCCTGGCGTGCACCATGCTCTCTGCTTTCATACCTTCGCCCTTGCAGCTCCCTGAGCTGCCAGGCAGGCTGGGGGCTCCTGCACACTTTCCTGGGGGATCCCGGGATGCAGCTGCGGAGCGGCCAGACGAGAGACCAACTACTCCTCGGCTGCGCTTGCCAGACGTTGAGCTCCTTGAGAACAAGTACGGCGTTGCCATTAACACCATCTTGCGAATGGCCTCCCTTGGCTGGTCGCTGTGTTCAGTGCTATGAAGCAAGGCAACGACGGTCGCCTGTAACATGGGCGGAAGAGAGTTGGGGCTTAGGCAACCTGCCCAGGGTCGCCCAGCTAGCTGACCTGAGAATGAAACCTCAGCCCAGGGACTCTCCTGGCGTCCAGGGGCTGCAACTTCGCCTTCCATGTAGGGGGTGTGAGTTCCATCGCTGGGGAGCGAAGATCCCACATGTCTCACCGTCAAAACACCAAAACATACAACAGAAGCGATACTGTAATACACTCAATAAAGACTTTAAAAATGACCCACACCAAAAGATCTTTTAAAATAAACACAGAAACTTGGCCCAGTACCTAGTGCCCTGGGCTACACACCCGATGCTAACACTTCTGGTGTTCTAATTATTTGCCAGGCACAATTCTAGACACTGAGTAGATCCTAACTTGTTTCCTCGGCACGATGACCCTATGAGGTGGGCGTGGCTACCGCTCCCATCTCCCAGATGAGAACACAGAGGCAGAGGCGGAGCCTACGTCCTCCCCGAGGTCACGTAGATGATACGTGGCAGAGGTAGGATTTAAACCCTATGGCTGGGGTGGGGGGCGGGGATCCTGAGACCACGTCCTTACCCAGGATGCACCTGGTGAGAATCCCTCCGTGATGCTAAGGCTGATGGGGGCTGAACCGGGAGGGCGGGGTTTCTCCCGCTGAGGTCACCAGAAGAGAGGTACGCGAAGGCGGGCAGAAACGAGCCCTGGGGAAAGACAGAGTGCCCGGCTTGGCACACATCATTCTTCCCTCGTCTCCTGCCTGGGCTTCTGAAAATTAAGATGTAGGGCAAGCAGCCCCGGTCCTTTCTGCTCAGCACAAGCCCCACTCTAGACTGGTCTTCTCTTTGAGGTTCTCAAGAATCAGGGTGATGGAGGATGTGGCAAAGGGTGAAACCACGCTGCCTGTCCTCCCCATCCTCCTCCTGACTTCTGGTACAGATTTGGGAATCAGGAACCAGGTCTCCGTTGCTTCTCCCCCAGCGCCACTCAGCTGGGGCGGGAGAGTAGAGTGGTGAGAACCCGTCGCGCTGGAGTCTGACTCACTTTCCACACCATCTTTACCACCCGGAGGAGGGCCTGAGCAGAGGAGATGGACCATCTGCCTCCCTTGGCTGGTCGCTGTGTTCAGTGCTATGAAGCAAGGCAACGACGGTCGCCTGTAACATGGGCGGAAGAGAGTTGGGGCTTAGGCAACCTGCCCAGGGTCGCCCAGCTAGCTGACCTGAGAATGAAACCTCAGCCCAGGGACTCTCCTGGCGTCCAGGGGCTGCAACTTCGCCTTCCATGTAGGGGGTGTGAGTTCCATCGCTGGGGAGCGAAGATCCCACATGTCTCACCGTCAAAACACCAAAACATACAACAGAAGCGATACTGTAATACACTCAATAAAGACTTTAAAAATGACCCACACCAAAAGATCTTTTAAAATAAACACAGAAACTTGGCCCAGTACCTAGTGCCCTGGGCTACACACCCGATGCTAACACTTCTGGTGTTCTAATTATTTGCCAGGCACAATTCTAGACACTGAGTAGATCCTAACTTGTTTCCTCGGCACGATGACCCTATGAGGTGGGCGTGGCTACCGCTCCCATCTCCCAGATGAGAACACAGAGGCAGAGGCGGAGCCTACGTCCTCCCCGAGGTCACGTAGATGATACGTGGCAGAGGTAGGATTTAAACCCTATGGCTGGGGGTGGGGGGCGGGGATCCTGAGACCACGTCCTTACCCAGGATGCACCTGGTGAGAATCCCTCCGTGATGCTAAGGCTGATGGGGGCTGAACCGGGAGGGCGGGGTTTCTCCCGCTGAGGTCACCAGAAGAGAGGTACGCGAAGGGCGGGGCAGAAACGAGCCCTGGGGAAAGACAGAGTGCCCGGCTTGGCACACATCATTCTTCCCTCGTCTCCTGCCTGGGCTTCTGAAAATTAAGATGTAGGGCAAGCAGCCCCGGTCCTTTCTGCTCAGCACAAGCCCCACTCTAGACTGGTCTTCTCTTTGAGGTTCTCAAGAATCAGGGTGATGGAGGATGTGGCAAAGGGTGAAACCACGCTGCCTGTCCTCCCCATCCTCCTCCTGACTTCTGGTACAGATTTGGGAATCAGGAACCAGGTCTCCGTTGCTTCTCCCCCAGCGCCACTCAGCTGGGGCGGGAGAGTAGAGTGGTGAGAACCCGTGCGCGCTGGAGTCTGACTCACTTTCCACACCATCTTTACCACGTGGGCAGCTGGACCTCCTGGGGAGGAGGGCCTGAGCAGAGGAGATGGAACCATCTGGAGTCCCTTGGACTGCAAGGAGAACAAACCAGTCCATCCTAAAGGAAATCAATCTTGACTGTTCTATGGAAGGCTGATGCTGAAGTTCCAATACTTTGGCCGGTGAATGCAAAGAGGTGACTCATTGGGAAAGCTCCCGATGCTCGGAAGGATGGAAGGCAGGAGGAGAAGGGGGCGACAGAGGACAAGATGGTTGGATGGCATCCCTGAGTCAATGGACATGAGTCTGAGCAAGCTCTGGGAGATGGTGAAGGACAGGGAAGCCTGGCGTGCTGCAGTCCATGGGGCTGCAAAGAGTCAAGACACAACTGAGCAGCTGAAATGCACTGGGTAAAGACGGAGGGAAGAGAGTGAGGCTGAAGAGTCCAGTAGGAGGTGGTGCTGGATGGGGGACGGGCAGGAGCTGGTCTTGAACATTTAGATGCCAAGGCCAGGCCATCGGACCTTGTCCTGTGGGCAGCGGGCGTCACTGCAAGGTTCTACACAGGGGAGAGACTGGCCAGATTAGCATCTAATCCCCACAAACTCTGCTGTGTAACTCTCAACAAGTGTCTCCTCTCCTCTGTCATGGAGGCAGCTGGGTTTGTTGGTCCTGAGGTCCCATCTAGTTCTCGAATCTGGTTAGGAGGCAGAGCTTAGGCACCGGGTCAGCAGGATGGCAGTCCCCTCGGGAGGGGTCTCATGGTCATGGGGAGACCCTGGGGCAAATCCCACAGGGCACGAGTCCTCCATCAGTCAGGATCCTCCGAACCTCACTGTGTCCACCTTCATTCCCAGCCACACTGGTCCCTCTGACGGGACATCCATCCTGTAACCTCAGGACTCTTCTTGGGAAGGGAACAGCCTTTTCTGAGTGGCTGAGTGCATGAGGCAGGGGTCCTGGTCATGGAGCAAGGCAGCGCGGATTTGGGAATCAGGAACCAGGTCTCCGTTGCTTCTCCCCAGCGCCACTAGGGGCGGAGAGTAGAGTGGTGAGAACCCGTGCGCGCTGGAGTCTGACTCACTTTCCACACCATCTTTACCACGTGGGCAGCTGGACCTCCTGGGGAGGAGGGCCTGAGCAGAGGAGATGGAACCATCTGGAGTCCCTTGGACTGCAAGGAGAACAAACCAGTCCATCCTAAAGGAAATCAATCTTGACTGTTCTATGGAAGGCTGATGCTGAAGTTCCAATACTTTGGCCGGTGAATGCAAAGAGGTGACTCATTGGGAAAGCTCCCGATGCTCGGAAGGATGGAAGGCAGGAGGAGAAGGGGGCGACAGAGGACAAGATGGTTGGATGGCATCCCTGAGTCAATGGACATGAGTCTGAGCAAGCTCTGGGAGATGGTGAAGGACAGGGAAGCCTGGCGTGCTGCAGTCCATGGGGCTGCAAAGAGTCAAGACACAACTGAGCAGCTGAAATGCACTGGGTAAAGACGGAGGGAAGAGAGTGAGGCTGAAGAGTCCAGTAGGAGGTGGTGCTGGATGGGGGACGGGCAGGAGCTGGTCTTGAACATTTAGATGCCAAGGCCAGGCCATCGGACCTTGTCCTGTGGGCAGCGGGCGTCACTGCAAGGTTCTACACAGGGGAGAGACTGGCCAGATTAGCATCTAATCCCCACAAACTCTGCTGTGTAACTCTCAACAAGTGTCTCCTCTCCTCTGTCATGGAGGCAGCTGGGTTTGTTGGTCCTGAGGTCCCATCTAGTTCTCGAATCTGGTTAGGAGGCAGAGCTTAGGCACCGGGTCAGCAGGATGGCAGTCCCCTCGGGAGGGGTCTCATGGTCATGGGGAGACCCTGGGGCAAATCCCACAGGGCACGAGAGTCCTCCATCAGTCAGGATCCTCCGAACCTCACTGTGTCCACCTTCATTCCCAGCCACACTGGTCCCTCTGACGGGACATCCATCCTGTAACCTCAGGACTCTTCTTGGGAAGGGAACAGCCTTTTCTGAGTGGCTGAGTGCATGAGGCAGGGGTCCTGGTCATGGAGCAAGGCAGAGGAGCTTGGAGGGAGGGGGACAAACCCTTCTGCAGTGGACCAGTGGATCGGATGTGGGGACAGAGAGAAGAGAGGCGACAGAGAGATAAGTAGGCATTAAAAAGAAAAAAACTTTATAAAAATATTAATTCATTACTCATTTTATGCCTTTCAGAAATATTAGTCATTCTGCGGACATAACTGAAAATAAGAGAAAAACCATACTTATAACACAAAGGTGAAGAACCCTAATCAAGATATATTCATTTGGATGGAGCAGTTAAATACTTATTTTATAGAATGCTTCCAAACTCTTGAACCCTGACAATGGAGCCCGATTCTGTAAACAAGTGGAAAGCAGCAGTGCGTTTAGCTTTTCTGGGTATTAACACGCAAGTCCCTGTAAACCACCGTGAGATTCCGGGGCGCCACACCCTCCCCTCAGCTCCTTAGTGCTCAGACTTGCCAATAGGCATTGCGTTCTTGTTACTATTATTCAAGCAGGAACTGTTTCTCTGACTGCCTACTGTGCATTCCACAGGCATCTTGGAAAGATGCATTTAACATTTTCTGTTCTCCTCTGACACTTTTTTATGGAAATCACTAAACAAGATACTTAGCCCTCCTGGATCCACCACCCAACTCGGACACTCGGGTTCCATGTCTTCCTCCCTCCATTTTTTTTCCCTCTAGGAATGACACTGTTTCTCCCATACACAGAAAGATGTTGGAGCGTGGGGAGGCGTCTCCCTGGACCCTGTAGTGCAGGTGGGTGGAGGCAAGCCCGGAAGAAGCAGCCCAGTTTCAGGGGTAGGATGATGCTGTCTTAAACACCAGGCACCCAGGAGGCAGGGTGAGAACATGAGCCCCTCAAAGGCGCACTGAAACTCTGGGCTTTCGGCTCTTCCTCTGGGTGTGGCACCGAGAGTGGAGACGGGGTTGGAGGCGATCGGGATTACTGTGTGATATTTAGCTGGTGACTGCTGGAATCCCAGCGCTCTGGGCTGTCAGAGCCAGAAGACCCTTAGCCACCAGCCAGGATGTCCTTTCACGGGACAGAGAAAGAGACTTGAGCCCAGCAGTCTCTTGCGTGGGGCCATGCATCAAATCAGTCAGGAGCTGGACTGAGAACCCACAGGCCTGGCTGTTTCCTGCTGGCTGTCCGTGCAGTGTTTATGCAGCTCCTGCTGTGTACAGGGTGCTGGTAGGGGTCCCGTGCATCCCAGGACTTCACTGGACACTGTATAGGGGCAGAGACACGGTCACCCTGAGAACGGGGCGGGGGGCTTCTTGGTGTTGCATCCCCAGCTGCCTCTCCACCTGGGAGGGGCGTGGGGATCCCGACCGCGGGCATCCCTGGGAGCACCCGCCATTCAGCTGATGGATGCTCTGAGAGGGTTTACCCTGGTCCCCAGATGACGGTCAGCCAAGCCTGTCCTGTTCATGCGCACATACAGCCTATGCTGCTTTCTCCTTACATTCTCTCTTTCCTTCCTCTCTCCTCTTCTTTTTATCAACCCACACTCAACTCCCCACTCCTGCTCTCCCTACCTCTCTCCTCCTCCCATAAATTCTCTTCCCTGGGGCTTTTTGCCAAGGGGTTGAATAAACAGGAAGGGAGAGAGGGAATAAATCATGGAGGAGTCTCCGGACAGGCTCTGGGAAGGTTTCTGACTCTGGGGATCGTCACAAGAGAGCCTTGTGGCCTCTTGCTTAAGAACCACAGCCTGCGTCTGCAGGGCCTGGAGGGCTGAGGGGCTGGGACGGGGAGCAGGGGGGACAGTGCCATTTGGGGTCAGCATCCGGCCGGTGATCCACCCCACAACCTTCAGCGTGCAGTGAGGACAGAGGCTCTGCTCAGAGTCAGCTTTTGCTGTGTGACCCTGGGCGAATCTCATCCCTCTCTGAGCCTCTGTCTCCCCATCTGTAAAAGGAGGGGCCGGGTCAGATGGCTGGGAGGGGTCCTTTCAGCCCTGAAGTTGTAAGGCTCTGAGGTTCCATCCTTTATACAACGTGGGGGGCTCTGTAAAGCCGGGCCTTGCTGAGCAGCCCTGATGGTGGAGATCACATAGATTTTACACGTCCCAGAGGGCCTCAGGCAGAGCCCCCCGCGGCCCTGGGACATCCTTGGCGGGAAGGAGGGTAGGAGGACGTGGCCCCAGCTGGATGTCCACAGCTCAGCGCTGGCTCTGGCTGAAAGTTCCCCTCCCGGCCTCCTAGGGCTCTCCGTGTGAGCAGGGACAACAGGCTGAGGATGCGGACAGAAGTGTGGACTTCTGGTTGGCAAAGCTGACCGCATCACCCCTCATTTCCAGACAGGCTGGGGACTTTGGGGAAAACAGCCACAAATAAGTGCGTGGTGGGGGGAGAGGCAGGGGGAGGGGACAGGAAGGAAGGAGAGACAGAAGGCAGCGAGGTCTAGGGGCAGCCCGGCTCGTGACGAGCCTGGTGTGTGCGCGCGTGTGCCCCGCTAGTGCCAAGGTCTTGGCCTCAGAGCCTGGGGGTCCACACACGCTCTGCCTCTGACTGCGATTTAATCGGCGTGTCCCTGGGGGAGACGGTGTGAGTCTCCGTGTGGCTATTCGGGGGCAGTGTGATGCCTTGAGATGTGTCTCTCAAGGTCTTTGCAGCCATCAGAGGTCCATGAGCTCAGGGACAGAGCGGTGGGCTGGAAGTTAGGAGGCCCACACGCCAGTCTGGGGCCTGCCACCGTCTTGCTGGGCGGCCTTGGGCAAGCCCCTGCCCGACTCGGGCTTGAGAAGCCCCCTTGACAACTAAGAGCCGCAGCCACCTCTTAGGGAGCACTTCCTGGGTGGCAGACCCCGCTCTGAGCACGGCGCAGGTCCGGGCTGCCACATCTCCTCCAGGTTTCAGGTGGGGAGGCTGACACCTCCGGGGAGTGGAAGAACTGGGATCCAGTGCAGGCAGCCTGGCTCGGAGGCCGCGCTACCCCCATCCCGTGCCCAGCGAGCCTGCAAGGGCCGGGGCCAGGGGAGGAGCGCTGACCACACACGGGGATGCGATTCAGACTCTCGGAGGCCCCAGTGCAGACCTGAGGCCCTGCTCTCCCCTCGCGGAGAGCCTTGGCTCCCCTGGGCCAAGGTGGCTGGCTAGACCGCGGCGCCTCTCCCCAGAGGATCCAGCAAGGCCTGGGTTGACCTCTCGGGGTTCTTGGTGTTCTGGAATGCTAAGACCTGGTGTCGGAAACTCACCGTCCAGAGCAATAAATGTCTTGGGAGGAAGGATGGAACCAGGCTGCGGAGGGAAGAGACTAAGACGTTCCAAGACATTCCACGTCTCCCCTCCCCCGCCCCGGATTTACCCCAGAGCCGTCAGATACTCTGTCCTTCGATCCCAGAGGTCACCAGCTGCTCCGACACAACTCTGGCTGGTGGTGGAATCTCTACTCCCTGCCAAACGGGAGGGTTGGTGATGCCGTGAGGGACTGTTTGTGTTGTTTTTCAAGCTAGGAAACACATTCTCCTTCTGCCCTCCTCTCCTCTGTCCCCGCACAGTCTGATTCAGTCTAAGGACAGGGAGGAGGGAGGCGTCGGAGACAGCTGGGGCTGGAAAGGAGAAGTTCAGTTCGGTGACAGTAATGGGGAGACAGAATTGCCCGGCTTTTCCATTTCCAGACGCCGGCATGGTTATAAAAGTGAGCAAACCCAGGTCTTGCACGGGTCCCTGGGGGCCCCAGCCCTGCCTGCTGCCTGAGGCCACGGGTGCAGACTGAGGGGAGGAAGCTGGCCGCTTTCCTGAAGCGAGTCTGCAGGCTGCTGAGCCCTGGGAGGCAGCACGGCCCCTGGAAGGGCTTGCTGGGGGCTGCCCGCCTTGGAGGAAGAGGCTGTCAGCCACTGTGCCAGGCGCGGAGTGTTGAGAGGCAGACATGGTCCCAACCTGGGATGACCCGGCGCAGGTCCGGGCTGCCACATCTCCTCCAGGTTTCAGGTGGGGAGGCTGACACCTCCGGGGAGTGGAAGAACTGGGATCCAGTGCAGGCAGCCTGGCTCGGAGGCCGCGCTACCCCCATCCCGTGCCCAGCGAGCCTGCAAGGGCCGGGGCCAGGGGAGGAGCGCTGACCACACACGGGGATGCGATTCAGACTCTCGGAGGCCCCAGTGCAGACCTGAGGCCCTGCTCTCCCCTCGCGGAGAGCCTTGGCTCCCCTGGGCCAAGGTGGCTGGCTAGACCGCGGCGCCTCTCCCCAGAGGATCCAGCAAGGCCTGGGTTGACCTCTCGGGGTTCTTGGTGTTCTGGAATGCTAAGACCTGGTGTCGGAAACTCACCGTCCAGAGCAATAAATGTCTTGGGAGGAAGGATGGAACCAGGCTGCGGAGGGAAGAGACTAAGACGTTCCAAGACATTCCACGTCTCCCCTCCCCCGCCCCGGATTTACCCCAGAGCCGTCAGATACTCTGTCCTTCGATCCCAGAGGTCACCAGCTGCTCCGACACAACTCTGGCTGGTGGTGGAATCTCTACTCCCTGCCAAACGGGAGGGTTGGTGATGCCGTGAGGGACTGTTTGTGTTGTTTTCAAGCTAGAAACACATTCTCCTTCTGCCCTCCTCTCCTCTGTCCCCGCACAGTCTGATTCAGTCTAAGGACAGGGAGGAGGGAGGCGTCGGAGACAGCTGGGGCTGGAAAGGAGAAGTTCAGTTCGGTGACAGTAATGGGGAGACAGAATTGCCCGGCTTTTCCATTTCCAGACGCCGGCATGGTTATAAAAGTGAGCAAACCCAGGTCTTGCACGGGTCCCTGGGGGCCCCAGCCCTGCCTGCTGCCTGAGGCCACGGGTGCAGACTGAGGGGAGGAAGCTGGCCGCTTTCCTGAAGCGAGTCTGCAGGCTGCTGAGCCCTGGGAGGCAGCACGGCCCCTGGAAGGGCTTGCTGGGGGCTGCCCGCCTTGGAGGAAGAGGCTGTCAGCCACTGTGCCAGGCGCGGAGTGTTGAGAGGCAGACATGGTCCCAACCTGGGATGACCCTGTGGCCTAGAGGCGGCGACGGCAGACGAGCAGAGGACTGAAGCAGAGAGGCTAGGGCAGAGGTGGCCCAGGTGAATCCAGAGCCCAGGGGAGACCAGGGAGGGTTTAGGAAGCCCATTCCCCTCGTGGCAACCTTAAAGTAGAAATCAGACTGAAACACTTCCTGGCTTAAATGCTCACTGGCGCTTCTTAAAGTGAAGCCCTAGCTCCTTCTCTCGCCCCACAGCCTGGCTCTGCCCTCCCACCACCTCTCAGACACACTGAGCTCTTTTCCACCTCAGATCAGTTGCCATCTGGAAATCTCTCCGGCCTGCACGGTGCCCTCATTCAGGGCTCTGATTAAATGTCACCTCCTCAGAAAGGCCTTCTTTGATGACTTAGCCCAAAGAGGGTCCACTGGCACTGTCTAGGTCAGCACCCATCATTCAGTGCATAAAACTCATCACCCTTTCTGATCAGTTCAATCATCTATTTACTGATGTTTGTCTCTCTCTCCCTCTACTGTCACCTAAACCAGGGACTGTGAGTGCCTGATAAAATAATGGTTGATCTTCAGCAAGATTGTATGGAGGAGGGATTATGGCCCCCCTGGCCTTGGAAGACTGAGTAGAAACTGAGGTGAAGAAAGGTCATGTGTAGTTGTAATAATAGAAAACCCAGCCCTCCGTAACTCAAGTCACGGGACATCAATTGCTTACTTACTGAGATGTCTGAACGTAGGTTGTTCTAAGATTGATTCTGAAGTTTTATAATGTTGTCTGGCACCTAGATCTTTCCATCTTCCATCTGTCATTCAAGCTGTTATCAGAATCCTGTAGACTGGGAGGCTTAGAACAATGGTCCAGAAGTCGAAAGTCAAAGTCTAAAATGAAAGGACCAGCCTGTTTGGGTTCTGGGTGGGTGTCTGTTGACGCCTCCTTGTATCCTCACTCGGCAGAAAGACCACGAGATCCCTTGGGTCATTTTAGTAAGAGCACCCATTGCGTTCAGGGGGACTCCACCCTCATGACCTGATCACCTCTCCAAGTCCTCCCCTTGTCCTTCCATCACATTGGAGGTTAGGATTTCAATATCTGAAGATTTGGGGGACAAAAGCCTTCAGTCCCTTCTGGCACCCTCAGCACGCTGGCACTTGTCCTTACACTTGAACCCTCATGGTCACGAGATGACTGCCACAGCTCCGGGCACCACATGCTCTTGCAAGACAGGAATGGAGGGAAGGGAGCAAAGGAGCCTTCTGCTCAAGTGGCTTTCTCTTCCGCCCGAGAGGAGACTCTTGACCTCAAAGCATCCTTCCGCTCGCCACCTTCTCCAGAGAGTCTGTTTTATCTTATTACGACTCTGAATGGGACCCCATGGCCACGCGAGACCAGTGAGTGCTCAAGGACGGAGGCCGCCACGAGAGCCTTAAACCACCTGGGATTCACCTCCTAACATCTCCTAGGGTGTGTGCCGTTCACCCTGAGAAGATTCTGTCCGTGGGGACAAGGGCAGACAACGGCAGTAGCTACTTCAGGGTCTCCTGGGAGCCTCCTGGTACCCATGGGAGGCGTGGCTACCTATCCTAGTCCCTAGGGTTTTCATTACTTGGGTCATTTGGGAAAGCCAGGTTCAGAAATGTGCTCAACATCATACCGAAAATTAGAAGGTAGTAGGACTTGGCCTCCATCTCTCACACTAGAACCTGGGATACCCCCAGGGTACCTGTTAAAGCTATTGCTTACTTAAAGCTATTACTTACTTAACTGGCATCCTTCCCACTAGACTGTGAGCTTCTCAAGTGCCAGGACCTTGAGTTGGCCCATCATTCCGCCTCTGTACAGGACAGAGGGTGGTTTAACAGTCCCGGCAGCAAGCTCTTAGTGTGAAGTCTTTGGGCCCTTGGTTGGTGCAGGCTTATGGCATGAGGATACCTTTCTATGAGTGCAAATCTGCCCCGTGGAAGAGAGCACGCAAAAACGGAAGGTACAGTCAGTCCTCATGGTGGGTAGAAGTTTCCAAGAAGAAGGCCTCAGCTCTCCATCAGAGCTATTTGAAAATAAATTGACTGCCTCATGAGGCGATCAACTCTGTTTCGGAGGAGATAAGCAACTCTTGGGCTCGCACCGCATGACCTGATCACTCTCCAAGTCCTCTTGTCCTTCCATCACTTGGAGGTTAGGATTTCAATATCTGAAGATTTGGGGACAAAGCCTTCAGTCCCTTCTGGCACCCTCAGCACGCTGGCACTTGTCCTTACACTTGAACCCTCATGGTCACGAGATGACTGCCACAGCTCCGGGCACCACATGCTCTTGCAAGACAGGAATGGAGGGAAGGGAGCAAAGGAGCCTTCTGCTCAAGTGGCTTTCTCTTCCGCCCGAGAGGAGACTCTTGACCTCAAAGCATCCTTCCGCTCGCCACCTTCTCCAGAGAGTCTGTTTTATCTTATTACGACTCTGAATGGGACCCCATGGCCACCTGAGACCAGTGAGTGCTCAAGGACGGAGGCCGCCACGAGAGCCTTAAACCACCTGGGATTCACCTCCTAACATCTCCTAGGGTGTGTGCCGTTCACCCTGAGAAGATTCTGTCCGTGGGGACAAGGGCAGACAACGGCAGTAGCTACTTCAGGGTCTCCTGGGAGCCTCCTGGTACCCATGGGAGGCGTGGCTACCTATCCTAGTCCCTAGGGTTTTCATTACTTGGGTCATTTGGGAAAGCCAGGTTCAGAAATGTGCTCAACATCATACCGAAAATTAGAAGGTAGTAGGACTTGGCCTCCATCTCTCACACTAGAACCTGGGATACCCCCAGGGTACCTGTTAAAGCTATTGCTTACTTAAAGCTATTACTTACTTAACTGGCATCCTTCCCACTAGACTGTGAGCTTCTCAAGTGCCAGGACCTTGAGTTGGCCCATCATTCCGCCTCTGTACAGGACAGAGGGTGGTTTAACAGTCCCGGCAGCAAGCTCTTAGTGTGAAGTCTTTGGGCCCTTGGTTGGTGCAGGCTTATGGCATGAGGATACCTTTCTATGAGTGCAAATCTGCCCCGTGGAAGAGAGCACGCAAAAACGGAAGGTACAGTCAGTCCTCATGGTGGGTAGAAGTTTCCAAGAAGAAGGCCTCAGCTCTCCATCAGAGCTATTTGAAAATAAATTGACTGCCTCATGAGGCGATCAACTCTGTTTCCGGAGGAGATAAGCAACTCTTGGGCTGCGCACACCGCTGAGACACTTGAGGACTCGGCTTCTATGAGATATGTTGGCTTAAGAGCACGTCACCACAGCATCCACGGAATTCTCATAACAACGCTCTGCTTTGATTTTAACAGCAGGGGAAACTGAGAAAACTAGAAAACTGAAGTGACTTGCCCTGAGTCACACAGTTTATTTGTGGTAGATGAGAATGCAGGCCTTAAAGTGTTGTGGCCCCTTCTCTTAACCACCCGGCTAGCTGTCTCCTTAGAGATCCAAGGCTCTGTGGTCCTAAGGGCTTCGACTCTAGCTTCGTAAGGGTGTATTTCTCTACGATCCTATGACTCGGAGCCAACTCTGCGAATCTGAGCATCTACGATGCTGCCCTGTTTGGGGAGCATCTCGAGTGCTCCTGCTCTGTTATTAAGCTTGATTTAATTGAAGATGATGGGCTTGTTTTGATTTCTGGACTTTGTATGGGGGAAAAGTACCCTCAATTCCCAGCCGCCGCTGGCCCTGTCTCTCAGCCTGCAGTCCATCCATCCATCCTAGAACCGCTGTCAGCGATCTGCCAGGAATCATAACTGTGATGCAGGGGAGTCGTCCGTATCCTAGGATCTGAATAGACTCCAGCCAGTGCTGCTCCAGGTGGGGGTCGGGAGGCTTCCTGTCCCTCCTTGCCAGGGGGCGACAGCTCTGGGGTGCTGTTCTGTGTGTGAGCAAGGGGCTGGGAGGGGAGAGGCCCAGGAGAGGCAGAGTGGGGTCGGGGGAGGGAGCTAGTGGGGGCGCTAGCAGGCAGCAGGCTCTTCCTTGGGTGCATTTCTGCAGACCCCACGGGCGGTCCTGAGACATGAAGCAGCGGCAGGCCCCGGTGGGGAGCCTCTTCCCACACCTCCCCATAGCAGATGGAGGGAAACAGACTCATGGGGACCTTCCACGCACCACCCCCGGGCGAGGTCCTCTACATTTATCGATTCCTTTAGTCAGCCGCCCTGTTTCTAGGGCAGCAGCGCCCCGCGTGTGGGTTTGGTCCCTCCCATCCGCCTTCCAAGAGCATTAGTCTCTGAAGCTCCAGCCTCTCCCCCTCTGAGGGATGACCCCGAGGAGCATGCCCAGAAGGGCTCGTCTCCCCCAGGGAGGGAAACAGAGAGACAGACAGACAGACAGAGGTCTCTGGCCCTCTTGCCTCTCCAGAAACTGCCCCGTTTTGCCTCTTCCTTGCAAAACTGCTCATTCCCTCGCCTCCTTGTGTCTTTTGCCACAAGGAGGCCATTGTATGGACTTATTGTACAGATGAAGAAACTATAAAAGCACAGAGAGATGCAATAACTTGGCCAAGGTCACATAGCCAATGGACGGGGAAACCTCTTCGTAAACCCAGGCAGTCTGACACCTGAGTCCACGCTCTTGGCCACGGCTCTCTCAGGAGGCAAGCAATGATATAAAATGTGCAATCACAAACTGCAGTGGAGGAAAAACTCCGCGTGCTGGGGAACAAAGAGAGAGGCTCGTCCTAGTCCCAGGGGCTGGGAAAGGCATCTTTGAGAAAGGGCTACTTTAGTGGAGACTGAGAGAATGAGTAGACATAAAGCAGGTGAAGAGTTGTGGAAAGGGCACCACGGGCAAAGGAAAGAGCTTGTGCAAAGGCCCTGAGGTAGCGGATTTCAGCATAGGGAGGACAGTTGCCCCATGGCATGTGGAATCTCTTCTGGGCCAGGGATCGAACCCATGTGTCCTGCATTCACAGGTGGATTCTTTAACATGGGGCCACCAGGTAAGTCCCAGATGGGGAAGTTGAGCTCAGAAGTTAACTAATTTGCCCGAGGACACTCTGAAGAACTGGGATCCAAACTCCCTGATTCCAGAGGCAAGAATTCTGATTCCAGAATCTGCAAGATACATTGCTCCCCTCCTCACATATGGAAAATACCCTCAAGGAGCTGGACAGGTGTTGACAAGGCAGTGGGGCACTGGAAGGTTCGAGTCCTGACCGCCACTCACTGTGCAGGTCTCTTCCCTTCTTTGTCTTCACGCCCCTCATCTGCAAACAGACCAGCCTTTTCTCCAGTACTGGCTGCTGTGCGAGGTCAAGAAGGTGACGGAGGCCATCCGCCTTCAGGACAGAGACCCTGGCGGCACCTGGGAGGGCCGGCCCCTGGAAGGGCAGGAGCTGCCAGACGAAGTGGGCTGCAGGGCAAGGGCTCGGGTCTCCCCCAGGGAGGGAAACAGAGAGACAGACAGACAGACAGAGGTCTCTGGCCCTCTTGCCTCTCCAGAAACTGCCCCGTTTTGCCTCTTCCTTGCAAAACTGCTCATTCCCTCGCCTCCTTGTGTCTTTTGCCACAAGGAGGCCATTGTATGGACTTATTGTACAGATGAAGAAACTATAAAAGCACAGAGAGATGCAATAACTTGGCCAAGGTCACATAGCCAATGGACGGGGAAACCTCTTCGTAAACCCAGGCAGTCTGACACCTGAGTCCACGCTCTTGGCCACGGCTCTCTCAGGAGGCAAGCAATGATATAAAATGTGCAATCACAAACTGCAGTGGAGGAAAAACTCCGCGTGCTGGGGAACAAAGAGAGAGGCTCGTCCTAGTCCCAGGGGCTGGGAAAGGCATCTTTGAGAAAGGGCTACTTTAGTGGAGACTGAGAGAATGAGTAGACATAAAGCAGGTGAAGAGTTGTGGAAAGGGCACCACGGGCAAAGGAAAGAGCTTGTGCAAAGGCCCTGAGGTAGCGGATTTCAGCATAGGGAGGACAGTTGCCCCATGGCATGTGGAATCTCTTCTGGGCCAGGGATCGAACCCATGTGTCCTGCATTCACAGGTGGATTCTTTAACATGGGGCCACCAGGTAAGTCCCAGATGGGGAAGTTGAGCTCAGAAGTTAACTAATTTGCCCGAGGACACTCTGAAGAACTGGGATCCAAACTCCCTGATTCCAGAGGCAAGAATTCTGATTCCAGAATCTGCAAGATACATTGCTCCCCTCCTCACATATGGAAAATACCCTCAAGGAGCTGGACAGGTGTTGACAAGGCAGTGGGGCACTGGAAGGTTCGAGTCCTGACCGCCACTCACTGTGCAGGTCTCTTCCCTTCTTTGTCTTCACGCCCCTCATCTGCAAACAGACCAGCCTTTTCTCCAGTACTGGCTGCTGTGCGAGGTCAAGAAGGTGACGGAGGCCATACGCCTTCAGGACAGAGACCCTGGCGGCACCTGGGAGGGCCGGCCCCTGGAAGGGCAGGAGCTGCCAGACGAAGTGGGCTGCAGGCAGCTGGGAGGAGGGCCCTTAACTGGATGAGGCTCTCCCTCCCCCGCCTGCCCCTACCGGGCCAGTGTAATCAGGGCTATCCATCACCCTCCCTGGGGCCACAGCAGCCTGCTCGGCTGCGACACCATTGCCAGCTCATCCATATTTCATCAGCCTGAGGGAGCCAGGGAGAGGAGCCAGAGGGAACCTGTCCACCAACCCAGGCAGCCTTCTCCCCCAAGCCAGTCCCTCGATACAGGTTCCATCCCCTGGCCCAGGCCACAGGCCCTTCCTGGGGGCGCTCTGCGGTGTGGCTGAGGCAGACGAGACGCAATGGAACCAGTGAGGACGGTGGTGATGACGACGACCGTGACGATGGCAGTGATAGGGAAGAGGACGCTGTTGGTGCTGACGGCGATGCCCCCGCCGATGACGATAACAGTGATGTGGACGATTTGTCATCACATCGGGGCCCGTGCCTGGTGCCAGGCGCTGTGTAAACCCTTTGAGGACTGCATGTTCTCATCCTCCAAACGACCCCACGAGGAGGGCTCTGTTGGGACCCTCATGCGTAGATGAGGAACTTGAGGCTCGGCGTGGTAAACAGGCTGCCCGATGCTCAGCTAAGACGTGGCCACGCCGAGGGTCGACTCATTCACCAGCATCTGTGCTGTAATCCCGACCATCACGCTTCCCTGCCCGGGTTCAGAGCCAGTGGACTTGGGCTGGAAGCCGGGTCCGTCACTCCCCAGCTGAGCAGCCTGGGGTGAGGCACTGGCCCTCCGCGTGCTAAATCTCTTCAGTCGTGTCTGATTCTTTGTGACCCCATGACTAGAGCCTGCCGGGCTCCTCTGTCCATGGGATTCTCCAGGCGAGAATACTGGAGCGGGTTGCCCTGTCCTTCTGCAGGGGATCTTCCGACCCAGGGATCAAACACACATCTCTTTACGTCTACCTGCATTGGCAGGTGGGTTCTTTACCACCAGGACCACCTGGGAAGCCCTCTTAGCCTGTAAAACGGCTGCCTTGTGGAGCTGCTTAGAGTGTTTTGTAAATGACTGTGGCTCAGAGCTAGCTCCGCCGCGGTCGCACACCGCCCCACCCCACACGCTTCCCGTCTGCTCAAAGGGCACTGCCGGGCCTGGCCTGACCGCCTCTCTTTAAATGACAGCCGCCCCACTCCCTTTGTTCTGGGCTCCCTGTTCCACCTTCCACATTCCAGATCACTCTCTCTTCTCTTCGCTTACTGCTCTCTCTGTGTGACAGGTAAGCGCCGGAAGGCAGGGGTCCCTGCTCAACTGTGTACCATGTGCTAAGACAGCGCCAAGACGGGTAGTTCTCATGAGTTTTCTCAGGGATGAATGCATCATGGGTGCTCTCTTTCCCTTCCTTGGCGGGGAGGTGGGATAGGGAAGGAGAGGCTCTTTGAGACGCGAAGATCTGGGAGATGAGATTTAGCTGGCAGGGTTGGGATGGCTGGAGAGGCTGGGAGGGAGGTATTTGCAAAAGGGGAAGAAAACACACTGGGAGTTCCGGGGACTTCCCTGGTGGTCCAGTGGTTGAGAATCTGCCTTGCAACGCAGGAGATGACATGGGTTCGATCCCTGGTCAGGGAACTAAGACTCCCACATGCTTTGGGGCAACTAAGACAGCGTGCTACAACCTTGGAACCCGAATTCTAGATCCCTAGTGCTGAAACCAAGACCAGATGCAGCCAAATAAATAAGTAAAGAACTTATTCTTAAAAAAGGGAAGAAAACACTCTGGGTTCTGGGGTCAGGAGGTGAGATGACGTCTGGGGGCGGATCGGCTTCTCCAGAGCAGGGGGTGGGGGCTTTGTTGGCCGTTTCAGGGCTGCGTCCCAGCCGCCTCCCTCCCCTCAGCGGCAGAGGGTCCCTCCGCCTGGCCCCGAGCCTGCCCTTGGCCCTCGTCTGCATCCCCAGTTCTCTCCTCTCCCACAGGCCACCCAGGCAGGTCCTTGCGGCCCCCATGTCCTGGCTGTTCCCTGGCTTTCTGCTCAGTGCCGCCCCGGGGTCAGACACCCCCATGCTCCCCATAACGGTGTTGATTTAACAAAGGTCATTCCAACCCCGAGTCATAAATGTCAGAACTTCATGGACTTGGAGATTCTGATCCTCTGAGGAGGGAACGAGCTCAGAAAGAAAGAGTGACCACTCAAGCCGAACAGTGAGGTCAACCCAGTCCTCTGTCCCAGACAGCGGATGAGGAGTCCCAGAGTGCCACCCACGCCGTTCTCCGCCTCGACCCGGCTCTGGGCGTCCGTGAACGCAGCCTGGCTCTCTGGAGAGAGCTGGGAGCCGCCCACCCGGCTCTCCAGCCCCTGGCCCTGGCCCAGAGCGCCCAACACAGCTGCGCTCCTGCTCTGGCTGCTGCCCAGGAGCACCCTCTGCCCCCGGGCCTTTGCACATGTAGTCGCTCTGCCCTCTGGGACAGGGCCACAGCTCAGGAGAAGCCCTCAGACACCCCCTCATCAGACGGCGTCACTAGGCAGATGGGGACCCCCCGGTGAGGGGGTGGGGCCTGCTGAGCTCGGATAGGGGCACCTACTTCAGGGGGAGAGAGAGAGACCTGGGTTGGGGTCCAGCTCTCCAACGTGGCAGTGAGACCTTGCCTAAGCCATTTTGTTTCTCTGAGCCTCTGTTTCCCAATCTGGAAGTGGGGCTTTTAACAAGGGTTGTCATGGGGCTGAAGTAAGATTTTCTCTCTGAAAGTGTATGGACATATCTGTACACAACAAAACTCTGTAAAAGTAAAAAGCAAAATAATAATAATAAAAAGAAAGTGTATGGAGAACGTCTCACCTGTGCCAGGTCTCCAATGAAGTCATGTGTTCTTGCCCACCATCACTGGCAGACCTGGGGAGGAAGGTTTGAGGGGGTGCGGAACCAGGTCAACCATTCCCCCTCAGCTCCTTTCCACCCCTTTGATGAGAAGGAGCTGGCTGGTCTCCCCTCGGGGCTGGCCCGGCCCAGCCAGCCAATACCTGACTCGACCCTCTGCGCCTTATCGGTGGAAAGGAGCTACTGAATCTCCCCGGGAGGGTCTAATCAATGCAGCTGCTGGCCTCCTTCTGCCAAGGTCCAGATCCGGTGTCCACCCAGGCAGGTCCTTGCGGCCCCCATGTCCTGGCTGTTCCCTGGCTTTCTGCTCAGTGCCGCCCCGGGGTCAGACACCCCCATGCTCCCCATAACGGTGTTGATTTAACAAAGGTCATTCCAACCCCGAGTCATAAATGTCAGAACTTCATGGACTTGGAGATTCTGATCCTCTGAGGAGGGAACGAGCTCAGAAAGAAAGAGTGACCACTCAAGCCGAACAGTGAGGTCAACCCAGTCCTCTGTCCCAGACAGCGGATGAGGAGTCCCAGAGTGCCACCCACGCCGTTCTCCGCCTCGACCCGGCTCTGGGCGTCCGTGAACGCAGCCTGGCTCTCTGGAGAGAGCTGGGAGCCGCCCACCCGGCTCTCCAGCCCCTGGCCCTGGCCCAGAGCGCCCAACACAGCTGCGCTCCTGCTCTGGCTGCTGCCCAGGAGCACCCTCTGCCCCCGGGCCTTTGCACATGTAGTCGCTCTGCCCTCTGGGACAGGGCCACAGCTCAGGAGAAGCCCTCAGACACCCCCTCATCAGACGGCGTCACTAGGCAGATGGGGACCCCCCGGTGAGGGGGTGGGGCCTGCTGAGCTCGGATAGGGGCACCTACTTCAGGGGGAGAGAGAGAGACCTGGGTTGGGGTCCAGCTCTCCAACGTGGCAGTGAGACCTTGCCTAAGCCATTTTGTTTCTCTGAGCCTCTGTTTCCCAATCTGGAAGTGGGGCTTTTAACAAGGGTTGTCATGGGGCTGAAGTAAGATTTTCTCTCTGAAAGTGTATGGACATATCTGTACACAACAAAACTCTGTAAAAGTAAAAAGCAAAATAATAATAATAAAAAGAAAGTGTATGGAGAACGTCTCACCTGTGCCAGGTCTCCAATGAAGTCATGTGTTCTTGCCCACCATCACTGGCAGACCTGGGGAGGAAGGTTTGAGGGGGTGCGGAACCAGGTCAACCATTCCCCCTCAGCTCCTTTCCACCCCTTTGATGAGAAGGAGCTGGCTGGTCTCCCCTCGGGGCTGGCCCGGCCCAGCCAGCCAATACCTGACTCGACCCTCTGCGCCTTATCGGTGGAAAGGAGCTACTGAATCTCCCCGGGAGGGTCTAATCAATGCAGCTGCTGGCCTCCTTCTGCCAAGGTCCAGATCCGGTGTCCACACCTTCTCCATTACATGGGTACCAGCACCACCTCTCACGTCGCTTCCAGCCCAGAAACTCTGCTCACTGAAGATCAAGTCACCTCTGTCCCCAGCTCCCAGACAAAGGGCTCCCCTCCTCCTTCCTTCCCAGACAGCATCCCTCCCCACACCAGGCACCCTGGGGAGAAGGCAGAGACACATTCTAGTGACCATGGTTGAACCGGTGGATCTGGATGACTTCCCAGCAGTGGAAGCCGCCGTGCACGTAAGCCCAAGTTGGGTAGAGGGAAGATGCTTAGCCGTCCAACAGGTGCGAGCCTAGCTCTGCCTCTCACCAACTGCGTGCTTCCAGACCAGTTTCTCTGCCTCCCTCCAAATGGGGACCAGAATTTCTACGTTGCACATCAGCTCCGGGACCAGTGTTGCCCTATACCACGTCACTGCTCCACTGAAACCTCCGCCGGCTCCCATCACGGCTACCACTCGCTGGCCCAGTTTCATATTCCTATATCACCTGGTCTCAGCCTCCTCTCCACCCGGCCCCATCCTCCTCTAGAATTCTGTCTTCAGCCAGGAGGAATATGGAATATCCCTTCTGTTGTCATTAAACCCACAACATCTTGGGACGTCCTCGCACATGTGTGTGAGTTGATCAATCTGTGTCTAACTCTTCGCAGCCCCAGAAACTGTACCCCATCAGGCTCCCCTGTCCATGGGATTCTCCAGGCAAGAACACTGGAATGGGTTGCATGCCCTTCTCCAGGGGATCTTCCCAATCCAGGGATCAGACTATTGTCTCTGACAGCTCTTTCATTGGCAGGCAGGTTCTTTACCACTAGCTCCACCTGGGAATGTATTAGGTGCTTAATAAACGATGACAGTGTATTAAAAAGCAGAGACATCACTTAGCTGACAAAGGTCCTTATAGTCAAAGCTATGGTTTTTCCAGTAGTCAGATAAGGGTGTGAGAGTTGGACCATAAAGAAGGTTGAGTGCCAAAGAATTGATGCTTTCAAACTGTGGTGCTGGAGAAGACACTTGAATCCCTTGGACAAAATCAAAGCAATCATGAAGAAAATCTTGAGTATTCATTGGAAGGACTGATGTTGAAGCTAGCTCGACCCTCGGGGCCCGGGGAAACTGCTCCAAAAAGGAAATCACGCGCTTCCAGCCCAGAAACTCTGCTCACTGAAGATCAAGTCACCTCTGTCCCCAGCTCCCAGACAAAGGGCTCCCTCCTCCTTCCTTCCCAGACAGCATCCCTCCCCACACCAGGCACCCTGGGGAGAAGGCAGAGACACATTCTAGTGACCATGGTTGAACCGGTGGATCTGGATGACTTCCCAGCAGTGGAAGCCGCCGTGCACGTAAGCCCAAGTTGGGTAGAGGGAAGATGCTTAGCCGTCCAACAGGTGCGAGCCTAGCTCTGCCTCTCACCAACTGCGTGCTTCCAGACCAGTTTCTCTGCCTCCCTCCAAATGGGGACCAGAATTTCTCGTTGCACATCAGCTCCGGGACCAGTGTTGCCCTATACCACGTCACTGCTCCACTGAAACCTCCGCCGGCTCCCATCACGGCTACCACTCGCTGGCCCAGTTTCATATTCCTATATCACCTGGTCTCAGCCTCCTCTCCACCCGGCCCCATCCTCCTCTAGAATTCTGTCTTCAGCCAGGAGGAATATGGAATATCCCTTCTGTTGTCATTAAACCCACAACATCTTGGGACGTCCTCGCACATGTGTGTGAGTTGATCAATCTGTGTCTAACTCTTCGCAGCCCCAGAAACTGTACCCCATCAGGCTCCCCTGTCCATGGGATTCTCCAGGCAAGAACACTGGAATGGGTTGCATGCCCTTCTCCAGGGGATCTTCCCAATCCAGGGATCAGACTATTGTCTCTGACAGCTCTTTCATTGGCAGGCAGGTTCTTTACCACTAGCTCCACCTGGGAATGTATTAGGTGCTTAATAAACGATGACAGTGTATTAAAAAGCAGAGACATCACTTAGCTGACAAAGGTCCTTATAGTCAAAGCTATGGTTTTTCCAGTAGTCAGATAAGGGTGTGAGAGTTGGACCATAAAGAAGGTTGAGTGCCAAAGAATTGATGCTTTCAAACTGTGGTGCTGGAGAAGACACTTGCGAATCCCTTGGACAGAAAGGAGATCAAACCCAGCAATCATGAAGAAAATCTTGAGTATTCATTGGAAGGACTGATGTTGAAGCTGAAGCTCCAATACTTTGGCTGACTCATTGGAAAAGACCCTGATGGTGGGAAAGGTTAAGGGCAAGAGGAGAAGGGGCAACAGAAGATAAGATGGTTGGATGGCACCACTGACTCAATGGGCATGAGTTTGAGCAAATTCAGGGAGATAGTGAAGGACAGGTAAACCTGGTGTGTTTGGGGTGCAGAGAGTTGGACACGACTCGGCGATTGAAAAACAATAAATGACGAGTGAATAATGAGTAAGGGATCCCGACTGGTGGTTGGGCAGCACTTGGATCCCTGGATACAAGGTTCACTGGTGAAAATCTTCCAGTCAGTAGAGCTTAGAGACCAAGCTTTGATCAACCCCAACCTCCCAATACTCACTTTGAGGAAGATCTACAGAAAAATAACTTTTAGGAATTCTAAAGTACGAAATGGGCTCAAAAAAGACCATCAGACCTCCCAGAAGAAAGCTGGCAGGGCTCAGGGGCTGCCCATTTTTTGGAATTACTCATCCGGCGTCAGCAGCCCTACTGGCACAGAAAATGGAGCTGCGTCCCTGGCTGTTTTGCACATAGGGCCTGGATATGAACCAGGTGCTAAATAAAGGCTGGAACAAAATGTACCACATTTTCAATCCTGAACGTATCTCAGCGTTGACAATAAAATATATGATTTTAATTTTCACTCAACTCCAAAGTGAACGAGATTTGCTTTTGAACACCCGGTGCGCCAGTGGAAACCAGAAGCCTGATGCGATGGACAGAGAGCTGCATCCGGAACCGGTCTTGCCTCTCTATGCCAGCTTCCCTACAGGTCGGCTTTGGGGTCACGGTCGGTCACTTTGCTCTGGGAGCCTCAGTTTTCTCATCAGTAAAATGAAGGGAATATCCTCTGCCCACTCAACTCACAGGTGTGGAGGGGATGTGGGAGGTTAAAACACTGTGAAACGGAAGGGCGTTGGATAAATAGGAGGTGTCACTTAGTTAGGCACACTGAAGTACTTTCCAAAAGCTGAGATACCAAGCATCCTTGTCTCTTTCCAACCTCTGGGGTACACGTGAATACATGTTTTTGCTCACCTGGCTTCACTCTCTGCATCTCCCAATGAAGAAAATCTTGAGTACAGGCTGATGTTGAAGCTGAAGTTTTGGTGACTCAAAACCTGATGGTGGGAAAGGTTAAGGGCAAGAGGAGAAGGCAACAGAAGATAAGATGGTTGGATGGCACCACTGACTCAATGGGCATGAGTTTGAGCAAATTCAGGGAGATAGTGAAGGACAGGTAAACCTGGTGTGTTTGGGGTGCAGAGAGTTGGACACGACTCGGCGATTGAAAAACAATAAATGACGAGTGAATAATGAGTAAGGGATCCCGACTGGTGGTTGGGCAGCACTTGGATCCCTGGATACAAGGTTCACTGGTGAAAATCTTCCAGTCAGTAGAGCTTAGAGACCAAGCTTTGATCAACCCCAACCTCCCAATACTCACTTTGAGGAAGATCTACAGAAAAATAACTTTTAGGAATTCTAAAGTACGAAATGGGCTCAAAAAAGACCATCAGACCTCCCAGAAGAAAGCTGGCAGGGCTCAGGGGCTGCCCATTTTTTGGAATTACTCATCCGGCGTCAGCAGCCCTACTGGCACAGAAAATGGAGCTGCGTCCCTGGCTGTTTTGCACATAGGGCCTGGATATGAACCAGGTGCTAAATAAAGGCTGGAACAAAATGTACCACATTTTCAATCCTGAACGTATCTCAGCGTTGACAATAAAATATATGATTTTAATTTTCACTCAACTCCAAAGTGAACGAGATTTGCTTTTGAACACCCGGTGCGCCAGTGGAAACCAGAAGCCTGATGCGATGGACAGAGAGCTGCATCCGGAACCGGTCTTGCCTCTCTATGCCAGCTTCCCTACAGGTCGGCTTTGGGGTCACGGTCGGTCACTTTGCTCTGGGAGCCTCAGTTTTCTCATCAGTAAAATGAAGGGAATATCCTCTGCCCACTCAACTCACAGGTGTGGAGGGGATGTGGGAGGTTAAAACACTGTGAAAACGGAAGGGCGTTGGATAAATAGGAGGTGTCACTTAGTTAGGCACACTGAAGTACTTTCCAAAAGCTGAGATACCGAAGCATCCTTGTCTCTTTCCAACCTCTGGGGTACACGTGAATACATGTTTTTGCTCACCTGGCTTCACTCTCTGCATCTCCCAATTCACAGAGAGAAGCTGATAAATTCAGCTCATCTTTCTGCCTGCGGCCACATTATAAGCCCCAGGCCAAAGGGCTGGCTGCCTCTGCCTCAGACTCCTGCCCCTTGTCTAATCAGCTGCAGCCCATGGCTCACGTGACATGCAGGCCACCAGTGTTTTTCAATAGCCCTAGGTTAAGTGCTATTATTATGCCCATTTTATAGATCAGGAGACCGAGGCCCAGAGGTAACCCAACTAATGACACAGAGCTATTAAAATGCAGAATCGTGACACATTCCTTCCACGGTCTTGTTCATCTCTGTCTCCAGGGCTTGGAGCAGTGCCTGGCACAGAATAAGCCCTCTGTCTCCGTCTGTAGAGTGAGCATAAGGAATAATAACACTTATTTTACAGACTTCTTATGAAAATTAAGTAAGTCAATATTAGTGAAAGCATCTGGGACTGGCCCTGGGATTGAGTGGTGGTGAACAAATATTGGTTTAATTCACCCGTGGATCATTCACACATCCTCTCTTATGGCTTGGGGGCCATTGCGCCTGGCAGTCACGGGAAGAAGGCGACCCCTCAGCCGGGCATTCTGCAGATGGCGTCAACTCCAGAGCCTGGTGACCTTTCTTTCCCTCTTCCCCTCTGTTCATCCTGAGCATCTGTGAAACCTGTTTGTCAGGGGAGTTGGTAAGCCCCTCTCCGACCAGCCTCCCCAAGCCCACCTCCCTCCTCTCCTAGGTGACCTCACCCATTCCAACCATTGCCCAGTCCTGCCGCAGGACTCACTCACTCTGGGCTTGTTTCTCTCCTGTGACCTGGCTCCTGGGAGGCTTCCTGTCCAACCTCCCAGGGTATTTTTTTTACAGTCAGAAAGCACTCCCCCCCTCTCTGCTCCCCTGTTACTTTATCTCTTAAAAGATTTCCCACTGGGGACACCACTGATTGTCCCAGAAAACTCACCGCACGGGGGGTCGGGGGGTGGTGGGCATGCATGCCTGAGCAGGTCTGCACTGGCCACGAGCTTCGGCAAGTCACCTCTCCTTCCCAAGTCCATGCTTCCTGTGGGTAAAAACGGAATTAAATAATTTGTGAATGCCCTGCTCTCAACATCACCCTGCAAGACTCGATTGTTTATATGCACAACAAATGTCATGGCCTGCTGAACTGGAATACATGTGCCAGAAGTAATGGTTAACGACGAGAAGAGAGATTTCCTGAAAAACCACCAGTAGCTCTCTGTGAGCTGGAGGCAGGTATGGAAACCATAACTTGGAATCGGAGCCCCCACTTGGCAGAACTGTGAAGGTGAAATCGAATGATCAAATTAGAACAAATAAAAAATACCAGTTCCTTCCACCTATTGTGCTGCCAACGATCCCATCAGCCCTTTTCTGATCTTAGCGTCCACAGGATAATGTGGAAAGGAGTACGGGGTCCAGTGCTTTTCAAATTGCTTTCCTACTGAGCACGGCCGTGTTTCCCACAGAAAGTTAAGAGGAAGTTCAGTATTTAGAAACAGATCCACTGGGACTTCTCCGTTGGAGGCGAAGGGATACCCAGAGCTCTGCCCACTTGGCTCCTCCCCGTGGTCATCCCCTCCAGGCTCCTCCCGGGAGCCTCCAGCACCCTCAGTGATGTTTGGAAGATTCTCAAGCAGCCTCCCCACCCAGAAGGTACCTCTGGATCATTTGTGATTCAGAATCAGGAAACTCAGAACAAGGGAGCTGAGAAGGGCCTGGACACCAGCTGTGGGAGGGAGTTTCTTTTTTTCTGGTTGGGAGACTACGTATCCTTGTCACAGAGTTTGAGGAAAACAAGTGAAGAACCTGCAAAGTTTCTCCTCCCCCAACCCTGAACCCAAGTCAAGTTTAATAAGCCATCATTGACATTGAGTAAAACTGGCTTTCTCAAAGTTTAGTGTTTTAACAAATAGATACAATCATGTAACCATAACAGTCAAGATACAGAACATTTCCATTCCCTTAAAACTCCCCTTGGCAGGGAGTCCTTTTCCTACCCCAGCCCCTGGAAACCACTGATTTGATTCAAGGTAATTGACCAGTTTTATTTCTGTTCCTATAGTTTGGGCTTCCTGGTGGCTCAGATGGTAAAGAATCTGCCTGCAACATGGGAGACCTAAGTCTGATCCCTGGGTCAGAGATTCCCAGAAAACTCACCGCACGGGGGTCGGGGTGGTGGGCATGCATGCCTGAGCAGGTCTCCCCCCAAATTTGTTTTAACGGAATTAAATAATTTGTGAATGCCCTGCTCTCAACATCACCCTGCAAGACTCGATTGTTTATATGCACAACA
Source organism: Tragulus kanchil (assembly GCA_022376925.1). Classification (NCBI taxonomy): domain Eukaryota; kingdom Metazoa; phylum Chordata; class Mammalia; order Artiodactyla; family Tragulidae; genus Tragulus; species Tragulus kanchil. The sequence goes on along the minus strand of JAIOJX010000004.1, from coordinate 182,878,420 downwards.
AATGTCATGGCCTGCTGAACTGGAATACATGTGCCAGAAGTAATGGTTAACGACGAGAAGAGAGATTTCCTGAAAAACCACCAGTAGCTCTCTGTGAGCTGGAGGCAGGTATGGAAACCATAACTTGGAATCGGAGCCCCCACTTGGCAGAACTGTGAAGGTGAAATCGAATGATCAAATTAGAACAAATAAAAAATACCAGTTCCTTCCACCTATTGTGCTGCCAACGATCCCATCAGCCCTTTTCTGATCTTAGCGTCCACAGGATAATGTGGAAAGGAGTACGGGGTCCAGTGCTTTTCAAATTGCTTTCCTACTGAGCACGGCCGTGTTTCCCACAGAAAGTTAAGAGGAAGTTCAGTATTTAGAAACAGATCCACTGGGACTTCTCCGTTGGAGGCGAAGGGATACCCAGAGCTCTGCCCACTTGGCTCCTCCCCGTGGTCATCCCCTCCAGGCTCCTCCCGGGAGCCTCCAGCACCCTCAGTGATGTTTGGAAGATTCTCAAGCAGCCTCCCCACCCAGAAGGTACCTCTGGATCATTTGTGATTCAGAATCAGGAAACTCAGAACAAGGGAGCTGAGAAGGGCCTGGACACCAGCTGTGGGAGGGAGTTTCTTTTTTTCTGGTTGGGAGACTACGTATCCTTGTCACAGAGTTTGAGGAAAACAAGTGAAGAACCTGCAAAGTTTCTCCTCCCCCAACCCTGAACCCAAGTCAAGTTTAATAAGCCATCATTGACATTGAGTAAAACTGGCTTTCTCAAAGTTTAGTGTTTTAACAAATAGATACAATCATGTAACCATAACAGTCAAGATACAGAACATTTCCATTCCCTTAAAACTCCCCTTGGCAGGGAGTCCCTTTTCCTACCCCCAGCCCCTGGAAACCACTGATTTGATTCAAGGTAATTGACCAGTTTTATTTCTGTTCCTATAGTTTGGGCTTCCCTGGTGGCTCAGATGGTAAAGAATCTGCCTGCAACATGGGAGACCTAAGTCTGATCCCTGGGTCAGGGAGATCCCTGGAGAAGGGCATGGCAGCTCACTCCAGTGTTCTTGCCTGGGCAATCCCATGGACAGAGGAGCCTGGCGGGCTACAGTCCATGGGGTTCCAAAGAGTCAGACACCATTGAGCGACTAACACTCTCCCAGAATGCCACGTGCAACTGATCAAACAGTGATGAGCTTTTTGGGTCTGGCTTCTTTCACTTACCGCGGTGTTGGAGAGTCATCCATGTGGTCATGGGTATCCATATGTGTTCCTAGTGATTGCTTAGTGATATTCCATTGTGTGGATGATCACAATGTATTTACCCATTTCCTGGTTGATGACTGTTTGGGCTGTATCCAGCTTTTGGTGGTTACGATTGAAGCAGTTATGAAGCGTTAGTCGCACGGCTGTGCCCAACTCTGTGCGACCCCATGGGCTGTAACCTGCCAGGCTCCTCTGTCCATGGGATTTTCTAGGCAAACATACCGGAGTGGGTTCCCATTTCCTGCTCCAGGGTCCAGCTTTTGGTTGTTATGATTGAAGCTGCTATGACTATTCATATAAAATTCTGTGTGGACACATAGTGTCATTTCTCTTGCATAAATATTTAAGAGTGTGATTGTTGGGTCCGATAGTAAGTTTATATTTCAGTTCACAACAAACTGCCAAACTGGAATTAGTTTCTGGTGAGTGGACTGTGTTCCTTTGTCTGGGACCATGTGACTCAGTTTTACAAGGGTTGTTTTGTACTTTTGGTGAGTGAATTATAGCTTTTTATGTTGTCTCCCCAAAGGATATTTGCATTTTAACCAGAAACAACTGTTCCATTGAAGAATTGTTTCCCCGTCACCTTACGTCAAAGGATTAGCTTCTTCCTCCATGAGGAACTATTGCCCCTGAGCTGGCAGGCATGGCAACCCACTCCAGTGTTCCTGCCTGGGGAATCCCCGCGGCCATGAACCAAGCCACCTCTTCAGCTTTTCCAATTTATGCTTGCTCTCTCTTCAGCACCGAGGCTTCTGTGAGATTCTGGAAGTTCCCTCCTTGGATTTATTCTCCCGAAGAAGCTTTCTGTTCAGTACAAATGTCTCTTAGCAACATCTTGTAACTCGTCTTCTCGTAGAAGGTATTTCTCTAATGATCAAAGGTCTATTTTTATAGACTTTTTTCTTCTCAGGATTCCAAGAAAACTTCTGCCTCATATAGGTACAGAGTGTTTTCATTCCGTGATTCTCATGAGAGCCGCAGGTGGTGGGGAGGACTTAGCCCCACTGGACAGATGGGGGACTGCAGAGAGAACGTTTGGACACTGCTGTGTGTCCAGACCCAATTGTTGTTGTTCAGTCATTACTTTGTGTCTGACTCTCAGCAACCCCATGGGCTGCAGCACACCAGGCTTCCCTGTCCTCCACTATCTCCCGGAGTTGGCTCAAATTCACGTCCATTGAGTTGGTGGTGCTGTCTAACCCTCTCATTCTCTGCCGCCCCCTTCTCCTTTTGCCCTCAGTCTTTCCCGGCATCAGGGTCTTTTCCAACGAGTCAGCTCTTTGCATCGAGTGGCCAAAGTATTGTAGCTTCAGCATCAGTCCTTCCAGTGAGTACTCAGGGCTGATTTCCTTTAGGATCTGCTTGGTTTGATCTCCTTGCTGTCCAAGGGACACTCAAAGAGTCTTCTCAGCACCATAGAGGTGAATCCTGATTGATCTCAACCCCGCCTCATCACGTCATTCCCCTTTATCATTGACTGGCGTAGGACCCAGTTCTGGCCAATGAGGTATAAGGAATATTTTCCTTCTTGCATAGAAGAGAGGGGCTTCCCAGGTGGCTCAGTGGTAAAGAATTTGCCTGCCAGTGAATGAAGGAGATGTGAGTTTGATCCCTCGGTTAGGAAGATCCCCTGAAGCAGGAAATCGCAACCCACTCCAGTATTCCTGCCTGAAAAATCCCATGGACAGAGGAGCCCGGCAGGCTATCGTCCATGTAGTCACAGAGTTGGACTCGACTGAGCACGTATGCATGCATAGAAGAGAGAGCTACCCAAGGAGAAGGCAGCTATTTATTTATTTATTTATTTTTGGTAACTCCTTTTAGCTGTGGACACTATTTAAGAGGACTTGATAGCCAGAGTTGTGGCAACCATTTTGTCATACGAGGCAACCAGTTTGAGAATGAAGAGTCAAAATCCTCAGAATGGCAGAGAGGAGCTTGGATCCTTCTTGACATGGCTGAGCCAGTGGTCTCACTGGGCCTCTCCACAGTCTCAACAAGTCAGCACTAACGTCCTTTCGTGGAGGTGCCCTTGAGCAGGTTTTCTGTAACTTGAAGCTGAAAGCATACTTTATTGACAACAGTCAGAATTGCTCTCATTGACCCACATCCTCTACCGAAGTGCAGACACAGCTCCATGAGAGCCGCAGGTGGGAGGACTTATGGGGGGTCTTGACTTTTTCAGCCAACCCCATGGGCTGCAGCACACCAGGCTTCCCTGTCCTTCACTGTCTCCCAGAGTTTGCTCAAATTCATGTCTACTGAGTTGGTGATGCTATCTAACCATTTCATACTCTGTCGCCCCCTTCTCCTTTTGCCTTCAATCTTTCCCAGCAATAGGGTCTTTTCCAAGGAGTCAGCTTTTCACATCAGGTGGCCAAAGTATTGTAGCTTCAGCATCAGTCCTTCCAATGAATACTCAGGGTTGCTTTCCTTTGAGATTGATCTCCTTGCTGTCCAAGGGACACTCAAAGAGTCTTCTCAGCACCATAGAGGTGAATCCTGATTGATCTCAACCCCGCCTCATCACGTCATTCCCCTTTATCATTGACTGGCGTAGGACCCAGTTCTGGCCAATGAGGTATAAGGAATATTTTCCTTCTTGCATAGAAGAGAGGGGCTTCCCAGGTGGCTCAGTGGTAAAGAATTTGCCTGCCAGTGAATGAAGGAGATGTGAGTTTGATCCCTCGGTTAGGAAGATCCCCTGAAGCAGGAAATCGCAACCCACTCCAGTATTCCTGCCTGAAAAATCCCATGGACAGAGGAGCCCGGCAGGCTATCGTCCATGTAGTCACAGAGTTGGACTCGACTGAGCACGTATGCATGCATAGAAGAGAGAGCTACCCAAGGAGAAGGCAGCTATTTATTTATTTATTTATTTTTGGTAACTCCTTTTAGCTGTGGACACTATTTAAGAGGACTTGATAGCCAGAGTTGTGGCAACCATTTTGTCATACGAGGCAACCAGTTTGAGAATGAAGAGTCAAAATCCTCAGAATGGCAGAGAGGAGCTTGGATCCTTCTTGACATGGCTGAGCCAGTGGTCTCACTGGGGGCGGCCTCTCTCCACAGTCTCAACAAGTCAGCACTAACGTCCTTTCGGTGGAGGTGCCCTTGAGCAGGTTTTCTGTAACTTGAAGCTGAAAGCATACTTTATTGACAACAGTCAGAATTGCTCTCATTGACCCCTCTGACATGCCTAGGCTACCTTGAGAGCTGCAGACACAGCTCCTGGGTGGAGGTGGGGGCTTGGGAGGATTGGGGAGTGGGAGCAGGGAATCAAAGAAGCTGAGCACGGCTCCAAGTCCTGCTCCACCAGAATCACCCATATGGGCCAGGACGACGTCACTTCACTTCCCCTCTAGCGCTTCTGCTTTCTTCCTGGTAAGATGCGGGGTTCGGTTCCATCAGGGGCATCTCTGGACAATGACTCACAAGCTCCGAGAGCCACATGGGCTGCCCGAATTTTTTTGGATGACAGTGACGAGTGGAGAGGGTCCAAGCTCAGCTCAGGGGTGAGCATTTAGAGGTGACTCAGTGAAGAATCAGAGGGCCTCGGAGTCTTTATTTATTCCTCTTCCCCATTTGTCAGCAATGCCTCATTATGCCCCAGTTTCAGGGTGTATTTTTAGTGAAAATAAACTTGAACAGCTCAGGGTGACACAATTTCTGCAGGAGTTTCAGCATTGCCCGCTGGAGAGCAGGGCCGGTGGAGTCGGTAGAGCCCCCTGACCCAGTGGGCCAGGCAGGTGGACTCACCGGAGAAATCAGTTAATCTGCCACAAACACAAAACAAAATTCTCCAGGGACTGCAGGCCTAGGGGGAGGTGAGTGCATCTGCTCTGGGATTCAGGATCAAGGCAGTCGGCTTCAGGACTTCTCTGTTGGCTCAGTGGATAAGAATCCACCTGCCATTGCAGGAGACATGGGTTTGATCCTGGTCTGGGAAGATCCCACATGGGCGGAGCTCAAGGAGAAAGCTATTATTTATTAGGTACTCTTTTATTTGGTAACTCCTTTTAGCTTGATAAGAGGACTTGATAGCCAGAGTTGTGGCAACCATTTTGTCATACGAGGCAACCAGTTTGAGAATGAAGAGTCAAAATCCTCAGAATGGCAGAGAGGAGCTTGGATCCTTCTTGACATGGCTGAGCCAGTGGTCTCACTGGGGGCGGCCTCTCTCCACAGTCTCAACAAGTCAGCACTAACGTCCTTTCGGTGGAGGTGCCCTTGAGCAGGTTTTCTGTAACTTGAAGCTGAAAGCATACTTTATTGACAACAGTCAGAATTGCTCTCATTGACCCCTCTGACATGCCTAGGCTACCTTGAGAGCTGCAGACACAGCTCCTGGGTGGAGGTGGGGGCTTGGGAGGATTGGGGAGTGGGAGCAGGGAATCAAAGAAGCTGAGCACGGCTCCAAGTCCTGCTCCACCAGAATCACCCATATGGGCCAGGACGACGTCACTTCACTTCCCCTCTAGCGCTTCTGCTTTCTTCCTGGTAAGATGCGGGGTTCGGTTCCATCAGGGGCATCTCTGGACAATGACTCACAAGCTCCGAGAGCCACATGGGCTGCCCGAATTTTTATGGATGACAGTGACGAGTGGAGAGGGTCCAAGCTCAGCTCAGGGGTGAGCATTTAGAGGTGACTCAGTGAAGAATCAGAGGGCCTCGGAGTCTTTATTTATTCCTCTTCCCCATTTGTCAGCAATGCCTCATTATGCCCCAGTTTCAGGGTGTATTTTTAGTGAAAATAAACTTGAACAGCTCAGGGTGACACAATTTCTGCAGGAGTTTCAGCATTGCCCGCTGGAGAGCAGGGCCGGTGGAGTCGGTAGAGCCCCCTGACCCAGTGGGCCAGGCAGGTGGACTCACCGGAGAAATCAGTTAATCTGCCACAAACACAAAACAAAATTCTCCAGGGACTGCAGGCCTAGGGGGAGGTGAGTGCATCTGCTCTGGGATTCAGGATCAAGGCAGTCGGCTTCAGGACTTCTCTGTTGGCTCAGTGGATAAGAATCCACCTGCCATTGCAGGAGACATGGGTTTGATCCCTGGTCTGGGAAGATCCCACATGCGGAAGAGCCACAAAGTCCATGCGCCACAACTACCGAAGCCAGCAAACCCTAGAGCCTGTGCTCCACAAGATAAGCCACTGCAATGGGAAGCCTATGCACCACAACTAGAGAAAACTCGGGTGCAGCCACCAAGACCCAGAACGCCCCCCTCCCCAAAAATACAGTCAGTACTAGGTGAGGGAGCAGAGCCGTTATTTGAAACGCTAGTTGCCTTCTAAATTGGAGGCTGGATCTTGCTTGTGTTTTGCTGAGCCCCTTGATACATTTGGAAGAATATGCTTAGGAGTGGGTAGCTGGGGAGGGGGGGAGTTTAAATCCTCTGCCTAAATAAGCGAGGAGAATTTCAGAGCTTCTAGAGTGATGTAGACACTGTAGCAACCTGCCCAGACCCCCTGGCAAGACATGTTCACCCCAGCTGCTCCTGCTGTGAATGCTGATCTTACCTCCAATATGTTTTATTCCATCTCGAATTAGTAACAGCAGGGCAGGACCATGTCAAATCCTTATGTTTTAATCACAGCAAAGACTTACAAGTGCTAGACTCAGTTCTTTAAGTCTGAAAAAGTTATACTAATTTATTTATTTATTTATTTATATTTTTAAAAGATTTATTTATTTATTTTTGGGCGGGGGTCGGGTTGGGGAGGGAGGGGAGCGTGCGGGCCACTTCTATTGGTCTTTCATTTCTCTATTTTCATCCGTCTTTGTTCTTTGGCCCGTGTGGGCCTCCCATCGCGGTGGCCTCTGTTGTCGCAGAGCACCGGCTCTGGGCGCATGCGCTCCAGAGCTCTGGCTCGGTGATTGGACACATCAGTCCAGCCGCTCCGCGGCACGTGGGATCTTCCCAGGCCAGGGATCAAACCGGTGCCCCTTGCACTGCAAGGCAGTGTCCTTATCCACTGGACCACCAGGGGAAGCCCACTAATTTATTTTTTATTGAAGTGTACTTGATAGACAATGTTGTGTTCATTTCGGCTGTACAGAAAACTAATTCAGTTATGATACATTCTTTTTTTTAATATTCTTGTCCATTATGGCTTATCATAGGATACTGAATATTGTTCTCTGTGCTCTCCAGCAGGACCTCGTTGATCCATTCCATATATAATAGCTTACATCTGTAACCCCAACCTCCCACTCTATCCCTCCTCCAATCCCCTAGGCTCAGTTAAACATACTAACTCCATTTTCCCGTTTTACCATGGGGTCAGTCAGCTTGGATAGGGCAGCAAGTGACTTGCCCAAGGTCACACAATTGCCACTGCAGCTGACTCTGGACTCCCAGCCTCTGTGCCCAGGGCTCCCAACCTCTGTGGCGTCCCAAAAATAAGCAAACCCTTCCAAGAGCTTTTTTTTTGGGGATACATTTGGAAGAATATGCTTAGGAGTGGGTAGCTGGGGAGGGGGGGAGTTTAAATCCTCTGCCTAAATAAGCGAGGAGAATTTCAGAGCTTCTAGAGTGATGTAGACACTGTAGCAACCTGCCCAGACCCCCTGGCAAGACATGTTCACCCCAGCTGCTCCTGCTGTGAATGCTGATCTTACCTCCAATATGTTTTATTCCATCTCGAATTAGTAACAGCAGGGCAGGACCATGTCAAATCCTTATGTTTTAATCACAGCAAAGACTTACAAGTGCTAGACTCAGTTCTTTAAGTCTGAAAAAGTTATACTAATTTATTTATTTATTTATTTATATTTTTAAAAGATTTATTTATTTATTTTTGGGCGGGGGTCGGGTTGGGGAGGGAGGGGAGCGTGCGGGCCACTTCTATTGGTCTTTCATTTCTCTATTTTCATCCGTCTTTGTTCTTTGGCCCGTGTGGGCCTCCCATCGCGGTGGCCTCTGTTGTCGCAGAGCACCGGCTCTGGGCGCATGCGCTCCAGAGCTCTGGCTCGGTGATTGGACACATCAGTCCAGCCGCTCCGCGGCACGTGGGATCTTCCCAGGCCAGGGATCAAACCGGTGCCCCTTGCACTGCAAGGCAGTGTCCTTATCCACTGGACCACCAGGGGAAGCCCACTAATTTATTTTTTATTGAAGTGTACTTGATAGACAATGTTGTGTTCATTTCGGCTGTACAGAAAACTAATTCAGTTATGATACATTCTTTTTTTTAATATTCTTGTCCATTATGGCTTATCATAGGATACTGAATATTGTTCTCTGTGCTCTCCAGCAGGACCTCGTTGATCCATTCCATATATAATAGCTTACATCTGTAACCCCAACCTCCCACTCTATCCCTCCTCCAATCCCCTAGGCTCAGTTAAACATACTAACTCCATTTTCCCGTTTTACCATGGGGTCAGTCAGCTTGGATAGGGCAGCAAGTGACTTGCCCAAGGTCACACAATTGCCACTGCAGCTGACTCTGGACTCCCAGCCTCTGTGCCCAGGGCTCCCAACCTCTGTGGCGTCCTCTCCCAGACTGGAGGCGGGAGCTCTGGATAGCACCAGGTCCAACCCTCACACGTTATGCATGCGAAAACCTGGCTGAAGGAACCTTCCTCCTCCACCATGAAGCCACAGTTTGCTCAGTAATGAACTCAGCAAAAGGTCAGGACTAGCAGATTCCCCTTGACATTTCCTTAGGCCTGGTCACATGGCCGCCCCACAGACTGTCTCCAATGGAACCAGCACAACCTGTTTTTCCTCCAGATCTGGCTCTGATCCCCGGCTCCTCACCTCTGGACAGAATCAGGAGCTGGTGTGCGTGTAGGGTTCAGGGAGCAGGGAAAACACGTGCCTCTCGAGACCCTGGATTCCGGCTCTGGGACGGGAACTGATAGGGAACGTGGTCAGGAGGTGGCCTCGCTCTGGGGAGAGCTGGTCAGTCTGGGGGAGACGCTGTGCGTTAGGACCGGGCAGTCCTTGGCCGTGTGGGTCTGTCCCACGGTTGCTCCCACCCAGTGAGGGAAGGCAGCACCCCCATCACCCAACAAAAACGGCCCGCATGTTTCTGGATGGGCCCTGGGGAGGGGCTGGGGCAGAGGCCCAGCGACCGGACTAATGCTGTCTGAGTGACACTGGGTGGAGAAGTCGTAGTGGTCTCTCTCTCTTACACACACACACACACACACACACTTTCTCTCTCTGGTTGCCCACAGGATTAACTTCCGTAACTCCATCCAGCTTGGGAATGCCTGCTGTTGTCCACACAAATAATAAAAAGGAACGTTTATTTTACTTTCCCCAAAGGTTACTTTGTCCTTACGGTTGATGCAGGTTTTACAATCTTTTGATGTTAAAAACTTTTCATATTTCAGAACAACGTTTCCACACAATGCTGAACCTGTTCGCCTCCTTGGCACGTGTCCACATGCATTCTGCTTTGGTCTCTGGTCCGTGTGTTATTCATGGCACCTGAAAATCCTGTCTCCGCTGGCATTTGGGGTGGGAATTTGTGCCCCCAAATAACTTCAGCCATCCACTCAAAGGAGGCAACCTGCGATGTATGGTGTAGATTGAATGCTGGCTTTAAGGGTCCTTAATCCACAGTACTTCTCAGACTTGAGCTTGAATCAGAGCTTGAAACACCCAGACGGCTTGTTACAAGGCAGAAGGCTACCCCCCGCCCTCGCCGCCCCACCTCCCGCCCCTTGTCTGATTCAGTAGGTCTGAGGTAGAGCTCCTGGATTTGCATTTCTAACAAGCTTCTGAGTCCTGCTGCTGCTGATGATGATGTGGGGTTCACTTCATCCTCATGGCTCCTGTACTACCCTAATTACAAAATCTCTTTCCTGTCAATAATTTAAAAGCTAGATACTTTGTGTATGTATTCAACACATGGCTCACTCATGTCCAGCAAGTAGTCATGGAGCAGCTGCCGAGTGGCAAGGTCTGGGGACTGGGGACTTGATGTGGAAGAAGGAAAGCCCTTAGCATTAGCCAGGACATTGACCTCGTATCCCCGATGAAAAAGATCTTAAAGTCACAGGCAGTGAGACGCGCCACCAGGGAGAGTAACACAGGGGGTGGAGGGGGATGGGAGATGCTACGTTAGAGGGGATGGTCAGCCAAGGGCTGTTTAGAGGGGCAACATGTGCAAAAATGCAAGTCAGAAAGTGGCGAGCTGTACAGACGTTTCGGGAAAGAGCACTTGAGGCGGCGGGAATGTCAAGGGCCAAACCCTGGCAGGAGAGACACATCTGGCTGAGTCCCTGGGGGACTCAAGGACATCTGTAGGGATGGAAAACAGGGGTCAACTGAGAGAGGGCTAGGGACAGAAGGTCGAGGGCTGGGCAGCACGGGGAGGGTCTTCTAACCTAGAGGTGGGGTTTCAGCTGAAGGAGAAGAGAGCTATCGTCAAGAGGATCTGATCTGATTTCTGTGTTCAAAGCCCCCCTCTGGCTGCTGAATGGACAACAGGATGGCGGGAGCTGAGGCTGGAGACAGAGGCGAGTTAGGCGGCTGCTGCTGTCCCCCAGGCAAGAGATGACAGTGGCTAGGTTAAGGCAGGAGGCGGCTAGGGATAACTGGACAGATTCAGGTAGGATTTTAGGGTTTGCTAACCACCTGGATGTAGGGATTGAGAGCTAGACGGGGTCGGGGCCCCTGGCAGGACTTTAGCTTGGGTGCCCAGGTGCATGGTGCCCTGCTTCTTCAGCAGTCCTCAGGGGCTGGCTTTGGCTCCCAGAACGGCTAGCAGGGAGACAGACAATGAAGACACGATGTCCGTCCTCAGCATCTCACATCTGGTGAGATAAACATTGAGGGTCTGGCGTAGATGACTCCCCCAAGCAGGGGCAGTCCCTGTGGGGTCACCTTTTGCTGGTTTCTCTGTTTAGAAATATCCCTTTCTGGGTCCCCCTTGTGTGACTAAGTGTCAGGTGAGAAGCTGCCTTGGCATCACATGCGTGGCTGAGTATCCCTGTAGGATAGAGCTCGGTGGTTTATAAACTCACTCGAATTGGAAAGAACCGAAGAAATCAGTTTAGAAGAATCAAAACGGTGTCCCAGATGATCTCTGTATAGGCTTATATTAAATCTATGATATCACAGGTGTGGTATGCTCTGATAGGTTAGTCCTCTTTCAGTCATGGCTGACCAGAAGAGCGCTTTAGTTTTCATTACCCATCAGCTGCTAGCTGGCAGGAGAGAGGATGGGGATCTCAGAGTTTCTTGGCATTGTTTCTAGTAGTCAGTCGTTCCTACGTAATTCAGTGTCACATAAGGAACCTTCCTTATTTCTTGAAAGCCTTAAGAATATTAGTCTCTATCTCCAATTCTATGCCCTGTGGATGTCTAAATCAAAATTTCTGTGAGTTTGATGGGGAGGCAAGGAATCTTCTGTCAATCTCACCACTGTCTCCAGGCCTTTGCTTCTTCTGGTATCGTCTTTGTTTCACACCAAACTGATGACCCATTTCCTTTCTTATCCTTATATTCTACTGTACCCTGTTCATAAGCAAGGATCCTATGTGACCCAGTCTTGGGATGTCTTCAGGAGGCACAGTTCAGCAAACAGAGGTAATTAAAAAGTAATTCCAGTCTTTGTTTGTATCTTTTCAATCAAACCGAAGAGGCTCTCAACCAGATCTCAGTTTTATTTCTTGTCTCTTCTTGCTAGTCTTTACTCATAACGGCATGGATTCCTGTATTTTCTCACCTGCCAAGCCTTTCCACCTTTCTCCCAAGTTCTCCCCCTTTCCTCTGGCCTCTATACTTCTGTTTCTTTACTTCTGATCTTTCTTCAAATTCTCACAAAAGGATGGAAAACGAGATGCAAAAGATTAAACTTGCACTAGAGAGAGAATTAGAGGAAAACTTTATTAATGTTTTTTTTTTCCTCCTCTCTCTCCTGAAATCTGCCTACTAATGTACTAAAGATAATTTTCTTTGTTCACTTAACTTCTCCCCTTCTTCCACAGTCACCAAAACAGTCATTAGTGAAGAACAGTTCACTGGAGGTTTGGTGGGAGAAAGGCAGGGTTTCCATCACAAAAATGCGAATCGCTTTAAAATGTGCGTTAGACATCTGTACCCTTAAGAGATCTTTTGGCCACCACCCCCGAGAGTCTGCCCCCCACATTAGTGCATTTCAACTCACTGTAGTGGCTTCTTTGTATCACTTGTCTACACTGGTCCCAGGGTCTCCTCCTCCCAGGTGTGTGCTCAGTTGCTCAGTTGTGTCCAACTCTTTGCGACCCTATGGACTGTAAACTGCAAGGCTTCTCTGTACATGGAATTTTCCAAGCAGGAATCCTGGAGTGGGTTGCCATATCTTCCTCCATGGAATCTTCCTGACTTAGGGATTGAACCCAAGCCTCCTGCATCTCCTGCATTGGCAGGTGGATTCTTTACCTCTAAGCCACCTGGGAAGCCTGCTCCTCCCAGGAGTAAACCCCAAATTCTACTCCTTATCTTTGCAAAATAGTTCACCTGTGAGCAAAGGGGTTGAGAGCAGGGGCACCGGAGCCAGTCTGCCTGGTTTGAACCTCCCCTCTGGTTTACTGACTGTGTGATGTCAGGAGAGCTTCTTGCCATTTGGTTTCTTCATCACCTGCAAAATGAAATCAATGCTCCCACCTTCCTCATAGAGCTGTTCAGAGGGTAAACTGGGCTCACTGACTTGCTCTCAGTGGGGAGGCACCTGGTGGATTCAGGGGCTCATGAAGCCTCAGCTCTTACGACTTGCTTCTTGGTTTCAGGGCTCACAGGTCACCTTCTAACGAAGAGACTTGTCCAGGTCTTTCCCAGACAGGGGCCCTTTCCCCCTCAGGAAGGATTTTGCCACCTGTTAATGCTGTTTCATCCCATTGCTTCTGGAAAGGGTTCTGGGTTTCAGTTCTGACCATTGTTTTCTAGCTCAACCCTTCAACTCTGACAGTCTTAGTCTCTTCAGCTTTTTTTCTTCTTAAAATCGTTTTAAAATTTTGTTTGGCTGTGCTGGGACTTTGTTGCAGCATGCAAGATCTTCGATTTTAGTTGCAGCATGTGGGATCTGGACCCGAGCCCCCTGCACTGGGAGCACAGAGTCTTAGCCACTGGACCATCAGGGAAGTCCCCCTCCCAGTCTCCTCATCTTTGAAGTGGGGATGACAATGATACTTAGTCGGTGTGATTTTTAGGATTTTGGATGTGAAGCATCTACGATAAGAATGGTTTATTGACTATTGGTTGGGTACTGGGCATACTCCCATAAGCAGGTAACCACTGCTTTTTAAAAGTTTGCTTTACATCACTTCACTTTCATGAAAGACCTGTTGAAACCTGTTTCATTATCTAAAAGAAATTTAAAGAGGACTTTTGCTTTTACAAAAAAAAAAAAGCAAAACACAATTATGACTTTCAGAGTTTGTTTTGCAGGAAGCCACGGCAGAGGTACCGACTCCCCCGGGGAGCAAAAGGGGCCCCACCCAGCTCCTTCCCAGAGAGCTACCCGCAGTCTCTCAGCCTCAAGTGGCCACCACTGTGAATCCTGTGAGCACTGGCGCTCTATTTCGATCCATTCTGTGTGTCTGTTAGCAAGATGTGTCCTCAGGTAATTGCTTCTTTTTGCATCATGTTAGCTTATGGAAAGTTTCAGAGGAACTGATCTGCATTCGGATAGTGGGGGACACCTGTTCCTTCTCTGCACAGTGAGCAACACCCAGGACAGCCAACAAATGTGGTATCAATTCACTGCAGAGAGCTGGGGAATGTGGTTCCTTATGAAGGACAGGTGCTCCCAGGTAACATAAGCTTAGAGTTGGGATCAAGGCACAAGAGGAACTCAGGGGAGGGCGAGATCCCTGTGGGCTTCTGGTGGGAGGGGGATGTAATCAGGGAGGATCTGAACAGGGAACATGGAGAAGGAACTGAGACCAGAAGGGGCACTGAGCCAAGACCTGGAGGCCGGCCTGTGCTTTGGTGAGACGCTGCTCCTCCAAACCACCCTATTCAGCCAAGTCCACTGGCAGGAAGCAGGGCAGCTGGACTGGCCGGGCCAGAGCGTTCTCCACGGGGGGAGGTGAAGGGCAAAGACAGAACCAAGGGCTGCCAGAGGCTCCCTGCCAGGCAGAGGTGTTTGGACGTCAATGTTATTAATAATAAGAACGACAAAGCAGTAAACTGGAGCATCTTTTGTTGCCCCGAAGTACCAAGCACTGGACTATAGAACTGGATTCTCTCAAGTCTCCCATTTTCCAGATGAACAGATTCACGCTGAGAGCAAAGGCCACAATCAAATCAGTGTCAAGGCTCAGACTGGATGTCAGAGGCACTGGACCCCAAGGTCAGATGGCATACTCCCATAAGCAGGTAACCACTGCTTTTTAAAAGTTTGCTTTACATCACTTCACTTTCATGAAAGACCTGTTGAAACCTGTTTCATTATCTAAAAGAAATTTAAAGAGGACTTTTGCTTTTACAAAAAAAAGCAAAACACAATTATGACTTTCAGAGTTTGTTTTGCAGGAAGCCACGGCAGAGGTACCGACTCCCCCGGGGAGCAAAAGGGGCCCCACCCAGCTCCTTCCCAGAGAGCTACCCGCAGTCTCTCAGCCTCAAGTGGCCACCACTGTGAATCCTGTGAGCACTGGCGCTCTATTTCGATCCATTCTGTGTGTCTGTTAGCAAGATGTGTCCTCAGGTAATTGCTTCTTTTTTTGCATCATGTTAGCTTATGGAAAGTTTCAGAGGAACTGATCTGCATTCGGATAGTGGGGGACACCTGTTCCTTCTCTGCACAGTGAGCAACACCCAGGACAGCCAACAAATGTGGTATCAATTCACTGCAGAGAGCTGGGGAATGTGGTTCCTTATGAAGGACAGGTGCTCCCAGGTAACATAAGCTTAGAGTTGGGATCAAGGCACAAGAGGAACTCAGGGGAGGGCGAGATCCCTGTGGGCTTCTGGTGGGAGGGGGATGTAATCAGGGAGGATCTGAACAGGGAACATGGAGAAGGAACTGAGACCAGAAGGGGCACTGAGCCAAGACCTGGAGGCCGGCCTGTGCTTTGGTGAGACGCTGCTCCTCCAAACCACCCTATTCAGCCAAGTCCACTGGCAGGAAGCAGGGCAGCTGGACTGGCCGGGCCAGAGCGTTCTCCACGGGGGGAGGTGAAGGGCAAAGACAGAACCAAGGGCTGCCAGAGGCTCCCTGCCAGGCAGAGGTGTTTGGACGTCAATGTTATTAATAATAAGAACGACAAAGCAGTAAACTGGAGCATCTTTTGTTGCCCCGAAGTACCAAGCACTGGACTATAGAACTGGATTCTCTCAAGTCTCCCATTTTCCAGATGAACAGATTCACGCTCGGAGAGCAAAGGCCACACAATCAAATCAGTGTCAAGGCTCAGACTGGATGTCAGAGGCACTGGACCCCAAGGTCAGGCCCATGGCTGTAATGAGGGCCAGCAACAGTCCTGCGTATCAGCAGCCTCGCTGTATTTGACAGAGATCACGCTTTACGGCCAGCCCTCTTTCAGAATTCAGGGAGTAGGAGACAGTCTTATTCTCTCTCCTCTTTTTCTCCCCTCAAATCCCTCTGCACAAGGGGAACTCAAGGAGGGGCCAAGATCCCTGTAGGCTTCCAGTGGAAGGGGGCTGGAATCAGGGAGCATTTGAACAGGGAACATGGCATGGTCACAGCCAACGGAAGGCTCCCTCAGGGCATCCTCAGCGCCCTGTGGTCCATTGGCCATGGAGTTGAGTTTAATCATCATTGTGGGTCCAAGTGTCCCAGGGCCCCTACCCCCCAGCTTTCCTCTTCTGGATGGGACCAAGCAAGGTGGAGATGGTGGGGGCGGGAGAGGGAGGAGGAGACTCCTCTCTCTGCAAGTCCCCAACCTTGCTTTGGCATTTTATGTGCAGGAAATGAGAAACCCAGTGTTGCTATGGAAACTGCCATCCCCTGCTCCCTCTCTCATTCTCTGTGGGCAGTTCTCGTGTGTAACATGGAGGTTCAGGGCACCCCTGCTGCCCAGGGTGTTGGAATTCAGGAGGACCATCTCTGGGGGTGGGGATGCAGGGGTGGATGGGAGTTGGGAGAGGGGCCCCCAGAGTCCCTGCTCCCGGGAGGGACTTCAGGGTCTCTGACCTGAGGGCAGAGCGAAGGGTAGTCATGGATCTCCGGCTGCTTCTCTGGAGCAAGCCTGGTGATGGTCATTCGCATTCAAAAGAAGAGTTTGCAAAATGCAGCCAGATGGGCTGCGTGGTAAGAGCTTGGGCCCCGCAGCTCCGGAGACGCTGGCTTGAATACCAGCATCGCTGACTTCTCCAGGCTTCCGTTCTCCACATCTGGAAACTGAGCGGCCTCATAAGTGGTCCCGTGGGACCATGACTAGGACACGGGCCCCTGCCTGGCAGCTACTGCAGGGATAGCATCCAGTTAAAGGGGGGAGGTCTCTTCTCCTCCCTTCCTCGTCTCACCTGATTCCACACAGGTAGGCAGCAGGAGCCCCCTTTACAGGTGAGAAGACGGAGGCCCAGAAAGGGGAAGGAAGAGGCCCACAGGCCACAGAGTCCGGGCAGGGCGGGGGACCGAACGCGGAGCCGTGCACTCTCTGGGCGCCCCGGCACCCCCCTCACTCTTGCCATCGCTGCCGGGAGCTGGCCTTCATTGCCAGGCATGGGACCCGCGGGACTCCCTCCCTGTGGGCCACGTGCGAAGCCCCAGTGCCTCTTGAGGCTGTCGTGGGGGGATCAGGCCTGCGGTAGAAACACCTCTCATTTGGCTTTTCATACTAAAATAGAATAAAGTCCTGTACCTTCTCCGTGGGAAATGAACGATGGGACTGGAGAGAAAAACAAGCCTCCAGTCCCCAGCCTCAACACCCCCGCCAGCACCCCTCTCAGCTTCCAGAAAGAAAGCATTCCTTCCAGGTGATTTGTTAGCTCTTTCTGGGGCAAAAGAAGGTGGAAAACTAATTTTAACTTCTCAGGTTTTTTTTTAAAATAGCATTTATGTTTTTCAGACCAGAGGTAGGGCATCGGGTGCCCCCTAGGTCCACTGACTTGGGGAAAAACTTGAAGCAGGCAGTAGTTTTGTCTCCTCCAGCCCGGTCCTACAAGTCTCAGTGGGTAGAGATGCCAGGAAGGTCAAGGTCGGGTGCTAACCCTCCCCAGAAAAGCTCCCACTCCTCCTTCCCCCAAATCCAAGGAAAGTGTCACCCTGAGAGTTAGGAGCCTGAAGTCAGATATGGGAATCTGTGAAACCTAGATTTGCTGTTTGGTCTTGAGTAAGTCACTTCCCTTCTCTGGGCCTCCACGACCTCATTGGTCACAGGGGGACAGTAATTGCTGTCTTGCCCACTTTCCAGGTGGCTGAGAATGTTCAAAGCAGTGCTGGGCTGATTTCTTGGCCCCAGTATTTCCACAGACGTAGCAAAACTAGTGAGGGTCCCACAAGACGTCCTCAGAACGGATCAGGGACCCCCTAGTCCATCCCCTGGAGCGGGAGAACCAAGAAAACAGGCTCTATCTTGTGCTCAGCCCAGCGCCTGGAGGGTCGTTAGTGCACATTCAGGAATGAAAGGTCAGTGAGCATTGCCGCTGGGAATGGGGACAAAGGTTAGAATGGAGAAGTGGCTGATGGGAGGTTGGCTAATTGATCTCCAAGCAGCAGAATGGCTGTGATGAAGCATGGAGAAGAGGTGGTTAGAGACAGGTCCTGGGGACCAAGCGCAGACGCTGAAAGGACAGATTTCCATCCCACGAGGGGAATAGGGTGGCAGGGGAGTGAGTGTGCATTAAGCATTTGCAGTCTGTCTGGTTCTAAAGAGAAGCAGCTGAGATCCTTGCTACGAGGCTGTAAGGGGTGGGGTGAGATCCCAGCGACTGGAGCCGGACGGCCTGGGTCTCAGTCCTGCCTCTGCCACTGACCAGCGGTGCAGTCCTGGGAGATTTGCTTCCTTTTTCTTAGTCTCAATTTCCTCATCTACAAACTAGGGATCATAATGTCATCCAAACATGTATATGTGTACTCGAGCCCCGTCACTGTTCATCTGAAACTATCACAAAGTTGTTAACTGGCTATACCCCAATAAAAATGTGTTTGATGTTCAGAAAAAATAGAGCTATCCAACTCAGGAGTAGCCATAAGGATTACAGTGTACATACGTATAGACATATATATGTATGTACATATATATTCCCTCCCTTTCATCAGTCCCAGAACAAAGCCTGGCAAATGGTGTGTTTCCTAATTGCTGTCTGAGTGTGGGCCAGTATCATTACCCTTGGTCTCAAGCTACTTGGTTTCCTTTAATCTTTGCAATGATCCCACGAAAGAGGTCCATGTAGATTCAGCCATGTGCCTGAGGTCACCTGTCTTAAACATGGCAGCACAAGAACCTGAGCTCAGCTCTGCCTCCTTGGAAGCCTGCACTCCTATCATCTCGCTGAGGGGGAACCTCATCGTGCCCCCATTTCTCAGCCCAGGAGGCATAGGTCCAGAAAGAGCAAGGTCACGACTCGACCCCTCAGAGCCGTCTGTCCAGAGACGGAGCTCAGGTTTGGCTCCAAATCCCACAGGCTTGTTTTTCACTGTTTTTTTTTTTTTAAGGTTTTTTTTTTTTTTTTTTTTTTAATTTTGGCCTCTTTTCTTTTTATTGATTTTTGATTTACTTATTTTTCATCCATCTTTATTCTTTGGCCTGTGTGGGTCTCCCATTTTAATGGCCTCTCCTGTTGCAGAGCATCAGCTCTGGGCACATGCACTCGAGTGCTGGCTCGTATTTGGACAGACGGGTCCAGCCGCTCCGCGACATGTGGGATCTTCCAGGGCCAGGGATCGAACCAGTGCCCCCTGCACTGCAAGGCGGACCTTTTACCCACTAGATCACCAGGGAAGCCCTCCACCACACATACCTTCTAAGCACAGGAACCACGGTGGGCAGAATGGGCCACCTGGGGAAGAGCAGGCTGCTGCCTGGGGTTGGGCCGGCACAGGGAGGAAGGATGCTGAGGCTGAAGACAGCACATCTGCCCTTTCGCAGCCCTGAGGGTGGATGATCCCGTGAGATGATGATGATTGGCGCTCTCCAGAAGGTGGCAATGTGGCACACTGTCGGAAGAGAGCGAGCTTGCAGTCGCTGCTCCTGCTGTCCCCACCACCTGGGGCCAGAAGAGCCCAGAGGCCTGTGGGTGGGGGAGCCGGACATCCCACCAAATAAGACCCCACCCCCAACCTTCTCTGCCTCTGCTTCTGTCTGTGTCTCTGGCTCTCCGCCCTCAGGCCCTTGTCTCCCGTCCTCCTTCCCTCCCTTTCAAGAAAATGAATCAGCTCCGCTTGGGCCGGCACTGCTCCACCAGGATGAGCAATTAATCCTCCATCTTTCTTATCTGGTCCCTTTAGATCTGGTTACTTTTGGCCAAAGCATAGTCAAAGACATGTGATATCCAGAGGAAGTTACAGGGTCTAATTTCTCTGTGTGAAAATGTGTGGCATTCTAAAGGTCATCTTATTAAAAAAAAAAATTTTGCTGGATCAGTGTAATGTCACGTCAGCTCGACGGCTGTGTGAACGTAAGAAGCCAGGGCAAAAATAGATAATCGAAGAGTTATTTGCTCATCTGTGTCAGGCCTGAGTTATTTATCTTTTCTGGAATTGAGTTAAAACTGCTCTCAAGCCATTTTAGAGAAGGATCCTGATATAAAGGATGGAATAAGAGATAATCATAGGAGGTTGTACTGGCTCAAGGGTTTCTTTTTTTTTTTTTTTTAAAGATTTATTTATTTATTTATTTGGAGGGTGTGGGGAGGGAGGGGGGCAGGTGGGCCACTTCTATTGGTCTTTCATTTCTCTATTTTCATCCATCTTTGTTCTTTGGCCCGTGTGGGCCTCCCATCGCGGTGGCCTCTGTTGTCGCAGAGCACCGACTCTGGGCGCATGCGCTCCAGAGCTCCAGCTCGGTAATTGGACACATCGGTCCAGCCGCTCCGCAGCACGTGGGATCTTCCCAGGCCAGGGATCGAACTGGCGCCCCCTGCACTGCAAGGCGGTGTCCTTACCCACTGGACCACCAGGGAAGCCCTCGAGGGTTTCTTAAATAGAGATTCGATGAACTGGAGGAGTCTGAGAGATTCGGCTTTCATCCAGGCAAATAATGCATCTATTCATTCTTCCTTTCTTCCTTTCATTCATTCAAGATGAAGCATTTATTCTAGGCCCAGAGAATACAAAGGAGACAGAGATAGACACTGACAGGCAATGGGAACACATCCCTGTCCTTCTGGAGCTCAGGGTCCAGGGGAGGACAAGACAGGCAAACAGGAGTCAGCATGGAGTGGGCCCGATGCTGTGATGAGGGCGCACGGGGACCACGGAGACCTGCGGAGGGACGATGCACTGGACCCTTGTGAAACCCTGGGGCTGTGGACATTGCCTCCCGACAGGCTTAGACTCAGAGTGCCTAACGGTACCCAGGGTTCAGCTGACCAAGCCCAGTCCTGTGGGTGTGGCCTCGGGAGGGCCTGGAGCCAGAGTGGGCTTCGAGATGGGAAAGGAGACCATCAGGAGTGGATGCCAAAGCCACAGATGTGGACACGCAGAGCCCTTCCAGGGACTGAATGAACGCTGGGGTGGGTCGAGCAGACGTTTGTTTAGGGAGCAGCTGGAGAAGGGGCTGGGGAGGATGTTGGAGTGGGGTCCTTGAGGGCGTTCAGAGTGGGCTTCAAGCGGTCCGTCAGCTCGACGGCTGTGTGAACGTAAAGCCAGGGCAAAAATAGATAATCGAAGAGTTATTTGCTCATCTGTGTCAGGCCTGAGTTATTTATCTTTTCTGGAATTGAGTTAAAACTGCTCTCAAGCCATTTTAGAGAAGGATCCTGATATAAAGGATGGAATAAGAGATAATCATAGGAGGTTGTACTGGCTCAAGGGTTTCTTTTTTTTTTTTTTTTAAAGATTTATTTATTTATTTATTTGGAGGGTGTGGGGAGGGAGGGGGGCAGGTGGGCCACTTCTATTGGTCTTTCATTTCTCTATTTTCATCCATCTTTGTTCTTTGGCCCGTGTGGGCCTCCCATCGCGGTGGCCTCTGTTGTCGCAGAGCACCGACTCTGGGCGCATGCGCTCCAGAGCTCCAGCTCGGTAATTGGACACATCGGTCCAGCCGCTCCGCAGCACGTGGGATCTTCCCAGGCCAGGGATCGAACTGGCGCCCCCTGCACTGCAAGGCGGTGTCCTTACCCACTGGACCACCAGGGAAGCCCTCGAGGGTTTCTTAAATAGAGATTCGATGAACTGGAGGAGTCTGGAGAGATTCGGCTTTCATCCAGGCAAATAATGCATCTATTCATTCTTCCTTTCTTCCTTTCATTCATTCAAGATGAAGCATTTATTCTAGGCCCAGAGAATACAAAGGAGACAGAGATAGACACTGACAGGCAATGGGAACACATCCCTGTCCTTCTGGAGCTCAGGGTCCAGGGGAGGACAAGACAGGCAAACAGGAGTCAGCATGGAGTGGGCCCGATGCTGTGATGAGGGCGCACGGGGACCACGGAGACCTGCGGAGGGACGATGCACTGGACCCTTGTGAAACCCTGGGGCTGTGGACATTGCCTCCCGACAGGCTTAGACTCAGAGTGCCTAACGGTACCCAGGGTTCAGCTGACCAAGCCCAGTCCTGTGGGTGTGGCCCTCGGGAGGGCCTGGAGCCAGAGTGGGCTTTCGAGATGGGAAAGGAGACCATCAGGGAGTGGATGCCAAAGCCACAGATGTGGACACGCGCAGAGCCCTTCCAGGGACTGAATGAACGCTGGGGTGGGTCGAGCAGACGTTTGTTTAGGGGAGCAGCTGGAGAAGGGGCTGGGGAGGATGTTGGAGTGGGGGTCCTTGAGGGCGTTCTGGGAGGGAGCTGCAGGGCCAAGGGGCAGCCCGCTGGCTTCAAGCGGATCCCTGCAGAGGCAGGTTCCAGCCCGGGAAATATAAGCCAGAGCAAGTGAGAGGCTCGCCCCTGCTCGCCATCTGCTGAGGAAGGGTCGCCCCAGTGCCACCTGGCTTCCTGGGGGAGACGGCATCTGGGAGGCAGAGAGCGCGCCTCGGGGGCAAGATGCTTGACTGGGCCTGACCATGATTTATTCAGCAGCAACAGACACCCGCAGCCCGGGGCCACTGCTGGCCTTGGTCGTTCTCCAGGACTCGGTCTGGGTGCACATGTGTTTCTCTTTGGAAGGCCAGGGCGTGGGGGTGGGAGGGTGGGAGGCAGAGGTCCCATTCTTTAGGGGGTCGGGGAGAGGATGTGTTCGCCTCAGCTGGTGGCGAGCACCACCTGATTGAAGGATCGCTGCTCCAGTTCTGTGTCCCAGGAGTTCTTCCAGGCTTACCACCACCCTGCGCAATCTCAGTAGCACCCTCTAGTAGCCCCAGACAGCACTCACTGCTGCCAGCCCTGTGCAGACCCTGCTCACGTCCTGTGTGCACGTTTGTGTCTACGTGCATCTGCATCTGCATCTACAGGTGTGCTGTGTTTTCATAGATCCCACCTAGCATTACATGAACATAGACTGCGTAATGGTACATTGTCAGTAATAGGACCTATTTGCAGGCCATACTATACTCTTCTAAAACCTGCTCACATCTATATTTTCCTTGTTGGTCTCGCCGTAATCCTGATCAGTAGAGAGGGAAGGTAGTAGGTGGCCCAGAAAAAGGTCACCCAGCAAGTCAATGACTGAACCATGAGAAGCCAAACCTGCTTGACTCCATGTTCACAGTGTAGTTTAAAGAGACAAAGGCCTCTACTCTCTGCCCTCAGAGGCGTTGGCATGTACTTCTCCAGGCCTTCCTAGCAATTTTTCATAGTGCTTATTTAATGATCATTTTGTTTAAAACATTGTTTTTATCCAGCCCCAATCCTTTGGCCATCTGATCCGAAGAGTCAACTCACGGGAAAAGACCCTGATGCTGGGGAAGAGTAAAGGCGGGGGGAGAAGGGGGCCACAGAAGACGAGATGGTTGGATGGCATCATCGACTCAATGGACACGAATTTGAGCAAGCTCTGGGAGATGGTGAAGGACAGAGAAACCTGGCGTGCTGCAGTCCATGGGGTTGCCAAGAGTCGGACACCACTGAACAACTTAACAAATGGTTGAATAGTCACCTGGAAACGACTGGCAGTAGCCAGTCGTGTTAAGATTAGCCATGCAAAGTCGATATTGGCCAAAATTTGGTTTTTCACTGTGTACACTGAAGCCTAACGCTGTTTCCCTCCTACGTCCCACCACCCTCCTGGGATGTGTGGCCATGAAGGCTGAGGCTAGCCAGAGTTAAGCCTCTTCCCCAGCCCAGAGAGGGCACTCAGTTTCCCTAACGATGATAAACCCTCCACATACACGTTTTTTTTTTTTTTTTTTAAAGCTGACCCTAAGCTAAGCACTTTGCAGGTATCATCTCAATGAATCACAACAGATTGTCCAGTAGATGTCAGCATTAGTCCCATTTTACAGATGAGGAAACTGAGGTTCAGAGAGGCCCAGTGAAGTACAGACAGTTACATAAGCCAGGAGGGGAAGGGTGCTGAGAGCCACGCCTGGGCTGTCTGTTCCAGGCATCTGGGAGAGACGTCGTTAACCTCTTTAGTCTCTCTTACTCCAGCGCCTCTGCCACCACGGCGCTCCTCCTCAACTGCCAGGACCCCCGGCGGGAGGACCACGGACTTCAGAAGTGCACACAGAGGGAGGATGGGCTCTGATGTGCAGCAGTGGCCACCCAAGGCCAGGGCACCTGGGCGATTAACCTACATTAGGTCCCCGTCACGGCGTATCCCTCCGGCTCCTCGTTAGAGCCCTTAATTATGAACTAACCGTGGTTCCCAAGTGGAGGACGGGGAGGGTTGGGTGGCTGAGCGAGCGTGCAGATGGCCCTTCTGGCGAGCGTGGGCTTCCTCTGGTCTTTATGTAAGAGCGGCTCTGCTTCCCAGATTGCCTTCGAGGCAGACGTTTAAACACTTGTTCTGTGTTTATGATACAGAGGAAGAAATTAAAAGGCCCCCAGGGGAAAATGAGGAAGAAGAAAAAAAAGAAGCCAGGAGTGACTCTGGGGGTTTGTCAGGCAAGATGGAGAGAGAAAGCAGGTCTGGGACCGGTTTCAAGCTGACAGCGAGCAGGTGGCTTCCCCAGGCTGGGCGGCAAGATCCAGGATCCCACGGTCACGAGCAGGGAGGAGGGGAGCTTCCTTTTGGAGACGCAACAGGACCAGAGGGCGCTGATACTGAGGGCCTGCGGTGTGCCGAGCACAGCGCCAGCCGCCATGTGCGCCCCTGAATTCTGTCAGAGATGGGGAAACTGAGGCTTGGGAAGGCTCAGTCACTGGATGGTCTGGCAGCTAGACCGCCGGAAGGGGCTGGAATGCCTTCATCCGTTCAATCCCGCCTCTCGCAGAAACCTCCCCGCACAATCCAGCCTCACCACCAAGGCCTGCGTCCCCCAGACTTCCAGACATCCCGGCTTCCGCACCAGATGTCTTCCTGAGATGGACTTGCTGTTGCCTTTGAGCTGCTCCTCTTCTCCCAGAGTCTGTTGCAAGAGTCCTCCCCAGCCATCGCTCCAAGTCACCATTGGGCTTTTATTTATTTATTTAAAAAATAATTTTATTTATTTATTTTTAGCTGTGCTGGGTCTTCCTTGCAGCAAGCGGGGGCTGCTCTCTAGTTGGGGTACGCGGGCTTCTCACGGTGGTGGCTTCTCCTGAGAGCACAAGCTCTCAGGGGCTCGGGCTTCAGTAGCTGTGACGCCGGGGCTCTAGAGCGCAGGCGCAGTAGGTGTGGTGCGCAGGCTTTGCTGTTCCACGGCATGTGGGGTCTTCCTAGGTCAGGGACCCGACCCGTGTCTCCTGCAATGGCAGGAGGACTCTACCACTGAGCTCCCAGGGAAGCCCCACCCGTGGTTCCCAAGTGGAGGACGGGAGGGTTGGGTGGCTGAGCGTGCAGATGGCCCTTCTGGCGAGCGTGGGCTTCCTCTGGTCTTTATGTAAGAGCGGCTCTGCTTCCCAGATTGCCTTCGAGGCAGACGTTTAAACACTTGTTCTGTGTTTATGATACAGAGGAAGAAATTAAAAGGCCCCCAGGGGAAAATGAGGAAGAAGAAAAAAAAGAAGCCAGGAGTGACTCTGGGGGTTTGTCAGGCAAGATGGAGAGAGAAAGCAGGTCTGGGACCGGTTTCAAGCTGACAGCGAGCAGGTGGCTTCCCCAGGCTGGGCGGCAAGATCCAGGATCCCACGGTCACGAGCAGGGAGGAGGGGAGCTTCCTTTTGGAGACGCAACAGGACCAGAGGGCGCTGATACTGAGGGCCTGCGGTGTGCCGAGCACAGCGCCAGCCGCCATGTGCGCCCCTGAATTCTGTCAGAGATGGGGAAACTGAGGCTTGGGAAGGCTCAGTCACTGGATGGTCTGGCAGCTAGACCGCCGGAAGGGGCTGGAATGCCTTCATCCGTTCAATCCCGCCTCTCGCAGAAACCTCCCCGCACAATCCAGCCTCACCACCAAGGCCTGCGTCCCCCAGACTTCCAGACATCCCGGCTTCCGCACCAGATGTCTTCCTGAGATGGACTTGCTGTTGCCTTTGAGCTGCTCCTCTTCTCCCAGAGTCTGTTGCAAGAGGCCTCCGCAGCCATCGCTCCAAGTCACCATTGGGCTTTTATTTATTTATTTAAAAAATAATTTTATTTATTTATTTTTAGCTGTGCTGGGTCTTCCTTGCAGCAAGCGGGGGCTGCTCTCTAGTTGGGGTACGCGGGCTTCTCACGGTGGTGGCTTCTCCTGAGAGCACAAGCTCTCAGGGGCTCGGGCTTCAGTAGCTGTGACGCCGGGGCTCTAGAGCGCAGGCGCAGTAGGTGTGGTGCGCAGGCTTTGCTGTTCCACGGCATGTAGGGTCTTCCTAGGTCAGGGACCCGACCCGTGTCTCCTGCAATGGCAGGAGGACTCTACCACTGAGCTCCCAGGGAAGCCCCACCCGTGGGTTTTTAGAGTCTCTCTAAGGGAGGGGGCCCCAGTCTTCAGGATCTAATGCCTGACGATCTGAGGTGGAGCTAATGTAATCATAACAAAGTGCGCAATCAATGGAGTGAGCTTGAATCACCTCGTGGGACACTAGAGCTTCCGTGGAGGTCTGCGCGTGCGGCCTGGGAGCACTGCGGAGGGAGGATTTTTACATCTGCCTGGAGGATCAAGGCCTGAGGCAGGACTGAGACAGGGGGACACTGGGCTATGAATCAGACTCGATTCTAGTTTCAGCTCCGTCCCCAGCTCGCTCTGTGACCTTGGACACCCCCACCCCCGCCATTCTGGGCCGAGTTTCATCTGTAAAAAGAGATGGGGACTCCATACACTGGCGATCTCCCATCCGGGACTCCTGCCAAGTCTGCGTGGGCCCGGCGGTGCTTGCCCATAGGGTGGAGGCAAGAAAAGAGAAACCCGGGTGCCGCCCCCCCCCCCCCCCCCGGAGAGTCTCACTGCCTGTTGGGGCAAGTGTTTGGGCAAAGGTGGGGACACCTTAGAGCTGCAGCACCCAATCTTTTTTGGCACCGGGGACTGGTTTTGCGGAAGACAATTTTCCATGCACCAGGGGTCAAGGGTGTTGGTTTCAGGCTGATTTAAGCACATTACAGCAGGAAACTGGAAGAAGCTTGGATCGCCGACCCCGTGGATCCTCAGCCCCTTCACCTCCAGACTTTATTTCCCTGAGTAAGAAATAAACTCTCCGCCGCGATCCACTTTTATTTTGGATTTTCTATGGCTTACAGTTGAATCGTCCTACTCTTAATGATACAGCCTTGGATGGAAAGAGGAAAAAGGAGGAGGAAGTGTCTGAGAGACTTGCTTCTCTGCTGAGTGAGATGGTCCCACGGCCCATCCACGAGGCAGAGGTTGGAGCCGTAACGTGTCTGGACCTAGGCTGCGGAAGGGTAGGACCAGTTGGCCTGTTGGGTAAATGGGCCAGAGGAGTAATCAGTGGATCTCCGCTCATTCCTTCGCCTTTTTGTTCATTTACTCCACCATTCTCGCGTGAAGTTCATTTACTCATCTCTACGTCCAATAAAGCAATGCACCAGGCGGGGACCCCCAGGCTGGGATGAGAGTCTGAGCCGGGCAGGGGAACACGTGCTTCCCCTGGAGACGAGCAGCAGACCCATCTCTGCGCTCCAGCCCTCGGCCCTGATTGGTGGCATCTCTGAAGAGCGGTCAGACTTCAGGAGCGTGTAGTTCCTGGTAGAAGGACAGAGGGACGACAGGTTGCCAGGTTGTCCCTCATTCTTCCTGTCCCTGGACAGGGTGTCCTCCTACCCCCTCGGTAAGCCTCTTTAAGCACCCCTGCACATGCGTTGCTGCCATGAGAGGAGACAGGTATATTAGCAAGAGGAGGGTTCCCAACGCTTTTAGCCTCTGAAAAACCTGTAAGATCTAAAGGCTCTGCTTAGGATACGGTGCTAAGAATGTTCTAGAAAACAGTCCACCACTCATAGTCAGTCAATACAAATCAGCCTTGTACATTTTCTCCAAAACGGAGCCAGGATCCCAGGGGAGGGTGGGGTTACAAAGATCCCAGGATTGGGGGCGGGGTGAGCTGGGAGAAGGAACTGAGAGGCACAAGGGACCCACAGGCCCTCTTCTGAGGCATCCTTGATGTGAAACCAAGTGACCTGGTGGGAAAAATAGGGATTTACTGGATGTTCACGGTTGGCTCAGAATAAACCAGCTTTCTTTCTGTTATTTGATAGGCTTGTACGTCCTTGCAGACTCTGTGGTCAAAACAGAGGGCTAGAAGACAAACAGCAAATGGTTCTATTTCTGTTGTCTTTTTGTTATGCAATAGACCATCCCAAAAGTTGGGGCTTAAAATAACAATGGCTTTGCGACTCCTCATGCGCCTCTTTATGTCAATAGACAGGAGAAGGTCCAGGTGCTGACCAAGGCAGGAAAAGGAGGAGGAAGTGTCTGAGAGACTTGCTTCTCTGCTGAGTGAGATGGTCCCACGGCCCATCCACGAGGCAGAGGTTGGAGCCGTAACGTGTCTGGACCTAGGCTGCGGAAGGGTAGGACCAGTTGGCCTGTTGGGTAAATGGGCCAGAGGAGTAATCAGTGGATCTCCGCTCATTCCTTCGCCTTTTTGTTCATTTACTCCACCATTCTCGCGTGAAGTTCATTTACTCATCTCCGTCCAATAAAGCAATGCACCAGGGGGGGCCCCCAGGGTGGGATGAGAGTCTGAGCCGGGCAGGGGAACACGTGCTTCCCCTGGAGACGAGCAGCAGACCCATCTCTGCGCTCCAGCCCTCGGCCCTGATTGGTGGCATCTCTGAAGAGCGGTCAGACTTCAGGAGCGTGTAGTTCCTGGTAGAAGGACAGAGGGACGACAGGTTGCCAGGTTGTCCCTCATTCTTCCTGTCCCTGGACAGGGTGTCCTCCTACCCCCTCGGTAAGCCTCTTTAAGCACCCCTGCACATGCGTTGCTGCCATGAGAGGAGACAGGTATATTAGCAAGAGGAGGGTTCCCAACGCTTTTAGCCTCTGAAAAACCTGTAAGATCTAAAGGCTCTGCTTAGGATACGGTGCTAAGAATGTTCTAGAAAACAGTCCACCACTCATAGTCAGTCAATACAAATCAGCCTTGTACATTTTCTCCAAAACGGAGCCAGGATCCCAGGGGAGGGTGGGGTTACAAAGATCCCAGGATTGGGGGCGGGGTGAGCTGGGAGAAGGAACTGAGAGGCACAAGGGACCCACAGGCCCTCTTCTGAGGCATCCTTGATGTGAAACCAAGTGACCTGGTGGGAAAAATAGGGATTTACTGGATGTTCACGGTTGGCTCAGAATAAACCAGCTTTCTTTCTGTTATTTGATAGGCTTGTACGTCCTTGCAGACTCTGTGGTCAAAACAGAGGGCTAGAAGACAAACAGCAAATGGTTCTATTTCTGTTGTCTTTTTGTTATGCAATAGACCATCCCAAAAGTTGGGGCTTAAAATAACAATGGCTTTGCGACTCCTCATGCGCCTCTTTTAAGCTGGCCATGGCTCACGTGGACTAGACAGGAGAAGGTCCAGGTGCTGACCAAGGCAGGAAACAGACTGGACATGCAGGCAGCTGCATTCAGCTTGTGGCTGGAAGACTCTAGAAGGGGGTATCATATAGCCTTTCACCTTCCGTGTGACTTCTCTCACCACCTGGTTTTTCCTTGCTGCAGGGCAGCTTGGATTTCCTTACTAAGTGGTGGATGGATTCTGAGATAATGAAAGCAGAAGGGGCCCAGGCCCGGAAGAGGCCTGGAGTCCCTTCTGCCATAGTCTATTGGGCAAAGCAAGTCCCCCAGACGCCAGTGGGGAGGAAATAAGCTCCACCTCCCCGCAGGAAGAACTGTGAGCGGCCCTATTTATGGGCAGACTTCCACAAGAGGTTGATAGGGATCACGGAACCCAGATGGAAAGTAAGATGTAAATTGCACAAATTTGGCTTATGCCCAACTTTACAGAAGTACCTTCGGTGTGTAGAGTGAGGCTCATTGTCCATCTGCACAGGGCCGAAGCCGGGGTTCTGCACAGCTGGCTTGGCTTGGCTTCCACCGCTCTGCTTTTCTCTTCTTCAAACAGCCCCATCAGCTGGAGACCACTAAAGGAAAGAGAAGTACACCAAGGCCAAGGTCATTAGCGTCCTGGAACATTGGATTCTATTTCTGGCAGATTTGAGGTAGTTGGCAAACCTCTACCCCCTGCTTCCCTGCTCAGCACTCAGAGGTAATGAGCCCACTGTATTATGTGGCATTAGCTGAAGTTCCGGGTACCCACCAGGCGAGGAAATAGACTCCCTGCTCTCCTCGAGTATCAGCCTGCACCTGGGCCTCGGGGTTCAGCTCCAGGCTCAGGGGAAGGCAACTCACATTGATTGAGTGCCTACTGTTTGCCAAATGCTGCTCAGCACGTCTGGCCCTTCCTTTCTCTCGAGCCTCAGCTTGTACTATTTTCTGTCTCCTGGATTTCCTGCCAAACTCTGTGTTTTTCTGTTCTTCCACTGGGCCACTCTTTCTCTTTCATTGCATGGCCTGTTCCCTTTGCTTGAAACTCTCTTTCTCTGGTCAACTCCAAGGCACTCCTTACCCTGCTGGCTCTCGCACCTTTTCTGCTAGATTTAGACTCCTAGCCCAGTGTTCTCTAAATGTGTGTTGAATGACTGAATGATGGCATAAATGAATCCTCGCAACAGCCCATTTGACAGATTCGGCAGCTGAGGCAGATGCCATCAGAGAACTAGTAATGTAAGGTCAAGATAAGGTAAGAGGCAGAGCCAGGATTCAAATCCAAGATCACTGGGTGGCCAAGCTTGGGCCCTTCCTGCCACACCCGATTCGTGGGGCAAATGAAGGGGTCAACAGGGATGGGGGTGGGGTGTGGGTACTGGTGGGAGAAGTGAGCACCCAGTACCTCCCTGTCCCGTGGTTCACAGGGAGTCATGCCAGAGACAGAGGTGGAACCTGGTCACATAGTGTTTGGCTGAGTTTCTGTGAGTTTTGCCTCTTAATCTCTCTGGAGAGTTCAAAGGTTCTTTTCTGCAGGTAAGAGGTCCTAGACCAGCAGCTCAGTTGACTGTCAGAATCCAGACGCCATGCTAACTCCCAAGGCCTTTGGCCTTCTCTAGTTAAAAGGATTTCACTTCTCTGAGCCTCAGTCTTCCTTGCCCAGAAAACGGGGATAATAAGGGTTATTGAGAAAGTGAAAGCAGTTAATTGTGCCGCCTGCTGAGTTAGGCCTGCCTCCCCAGCTTGAGCCTGACCTAAGAGAAGCAGTTGATAAATACTAGGCTGGAAAGCCTATTGTTCTTCCATCGCTCAAGAACATTTTCTGTCAGTTTCTCTTCTGTGTCATTTTTTTTTTTTTTGGCCTGTGTGGGCCTCCCATAGCAGTGGCCTCTCCCATTGCAGAGCACTGGCTCTGGCACACGTGCTCCAGAGCGCTGGCTCATAATTGGAAACACTGGCCCAGCCGCTCCATGGCACGTGGGATCTTCCCGGGCCAGGGATCGAACTGGTGCACCTTGCACTGCAAGGCAGACCCTCTATCCACTGGCCCACCAGGGAAGCCGCTGTGTCGTTTTGTTCTCCGTGTTTCCTGAGGCGACAGGAATATGGGAAGATCAGATGGGATAGCGGATAAAGACCTCAGTGGAGTCCTGTCCAAAGGAAAAGGCTAAAGGAAGCTGGGTTGCCCTTCTGTTTCTAGTTACCCCCGTGGGGACAAGCTGGTTTTCTGCTAGATTTAGACTCCTAGCCCAGTGTTCTCTAAATGTGTGTTGAATGACTGAATGATGGCATAAATGAATCCTCGCAACAGCCCATTTGACAGATTCGGCAGCTGAGGCAGATGCCATCAGAGAACTAGTAATGTAAGGTCAAGATAAGGTAAGAGGCAGAGCCAGGATTCAAATCCAAGATCACTGGGTGGCCAAGCTTGGGCCCTTCCTGCCACACCCGATTCGTGGGGCAAATGAAGGGGTCAACAGGGATGGGGGTGGGGTGTGGGTACTGGTGGGAGAAGTGAGCACCCAGTACCTCCCTGTCCCGTGGTTCACAGGGAGTCATGCCAGAGACAGAGGTGGAACCTGGTCACATAGTGTTTGGCTGAGTTTCTGTGAGTTTTGCCTCTTAATCTCTCTGGAGAGTTCAAAGGTTCTTTTCTGCAGGTAAGAGGTCCTAGACCAGCAGCTCAGTTGACTGTCAGAATCCAGACGCCATGCTAACTCCCAAGGCCTTTGGCCTTCTCTAGTTAAAAGGATTTCACTTCTCTGAGCCTCAGTCTTCCTTGCCCAGAAAACGGGGATAATAAGGGTTATTGAGAAAGTGAAAGCAGTTAATTGTGCCGCCTGCTGAGTTAGGCCTGCCTCCCCAGCTTGAGCCTGACCTAAGAGAAGCAGTTGATAAATACTAGGCTGGAAAGCCTATTGTTCTTCCATCGCTCAAGAACATTTTCTGTCAGTTTCTCTTCTGTGTCATTTTTTTTTTTTTTTTGGCCTGTGTGGGCCTCCCATAGCAGTGGCCTCTCCCATTGCAGAGCACTGGCTCTGGCACACGTGCTCCAGAGCGCTGGCTCATAATTGGAAACACTGGCCCAGCCGCTCCATGGCACGTGGGATCTTCCCGGGCCAGGGATCGAACTGGTGCACCTTGCACTGCAAGGCAGACCCTCTATCCACTGGCCCACCAGGGAAGCCGCTGTGTCGTTTTGTTCTCCGTGTTTCCTGAGGCGACAGGAATATGGGAAGATCAGATGGGATAGCGGATAAAGACCTCAGTGGAGTCCTGTCCAAAGGAAAAGGCTAAAGGAAGCTGGGTTGCCCTTCTGTTTCTAGTTGGACCGCTCCAGGTCAAGGCTAAGGGGCCCAGTAAACATCTGGAGAGCAGCAACAGTTCCATGAGCTTGGGAGACGATGACGAGGACGACGGTGAGGAGGGTGACGGAGCTGACGACGACAACGATGGAGAGACGCTGCTGCTGAGGAAGGAGCTGGCGGAGATATGCAGGCGATGGCGATGATGGTGGCCGGATGGGTGAACGAAGGAGACGGCTTGTTACAGCACGTTCCAGCCAAGCCTTGAGAAGGAAATAAAGGTATCGTAAAAAGATCAAAGGACTAGTTGTTCAAAGGCCTAGATATTTTTCAGTCGAGGCTCGGTCCCTGACTAGTCCAGTGACTTTGGGCAGTCACTGCCCATCTCTGTCAGCTGGAAAATGAGAACAAAAACCCTGCCCTGCTTGCCTCACTGGGCGCATACGTGGAGACCAAGGACATGGGCCTAATCAGACACACAAGCAGCTATGATGGTTGCTGCTGCTGCAACTGAGAGCAAACCCCACCCACGGGCGCCCACTGCCACCAAGTGGACTTAGGGCCAGGGCAGGGTCCTCCTTACCCACTTTTTTTTTTTAAAGATTTATTTATTTATTTATTTTGGTGGGGGTGGGGTGGGGAGGGAGGGGAGCAGGTGGGCCACTTCTATTGGTCTTTCACTTGTCCATTTTCATCCATCTTTGTTCTCTGGCCCGTGTGGGCCTCCCATCGCGGTGGCCTCTGTTGTCGCAGAGCTCTGGCTCTGGGCGCATGGGCTCTAGATCTCCAGCTCGGTAATTGGACACATCAGTCCAGCCGCTCTGCGGCACGTGGGATCTTCCCAGGCTAGGGATCGAACCAGCGCCCCTTGCACTGCAAGGTGGTGTGCTTACCCACTGGACCATCAGGGAAGCCCCTTACCCACTTTTTTTAAGCCAGGTGATGCCCTCCTAGCCTCAAAACAAGGATCCTTGTGCCCAACCCCACACAGGGCTGTGGTCTGGCCTAATCGGGTTCTTATAGATCAAGGGATC
Organism: Tragulus kanchil; assembly: GCA_022376925.1. Classification (NCBI taxonomy): domain Eukaryota; kingdom Metazoa; phylum Chordata; class Mammalia; order Artiodactyla; family Tragulidae; genus Tragulus; species Tragulus kanchil. The sequence continues at coordinate 182,844,803 of JAIOJX010000004.1, read as the reverse complement.
AACCTAATTCCCCATTCATGGGGGCTGCATGAATGATGCTGGTTGTGATCAAAGTCTCTGGTTCATTCTGGTTGTTTCTTTTCTGGTCACAGTATACCTGGCCTGACGCAGTATAATAATCACACCCTCCTGATCATCACTGTTGCCTAAAACACTGTCACAAGAGGCTGCCCTGGATGTTTGTACAGGTTGTTCAGTGCTCAGGGCACTCAGCTCAGGAAATTCAGCTTGTACTTTTCTCTCCTAAAGCTGTGAGCCTCAGAGATGGGCTGCCTCTGCCTAGAGCAGGTGCCTTTTTCTAATTCTCATGGAAACTATACATGCTAGAAGGCAGCTGAGTCACCTTATAGTGGGATTTATTCAACTTAGAAATGTGGAATGAGATAGAGCTTCAGAGAGGATCTGACCCAATATTCTTTTTGCAAAAAAAGAGAAAACTGTTCAGTCATTCATTTATTGAACTTTTCTTGGATACCTGCTAGGTGACAGGGGCTTCCCTGGTGGTTCAGCAGTAAAGAATCCACCTGCACCGTAAGGGTAGCAGGAGATAAGAGTTCAGTCCCTGGGACAGGAGGATCCCCTAAAGAAGGGCATGGCAACCCACTCCAGTATTTTTGCCTGGAGCATCTCATAGACAGAGGAGGCTCGCGGGCTAAAGTCCATGGGGCTTTAAAGAGTCAGACACAACTGAAGCGACTCAGCACACAGACACAAGGTATGATAAGCAGCATCTCTACTCAACAGGAGGCAGAAGTAGCCAGATGAGGGGTAGGACACAGGGTGTTAATAGTTCAGTTGTGCTCCTGCTGACCTTTGGTCCAGGGGAGACCCACCTCTAGAGCTTTGTGGCAGGGTCCTGCAATGCAGGCATGCTGCCGGTCCACTGCCGCTTGCTCTTCTCGGCACTGACGAGCACCTGGCCCCACGCCCCTGATCCAGCTGGGTTTGTGCTGCTGGTGACCCCGTCTTCTGCTGAAGGCTCACGGCTGATTCAGAGGCTCAGGCCTGCCAGGACCAGAGACTCAGCTAGAGGCTGTGTGGCCCTGGACAGTGCATTCAAGCAGAAAAGAGGCGTCAGAACTTGGGCTCTGCGTTTAGCTGTCACTAACATGGGTTGAGCCTGATCAAGCCACAAAGTATCTTTTTGCCTGCAAAATAAGAAAACGGATCAGGTTTTGCCAGCTCTAATTTTCTGGTCACTGGTTCTCAAACTCTGGCCTTGGAATGCCTGGGAGGACTGGTTAACCAGCGCTAGAGCTTCAGGTTCAGCGGATCTGGGGTGGGGCCTCTGTTTCTCGCAAATCCTGGATGCTGCGATGCTGCTGGTAATGCTGACTGTACATCAGAAATAGTTGGGGAGCTTTAAACAGTGTGTGGATCTCAGGCCCAGCCCCAGAACAATTAAATCAGCATCTCTAAGTGGGAGACTGTGCTTTGTTATCATTTAAAAGCCCCCCCCTCCACTGGGTGATTCAGGGGTAGAAAACACTGTTCTAGAAGAGTGGCCGAGACTGGGATAGCACACTGGTTGGATAAATGTCTGCTTTCTCTTTGGAGATATGTCTCTGCGATCCCCTCGTGGGCCCTGACAAGCTGCCTGGCTTTGATCGGCCTCCCCAAGCCTCAGTTTCCCCTCCTGTAAGTGGTGCCGTGAGGATCCAGCTCACGTGCCTCCCCGTGTCCTCCCTCCCCTTCCGCTTGTTTCCAAGGAGAGATTGTGCATTTCTTCTGCTCTGAGGCTGTTCAGCTGAGCACAATTCAATAAACATTTATTAAAAACTCACAATGTGCAAGAAGCTGTCCTTAATGATGTGGGAATACAAAGATGAATCAGGCTCCATCCCCTCTCCACGGAGCTCACATGTGTGTAGGGGTGACGACGTGTGTGTCCCAAATGCGAGGCAGGATGTGCTACAGGCCACAGAGGAAGTAACCATGACTAAGACCACTGTATGCAGGGCCCCCCAGTGGGAGACCCTTTATGGTCCAGTATATGGTCCACCCAACAATCCATGAGGTAGCTTATAACACCCACTTTACAGATGAAGAAACTGAGGCTTAAAGGGCTGATCAATTATCCAGAGCACAAGACACAGGTTTTGTTGCTACAGGAGCCCAGAAGAGGATGAGATTCACCCCATTAAAAAGGTGATGTGGTTTTGTCAGAAGAGGTGTGGACGCTGTGGTTTGAAGGATGTGAGTCATCAGAACTTGGGCTCTGCGTTTAGCTGTCACTAACATGGGTTGAGCCTGATCAAGCCACAAAGTATCTTTGCCTGCAAAATAAGAAAACGGATCAGGTTTTGCCAGCTCTAATTTTCTGGTCACTGGTTCTCAAACTCTGGCCTTGGAATGCCTGGGAGGACTGGTTAACCAGCGCTAGAGCTTCAGGTTCAGCGGATCTGGGGTGGGGCCTCTGTTTCTCGCAAATCCTGGATGCTGCGATGCTGCTGGTAATGCTGACTGTACATCAGAAATAGTTGGGGAGCTTTAAACAGTGTGTGGATCTCAGGCCCAGCCCCAGAACAATTAAATCAGCATCTCTAAGTGGGAGACTGTGCTTTGTTATCATTTAAAAGCCCCCCCCTCCACTGGGTGATTCAGGGGTAGAAAACACTGTTCTAGAAGAGTGGCCGAGACTGGGATAGCACACTGGTTGGATAAATGTCTGCTTTCTCTTTGGAGATATGTCTCTGCGATCCCCTCGTGGGCCCTGACAAGCTGCCTGGCTTTGATCGGCCTCCCCAAGCCTCAGTTTCCCCTCCTGTAAGTGGTGCCGTGAGGATCCAGCTCACGTGCCTCCCCGTGTCCTCCCTCCCCTTCCGCTTGTTTCCAAGGAGAGATTGTGCATTTCTTCTGCTCTGAGGCTGTTCAGCTGAGCACAATTCAATAAACATTTATTAAAAACTCACAATGTGCAAGAAGCTGTCCTTAATGATGTGGGAATACAAAGATGAATCAGGCTCCATCCCCTCTCCACGGAGCTCACATGTGTGTAGGGGTGACGACGTGTGTGTCCCAAATGCGAGGCAGGATGTGCTACAGGCCACAGAGGAAGTAACCATGACTAAGACCACTGTATGCAGGGCCCCCCAGTGGGAGACCCTTTATGGTCCAGTATATGGTCCACCCAACAATCCATGAGGTAGCTTATAACACCCACTTTACAGATGAAGAAACTGAGGCTTAAAGGGCTGATCAATTATCCAGAGCACAAGACACAGGTTTTGTTGCTACAGGAGCCCAGAAGAGGATGAGATTCACCCCATTAAAAAGGTGATGTGGTTTTGTCAGAAGAGGTGTGGACGCTGTGGTTTGAAGGATGTGCAGAAGTTCAAAGGGTAGATAGAGGAAAGAGGAGATGGGGGGGACAGCATCACAATGGGCTGGAAGAGGGAAACCCAAGCTTGTTTAGGGACCCAGAAGTGGTTTGGCTGAAATGTAGGGTTAATGGTGAGGTGTGGTGGGCATCAGATCCTGGCTGGAGGCTTTGTGTGGTGGGCTACAGAATTTAGATTTTATATCTTAAGCAATGGGGAGTCATCGAAAATTCATGAACAAGGGATGGGATTTTTAGAAAAAGATGAAAGTGTTCTTGGGTTATGGGAGACGGAGGGTGACAGAGGGCTCAGGAAGGAAGAAAACGGCTACAAGAAGTCGTCCATGTAAGATGGTGGAGCCCCCGGGGGCGAGGGGGCAGGGAAGGCTAGGAACGGGAGCACCTGAGGGAGGTGTCCTGTTGCCACATGAAGCTTCTCTGGGCATGCATTCATTATGTGCACCTGCTTATTGACTGATCCATTCTGCACTGAGGGGCAGAGGCAGGTGCGTCTCCTGGGCCTCACAGCTCCATATACAGCTCCCCTCAAGATAGGGACATGGTCGGTAGAGCATGACCCACTCAGAGTACAGAACGCGGCTGAAGCAGCAGGTAATGGGTTCCTGGGCCCGTTCAGAGCTGGCTTCCTGCCATGTCTCCAGAATGGGAGTGGAACGGGCCCAGTGGCCTAAGTCCTCTGGACCCCTGCTTTCTGGGTGAAATGTACCACCTTGCCTGCCTCCTGCTGCCAAGCTCATGGCCAGCTCAAGGCTCACAGCCTCTTTGCATCAAGCTAAGCACAAACCCTCCTGGGCGAAAGTCAGTTCCTAGAAGCAAAGTCTGGTTAGGAAAGAGCGCTGGACTGGGATCCTGCTACTTGGCAGTCGGGTGACCTTGGACATATCCCCTTTGTCTTCCTGAGGTCCAGAGAGTCCACATCCTCCGGGTGGGAGACTGATCACTGACACCAAGTGCAAGTGCTGGGTCCTCCCCCGAGTCCCTGCACCTCCATCTACCCCATCTTCTCTGGTCAACTTCCCTGGAGAATCCCAAGACCCCACAGGGACAAGCCACTTTCTATAGCCCAAGGCCAAGGCCATCGCTGTTCGTCTGTCACTCTATGCACCTAGCATAGCACACTCACTTTATACAGGACACAACCAAGACCCAGGCAATTTCTAGGACTGGGGCAAGGTCAAGTATTTGAGCGGACGCAGAGGCAGACTGAACACCAATGTCTCACCCAACAGAGATGGACTCTCAGCTTGGTGCCCCCCCTGCCGATGCCACAGCCTCTCATGAGCTCTGGGAGCAGACTGGCAGACGTGCCCCAGGTCCAGGGTTCTGGAAGTTAAGGGACAACTTCTCAGCTGATATAAGCAATGGTTGGACAGACATCCCTTCTTCATCCTTGTGCCTCATCACACAGTGAGTGTATTTTCTTTTCAGCCTCCTGATCACACTGGAGGAGAACCTCACTGTCAGGAGCGAAAAGGTCTTTAAAGCCTCTTGAAAGCTGGTCAACCCCCCTTTTACACTGAGAGCGCATCTCAAGCCTCTGCAGGCTAGTTTCCTGCCAGAATTTAATAACCTTGGTTTGTTTTCCTTGTGTTTATTTTTGTTCTTACCTTCTATTTATGGCAAGTGATACTGGTTTCCCATTTAAGGCAGTGATATAACAATTCTCCAGAAAACGTGTCTGGGGCAAGCTGGGGGAGGAGTGGGTTGTGAAGCTAAAGAAAATACTAAGAAATATAGACTGAGGAGCGCCCTGGTTCAAGGTGCGGAGAAGGCGAGAGAGAGGTGCTGCCCCAGGGCCCCCAGGACCACCCCATCAGAGCTCTCTCTACGATGCTCCTCCAGATCTGTAGGTCGTGCGAGCCTCCATTCAGGTGCGCTTAGGCCAAGGTGACTTTGCGGCCCCTTCCGATGACACGTGCGCGGTCCATGTGTCATCCTGCGGGGTCCCGCGGGCCCCACGACCTAGGGAGGGAGGCCTCGGTTTGAGGCCGGCAGGTTGGGCGTCCGGGAGGGCCCCTGGGGTTTTCGGCGAGGGAGGAAGGCGCAGGGGTCCTGGCGCACGGGTTGCCACCTGACCGGGTAGGAGCGGCTGGGCTCCCAGGCCAACTGGCGGCAGGATCTTCGCGGGTCACCTGCGGCCGGGGCGATGTGCGTGTGAGTCCGTGCACAGACGTCAGTCTCCAAAGCCGGCGCCGCCTTCCACTGACCGCGCGTATCCCGCGCCCCCGGTCTCCACCTCCCCCAGATCCCCGGCCCCACGCGCCCGGGGCACGCGGAGCGCCAGACTGCGGCGTCTGGGAGGCCGAGGGCGTGGCTGTGGGGCGGGGCCATGCCTCGGGGCACGTCGCCATTGGCCGAACGCAGCACCCGGGGCGGAGCGCCGGGCGAAGGCGGGTGAGCGGGCTCGCGGCGGCAGAGGCGGGCGCCGGGCTGCGGGACAGGCGGCTCGCTGGCCACGGAGGGGGCGAGTGGGAGCCGCGCGACGGGCCCACGGAGAACCGCCTGCAGAGACGGCGAAAGGAGTCCGGGCCTAAGCTGGGCTTCTTGCCGCCGGGACTGCCATCCGGAGCCCTGGGCTCTGATCACTTTTCGGAGAGACCGTTGACCTCGCCCTGGGGGAGGAAGAGGGGTGTCCTCCTTAAGGAGAAGGAAAGAGGGAGGAGCCAGAGCCCCGCAGAAAGTTCGCCTCCTCTGGGGGCCGGAGGGGCGAAGTGGGAGGAGGAGCCCGTGTAAGGCTAACTCCGAGCTGCGAAATCTTGGGGCGGCGTTCAAGGCCCCCTCCCACACGCGCGCGCAGCCGAGCGCCTTGCTCCTCCTTCAGCGGCTGGCTTGGCCTCGTAGGGAAATAGGAGCAGACCCTCGGTGCCGAGGGAGCTGCAGAGCTGCGGGCAGGGGAAGAGGTCGCGGCCGAGCCAAGCAGGCACCCGCCACCCGAGCAATCCCTTTTGGGTCGGGCGGAGCAGGTGGCATAGGCAGCCGGCAGGACAGGGCCGCCCATCTCGGACACGCACAGACGCACGCACCCGCAATCGCTTCCAAAGGACCCTCCCGGAGTCTCAAAGGACCCGGAGTCGCCCCCCCGCCCTCTCCTCCCAACCCCGGAGCCCCAAGCGGGGACCCCGGGATCGGACGTCCCCACGCCTCCGGGCACCTGGCTCAGCCGGAGTCCCCCGGGTCCGGGCAGGGCAGGGCCGGCGGCGGCGAGCCGGAACCCGCCCAGCGCCCGGGCCCCGCCGAGCCCTCAGAACCCACTCATGGGGCACCGGCTCCCCGCGACCCCTCGCCCGGCCGCGCCCAGCCCGGCGCCCCGAGACGCGCAGAGGAGGATCCCGGCGCAGTGACCCGGGCGCCGCCGCAGACTCTGGAAGGCTCGGCTGCCGGAGAGGAAGGCGGCTCCCCACACCTCCAGGCGCTTCCAGGCATCCCTCTGAGCCGCGCCAGAGGCCCGGCCCGCCATTCCCAGGTAGGAGGGAGACCGCCCGCAGAACCAGGGAGGCGGGGGAGCCGGCAAGAAAGGAAGGCTGGGGGTAGCCTTCCAGGACGTGGGAAAGTCAGACCGATTGCGCGTCTGTTCCGTGCCAGGATCATCCAGCAACTTACCTAGAGAAAATGAAATTAGGCTGGATGCTGATCCCAGGAAAGGAACGCTTACTGAGTTTCTGTTTAACGAGATCTGGAGTAACAGCCTGTTTGAATACACAGAAACCGAGGCTTAGAGAGGAAGAGGCGCTTTCCTTCCACAAGCACTCCAGACTGCAGCCTGTAAACCTGGCGGAGGGTGGGGCTGGGCTGGGGCCAGCTGGTGGTGGCCTTGGCGAGGACCTCCTCTGAGCAGGAAGAGTGAGGAGCAGAGTTCCCTGAGCTTTGGGGGAGGAATTGGTGCAAAGAGTGAGTTTCCTGGGGGATCCGCTTCCCAAGAAGAGTTTTCTGTGCTCAGCTGGCCTGGCAGCCCCCAAGCACCTCTGCCGGGCCCTCTCTTCCCCGTGCCCCCAGCCCTGGGAGGATGTCCAGAACCTCTTGGGAGGTGAGAGGCTGGACTGGGAAGGGGCAGCCAGCTCAGGCGCCCATGATCCAGGCTTCCCCTGGCGTCAGAGAGACAAGATGGGCCCCCCCCCCCAAGGCCTCTGCCTCCATTCCAGTCCCTCCCCACCTGACTGCTCCATACAGCCCCTTGACTGCCAGGAGGAAAGGCCACAGAGAAAGGAACCTGCTTGCTGGGTGCCAGGAGCCGCATGGGCCTCTTGGCTCCTCGCTGAGCTCTCAGGGCCACGCTGTGGGTTTGTTTCTATCATTTGATGGATGACCAACCCCGCGAGGCCCAGTCATTTGCCTGGGGTGACTGGACTGATAAGAGGCAGATCTGGTCTGCCTGCTTTCTACCACCCAGAGCTGTCAGGGGGGTAAGATGGGCTTTGCAAAGCGCCCAGGACTTCCCTCAGTGGGGCAAGGAGGCCCGTGAATTCGCGTCTGTGTCGAGTCTGGGAGGCGTGCTAATGAAAGAGGCTTGAGGTGTGTGGGAGGGAGAGACCGAGGGAGGCTCAGGGTCCCACGCAGAGGGCGCGGCTGGATTCTCATCCTGCTGCTCTTGCCCGGCTGACCCCTCCATCGTCTCGGCAGGCCGTGGGAGAGGGGCTCGAGAGAAGAGAGCGTGAGCCCACGGATGCATTGGCCGGGATGGTCAGGGTCCAGGGGAGTCCTGGGCAGGGTGCTCTGCCCCAGCTGTCTGCAGCAGGAGAGAGAGGGGATGACACTAGGACTCTGGGCTTATTCCCCCTCACCCGACACCAGCTGAGGCTTCACTGAGTTAGATACTGCTTTGAAAAAGACTGATCTGGGCCAGGGGGTGGGTTTTTCTAGAGGTAAGAGCTCGGACTTTGGAGTCAATGGCCTGATTCTAATCCTGGCCCAGCCAGTCGTCTGTGCAAACTGGAGCGAGGGGGCCAGCTGGGGGCTTGGCGAGGACCTCCTCTGAGCAGGAAGAGTGAGGAGCAGAGTTCCCTGAGCTTTGGGGAGGAATTGGTGCAAAGAGTGAGTTTCCTGGGGATCCGCTTCCCAAGAAGAGTTTTCTGTGCTCAGCTGGCCTGGCAGCCCCAAGCACCTCTGCCGGGCCCTCTCTTCCCCGTGCCCCCAGCCCTGGGAGGATGTCCAGAACCTCTTGGGAGGTGAGAGGCTGGACTGGGAAGGGGCAGCCAGCTCAGGCGCCCATGATCCAGGCTTCCCCTGGCGTCAGAGAGACAAGATGGGCCCCCCCCCCCAAGGCCTCTGCCTCCATTCCAGTCCCTCCCCACCTGACTGCTCCATACAGCCCCTTGACTGCCAGGAGGAAAGGCCACAGAGAAAGGAACCTGCTTGCTGGGTGCCAGGAGCCGCATGGGCCTCTTGGCTCCTCGCTGAGCTCTCAGGGCCACGCTGTGGGTTTGTTTCTATCATTTGATGGATGACCAACCCCGCGAGGCCCAGTCATTTGCCTGGGGTGACTGGACTGATAAGAGGCAGATCTGGTCTGCCTGCTTTCTACCACCCAGAGCTGTCAGGGGGGTAAGATGGGCTTTGCAAAGCGCCCAGGACTTCCCTCAGTGGGGCAAGGAGGCCCGTGAATTCGCGTCTGTGTCGAGTCTGGGAGGCGTGCTAATGAAAGAGGCTTGAGGTGTGTGGGAGGGAGAGACCGAGGGAGGCTCAGGGTCCCACGCAGAGGGCGCGGCTGGATTCTCATCCTGCTGCTCTTGCCCGGCTGACCCCTCCATCGTCTCGGCAGGCCGTGGGAGAGGGGCTCGAGAGAGAAGAGAGCGTGAGCCCACGGATGCATTGGCCGGGATGGTCAGGGTCCAGGGGAGTCCTGGGCAGGGTGCTCTGCCCCAGCTGTCTGCAGCAGGAGAGAGAGGGGATGACACTAGGACTCTGGGCTTATTCCCCCTCACCCGACACCAGCTGAGGCTTCACTGAGTTAGATACTGCTTTGAAAAAGACTGATCTGGGCCAGGGGGTGGGTTTTTCTAGAGGTAAGAGCTCGGACTTTGGAGTCAATGGCCTGATTCTAATCCTGGCCCAGCCAGTCGTCTGTGCAAACTGGAGCGAGTGAGTCAGCCTCTCTGACCTCTAGTGTCCCCAGGGGTTCAGTGGGCCGACGGTGGTCCCTCTTCAGGGCACGGCTGTGAAGTCACCGGGGTACGGCACGCAGGCACCCACTGTCATGGAGGCCTGCCTGGCTCTGGCGATCGGCCCCCACCCGCGGCCCCACCAGCTCTGCCCCAGGCCCTCTGCCTCCCTGGTGCCCATACAGAGACCCTGGTGGGGAGTCACAGAGCCCGCAGTGGGGTACCTGGACGGCGGGCAGCCCTTCCCAACCGCTCTCCAGGCCTCCAGGGGAATCTGCATCCTCAGAGGGCCCTGTGAACTCTGACCCCTGCCTGCACCTCACTGCCAGGTCATCCTGACTGAGAGTGGAGAGGGGAGCGGGAGGCAGAGGTGGTGAGGAGCGGTGCCCACGGCGCTGCCCACCGTGCTGCCTCTGGGCGAGAAGGGAAGACGGGTGGCAGGCGTGGGAAGTGGAGCCCACGGAGGTGCCATCACCTGACGTCCAGGGGTCCGCGTGTCACACAGCCCCACGTGGCTGGGGCCACATGGAGACTTGTAGTCTTCTCTCCGAGAGGAAGCCACAGATTTTTTTTCCTCCTTTGCCCTTTTCTGACCCGCTGCCTCCTCGCTCTGACCCCCTGCCTCCTCTGACTTCCTCAGGTCTATTGCTGATGTTAGCATGTCTATACCGAGAATAGGGATGACCACCAGCAGAGACAGGCTTCCTGCAGAGGAATTTGGGGAGGGGGCCGCCCTGGTAGAGGACCTCTGCTACGCCCCCACCCCCACCTCCACTGAAGGCCCGGGATGACTCTTCCAGCCCAGGAGGAGACTGAAAAAAAGTTGAGCGTAGTTGACTTGCAGCCCCCTCTCGCCTGCTGCCCACCCAGGGGTGTGCTCAGTTCACTGAGACCCTCCCCGGTGTAGCCCCTGGGCCAGCTAGACAGGGTGGAGATGGAGGGAGAAGACCCTAGAAGAAAGCTTCGAATGATTTCCAGAAGTAGAGCCGTTTGCTTCATTCACTCACAGATGATTTATTGAGCACCTGCTGTGTCCATGGCACTGAAATCCTGCGGGATAAATTCGAACTCAGCTTCAGTCACGAATTGGGTAGGGAGATGTCGGGATCCTAGGTTTGGAGTCACCATCCTGGCTCCCTTATTAACTAAATAGGCCACTCGTGTAAACTTGTAAGCATCAGGTCCTTATCTGTGAAACAGGGAAGGGAATGTGAACTTCAGAAGGAGGTGGTGAGGGGACCCCAGGGCATGGGGCAGACTGCCTGGGATTGAGTCCCTCCTTGGCTGGTTACTGGCCTTGTAGCCACGAGCAAGGTACTAAACCTCTCTGTGCTTCGATTTCCTCCTCTGTAAACTGGGGTAACACCTACCTTCAGGGGTTCCTGAAGGATGAAGTGGGTTAGTACACGCTCCACACTTAGAGCGTTCTGCATATATTAACGGCACAATAAATGTCAGCTCTGATTATTGTTCTATACTTAGCACGGTTCTTGGCACACCGCAGGGCTGGGTTTGCTGCTGATTGTCGTCACCGCGCTGGGGTCAGCCGGCTGCTGAGCTGGCTGATTGTGTGTGTCCCTTGGCAGTTCATTCATTGTGATCATCTTGGGCGCTTGGCATCGGCCGCGGTGGGAGTAACATGCCATGAAATTGACAAATGCTGCCTCTGAGAGCTTTTATGAAGGTCTTTTTTAAAAACCTCTCTACTGCACAGTGACCCTCAATCAAGCAAGGCAAGAGCCCAGAACAGGTCGTGTGCCGGAAGACGCACTCACGGGAGGTGTCTCTAGTCGAAGTCCCTTAGCATCATGGCAGATGTGGACACTGAGGATGTTGGAGAGGGCCTGGGGATAGAGGAACGACGGGCACTCCAGGTTAACCAGGCATCGGGGGGTAGAGACCTGTGTGATTAGCACTACATACGGCCCTCTGTGCACACAAAGGGTGCCTGCTCTGAGCAGCTGAACTCCAAACCAACACAGCCCCTCTGCTTTCCCACCCAAGCCTGAGGCCCTGGGTAGTGCCCAGCCCATACCACCCTTTGGGGCAGCCTGCTGAGGGAAGAGGAGATGGGTATTTCAGCGGGCCTGAACCCATTTGTGACTCCTTCATTAGATGGAGAATTCCTGCTCGATGGGGTGGGAGGCACAGAAGGCATCAGAGAGGAGCCAGATGCTGATAAAGGGAAGCGGGGTTCAGGGGGTGGGGGTGCTGGTGTGAGTTGAGAGCTGGTCCCACCAGAGTCCCAGCTCACTAGGGTCTTCGGAGGGGATTCTGGGGGCTTCTGAGAGAGGAAAGGAGGGTAGCTGGGCTGTACATGGCCTTTGGGTGGGCCATGTGCAGCCCACTCAAATCTCTAGTTGGGGGTTGGAACTTGGATCCAGTTTGGCCCCCTCCCACAAAGTCAAGAGCCTCCTGTAGAAAGTTCTGGGTGTAGCCCAGAACTATAAACCCTTGGAGCTATGAGGGATCTGAGTCATTCATGTGTCATTTCTCTGACCCGCATCCCCTTGTGCAGGCAAACTCCCAGCGCCTGGAGGTTGAAAATCGCTGGGAAGTTCGGGCCCTGGGCTTGGAGGACGTGGCCTGGACCTGGCCTTTCTCTTCTTCCTGGGAAGGCCAAATGGCCATGATACTCCTCTACTTAAGAAATGCTCTCTCTAGAACCTTCCCCATGTCATGTCCTGGAGTCACAGGCTTCCGGAAAGCCACAGTTGCAAAGGACAGATGGTCCAGGCAGAGAACAGATTCTAACCAGAGTCAGCATCTTTGAGATCTTGCCCTGTGCTGAGCCCTTTACAAAAGTCCTAGAATCAAGTCCATTTTATAGGTGAGAAAAGTGATGCCGAGGAAGTTAAGCTCCTTACCCAAGAGCGCTCGCGAGTTAGGGGTAAACTGAGGAGTCCAGTGCCAGCAGTCCCATCTGGCAATAAATCAGGGGTGAATGAAGGCAAGGGTGGGGTTTCTCAGGTGGTGCTAGTGGTAAAGAACTCGCCTGGTGATGCAGAAGACATAAGCAATGTGGCTTCCATCCCTGGGTTGGGAAGACTGCCTGGAGAATCCACTCCAGTATTCCTGCCTGGAGAATTCCATGGACAGAGGAGCCTGGCGGGCTAGAGCCCATAGTGTCGCAGAGTGAGACACAACTACAGCAACTTAGCACACAGACACACGGACTCAGGGATGAGGAAATGAGTGAGAAAGGGTACGTAAATTAAGGAGGAAAGAAAGAAATCAGAGAAGAATGAGCAAGCGACTCCAAGGCCCTTGGAGACATCCCAGTCCGGCTTTCCCATTGTACAGGCTGAAGGCCATGGAAGCGGGTTCAGGGGTGGGGTGCTGGTGTGAGTTGAGAGCTGGTCCCACCAGAGTCCCAGTGGTCTTCGGAGGATTCTGGGGCTTCTGAGAGAGGAAAGGAGGGTAGCTGGGCTGTACATGGCCTTTGGGTGGGCCATGTGCAGCCCACTCAAATCTCTAGTTGGGGGTTGGAACTTGGATCCAGTTTGGCCCCCTCCCACAAAGTCAAGAGCCTCCTGTAGAAAGTTCTGGGTGTAGCCCAGAACTATAAACCCTTGGAGCTATGAGGGATCTGAGTCATTCATGTGTCATTTCTCTGACCCGCATCCCCTTGTGCAGGCAAACTCCCAGCGCCTGGAGGTTGAAAATCGCTGGGAAGTTCGGGCCCTGGGCTTGGAGGACGTGGCCTGGACCTGGCCTTTCTCTTCTTCCTGGGAAGGCCAAATGGCCATGATACTCCTCTACTTAAGAAATGCTCTCTCTAGAACCTTCCCCATGTCATGTCCTGGAGTCACAGGCTTCCGGAAAGCCACAGTTGCAAAGGACAGATGGTCCAGGCAGAGAACAGATTCTAACCAGAGTCAGCATCTTTGAGATCTTGCCCTGTGCTGAGCCCTTTACAAAAGTCCTAGAATCAAGTCCATTTTATAGGTGAGAAAAGTGATGCCGAGGAAGTTAAGCTCCTTACCCAAGAGCGCCGAGTTAGGGGTAAACTGAGGAGTCCAGTGCCAGCAGTCCCATCTGGCAATAAATCAGGGGTGAATGAAGGCAAGGGTGGGGTTTCTCAGGTGGTGCTAGTGGTAAAGAACTCGCCTGGTGATGCAGAAGACATAAGCAATGTGGCTTCCATCCCTGGGTTGGGAAGACTGCCTGGAGAATCCACTCCAGTATTCCTGCCTGGAGAATTCCATGGACAGAGGAGCCTGGCGGGCTAGAGCCCATAGTGTCGCAGAGTGAGACACAACTACAGCAACTTAGCACACAGACACACGGACTCAGGGATGAGGAAATGAGTGAGAAAGGGTACGTAAATTAAGGAGGAAAGAAAGAAATCAGAGAAGAATGAGCAAGCAGAACTCCAAGGCCCTTGGAGACATCCCAGTCCGGCTTTCCCATTGTACAGATGGAAAACTGAGACCAGACGGGAGACTGGCAGAGGAGGCCAAGGCCTCCCGCCAGGGCTTCAGGGCCACGTCCCGGGCCTCCTGACACCCAATCCCCACTCTCTGCCGCAGCCCCGAGCCATGATGAAGACCCTGTCCAGCGGGAACTGCACGCTCAGCGTGCCGGCCAAGAACTCGTACCGCATGGTGGTGCTGGGCGCCTCGCGGGTGGGCAAGAGCTCCATCGTCTCCCGCTTCCTCAACGGCCGCTTCGAGGACCAGTACACGCCCACCATCGAGGACTTCCACCGGAAGGTCTACAACATCCGCGGGGACATGTACCAGCTGGACATCCTGGACACATCCGGCAACCATCCCTTCCCCGCCATGCGCAGGCTCTCCATCCTCACAGGTGGGTGCCAGGGGTGGGCGCGGGAGCGCCAGTGTGGGCTTGTGTGTGCTCGGGACTTTACCGTGTGCGCAGCACTGCCTGTGTCTGAGATGAAGCGCAGGAGCCCCCGTGCTTCCCACCGTGAGGTCAGAGAGGCGTGGCTGCTTGCCGAGCAGAGGAGGGAGCCAGGGTGCCGAATCCATTCCCTCTGGCTCTGGATTGATTGCTCACGGCTGCCGGTGCTGCCTTCCAGCTGAAGCACTGTGGCTTTACTTAAGAAGCGAGGGGCTCCTGCCGTCCTCCTGGTTGGGAGGTGGGGGTGACCCCGCAGAGCTGTGGGGCCCAGAGTCAGTCTCTCAGGCTCTGAGCTGTTGACACCCCATGCCTTTGCTGCCTGTCAGAAGGCAGGAGCAGAACGCAGACAGTGATCAGCAAAGAGGCCGGCGGGGACCTGCCCACACTAGAGTCTCAGTAATCATCACAGCAACGGCCGTGGTGATTGCTGATACTTACCAGGAGCAGCCTGCCTGGCCTGTTCCTGGAGCTTGGCATGCATGTAATCCTCGCAGCTCATCTAGGAGATGAGGATCTGCTTCCATCTTACATGTGGGGAAACTGAGGCCCAGAGAGGTTGAGTTACTCCAGGTGATCCCACAGCTGGGAAATGGCCATCTGACTCCCAGGCTTTACTCCTGGGCTCTTGTGTAGCCTCTTGGACCAGCTGGGAATAGTGGGGAGGGAGGAGGAGATGGAGGGGTTTCCAGGAGCGGCAGGTGGAGGTGTGAGACCCGGCCATCACTCGGGCAGTTTTGTAGCAAGTGACTGGGCCTCTGTTTCCTTATCTGTATCGCCTCTGCACCCATCCCAGAGGGCTTTGTGAGAATTAAGTGCGTTCACGCAGGAAAAGCGCTTGGTGAGTAGAAGGCGAGCGCTCACGAAACACAGGTCTCACGTGAAACCCACACATGCACGCGATGGGCTGTGCAGCGGTGTTTCCTAATCCACGCCCCTGCCCTTGCTGGGCAGCCAGTGAAGGAACGGAATCCGCAAGGAGCCCTGTGGCCATCTCTATAACAAATTGAGATAACTTCTGTACCAAGAAACCCTGGCCAGGGCTTCCCTGGTGGTCCAGGGGGTGAACAGTCCACCTTGCAGTGCAAGGAGCGCCGGTTCGATCTCTGGCCTGGGAAGACCCCACGTGCCACAGAGCGGCTGGACTGATGTGTCCACCTACCGAACTGGGGCTCTGGAGCGCATGCACCCAGAGCTGGCACTCTGCAACGAGAGAGACCACTGTAATGGGAGGCCTACACGGGCCAAAGAATAAAGATGGATGAAAATCAATCAATAAAAAACCAATAAAAGAGGCCAAAATTAAAACAACAACAACAACAAAAAAGAAAGAAACCCTGGCCATGCCCGCCTCTCCCCCACGGTCCAGCCAACCCCCTATCCTGAGTGCCCTGGGCAGAGGGCTACCTCCTCCGCTGTCCTCGCTGACCATCTGACCCAGATCACACTGGGACTGCCCCCCTCCCAGTCTGGAGAGGGGTATTGTGGACAGAAGGAGCCTGGGTTGATGGGAGTTCCAGTCCTGGCCCCATCATTTGATGGCTTAGACATAGGACCGGAGATCCAGATCGCCATCTTCCCAGCTGCCAGTGGGCAGAACGTTGCTTCCTCCTGGGATGACTGCTGGACCTACAGAAAAATGAGGTGGGGGTTTCCAGGATGTGGTGGGGATGGCAGTAACGTCAGTTCCCCTATCCTGGGGAGGGGACACGGTGCCCACCGATAGAGATAAAGCTAACAGAGGGAGGGAGAGAGGAGATGTGGAGAGGGACCATGTGTGTATTTCCAAAATGAAGTTTTCATTACACAAGTCACACACAGAGACACACTCCTCCAGGCGTACAGAGAGGGTGAGAAGCCCCCGTCCCCTGCTTCCACCCCAGGCTCCTGCCCCTCCGCAAGGCAGCTGCCCCAGCAGTCTTCAAGAACCCCATGAGCACACGGGCGTTCACGCTGGGCTCTGCCTAACAGTCCGTTCGTCTATTTTTACACGCGCGTATCCTTCCTGGCACCTTGGTCGGCCACCTATGTTTTCGCGCACCGGCCCGTGCGACATCTTCCAACCTGGTGCCGGCGCACAGCAGCTTCTGAAAGCCATTCATTCTGCCGCCAGCTCTCCTTTCAGCTGCCAGCCAGGCGCCTCTGAAGCTTGGCATTGCAGCCTTGCATTGAATATGTCAAGGCCGTGGCGTCCTCGGGGGCCTGGATTAGCCTCGCCTGCCGGGATGCGTTTGGCAGCCCGAGCAGCAGCGGCTGCCAGGCCGGCGCTGTCTTGCAAGCGCCTTTTAAACAGCTCCCGCCGCCCTTCATCCCGTGGCACCCCATCCGTGCGGCCAGCTTTAGGAGCACCCCCTGTGCGCCGTGACGAAGCCTCCCTTTGCTCCAGAGCGCGTCGTTGGCAGGAACGCCATCCCGATGTGCCGTGTGCTATTTTGGAGGGACACATGGTGTGCCCTGGGATCCAGAGGAAGGAGGCAGCGGTGCTTCCAGAGCTTGGAATTGCTTCTCCTCTCGAGATCGTGGGCTAGTCCTCGCCGCCTCTGAGCCCGTTTCCTATAAAACAGGGATCTTCACGTCTCCCCACAGGTTCTCAAGGGTGTAAGCCAAAGTGTGAAAGATCTTTTGAGCGTGAGCTTGTGATCACTCGTGAGATCTGGACTGGCCCTCTCTCACCCTCCCCACCTCCCGGGCCACCTCCCCCTCATCCTTGTTTCAAAGACCTGCACAGAGGACTTCCCCTGGTGGTCCAGTGGGTAAGGACACCGCCTTGCAGTGCAAGGGGCGCCAATTTGAGCCCTGGCCTGGGAAGATCCCACGTGCTGCGGAGCGGCTGGACCGATGTGTCCAATTACCGAGCCGGAGCTCTGGGGCGCATGCGCCCAGAGCTGGCGCTGTGCGACAACAGAGGCCACCGTGATGGGAGGCCCACAGGAGCCAAAGAACAAAGACGGATGAAAATAGAGAAATGAAAGACCAATAGAAGTGGCCCGCCCGCTCCCCTCCCTCCGCAACCTGACCCCCGCCCAAAATAAATAAATAAATAAATCTTTAAAAAAAAAAAAGACCTGCACAGAGGGGTACAGCAGTAGCCGGGGTAGGGTGGGCCTCGGAGGCCAGGGTTCCCTGGTTCATTCAGGACTTACCCAAGAAGCAGCATATACCTGTGTGTGCTGGACACCCAGAATCGGGTCCACGTCTCGGCCCAGCCACGCCCAAGCTGTGTGATCTCGGGCCGGTTGCTCCCCCTTTCTGAGCCTCCATTGGCCCACCTGTCACAAGAAGGTAATGAAATCTCCCTCCCGGGGCTTGTCCTCGTTATCCTTTTAAACCTCAAGTCACTGAGTACATGGCCCTCTCCAGAGCCTCAAAAGCCCCCTGCATGGGGTAGATGGGAACACCAAGGTGTCGAGAGGTGGCGTGACCCACCCAAGGCCGAGTGGCCAGAGAGTGGCGGGGGTGCAAGCGGTGAACCTAGGCCGGCCTGATCGCGGCACTCTGGGGTCCTGTTGGGCACCAGGGGCCATTCCAGGCCCTGGAAATGTGCGCTGAACAGCAGGACCCTGATCATGTGGAAAGCGTATTCATTCCTGTTTTAACGCTATCCACACAGACTCACAAGCCACTCACTCCTGCAGGAAAAGGTAGGGTGAATTCATTGTGCGTGAACCCCGCTGTGCCATGTCTTAGCACCCTTACAAGGCATTTAACCTCCTGGGCCTCAGTCTTCTGCTCTGGAAAATGGGAGCAATCATAGCAGCTCCCTGAGAGAGTCACTGTGAAGGCCAGGTCAGGAAGCAGGCCGGGGCGATCAGGAGCTGCCTGTGAGCTCACCGCCCGGGGTTTCTTCCTCCACAGGCGACGTCTTCATCCTGGTGTTCAGCCTGGATAACCGGGAGTCCTTCGACGAGGTCAAGCGCCTCCAGAAGCAGATCCTGGAGGTCAAGTCCTGCCTGAAGAACAAGACCAAGGAGGCGGCGGAGCTGCCCATGGTCATCTGCGGCAACAAGAACGACCACGGCGAGCTGTGCCGCCAGGTGCCCACCACCGAGGCTGAGCTGCTGGTGGCCGGTGACGGGAACTGCGCCTACTTCGAGGTGTCGGCCAAGAAGAACACCAACGTGGATGAGATGTTCTACGTGCTCTTCAGCATGGCCAAGCTGCCGCACGAGATGAGCCCCGCGCTGCACCGCAAGATCTCCGTGCAGTACGGGGACGCCTTCCACCCCCGGCCCTTCTGCATGCGCCGCGTCAAGGACATGGACGCCTACGGCATGGTCTCGCCCTTCGCCCGCCGCCCCAGCGTCAACAGCGACCTCAAATACATCAAGGCCAAGGTCCTCCGGGAGAGCCAGGCCCGTGAGCGGGACAAATGCACCATCCAGTGAGCGGGAGGGACGCGAGTGGGCGGGGCTCGGGCCGTGGCTTCTGGGAGGTGGCCTGGTGCCCGCAGCCCCCAGGCAAAACCCCAGGAGCAGGTGCATTCCAAGACCTTTGGGGCCAGACGGGAGGACCCCAGCCTCCAACTTCTGTAGAGTCTCCTGCCTTCAGCCACGTCCCTCTGATCCCTCCTTTCTGCCCTCCCCTTTGGTTTCCGCTTCTCCGTGGGGGCTGGATCTCTGCAGGGCAGGAGGCTGGGTGACACCTGGACGTAATGCCAGGACCCGAGTCAGAGTTTCCTGTCCTTGCAAGAGATGCTGGTGCCAGCGAGGCCCGGGTACTGGCGTCCGACGGAGCCTCCTGGAACATCTCAGGATGAGAACAGCACCCCGAGCCGGCTGGGCGGGGACTCCACTGTCCGGGTCCACGGCCCAGCTCGGCTTCGGTGGCCGCTGGGAGTCTCCTCCCCCAGCCCCATTCTCAAAGGCCAGCCCCCTGGCTCCGCTGTTTCTCTCCGCTCCTCCCTGAGTGGCCCCCAGCTCTCCCTAACGTGGAGCCAGGGGCGTCTGTGTGTTCGAAGGGGGTGCACCCGCGTCTCCTGGACCACCTCCTTCAGCCTCCTCGCCCGGGTTCCTCTTGTCTGCTGGTTGTGCTTTGTTCTTGCAGCTGTTTTGTCGTGCTCTCGGTAGAGAAGGAAATCGTTGTACTGTAAGAGCCTGGTACCCTTCCTCCTCGGCTCTCAGATGGACTTCCCGTGGCCCGTCTGCAGCTGGACACGGCCCTCCTCCTGAGCTTCACAGGAGACGCAGGCAGGGTAGACCGCGGGGGGCTGCGTTGCCTCCTGCCCCCATTTCACAGAGGGGGCAGCTGAGGCTCAGAGGGCCAAGGAACACCCAGCTCCGCCTCCCGGCTAGTACAGGACGGAGCTCGCCCGAAAGCAGGCTGTCCTCTACTGTGCTTGTTGCTCAAGCACTTACTGAGCACCTGCTGGGTGTTGGGTCCACCATACGCTAGGTATCAAAGAGGGTAAGTGTTGCACTTCATGCCCCCAAGGCCAAGGCTCCCTGGCTCTAGCCTCTTTCCCTCCCCCAGCCTGGCCGCTGACGGCCTCTGCTGCCCCAGTGCCTCTGTACATGCAGCCGTGGGGGCGTGGGTGTGGAAGAGCAGCCTGGAGCTGGGGCTGAGCCCAGGAGAGAGAAAAGAGGAGCTCCTAGGGGGCAATTTCCCGGCACCTGGGCTTGGGTTGTGCTGGGTACCAGGCACGGTGGGATTTGAGTCTGTGCACCAAAGGCTCTTGTCATCCGCTCTTAACAAAGACATTTTGTATTTTAAGTCTCCTTGAAACGCTTGAAGTTCAGGGCCACAAGGAGCTTTAGTGGTCATCTGGTGAATCCAAGGCCCAGGGAGGGTGAGTAACTAGCCCCGGGCCACACAGCAAGCTTAGGAGTGGCAGGGCGAGGGACTCCCCCTCGTCCAGGATGAGAACAGCACCCCGAGCCGGCTGGGCGGGGACTCCACTGTCCGGGTCCACGGCCCAGCTCGGCTTCGGTGACCGCTGGGAGTCTCCTCCCCCAGCCCCATTCTCAAAGGCCAGCCCCCTGGCTCCGCTGTTTTCTCTCCGCTCCTCCCTGAGTGGCCCCCAGCTCTCCCTGACATGGAGCCAGGGGCGTCTGTGTGTTCGAAGGGGGTGCACCCGCGTCTCCTGGACCACCTCCTTCAGCCTCCTCGCCCGGGTTCCTCTTGTCTGCTGGTTGTGCTTTGTTCTTGCAGCTGTTTTGTCGTGCTCTCGGTAGAGAAGGAAATCGTTGTACTGTAAGAGCCTGGTACCCTTCCTCCTCGGCTCTCAGATGGACTTCCCGTGGCCCGTCTGCAACTGGACACGGCCCTCCTCCTGAGCTTCACGGGAGACGCAGGCAGGGTAGACCGCGGGGGGCTGCGTTGCCTCCTGCCCCCATTTCACAGAGGGGGCAGCTGAGGCTCAGAGGGCCAAGGAACACCCAGCTCCGCCTCCCGGCTAGTACAGGATGGAGCTCGCCCGAAAGCAGGCTGTCCTCTACTGTGCTTGTTGCTCAAGCACTTACTGAGCACCTGCTGGGTGCTGGGTCCACCATACGCTAGGTATCAAAGAGGGTAAGTGTTGCACTTCATGCCCCCAAGGCCAAGGCTCCCTGGCTGTAGCCTCTTTCCCTCCCCCAGCCTGGCCGCTGACTGCCTCTGCTGCCCCAGTGCCTCTGTACATGCAGCCGTGGGGGCGTGGGTGTGGAAGAGCAGCCTGGAGCTGGGGCTGAGCCCAGGAGAGAGAAAAGAGGAGCTCCTAGGGGGCAATTTCCCGGCACCTGGGCTTGGGTTGTGCTGGGTACCAGGCACGGTGGGATTTGAGTCTGTGCACCAAAGGCTCTTGTCATCCGCTCTTAACAAAGACATTTTGTATTTTAAGTCTCCTTGAAACGCTTGAAGTTCAGGGCCACAAGGAGCTTTAGTGGTCATCTGGTGAATCCAAGGCCCAGGGAGGGTGAGTAACTAGCCCCGGGCCACACAGCAAGCTTAGGAGTGGCAGGAGCAGGACTAGATGAGGGCATTCGGCACACCCTGTGAGGTGCCCCTCTCCTGGTCCTGCCTCAGCCCCTGAGGCCTTCGGGATTTGAGGGGCCTCCCTGACCCTCTACCCAGACCGGCCTTTGACGGCTCCTGTAGATCCTGTGTGCATTGTGCCCACGTATAGACCTTACACGCGTGAACACACAGACCCGTGCCCCGGCCTCAGCTCTGCACACCCCACACCCCCACCCCGGCCGCTGCTGCTCACGGCGGCCGCTCTGACCCTGCTTCTGGCCCCAGCCTGAACTCTGTAAGCAGACCGGGGGCCCTGGCCAGGACAGGTGTGTGGCCTGCTGCCCCGTATCTCTGTGTACACTCTTGATTAAAGTGGGTTTGTTTCTAAGCCGTGTCCTTGACCACGTGTGTTTCCTGTGGTTCCAAGAGGAGGTGTGGCTCTCTGTCCAGCCACAGCTGGCCTCCCCCGCCCTGGCTCACACCTGCCCGCCTGGGGCTCTTGCTCTGAGCGTCAGCCCTCAGGCAGCCTTCAAGGTGAAGGGCGTGGGGGGCGGGGGATAAAACCCCCAGCCAGAAGGGGGTAACGGCCCTGGCGCCTCTGGGGCCTCTGGGGGGGTGTGCTGAGGCGTCTGTCCCTCTGGAGGGATGGCCAGGTCAGACAGAGGAAGCCTCCCTGCGGACCCTCAGCCCTTGGGGTCACCGGGCAGCTGAGGCCTAGGTGACTCCCCGAACCACGCGGAGAGCATCTGGCAGTACCGAGAAACAGCTGTGAGTATCAGAACAGGGGAGGGGTGGCTTGCTCTTAGCGTCTGGTGGGTAGGGACCAGGGATGTTGCTGAGCACCCTGCAGGCCCGAGGGCAGCACCACCACGAAGAGTTACCCCGTCCTCATGTCGGCAGCGGGCAGCCTCCTCGCGTGGACGTCAACCCCGGAGACCAGGACGCGGCCCAGGTCTGTGTCAGCTGATATGGCCCACGACGTTCTGGATGGTAGTTCGTAACCGCTGGACAAGCAGAGTGCCCTCGTGTAGAATGAGGCAGCGTGTGGGTGGGGACGGCGGATGGAGGTGGGGGTGGCGGAGGGAGGGTGCACGTCCCCGCGCGGCCTCAGACGTGGCAGCGTGGACCGCCGTTCTCGGACGGAGAGGAGGGGAGCGAATCAGCTATACACCTGCTGTGTGATGGACCCCTCTCATCTCCCTCCATTTCTCTCCCAGCCCCCTGAGAAACACGCTACTCATGCTCGCCCCTTCTTGTGGTGGGCAGTGAGGCTCAGAGAGCTCAGTATCTTAGCCGTGAAGGCGTGGCAGAAGGGGTGAAGTGGCCGATAGCAACCTTGAAACCTGGGGTCACCTGAGCTCCACGTGGGAGAGCACAGGATTCTGCATCTGGGGGATGGAGACAGCTCTGTGCTTTTGATCAGCCAGCAAGTAACCCTGAGCAGGAGGGCCAGGCCTGGAGAGGGAGGGGATTCAGAGAGAAGGAGGACAAAGCCCCTGCTGGCCAAGGGCTCACGAGCCAGCGGAGAGACCCCTGTGCCGGCACCCTGGTGAGCCTGGAGACGGTGGAGGAACGCCAGATGAGCCCGGGAGAGCTCCGAGCCTCTGACGATGGGGGAGCCCAGCGTCCCTCCATCCTTGGCCCACGCCAGCCAGAGAAGGTCCATGTGGGAGGCAAGTCACTGTGATGCTCTGTCAGTCCTGGGTTTCGTAAATGTGAGATGTGGAGGTGAACGTTCCCTCCTGCACTGCAGGTCAGAACTGCACCCTAAGAGAGGCTAAATGGGGAGGCAGTTGGGCGCACCCACGCAAGACTTCCATGGTGCTCCAGAGCCTGGGGACCTCCGCCATGCCCCGCCTCAGGGAAGAGGGGCTGTGACAGCATCGGGTCTCCTCCCAGGCTTGGGTTTCGTCACTTCTAAATGGGAAGCAGGGAGGAGGACAACTGGACCCGAACAGCCCCTTCCAACCCCATGTTCTCTGCAAAAAGGAATTGATATTCCCGCTGCATAACCCACAACATTCCGATCGTTACTAAACAGAACACGTCTGCTCCAGTCCCGGCCCCAGCCCCACTCTGTGCATCCTGCGGATTCGCCCCGGAATGCGGTTAACAACTGTGACAGAGGAGGAAGATGTCCCCAAAGCAGCCCTGGAATAAAGAGTGGATTAGGTCATAGGAAAACTCCCCTCATGGGGAGAGCATTCGGAGATAAGCCCATGGCAGCCAGCTTAACTCTCATCCTAGGAAGGGAGCATTGGGAATCTGATTTCAGAGAATTCTGAGCGGCAAACTCTTAAGTCCTTGTCCTGTTTCGCCTCCCTGAACCTGTCACTCGTTTCAAAGAAAACCTTCCGTCTGTGTCCTGGCTTGGTGGGGGCTGATGGGAGGCCGCTGGGGCTCCGCGGCAGAGGCTGCTGGGAGCGCAGAAGGGAAAGGGAGACGACTTTGGCTCCAGAGCCTCTATGCACCAAGCGCCTTGCTCAGCCTGTTCCCACAGGTCCTCGTTGTCTCCCCGAGACAAAGCTGTGTGAACCTTCGTACGAGGGTGCTGAGGCCCAGAGAGAGGCATATGCCCAGGTTTGCAGTCAGGTGGCAGAGCTGCTTTAGAATTCATGTCTGATTGCAAAGCATGCGTTCTCTTTAGAGCTTTCCTAGCGGAGGCAGCGAGGGGCTGCTCTCTGGAGGGAGAAGCCAGCAGGCTAGGGAGTGATGTTGGAGCATGGGTCAGAGAAATGGAGCCGGTGTCCTTCACGGGGAGTGAGATGCCTGCCACTCAGAGCCACGGGTGCAACCACTGTCGCCAGAGGAGAGCTCAGCTTGTCTCGTGGAGAAGAAGCCCAAGGCGAGTGCACTAGGTCAGAGGACGGCTCTGCTCCACCGGGTCATCCAGGCGGCCAGGTCTCAGGCTCCTCCACCCCTGTGAGGTCAAAGCTACTGCCACGTTCAGGTGCAGCCGGAAAGTTCAGGGAAGAGAGTGCAGACACTGCAGTTTTGCCGTTTTCAGGGCCCTGGACACATCCCGTCTGCTCACTTTCCACTGGCAAAAATCAATCCTGTGTGTGAACCTACCCGTGAGAAGGGCTGGGAAACGCCATTCCTCGCTGGGCAGCCCCCTGCCCAGTGGGACTCTCAGAAGAAGAGGAGCGATTGGGCAGCCAGATAAGTCAGCCGCCCTCACACCGTGGGTCCGGACACCACGACTCATGTCCAACCTGACTTCCAACAAGCTCCACGCCACAGACAGGATCAGAGAGCAGTTCTGACTTGCCAAGGCTTCTATCAAGTGGCTCTGGGCTTTGCTTGCCCCCTCCTTCCCTGAGAACTGAGACTGTCCCATGACTTTTCTGTACCAAAGACAATTTGGGTGGCAATATGGCCTCAGTTAAAAGTCATTGATCCGGCTTCTCTGCTAGCTCAGTGGTAAAGAGCTTGCCTGCCAATGCAGGAGACATGGATTCAATCCCTGATCCAGGAAGATCCCACAGGCTGCAGAGCAACGAAGCTCGTGAGCCACAACTGTGGAGCCTGTGCTCTAGAGCCTCGGAGCTGCAACTATGGAGCCCATGAGCCCTAGAGCCTGAGTTCCACAAGAGAAGTCACTGCAACAAGAAGCCTGCTCACCTCAACTAGAGACTAGCCGCGACTTCCTGCAACTAGAGAAGAGCTTGTGGCAGCAGTGAAAACCCAGAATAGCCAAAAATAAATAAATAAATAAATAAATTTAAAAATCATTGATCATGTGTTGATCGACATTTCTTTCTTCATTCAAAGCCAAGATCTTCCCGCCTACCCTAGCTGAGCTTTGCTGGGCACAGAAAGCTAGAATTTGGGGAAGAAAAGGGTGGACAGGTTCTCCTCTCATTTTTCACTCTCTATCTTCCCTTTTAGTGAATTCCAGCTTCTCTTTCCTCTGTTCTTGGGAGAAGATCTGGGGAGCAGGGTAGGGGAAGAACAGGGGCGGGGATGTTCTTACTTTCAGGGCACTCTGGTATGGAGGTAAGGCTGTGTGGTGCTTAGAGCCTGGGAAACACTTAGTGATGATGTTAAAGTCTAAGGGGTAATTTTGTAGATTTTTTGAAGACCACCCCACCATCACTGGGAATCTCTCACCTGCGGGCATCTTTGACAGAGTTTTGTGCATCTCTGTTTGGGGCACCTGTTCGTCTTTCTGCAGGCCCTAGGAATGTTCCGGCATCCATGGATTTCCTCTTGCTCTCCAGGATGCTCTCTTTGAAGGCATCCCTACAGCCATGGTCTCTCATGGTTATCCCACATTTGCTCTACATGAAACTCACGTCATTTGCCCCAGTTAGCTTGAGTGTAAGCTGATCTCGGTTCAGGCACCTTTTTTTTCTTTCTGGTCGCACTGCTTGACCTGTAGGATCTTAGTTTTCCAACCAGGGTTGGAGCCCGTGCCCCCTACAGTGGACGTACAGACTGCCTGTCATGTTGCTTTGAATTTTTTTGAATTGATTTTTATTACTTAGTTATGTTTTATTTTTATTACCAATTAATTAATTTATCTGAGCTCAGTAAGGATCTTTAGCATCTCACCCAGTTAGTCTATCACCCACTGGACTTATCAGGCAGGACAAGAGTCCACAGAGCCCTGGGCGACAGGGACATGTGTCAAGCACTCGAGGCTTGAGACGAAGGCAGACATTCTCACAAAAGACCACAGCACTCTCCAAAAATTCTCTTTACCAAGAAATCCTCTCACTACTGACTCGTTCATAGCTTTGATGTAGGTGAGAAGTATGAACATGAAGTATCTGGTTCTTGGCACCTTGAGTTAAAAATGCTGCCAAGATGGTTGAGCATCTTGCTTTGGAATCTGAGGTCAGTCTTGCTGGGTCTCAACCAGAAGGAAGGGGAGAGGGCCAGCATCGTCTGCCAGGTGAAAGGGGCCAGGGGAAGGGCACCCGGGGAGGGGCTTCAGCCTCATCCAGGAGATGGAACTCTGAACAGAAAAGTAAGTCGGATCCCAGTGCAAGGACTGAACCAGCCCAGATATCCTGGGCACACACCTCCATGTGTGTCTCAGCAAGAGAGGCAGGACATTTAAACAGTTAATAAATAGACTCTGGTCTGAGACTTTTTGGATCCACATCTCAGCTCTGCTATTTTCCCATTGAGTGTCATTAAGTAAATTCCTTTTTATCAGTCAGCTCTCGCTGCAATAATGCTGTGTAACAAACCGCCCCCAAACGTGTAGCTTACAACAAAGCTTTTTATGTTTTTTGGATTCCAGGTCAACTGCCGTCTGAGGGGTTTAGGCTAGACATTGCTGGTCTTGATTTCACTACCAATCCTGTTTGAATTTTAAATTTTGATATTTTGTTCATTGTGATGTCTTATTCCATTTAGGCTGCTATAACAAAAGTACCATAAGCTGGGTATTAACAATAGGCTCATATTACAACATAAATTGACTTATAAACAAATAATATATCGATCATATAAACTGGCTTATAAGTAACAACATAATTTTCATAGTTCTGGAGGCTATGAAGTCTAGCCTGAAGGTTATGCAGTTTCCAGCAGCTTCAATGTCTGCAGAGGACTTGCTTATTTTTGCATAGATGCCCATCTTCTCACTGTGTCCTCACATAGAGAAGGGGCAAGGGAGCTGTCTAAGGTCTATTCAATAAAAGCACTAATCCTATTCATAAAGGCTCCACCCTCATGACCTAACTAACTCCTCAAAATACCACTTCCAGATACCAGCACATCAGAGGTTAGGTTTTTTGTTTTTTGTTTGTTTGTTTTTTAATTTTGGCCTCTTTTATTTTTTTATTTATTCATTTATTTTCATCCATCTTTTTTTTTTTCCATCCATCTTTATTCTTTGGCCTGTGTGGGCCTCCCACTGCAGTGGCCACTCTCACTGCAGAGCACCGGCTCTGGGTACATGCGCTTCAGAGCGCCAGCTCACAACTGGACACACTGGTCCACTTGCTCCACGGCCTGTGGGATCTTCCCGGGCCAGGGATTGAACTGGTGCCCTCTGTACTGCAGGGCAGACTCTTTACCCACTGGACCACCAGCAAAGCCCTAAAATAAAAATTTTTAGATAAATAAATATTATTTAGTTTGAACCCTGAGTGTACTGGTATCTTCTTAAAGTTTTGCACCTGAGGCAATGACCACCCTCACCTTGCCCAGGCTCCAGGCTACCAGGTATGTTCTGGTTTGCTCCACATGCTTATTCGAGGACCACTGCCCACCTCCCTGGGCTGAAGAGTCTGCATCTATCGAGGGCATGCACTCCTATGGTGAATCTTTAGAATACAGAGTGATGGAAACAGGAGACCCTAGTCTGGAACTGATCCACTGTCACTTCTCCCACACTTCATTGGCCAAAACAAGTCACATGTACAGCCAGCCTACGACCCATGCAGTGGGGAAATATGCTGTCCCCTGTAGGGGAAGCACATGGCAAAGGGCTTGCGTGTATGTTCTAACACAGGGAGGGCGTGGAAGACTGTGAACGTGAGAATCTAGCACACCTGGCCTCTCTGAGACACACGCTGGCTCACCTGGGGCACAGGAATGAGTCAGACACGGTCCCTGCTCCACGGAGAACCAGCAAGCAGCTCACGGCCGCGGCTGCACTGGAGCTACCACGTGCCGTGTTAGGGGGTGTGGATGCTCCAGGGCTGTCTGGGCTAGGCTCTGGGCTAGCTTCTCTGGAAGAGCTGATGTTGGGATTGAATCTAATGGAGTAATAAGAGCTAAACAGACAGACAAGGGAGTGTTCAAGGCAGTAGAGCTCAGTGCAGCTGAGGCACAGAGGGGAAAGCCACTGTTCCTGGAAATACCCTCAATGCCCAGCAGTCACTGGACCTTTGCACTTGCAGTTATCTCCTCCTGGAATGAGCTTCCTCTATAGTCCCCACTGGCTCCCTTGGTCCTTTCATTCATAACTCTGCTCAGAGTAGTTTCTCCTGATTTCTTTTCTTCATTTGTTTTGGGGACCACGCCATGCAGCAGGCGGACCTTGGTGGACTGAACTCCCCCGCATTGGAAGCACGGAGTCTTAATCACTGGAGCACCAGGGATGTCCCTTCTCTGGCTTCCCGGCCAGGGATTGAACTGGTGCCCTCTGTACTGCAGGGCAGACTCTTTACCCACTGGACCACCAGCAAAGCCCTAAAATAAAAATTTTTAGATAAATAAATATTATTTAGTTTGAACCCTGAGTGTACTGGTATCTTCTTAAAGTTTTGCACCTGAGGCAATGACCACCCTCACCTTGCCCAGGCTCCAGGCTACCAGGTATGTTCTGGTTTGCTCCACATGCTTATTCGAGGACCACTGCCCACCTCCCTGGGCTGAAGAGTCTGCATCTATCGAGGGCATGCACTCCTATGGTGAATCTTTAGAATACAGAGTGATGGAAACAGGAGACCCTAGTCTGGAACTGATCCACTGTCACTTCTCCCACACTTCATTGGCCAAAACAAGTCACATGTACAGCCAGCCTACGACCCATGCAGTGGGGAAATATGCTGTCCCCTGTAGGGGAAGCACATGGCAAAGGGCTTGCGTGTATGTTCTAACACAGGGAGGGCGTGGAAGACTGTGAACGTGAGAATCTAGCACACCTGGCCTCTCTGAGACACACGCTGGCTCACCTGGGGCACAGGAATGAGTCAGACACGGTCCCTGCTCCACGGAGAACCAGCAAGCAGCTCACGGCCGCGGCTGCACTGGAGCTACCACGTGCCGTGTTAGGGGGTGTGGATGCTCCAGGGCTGTCTGGGCTAGGCTCTGGGCTAGCTTCTCTGGAAGAGCTGATGTTGGGATTGAATCTAATGGAGTAATAAGAGCTAAACAGACAGACAAGGGAGTGTTCAAGGCAGTAGAGCTCAGTGCAGCTGAGGCACAGAGGGGAAAGCCACTGTTCCTGGAAATACCCTCAATGCCCAGCAGTCACTGGACCTTTGCACTTGCAGTTATCTCCTCCTGGAATGAGCTTCCTCTATAGTCCCCACTGGCTCCCTTGGTCCTTTCATTCATAACTCTGCTCAGAGTAGTTTCTCCTGATTTCTTTTTCTTCATTTGTTTTGGGGACCACGCCATGCAGCAGGCCGGACCTTGGTTCCCCAGCCAGGAACTGAACCTGCGTCCCCTGCATTGGAAGCACGGAGTCTTAATCACTGGAGCACCAGGGATGTCCCTTCTCTGGCTTCTTGACCTAAGCTCTGTGTGTGTGTGTGTTAGCAGCTCAGTTGTGTCTGATTCTTTACCACCTCATAGACTATAGCCCGCCAGGCTCCTCTATCCATGGAATTCTCCAGGCAAGACTACTGGAGTCGTAGCCATTCCCTTGGAGTTTCTTGACCCAAGGATTAAATCTGGGTCTCCTGCATTGCAGGTGGCTTCTTTACCATCTGAGCCACCAGGGAAGCCCTCTTGACCTAAGATCCCCTCCTAATCCATCACTCCTTACCCTCTTTTCATGGTTCATCTTTTTTCATAATTTTGATTATGACTTGGTGCTTTATAATGTGCATGTTTATTGTACGAAGTGGAAAGTACGGGAGACTGAGGCACGTGTCCTCCTAGAGTGGAATGGTACCTGGGAGACAGTAGGTCTTGAGCACATGTATCGGGAGTGCATGAAGAAACGAAGAGAGGGAGCCAATCAGCCCCACATTCAGGAGCCCGCTCTGGCTGCAGGGAATGGGTCTGGGGGACATGAGAGGGGATGGTGAGGAAAGGGTGGATTGGAGGTGGGAGGACTCAAGATCTGGGGTCCTAAGGCCGCTGTGGACTGCTGCACTGGATGGAGAGTCGAAGGCCAGTCTCAAGATTGGCATTTGGACAGCTGGGTGGTGATGCCAGTCTCCAAAATGGGCGTCCTCAGGACTGGGGGCAGGATGGAAGGCCATGAGCATGGGGAAAGGGAACGGGAGGACGGGGAGAGCAGGTCGAGCTAGAGCTTCGAGTACAATGGACCAGCAGGAGCCGGGAGGGGAGAGTCCAGAGCTGAGGAGAGAAGTCCAGCCTTGAGCAGCGGACCTGAGGGGCGTGTCAGCTGTGGGAGCGCGTGGACTGGACAGACGAGGCAGTAAGAAGAGGACCCAGAGGAATACGGGGCTTAGGAAAAGGCAGAGAGTAGAGAAGGGCAGAGGGACAAGGGAGAGGTGGGTGGGAAACCAGAGCGCGGGCCCATGGTAGCTGGGAACCAGGAAGGGTCCAGAAGGGAAGGATGGGCCCCAGGGTCAAAGCTGCCACAAAAGGACCAAAGAGGGTCCATGAGACTGGAAGAAGCCGACCCAAGGAACAGACCGCGTAGGATGGGAGGGGTGATGAGCCAACAGCAAGGGTATCTAAAACTTTTTCAGTAAGCATGTCTGGAAAATGGAGGAGAAACTAGGGGAAGATGAAGGGATCCAGAGGCGGTTCGTATGATTGCCAGTTTTGAAATGGAGAGCCAGAAACTTGCTGAAATACCCTTTTGAGAAGACTCCAGAAGCAAAGCAGGATGACGACACAGGGGAGGAGGAGGGGCGGACTGCCCGAGAGGGGTCTCAGGAGACGCGGGGAGGGCAGGGATCCAGGGCCGGGGCAGACCGAGGTGGTGGCTTCGATCTGTTAGCTTCTAGAGAGAGGATGCCCTCAGAGGAGGGGGCGGGGTAGCAGAGGCTGCGCAGGAGGCAGTGAGCTGCCTGGAAGCCATGCCCTGCCCTGCCTTTCAGAACAATCAGCGTCCTGGTGCGCTGCCGGCTGGGGACGAAGCCTGGTCCCCAGGAGAGAACGCTCTCCGCTCTCTAATGTTTTTATAAGAAATTAAACCTCAGGAAGAAAAGCCCGAATCAATTTTGTCCAAAGTGAGTAACGAGCAGAGAGGATGGCTGCCAGCCAGGAGCGTGGGGCGTGCAATTCACAGAGACAATTGAGAGGAAAAAGTCCATTTGACACTGAATATTCACTCTGCAAACCTGGAGCTCTCTGCCTCCCCAGAGGGGCGCTAGGCGCTGAGGGCAGATGAATAAGGCGCCTGGGGAGTCTTGGGGTGGGGCAGGGGCCCACAGGCACCGCAATTCAGAGAAGTAATTGCTGACAGAGGAGGGAAAGATTCTCAGAGGAGGTAGCAATTATATCTGCCTCCTAAGGATTTATAGACTTTTACCAGGAAGAACTTCCTGGAGGTGGGGAATCATATTATCCTACTTAATATAAGTATAATTATATTTAATATTAAAGCTCTTAGCTCAGCGCCTGCCAATTTCCTTTAGGTTTATATGACTTAATGGGCCCATGGTAGCTGGGAACCAGGAAGGGTCCAGAAGGGAAGGATGGGCCCCAGGGTCAAAGCTGCCACAAAGGACAAAAGGGGGTCCATGAGACTGGAAGAAGCCGACCCAAGGAACAGACCGCGTAGGATGGGAGGGGTGATGAGCCAACAGCAAGGGTATCTAAAACTTTTTCAGTAAGCATGTCTGGAAAATGGAGGAGAAACTAGGGGAAGATGAAGGGATCCAGAGGCGGTTCGTATGATTGCCAGTTTTGAAATGGAGAGCCAGAAACTTGCTGAAATCGCTTTTTGAGAAGACTCCAGAAGCAAAGCAGGATGACGACACAGGGGAGGAGGAGGGGCGGACTGCCCGAGAGGGGTCTCAGGAGACGCGGGGAGGGCAGGGATCCAGGGCCGGGGCAGACCGAGGTGGTGGCTTCGATCTGTTAGCTTCTAGAGAGAGGATGCCCTCAGAGGAGGGGGCGGGGTAGCAGAGGCTGCGCAGGAGGCAGTGAGCTGCCTGGAAGCCATGCCCTGCCCTGCCTTTCAGAACAATCAGCGTCCTGGTGCGCTGCCGGCTGGGGACGAAGCCTGGTCCCCAGGAGAGAACGCTCTCCGCTCTCTAATGTTTTTATAAGAAATTAAACCTCAGGAAGAAAAGCCCGAATCAATTTTGTCCAAAGTGAGTAACGAGCAGAGAGGATGGCTGCCAGCCAGGAGCGTGGGGCGTGCAATTCACAGAGACAATTGAGAGGAAAAAGTCCATTTGACACTGAATATTCACTCTGCAAACCTGGAGCTCTCTGCCTCCCCAGAGGGGCGCTAGGCGCTGAGGGCAGATGAATAAGGCGCCTGGGGAGTCTTGGGGTGGGGCAGGGGCCCACAGGCACCGCAATTCAGAGAAGTAATTGCTGACAGAGGAGGGAAAGATTCTCAGAGGAGGTAGCAATTATATCTGCCTCCTAAGGATTTATAGACTTTTACCAGGAAGAACTTCCTGGAGGTGGGGAATCATATTATCCTACTTAATATAAGTATAATTATATTTAATATTAAAGCTCTTAGCTCAGCGCCTGCCATATTATCAGCCCTTGATAGAGTCGAGCCTTTAAAATATTATTACTAATAATTTTCATGCATTTATGTTTGACTTCACCTGACTCTCCCTCCCCCAATTTTTTTTTTTTGGTGCTTACAATACTGTGGATCCTTGACATTCACAAGAAATAAGACAAGAGAGCTTTAAGAATCCCACAGTGGGTAATCCTGTCTCCAGTATAAACTGTACCTCTGAAAAGGAACAAAGTGCTGTTGAGCCTGAAGCTGCTGTCTTGGACGTTTAGTAATTGTAATGTCAAGACTGAAACCACTTCTGCCGTCATTAACGTGCGTTCCGTCTCTCTTCGTCCCTATCTTGAGTCCCCGCTCACTGGAGCTGTTCCCGGAGCCAGCTGCTTACAAGCGGATGGGGAATCTCGGCTCCTGGTTTCCACCGAGAGCAGCCCGTGGTGAGCTCCACGGGAGCCGGGGGTCTCAGCCAGGGCTGACTTGCCCTCGCCTCCCTTTCATCCACTCCCTGCTTCCATTTTTTCAGACTAAAAACCAATCATGCTTCAGATGACTTCGTCTTTCCTTCCATGATTAGCACGAGCAGCTGGAATTCTTTTGAGGCCATTTTCCTGAAAGGAGCTGTGTTTATCACCAGGTGGCCGGCGAGGTTCACTCATTAACTCAGTTCCCTGCTGACATCTTTTTTTTGCCCATCAAAAATAAAAACTATTGCAAGCTGTGGACCTTTGGATCACTTGAAATGAGACCAAATTGCATGCTACACCTTTGAATGTCAAAGACATTTTTGGCTTTCTGATTGCCCTCCCCTCGCAAACACAGCCTTTAAATCCCCTGATGTTCCAAAGCACCTGACACATGTGCACACCCGTGAACACACGGGCATCCACAGTCAGACACAGACAAAGTACACACAGCACACGCCCACATGCTTGCACACATGCACACTGGAACACACATTCATGCTGGTGGCACCCTGACATGCACGCATCTCCCAGCACATGTGTATGCACACATACGCATGCACGTCATGCACACAGAGGCACACGCCTGCAGCCACAGCCAGGCACGCTCACACTCAGAGACACACAGAAACTCGCAGACACATATACACACAACCTGCCTGTGTGGATGCCCCTGCATGCACACACAGGCATAGACACAGACACAGCATGCCTGTAGACAAGTCACATGCTTGTACCCCATAGCACATGCACACACGAGTGCATGCCCAGACCCAGCGGGCACAGGCACCCCCAGCAATCTGCCAAGAACAAGTGAGGAGGAGGAGAAGGTAGACACATCATCCTTCTCTTTCCAGTGCAGATGACTTCTTCTTCTTGGCACCAACTTTTGATATCTTTTGTTAATTTTTTAGATGACGAAGACATGGGACTGGAACCAAGTCCCCACCTTTCACTGGTAGGAGATGCAGTTTCTAGCAATGGATCTGCTAGAACAAAATGATGCATCCAGAGAAGGACTTGGAGGCACCTCGAGGTCATTGCTGTACCTGCAGCACCCCAGCACTCCCGCCCTCCGGCGAAGAGGCCTCACTCTGGACTCGAAGGCTTGCTCTTGCTTCTAGGAGCTCCACCACTCTTTGGCAATGTGCAGCTGGGCCAGCTCGCTCCCCACCTCTGGTCCTCCCAGCTTTGACGTTGAAAGGGTTGAGAGTATCTCTGTATAACAGGCGAAGGAAGGTTGCCAAGGTTTCCTACATAGAACCCGAGTGTGGCAGCTTTCATCCCAAGGCCAGTGGTACAAGGCTTCTCACATTTGAACGTGTGTGTGTATTGTGTGGGATCTTGTGAAAGTGCAGACTTGGAGTCTGTTTGCCGGGGCGGCCCTGAGAGTCTTTCTAAGGAGCTGCCGGGTGAGGCTGATGCAGCTGACCCATCATCACCCCTTTTCTAGAAGGGTCTTTCTCTCTTTCAGCACTTTGTGTAAAGGCGAGAGGAGGCTGAGCTTTGCAGCCCTTTCACTGCACCCCAAGCCCCTGACTGGACAGCGATGACATCATCTTCTCTCATCTTTCCCCCTCCTCCTTGAGCTCTGTGTCCTTGCCATGCCACCCACCTCCCGTTCCGAAGCCACGTCCTCAAATCGCACCCCACCTTTGGAGCGATGGGGTGTCAGAGGGATGGACAAAGCTTGCATCCCGCCAGCCTCTAGCTCCTTTTCCCCTGGGGAGCATGCCCCTTCTCTTGGAACCTCAGTTTCCCCTTCGGGAGAGCCATCGGCTGGACCTGTTCTCAGCCACATTTTGGCTCCTGCAGAGCTTCTCCTAAGTCCCCTGGCCCGGGTGCCCCTCTTCAGGCCTTTATTTAATTGGACGCGGGTGAGGTCCAGGCGAGGGGTTTCTAGGAAGCTGCCCCGGTGAGTGGAGTGCATGTCAGGCCGGAGAGCCCCCGGGCTGGTGCTCATTACGGGCCAGCCCAGCGCCGACTGTCAGCGTGCGGTCCGGCGGCCGGGGCTCGCTCGGATCCCTCTGCTCCACTGTCAGCAGCAGGGCTCAGCAACAGCGCCGTGAAGCCTCAGAAGGATTCTGGCCCAGCCAGAAGTGCCAAGGTCACTCCCCACGTGGGAGAGAGTTCTTGAAATCAGGCTCAGAATGACGACCCTGCCAGCGAGTTGAACGTTCCTTTCTCCTGACGGGCGCATGATGCCTTTAATTAAAGACTCAACCCCACACGTCAGTCACCCGCAGACCTCCCCCACCAACGCACCTTCCCACGGGAGGGCTGGCAACGGCACTTCTGTGCACACGCGGTGGGGCGCGGGGGGAGCCGGTCCACGGCTGCCGAGGAGCGCAGGGAGTGAACCCTATGTCCTGCCCGAACGGGGCCCAATTAGCTAGCGTCCCCTTGACTTGCTCACAGCAGAGCCCCGCGTGGAGCCATGGAAAGGTTTCCTTGAAGCCAGCTGGTGGTAGGCTGGAGAGTT
Organism: Tragulus kanchil; assembly: GCA_022376925.1. Lineage (NCBI taxonomy): Eukaryota > Metazoa > Chordata > Mammalia > Artiodactyla > Tragulidae > Tragulus > Tragulus kanchil. The sequence continues at coordinate 182,809,312 of JAIOJX010000004.1, read as the reverse complement.
CCATGGTTTCCATAGCGACTTGCCTCCTCCTCAAGCTGACAATGGGCTCTTCCACCAGGGGGATGGTTTCCGTCCTGGAGAAGTCCAGTCCAGAGTGGGTCTGCTGGGCATCTCTAACCTCAGCCCTGAGATGCCTACTGGTGGCTCAGGGCACATCCTGGTGGCAAGGGACAGAGACGTCAGATGGGCGGCAGCCCTGTCCCCATGAACCAGTCCCCCACAACCAAAGGATGGGAACAGAATCATTAGGGTAAGGACAGTCAGTGGGGACCTCTTCATCTTAAGTGGCAGTTTAGGGTGGTGGCCAGACAACCTGGGGCTCGCATCCCGGCTCTGCCACCTAATGGCTGGGACACTCTGTACAAGTTACTTGATAGCCCTGTGCCTCAACTGCCCCATCCATGAAATGGGGGTATAATACCATCTTTTCCTGAGTCTCTTCTGAGGATTATGAGTTAATTAAGGGGAGTCCTTACAACGGCGTCTGGCACGGTAGCCTCTGGGTTTTCTCTCATTGATAGCCCGCTGTCCTGGATAGTGAGAGCCTCCAAGCTCCAGGTTAGAAGGGCTCTGCCAGGGCCCCAGGCTCCCCATGGACCGGGGCTTGGTCTAGGGGACTGTTAATTATCCTACTGTGCAGTGCATCCCAGGTCTACACCAGAATCTCTGAGGGCGAGACTCAGGCATCAGATTTTTTGAAAATTCTACAGGGGTGATAATACTCAGTCAAAGTTAAGAATGTGTAGATATCTGGAAAGATTTGTCCACATACGTTTCCCAAGCCTGGATCCCCAGGAAGCTTCTGAAATCAGAATAGAGCTCTAGGGCTTCCTTGATGGCTCAGTGGTAAGAATCTGCCTGCAGGAGATCCGGGTTTGATCCCTGGGTCAGGAAGATCCCCTGGAAAAGGGCATGGCAACCCACTCCAATGTTCTTGCCTGGAGACTTCCGTAGACAGAAGAGCTTGGCGGGTTGCAGTCCATCGGGTTGCAAAGGAGTCGGACACGACTTAGGGACTAGACAAGTCCCCTCTGTCCACCATCCATTCCACAAGCACTTGAGCTCCTACACCCGGCTCGGGGCACGCACACGGCCAGAGTGAGGCGGGGGCCCCGCTCTTCCTATCTCGTGGGGAGGCCGACACACGTCCAGGTATCACTCCTGTAATCCCGAGGGGCCTACGTGCTCAGGGAAGGCTCGCCGTGTGACTTGAAATCTGAAGCATCCAGAGAAGTTAGCAGGTGGAAGGGGCCCCATTCCAGGTGGAAGAATCCCACACGCACTGCACATCCGTGGCTGATGCCACATGACACCTTCAGGAAACCAAGAGACAGGTGGTGTGGTTCGACCAGGGAGAGGGAGGGTGAGCGGGGAGGGGGAGCGGGGAGGTGAGGGAGGCCCTGCAGCCAAGCAGGGCCCCGCCCCCAGGGTGTGGGGAGCAGGCCCGCTGGGCTCTGCTCTTTTATCCAGGCAAGGCAGCCGCTAATATTTTTCAGCAAACGGTGGCGTGATCGGATTTGCAATTTAAAAGACCCTTTTGGCTGCTGTGGGAAGAACAGACTGTCAAGCTGACGAGAGGGCTGTCAGCTGAGTCTACTCGGCAAGGGATGCACCCGAGGTCCCGGCGTCTGAGTCACTTGTCAGGGTCACGCAGCTAGCAAGCAACCGAGGCTGGACTGCAGTTCAGGTCGCCACACCCGCATCTGGCTTCTCGCCACTCCCTGCCTGACTCCTGACTCCCGCTCGGGCTCTGTGCAGCCCTCTCGATCCCCCTCTCTCATTAGAAACCCCAGACTTCCTATGAGACCACTCTGTTAATCCGCCCCGAATGACTTTCTTTCCCAAAGCCACTGTGGAGGGGACTCTCCATTCCTGGGAATTGATCTGATTTTGAGAAGCCCAAAGCCGTGGCAGCCAGACTTGGCAGGATAAAGCGCTCAGTGGTAAGAATCTGCCTGCAGGAGAGCCGGGTTTGATCCCTGGGTCAGGAAGATCCCCTGGAAAAGGGCATGGCAACCCACTCCAATGTTCTTGCCTGGAGACTTCCGTAGACAGAAGAGCTTGGCGGGTTGCAGTCCATCGGGTTGCAAAGGAGTCGGACACGACTTAGGGACTAGACAAGTCCCCTCTGTCCACCATCCATTCCACAAGCACTTGAGCTCCTACACCCGGCTCGGGGCACGCACACGGCCAGAGTGAGGCGGGGGCCCCGCTCTTCCTATCTCGTGGGGAGGCCGACACACGTCCAGGTATCACTCCTGTAATCCCGAGGGGCCTACGTGCTCAGGGAAGGCTCGCCGTGTGACTTGAAATCTGAAGCATCCAGAGAAGTTAGCAGGTGGAAGGGGCCCCATTCCAGGTGGAAGAATCCCACACGCACTGCACATCCCGTGGCTGATGCCACATGACACCTTCAGGAAAACAAAAGACAGGTGGTGTGGTTCGAACAGGGAGAGGGAGGGTGAGCGGGGAGGGGGAGCGGGGAGGTGAGGGAGGCCCTGCAGCCAAGCAGGGCCCCGCCCCCAGGGGTGTGGGGAGCAGGCCCGCTGGGCTCTGCTCTTTTATCCAGGCAAGGCAGCCGCTAATATTTTTCAGCAAACGGTGGCGTGATCGGATTTGCAATTTAAAAGACCCTTTTGGCTGCTGTGGGAAGAACAGACTGTCAAGCTGACGAGAGGGCTGTCAGCTGAGTCTACTCGGCAAGGGATGCACCCGAGGTCCCGGCGTCTGAGTCACTTGTCAGGGTCACGCAGCTAGCAAGCAACCGAGGCTGGACTGCAGTTCAGGTCGCCACACCCGCATCTGGCTTCTCGCCACTCCCTGCCTGACTCCTGACTCCCGCTCGGGCTCTGTGCAGCCCTCTCGATCCCCCTCTCTCATTAGAAACCCCAGACTTCCTATGAGACCACTCTGTTAATCCGCCCCGAATGACTTTCTTTCCCAAAGCCACTGTGGAGGGGACTCTCCATTCCTGGGAATTGATCTGATTTTGAGAAGCCGCCCAAAGCCGTGGCAGCCAGACTTGGCAGGATAAAGCGGGTGATTATATTAGTCATTGATCACTGTGTAACAAATTACCCTAAAATCTTGTAGCTTAAAACAGCAACAAACATGCAATGTTTCACACAGTTTATGTGGGTCGGGGATCTGGGAGCAGCTCAGGTGCGTGGCTCTGGTTCCGAGTCTCCCGTGAGGTCAGGGTCAGGGGGTGAGGCAAGGCCGCCGTCCCGAGAGGGCTGGACGGGATGGACCGGGGCTGGAGGAATCGCTTCCAAGGTGGCGCCCTCCCGTGAATGAGGAGGCCTCAGGCCTCTCCATGCAGGCCTCCTCATGGCTGCTTAAGGGTCCTCACAACATGGCTGCTGGCTTCTCCCTGAGCAAGTAATCCAAGTGAGAGCAAGGGGGAAGCGGAGGCATTTTTTTACGACAGCCTCCACATCACACATCACTTCTGCAGCACCCCATTCTAGGAGGCCGTGGCCATGGCGGCCCTCGTGAGGACACAATTTGGGTTCCAGGACTGTAGCGTCAGAGGTGGGTTTCTTGGATCTCAGCAGAAACTATTTCACCTCTTTCTCGAGGACTCGGGAAGTCACATAGAAAATGCGAGCAGTCACTTGCCACGTGATCCCAGATCTGCCAGCACTGATGAGGCGCCTACTCTGTGCCAGCCCACCTTCATCACCTCGTCTCACCCTGCCCACTCTGCTCGCAGGAGGCAGTTTGGTTTCCCCTGCTTTACAAGTGGGGGCTTCCCAGGTGGCTCGGTGGTAGAGAATCCGCCTGTCGATGCTGGAGACCCGGGTTTGATCTCTGGTTTGGGAAGATCCCCCCGAGGAGGACATAGCAACCCTCCCTAGCATTCTTGCCTGGAAAATCCCACGGACAGAGGAGCCTGGTGGGCTACAGCCCATGAAGTCGCAAAAGAGTCGGACATGATTTAGCAACTAAAAGAGCAACAATAACACATTTTACAAATGAGGCATCTGAGGGGTGTGCTTCTCAGGGGCACGGTGGCCGTGACCACCCAGGCTTGGCAGTCCTGCCCGGGAAGCAGAGAGACGGAGAGCTCCCTGGGCACCAGACTGTGGGGAGGGAGGCAGGGAAGCCTGATGCTATCTTCTCTCCGAACCCCGGCCTAGGGTGGTGCCCCTCCGGGCTGCTGAGCAGAGACTCAAACACGGAGTGGCGGGCACATCAGCTGAGGTCCAGAAGAAGCAGAGGGCACACAAGTGGGCCCATAGGGAGAATATAACAGAGACTCCTGTGAGGGAAAGACAGGTTTGAGGGAAATCACCAGGGATGGTGAAGCGCCCAGGGGCCTGGCAGCAGCTGGTAGCCAGTATCCCCCTCCTAGGACTGGAGCAGCCAGGAGGAGCCAGTGTCCCAAACCAGGGGGAGTCGTCATCCCTGTCCCTGTGGTCCCCGCGGGAGAAGACAGACTCTCAGAAGTGGCCTGTGACAGGGCCGTTTATTACTGTTCCGTCAGTAAGTTGTGTCTGACTCTGCAACCCCGTGGACTGCAGCACGCCAGGCTTCTCTGTTCCTTCACTATTTCCCAGAGTTTGCTCAAACCCATGTCCATGGACTCAGTGCTGCCATCCAGCCATCTCATCCTCTGTTGTCCCTTTCTCTTGTCCTCAATTTTCCCAGCATCACGATCTTTTCCAACGAATTGTCTCTTCGCATCAGGTGGGCAAACTATCAGAGCTTCAGCTTCAGCGTCAGTCCTTCCAGTGAATATTCAGTGCTGATTTCTCTTAGGATTGACTGGTTCGATCTCCTTGCCGTCCCGGGGACTCTCATGAGTCTTCTCCAACATCCCAATTCGAAGGCATCAGTTCTCTGGCACTCAGCTTTCTTTATGACCCAACTGTCACATCCATACACAACGGCTGGAAAACCCGAGCTTTGGTTATATGGACTTTCTGTCGTCAAAGTGATGTCTCTGCTTTTGAGTACCCTGTCTAGGCTTGTCATAGCTTTTCTTCCAAGGAGCAAGTGTCTTTAAATTTCAGAATTGCAGTCCCCATTGTATCAATACATCTATGTTCATGGCAGCATTTTCACAGTAGCCCAGAAGTGGAAGCAATCCAAGTATCCACGGATGGGGGAATGGATAAGAAAAATGTGATCTATCCATTCATGGGAATATTATTCAGCCTAAAACAGGGGAGGGAATTCTGATACACACTGTAACATGGATAACCCTTGGAGACATTATTCTACATGAAATAAACCAGACAGACACACACAAATGCATGCAGTATGATTCCACGTACACCGGGGATCTAAATTAGTCAGAGTCATAGAGACAGAAGGTACCTCAGTGGCTGCCAGGGGCTAAGAGGAGGGGGAAAGGGGAACTCTTGCTCAACAGGCACAGAACGTCAGCCCTACGCGATGAGACGTCCCCTGGAAATGGATGGCAGTGACAGTTACTATGCATGACTGTACCTAATGCTACTAAATCATACACTTAAAAATAGCCAAAATGATTGATTTTATGTGTATTTTATACTGCCACTAAAAAATTGAGGAAAAGACCTCACCATCAAAGAAAGAATGGGTGTTCTGTTCCCTGGGAATCCAGTCTCAAGATAGCCGTTGGCCATCAGGTCCTGATCCTCAGGGGAGACAGGACTTGAAAACACCGGAGGCAGGAGAGTCACTCATTTTTACTGAGTTATCGGGACTTGGTGGCGCGGGGAAGACAATGGTGACCAACCGCCCCAGCAAGCCTCCCAAATGAGTGACAGCCCTCTCAGAGCTCATATCGAGGGTGACAAATGGACATCCATCAAGTAATCACCGAGCGAAAAGGAACATTGCAGTTCCTGAAAGGGCTGTGGAAAGACAGGAGGTTGGGGGTGGGCGCGAAGGGCGGGATGCCTGGGGGAGGGACTGTTGGACTCCGAGTACAAGGAGGGAAGCTGGGAAGAATCAAAGATGAATAGCCATCCCTCCAAGGACGTCATTTACTTTTCCATGGGAGGGAGGTCAGGGAAACGGATGGAACGCAGAAAGGTCAGGAGAGAATTCGGTGGCAGATGCAGCTGGGCCCCGCGCGTGGTCAGAATCACAGGGGAAGGGCCCCGTTGTGCGGAGGCGGGCACCTGGGAGCCACTCAGAGCCCAACCAGGGTAGACCTCCAGCCGGGGAGCGAGGGTCTTCGAGCCTAGGTTCCTCTGCGCTGGAAACCCGAAATTCCACGGTCCATCACTCCTAGAGGCTGGCCCCGTCCTGCCCTACCCCTCAGCTTGCTGCCCCCACGGGTTCAAGGCCAGCCCTCTGTGACGTGGGGCCAAGGCCAGGACTGTCCTGGCTCACACTGAAACCAGCCCCCAGCCCCTGGGAGCCAAGAGCAGCCCCACAGCCAGTGGCAAGCGCCCCTCTCCTTCCCAGGAGTCCCCTCCCTAGGCCCTCCACGTAGTATTTGCTGGACAAGATAGCAGATCCAACTTCGCCCTGGGCACAAACCAAGCAAAGCCTCCCACCTCACTGGGCAAAACCCCAACTCTTCTGTGGGGCCTCTAAGGTCCGAGCCACATCTACGGCCTCATCCCCTGCCATGTTCCCTCTCAGGACTTCCGGGCACCCCCAGCCTGCTCCTTCTCCCCAGGTATGTGCCCACCTCAGGGACATTGCACCTGCTTTGCTCACTGATTCTTTTTCCAGGTGGCATTAGTAGTAAAGAGCCTGCCTGCAAATGCAGAAGATTTAAGAGGGGTTCACTCTCTGGAGGGGAAGATCCCCTGGAGGAAGGCATGGCACCCCACTCCAATAGTCTTGCCTGGAAAATCTCACAGACAGAAGAGCCTGGTGGACTCCAGTCCATAGCGTTGCAAAGAGTCAGAAACGAGTGAGGCTACTTAGCACACAACATTCTTTTTTTCAGGCACACATGGCTTCCTCTGTCACTCCATCCAGCTCACTGTTTAAATCTCATCTATTCACAGAGGCCTTCCTTAGCTAATTCTCCCCCAAATGACGTCTCTGGGGCTTCCCTGGTGGTCCAATGGGTGAAGAGTCCACCTTGCAGTGCAAGGGGCACAGGTTGGATCCCTGGCCCGGGAAGATCCTACATGCCGCGGAGTGGCTGGACTAGTGTGTCCAATTAGGAGCCAGCACTCTGGAGCGCATGCGCCCAGAGCCGGCGCTCTGCAATGAGAGAGGCCCCTGCAATGGGAGGCCCACGCAGACCAAAGAATAAAGATGGATGAAAACAAATAAATTAAAAAAAAAACAATAAAAGAGGCCAAAATTTAAAAAAAGAAGTCAAACTGACATCTTTGACCCTCATTAATACCACTGTATGCTTTTTTGCCCCTTCATACTACCCTTCGTGTGTATTGTGTTTATTACCTGTGTCTCCTCTAGAATGCAGATCCCAGGGGGTCAGAAAATCGGCTCTGAACCTGCTGTATCCCAGTGCCTAGAGGTTGCTCTCACATAGAGCAGGCCCACTGGATGGAGAGTCACATGCTTGAAGGTTTCTGAGTGGCTACTTAGCAAAAACGTCCTCTTTGGGAAATGTTTGTTCAGGTGTCTACTCTGCCAGGGCCGCTGAGAGGAAAAACAGTACCTGCCTCCTTGAAATGTAGGTTATCACAGTCAGGGGAGGAAGAGAGTCTGACATGAGTAAACCACCATCAAGAGCACAAAAGAGCCCTCTTCATCTCAAATTCATAAAGCGTCTGTCATTTCTCGTTAGCGAGGCTGGGTAATTTCTGAAATTGATGGATGCTCACAGCATACACAAGAAGAGCATCTTTGCAACAACAGGCCCTTTTATCTGGCTTACAGGCAGCTAAAAACATCGCCAACCCAGGCTTTTTAGCTGTCGTTATGGAGGCTAATTTTCACAAACATCATTTTGAAAAAGGGCCAAAGAAGGAAGAGTGTGCCTCGGGGTTCGGGCCCATCTTGGAGCCAGGTGTCCTGGGGAAGTTTGTTTCTCCTCTTTAAGCTTTGGTTTATCTTTGACGTGGGTCTGTGTGCACACAGGGGGCTGGAACAGATGACCTCTTATTGCTTTAAGCCTCTTAGGCTGAACCCAGAATTTCAGGAGCTTGTCCTTGGCCATGTGCTAAGCCCAAACAGCTTGCTTCCTTTAGGGGCAGGAACTCCGAGGAATGACCCTAAAGAATGCCCTCTATTTCCTGCCCAGAGAGGCAAGACTGGGCCCGAGGAGAGGCTGCTTCTAATGGGTGAAATCACTTAAAAAACTGAACCAATAAAGAGGCCCAAAGAGCCGCGCCTGCAATGAAAGAGGCCACTGCAATGGGAGGCCCACACAGGCCAAAGAATAAAGATGGATGAAAACAAATAAATTAAAAAAAAAACAATAAAAGAGGCCAAAATTTAAAAAAAGAAGTCAAACTGACATCTTTGACCCTCATTAATACCACTGTATGCTTTTTTGCCCCTTCATACTACCCTTCGTGTGTATTGTGTTTATTACCTGTGTCTCCTCTAGAATGCAGATCCCAGGGGGTCAGAAAATCGGCTCTGAACCTGCTGTATCCCAGTGCCTAGAGGTTGCTCTCACATAGAGCAGGCCCACTGGATGGAGAGTCACATGCTTGAAGGTTTCTGAGTGGCTACTTAGCAAAAACGTCCTCTTTGGGAAATGTTTGTTCAGGTGTCTACTCTGCCAGGGCCGCTGAGAGGAAAAACAGTACCTGCCTCCTTGAAATGTAGGTTATCACAGTCAGGGGAGGAAGAGAGTCTGACATGAGTAAACCACCATCAAGAGCACAAAAGAGCCCTCTTCATCTCAAATTCATAAAGCGTCTGTCATTTCTCGTTAGCGAGGCTGGGTAATTTCTGAAATTGATGGATGCTCACAGCATACACAAGAAGAGCATCTTTGCAACAACAGGCCCTTTTATCTGGCTTACAGGCAGCTAAAAACATCGCCAACCCAGGCTTTTTAGCTGTCGTTATGGAGGCTAATTTTCACAAACATCATTTTGAAAAAGGGCCAAAGAAGGAAGAGTGTGCCTCGGGGTTCGGGCCCATCTTGGAGCCAGGTGTCCTGGGGAAGTTTGTTTCTCCTCTTTAAGCTTTGGTTTATCTTTGACGTGGGTCTGTGTGCACACAGGGGGCTGGAACAGATGACCTCTTATTGCTTTAAGCCTCTTAGGCTGAACCCAGAATTTCAGGAGCTTGTCCTTGGCCATGTGCTAAGCCCAAACAGCTTGCTTCCTTTAGGGGCAGGAACTCCGAGGAATGACCCTAAAGAATGCCCTCTATTTCCTGCCCAGAGAGGCAAGACTGGGCCCGAGGGAGGCCTCCTCCCTGCCCCTCAAGCTCAGGAATATCTCATCAGCTTCTAAATCACCTCCCCTGCCTCTACCTTTCCCTCTCTGACCCCATCTACTTCCTTCCACACATTTTCTCTTGGCTCCTGTGCTCTCTTCTCAAACATGCCAAGCAGGTTACAGCCTTGGGGCTTTGCACTCTCTGGGCCCTCTGCCTGGAATGCTCTTGTCCCAGAGTCTGCAGGGTCCCTACCTGACCCTTCCTTCAGGGTCCGGGTCAAACGTCTCCCCTGGAAGAGGCCTTCTCTGACCCTCTCCCTAATGAATACTCTGGACACCCTACATCTCCGCCGCCTGTTTTCTTTTTCTTCACAACACTTCCTGCCAAATGGAGTCTGACTACCCTCCCTCCCGAGCACCCGCTTCCCCAGGTACGGTCTTGTTCATGGCTGTTCCCCTCCAGCATCTAGAACGAGGCACAGACTAGATGCTCAAAAGGTGTTTGATGGAGGAGTGAGTGAATAAAGATGCAGAGCAGCAGAAGAGAGGTTCCCTTCCGCCTACCTTCCCAGCCCCCAGTTTTGCCCAACAGATCTCCAGCTTTCAGAAAACCTGGACTCAGGGTGGTCCAGCTGGTGGGGTTCTCAGAGACCCAGTTGAACCAAGGGGAGAGTGAAGCCTGGGGTGGAAAAGAGGGCTCACTCCCTTGGCCTCATGCTATCACAGAGCAAGCTGTCCTGAGTGCTTTTTCCAAAGTCAAGAACCTGGGCCATCTTCCCGTGCACAGGCCGCCCCACCCTGCAGGGGCTGGGCCTCCAGCCATTGCCTCGCTCAACTTCGACAAGACGCCGAAGGATGAGTCTCAGGCCAGGAGGCCCCTGCACCTCCCGAGGGGAATGGAGATGGGCAGGAACGGTATTGAGAGTCTGCGGGAGCTGGGTGTTTCCCATACCTGCGTCTTTTCCTGTCACCTGCACCACAACCCATTGGTATAAAGGCTAGTGTCCCCATTTTGTGGACAGGCAAAGTGAGGCCTGGAGAAATGACGGAGGGTGCCCAGATCACGCAAAGCCAGGAAGTTGTCCTAGAAAGCACAGCTCTGTCTGTGAGAAGTTTGTCTGTTAAAAGCCATCTGGGGTGAGGGCCGCGCCCCTGATCTCCCTGCCCCAGAGGGAAAGCCGTCAGTCAGCGGGGAGCTCGTCGCCTCCCCCCGCCCACTCCACCTGTCCTTGTCACCTGTCACCAGAGGGCGCGGAGCCTGCGGAGGCGCCTCCCCGGGGAGGCCATGCAGGGAGCCCTGGGATCTGCACCTGCGGGGGCTGGGGGGTGATGGGAGCCTGTGCAGGGGCACACATGCACTCTCGCTCTTTCTCCGAAACCTCTCTGGAGACAGAGAAGGCTGCTGGGTCAGCTCGCCCCAGGCTGGGGGTGCACAGGGAGGAGCCTCAGATAGCAGGAAACCTTGGGGACCAGCCAGGCCAGCTCCTCACCCTGTCAATCAAATCTAGAGCCTTTTACGGCTGTCTTGGGGTAGGCACGGTATGAGGTCAGGTCTTCTGTCAGTTGCTCAGTAGCCCACCAGGCTCCTCTGTCCATGGAATCCTCCAGGCAAGAATACCATTCCCTTCTTCAGTAGGGTAGCCATTCCCTTCTTCAGGGGATCTTGCCAATCCAGGGGTCAAACCCAGGTCTCCTGCATTGCAGGCAGATTCTTTACTGTCTGAGCTACCAAGGAAGCCCCTCCAAGAATACACACTGAATATATCCATTCAATGCCAGGCTCCAGGGTCAGACCAGTTGCATTAGAATCTGAGCTCTTTCCCAGCTGGATGACTGCAGAGACGTTCCTTGACCTCTCTGAGACTCCATTTTCTCATCTGCTTTGACAGTATTTACTGAACTCTTGCTTAGTCACAGGCATGGTTCTAAGCTCTGTCTCTGTATTAATTTCTCTGTGCAGACCTATGGAGTAAGTACTTTGGTCATCTGACATAGACTTTAGGCAACGGAGGCACAGAGTGGTTAAGTAACCTGTTCAAGGTCACACAGCTGGGAGGGCGGTGGAGCCAGGATTTGACCCCAGACACAAGGCATGCTATAAATGTTGCATGAATGGGTGGATGGGCCAATAGATAGGCTGCTACGTTGGCTGGCAGAGCAGTGGGAAGTGGGATGGGCAGATGGAGGGATGGGAGCAAGGTGGGTGAGCTGGGCAGGTGGGTGGGGAGGTTAGGAAGAGGAGAGATTGATGGATGGATGGATAGGTAGACCAGTGGACAGAAAGAGAGAGAGGCTGGGGGTAAGTAATAGGTGGACGAGAGAGTGCAAGATAGATGGATGGGTGTGTGGGCAGGTTGGATGCATGAGAGGCTGGACCAGCAGCCATCAGAGACTGGAGGTTCTTCAGACCGGTGGACGGATGGGTGGTGGACGTGCGGGTGAGGTGACTGGTTAGATGAGTGGAGGATGACCGCTTGGACCAGTGGGCAGGAAGACTGAGCGGTGGGTGGACGGGAGGCCAGAGAGGGGGTCGATGGTGGACTTCCTCCCCCGCGAGCTGAAGCGGAGGAGCCAGTAGTGGCCGCTACAGAACCATGGCTGACCCAGGTAGAGGAGAGCCGTCAGGAGAGTCTGGCTCCAACGGGCGATCCTGGGAGGGGCCAGGGAGAGGCTGCTTCTTGTAGTCCCACGTCTGTGCTCGGGAAGGAAGCCCTGTGGAGTGTGGTGACCAGGAGGAGGGCAGGCGCGGGGGCTGGGCCCCCACGTGCACACATTCCTGGAGACCCAGCGGGGAGATGGCCCGAGGAGGGCACAGCCCTGCCAGCCAGCAGAGCGCCACGGCCTGCAAGAGACCCTCAGCTGGAGAGGCCTCTGGCCACAGCAGGTCCAGAGGAGGCCCCTGGGGACTCCTTGGATCCGGACCAGAAGAACAGAATGTCCCATTCACCGTGGGCTGCGCGGGGTGGGGGCGGGGCTGGGATCTGTTCGGCCAGGGAGGAGCCACGGGCAGGGTCGCTGACACGGGTGCCCCGGGTGGCCTCAGACAAGCCCCTTCCCCCTCCAGCCGCCTTTCCTCACCTGTAATTGGAGCCAAGCTGCCTCCCGGGTCCCTTGTAGGGGTGACACCTTACCATGACCTATTCTTGGGTCTCTAACGGCATCGCAGGGACGGGGCGGGCCGTGGGCAGCATCCTGGTGGAGAGGTGGGACACAGTGGCCTCTCCACTCCGCAGAGGGTGGAGTCCGTGAGGGTTTAGTTGACAGTGAGGACACCCTGTGGCGGCTCCCATTTCGCTTAATCGAAGCCTGAGTTGACCCAAAGGCCGTCACCCACCCAGCGGCTGTCAGGGCCCAAGGCGGGACTCAGCCCCAACTCCTCCAATTTCTCCTGCTGCTGCTCCATCGCTTCACTACTGGCCTCTCTGGTGTCACTTGAACCTGCGAGGCAGCCCTACTCGCTCCGCCCGGAGCCACGTGGCCACCCCTCACCTCCTGCAGGACCCTTTGGCCTCTCCCCAGCAGCGACTGCCCCTCCCCGGCCTGGGTACTGACTGCTTCCGGCCATGCTCTCCCATGCGCTCACCAAGACCAGAATGTCCCCGGGGCAGGCACTGTGTGTCGGGCTCCTGGTATACGGGGCACTGGGTATTATTGGCGGTGGGTCAGGGGTGTGATCTCACTGAGGACAGGCAACAGTGCCAGGCACAGGGCTCAGGGCTTACTGGGCAGGGGACACACATGGGGGAGACAAGGCCATTATCTCCTGGGCTACGGAGAAGTGTGGAGGTCCAGAGAGGAAAATACAGCAAGGCTGAGATCAGAAGGCACCAGAATCAAGTTCAGGGTCATCCCTGAGAGTCATGGAGTCAGGGGAGTCCCGGTGCTTCCATTATGAGACCCTGACCTTAGGCAAGACCCTTCCTCTCTCTGAACCTCAGTTTCTCAGTCTGTAAAATGGGACAGCAAGTGAAAGTTGCTCAGTCATGCCTGACTCTCTGAGACACTGTGGACTGTAACCTGCCAGGCACCTCAGTCTGTGGGATTCTCCAGGCAAGAAGGCTGGAGTGGGTTGTCATTCCCTTCTCTAGGGGTCTTCCTGACCCAGGGATCGAACCCAGGTCTTCTGCCTTGCAGGCAGATTCTTTACTGTCTGAGCCACCAGCAGCCTCGTTGTTGCGGGGCTCTTGTGAGGACTGAGAATGCTAGCAGGTGTGCATGCTTCAGGTGAAGAGCGGTGCTGGTTTGGGGTTAGGTGACACCTTACCATGACCTATTCTTGGGTCTCTAACGGCATCGCAGGGACGGGGCGGGCCGTGGGCAGCATCCTGGTGGAGAGGTGGGACACAGTGGCCTCTCCACTCCGCAGAGGGTGGAGTCCGTGAGGGTTTAGTTGACAGTGAGGACACCCTGTGGCGGCTCCCATTTCGCTTAATCGAAGCCTGAGTTGACCCAAAGGCCGTCACTCACCCAGCGGCTGTCAGGGCCCAAGGCGGGACTCAGCCCCAACTCCTCCAATTTCTCCTGCTGCTGCTCCATCGCTTCACTACTGGCCTCTCTGGTGTCACTTGAACCTGCGAGGCAGCCCTACTCGCTCCGCCCGGAGCCACGTGGCCACCCCTCACCTCCTGCAGGACCCTTTGGCCTCTCCCAGCAGCGACTGCCCCTCCCCGGCCTGGGTACTGACTGCTTCCGGCCATGCTCTCCCATGCGCTCACCAAGACCAGAATGTCCCCGGGGCAGGCACTGTGTGTCGGGCTCCTGGTATACGGGGCACTGGGTATTATTGGCGGTGGGTCAGGGGTGTGATCTCACTGAGGACAGGCAACAGTGCCAGGCACAGGGCTCAGGGCTTACTGGGCAGGGGACACACATGGGGGAGACAAGGCCATTATCTCCTGGGCTACGGAGAAGTGTGGAGGTCCAGAGAGGAAAATACAGCAAGGCTGAGATCAGAAGGCACCAGAATCAAGTTCAGGGTCATCCCTGAGAGTCATGGAGTCAGGGGAGTCCCGGTGCTTCCATTATGAGACCCTGACCTTAGGCAAGACCCTTCCTCTCTCTGAACCTCAGTTTCTCAGTCTGTAAAATGGGACAGCAAGTGAAAGTTGCTCAGTCATGCCTGACTCTCTGAGACACTGTGGACTGTAACCTGCCAGGCACCTCAGTCTGTGGGATTCTCCAGGCAAGAAGGCTGGAGTGGGTTGTCATTCCCTTCTCTAGGGGTCTTCCTGACCCAGGGATCGAACCCAGGTCTTCTGCCTTGCAGGCAGATTCTTTACTGTCTGAGCCACCAGCAGCCTCGTTGTTGCGGGGCTCTTGTGAGGACTGAGAATGCTAGCAGGTGTGCATGCTTCAGGTGAAGAGCGGTGCTGGTGTTGCTGGGGGTTATGGTGCTGCCACGCCCCCGCGTGCTGGGGGGGGCTCCACGGTCCCCAGACAAGCCCCGGACCCCGGACTCAGCTCAAGGTGATTGCTGGCTCCGGGTAACGCTGGCTCAGAATCCGGGATCAAGTCCCTCCTTTTTAGGCCACCGTTCCTCCAGCTCCACAGGACACTGCCTGCAGAGACCTCTCCCAGCCGCTGGGACGGGGCTGGCGGGGAGGGGCCCGGTGGGCGGGGACAGGAAGGCCTCAGCGCTTTCCCAGGCTGAAGGCCACCAAGGAGCTGCTCTCGAATTCCTCCGGCGCATCTGGACCATGCTGGACGTGGCTTTCCCAGACCCTGCTGGCCTCTGTCTGATGGGGATAAACATGGCTGCCCCAGAGGGGAGGGGAGGCCTTGTGAAGGGGAGCACTCCCTGGGGGCTGCCGCTCCCTGGGGAGGGGGCAGTGAAGTTCCAGGCCTCAGGTTTCCTCACTCAGAAAATGGGTTTGGGTTAGACGATCATCCAGGCTGGCCAGTGCTGGAGTCCAGAGCAGAGCACGCAGCCCCGGCGCCTGCCCAGGGTACGGGTCCCCACCCCCATCCCCACAGGAAGGGGACAAGTGACTCCCTAACTCTGGCCCCAGGCTTCACATCTGTAAAATGGGCCAGTTGAGCTGGCAGATCTTGAAGCGGTTCCCACACTCCTGTTCTGTTATAGCTGAGAGAGGAAAGAATGTTATAATTGGAAAGGCCCTTAGTGAGGGCCAACCATATGCCAGGTGCTTCTGTTTAACTATTTTTTTAAATTTTGGTCTCTTTTATTGGTTTTTTATTTATTCATTTTCATCCATCTTTATTCTTTGCCCTGTGTGGACTTCCCATTGCAGCGGCCCCCCTTGCTGCAGAGCACTGGATCTGGGCGCATGTGCTCCAGAGCACTGGCTTGCAATTGGACACACCGGTCCAGTCATTCCACGGCACATGCAATCTTCCCGGCCAGGCAGATTCTTTACTGTCTGAGCCACCAGCAGCCTCGTTGTTGCGGGGCTCTTGTGAGGACTGAGAATGCTAGCAGGTGTGCATGCTTCAGGTGAAGAGCGGTGCTGGTGTTGCTGGGGGTTATGGTGCTGCCACGCCCCCGCGTGCTGGGGGGGGCTCCACGGTCCCCAGACAAGCCCCGGACCCCGGACTCAGCTCAAGGTGATTGCTGGCTCCGGGTAACGCTGGCTCAGAATCCGGGATCAAGTCCCTCCTTTTTAGGCCACCGTTCCTCCAGCTCCACAGGACACTGCCTGCAGAGACCTCTCCCAGCCGCTGGGACGGGGCTGGCGGGGAGGGGCCCGGTGGGCGGGGACAGGAAGGCCTCAGCGCTTTCCCAGGCTGAAGGCCACCAAGGAGCTGCTCTCGAATTCCTCCGGCGCATCTGGACCATGCTGGACGTGGCTTTCCCAGACCCTGCTGGCCTCTGTCTGATGGGGATAAACATGGCTGCCCCAGAGGGGAGGGGAGGCCTTGTGAAGGGGAGCACTCCCTGGGGGCTGCCGCTCCCTGGGGAGGGGGCAGTGAAGTTCCAGGCCTCAGGTTTCCTCACTCAGAAAATGGGTTTGGGTTAGACGATCATCCAGGCTGGCCAGTGCTGGAGTCCAGAGCAGAGCACGCAGCCCCGGCGCCTGCCCAGGGTACGGGTCCCCACCCCCATCCCCACAGGAAGGGGACAAGTGACTCCCTAACTCTGGCCCCAGGCTTCACATCTGTAAAATGGGCCAGTTGAGCTGGAAGATCTTGGAAGCCGGTTCCCTCTCTCCTGTTCTGTTATAGCTGAGAGAGGAAAGAATGTTATAATTGGAAAGGCCCTTAGTGAGGGCCAACCATATGCCAGGTGCTTCTGTTTAACTATTTTTTTAAATTTTGGTCTCTTTTATTGGTTTTTTATTTATTCATTTTCATCCATCTTTATTCTTTGCCCTGTGTGGACTTCCCATTGCAGCGGCCCCCCTTGCTGCAGAGCACTGGATCTGGGCGCATGTGCTCCAGAGCACTGGCTTGCAATTGGACACACCGGTCCAGTCATTCCACGGCACATGCAATCTTCCCGGGCCAGGGATCGAACCGGCGCCCCTTGCACTGCAAGGTGTACTCTTTACCCACTGGACCACCAGGGAAGCCCTGCCAGGTGCTTCTTGAGCAGTAACTCATATCTGTGTATTAGGTTCCCATGGCTGCTGTAACAAATTGCCACAAACTTGATGGCTTGAAATTACTTTATAGTTCTGGAGGTCAAAAGTCTGAAATCGTCTCACTGGGCAAAAGGTGTTGACGGGGTTGATTTCTTCTGGAGGTCCAAGGGGAGTCCCCGTCCTTACCTTTCCTAGAATGGATGCCGGCTTCATTCCCAGCTCACGTGGCTCTCTTCCCTAGGCTTCTGCTGTCCCGTCTGCTTCTTCCCACCTGACATTCCTGGCTAATTCGGGACGATATCCCCACCTCAAGAGCTTTACTTGAATCATACGTGCAGAGTTCCCATCACCAGGTAAGGGAACTCGAGTATTCTGGGGACGAGGAGGTAGGTGCCTTTGGAGGACTGTTAGTCCCCTTACTACACCTGTCCCCGTAAGCTGTCGTGAGGCTCAGTTTCAAATCCTAGCTTCTGTGGAGCTGTGGCGCCGTGCGACCGTGGGCAAGGACCCAAGCCCTCCAGCCCTCTTCCCTCACCTACAAATCGGAGACAGTGGCCGTGGATGGTGGAGATAACGCCAGGAACGCTGTGAACACAGCCCCCCTGTTGGTGCTGAGGAAGGCACCGTGTATAACAGCTGTGGTAATGATAAGAGTAATGATGAAATCACTGACACAATGCACGTGAGTCTGAGCAAGCTCCGGGAGAAGGTGAAGGACAGGGAGGCCTGGCGTGCTGCCGTCCACGGGGTTGCAAAGAGCCGGACGCGCTGAGCCACCGAACTGAACTGAATAATGAAATAATAACAGTAGCAGCTCTCGTTCGTGGCAGACTGGCTTTGGGCCCCACGCTGAGCTGAGTGTTGCATTTCTGTAGATGAGCTAAATAGACATGATGCTGGACATCATGCAACTCAGAACCAAGAAGACAGACTTTGAACAAGCATCACAAATAATTGGATAATTACCAGAGTTCCAGAGAGGCCTGAGGTCACGCAGCTGGGAAGAGTGGGTGGGCTTCACACCCAAGTCGGTCTGATTCCCAAGCCGTTATTTTTCCATGACACTCCCAGGCCCTCAGGGCTGGCTGAGGCCAACAGAGGACCAGAGATGGGAAGGGCCTTGCCAAATGTAGACCTAGGTCTCTGGGCATCCTGCCCAAGATTTTTCCTGGGGGAGATCTCGAGACTTAAAGCAGTAATGACTAGCGACAGACAGTGGCAGACCAGAGACGGGAGGGACGTTCTCTATGTCCCGATCTCATCCCGCCTCTGTCACGGCCCAGAAGAGACTTGTTATCTCGCTCCCTAGATGAGGAAACTGAAGTCTCAGGTCACAGGGCTTGCCGAAATTCACCCGGCAAGCTAAGTGCCAAGCAGAGTCCAGGACACTCCGTAGGAGAAGTGTCTAGCTTGGAACCTCCAGGTTCAAGTTTGCCTGTCCCTAGGCCTGGTCTCATCCCCGCACACCCTGCCTCCTCCAGCTGGCTGGTCTGAAACCTGGGGTGGAAAGCCTCCAGAAGGCCGTCTTCAGGGAGATCGGTGACCCTCTTGCGCCACCTAGTGGCTACATAGCGGTATACCAGTTTCCCCTGGGAGCCTCAAGGACCCACAGAGGTCCTGCTTACGTACAGCATCACTCAGTCCTACTTTTCGCGACCCCATGGACGGTAGCCCACCAGGCTCCTCTGACCATGGGATTCTCCAGGCAAGAATGCTGGAGTGGGTTACAGAGGCCCTGGGAGAGATATTAATGCAATTTCCTCATCTTCCTTCCGTCTGGATGGAATCAACAGGGCAGAGCTAAGAGGAATCAAAATGACCATGATCGTCTTGCAGCTGAGGAAACTGACGCCCAGACAAAGAAACGAACACGTGCAGCCCTCCAGGGGTCGACCCAGGTGTCAGAGGGCAGGGCTTGCCCTGTGCCTGTCCAGCCTCTGGGAGACCAGAAGGAATGAATGCTCCATGGTGCCTCATGGGGAGGACCAGAGCATAGCGGGCCGTTCCCGGGCTCTCACCAAGAGCTAGAGGCCAGGCCGGGACATCAGGCAGCCTGTCCTCCTGCCCTGCCAGGCCGGTGCCTGGGTGGGCCGTGGTGGACCGGAGAGGGGGGATGGGGGTGCGCCTCTGAACTTCCGGTGTACAACACGGTGATTCAGAATATATATATTCCTTTTCTATATTCTTTTCCACTACAGTTTATTATAAGATATTAACTACAACTCCCTGTCCTATACAGTAGGACCTTGTTATCTATTTTACATAAAGCAGTTTGTCTCTGTTAATCCCAAGCTCCTAATTTATCCCTCCCTGCCTGTCCCCTTTGTTTTCTCCATCTGTGAGTGTGTTTCTGTTTTGTAAATAAATTTAATTGTATCATATTTTAGATTCCACATATAGGTGATACCGAATATATCTTTCTCTTGCTGACTTACTTCGTGTAAGCATGACAGTCTCTCGGTCCATCCATGTTGCTGCGAAGTGCATTGTTTCTTTTTTTTTTTTTTAACGGCTGAGTCATATTCCGCTGTATAAATGTACCACCTCTTTATCCATTTGTCTGCAGATGGACATTTAGGCTGTTTCCATGTCGTGGCTATTGTAAATAGTGCTTCCATGAGCATCGTGGTGCACGTGTCTTTTGAAATTAGAGTTTTTCCAGACAAATGCCCAGGAGTGGGATTGCTGGACCACCCCGTAACTCTATTTTTAATAATTTTCTAAGGATCCTCTGTACTGTTTTTTGTAGGAGCTACACAATTCACACTCCCACCAGCAGTGTAGGAGGGCCCCCTTTGCTCCACACTCTCTCCAGCACTGTTTATTTGTAAACCTTTTAGTTCATGGCCATGCTGACCAATGAGAGGGGATACTTCTTTTTAGTTTTGATCTGCGTGTCTCTAATAATTAGCAATGTTGAACATCCTTTCACGGGCTTATTGGCCATCTGTATATCTTCTTTGGAGAAATTACATGATTACTTTAAATGAAGCAGAAATAGCTTAGACGCACCTCCATCAGCATCAGGCGTTTTGGTTTCTCACGACATTCATGTTCCCAAGCTCTTCCTCGGTGCCAGGCATGCGGGGCTGAGAGCGTCGCTCCTAGTAACACCCCTTAGGAGGTAGGATCTGTTACACTCCTCTTTTACAGATGAGGAAACTGAGGCCAAAGAAGAAAGCACACGAGCATCAGAGCTGAATGACACACAGTGCAGCTCACGGAGCACAGCCACGGGGCACGCTCCCCTGTGCTTCCTCTATTATTGGAGAAATAAATGGAGCGATGGACTGTAAATGATCATAATAACTCCCCATTCCTGAGCACTTTCTCTGTGCCAGGCATTGGGCTACGTGCTTTCCACGTATTGATTCATGGTGAACGGTTACAAAAATCTTATGGCTGAAGAACCAAGTACCACGAGGTTAAGTAACTCACCCAGCATCACATCAACGGAGTCCGCCTCGCCCCCTGGCAGCCGGGGCCACAGGTGTCCCTGGACGCCACGCTGCCTGTGGGTCCAGTCCCATCCTAGTCTCCCCCGCACCCCTTGCCAACACACTGGAGCTTTGGAAGGCGTCCTTCCTGCAGGCCGTGTGGCAGGCGCGGGGTGGACACGGACATCAGAGCGGCGAATGGCAGAGCTCGTGGCCCAGAGCCGGTTTCTCCTGCCAGCTGCTGGGCGCCCTGCCCTGTGCCCCCTCACAGAGGCCAGCTGGACGGGGCAGGAGGGAGGAGGCCGCTTGTGTCGAGTCATTCCCAGTGGAACCGAGTTGCCGTGTGGATGGCGTGGGGGTCAGAGAGCTCAGGTTCCAGCCAACTTGTCATTAGTGTGCTCCTTAGCAAATCCACTGAGGTGAGCTGGCTGGCCACACGGAGGACCTCAGAGGCTCCGTTGTCTGGATCCTAAACAGTATGGCAAGGGCAGAGCTAAAATTAACCATGGGGAACGACCTGCTCCTCTTGGCCCCTAAGGAAAGGGCGCTAAAAGTCTGCAAGCTTCTGGGAGTGAGCTCTCAGGACCACATTTCATAAGAAGGGAACTGTTTTGCGCAGAGCCAGTCTCTTTTGAGCTGGCCTTCTTTTGAGAAGGGTGAGGTACAAGGGACCTGGGTGCAGACAGCCTGGGTCTGGATTGAGTTCTACCCGCCTCGCTTACTGTGTGACCTCAGGTAAGTTGCTTCACCTCTCTGTGCCTCTGGAAATTTCATCTGAAAAACTTGAGATGGTAGCAACACCTGCTCCCCAAGAATAAATGGACCTGGTATGAGGCACCCAGACCTGCAGCCTACCCCTAGCAGTCTTGCCAATGACCTTACAAGGCAGGCATTGTGACAGCCATTTACAGATGTAGGAACTGAGGTTAAGCCTCTCTCTCGGGGACCATGCAGAGCTAGTAAGAGGCAGAAGCAGTCAGGGTTCAAACCTGAGCCTGCCCTTGCCTCTGTTATCCTGCCCCATGTTTGTGTCTGAGCCTTCAACGCCTGCCACTGTGTGCAGCACCTGTTAGGTGCAGTCATTGTTGTCAGACAAGAGAATACAATGGTTTGGGGAGCTAGTAATGAGCTCCCTGTCACTCCAGAGGCATGCAAGCACAGCCTGAGTATGGTCGGAGTTCTCATGCATTGGATTTGGGGGTTGAACTCATTGCCACTTACGGCCCTTGTTAGGTTGCTTCAGTCACATCTGTCTCTGCAGCCCTATGGACTCTAGCCCGCCAGGCTCCTCTGTCCAGGGGATTCTCCAGGTAAGAATACTGGACTGGGTTGCTGTGCCCTCCTCTTAAGGCCCTTCGCTCCACTTAGATCTTAGGGACCTTCTTTGTCCTTTCCTGGAACACTAAGAAGACACAGGGATTATTTAACGTGTTCAACAGTGGGGGAAACTGAGGCTCAGAGCAGGATTTTCCCAAGGTCACTCATTCAACCCAGCATTAACCTGGGTTGGGGCCTCAGTCAAGGCAGATGGTTGGCTGAGCCCTCCTTACACACCCATGGGCACAGGGACTCTGAAAGGTGGGCCCCTGCTTTTGAGGGACTAGGGAAGCGAGCTGGGTACAGAGAGAACCCGGGTCTTCAGGCAAGGCGAGGCAAGTCCTAGAACCAAAGGCTAGCCCTCAGGCATGCGGAGGCCAGGGAGCTGGTGAAGTTTCCCCAGAAATGGAGACCTCAGACTTCTTTTGCTCCTGGTTGGACAAAATGAACAAATGAAGACTCAGAAAGGAGCTTCTCTTGTGTCTGCAATATCATATGGGGCACAGGACCGTTAAGAAAGGAAGAGGAGGGCCCCCCTGGTGGTCCAGTGGGTAAGGACACCGCCTTGCAGTGCAAGGGGCGCCGGTTCGATCCCTGGCCTGGGAAGATCCCATGTGCCGTGGAGCAGCTGGACCGATGTGTCCAACTACCGAGCTGGAGCTCTGGAGCGCATGCGCCCAGAGCCGGCGCTCTGCGACAACAGAGGCCACTGGGATGGGAGGCCCACAGAGGCCAAAGAACAAAAATAAATGAATGAAAGATCAATAGAAGTGGCCAAAAAAAAAATAAAGAAAGGAAGAGGAGGGGAAAGGAGTGGGGTGGGCTGGCAGGCCCTGATGGTCCAGGGAAGGTGGAGGGTGATTCATACCAGGCAGGAGCCTTCTGGCCCCACTCAGCCCCTTCCGGCTCCTCCCTCCTGCCAGAATCAGAAATAGCCATGGTGTTCTGAGCCCTCGGGATGCACCAAGCCCAGCTCACCCATTCTGTCCTACATTTATCCTGACACCGCGTTGTGAGGTGAGGCCAGGAAATAGCATCACCTCCCTTTCTTCACAAGTGGAAACTGCAGCCAGAGAGGTTAAGTCATCTGCCCTAGGCCACACAGCCAGTGAGAGGCAGAGCTTGGAGTGAAGCCTCACATCACCCTGAATCTGGCGGCTGCCTTCTGAGGGTCGGGGATGCCTCCCTCCTTCTTTTCCTCCAAGGTCATCTCGTCTGACCTTCAGGGTAAGGATAACTCAACCTCAGCATCCACCTTCTGGAAAGTGACCCATGCTCTGGCCAAGAAAACACAGCCCTAGTCCAGGATGAGGGGCAGGTGGCAAAGCGCCCAACAGGGTCGGTGCTGTAAGCCTTGGGCACCCATGTGCCGCCCACTCGGCGGGAACCTCCTTCTCTTAAAAACCAGTGTTTGGAGCTAGAACTCACTTTCTGTGTATCTGACACCATTAAAAGGCACAATTAAATCCCTTTAACCTATTCATAGAGAAACTATCCCCACAGGCCTCTTTAGAATGTTTCCTTCATCTCTAAACAAAATCCTGCCCTCCTGGGGAGTCACTCCCGGTGGCCCCCATCCCCGCCCCAGGCAATCACTAATCTACTTTGTATCTCTAGATTTCCCTCTTCCGGACTTTCCTAGAGACGGTGTCGCAAGGCCTGAGGTCTTCTGCAGACCTCTTTTTGAAGCCTTATAGTCACCTTTTGCAGGAAGACAGTCTTTTCTTGCTTGGATAGGGGCGGGAACCCTGGCTCAGAGAGGTCAAGTCCCTTGCCCTGGGTCACCCAGCCCGGCCATGGTGGGTGGCCCACAGAGGCCAAAGAACAAAAATAAATGAATGAAAGATCAATAGAAGTGGCCAAAAAAAAAATAAAGAAAGGAAGAGGAGGGGAAAGGAGTGGGGTGGGCTGGCAGGCCCTGATGGTCCAGGGAAGGTGGAGGGTGATTCATACCAGGCAGGAGCCTTCTGGCCCCACTCAGCCCCTTCCGGCTCCTCCCTCCTGCCAGAATCAGAAATAGCCATGGTGTTCTGAGCCCTCGGGATGCACCAAGCCCAGCTCACCCATTCTGTCCTACATTTATCCTGACACCGCGTTGTGAGGTGAGGCCAGGAAATAGCATCACCTCCCTTTCTTCACAAGTGGAAACTGCAGCCAGAGAGGTTAAGTCATCTGCCCTAGGCCACACAGCCAGTGAGAGGCAGAGCTTGGAGTGAAGCCTCACATCACCCTGAATCTGGCGGCTGCCTTCTGAGGGTCGGGGATGCCTCCCTCCTTCTTTTCCTCCAAGGTCATCTCGTCTGACCTTCAGGGTAAGGATAACTCAACCTCAGCATCCACCTTCTGGAAAGTGACCCATGCTCTGGCCAAGAAAACACAGCCCTAGTCCAGGATGAGGGGCAGGTGGCAAAGCGCCCAACAGGGTCGGTGCTGTAAGCCTTGGGCACCCATGTGCCGCCCACTCGGCGGGAACCTCCTTCTCTTAAAAACCAGTGTTTGGAGCTAGAACTCACTTTCTGTGTATCTGACACCATTAAAAGGCACAATTAAATCCCTTTAACCTATTCATAGAGAAACTATCCCCACAGGCCTCTTTAGAATGTTTCCTTCATCTCTAAACAAAATCCTGCCCTCCTGGGGAGTCACTCCCGGTGGCCCCCATCCCCGCCCCAGGCAATCACTAATCTACTTTGTATCTCTAGATTTCCCTCTTCCGGACTTTCCTAGAGACGGTGTCGCAAGGCCTGAGGTCTTCTGCAGACCTCTTTTTGAAGCCTTATAGTCACCTTTTGCAGGAAGACAGTCTTTTCTTGCTTGGATAGGGGCGGGAACCCTGGCTCAGAGAGGTCAAGTCCCTTGCCCTGGGTCACCCAGCCCGGCCATGGTGGGTGGATTTGGATCCTGTCCATCTGGCTTCCGAGACCCCAGCCAGCCTCTTAGTCCTCAAGCCCAGAGCTGTGCGACAGCTTCAGGGTGGTCTGAAGTTAGGGATGGGGCTGGGAGGAAGGCTGAAAGGCTAAGGGTGTCTGTGGAGGCAGAGGGCCTGGCTGCAGGAGCAGAGTCCTGGGGGAGGTACTGGGTCAGCAGTACCACAGGGAGGAAAGAGAACAGGTGGGGTAGGTGGGGTGGCAGGCAGGGGTTGGGCTGGCCAAATTTCCCCTGGGGCTGCAGGCAGTCTGGCCTACCCACTGGTTGGTCCTGCCTCCTCCCGCTCTGGAAAGAGCTTTCTGCTCCCAGACGCCCCTCGCCCTGCCCCTCTTCAACCATGAGGATGACTCAGCCTGCAACTGCTGTCCTTCGGCCACCTCCCCGTCCCTCTCCTCCCCCTGCACCTGTCCCTCTGGCTGGAGCTCCCCGGAGGTATCACCAGCCCCAGGGGCCTGTGCCAGGGCCACCGCAGCCTGCGTGTCCTCCTGGCCAGGCTCTGCCCTCACGCCCTTCTAGTTAGGGGCTCTGCTCACTCTTCACTGGAAATCCCTCCCCTTGGGGTGTACACAAGAACCTCAGATCCTCTGCAATCGTCTTTGTGTTTTTCCAGAGATGTCCATACCTTGACCAAGAGAAACCAACTTCTTGAATTTACTTTTTCAGCTGCTCTCCCCTTTGAATTCCCCCATCCAATCCATCGGACCAGCCCCATTGGGAGTCACTAACGTCTTAAGCTTCCCTTTTCATGCGTGGGCAACAGCGGCTCAGAGAGGGAAAGGGGCTTCCCCAAGGTCGTTCAGCTGGGAAAGGGGCAGGCGTGGAGCATGAATGTGTGCCCTTGTCTCCTGGAAATGGCATTCTGAGGGTTTGGGGGGCTCAGCCTGCCAGTGTGGGGCGGGGACTCTTGATCCTCGGTGGTTTGAGTCAAATGAGAGCAGCTGTTTATCATGCACAAGTCGCAAATTTTTTTTTTTTTTTTTTTGGCCACTTCTATTGATCTTTCATTTATCTATTGTCATCCATCTTTGTTCTTTGGCCCGTGTGGGCCTCCCATCGCGGTGGCCTCTGTTGTCACAGAGCACCAGCTCTGGGCGCATGCGCCCCAGAGCTCCGACTCGGTAATCGGACACATCAGTCCAGCCGCTCCGCGGCACGTGGAATCTTCCCAGGCCAGGGATCAACCGGCGCCCCTTGCACTGCAAGGCGGTGTCCTTACCCACTGGACCACCAGGGGAAGCCCAAGTCGCAAGCTTTTATTCACGTTTTCATCACTGACTCAGATGTAGAGTCAGACAGCCTGGGTTGGAATCCAGCTCCAGCAAACGTCATGCTCTGTGACTCTGAGCAAGTCACAAAGCCTCAATCTCCTCATCGACGAAAGGGTATGGTCATAATAGCCCTCTTGGATGTCCCTGGTGGTCCAGTGGCCTAGAGTCCCGCTGTCAATGCAGGGGCCCAGGTTTGAGCCCTGGTCAGGGAACCAGATCCCATATGCCGCAACTAAGACTCGATGTAGCCAAATAAATGTAGCCAAATAAATAAATGTTCACATCGCCTCAAAGGGCTATGTGAAGGTTCAATGAGTGTGTGTGTGTGCGCAGTGCTTTGAAAGTTGCTAAATGTGAGAGTCGTTATTCCTGGTGAGTGCCTTACGTGGGTGCAGCCCAGTGCCCCCCTCCCCTGCCCCCAGCCTCAAGGAGCTCACAGGGCAGTGTGGAGGACTGCCCTCCAAATAGGGCTACTACGCTCCAGGGAGGTGGAGGTCGGGGTGGAGACTGAGGCTGGGCTTGCAGGACCTGGCAAGGGACCTGGCCCGGCCTGGGGTCTCTAGGGAGTTCCCAGATGCTGCTGTTAGTCAAAGAGTATATGAGGTCCAGTTGCTCGCTATTCAAAAGCCAATAAACAGGCCGGGTCAGTGGAAAGGAAAGTTGGCTTTATTTCAGATGCCAGCAACTGGGCGTGGGGGAGGGTGGCCGACATCTGTCCAAAGGCCAACTCTGCCCCGCCCCCTGCCCCTGACAGGCGGGGGTGAGAGCTTTTATAGACAGAGTGTTGGGGGACACCACGCACAAGCCTCTCTGACAGTCATCTTCAAATTGGTCATCAGTGGTCTGTTTTAGGTACAGTTAATCTTCAGTTCCAGGGTCCATTTGTTCCCATTTCTTTGCAGCCAGTTCTCAGAATTGTGGCAGCTTGGGTCCTGGGTACAGTCTGGTAGCTGACTTCTCCACCCGGGTTTTAGTCTCTGTAAGACCGCTCACAGGATATGGCTCAGAATATTATCCACAGCCCTTGGGAAAGAGCTGAAGGTCCTTGACTATGCTTAATGACTACACTATTTGGTCTCCTTTGACTGTTGTCCTTGTTTCTGCATTTCTCACTTCTCTGATTAAATGTATTATTTGACTAAAGTTTTCCGCAGACCAAAGGCAGGCGGAGGACCTGGTGGGGAGCGAGGGCCATGGACCCCGCTCCGTTTCACTGTGCAGGTGCCGGCTGTGAGTCAGAGGCCGGAGCTCCAGACCCAGTTCTGTGCCCACCTGCTCTGTGACCTTGGGCAGGTGACCTGTCCATTCTGGGGTGCAGGATCCTGCCGTGCCCCGCAGAGGTCCTGGACCACCCCAGGGATCCAGGCAGTCAGACATCTGGGAGGACGGCCCTGGCTCCGGGCTATTTTTACCAGGACTGTGGGCCGTCACATGCTCGTCTTGGAACAAGAACTGGGATGGCGAGGAAGCCCCAAGGTCATGCAGCTCAGCCCCTGCTGTGTCTGAGGCTGGGCCAGCTCACTCACCAGCCTCTTGAGGCCCCATCTGGCCCCGTCTCTAAAACCCAAGTTCAGGGCTCTCTCTCTCTGGCCGCCGGTGATTATAGACTGACCTCAGGCACCTGCCACGCTCAGACAAGTTGTTATTTTTATTTGAAGGGGTTTAGAAAGTCACAGACAAGTTACAGGACTGCTCGCTATTCAAAAGCCAATAAACAGGCCGGGTCAGTGGAAAGGAAAGTTGGCTTTATTTCAGATGCCAGCAACTGGGCGTGGGGGAGGGTGGCCGACATCTGTCCAAAGGCCAACTCTGCCCCGCCCCCTGCCCCTGACAGGCGGGGGTGAGAGCTTTTATAGACAGAGTGTTGGGGGACACCACGCACAAGCCTCTCTGACAGTCATCTTCAAATTGGTCATCAGTGGTCTGTTTTAGGTACAGTTAATCTTCAGTTCCAGGGTCCATTTGTTCCCATTTCTTTGCAGCCAGTTCTCAGAATTGTGGCAGCTTGGGTCCTGGGTACAGTCTGGTAGCTGACTTCTCCACCCGGGTTTTAGTCTCTGTAAGACCGCTCACAGGATATGGCTCAGAATATTATCCACAGCCCTTGGGAAAGAGCTGAAGGTCCTTGACTATGCTTAATGACTACACTATTTGGTCTCCTTTGACTGTTGTCCTTGTTTCTGCATTTCTCACTTCTCTGATTAAATGTATTATTTGACTAAAGTTTTCCGCAGACCAAAGGCAGGCGGAGGACCTGGTGGGGAGCGAGGGCCATGGACCCCGCTCCGTTTCACTGTGCAGGTGCCGGCTGTGAGTCAGAGGCCGGAGCTCCAGACCCAGTTCTGTGCCCACCTGCTCTGTGACCTTGGGCAGGTGACCTGTCCATTCTGGGGTGCAGGATCCTGCCGTGCCCCGCAGAGGTCCTGGACCACCCCAGGGATCCAGGCAGTCAGACATCTGGGAGGACGGCCCTGGCTCCGGGCTATTTTTACCAGGACTGTGGGCCATCACATGCTCGTCTTGGAACAAGAACTGGGATGGCGAGGAAGCCCCAAGGTCATGCAGCTCAGCCCCTGCTGTGTCTGAGGCTGGGCCAGCTCACTCACCAGCCTCTTGAGGCCCCATCTGGCCCCGTCTCTAAAACCCAAGTTCAGGGCCTCTCTCTCTCTCTGGCCGCCGGTGATTATAGACTGACCTCAGGCACCTGCCACGCTCAGACAAGTTGTTATTTTTATTTGAAGGGGTTTAGAAAGTCACAGACAAGTTACAGGACTGGAGAAGGGGAGAAAAGCTGGGCATAGACGTGAGTGACATAGATCCAAAAACAGAGAGACAGAGACAGACATGGACAGCAGAGACAACGACAGACAAGGAAAGAGACGTTCATAATCAAACACAAGGAGACAGAGAAAGACAAGCAGAAAAAGAGTTAAAGGAAGAGAGAAGGAGGCGTCTCTGTGGTCCAGCGGTTTAGCCTCTGCACCCCAAAGGCAGGGAGCCCAGCTTCCACCCCTGGTCAAGGAGTTAGATCCCACTCGCTGCCGCCAAAGATCTCGTATGCCGCAACTAAGACCCGGTGCAGCCAAATACATAAATTAAATTAATTTTAAAAGAAACTACACTGCATTAAGAATAAAAATTGAAAAAAAAACAAGCAAACAAAAAAAGAGAATAAGAGAGGAAAGACCCAGGGGAAAGAAACAGTGGGAAGAGAGCTCACGATGGAGGAAATATGGAAAGGAAGAGGGGCCAGGCACAGGGTTTGGCCAAGCTGCCTCTTCTCTGGGCCTCAGTGCTCCCACCTGTAAAGCCACACTGAGCAACGTGACCCCCAAGGCCCCCTGGACACTGCTGGTCAGACCCCTTGGTGTGCGTCTCGAGGGTGAGCTGGGTGATGGGTCCCAGCAGCCTTCAAACTCCTCAGCGCTGGACAATACTCAACGGTCAGCTCTGTCTGACTCACCCCATCGAGCTTGTGGAAAGCTAGGGCTCAGAGAGGGGCAGCTATGTTTCTGAGAGCACACAGCTGGCTGCGACGGGGTGGCACCCGGGCGGCTGGACATGGCGGCGCCGGGGGCCTCCACGTCCCCGTGGACCCGGATCCGGGTCTCCTCCATCGCTGTCCCGGCGCCGCGCCTGCTTCCTGCCTTCCCTGGCCGCTGGCGCTCAGCGGGCCGGGGCAGAGGCACGCCAGCCACACACACACTCCGCCCACGCTGGCTGCGGACCCCCTCTGAGCCACGGGCAAGGGGAGAATGCGTGTTCCTCACCCAGCCTTCCTTCTCCTCGTTCCTCCGTGAGACACTGCCACCCGGGACTCCTTCACCAAGGACAGAAATACAATTCAGGAAGAAGCAGCCAGGCAGGGCCAGGTCCTGGCCGTGGAACGTGCCAGCACACCCTTGCTGGTGTCCCCACAGCCCAGCGCTCACGGGCAGCGCTGTCGGTTCCCTATCCCACAGCCCTCGGCTCTTTCCCCTGGGCATCGTCCTCTCCCTATGACTTGGGCTCAGAGAGACAGAGACAGACATGGACAGCAGAGACAACGACAGACAAGGAAAGAGACGTTCATAATCAAACACAAGGAGACAGAGAAAGACAAGCAGAAAAAGAGTTAAAGGAAGAGAGAAGGAGGCGTCTCTGTGGTCCAGCGGTTTAGCCTCTGCACCCCAAAGGCAGGGAGCCCAGCTTCCACCCCTGGTCAAGGAGTTAGATCCCACTCGCTGCCGCCAAAGATCTCGTATGCCGCAACTAAGACCCGGTGCAGCCAAATACATAAATTAAATTAATTTTAAAAGAAACTACACTGCATTAAGAATAAAAATTGAAAAAAAACCAAGCAAACAAAAAAAGAGAATAAGAGAGGAAAGACCCAGGGGAAAGAAACAGTGGGAAGAGAGCTCACGATGGAGGAAATATGGAAAGGAAGAGGGGCCAGGCACAGGGTTTGGCCAAGCTGCCTCTTCTCTGGGCCTCAGTGCTCCCACCTGTAAAGCCACACTGAGCAACGTGACCCCCAAGGCCCCCTGGACACTGCTGGTCAGACCCCTTGGTGTGCGTCTCGAGGGTGAGCTGGGTGATGGGTCCCAGCAGCCTTCAAACTCCTCAGCGCTGGACAATACTCAACGGTCAGCTCTGTCTGACTCACCCCATCGAGCTTGTGGAAAGCTAGGGCTCAGAGAGGGGCAGCTATGTTTCTGAGAGCACACAGCTGGCTGCGACGGGGTGGCACCCGGGCGGCTGGACATGGCGGCGCCGGCGGCCTCCACGTCCCCGTGGACCCGGATCCGGGTCTCCTCCATCGCTGTCCCGGCGCCGCGCCTGCTTCCTGCCTTCCCTGGCCGCTGGCGCTCAGCGGGCCGGGGCAGAGGCACGCCAGCCACACACACACTCCGCCCACGCTGGCTGCGGACCCCCTCTGAGCCACGGGCAAGGGGAGAATGCGTGTTCCTCACCCAGCCTTCCTTCTCCTC
This sequence comes from Tragulus kanchil, assembly GCA_022376925.1. Taxonomy (NCBI): domain Eukaryota; kingdom Metazoa; phylum Chordata; class Mammalia; order Artiodactyla; family Tragulidae; genus Tragulus; species Tragulus kanchil. The sequence continues at coordinate 182,778,582 of JAIOJX010000004.1, read as the reverse complement.
GTTCCTCCGTGAGACACTGCCACCCGGGACTCCTTCACCAAGGACAGAAATACAATTCAGGAAGAAGCAGCCAGGCAGGGCCAGGTCCTGGCCGTGGAACGTGCCAGCACACCCTTGCTGGTGTCCCCACAGCCCAGCGCTCACGGGCAGCGCTGTCGGTTCCCTATCCCACAGCCCTCGGCTCTTTCCCCTGGGCATCGTCCTCTCCCTATGACTCTCACATGGGCTTGGGGGTTCACATCACCCACCGACAGTGCTCAAGAGGATGCCTCCAGGCTGGCCCCCGAGGTAAGTTACACTTGCTCTCAGCCCATCATGCTGGTGGTGACTGGCTTAGACACGGACATGTGATTGTGTTGTGGGAAAAGGAGGCTGAGAGGAAATTGGTCAGAATGAAGGAAACAATCTTCTAGGAAGTTCTTCTTTGTTTCCAAAAGGGGACATAAAGCAAAAACTTGCCTTTTGCTGCCTTTAGATGTTGAATGCAGATGTGATGCCTGGAGATGTGGCAGCCATCCTGTGACCTTGAGGGGAAGATCAATGGGAGAGAAGCAGACCCAGGGCCACATAAGTGACCTTGAGTCGGACTCCCTTGCTGAGCCCTATCAAGCCCAGGAGCCATAAGAGGCAATAATGAAATATTGAACTATTATTTCAATATTGAAATATTAGTTTAAAACAGTGTATTTTGGAGTGATTTATTATCCAGCAATAGACATCAGAATAGTAAATGTTTCCTCGATATTTGATGAATTGATGTATTGGGTACACGATTAGGTGGAAGTTTCTTCCTCAGAGAAGCTGCCACATAAAAGAATTGAGTGGCGGTGAGCTCAGGCTCCCTGGAGTGTTTCACCTTTGCCCCAGAGAGTTCCTCAAGGGCCTCTCCCCAGTAAGGTGAGAGGTGAGACACGGGTGACCCGGATCTAGCCAACTTGTAGCTTTTGGAAGATCACCCACAGCTCAGGAACCTGGCCAGCCCAGCCTGCCGGCACTTAGAAGGGATTTGGTCGCTTGGTTTCAACTGGCAGGTCAGGGACTCTTGCCTGGAGAGTCTAATTCAATGTCATCAGCTCTGCCTCGGGGCACACACAGCATGGATGGCGGGCCCTCAGGACACAAGTCACTGGAAGAGGGAGCCTCGGCCTGTCCAGAAGGCATATCAAGATCGCAAGCGGCTGGTGAGTCACAGGGGCAGCACCAGAGGCCACCACCGAGGGACAGATCAGGGCTGCCAGGCTTCTCCTCCTCCCACCCACATCTGTAACTAGACAAGCCCCCCCACCCCAGCCCGGCTTGGGTTGAGTCAGCCTCTAAACTCTAGGTCAGTTCAGGGAGAAGAGGCCCCGCAGGAGAAGCTAGACTTCCTGCTCATTTGAAAGTGGAGGCTCAAGCTGGCTTTACTTTGAAACATGTGGGAGTTGAGGTGCTATCAATCCCCCAGGGAATGAGGCATGGCACGCTGCTTACGTAAATCGGGACATCCCATGGGGCAGGGAGCAGTTAAGAGTGAAGAGCCTACGATACAGTCTGCAAAAGGTAACACAGTGTTGTAAGTCAACTATACCCAATAAAATAAATCTTTAAAACGTCATCAAAAATCAATACTGCGGTGGGGAAGAAAAGAAAAAAAAAACAAGAGTGACTACCCTGGATGCAGTCTCCACCATTTCTTGGTAACAGGTATTCTTAGGCAAGTTGTTTCAACTCTCTGTGTCCTGGCTTCCCTGTCTGTAAAATAGGGATGACCGCCATCCTAGCAGGGTCCTTCAGAGAAACAGAACAAACAGGATGTGTATACAGCAATAGACATCAGATTAAAGGTATTTGATGAATTGATGTATTGGGTACACGATTAGGTGGAAGTTTCTTCCTCAGAGAAGCTGCCACATAAAAGAATTGAGTGGCGGTGAGCTCAGGCTCCCTGGAGTGTTTCACCTTTGCCCCAGAGAGTTCCTCAAGGGCCTCTCCCCAGTAAGGTGAGAGGTGAGACACGGTGACCCGGATCTAGCCAACTTGTAGCTTTTGGAAGATCACCCACAGCTCAGGAACCTGGCCAGCCCAGCCTGCCGGCACTTAGAAGGGATTTGGTCGCTTGGTTTCAACTGGCAGGTCAGGGACTCTTGCCTGGAGAGTCTAATTCAATGTCATCAGCTCTGCCTCGGGGCACACACAGCATGGATGGCGGGCCCTCAGGACACAAGTCACTGGAAGAGGGAGCCTCGGCCTGTCCAGAAGGCATATCAAGATCGCAAGCGGCTGGTGAGTCACAGGGGCAGCACCAGAGGCCACCACCGAGGGACAGATCAGGGCTGCCAGGCTTCTCCTCCTCCCACCCACATCTGTAACTAGACAAGCCCCCCCACCCCAGCCCGGCTTGGGTTGAGTCAGCCTCTAAACTCTAGGTCAGTTCAGGGAGAAGAGGCCCCGCAGGAGAAGCTAGACTTCCTGCTCATTTGAAAGTGGAGGCTCAAGCTGGCTTTACTTTGAAACATGTGGGAGTTGAGGTGCTATCAATCCCCCAGGGAATGAGGCATGGCACGCTGCTTACGTAAATCGGGACATCCCATGGGGCAGGGAGCAGTTAAGAGTGAAGAGCCTACGATACAGTCTGCAAAAGGTAACACAGTGTTGTAAGTCAACTATACCCAATAAAATAAATCTTTAAAACGTCATCAAAAATCAATACTGCGGTGGGGAAGAAAAGAAAAAAAAAACAAGAGTGACTACCCTGGATGCAGTCTCCACCATTTCTTGGTAACAGGTATTCTTAGGCAAGTTGTTTCAACTCTCTGTGTCCTGGCTTCCCTGTCTGTAAAATAGGGATGACCGCCATCCTAGCAGGGTCCTTCAGAGAAACAGAACAAACAGGATGTGTATACAGACAGGTTTATTTTAAGGAATCGGCCCACACGATTGTGGGTGGGGGCTGGCTAATCTAACCTCTCTAGGGCAGGCCGGGAGCTGAGACAAACCCACTTCCACCACCATCGTCTTGTGCCTCTTACTTGGCACAGGAGACACCTGACTTCCCAGAAATATCTAAAACCACCTCATTTTCTTTCATACTGGGGTTTCCCAGGTGATTCAGGTGTAAAAATTCTGCCTGCCAATGCAGGAGATGCACGTTCAATCCCTAGGTTAGGAAGATCCCCTGGAGAAGGAAATGGTAACCCAGCCCAGTATTCTTGTCTGGAAAACCCCATCAACAGACGAGCTTGGCGGGCGACAGTCCATAGCGTTGCAAAGAGTCGGACCCAGCTGAGCTCCTGAGCATGCATGAACCGCCTTCTCCTTCCTACCAGGAGCTGCCGCTTCCCCAGGCTGCCTCCACATGGGACCTGGTCCATCCCAGCGCTGCACCATCCCACCTACTCTTCTCTTTTGCCTGATCCCCACCATAAGGATCAGAAACTCCTGCCCATCCTTCAGGCATGCCTGATCCCCTTAGGCAGTATTGATCTTGTCTCCCCTCTCTGCTTATCACTGTTCCCTGTAGCTGCCTCTCTCTCTCTTCCTCCTCCCACAAAAGATTGCACATTTCCTGAAACTGGAGATTCTGTCCTATTCATCTTGTGGTTTCCCTTTGTCCACTTCCAGTGCAGCGGATGTGGGCTTCATCCCTGGTCAGGCAGCTAAGCTCCCACATGCCTCACGGCCAAAAAATCAACACATAAAACAGAAGCAATATAGTAACAAATTAAAGACTTTAAAAATGGTCTACACCACACACACAGGAAAAAAAGGAGAAGAAGTAGTGATATGGCCTATGTATTGGGGATCTTTTAAGGTCCTTCAAGAAACTCAAGAATAGAATTTCTCCTTAATTACTTTTTGTTGTTTAATGGCTCATTTCAACATGGCGTTACTCGGAGGCTGAGTCTCTAAGTTTATTGTGGTTACACCCAGTTAGGGGTAGACGCATTGGCGCTCAGATAAAGGTTTCTCTTTGGTGACAAACACTTTAAGTTTCTGCCAACTCCTCAAGGTGATTTCTCACCCACATTTTACCTTCAGTGTGGTCAGGAGGGGCTCTGCTCGCTCCTGAAACCCAGCTGAACCAAAAGTACCTCATACCAACCTGTATGTTCATGGCTGCTCTAACCCCTAGGGATGCAGAGAACACTCCTTGACTCGTAAACCTCCACCGGAAGTGACGTACATCCCCTCGCATTTCATTGGCTACACGAGGCACATGGCCATACCTACCTTGAAACAGCCGACCTTGTGCCTGAGAGAAGGGGTGCCCAGAATGCCTACATCTGTAATCCATAATAATGGCCACAGCCACCACAGTCCCATGGTGGTTGTCATTTTCCGAAATGATGAACAAGACTTGAAAAGTTCCCTATAATAATCTGGGCACCCCCCCCCATTTACACAGTAGCTATATTCCTGAAATATTCAATGTATTTTCAAACAATTCAAAGACAGTGTACCTATAAGTAAAAGTTATAAGTTCTAGAGTTAGAGTCTAGAACACAGGCTAAATCTTCCTTGTGTATTTTCCCCTGCACATTCCAAAACACTCAGCATCCCTCTCTCTCTCCTCCCCTCTCTAAATGTCCAGATCCCCTTCAAGGGGTCTAGAGAATGAGGAAACAGGGCTATTCAGAGCCCGGGTTTTGAGCTTTGGGAACCAGGCCTTCTGACAGCTGTGGAGGGGGCAGATGTGGCAAGGCAGGACCTGTGCCAAATAGGCACCCCTGCCTCAGCTAGGGCAGGAGTCCTTGGCCAAAGTTTCATGCAGGCAGGACCTGTGCAAAATCAACACATAAAACAGAAGCAATATAGTAACAAATTAAAGACTTTAAAATGGTCTACACACACACACAGGAAAAAAAGGAGAAGAAGTAGTGATATGGCCTATGTATTGGGGATCTTTTAAGGTCCTTCAAGAAACTCAAGAATAGAATTTCTCCTTAATTACTTTTTGTTGTTTAATGGCTCATTTCAACATGGCGTTACTCGGAGGCTGAGTCTCTAAGTTTATTGTGGTTACACCCAGTTAGGGGTAGACGCATTGGCGCTCAGATAAAGGTTTCTCTTTGGTGACAAACACTTTAAGTTTCTGCCAACTCCTCAAGGTGATTTCTCACCCACATTTTACCTTCAGTGTGGTCAGGAGGGGCTCTGCTCGCTCCTGAAACCCAGCTGAACCAAAAGTACCTCATACCAACCTGTATGTTCATGGCTGCTCTAACCCCTAGGGATGCAGAGAACACTCCTTGACTCGTAAACCTCCACCGGAAGTGACGTACATCCCCTCGCATTTCATTGGCTACACGAGGCACATGGCCATACCTACCTTGAAACAGCCGACCTTGTGCCTGAGAGAAGGGGTGCCCAGAATGCCTACATCTGTAATCCATAATAATGGCCACAGCCACCACAGTCCCATGGTGGTTGTCATTTTCCGAAATGATGAACAAGACTTGAAAAGTTCCCTATAATAATCTGGGCACCCCCCCCCATTTACACAGTAGCTATATTCCTGAAATATTCAATGTATTTTCAAACAATTCAAAGACAGTGTACCTATAAGTAAAAGTTATAAGTTCTAGAGTTAGAGTCTAGAACACAGGCTAAATCTTCCTTGTGTATTTTCCCCTGCACATTCCAAAACACTCAGCATCCCTCTCTCTCTCCCTCTCTAAATGTCCAGATCCCTTCAAGGGGTCTAGAGAATGAGGAAACAGGGCTATTCAGAGCCCGGGTTTTGAGCTTTGGGAACCAGGCCTTCTGACAGCTGTGGAGGGGGCAGATGTGGCAAGGCAGGACCTGTGCCAAATAGGCACCCCTGCCTCAGCTAGGGCAGGAGTCCTTTTGGCCAAAGTTTCATGCACCCCTTGTGCAAGAAACACTCCACAAATACACAGGATGCCACCTTAGGGGAAATGCAAGTCCCACTGAGAGTCACTCATCTAGGCTAGAGGTTGGAGCAAACCTTTTCCAACAGGATAGCCTTATTTGGCTTATTTCTAACAAAACCATATCAGAACATAAGTATTACTTTGGCTGAAAGCACTCCTGCTCTAGCTGAGGCAGGGTTGCCCATTCTACACAGCCCTGCTCTTTCCTATCCGCCTCCCACAGTTGTCGGAAGACCCTGGGTCCCCAGAGCTCAAAATCTGAGACTCCAAATCGCCCAGTTTCATCAATCACTAGACCCCCAAGCTCCCCTCTTCTCTGCAGTGAGCGGGTCCACCCAGCCCGCTGTTTTGAATTGGATAATCCGTGGGAAAGCGTTCGAAGAGATGGTTGAACTCTACATTCACCACAATGGAAGGAAAGACCAACACACAGAATGTGAAGCATTCTGTATTCTGGACACAAGATACTCATTTTTCTTGAGAAAATGATATCCTTTGATGAAAGGAAATCTTTCCAGCAAAGATCCTGTTCTTCTAAATGTGGTAACACAGGTTCAATATTTTATTTCTATTTCTGTGGGAAATGTTAACACCAAGAGAGTTTTATATCCGTGGGTGATGTCTGTTTGTGTACTCGTGGGGTTGGACCAAGGCAACAGAATGGATGAGGGTCCACAGAGGTGAAGTCTTTGTGGCTATTTTTCACAGGAGCTATATTCCTGAAATCTTCAATGGATTTTCAAACAATTCCAAGACAGTGTACCTATAAGTAAAAGTTATAAGTTCTAGAGTTAGAGTCTAGAACACAGGCTAAATCTTCCTTGTGTATTTTCCCCTGCACATTCCAAAACACTCAGCATCCCTCTCTCTCTCCTCCCCTCTCTAAATGTCCAGATCCCCTTCAAGGGGTCTAGAGAATGAGGAAACAGGGCTATTCAGAGCCCGGGTTTTGAGCTTTGGGAACCAGGCCTTCTGACAGCTGTGGAGGGGGCAGATGTGGCAAGGCAGGACCTGTGCCAAATAGGCACCCCTGCCTCAGCTAGGGCAGGAGTCCTTTTGGCCAAAGTTTCATGCACCCCTTGTGCAAGAAACACTCCACAAATACACAGGATGCCACCTTAGGGGAAATGCAAGTCCCACTGAGAGTCACTCATCTAGGCTAGAGGTTGGAGCAAACCTTTTCCAACAGGATAGCCTTATTTGGCTTATTTCTAACAAAACCATATCAGAACATAAGTATTACTTTGGCTGAAAGCACTCCTGCTCTAGCTGAGGCAGGGTTGCCCATTCTACACAGCCCTGCTCTTTCCTATCCGCCCCCTCCCACAGTTGTCGGAAGACCCTGGGTCCCCAGAGCTCAAAATCTGAGACTCCAAATCGCCCAGTTTCATCAATCACTAGACCCCCAAGCTCCCCTCTTCTCTGCAGTGAGCGGGTCCACCCAGCCCGCTGTTTTGAATTGGATAATCCGTGGGAAAGCGTTCGAAGAGATGGTTGAACTCTACATTCACCACAATGGAAGGAAAGACCAACACACAGAATGTGAAGCATTCTGTATTCTGGACACAAGATACTCATTTTTCTTGAGAAAATGATATCCTTTGATGAAAGGAAATCTTTCCAGCAAAGATCCTGTTCTTCTAAATGTGGTAACACAGGTTCAATATTTTATTTCTATTTCTGTGGGAAATGTTAACACCAAGAGAGTTTTATATCCGTGGGTGATGTCTGTTTGTGTACTCGTGGGGTTGGACCAAGGCAACAGAATGGATGAGGGTCCACAGAGGTGAAGTCTTTGTGGCTATTTTTTTTTAAACATGTACCTTTAACTTGTCTGGGGGGCAAAAAATGAAGTGTGTGTATGTGTGTGAGAGAGAAAGAGAGACAGAGAGAGGGCACACAATGAAGAAGAAACTGTAAGGTATAATTTAAATTATGGATAAAAAGGCAAAGATGTGTGCTATGCTGTCTGGTAGGCTTTACGAAGCCTGGCCCATCAGTTTGGGGAGGGTCACCTGATACCTCCAGCTCCACTCAGCTTAAAGGTTTGCCAAGTCCAGAGCTTAGATGAGTCATCACACACATGGCTCTTCACAGTTTATCGCTGAGCCTTTTCCAGATCTTGCCAAAGCCTTGATTTCTTTTATGTCCTCTCCAACTTCTCCACTCCGCAAGACCACAGTCCTAGCCAGAGACACTAAAGCCGGCTTTTAGAGTCCAAAGAGGTCACCTCGGCTGTCCCAGGGGCCTGAGACCCATGGATTTCAGAGCAGGAGGTAAAAGGGACAGAAGGCCAAGACTGGACCTCCCAGTGTGCAGGGGCCTTCCGCAGAAAGGGAAGGCAGCGGGATTGCCCCCGGCTGAACCGGGAGATCTCGGAGACAGATGAGCCTTGCTGTCATGCCCCCTCCCGCCCGCTGGAGCATGCCAGGGATGACCACACACGGCAGGGGTTCTGTCAGAGCAGTTCCACTTTATTAATGTAAACTAACAGTTTTTTGGTTTTTGTTTTTTGGTTTTTTTGCTAAGTTACTTTAGGCATGTCTGCCTCTTTTTTTTTTTTTTTATTTTTGGGCGGGTATCGGGTTGGGGAGGGAGGGGAGCCGGCGGGCCACTTCCATTGGTCCTTCATTTCTCTATGTCCGTCTTTGTTCTTTTGGCTCCTGTGGGCCTCCCATAGCGGTGGCGTCTGTCGTTGCAGAGCGCCGGGTCTGGGCGCATGCGCTCCAGAGCTCCGGCTCGGCAACTGGACACATCGGTCCAGCCGCTCCGCGGCACGTGGGATCTTCCCAGGCCGGGGATCGAACCGGCGCCCCTTGCACTGCAAGGCGGTGTCCTTATCCACCGGACCACCAGGGGAAGCCCACTAACAGTTTTTATAGGCAAACGAAGGGGGGTTTGCAAGGGACTTCCTATGGTTACACCAATCAAGCTAAAGGTCGAGCAGTTATGTATTTACATTGCAATAGGAACTCATGGTGAGCACCAGGGGGATCAATCAGAAATTTTGACAATGGACCTTAGATCATGCCCTGTCTCTTCCTGTAGGCATCCTTTTAGCACCAAACTGCAAATATGTGCTTAAGCTTCCTTATGCTTGCAAAGGCCCTCTTTCCTTCAAGGCCCCATACCAGTGGAGGAGTGAGACAGGTGTTCACACACTCAGACCCACACATACATCTGCGCACACGGCTGGCCTCCTCACAGAGATCCCCCCACCCCCACCCCACAAACACAGAACTCAGCCTCAGGAACCAGATGTTCAGAACCAGGCTCCAGGGATACCATCTGAATCACCTGTTTAAAATAGTCAAAAATAAAAATACATAAATAAATGGGAGTCTCCTGGCAGTCCATTGGTTAAGACTCCAAGCTTCCACTGCAGAGGGCACAGGTTCAATCCCTGGTCGGGAACAGAGATCCCACAGGCCATGAGTAAATTAATGAATGAAATGTGCTATAGTTTACAGCGTGCCTTCACGTCCAGGAGAGAAACTAGGCGGCTTCACTCCTGTCTTCAGCTCGCATCGTTTGAGCTGCCATGATGGAGGGGGCCTTGGGCCAGGGGGTGGGCACACAAAGAGGAGCAAAACCAAGGGACCCCCTCCCTCTGTGTCCAGTAGAGAAGTCACAAAAAGCCATGAGGAACAAACAGGAAAAAAACCATAATTATAAATTGTGGTAAAGATGTCCGCTTCTCAAAGCACGGCAGCCTAGAGGATGTGAGGCACACTCCTAAGACCTCAGTCATTAAAACCATTTGAGAAAGTGCAAAAAAAGAGAAAATATAACTGCCCAAAAAGATAAGGAAGTTCTTCTCAGGATGCAAAACAGCCATGAGGTAGAAACTAGGAAAGCATCATGGAAGAGAGTGTGAGCCCATGTGGAAAACATTTCATGGAGTTTCCAGAAGGAGATGACTGAGCATATGCAGGAGAGGCAACTTTTGAAGGGCTATTTCACATATAAACATAAGTAATATGTGTGTGATTGGTTGACAAATAAACCGCCTTCCCTACGACTAGCTCTGGTGACTGGACCCCCTCTCCCCAGACTCCGCAAGGTTCAGCCTTCCCCTCTCCATACACCAGAGCTCCGAAGCCCATGAGCTCCCGGAAGGCGTCCCCAGGCCTGTGGGCTTCGTTAGGACACTCCAGAGTGGGCCCGGGGCCTGGCACGTTGCAGTGCTCAGTGGACATGAAGCCGGATGAGTGCGTTTTCCTGCTGCCCTCGGTGCCTACCACACCTTCTTCCCTCCTCAAATCCCACTCCACAGAGGCTTCACAAAGTCGGAGACCACGGTTGCCTTTCTGAAGCTGGGAGCCCTAGTCCCATCCTGGGGCCTGGCCCGTAATGTTTGCTCAAGAAGTATCTGTTAGGTCAATGCAGAGTACATGCCATGGCAGGATCACATTTACAAAATATTAGCCTACATGTTCCCCGGGAATTTCCTGCCCTCCTTGGCTCTTTCTTTTCGAGACAGCCAGGCATGTCTGTGCCCAAGCCTCGGGAAAGGATGTGACAGCTGAAAGCCAGAAAACCATGTCCTTTGCCTGGATTTGCAGATTCAAACGCTCAGACCAGAGAGGACCAGAGAGAATACACAGAAAGGGCAAAAGGTTTGGAGGAAATCGTGCAGCCTCTGTGCTGCCCAGACCGGAAAGCCATTTTCTGAACCGTCAGAAGGAAGGGAGTTGAAAGGAAATACGAAGACTGCATTTGTGGAGGTTACCAGAGAACGTGGCTGATCTGTGCTGGAGGCCCCCTTTAGCTCACAGTGCACTCTGTGTGCATGAGAACAAGGCGTCCTTTCCCGGTACACAGCGCCGCAACCCAAGCCCAGACTGGATCCAGCCTTACTGGTCCACTGACCAGGTACCCCTGTACAGGCACAAGCCCTGCTAATCCCTGCACGGGGTGAGAAAGCTTGACAGGCCGTGGCATCTGGACAGAGGACATTTCTGCCTCACATCCCAGACGGAGTGCTTGAGGTGGGAGTCGGGGTCCCTGGAAAGCAGGGGCGCCAGGCCAAAGGAGCCTCGGGCAGCCTCTGAATGTCCTTAAGGGCCTGTTGCAGACAAAAACTCAAGACCAGGTGGAGGACAGCATCCCTGAGGATTCGGCTGGGGACAGACGACAGCAGTGACAGATGGCCACCTCCCTGCCCGTCCACACCACAGCCTGGCGCATGTCAGTCTCTTGGCATTAATTCGTCAGAAACCCAGGCACATTTGGATTCGGTCGGGTTGGGGGGAATTCCTAGAGATTAGGGTTAAATTGTTCCCACTCAGCCACAGTGAGGATTACAAGCAAAAATTCAATGGAGTTGTAGAAAAACACAGAAGTGGCCTTTTTTGCTCATCAAAGGTATGAACTGAGACGTTCTTACCTGCTGAGCTCCACAAATATTTGTTAAGTGAATACTGAACGTGTGTGATAAATGCCTGGTACTTCTCTGCGACCCTGATTGTTATTCAGCCCTGATTAAATGATCAGAGCGCGTGTCTCTCTGACTAGATGGTCAATTGCTTGAGGGCAGGGACCAAATTATTCTGCTTTAAATCCTAGGCACGTATCCTACACAGAAATGTTCCTCACCTGGGCATTCAGTGGAGTTGCTATATAAAGGCACGGAATTTTTCTCCAGGCTCTGAGATCAAAAAGCCTCCCTCCTGCTATTCTCCCCTCTCCTCCTCTCCCAGTTTCTCAAACTGCATAAGAATTCCCAAAACCTGAAGCAGAACTGGAAGAAGACTTTAACTGTGCCCTCTGTGGCAGTAGCACAGCCCGATCCGTGAGCCTGTTAGGACTTGAGACGTGTCTGTCTGTGTCTGTAGATGGCCTCTGGCCTGCTTAGTGGCCATGACACCTGGCGTAGTCGGAGGTTTGGGACAGGAAGGTCGGGGTCATCCCAGGGGTCCGGTTTCGGACACCGGGTTGCCTGGGGATGCATGGGGCTGAGGACTCAGGGTTTCCCACAGACGCTGCCCTAGGTCTTGGGTGCTCTTCAAGCCCCTCAGCTCGGGCGCCCACCAGACGCCTTTCTGCATCCACTGCTCCAGCCTGCTACCTGGCTGCTGTGGTTCCAGGCTAAGGTGTTATTCCAGCTCCCTGCAGCGACCCATTCTACCCACGTGTTCTCAGAGTCTGTATAGGCACAGCCTGCGTCTCTTAGCCTGTGTTGGTAAGTCAGTCTGTCCTTTCTCTGTGGTGGGAGGGCCAGCCCTGCCACCCGCTGGCCTCCTCGCTGGCTTCCAGCTAGAGCCCCTGCCGGCTCCCAGGCCACACTTTACACCCAGCTCTTGCCACGTCCTAGCTCGTGTCCTTGAGCGTATTTTGTGAGTTGTGATAACCACGATGACCTTCTCCTGATTTTGCCTCTTCTCTGGGCTCGGGTATTTGCTCTAGGACAGCGGTCCCCAGGGATGTGTCTCGTGGGAGAGGACTTTTCCACAAGGAGGGTAAGGGGTGGGGGGTAGGGCGATGGTTTGGGGACGATTCAAGTGTGTTACCTTTATGTGAAGTGTATTGCTATTATCATTACGTCAGCTCCACCTCAGATCATCAATCATTAGATCCCGGGGGTTAGGGACCCCTACTCCAGGGAATGAAAAACACCAGACAGAGACTGTGACGTGAGAAGTCTTTTATTAAACCAGGTGAGTCCCTCCGTCTACCTGCGAAGGTACCTTTTTGTTTCAGACGCCACGCCTCCCTAGGGCTGAGGGTGGCTGTCCCACCCGCCCAGACCTCCTTCTCAGGGCAAGCAGACACCCTGCTGTCTTCCAGGGGCTCGGTGACGGATCAGAGAATTACAGCTCGAGTTTAGGCTGACAGTTAGGACTGGGGATTTAAGGTGAGGAGTAAAAGTTTAGGTTGACTTGGAGGTTGGTGGGAATTGGGTTAGGATGGAGGTGAAAGGCGAGTTGAGCTGGACCCAAACTCAGCCAGCCACAGCCGCCAGAGCCAAGCTTCTCCTGGTTCCCAAGCTGATGACCCTCCGTGGGAAGCCCTGTCCCCAGGCCTCGCGCCCTGCCCCCCTCCGCCTCTCCCACCCACCGCTCCTAAACAAAGCACACGCTCGCAAGCAAACCCTACAGCTACGCGGGATTCAGTCCCCGCCCTCCCCGCCCTCCCCGCCCAGGGGGGTGGGGTGAGGGCCGCGGGGGTGGGGCCTAGCCCTGGAAGCCCAGCTCCTTGTACTGGGCGGCGATGTCGTTCCGGAACAGCTCCAGGGCCTTCTTCATGGCACCCTCCGCGTCGGCCCCAAACTCCGCAGGATGCTTGGCGTGCAGAACCTGGACGATGGCGTCAGAAATGAACTGCAGAGACAGGGGCAGAAGGGTAACTGGTCACGGGCAGGACAAGCCAGGGGCCAGAGGGAAATCAGCCCAAGCCCCAGCTTCTCTTTATTCCAGGGCCGTTTACTCAGGTGCGCTTCTGAGCGGCCTCCATGGGTTCACTCCTTTAGTCCCCGCAACCCATGAGCCAGGTACAGATAGGATCACAATACAGGTCTTAATACAGAGGAGGAAAGATCAGCCATGGGCTTGCAGCCACAAGTCGCGGGGCTTGGAGGGCTGGTTCACCCTGCTGAGCCCCCTCTATGGACTTCCCAAGTGGCTCAGTGGGTAAAGAATCTGCCCTCGATGTAGCAGACGCAGGACACACGGGTTCAGTCCCTGGCCCAGGAAGATCCCCTGGAGGAGGGCAAGGCAACCCATTCCAGTATTTTTGCCTGGAGAATCCCACGGACAGAGGAGCCTGGCCGGCGACGGAAGCAACTTAGCACGCACCCACGCTGCCCGCCTCCTTTCTGTTCAGGAGGTTTTGTTGTTCAGTCTCTCAGTCCCATCTGACTCTTTGTGACCCTATGGACTGCCGCACACCAGGCTTCCCTATCCTTCAGTATCTCCCGGAGCTTGCTCAGACTCGTGTCCACTGAATTTCATGAGGCCATCCAACCATCTCCTCCTCCGTCGCCCCCTTCTCCTTCTGCCCTCAGTGTTTCCCAGTAGCAGGATCTTTTCCAGTGAGTCAGCTCTCTGCAGCAGGTGGCTGGAGTATGGGAGCTTCAGCTTCAGCTCAGGATGAGGACCCAATCTGCTCCATGGTTTTATCCATGATTGTGCAATCAGAAGGTCTAGAAACTATTTCCATGTATGTGACTTTAGTTTTTGCATTGAATGGCTTAGAATGGGGATCTCTTTCAGTAGCCTTTCGGGCAGGTCACGGGGGGCGAGGAGGTGGTCAGAACATCTTATTTTCTGTGCCAGGTACAGAGCTGGTACTCAGAGGCATTGGTGGAAGGGAAGGAGAGAGAGGACGAGGAAAGGGACCGAGCCCGTGCTCGGGGCCAAGACCGAGAATATCTTACACCAGCGTCACCTTCGCTGTTGGCTCTACGGTGGACAGTGTCATGCTTGGCGTGCAGAACCTGGACGATGGCGTCAGAAATGAACTGCAGAGACAGGGGCAGAAGGGTAACTGGTCACGGGCAGGACAAGCCAGGGGCCAGAGGGAAATCAGCCCAAGCCCCAGCTTCTCTTTATTCCAGGGCCGTTTACTCAGGTGCGCTTCTGAGCGGCCTCCATGGGTTCACTCCTTTAGTCCCCGCAACCCATGAGCCAGGTACAGATAGGATCACAATACAGGTCTTAATACAGAGGAGGAAAGATCAGCCATGGGCTTGCAGCCACAAGTCGCGGGGCTTGGAGGGCTGGTTCACCCTGCTGAGCCCCCTCTATGGACTTCCCAAGTGGCTCAGTGGGTAAAGAATCTGCCCTCGATGTAGCAGACGCAGGACACACGGGTTCAGTCCCTGGCCCAGGAAGATCCCCTGGAGGAGGGCAAGGCAACCCATTCCAGTATTTTTGCCTGGAGAATCCCACGGACAGAGGAGCCTGGCCGGCGACGGAAGCAACTTAGCACGCACCCACGCTGCCCGCCTCCTTTCTGTTCAGGAGGTTTTGTTGTTCAGTCTCTCAGTCCCATCTGACTCTTTGTGACCCTATGGACTGCCGCACACCAGGCTTCCCTATCCTTCAGTATCTCCCGGAGCTTGCTCAGACTCGTGTCCACTGAATTTCATGAGGCCATCCAACCATCTCCTCCTCCGTCGCCCCCTTCTCCTTCTGCCCTCAGTGTTTCCCAGTAGCAGGATCTTTTCCAGTGAGTCAGCTCTCTGCAGCAGGTGGCTGGAGTATGGGAGCTTCAGCTTCAGCTCAGGATGAGGACCCAATCTGCTCCATGGTTTTATCCATGATTGTGCAATCAGAAGGTCTAGAAACTATTTCCATGTATGTGACTTTAGTTTTTGCATTGAATGGCTTAGAATGGGGATCTCTTTCAGTAGCCTTTCGGGCAGGTCACGGGGGGCGAGGAGGTGGTCAGAACATCTTATTTTCTGTGCCAGGTACAGAGCTGGTACTCAGAGGCATTGGTGGAAGGGAAGGAGAGAGAGGACGAGGAAAGGGACCGAGCCCGTGCTCGGGGCCAAGACCGAGAATATCTTACACCAGCGTCACCTTCGCTGTTCGCTCTACCGTGGACAGTGTCATGACCAGGAAGGTGGCCACGGGCATCTCTCCAGCACGGGGCTGCTTTAAGGGACGGAGAGGTCTTGTGTTTATAAGAAGCTACTTGCTTTTTCAACGGTCCAGAAAGATGTGATGCCAACCGCAGCCCTGGCCCGTGGACAAGGGGTGTCATTTTACAGAGGCCCGGACTGAGGTCCTGTTGCAAGTGGACGGGAGGGCTGGACTCTGCACCCAGGGGACCACGGACAAACAACAGCCAGAGCCAGGGACGGAGGCCGGACTGGCACCACAGGTGGGCTTGCTCCTTTTCTCGGGCTCCCGGAGTGCACGTGGCCCAAAGCGGGCGGGTGCGGGGTGGGTAGGGCAGCCTCCGAAGCACTGCCGTGAACACCTAGTAAAATCCTGCTTGGCTCAGAACCCGGGACAGCTCCACGAACATCAACCGCAGGGCAACGAACTGGACGTGTGTTTAATTCCCCTTTAATGTCACAAGTGCAACAGAGCGAAGTGAGGGGATGGACTGACTTAGTGAGCACTTGGAGACACAAGTTCCAGGCCCGGTTCCACCCTGACCTCCACGTCTGACTTCACGTGCAAGACAGGGCTCCTGACCCCACTGGGTCAGACTTTCTTGAGTCAACATCAGAGCCACTCATGCTGAGAGCACTGTGGACTGGGGCAGCTGAAGACTGAGAAATGATAGTTGCCTTTAGCAGCTAGCGCCCTCTGTGGCCCCGTTGCTCACAGGTGAGAAGGAGCAATTTCTTATGAAGGACACAGATGAAGGTTCCAGGGTGAGGGGACGAGCAGACGTGGGGTGCTGTCTTAATTTTTTGCAGGAATGATGCAGTAAATTAAACTTGTTTTACGTAGGCCCGGCTCTAGTTCGCTAGCTGGTAGCCCTGCTACCTAAACTGCATCGTTTTCTCTCTGAGCCTGTCTGCTCGTCCCGAGAGAAGGGATCCGTCATTCAAGCTGGGCTGTGGACCCCCTGCCTGCCACTGGGGCTCAGATATGGGAGAAGCCAGGGTCTGACCTTGAAGAGCTCGTGTCCCAGCCAGGAGACAGCTGGGTAAAGAGATAAATTACAATGCAGCCGGCAGGCGCCACGGCAGGGATGGGGATAAATGCCTTTGCGAGGGAGGGCTGGCAGGTGGAGCAGCTGACGGCCTCGTGGGATGGAGCAGAAGGGGTGGATCCTGAGCTGGGCCGTGGAGGATGAACAGGGATTTGCCAAGAGAAGAAGGGAGGGGAGAGATCACCCCTGCTGCAAACTCCCAGAGGCACGACCCGTTCCTCACGTCGCTGATGCTGAGATGGGCAGGCAGGATGGCTCGTGTGTGATTTGCAGGAGCAAGCAGGGGAGCTGGAGGGTGAGGCTGAGAGGATGGTGGTGTTGGTTGTTTATGTTATACCACCAAGGATTAAGAGCTTGGGTTCCAAAGTACCATAGATCCGACTGTACTCCTGGCTTATAAACTGTGTCACCTGGGGCAAACTACTCAACCTCTCTGAGCCTTCAGTTTCCAAATCAGTAAAATGGGGATAGAAGAGTACCTGCCCTTTAATGTCACAAGTGCAACAGAGCGAAGTGAGGGGATGGACTGACTTAGTGAGCACTTGGAGACACAAGTTCCAGGCCCGGTTCCACCCTGACCTCCACGTCTGACTTCACGTGCAAGACAGGGCTCCTGACCCCACTGGGTCAGACTTTCTTGAGTCAACATCAGAGCCACTCATGCTGAGAGCACTGTGGACTGGGGCAGCTGAAGACTGAGAAATGATAGTTGCCTTTAGCAGCTAGCGCCCTCTGTGGCCCCGTTGCTCACAGGTGAGAAGGAGCAATTTCTTATGAAGGACACAGATGAAGGTTCCAGGGTGAGGGACGAGCAGACGTGGGGTGCTGTCTTAATTTTTTGCAGGAATGATGCAGTAAATTAAACTTGTTTTACGTAGGCCCGGCTCTAGTTCGCTAGCTGGTAGCCCTGCTACCTAAACTGCATCGTTTTCTCTCTGAGCCTGTCTGCTCGTCCCGAGAGAAGGGATCCGTCATTCAAGCTGGGCTGTGGACCCCCTGCCTGCCACTGGGGCTCAGATATGGGAGAAGCCAGGGTCTGACCTTGAAGAGCTCGTGTCCCAGCCAGGAGACAGCTGGGTAAAGAGATAAATTACAATGCAGCCGGCAGGCGCCACGGCAGGGATGGGGATAAATGCCTTTGCGAGGGAGGGCTGGCAGGTGGAGCAGCTGACGGCCTCGTGGGATGGAGCAGAAGGGGTGGATCCTGAGCTGGGCCGTGGAGGATGAACAGGGATTTGCCAAGAGAAGAAGGGAGGGGAGAGATCACCCCTGCTGCAAACTCCCAGAGGCACGACCCGTTCCTCACGTCGCTGATGCTGAGATGGGCAGGCAGGATGGCTCGTGTGTGATTTGCAGGAGCAAGCAGGGGAGCTGGAGGGTGAGGCTGGAGAGGATGGTGGTGTTGGTTGTTTATGTTATACCACCAAGGATTAAGAGCTTGGGTTCCAAAGTACCATAGATCCGACTGTACTCCTGGCTTATAAACTGTGTCACCTGGGGCAAACTACTCAACCTCTCTGAGCCTTCAGTTTCCAAATCAGTAAAATGGGGATAGAAGAGTACCTGCCTGGGAAAGAGAATGCTAAGTGCCTGCCCAGGAGTCACTTTCACCTTCTTCCCTGTAAGAGAACACTGGTTGTAGGTGGAGTGGCAATGGATTACATTTCCCAGCTTTCCACACAGTTAGATTTGATCTCATGACTACCTTCTGGCCAACGGGATGTCGGTAACATTGCTGGATAAGACTTCTGGGGTTTCTCAAAAGACAGCCTTCCTCTCTTCCTCCTGCTCTCTGTTTGGAAGGTGGACCAGAAGGCTGGAGCCCTAGCAGCTCTCCTGGACCATGAGTCAACTTGGAGGGTAGACACCTCATGCCGAGGGCGGCAGCACAGAAACAGCCTGCATCCCTGGTACCTATGGGGCTCCCACGCCAGCGCGGGGCTCCCGACATCTGAACTTCTTTTGTGAGAGAAAAAGACAACACTGAACGCAGTTCCCAAGCTCGTGGGGGTAATCACGAGAATTCCATGAAGTGACCTGGACAAACTGTTTCTCATGGCCCATCCTAGCCGGGAGTTATCACGATTATCCTTCCCTTCCCTGCTGTCTGTCTGCTGCCCCCATCCTCAGGGTGGTGTCCACAGGGCCCTTTACCCCCAGATCCCCCTGTTCTTCTTGTCACATCCCTCCTCCCACTTGGTCTAGACACAGAGCTTGAAATTCATCCTCTCCCCTGCCCACCCCACGTCTCAGACCATCACAGGAGACTCAATCCAATTGCTGCTGCCTCGGACACCCGAGGTGCTCTCTCTTCATTTGTCAAGATGCTCGAACTAACAACTGCCACCTAGAATGGAGCCCCAGCTACTGAACTCCTGCCACATGAGTCCAGGAGGTCTCCGACCTCCAGTGGCATAGGAGTTAGGAGCTGGTGTTCTGGAGGAAGAGAGACCTCGTCTGGATCCTGGTTCTGCCATCTGGTGCTTCTGTGACCAGGGATAAGCTACTTAGCCTTCTGTGCCTCAGTTTTCTCATCTATCAAGTGGGTGTGAAAGTGGTACCTATCTGTGGACAGAATGAAGGCTGTGTACCTACAGCTGCTTCTTCCTTGGTAACATAAGACTAATTTGGGGGAGAAATATGTTTATTCTCAGTGACCCAGGAGGAAGGCAAAGTGGGTGGCAGCCCACTTAACAGATGAGGAAACCCGAAGACAAACAGCAACAGCATAGGCCACCCAGCCAGTTAACAACTGAGCTGGGACTTGAACCCGGATCTCAGGCCTTCGAGGTCTCCCCTTCCTTACTGCCAGCCACCCCGGCCCCGCCGCTCACCTCCAGGTACTTGATGGGGATCTTGTGCTTGGTGGCGTGGGACTGGGCCAGCGGCTTCAGCTCCGCCTCGTGATGCCCCTTCTTCTTGAGGATGCCCCCCAGGGCCGTGAGCACGGTGTTGCCATGCTTCTTCAGGTCCTCAGAAGCCTTCATCTCAGCCTCTGTCTTCAGGTGTTTGAACTTGTCAAATTTCTCCAGGGTCTCAGGGTGACCCGTGAAGAGCCTGTGGGCACAAGGAGGGCTGGAGTCCGACACAGGGGTCTGGAGGTGGCCAGACGTGACTTCAAGTCTACACTCTCCCAGTTCCCAGTTGTGTGACCGTGGGCAATTCACGTCACCTCTCGGTGCCTCCGTCTGCCCATCCAAGGAACGGGGCTAATGAGTCCCTCCTTATATCAGTGTGAGGATTAACTTGAATGAGGCCACACAGGAAGTGGTGTGTAAATGCTTGTTATGACTGCGTTTAGAATCCTCATCTTTGTCATTCCTAGTGTGAAAGGCTGGAAGGAAAAACACCTGCGTGGCCCCTGGCCTCACCCCTTTTCCTCTAAGCTGTTGGGAGCAGAGGTGACTAAATGGTGTCCCGTGGAGCAGGGTGATGGGGTGCACCGGGCCTGATGGATCTGTGGAGCGTGCTGCGTGCCAGGCTCGCGCTAGGCTCTGCATCCTCACTTCCATTGAGAGACATGTTACTCCATTCAGAGACTTATTATTCCCATTTGGGGCTTCCCTGGTGGCTCAGATGGTAAAGAATCTTCCTGCAATGCAGGAGACCCCAGGTTTGATCCCTGGGTTAGGAGGATACCCTGAAGAAGGGAATGGCTACCCACTCCACTCTACTTGCCTGGAGAATCCCAGGGACAGCGGAGCCTGGCAGGCTACAGTCCGGGGGGTTGTCAAGAGTCGGATATGAATGAGTGGCTGAGAGTCTCTTATTCCTATTTTACAGATGAGGGAACAGAGCCTGAGGACTGTCAAGTCCTAGCTCAGCATTGCATGGCCAGCGTGCAGAAGGGCCAGGCTGAAATCAGGTCTGAGCGACTCAAAACACAGTGCGTGCAGGGGACCATCTCTGCGGCTTCCTGCCCGAGGATCGTCCTTTGGCTGCTCAAATACTTCCGGCTCCAGGAGGCTCACCGCTGCCTGGGATAGCCTTTCCAGTCTGAGCAGCTCTCAGGCTCAGAAAGCTCTTGCCTATTTTGCTCTGACTCCCTGTTCTTGGGAGGGCCTTCACAATATGCAGACGGTATGAATCCCCGGTGGGAGCCATCTGCCAAAGAGACCAGGTCCCTGCTCCTGCCAGGGGCCCAGTGAGCTGGCCGCCGCGTCCGAGTAGCCCCCTGTTGCCTTGGGCTTCAGTCTTTCCTTCTGCAGAAAGGTGGGAGTCAGGAAAAGGGAGTCACACCTGCCATGGGGAGGAGGGAGCGATGGTCCCCCTTTCACTCGTGGGCAAGGGGAAGATGGCAGGGGTAGGCGACGAGTCCTGGGTCACACGTCTGGTCAGTCGCAGAGCCCAGACACAAACCCACATAGATGTTTCCTTCACGCATGCCATCTCTCTTGAGTCGCACCCTGACACCTCTGCCAGAGTGACCCTGTCTGCTGGGCTTACCCTCCTCCTGGCTAATAGCTTCAGTTCCTTGAAAGCTGCTTTGTGGCTTTCTGGCTCTGACACACCCTTACACCTAACGGTGGACACACCCTAGTGTGCACAAGGTGTGCGGACACACACACACACACCCAGGGCATAGCACAGACAGGGACGCCCCCCCTGCTTCCCCCGGGGCGTGCGCCTCCTGTTTTCCCGGAACACCATGCTGTCCACAGCCACGCTCAGCGTCACCATGGCAGCTGGGCCCCAGCCAAGCCTTGTTCATCTCTGGCAGCTCATCCAGGGCACCTCCCACCCCAGGGTCCATAGGTTCCTGCGATTATCTGGTGACAATGATCCCTGAACTCTTGCCCGACAGATACAAGACCCAGAACCCACAGGTGAAGGTCAGGACTCTGGAGGGAGACTATCTGGGCAGAAGAGGACCAGGGACCTGGAACTCAAAGCCTCCAGGGACCTGAGCCATTCTGTGAGCGCCCCGGATGTCTCGGCTGTTTACGACCCCATGGACTGTTGCCCTCCAGACTCCTCTGTCCGTGGGATTCTGCAGGCAAGAATACTGCAGTGGGGCCTCCCTTGGTGGTCCAGTGGGTAAGGACACCGCCTTGCAGTGCAAGGGGCGCCAGTTCGAGCCCTGGCCTGGGAAGATCCCACGTGCCGTGGAGTGGCTGGACCGATGTGTCCAACTACCGAGCCGGAGCTCTGGAGCGCATGTGTCCAGAGCCAGTGCTCTGCAGTGAAAGAGGCCACTGCAATGGGAGGCCCACAGAGGCCGAAGAACAAAGATGGATGAAAATAAATAAATGAAAGATCCATAGAAGTGGCCAAAAAAAAAAAAAAGAACACTGCAGTGGACTGCCATTGCCTTCTCTAGGGGAAGAGACTAAGCGCTGAGAATTATGGAAGCTGAGTTCTGGCCCACTTCCACGTCTGTTGAAAGCAGTCACTCAGCAACTCTAGGTCTTGGATTCTCTACCTGTAAACCAAAAAGGGCTGGTCTAGTGGATTTCTCAGCCTCCAAGTTCTAAGGTTTGAGCCCCCCATGCTTTACCCTCCACTCTTGGCACCTGCCAGCCAGAGAGGGAGCTCGGATTTAAACAATGCAGAAAAACGGGGCTCCTGAGTGCCCACCAGATCTTCCTGGCATCACTCAGCTGCCTCCCTCCACTGGTCTTGAGTCCAGCCTCTCGGAGCCCCCAGGGAAGCCACAAAAGGTCCTACCTGGATGCTCGTGACAGCAGCAACTCGGAAACTGGGCAGATGCAAGACCCTCACCCTGTAGAGATGAGTGGAAGGCTCTCGTCCAGTGTTTCGGAAGCACTCAGTTGCCTGTGTTTCCTTTCGTCCTGTCGTCTCCCTGCCTCACTGATTACACATCAGGGGGAAAGGAGGCCAGTGCCTAGCTGTGCGGTGAGCTAAGAAGACAGCCACAGGGAAGATGGGGGGCTCTCCCAGGCCTGTACAAATCCTCCTCTGCCCTAGAACCAAAGACCCAGATGCAGGACTGCATCTCTAGTGTGCTGAGACTGTGGGAAACAGTGGCCTCGACTTCCAGAGCAGACGTGCTGATCCAAGCTGCCTGGATCTCACCTCCAGCTGTGGGACTTCAGGCAAGTTACTTCACCTCTCTGTTAAACGTGAGGATCATAACAATGCCTATCTCATGAGGTCGTTATGAGGCTTCAGTGAGTTAACATGTGTGAAACCCTTAACACAGGGTCTAGCAATCGTGCGTACTGTGTCTGTAAACATCTGTGTCCTCCTCCTCATCTCTAGCCATTACCATCTCCTCACCATCTCCACCAAATCTCCATCACCGTCATCACCATCACCAGCATCATCTCCATCCTCACCACCTTCTCCAGCATCTCCATCCTCATCACCACCATCATCATCACCATTTAGGACTGAGAAGTTCTGGTTCTGTCTGTTGCTGCCATTGGTTGGCTGGGACTCTTGGGCCATGTTTCCTCCCAGTGGCACGAGACACAGGGCCACCAGCAGTGACTTTCAAATTTTTCATGGCCTCAAAATTCTCTGCTCAAATGCAAAACTAAATAAAGCAGAAAAGATCTGGAAGAAGGAAAAGCAGGGGCCCAAAGTCCTCTCCGCTGCCTCTGCCCTCCTGAACCCTCTCCATTCCTGGAGGCAGACTCTCCAACTGACCTTCCAGCTGTTATGTTCTAGAACATAATGATGACGTACTCTAAGTGAAGCCCTCAGTCTTTCATGAGCAGACTCAGCTGAACGGCGTTTGCTCTTTTTTACAACCAGAGGCATGGGAGAAATGACTTTTCCCAGTCCGGGTTCAGCATCAGGGCCAGAACCAAAAGGTCATTTCTCACGTGGGCACTCTGAGGCCTGGGGGTGGGCCTCCTTTCCCTTGTCCTTGTCTCCCAAACACCAAGAGGCAGAAGCCCTCAGTGTCGTCTTGGCACGTCTGACAGCCCAAGATGGGCCGGGGCGCTAGGCTCTCTGGGGCCTGCCAGAGGGCAGCCGCCTCCAGCCTCGTGCCCCGTCCCTGGCTCCTGGCCCCTGGCAGCTCTCTCTGATCCACCGGGGGAGGGGAGGCGACACTGCTCCTCTGACACAATACCGCAAGTCTCCTTCAAGACATCCAAGTCCCTGACTTAGGGCTGGCAGCCCTCAGGAAACTGGAGAAAGACCTCCTCCTGTTTGGCAAACTCATCTCCCACCCAGCTACCCTGCCTCCTCTCCAAAAGCGAGGAAGGATCAAGGACGCAGAGAATGCCAGGGTGCGAGGTGGGCAGGGACTCTCAGCGGCCCCGGCAGGCAGTCCCTCCACTTAACAAACAGGGAAATGAGGCCCAGGGAGGACTAGTGACTTGCCCAAAGTCCCATAGCACACGGTAGTTGATGAGTGATGTCGACTTTAGGAAAGACTTTTGTCCAATCAAATAGGACCTGCTGCAGCCC
This sequence comes from Tragulus kanchil, assembly GCA_022376925.1. Lineage (NCBI taxonomy): Eukaryota > Metazoa > Chordata > Mammalia > Artiodactyla > Tragulidae > Tragulus > Tragulus kanchil. The sequence goes on along the minus strand of JAIOJX010000004.1, from coordinate 182,754,709 downwards.
CTGGAGCCAACCACCAAAGACATAGAGGAGAAAGACATAAAGGAAAACCCCAGACACCAGTCAGAGTCAACAGAGAACTAAACCATCCTTCTTCCAGTGGCTCTGGCATGGCCCACGAACTCCAGATGACAGAGCTTATAGGACTGGGCATTCTCCCAGACATGGGGGCTGGGGATCGGTAAAGCCCAAAGGAGGCTGAAAGGACATCTAACTGGGAGAGAAACCTGCTCTGAGTCATAAAGAAGGAGAAATTCACCTCTCAAGTGTGAAGGACAATCCACTCTCTCATGGCAACCAGGCCCACCTCCTCCCGATGCAGGAATGTCCATGTACGCCTTTGAGGTGCACCTCCCAGGGCAGGAGGAGGGCCCGGGAGGAGAGAAGAGTCTGTCACCACTTAGGGAGGAAGGCAGTGGGAACATGAGGTTCCATTTACAAGCCACAACACTCAGAAAACTGCTCACAACACTCGGAGTTTTGTGGGGCGTTTAGCTTGTTTCATCAGGAATCCCTTGCTAAAGAAGGCAAGATGTGCTTGGACGCTGTTCTGAGCCTTCAAATTCAAGACATACCCAACATCAAAAGTCACAAATGGGGACTTCCCTGATGGCGTTGTGGATAAAAATCTGCCTGCCAATGCAGGGAACACGGGTCGAGCCCTGGTCTGGGAAGATTCCACGTGCCGCAGGGCAGCTACGTCCGTACGCCACAACTACTGAGCCCACGCTTCAGAGCCCTGGAGCTGCGGCTGCCAAACCTGTGTTCTTGCACCTAGCACCTGTGTTCCATGACAAGAGAAACCACTGCAATCAGAAGCCCGTGCACAGCAACAAAGAGTAGCCCCTGCTCGCCACAGCTATAGAAAGCAACAAACACCCAGTCGGGCCAAAACAAAAAACAAAAAAAGAAATGTCATAAATGGGCCTCTGTCTTCTGTTTCCTATTAAATAGTTACGGTACTTTAAAGGGCCCAATTCTAAACTTTATCTAGAAGAGCTACTGACATCTTTTGGAACTCACTTTATGCCAGGAATTATGCACCATCTTATTTCATTCTTTTTACTACTGTATAATGTAGATATTAGGATTTGATTTCCCTCCATTTTATAGGAGAAGAAATGGAGGATCAGAGAAGTTGTGAACTTTCCAAAGGTCACACAGCTGCTTGGTGGCAGAGCTAGGTGTAGAACTACATAGCTCATCTTGAAAGCCACATCTTAGCCTTGAGATTGTATGGATTTTGATGGACTTGTGACTCGGGTTCATTCTCCCCCTCTTAGGTCTTTTTCGTCCTCCTCCACTAGGTGAGGCGAGAAAGATCTCTCAGATCTTCTTGTCAATTCTCTCTATAACTTTAAGATTCCTCTTGGTTGACTCTAAGCATCAAGGATTAGATCGTCAAAGCTCCTCCCAGGGCAGGAGGAGGGCCCGGAGGAGAGAAGAGTCTGTCACCACTTAGGGAGGAAGGCAGTGGGAACATGAGGTTCCATTTACAAGCCACAACACTCAGAAAACTGCTCACAACACTCGGAGTTTTGTGGGGCGTTTAGCTTGTTTCATCAGGAATCCCTTGCTAAAGAAGGCAAGATGTGCTTGGACGCTGTTCTGAGCCTTCAAATTCAAGACATACCCAACATCAAAAGTCACAAATGGGGACTTCCCTGATGGCGTTGTGGATAAAAATCTGCCTGCCAATGCAGGGAACACGGGTCGAGCCCTGGTCTGGGAAGATTCCACGTGCCGCAGGGCAGCTACGTCCGTACGCCACAACTACTGAGCCCACGCTTCAGAGCCCTGGAGCTGCGGCTGCCAAACCTGTGTTCTTGCACCTAGCACCTGTGTTCCATGACAAGAGAAACCACTGCAATCAGAAGCCCGTGCACAGCAACAAAGAGTAGCCCCTGCTCGCCACAGCTATAGAAAGCAACAAACACCCAGTCGGGCCAAAACAAAAAACAAAAAAAGAAATGTCATAAATGGGCCTCTGTCTTCTGTTTCCTATTAAATAGTTACGGTACTTTAAAGGGCCCAATTCTAAACTTTATCTAGAAGAGCTACTGACATCTTTTGGAACTCACTTTATGCCAGGAATTATGCACCATCTTATTTCATTCTTTTTACTACTGTATAATGTAGATATTAGGATTTGATTTCCCTCCATTTTATAGGAGAAGAAATGGAGGATCAGAGAAGTTGTGAACTTTCCAAAGGTCACACAGCTGCTTGGTGGCAGAGCTAGGTGTAGAACTACATAGCTCATCTTGAAAGCCACATCTTAGCCTTGAGATTGTATGGATTTTGATGGACTTGTGACTCGGGTTCATTCTCCCCCTCTTAGGTCTTTTTCGTCCTCCTCCACTAGGTGAGGCGAGAAAGATCTCTCAGATCTTCTTGTCAATTCTCTCTATAACTTTAAGATTCCTCTTGGTGGACTCTAAGCATCAAGGATTAGATCGTCAAAGCTCCTCCCAGCTGCTGGCAGAGGTGTGAGATGCAGTCCCCTGATTCCAACCTCTGACACAAAAGCAAACCAAATAGGCATTTTACTAAATAAATCTATATATACACACACACATATGCATCCATTCATCTCTCTCTTTCTCACTCAACTAACACAGCCAGCTGGTCAACCCTGGGGCCCCTGCTTCACTTTGCAGGCAACCATTCTTGATCTTTGGGACGTAGGGGATGGCGGCAATGGGATCTCTTCCTTTTACCTGATGAGGACCTCCTGCCCGTGGCCTGCAACATCAGCCTCCACCTTCCCCCAGACGTTCAGCACCAACTGCCATTCCCCGTCGCTGAGAACCATGGCGCAGTCTGAAGAAAAGAAAACAGCAAGGGCGGATGGACTGGGCGTCCCGTCTCTGACAGCTGGGGTTTAAGGCCGTCTGGCCCCAGAGGGGTTTTATACCTTCCGGGATGCTTGACAGGGATCACTTGACAGCTTGTTCTCTCTCCCTCCCCTCCCCCAACCCCCCTCTTTCACGAAGGGGTCTAATCTTTTCCTTTCTCTAGCCCTCACATGGAAGCTATTTTGAGGCAGGTGCCATTGTGGGGAGGTAGGACACCCCAGGTCACGGGTGTGCTGATGGTGGGGGTTGCGTGTGAGTGTGGAAAGAGTGGGGAGGAGGCTGGGCCACTGTCTAGACTCTCAGAAGCCAACAGAAAGGGCACGGCCAAGGCCGATGCCAGCCGACTGAAACCCAACTCCCCCTGCCGTCAGTCATCCCAAGAGGACCTGTCGTGTTTCTAAGCCAGGGCAGCAGGCACCCGGACTGGCCTTGGGGCTGTCCTGGCCATTAGAAGTTCCTTTGCCCACCTTCTGCCCACTTTCCAGAATGCTCCTCACCCCCCTCACCCTCTGGAGTGGTGGGAAGGGTCTTCGACAGTTTCCTGCGCGTAGCTGGGTGAACCCAGGCAGATCCATAGCCTCTTAGAGCCTGCATTCTCCTGCTCCACCCAGAAAACTCCAATATTGCTCGGCTATTTCCCTCTGGAAAGTTTTGCTTGAGGTACCCCTCCAGGCACAGTTAACTGCCTGCCCTCCACACCTTCGTAGGTGTTCCTTTCGCACCGCTTACCTCACGGTATCATAACTCTTGTGTGCATGCTGGCTCCTCCATTCTTGTGAGAGCAGCCAGGACTCAGAGGCTGCATGCCAGGCTCTAGCTCTGACACAAAAGCAAACCAAATAGGCATTTTACTAAATAAATCTATATATACACACACACATATGCATCCATTCATCTCTCTCTTTCTCACTCAACTAACACAGCCAGCTGGTCAACCCTGGGGCCCCTGCTTCACTTTGCAGGCAACCATTCTTGATCTTTGGGACGTAGGGGATGGCGGCAATGGGATCTCTTCCTTTTACCTGATGAGGACCTCCTGCCCGTGGCCTGCAACATCAGCCTCCACCTTCCCCCAGACGTTCAGCACCAACTGCCATTCCCCGTCGCTGAGAACCATGGCGCAGTCTGAAGAAAAGAAAAACAGCAAGGGCGGATGGACTGGGCGTCCCGTCTCTGACAGCTGGGGTTTAAGGCCGTCTGGCCCCAGAGGGGTTTTATACCTTCCGGGATGCTTGACAGGGATCACTTGACAGCTTGTTCTCTCTCCCTCCCCTCCCCCAACCCCCCTCTTTCACGAAGGGGTCTAATCTTTTCCTTTCTCTAGCCCTCACATGGAAGCTATTTTGAGGCAGGTGCCATTGTGGGGAGGTAGGACACCCCAGGTCACGGGTGTGCTGATGGTGGGGGTTGCGTGTGAGTGTGGAAAGAGTGGGGAGGAGGCTGGGCCACTGTCTAGACTCTCAGAAGCCAACAGAAAGGGCACGGCCAAGGCCGATGCCAGCCGACTGAAACCCAACTCCCCCTGCCGTCAGTCATCCCAAGAGGACCTGTCGTGTTTCTAAGCCAGGGCAGCAGGCACCCGGACTGGCCTTGGGGCTGTCCTGGCCATTAGAAGTTCCTTTGCCCACCTTCTGCCCACTTTCCAGAATGCTCCTCACCCCCCTCACCCTCTGGAGTGGTGGGAAGGGTCTTCGACAGTTTCCTGCGCGTAGCTGGGTGAACCCAGGCAGATCCATAGCCTCTTAGAGCCTGCATTCTCCTGCTCCACCCAGAAAACTCCAATATTGCTCGGCTATTTCCCTCTGGAAAGTTTTGCTTGAGGTACCCCTCCAGGCACAGTTAACTGCCTGCCCTCTCCACACCTTCGTAGGTGTTCCTTTCGCACCGCTTACCTCACGGTATCATAACTCTTGTGTGCATGCTGGCTCCTCCATTCTTGTGAGAGCAGCCAGGACTCAGAGGCTGTGCCAGGTGCCAGGCTCTAGTCCAATCACTTTACTGGGTAACTCAGTTAGTCTCCCAACAGCCCTATATGATAAATATGGACATTGCCCCCCTCTCATGGAGGGGACGTTCAGGAAATCTGCTGTGAGCACACGGCTAGTTGATGGAAGAGCTGGGTTTTGAACCCACGAAGTCAGGCCCCTGAAGCCATGCAACCACGTTACTTTGATTATCACAGGGGCAGGGCTTCGTTTCATTCGTCTGCGTGTTTCTTGGGCTTTGCACAGTGTTCTGTACCAACTGTGAACTTAATAAATGTTTATTGAATAAAAAGATGGATGGCCTGCCCAGGACGGTGAGAGGAAGATGATTGATCTTTACGTTTTATCCATCCATCTTCCATCCCTGTCCAACCATCCATCCATCCATCCATCATCCATTCATCCATCCATCTTCCATCCCTCCATCCATCCATCCATCTTCCAACCCTCCATCCTTCCATCCATCCATCCAACATCCATTCATCCATCCACCCATTGACCCATCCATCATCCATTGGCCCATCTATCCACACACTCACCATCCGTCCATCTTTCCATTGTCCATCTATCTGTCCATCGTCTATCCACCCATCTACCATCCTCTCCCACCCTCCCGTCATCCACCACTCATCCATCCACCCGCCCACCCAGCTTCTGTCCCTCCATCCGTTATCCGTTTAGCCACCCCTCCGCCCATCCCTCTCTCCATGCATCATCCCTCCACCTGTCAATCATCCATCCATCCATGTATCCACCATTCCTCTGTCCATCCAACAAACAGATGTAAGGTACCTACTGTGTGTCAGAAACTGCTACATGCTGAGGACGCAAACCAGATAAAACACATCCTGGTGTTCAGTCTCCTAGGGGAGATAAGTGAGAGGAACAGCATTCTCGGCTATTTCCCTCTGGAAAGTTTTGCTTGAGGTACCCTCCAGGCACAGTTAACTGCCTGCCCTCTCCACACCTTCGTAGGTGTTCCTTTCGCACCGCTTACCTCACGGTATCATAACTCTTGTGTGCATGCTGGCTCCTCCATTCTTGTGAGAGCAGCCAGGACTCAGAGGCTGTGCCAGGTGCCAGGCTCTAGTCCAATCACTTTACTGGGTAACTCAGTTAGTCTCCCAACAGCCCTATATGATAAATATGGACATTGCCCCCATCTCATGGAGGGGACGTTCAGGAAATCTGCTGTGAGCACACGGCTAGTTGATGGAAGAGCTGGGTTTTGAACCCACGAAGTCAGGCCCCTGAAGCCATGCAACCACGTTACTTTGATTATCACAGGGGCAGGGCTTCGTTTCATTCGTCTGCGTGTTTCTTGGGCTTTGCACAGTGTTCTGTACCAACTGTGAACTTAATAAATGTTTATTGAATAAAAAGATGGATGGCCTGCCCAGGACGGTGAGAGGAAGATGATTGATCTTTACGTTTTATCCATCCATCTTCCATCCCTGTCCAACCATCCATCCATCCATCCATCATCCATTCATCCATCCATCTTCCATCCCTCCATCCATCCATCCATCTTCCAACCCTCCATCCTTCCATCCATCCATCCAACATCCATTCATCCATCCACCCATTGACCCATCCATCATCCATTGGCCCATCTATCCACACACTCACCATCCGTCCATCTTTCCATTGTCCATCTATCTGTCCATCGTCTATCCACCCATCTACCATCCTCTCCCACCCTCCCGTCATCCACCACTCATCCATCCACCCGCCCACCCAGCTTCTGTCCCTCCATCCGTTATCCGTTTAGCCACCCCTCCGCCCATCCCTCTCTCCATGCATCATCCCTCCACCTGTCAATCATCCATCCATCCATGTATCCACCATTCCTCTGTCCATCCAACAAACAGATGTAAGGTACCTACTGTGTGTCAGAAACTGCTACATGCTGAGGACGCAAACCAGATAAAACACATCCTGGTGTTCAGTCTCCTAGGGGAGATAAGTGAGAGGAACAGCATTAAAGTACAGTTTATTTAGCACTATGATCATGCTCTACACAGAATGTTACAGTTTACAAAGTGCCTCCTGGGGCAGGATTCATCTAGTCTTTCCCAACGCCTCTGCAAGGCAGCCAGCATCATCCTATTTTGCACCTGTGGAGCAGGAGGCTCAGAAAGGATCAGCAAGCAGGTGTCCTGGCCGTCCTGGGTCTCTACTGGACATGCCAGTTATGACTGCCCCGTGCACACAGTTCTTTCTAAAGATAACAGTCATGTCCTCTCTCCAAACTTGTTGCTAGTCACAGCTGATTGAACTGAGGCTGAGACCTAACCAGAGGCAGCCAATGGCAGGGTTCTGTCAAAAGCCAATGTCTATTAGCTGCACCCATCAGAGCCCCTCTTCCAAACATGAACAGGGATGTCTGGATAAGGCCCCCAAACTCAGAGCTTCCCCAGTACAAACTTGGGCCTCCATTCTGATCCTGGTAAAGTCCACTCCCAACTGCAATTTGAGCATGACCATCAGCTACCACTTCCTGTGTGACCTCGTGTATATTGTTGCGGGATTCCTGTTTAGTTACTGAGTCAGATGGTTCCTAACAAGCAAAAGGCCCAGAAGCACAGGCCCCTTCCTGACCATGTGGTCCAGAAATAACGCGTGGGGCTCTATATTAACCCAGGACGCTGAGCTGATGAACTTCCAGGAGCCAGCTAGTTTTCACAGTGGAAGTTTCAATTGTAAAATGAGTAACTAAGAGACTTTCCTGGTAGCTCCCTCGTAAAGAGTCTGCCTTCCAATGCAAGGACATGGGTTCAATCCCTGGTCAAGGAACTAAGATCCCATGTGCCCACTAAACCCAAGCACTGCAACTTAGAAAGCCTGCACACAGCAACTACTGAGCGCATGCACTCCAGAGTCTGCGCCTCAACGGGAGAAGCCACGCACCCCAATTAAGACCCAGCACAGTCAGAAAATAAAAAACTAAAATGCTATAGGGATCTTCCGAGGGGCTTGTGTTCAGTCATCTGCTCATTCTCCTGCGTGGTACCGAGAGCCTACTCTGTGCCAGGCTTAGGCTCAAAGAGAAAAGCAACCCTGAGAGAGTTCGCTGAGGATTCAACATCTCATTCTGACCCCTTGCTGGAAAGGGAGCCTATCGGTGTGGCAGGGACGTGCAGAAGGGAGACAGGACGCAGCAGTGAGCTGCCCCCAGTCTGGGTGGGCCCCGGGGCCCCATCCGTGACACCCCTGCAAGAATCAGCGGGCTTCTGATTTGCAACGCAGGCTCAAGTCCTGGGTGGGGAAGATCCCCCGGAGAAGGAAATGGCAGCCCACTCCAGTATTCTTGCCCAGGAAATCCCACGGACAGAGGAACCTGGCAGGCTACAGTCCAAGGGGTCACGAGAGTCAGACACGAAGGAGCGACTAAACCACCAGCAGCAGCAGCTTCTGATTCACACCCCCAGCCCTGGTGAGGCCACTTTCAAACATGGCCTGGCCTATGGTACCCCCTTGAGAACCTCGGAGCACCTCTGAGGGGCTGGCAGGACAGGGCTCATCATTATCCCACCTGGCTGTACAGAAACCAACGCTTGGAGACGTTATGCACCTGCCGGAAGCTGGTAAGGGACAGCGCTGGATCCCTGCCACCCGCAGCCCTTGTCCCATCTCCAGCCTCCCGAGCTGCCCGAGGGCGACCTGAGTACTTAAAATCTCATCAACTTGTTACCAGCACTAAAATGTTTAACGCGGAGCTGCCACCCCTTGGCGAGCACCCTCATTAACTGGCACGTTCGCGGAAACCGTGGCTTTGAGGCGGACGAACCTTTTCAGTTCTACCTTTTAAGCTAATAGGAGGGACCCACATCTGTTTGCACTCACACATTGCTACAACAGAACTGGCGATACCTAGCAGTTGCTATGGCTACCTGCCATCGCCAGCTTTGTTTGGGGGCTATAATTATCCCTGTGCCTGCTTTCAAATAGCCAGGGCAGGGGAAAACAGAAGAGGAAAGTCAGGCTGCCTCTGCGTGCAAGCCCTTCTGCAGTCTTACACACTCATAATGAGACTAGAGATCAACTACAGGAAAAAAAAAAAAAAAAAGAAAAAAAAAAAAAAAAAAAACGCTAAAAACACACTCATAGACACACACAGGTGGGTTCGTCTGACCCCCAGTGGGGCAGAACTGGGTCCCACCAAGGAAGACCTACTACTTCCTCTTTTTTTTCCTTTTCCTATCAGTGAATCCTTTGAATGGGAGAATCTGGAACTTGTAGAATCATCCTCAAGTTTTCAAATTGTGGATATTGAGATCCCAGAGTTACAATTCTAGAAGGCCAGAGTCTTCAACTTTCACCACTCCAAAAGCTTGGGTTCTGGATTCCAGAGTCAGAAAGCTAGAGAAAGAGAAATCTAAAATCGTAGGGTCACGGGATCTGGAAACTTAGAGGCCTAAGTGGTATCAAAGCTCCCACTAAGTCAGCGGTCCCCAACCTTTTCAACACCAGGGACTAGTTTCATGGAAGACAATTTTTCCACAGACTGGGGGTGGGGAGATGGTTTAGGGGTAATTCAATCGCATTACATGTATTGTGCAATTTATTTCCATTATTATTACATCAGCTCCAGTTCAGATCATTGGGCATTAGATCCTAGAGGTTAGGGATCCCTGTACTAAATACAGGAATTTTCCCTACAGATCGTCACGTGGCATCTGCTTGAATCTCCCCAGAGCAGTGAACTTGCTACCTAGAAAACAAAATACGCCTTATTGTTACATTCGCTCCCTTGTCCTGGCTCAGGTGCTTCCTGTGGGATGTAGAGGCAGCTGAGGGAAGCTTCAGGCTCACCTACGCCTTGTCTGGTCCAGGCTGCACATCCGGAAGGCTTTGGAACTGAGAACCCTCCACTGGCAAGGTAAGCCAGGAGCCCGTCTAGTGGAACAGGGTCTGTTCCCCATCTTGTTCCTGGTGACTGCCACCTCTCGTCGCTCACATACGCAGAGAGAGCTCTCTAGCAAGGGGCTTCCAGCTCCCCCTGCACAGGTTTAAGCCCCCAGGTGAGTGTGATCCATGTTGTCTCTTTCAAAGGTGACCAGGGAATTCACGAGCCCTTGTGCAGCCAACAAGTCCCCCCTCCATCTCCCATAGTGCATCTGGGGGAGGGGAGGGGTGCTACACTTTAAGACTCCACCATGGGTACCAAAGACGGAAGGAAAGAATCTTTGGATCTTCAAAGCTGGGGATCCCCGCAACCTTGGCCCCTCCCTTCCTCCTCCTCCTCCCTTTGGAGGGCAGCCCGAGCAGTGCCTCCCACCACTCCCAGCTCAGCTTGCTCCTTACTGGCAGAGTCTGCCCCAGACCAGCGCCAGGGGAGACTCAGAACAGGGCTTGAGGACCCCCCCAGCTGGCCCCAGACCCTCCCAGGCCCACCCTTCCCCCAGCCCCCAGCAGCCCTTGCACTGACCACGGCCCTTCTGCCCAGCTGTCCTGGAGCCCGCAGCCAAGCAGCGGGCTGGGGGCGGGGAGAGGTGTCCTATGGCAGCCGGAGAGAGGCACAGAGAACTAAAAATACAGTTTATATGGCAAGGCTCCTCCTCTCCCCGGAGGCCTAGAGGGGCTTATTGGAGGAGGGCTGGCAGGAACACCAGATTCCGATATTCCAGTCAACAGCTGTGGCCCGGGGACACCTCCCTTCCTTCCCGACACCCCTCCAGGCCCTGAGGCTTGGCGGCACCCCCCCAGCCCCTCCTCCTACGTGTCATCTGGATGAACTCAGCCCCACCTCCACACAGCGCCTCCCTCCCAGCCCTCCCTCCCTCCCTGGAGGATCTCCCAGAAATAGCTCCCCCTCCAAGAATCCCCCCACCCCAGGCCCTCCTTTCCCAGCAGGTGTGCTCTCTCCCTCCCTCCCCACCTTGGGCGCCAACTTGCAAGAAGCCTTCTCAGCCCTCTCTGCTTTGGGGTGCAGCCCCCCCTTTCCACCCTGTGAGCTTCTTCACAGATAGGAGTGTAAACGGATTGCCCTTAGGACCCCTCCCAGCTGCCCTTTCCGATAGACACTTAAGAAAAAGAAACGTAAGTAGAGTTGCTTTACAGTGTTTCAGGGTAAGCACTTTTTTATTTTAAACATTTATTTTTATTTATCTTTTTTGGGGGGTGGGGTGGGGAGGCAGGTGGATGGGTGGGCCACTTCTATTGGTCTTTCATTTTTGTCTATTTTCATCAGTCTTTGTTCTTTGGCTCCTGTGGGCCTCCCATCGCGTCGTTGCCCTCTGTCGTCGCAGAGCGCCGGCTCTGGGCGCATGCGCGCCAGAGCTCCGGCTGGGTAATTGGACACATCGGTCCAGCCGCTCCGCGGCACGTGGGATCTTCCCAGGCCAGAGATCGAACTGGCGCCCCTTGCACTGCAAGGCGGTGTCCTAGGGTAAGCACTTTTATGAGCCGCACTTTTCACAAGAGAAGGAGGCACAGAGAGATGAAGCTGCGCCAGGTCACCCCGCTAGGAAATGGGCCAAGCATGAACTTCCAGACCAGGCAGTCAGGTTGCAGAATCAGTGTTCACGAATGGGAACTGGTCTAACTTGGGATCCTTCCTCCATTCCCTCTCACCTTTTGCCAACCCCTAACAAAGGGCCGGGTCGATAAGCTCTCTGAATTGTTCTCATGAACCGAGCCCATCCAGGTTCCTGGAGGTGAAGGCAGCGATTGTGCTGGGAGGCTGGGAATCAGGAGGGCCTGCTGCCATCTAGTGGCGGCGAGGAGAAACGCCTCTGTCCCTGGCCCCGCCCCGCCCACTGCGTTCCTTTGTTCGACCAGCCAGACGGCCAGCCGCTGGACGGGGTCTCGCTCCATCTTTGTATTCCTGGCACCCACCAGGGACAGCTTTCCACGTTATTATAAGAATAAGCCAGGGGAATTCTCTGGTGGTCCAGTGGCTAAGACTCTGTGCTCCCAATGTAGGGGGCCCAGGTTCGATCCCTGGTCAGGGAACTAGAGCCCACACGCTACAACTGAGACCCAATGCAGCCAAATAAATATAAATAATAATAATAATAATAAAATATATATGTATATATATATATATATATATATAAAAGAATAAGCCATGGCCATTGCGCTCAAGGAACTGAAAGTTGAGTGGAGGAAACATCCCAAGGGGATGGAAAATACAACAGAGATGTGAATGAAGATTTGCTGGCGAGTGAGAAGGTAGCCCCCAGGTCCACATGGAGAAGACTTGTCAGCAGAAGTGACAGCCGGGCTGGATCTAAACATATGAGGGAGCTCTTCAGGTCTCTTAAGCAGAAGTAATCAACTGCGCAAAAGCCGAAGGGGTGCAGGGGACTCGTGGGGGAAAAGAACTCTCTGGGGTGGGGATGCGAGGCCCTCCCCCCTCGCCTCGAGGGTCTTCCTGCTCCAAAACCAGGGCGCTGGGCTTAGAGCTGGCAGTCCTGTCCCACAAACACTCAGGCTCATGGAGTGCCAGGTTCTGTGCCGCACCCCGAGAAGACCTGGGTGCACGTCACATCGTTCTTGAACTTTAGGGGTGATGGGAGAAAGGGCTGAGTAAACAAGCTATGACGGCGCTTTGAGATAAGAGCGGAAACAGTAACAGCCCAGGAGTGGAGGCTTTGGACTCAAACACCTGAATCCAGGCTTGGATCCATCGGGTATTACGTTTGCAATCCGGGGAAGGTATTATCCCTTTGCAAGGCTTTTCTTTTTGTATCTGTAAAATGGGGACTTTGAAAATAATCACCTATCTCAAATGTCATCATGAGGATTAAAAGAAGACTCAACAGCGGTGCTGCACACAGTACGTGCTCCATAACTGCTGCCTGTGATGTAAAGCGCAGAGGAATCAAAAAGGAGGAAATGATATCCTTGGATAAAAGCTGCAGCATCTCTTTCATAGGAACAAGGGAGAAGTGTGAACTGGATGAAAGCGAGACATTTCTGCTGCGGGAGTTGTAAAGAACATAGCAAGATATAGGGAAGTGCAAATGTTTGGTGTTTTTAGGGTGGGAAAAGTGATGGAGGGAGTGAGGAAAGGTGCAGCCAGAGAAACAGAAGCCGAGGCAGGGTTTTGAGCAGGGGAGGGCTGTGATCTGATTTGCTGCCTTGGAAACGCCACGCTAGTTGCATGGGAATAATGTAAGGGTGTAGTGGAGGGGGGCGGAGCCAGGAGACATTTCTTCTCAGCATTTCATTCCGACAGTTCTCATGCAGCTAAGTTCAGAGTTAGGAAAGGAGCACATCAAGGCTGTATATTGACATCCTACTTATTTAACCTATATGCAGAGTACATCATGTGAAATGCCAGGCTGGATGAATCACAAGCTGGAATCAAGATGGCTGGAGAAAAAAAAAATTCTGAGAGAAATATCCACCACCTCAGATATGCAGATATACCACTTCAATGGCAGAAGGCAAAGAGGAACTAAAGAGCCTCTTGATGAAGTGAAAGTGGAGAGTGAAAAAGCTGGTTTAAAACTCCACATTCAGAAAACAAAGATCCGGCTTCCCCTGGTGGTCCAGTGGGTAAGGACACCGCCTTGCAGTGCAAGGGGCGCCAGTTCGATCCCTGGCCTGGGAAGATCCCACGTGCCGCGGAGCGGCTGGACTGATGTGTCCAGTTACCCAGCGGGAGCTTGGGCGACAGACGCCACCGCGGTGGGAGGCCCATAGGAGCCAAAGAACAAAGATGGATGAAAATAGAGAAATGAGAGACCAATAGAAGTGGCCCGCCCGTCCCCCTCCCTCCCCACCCCACCCCTCAAAAAGGTAAATTAAAAAAAAAAAAAAGAAAAACGAAGATCATAGCATCCAGTCCCACCTATTCACAGCAAACAGATGGGGGAAAAGTGGGAGAAATCCATCCGTATCTTCTTAAATACATCAGCGTGCGTGTTATTAGTGAGAACTCAATGTGTGTTTGCTTTTTTGTTTTTTTTAAAACTTTTATTTTACTTTTAACTTTTACAGAGTTTCGTTGTTTACAGATATGTATGGTCCCAGATTAGTCATATGTATATCCCCCCATCCCACCCCTCCAGACAGTCACACAGCGTCCCTGCAGGATCCCCTTTTCTCACAGAGCAATGACTATAGCTATTTTCTTCACGTAGGATAGTACAGGTTTTCATGCTACTTCCGCTTGTTTGTTTTTTATGTAAAATTTATATCCAGTGAAATGCACATGACTGAAGTAGGCTCTTACTGAGGTTCCAAACCCCTATCAGGATACAGAACATTATCACCCCCCCGAAAAGCTCCCACAGTAAGGAGGGGCAGCCAGGAGACATTTCTTCTACTTATTGTTAGCAGCTAAGTTCAGAGTTAGGAAAGGAGCACATCAAGGCTGTATATTGACATCCTACTTATTTAACCTATATGCAGAGTACATCATGTGAAATGCCAGGCTGGATGAATCACAAGCTGGAATCAAGATGGCTGGAGAAAAAAAAAATTCTGAGAGAAATATCCACCACCTCAGATATGCAGATATACCACTTCAATGGCAGAAGGCAAAGAGGAACTAAAGAGCCTCTTGATGAAGTGAAAGTGGAGAGTGAAAAAGCTGGTTTAAAACTCCACATTCAGAAAACAAAGATCCGGCTTCCCCTGGTGGTCCAGTGGGTAAGGACACCGCCTTGCAGTGCAAGGGGCGCCAGTTCGATCCCTGGCCTGGGAAGATCCCACGTGCCGCGGAGCGGCTGGACTGATGTGTCCAGTTACCCAGCGGGAGCTTGGGCGACAGACGCCACCGCGGTGGGAGGCCCATAGGAGCCAAAGAACAAAGATGGATGAAAATAGAGAAATGAGAGACCAATAGAAGTGGCCCGCCCGTCCCCCTCCCTCCCCACCCCACCCCTCAAAAAGGTAAATTAAAAAAAAAAAAAAGAAAAACGAAGATCATAGCATCCAGTCCCACCTATTCACAGCAAACAGATGGGGGAAAAGTGGGAGAAATCCATCCGTATCTTCTTAAATACATCAGCGTGCGTGTTATTAGTGAGAACTCAATGTGTGTTTGCTTTTTTGTTTTTTTTAAAACTTTTATTTTACTTTTAACTTTTACAGAGTTTCGTTGTTTACAGATATGTATGGTCCCAGATTAGTCATATGTATATCCCCCCATCCCACCCCTCCAGACAGTCACACAGCGTCCCTGCAGGATCCCCTTTTCTCACAGAGCAATGACTATAGCTATTTTCTTCACGTAGGATAGTACAGGTTTTCATGCTACTTCCGCTTGTTTGTTTTTTATGTAAAATTTATATCCAGTGAAATGCACATGACTGAAGTAGGCTCTTACTGAGGTTCCAAACCCCTATCAGGATACAGAACATTATCACCCCCCCGAAAAGCTCCCACAGGCCCCTTCCCCGCTCCCGCCACCTCCCAGAGCCAACCGCAATCCTGATGATTTGCTTTTTATGACCCGCAGATTGGTTTGCGGAAGGGTAGCCTTTAAGAGCCCACCTCTGAGCGGGAGGAGAGGCGAGGTGGATAGGAGACCAGCTCGGCAGGAGAGAGCCCAGCACCGCCCGGGCCGCCGGAGCTGAGTTTCTGGCTGAATCCACTTGGCAGGTGGTGGCGCTATTGACTAAGGCGGGCGGCGAACCCGGGAGGAGGGGCCGGACCAACGTGCGGCGTCTGGGCGACTGTGAGACGCCTGTCTAGCAGGCTTAGGGAGACACAAGCGTCCCCGGGGCTTGCACTGTCGAGGTGGCATCGGAGACGTGGTGGCCGGGTTTCTCCAACATCCAGCGCTTTGCCCGGCCCAGCCCCGGCGCCCACAAGGCTCCCGCCACCCGGAAAGGAAAAGGCGCCCCTCCTCCGCGGGTCTGCGGGCCACACCCCTGCTTTCCCCAGGCCGCCGAGGGAGAGCAGTGGGGAAGGCACGGAGGTGGAGACTTCTGGTTGGCCGGATCCAGAGAGAAATCCTCGCTCCCGACTCCCTAAGGGGAGCGGGCCGGAAGGCAGGGCCCCAGGCCCACCTGGGTGGTGCCCCCTTACCAACGACCTTCCTCTCTCCCCAGCGTCCTGCAGACCCGAGGACTTGTTCCTCCCCAGTGACTGCCTCCCACCTCTTGCCCCATGCTTCTTTCCTCCCCTTTAAAAAACGGCTAAAGGGGCTTCCCCTAGTGGTCCAGTGGGTAAGGACACCGCCTGGCAGTGCAAGGGGCGCCGGTTTGATCCCTGGCCTGGGAAGATCCCACGTGTCGCGGAGCGGCTGGACCAATGTGTCCAATTACAGAGCTGGAGCGCCGGAGCTCTGGAGCGCATGCGCCCAGAGCCGGGGCTCTGCAACGACAGACCCCACTGCAATGGGAGGCCCACAGGAGCCAAAAAATAAAGACGGATGAAAATAGAGAAATGAAAGACCAATAGAAGTGGCCCACCTGCTTCCCTCCCTCCCCAACCTGACCACCGCCCCAAATAAGTAAATAAATCTTAAAAAAAAAAAACAAAAAACGGCTAAAGCCCAGGTCTTAGTTACTCAGATCTCCTCCAAGGAGGAGGCCATTCTGGTCTGCTTCCCTTGAGAGGACAGGAAAGGGGAAGCAGAGACCATACCCCGAGACTGCAGTTGGGCTCCCTAGACTATCTAAAATCCAACACCACTCGCCCCTAGCAAAGTCCTTTCTTTCTTAAAAACCCCTTGGGCAACAGGAGGGCCTGAAACAACGTGCGGCGCCCTGGGGGCGACTGGGGGGAACCCGGGAGGAGGGGCCGGACCAACGTGCGGCGTCTGGGCGACTGTGAGACGCCTGTCTAGCAGGCTTAGGGAGACACAAGCGTCCCCGGGGCTTGCACTGTCGAGGTGGCATCGGAGACGTGGTGGCCGGGTTTCTCCAACATCCAGCGCTTTGCCCGGCCCAGCCCCGGCGCCCACAAGGCTCCCGCCACCCGGAAAGGAAAAGGCGCCCCTCCTCCGCGGGTCTGCGGGCCACACCCCTGCTTTCCCCAGGCCGCCGAGGGAGAGCAGTGGGGAAGGCACGGAGGTGGAGACTTCTGGTTGGCCGGATCCAGAGAGAAATCCTCGCTCCCGACTCCCTAAGGGGAGCGGGCCGGAAGGCAGGGCCCCAGGCCCACCTGGGTGGTGCCCCCTTACCAACGACCTTCCTCTCTCCCCAGCGTCCTGCAGACCCGAGGACTTGTTCCTCCCCAGTGACTGCCTCCCACCTCTTGCCCCATGCTTCTTTCCTCCCCTTTAAAAAACGGCTAAAGGGGCTTCCCCTAGTGGTCCAGTGGGTAAGGACACCGCCTGGCAGTGCAAGGGGCGCCGGTTTGATCCCTGGCCTGGGAAGATCCCACGTGTCGCGGAGCGGCTGGACCAATGTGTCCAATTACAGAGCTGGAGCGCCGGAGCTCTGGAGCGCATGCGCCCAGAGCCGGGGCTCTGCAACGACAGACCCCACTGCAATGGGAGGCCCACAGGAGCCAAAAAATAAAGACGGATGAAAATAGAGAAATGAAAGACCAATAGAAGTGGCCCACCTGCTTCCCTCCCTCCCCAACCTGACCACCGCCCCAAATAAGTAAATAAATCTTAAAAAAAAAAAACAAAAAACGGCTAAAGCCCAGGTCTTAGTTACTCAGATCTCCTCCAAGGAGGAGGCCATTCTGGTCTGCTTCCCTTGAGAGGACAGGAAAGGGGAAGCAGAGACCATACCCCGAGACTGCAGTTGGGCTCCCTAGACTATCTAAAATCCAACACCACTCGCCCCTAGCAAAGTCCTTTCTTTCTTAAAAACCCCTTGGGCAACAGGAGGTATGCCTGTCTTTCCCCTGAGCAACACTTGGACTTATTTCTTGGGAGGTAAGGAGTTCTGATTCTGCTAAGAGAGGCCTTGCCCTCACACCTACGCTCCCCAGGTGCTGCCGTATAGAACATCCTGAATTTATCCGGCTGTGTGGAGAATCACCCCAGCACTCAGGTTGCCCGTCTCACGCAGGCCCAGAGGGTCAGCTGTTAGTGCAGATGAAGTGGCAGAGATCAACTCAGGAGAGCCTGTGAGGAAACAAGAGAAGACCCCCGAGGAACACCCCAACATTTAGAATCGGGGAGAGGAGGGCTTCCCTGGTGGCTCAGTGGTAAAGAATACCCCTGCCAACACAGGAGTCACAGGTTCCATCCCTAATCTGGGAAGATCCCACCTGCCACAGAGCAACTAAGTCTGTGTGCCACAACTACTGAACTGTGCTCTAGAGCTCACCACATCTACTGAACTGTGTCTAGAGCTCAGGAGCTGCGGCTGCGAAGTCCACACGCCACGACGACTGAAGCCCGCGAGCGCTAGAGCTCACGCTCTGCACCAGCAGAAGCCACTGACGTGAGCAGCCCTCGCACGACAACTAGAGAATAGTTCCAGCTCTTTGCAACTAGAGAAAACCCCATGCAGCAGCGAAGACCCAGCACAGATAAAAATAAATGAATAAAATTGTTATTAAAAAAAGAAAAAGAATTGGGAAGGGGAGGAGGAGATAGAGAAGGAAACTTTCGAGGACCCTGGGGAGCCTGGGAGACTGTTGGGAGGGGTGTGACAGAGTCAGGACTGTGTACAGAGAGGGGATGGAAGAGAAGGCTTGTGGGAAGTGAGGATAAACATTAAGGACTCCTTATGCACAAGGTCTCGGTGAGGGCTGAACCACAACTATGGATGCATCCGTGTATTACAGCACTAGCTGCTACAACAAACAGCCCCCGGACCTCAGTGGCTTCTTAGATCTCCATCGTGGTTCCCTGGGTTCAGTCCTCATTGACTTCACTGTCCAGTGCAAGCTGGGGAGAGGACTCTGCTCCACACGGTGATTTAAGGACCCAGGCTCACCCAAGGACCTCAGGAACCTCAAATTCTTTCGTATCTGGTAGGCAGACAACAGGAGCAGGTGTGTGAGATGTTCTCCAGCCCATGCCTGAGAGGGAGGTTCACCGTTTCCGGCTGTATTCCATCAGCCAGTCACAGCCATGTGGTGGGAATGAAATCTCTGCGCCCAGGAGGAAGCAAAGTGGGCTTGGTGGACACACGGTCACAGTCATGGCCTGAGATAATAAAATGCTCTTATCATCTAGTGGGAAGATGAGGAAGAGGAGCGGGGAATGAAACATTACTGTAAATCATGTCTTCATAGGTCAGAGTAGATGCTTCGGTTTTGTTAGAGCCGTTTGGAATGAGTTTTTTCACCACTGACAAAATACTTGGCAGCGGGGAGGGACTTCCCTGGTGGTCCAATGGTTAGGACTTGGCCCTTTCACTACTGGGGCCCAGGTTCAGTCCTTGGTTAGGGAACTAAGATCCCACAAGTCACAGGGCACAGCCAGAGAAGGCTTAGCACCCTCTCTGTTGATGAGAGAGGCGTTCTAGAAAAGGGGACATTCTGAATAAGGAGCTGAAAGATGGTCAGAGAGGGCTGGGAAGCAGGAATGCATATGGAATCTTCAGGAAACCCCGAGAAGACCAGTTTAGCAGGGTGAGGAGTTTCATGAAGGGGATTGGTCGTGGATGAGGCTGGAATGTGGGCTTGGAGCGGATCAGGAATGACTTTGAACTTGAAAAATGTTGGCAGCTCTTCAGCAGGCCCTGCGGTTGTGGCTTGGGTTGGGGCATAGAGAAGGAAACTTTCGAGGACTCTGAGCCTGGGAGACTGTTGGGAGGTGTGACAGAGTCAGGACTGTGTACAGAGAGGGGATGGAAGAGAAGGCTTGTGGGAAGTGAGGATAAACATTAAGGACTCCTTATGCACAAGGTCTCGGTGAGGGCTGAACCACAACTATGGATGCATCCGTGTATTACAGCACTAGCTGCTACAACAAACAGCCCCCGGACCTCAGTGGCTTCTTAGATCTCCATCGTGGTTCCCTGGGTTCAGTCCTCATTGACTTCACTGTCCAGTGCAAGCTGGGGAGAGGACTCTGCTCCACACGGTGATTTAAGGACCCAGGCTCACCCAAGGACCTCAGGAACCTCAAATTCTTTCGTATCTGGTAGGCAGACAACAGGAGCAGGTGTGTGAGATGTTCTCCAGCCCATGCCTGAGAGGGAGGTTCACCGTTCCGGCTGTATTCCATCAGCCAGTCACAGCCATGTGGTGGGAATGAAATCTCTGCGCCCAGGAGGAAGCAAAGTGGGCTTGGTGGACACACGGTCACAGTCATGGCCTGAGATAATAAAATGCTCTTATCATCTAGTGGGAAGATGAGGAAGAGGAGCGGGGAATGAAACATTACTGTAAATCATGTCTTCATAGGTCAGAGTAGATGCTTCGGTTTTGTTAGAGCCGTTTGGAATGAGTTTTTTCACCACTGACAAAATACTTGGCAGCGGGGAGGGACTTCCCTGGTGGTCCAATGGTTAGGACTTGGCCCTTTCACTACTGGGGCCCAGGTTCAGTCCTTGGTTAGGGAACTAAGATCCCACAAGTCACAGGGCACAGCCAGAGAAGGCTTAGCACCCTCTCTGTTGATGAGAGAGGCGTTCTAGAAAAGGGGACATTCTGAATAAGGAGCTGAAAGATGGTCAGAGAGGGCTGGGGAAGCAGGAATGCATATGGAATCTTCAGGAAACCCCGAGAAGACCAGTTTAGCAGGGTGAGGAGTTTCATGAAGGGGATTGGTCGTGGATGAGGCTGGAATGTGGGCTTGGAGCGGATCAGGAATGACTTTGAACTTGAAAAATGTTGGCAGCTCTTCAGCAGGCCCTGCGGTTGTGGCTTGGGGTGGGGCGAGGTGGGGGTAGGGTGGAGGACGAGGTTCCCAGCCTTCTCGGATGAATCAGCAGGGTCAGTTAAAATTAGTCACGATGGCCCAGCAGAGACGCCAAGGCCCACAGTCATACTGGCTCACGCGGCAGCCAGGGCTTGCTTCTCTGGGGAGCCTTTGGGTTGCAGGGGGCTCAGAGCCGGAGCAGGTGCTCTTGGCTGTCTGGGAGCCCTTTGAGCTGCTGGGGCAGCACCTCTGGGTGTCTGGCCTTGACCGCAGGGAGAAGGGGGGCAGTCTGGCCTGACTCTCTCTGGTTGTTCTCTCTTGGACCATCCTGGCGTGGAGTGGTCTTCCCTTCATGTGGTCAACCTCTTCTGCATGGAGCCTTCCTCACCAATAAGGAGGATGTGAACCTGGGGCAGCAGGTGGCCCCTGGCCTGAAAGACAATATCAAGCAGAGAGAAGAGGACCACGACTTCCTGTGAGGGAGAGCTCAGGGGACATTTCCTGAGCTACTGAGTCCAACTATGCCTGAAGTCAGTTGTATCCTGGGCTGCCCAGTTACCTGTATGTGATCATTTGTTTATTCCACTGGACTTCCCTGATAACCTGAAAAGTATAAATCCACTTGCCAATGCAAGTGACATGGTTTGATCCCTGCTCTGGTTAGATGCCACATGCCGTGAAGCAACAAGCGCAGGGCGTCGCAAACACGGAGCCCGCACTCTAGAGCCTCTGTTCCTCAACGAGAGAAGCCCCCACAACGAGAAGCCCGTGTACCACAGCCAGGGTGTCACTTGCCACAGTTAGAGAAAACCTGCGTGGAGCAATGAAGACCCAGTGCAGCCAAATACATAAATAAATTTAAAAGACAATTTCTCTGAAAAAAAAAAGAAGTAGTTACTGAAAGCTTACTATATTCGTCAGGGTTCTCCACAGAGACAGAATCATCAGGATATTGACAGATAGATATATGGATGTGAAGAAATTTATTAGAAGGCAGTAGCTCATGCACTGACGGGCTGTGAGGTCCGTGACCTACAGTTGGTGAGCTGCAGACCCAGAGAAACCAGTGGCACGCATCCCTTTGGAGGTTGAGGGCTGAAAATCAGGAGAGCTGATGGTATAAGTTTCAGTCTAGTGGGAAAACCAAAGTTCCAGCTCCCACTTGGGCAGGGAGCGCCCTCTCCCTTCCTCCACCCCTGTTCTATGCAGGCCTCAGTGCACGGGATAAGGTCCACCACAGAGCAGAGGGTCATCTGCTGTACCCAGTCTGTGAGTTCCAGTGCCAGTCTCCTCTGGAAACACTCCCATGGATGCACCCAGCAATAAGGCCTAGCCAAATACCTGGGCCCCTGTGGCCTTGTCAAGCTAATAAACAAAAGTAGCTGTCACACCTTCTGTGTGCAAGGCACACCTCTGGGAGGGGCAGATACGGCAGCGGACGGCCAGGGGGTGGTGTGTAGGTGGGGGGACGCGGAGTCAGTGTTTAATGGGGACAGAGGTTCCGTTTAGGAAAGTGAGGAATTCGGGAGATGGATGAGAGTGTTAGTGGTGCAACAGTGTGGGTGTACTTAGCTCCCCTGGACGGTAACGTCACATAGGGTTAACATCGTAGGTTTTATGTTGTGTGACTTTACCACACACACAACACACACACCAAAAGAAAGGATGAAAACTCTACCTGGTGGAGCTTCCCTGGCAGTGGTGGGCTGGCAGAAAATTTTATAAATAAAATAAAATAAATAAATCATTAAAATAGCATGCTATTGTTTGGTCGCTCAGTCTGTCCGACTCTTTGTGACCCCACAGACTGCAGCATGCCAGGCTTCCCTGTCCTCCTCCATCTCCCAGAGTTTGTTCAGATTCATGTCGATTGAGTCCGTGATGCCATCCAACCAGCTTGTCCTCTGTCATCCCCTTCTCCTTCTGCCTTCTGTTTTTCCCAGCATCAGGGTCATTTCCAAAGAGTTGGTTCTTCACATCAGGTGGTATTGGAGCTTCAGCTTCAGCATCAGTCCTTCCAAAGAGTATTCAGGGTTGATTTCCTTTAGGATGGACTGGTTTGATCTCCTTACAGTCTCAAGAGCTTTCTCCAGCCCCATCAATGCTATGGAGAAAAACAAAATGATAAAGCAGAGAAGAGTCATAAAGAGTGTTGGGGGGTGCAGGGGGGGATACATTTTGAAACTTGAAACTTCGTTTCAAGATGTAAGCAAAATTGTAAACGTATTTGATAGCATCTAAAGAGGTAAAGGTGAGAACCAGGGATATATCTTGAGAAAAGCATTCCCACAGAGGAACAGCCATTGCAAAGGCCTTGAGTCAGAGCATGTTTTGTTTGTTAGCAAATGCTCCCCCTCCTGGATCCACTGCCTGTGGCCTGTTTCACATTTGTTCTCAGCGCTCACCCCCTCACACAGCTGCCTTTATTTTAATTACATATGATGCAGAAATACCACCCAATATCGACTACCTGCCAAACTACAGTAACGCTCTCAGCCTGGTATCGTTACGATGCCCTGTTTATGGATGAGGTCAAGAAAGTTCAGAGAGGATAAGTACTTTTTTCTAGGGCAATCATGTCAGGAAAAGGCAGGGCTGGAATTCAAATCCAGGCTTGTCCACCTGCAAATCCCACTTTGGTAGTCCTGACTCCCACGGTCGGCGTTGAAGACACTGGGTACATACTTGGGAAGAACACTGACTTCTCTGAAATCATCTGTAATCCTGGCGACTGCCTCTGAGGATGACAAGGCATTGAGTAACAAAGCTTCGGCCAGATTCTCCATCCATCACTGTGACTATTAGCCCATTTCATTTCACAAACCCCTCGTAAGGCAGGGACGGCTGTGTCCATTTTCAGGTGGAGAAAGTGAGGATCTGACCCCGCTGCTGAAGCTCACAGGTCAGCCTGGTTGATCTCTGGCTTGGTTTCCGGTTCCCTAAGCCCCTCCTTGGAGGTCTGCTCTGGGCTAGGCTTTGCCATTGGCATCTCTTCTCTCCCTTGGCAGACGGTCACCCCCTGCGCTGAGACCGCTGGGGCCAGAGACCCCTCTGCAGAGCCACTGAAGCCCCTAAAGACCCCCCGGACGGTCACCCGCTTCAGCTTCAGCATCAGTCCTTCCAAAGAGTATTCAGGGTTGATTTCCTTTAGGATGGACTGGTTTGATCTCCTTACAGTCTCAAGAGCTTTCTCCAGCCCCATCAATGCTATGGAGAAAAACAAAATGATAAAGCAGAGAAGAGTCATAAAGAGTGTTGGGGGGTGCAGGGGGGGATACATTTTGAAACTTGAAACTTCGTTTCAAGATGTAAGCAAAATTGTAAACGTATTTGATAGCATCTAAAGAGGTAAAGGTGAGAACCAGGGATATATCTTGAGAAAAGCATTCCCACAGAGGAACAGCCATTGCAAAGGCCTTGAGTCAGAGCATGTTTTGTTTGTTAGCAAATGCTCCCCCTCCTGGATCCACTGCCTGTGGCCTGTTTCACATTTGTTCTCAGCGCTCACCCCCTCACACAGCTGCCTTTATTTTAATTACATATGATGCAGAAATACCACCCAATATCGACTACCTGCCAAACTACAGTAACGCTCTCAGCCTGGTATCGTTACGATGCCCTGTTTATGGATGAGGTCAAGAAAGTTCAGAGAGGATAAGTACTTTTTTCTAGGGCAATCATGTCAGGAAAAGGCAGGGCTGGAATTCAAATCCAGGCTTGTCCACCTGCAAATCCCACTTTGGTAGTCCTGACTCCCACGGTCGGCGTTGAAGACACTGGGTACATACTTGGGAAGAACACTGACTTCTCTGAAATCATCTGTAATCCTGGCGACTGCCTCTGAGGATGACAAGGCATTGAGTAACAAAGCTTCGGCCAGATTCTCCATCCATCACTGTGACTATTAGCCCATTTCATTTCACAAACCCCTCGTAAGGCAGGGACGGCTGTGTCCATTTTCAGGTGGAGAAAGTGAGGATCTGACCCCGCTGCTGAAGCTCACAGGTCAGCCTGGTTGATCTCTGGCTTGGTTTCCGGTTCCCTAAGCCCCTCCTTGGAGGTCTGCTCTGGGCTAGGCTTTGCCATTGGCATCTCTTCTCTCCCTTGGCAGACGGTCACCCCCTGCGCTGAGACCGCTGGGGCCAGAGACCCCTCTGCAGAGCCACTGAAGCCCCTAGAAAAGATGCTGGCCCGTGCTGGCCCCATGGGACTTCATCCTGGCTCCCCACCCCAGCTGAGAGCTTGAGCTGCCTGGAGACAGTGTCTCCAGGGCTGATATCCTAGCCTCCCTACTCCACGCCCTGCAGGTGCTGGGGGCCAACCCTTCTCCGTGGTTTGAATTTCTACCCTCCACTCCCCCTGGCTGGAAGCATCCACCAGCTTGGGCAGCTTGCATTCTGTGTACAAGGTTCATCAAGATGGCGGTTGAGAGAGCTCCCTGGCAGGCCAGTGGCTAAGACTTGGCATTTTACTTCCAAGGACCCAGGTTCAGCTCTGGGTCTGGGAACTAAGATCCCACGAGCTGTGTTGCATGATCCCCACCCCCCAAGAAAATTTGCTTTTAAATAAAGAAGGGCATTCCCTGGTGGTCCAGTGGTTAAGAATCCTCCTGCCAATGCAGGGGACATGGGTTCGGTTCCTGGTCTGGTGAGATCCCACATGAAACGACTAAGCCTGCGAGCTGCAACTACTGAAGACTGTGCGTTGCAACAAGAGAAGTCACTGCAGTGAGAAGCTGGTGTGCCACAACTAGAAAGCAGCTCCTGCTCTTGACAACTAAAGATAAGCCTGTGTGCAGCAGTGAAGACCCAGCACAGTCAAAAATAAATAAACCTTCAAAACATAAAGAGGAAATACCCACACGGAGCACTGATGGAAAAACAGTCATAGAGAACAGACTTATGGCCACTGGGGAGAGGGAAACGTGGGTGAGAGATATGGAAAGAGCAACATGGAGCCCTATACTATCTTATGTAAAAGAGATAACTACTGTCTGGGCTTCCCTGGTGGTCCAGTGGGTAAGGACACCGCCTTGCAGTGCAAGGGGCGCCAGTTTGATCCCTGGCCTGGGAAGATCCCACGTGCTGTGGGGCAACTGGACCGATGTGTCCAACTACCGAGCTGGAGCTCTGGAGCGCATGCGCCCAGAGCCGGTGCTCTGCAGCAGGGGAGGCCGCTGCGATGGGAGGCCCACACAGGCCAAAAGAACAAAGATGGAAATAAATGAAAGACCAATAGAAGTGGCCAAAAAAAAAAAAAACCTTAAAAAAAAAGAGAGAGATAACTATTGTCAAGTGCTGTGGGTCTAAGGGATCGTACCTGGTGGCTATGCGACAGCCTGGAGGGGTGGGATGAGGGGAATGGGATATACATATGACTAATCTGGAATTACACATACCTGTAAACAACAAAACTCTGTAAAATCAAAAAAGCACAATAAAAAAACTTCTAGCTGTGGAGAAAAAAAATAAAGAGGATTGACAATTAAATAAATAACTACACAATTTTAAAAAAAGATGGCATTTGAAATGCAGTAATCAGGTGTAGGTGTTTTGGCTTCTCAACACAACTGTGAGCTTATCAGCTTATCAGGGTGAAGGCCAAGTTCGGGTCTCTTATGTATTCTTTTAACCCCTGGGAACTGGCCTGGCCCGATCAGTCCTCTTGCAGGTGGTGTGTTCGTTTTCAAGGGGCGTTGCAGCACATGGATGTGACCTGGTGGCTTAGAACCACAGAAGCTTACTCTCTCACAGCCCCGGAAGTCACAGGTCTGCCCTGAAGGTGGCGGTTCCTACTGGAGGGTCTGAGGGCGGGCCTGTTCTATCCCCTCTCCCAGCAGTGGGTGGTGGCGATCCTTGGTTTGCAGCACACCACTCCATGCCTCCGTCTTCACCCAGTTCTCGTGCTGTGTGTCTGGCTTCTTTTTGGTCTCTCTCTCTCTTTTAACAAACAGCTCTTTTTAGCATTTTATTTTATTTTGTTTTAGTTTTTTTATTTTCTTGGCCATGCTTCATGGCATGTGGGATCTTAGTTCCCTGACTAGGGATTGAACCGATGTCCCTTGCATTGGAAGCACAGAGTCTTAACCACTGGGCCGCCAGGGAAGTGCCT
This sequence comes from Tragulus kanchil, assembly GCA_022376925.1. NCBI lineage: Eukaryota > Metazoa > Chordata > Mammalia > Artiodactyla > Tragulidae > Tragulus > Tragulus kanchil. The sequence continues at coordinate 182,728,076 of JAIOJX010000004.1, read as the reverse complement.
GTGTGGTCTCTTTTAGGGGTGCTGTGATTGCATGTAGGGCTCACCCTACATCTGGCTTGACCTCATCTGAAGATCCTTAATCACATTGGCAGAGGATGAGATAGTTGGATGGCATCACTGACTCAATGGACATAAGTGTGAGCAGACTCCAGGGGGTAGTGAAGGACAGGAACGCCTGGTGTGCTACAGTCCACGGGGTCACAGAGAGTCAACTGAACAACAACAGTTACATTTCCAAGAACTATTTTCAAATACGGTTGCATCCACAGGTGTGGGAGTGAGGCCCTGGACCTGTCTTGGTGGGACCACTAGTGAGCCCACTGCAGGAGGAGGGCCCAGAAGAGAAGGGACTTTCCTCAGGGTCCCAAGGGCAGCCTGCTCTCCGGATGCTGAGCCAGAGCTCCGCCGCCCTCCCGCACTGGCCTGAGTTCTCGAGACTCTCTGGGAAAGCCTTCAGTGAAAAACCATCTGGAGACTGACTGTCTGGGCTTCGGGGGAGCCTGCCCTTTCTTGCACAGAACGGCGGAGAATGTGATCAGAGAGGGAGTTTCCTTTCCCCTTGGCTCCGTGCCTGGAGCCTTGGCTGGTGCGCAGACCCTGCTCTGCTCCTCGTCCCGCCTGCTCTCCGAGCTACAGCTCCCTCCCTTCTCTTGCAGGCCACCAGCGGCCAGGGACACCATGGAGAGAGAGGGAGATGGTCTTCCTGACCTCAGGGTCAATTTCTTCCCAGGAGACAGTTCCCGCCCTCTTTGGAGAGAGATGAGAACATTGCATAGGATTTAAACCAGTGACTGACTCTAAATACCTGATTCCTTGGGCTTGCTCTTTGAAAGAAAGGCTGTGACAAACTTAGACAGCGGATTAAAAAGCGAAGACATCACCTTGCCAACAAAGGTCTGTCTAGTCAAAGCTATGGTTTTTCCAGTAGTCATGTATGGATGTGAGTTGGACCATAAAGAAGGCTGAGGGCCAAAGAATTGATGCTTTCGAACTGTGGTGTTGGAGAAGACTCTTGAGAGTCCCTTGAACTGCAAGATCAAACCAGTCCATCCTAAAGAAAATCAACCCTGAATAGTCATCGGAAGGACTGATGCTGAAGCTGAAGCTCCAATACTCTGACCACCTGATGCGAAGAGCCGACTCATTGGAAAAGACCCTGAGGCTGTGAAGATTGAGGGCAGGTGGAGAAGGGGGCGACAGAGGAGGAGATGGTTGGATGGCATCACTGACTCAGGGACATGAGTTTGAGAAAACTCCGGGAGATGGTGAAAGACAGGGAAGCCTGGTGTGCTGCAATCCATGGGTTGCAAAGAGTTGGACACGGGGCTTCCCTGGTGGCTCAGTGGTAAAGAATCCACCTGCCAATGCAGGAGACCCAGGTTTGATTCCCGATCCAGGAAGATCCCACTGCCTCGGAGCAACTAAGCCCGTGTACAACCACTACTACTGAGGCTCTGCTCTAGAGCCCGTGCTCTACAACAAGAGACGTCACGGCAACCAGATGCCTGTGCACTACACGTAGAGTGGAGCCCTGCTCGCCGCATTCAGAGAAAAGCCCATGCAGCAGCGAAGATTCAGCACAGCCGTGAACAAATACATAAAATTATTTTTAAAAAGACAGTCGGACACAACTGAGTGACTGAACAACAAAGAGGCGGGCAGAGCATTGTGGTTAGGATTCTGGCCTCAGAGCCCAGACAGCCCAGCCTCGGCTCAAAGCCCAGCTCTGCCATTTGCTGAATGTATGGCCTTGGACGCATTATTACTCCAAGCCTTGGTTCTCTCACGGGTAAGACAGGGGCAAAGGCAGATGGACCCTCAAGAGCTATTGAAAGGATGAATGTGACCACATTAGGCCCTCCTTCCAGGGCCCGTGACGAGATCAGGAGAGAAAACGATTGTCACTATGTGTGACTGGGAGTTGCCACCGGAGCTCGGGCCACAGAGTGACGCTTCAGCTGTGATGTCATTCAGAAGCCCTCTAGGCCTCCGATCCCTCTTGGAAGACCTCTCCTTTTTTCTTCATGTATGGATGTGAGTTGGACCATAAAGAAGGCTGAGGGCCAAAGAATTGATGCTTCGAACTGTGGTGTTGGAGAAGACTCTTGAGAGTCCCTTGAACTGCAAGATCAAACCAGTCCATCCTAAAGAAAATCAACCCTGAATAGTCATCGGAAGGACTGATGCTGAAGCTGAAGCTCCAATACTCTGACCACCTGATGCGAAGAGCCGACTCATTGGAAAAGACCCTGAGGCTGTGAAGATTGAGGGCAGGTGGAGAAGGGGGCGACAGAGGAGGAGATGGTTGGATGGCATCACTGACTCAGGGACATGAGTTTGAGAAAACTCCGGGAGATGGTGAAAGACAGGGAAGCCTGGTGTGCTGCAATCCATGGGTTGCAAAGAGTTGGACACGGGGCTTCCCTGGTGGCTCAGTGGTAAAGAATCCACCTGCCAATGCAGGAGACCCAGGTTTGATTCCCGATCCAGGAAGATCCCACTGCCTCGGAGCAACTAAGCCCGTGTACAACCACTACTACTGAGGCTCTGCTCTAGAGCCCGTGCTCTACAACAAGAGACGTCACGGCAACCAGATGCCTGTGCACTACACGTAGAGGGGAGCCCTGCTCGCCACAGTCAGAGAAAAGCCCATGCAGCAGCGAAGATTCAGCACAGCCGTGAACAAATACATAAAATTATTTTTTAAAAAAAGACAGTCGGACACAACTGAGTGACTGAACAACAAAGAGGCGGGCAGAGCATTGTGGTTAGGATTCTGGCCTCAGAGCCCAGACAGCCCAGCCTCGGCTCAAAGCCCAGCTCTGCCATTTGCTGAATGTATGGCCTTGGACGCATTATTACTCCAAGCCTTGGTTCTCTCACGGGTAAGACAGGGGCAAAGGCAGATGGACCCTCAAGAGCTATTGAAAGGATGAATGTGACCACATTAGGCCCTCCTTCCAGGGCCCGTGACGAGATCAGGAGAGAAAACGATTGTCACTATGTGTGACTGGGAGTTGCCACCGGAGCTCGGGCCACAGAGTGACGCTTCAGCTGTGATGTCATTCAGAAGCCCTCTAGGCCTCCGCGATCCCCTCTTGGAAGACTCTCTCTTCTTCCCAGGGTTTTGCTTCTCTGGGCAAATCACAACTCAAGTCCACAGCAGTAGGGAATGGCCATGGGTCACATTAAGCCAATCCTGGTTTTAAGAAATTCCAAGAGTGAAAGGTTGAGAGAGTCATCTTCCATCTGACATCAGCACCATGTTCAGTGCTGGCCAGGACCGTGACTTTAATTTCTTGCCTTAATAAACCTAGGAGCAGACTCTGGTGCCTGTCACGGAGATCAAGTCCTGTGGATAGACCCTTGGCTCTGATGCAGGCTTGCCGCCCCCATGGCAGCCTGAGACCTGGGGGCCAGGCTGCGGGTGGAGGCTCTTAGGGGTCCTGTGCCCCCATGAGCAATAGGTCACCGTGCCAACCATGGCAGGAAGGAGCAAGGGGCCTTCCCCCTCTCTCCCAGAAGACGTCCTGGCCTCTGCAAATCCTCCCGACCCCTAGCCGGCACCCACTGTGGCCTGCACAGGGTGGGATGTGAGCGTGTGCTGTTCTGTGTTAGGCCAACCATTGCCTTCCTTCCTATGGACCTTTAGAATCTAGACAGAGCATCTAGGACCTCAGCCGTCAGCCGTCTAGGGCCTCCCGGTCGCCCAGCTTCGGGCCTCCCGCTGCCAGCACGTCCCCGTGGCCACACTGGAGAGTCCAACTCTGAGGACAGAAAGAGCTGGAGTCGTCAGCCTTCCTGGTGAGCTCACAGAGGCCTGGAGGAGACCGTCTTGACAGATAAACGCCCTTTGCTGTGTGTGTTTGGCCACAGTTCCACACCAGCCACGTCCTCTCTCTCTGTCCACGCTGACCTGTCCCCAACTCCTTCCTCCTCCCTTGCCAGGTCCCGTGAACTTGATCTCATGCCTCAAAATACGCTGCCCCCAAGGACTGAGTCCAGTGCACCAGTTCCCTGCCTGCTCTGCTCACGGGGAACGAGCTGGAGGCCAACGGCTATCCCTGCTCTCCGGAGCTCGCCTGGATAGCTTCTTCCACCTCTAATTGGAACCACATGGACCGTGAGCGGAAGGATTTAGGTCACTTGGGGTCAACAAAGGTTCACTGGGCTAAGAGCGGTTGCCAAGAAGAAAAGAGGACATAGAGGCGGGCCCTGCCCCGGTGTCCCCAAGACATGGGCATAAAAATGGGAGAACGCAGTCTCATTTCCTCTGAAGCTCACTCCAGGCGAGGGCAAGACCAATATATTTCCTGTGGATGGCCTTCTTGACGTCAAGGGCAGTCTAAAGAAATAAATCCTCAGGACTGGGGAGAGAATAAGGCTTGGATCCAAACCAGCAGTCAAGGACACAAAGGACTCATCAATTCCTAGGAACTCAGCATCACAGAGTGTTCATGTCTAATTTTAAAGACCATGGAGTCATAGCCAAGAAAAGGATCCCGGCTCCTACCGTAGGTTGGCTGAACTAGGGGGGCCCGGCTCGTGCAGGCTCCCTTAGGGGCTGCGTGGAGGCTCTTAGGTCCTGTGCCCCCATGAGCAATAGGTCACCGTGCCAACCATGGCAGGAAGGAGCAAGGGCCTTCCCCCTCTCTCCCAGAAGACGTCCTGGCCTCTGCAAATCCTCCCGACCCCTAGCCGGCACCCACTGTGGCCTGCACAGGGTGGGATGTGAGCGTGTGCTGTTCTGTGTTAGGCCAACCATTGCCTTCCTTCCTATGGACCTTTAGAATCTAGACAGAGCATCTAGGACCTCAGCCGTCAGCCGTCTAGGGCCTCCCGGTCGCCCAGCTTCGGGCCTCCCGCTGCCAGCACGTCCCCGTGGCCACACTGGAGAGTCCAACTCTGAGGACAGAAAGAGCTGGAGTCGTCAGCCTTCCTGGTGAGCTCACAGAGGCCTGGAGGAGACCGTCTTGACAGATAAACGCCCTTTGCTGTGTGTGTTTGGCCACAGTTCCACACCAGCCACGTCCTCTCTCTCTGTCCACGCTGACCTGTCCCCAACTCCTTCCTCCTCCCTTGCCAGGTCCCGTGAACTTGATCTCATGCCTCAAAATACGCTGCCCCCAAGGACTGAGTCCAGTGCACCAGTTCCCTGCCTGCTCTGCTCACGGGGAACGAGCTGGAGGCCAACGGCTATCCCTGCTCTCCGGAGCTCGCCTGGATAGCTTCTTCCACCTCTAATTGGAACCACATGGACCGTGAGCGGAAGGATTTAGGTCACTTGGGGTCAACAAAGGTTCACTGGGCTAAGAGCGAATTGCCAAGAAGAAAAGAGGACATAGAGGCGGGCCCTGCCCCGGTGTCCCCAAGACATGGGCATAAAAATGGGAGAACGCAGTCTCATTTCCTCTGAAGCTCACTCCAGGCGAGGGCAAGACCAATATATTTCCTGTGGATGGCCTTCTTGACGTCAAGGGCAGTCTAAAGAAATAAATCCTCAGGACTGGGGAGAGAATAAGGCTTGGATCCAAACCAGCAGTCAAGGACACAAAGGACTCATCAATTCCTAGGAACTCAGCATCACAGAGTGTTCATGTCTAATTTTAAAGACCATGGAGTCATAGCCAAGAAAAGGATCCCGGCTCCTACCGTAGGTTGGCTGAACTTCGCAGCCGGGACGGGGGTCTGGCGGTTTCAGGGGGAGCCCACCACATTCCGTACTCATTCCTGAAGGCTCAGGGCCTGCCCTGTGGAAGACACTCCCTGTCGGGAAGAGGTCATGGGGACCCCCTTTCAGCTAGAGCCCAATTGCCCAGCTTTGTGGGTAAAGTGACCTCTGGTGGCCTCTGGACTTTCATCCTTGGCCACAGCCAAGCTTCCTGGAGTCACCCTTCCACTGCCATTAGGGCCTTGGAGATATCAACAAAAGCCTGGCGTGAGATGACACCACCCCAGCTGAGCAAGAGGGCGCATTCTGGTGCCAGGAGATCCACCGCTCTGCTAGGGAGGGGAGAAGACGCTCAGGGGCACCTCCAAAAGTCCCAGCCCTGGAGAAGGTGGCAGACATCCTGGAAGACAGCCTTCTGCTGGAGCAGAGTGGGCGGCTCAGCCAGGGTCCTGAGGTCCACAGGCACCCGGATGCCATCCCCACCCCCACCCCCACCTTGGAAGATCAGCTGCTTGGAAAACAGACTTCTCTGTGAAATGCTACCCAGGTGATCTGTGGGCCACATGGGCAGCCTGCAGCTCTTAACCCCCTGAACCCCTCCCGGAGGACAGTCATGAGTTGATTTGCCCAGAAGAGTGCCCCACCCCTCCCTGGGCTTTAGGGGCCTTGTTTCTTCCCCTTTTCAACCTCAGGGCTCCAGTGGGGACTTGTGGAAACAGCTACAGGACAGGGAATAGGACCCGGGCCGGGGAACCTGAGACCCATAGTCATCTGGTCACAGGGACCAGCAGGACATGGGACACAGGGTAACCCAGAGAGCGCTTCCTAAGGAATCTCCTTCCTGAATCTGGTGGAGAAAGCGCTCTTCCATCTGTACTGTAGGAACCAGAAAGACATAAATAGGAAGAGGCCTGAGGCTGTGTTCTCTCTGCTAAAGAAAAAAAAAAAAGCGATGGACTTCCCAGGTGGTCCAGTGGTTAAGAACACCTGTCATTGCAGGGAGCACGGGTTCCATCCCTGGCCTGGGAAGACTCCACAGGCTCTAGGGCAGCTAAGCCCGTGAGCCACAATGACTGAGCCTGTGATCCCCAACCATGAAGCCACGGCAACAGGAAGCGCATGCACTGCACCTAGAGAACAGCCTCTGCTCACAACAACTAGAGAAAGTCCACACACATCAACAAAGACTGGGCACAGCCGAAAATAAAGCCCACCTATAATGGGGCAGAATGAAGTCGGAACCTGCTCCCCTCCTCGCTAGAGGAGCCCAGAATTTGGGGAAAGCAGAGAACTATTGAGAGAGTGCGGCCACTTATGAAAGGCTCCTGGTCTCATGACCCGTGATTCCCGCAGCTACCGTGTAGATTCTCCTATGGTTCCGTGAGCTATTAATACATCAGCAGCTCTGAAACGTTCTCTTTATGACCCAGTTCACATGGCAGTTCAGAATACATGCACTCATATGTGTATGTGTTATGATTATCTGTATATCATTTCATGAAACAATATGTAAGCCCTTATTATGTAGGATCCATGTGGATACTTTCCATTCTATGCCATTTCATTTTCCTTTACCTCTAGCTGAGATCCATTAAATTGATGTCATGACATACTAAAGGGTTATGACCTGTGGTATAAAAATAAGCAAGCCAGATCAAACGCCTTCCAATAGATTCCTGTTCGGGCCAACACTCGTTCAGATTGGGTTTGTCACTTGTACTCCAAGAAAAGACTCAATTCACCACTGGCATGCCCTCTGCTCCATTCCCGCCCTGCCGGCCACCACCCCTGGCCACGCTTCCACAAGGAACTCAGGTTGCCAACTCACTGACTCATTCATCTGCAATGAAACCACCCTGACCTCTGACCCCAACCCTCGCACTCAACAGTGGCACCCGTTCTCAGGTAAGGGCCTCTACCCCGACAGCCTCCGTCTGGGTAACGATACGTTAGGCTTGTGTCCTCTGCCTCTTAGAAGGACCATGTGGATCAAACGAGACCTGGCGTGACCCACTCCCACACAGGGCGCCAACACAAAGGAGGCTCTGCAGGTCGCAGTTTCCATACCCAACCCCACCATCACAAGAATCTTCATTTTCAGTTTGAATTCAGAGAATAGAATCAGGGGAAACCATTCCTTCAAGAGTCTCTCAAGGTTTCCCTTGTGGTTCCGTAGTAAAGAGGCTGCCTACCGATGCAGGAGGCACCGGTTCCATCCCTGGTCCTGGAAGATCCCACGTGCTTCCAAGCAACACATCCGTGGACCCCAACTACTGAGCCTATGCTCAAGAGCCTGATGGCTGCAACTACTGAGGCCCGAGCACCCTAGAGCCTGAGCTCCACAACAAGAGAAGCCTCAGTGACGAGAAGCCTGCAGCCACTGCAAAGAGAGTGGCCCCCACAGCAACTAAGACCCAGCACAACCTAAGTAAATAAATTATCTATACAAAAGAGTCAAAAAAAAAATTCTCTTGAATCTTCTGAAACCATTCTACCTTGGATTTGGGACTTCAACCCAAAACCCAGTTTGGGAGTTGAACCCATGTGGCTGGGACTGGAACCAGCCAAAACCCAGCTTGGGACCTGAACCCATGTGACTGGGACTCAAACCCAGCCCAAACCCACCAGACCTGGTTTCAGGACCTAACGGAACTCAGGTTCTTCACGTCTCTTTGCAGAGAAGAATTCAGTGAGAGACAAAGTGATAGGTAAGAAATGGATTTATTCAGATTCAGAGAAAAGCACACTCTACAGACAGTGTGAGCCCTCGCAGTGGGTGAATCCAGCAACCTCAAAAACATGGTGTTCTTAGCTTTTATGGGCTGGGTAATTTCATATGCTAATGAGTGGGAGGATTAATCCAACTCATTTCGGCAAGGGGCCAAACTGTCATGGCGCCTCTGGGTGTGTCATTTAGCTTGCTGATTGAGGATCAAGGTCTAGTCTGCCATCTTGGACCCATTTGATTCTAATGGGTTTATGCTGTGTCCTTGGGCTATGCTATTCTTTCAAAAAAGTGTGCCCTGGAGATTCCCTGGTGATCCAGTGGGTAAGGACACCGCCTTGCAGTGCAAGGGGTGCTGGTTTGATCCCTGGCCTGGGAAGATCCCACGTGCTGTGGAGCAGCTGGACCGATGTGTCCAACTATGGAGCCAGAGCTGTGGAGCGCATGCGCCTAGAGCCAGTGCTCTGCAACGGGAGAGGCCACTGTGTTAGGAGGCCCACACATGCCAAAGAACAAAGATGGATGAAAACAGATAAATGAAAGACCAATAGAAGTGGCCAAAAAAATAAATAAAAATTAAAAAAAAAAAAAAAAAAAGTGTGCCCTGCCCCTTTCCCTACTGTTACACTTCCCTGAAGAGAGGCCTGTGTACATGAGTAACTGCTGACAGCCCTTTTCATCATCCAGAGAAACATGTTCCACTTACGAGAACCCTACGAAGAGGGTGAAATGGTGCTGGAGGGTTGTTAGGACAGGCAGCAAAAGCCTGGAAGCCAGGTGTCCTGGGGCCAAGCTCAGTGACGCTCTCTGCCTTTCCTGCCCCTCCAAGAAATGGACTTGGCTTCCAGGCAGAGCTATGGGGGCAGGGATGGTACTTTTGCTACATTTGGCAACGTGCCCTCAGACAGCATTCAAACTATCTTACATGCTGTAACCAGGGCGAAGGGCAGCAATTACTGGAATCCAAGGATTTCAGGATCAGAGTGTTCCTTGGTCCCCTTGTCCATCCGTCATGCCTGTCACTGTCCCAGCCAGGGACAACGGAACTGCAGAAAGATGCCCTTTGGGGCCATGAACATGGAGTCACGGTTTGGGATTACTATAACCTTGGGCCTAAGAGCCCCGCTCTGAGCTGCCCAGTTGGATTCAGGTTGCTGACTCTCAAGTCTTGGATTGGAAGAGGAGCCAGCTAGCAGCTGGCCTGGGCCATTCTCCAGCAGCTCGGGGAGGGGAGGAAGCCCCTGTGTGCAGCAGGTTCCTAACAAGGAACCTCAAAGAGCGAAAAGCGGCATGTCCTTTGGGAGATCCACATAAAACCTTCCACCTTCGCCACTTTTCCGTGTACTGTTGAGAGTCATTAAAGACATTCACATCCTTGTCCAGCCATTACCACTGTCCATCCAGAAAACCCTTTCCCTCTCTCAAAACTAAACTCTGTCCCCATTAAACAGCCTCTCCCTCTTCCTGCCTCCCTATCAGCCCCTGGTAACCAGAATTCTACTTCCGTCTCTAAGAATGTGACTAGGTGAAACAGGAGGGAAGGGGGCAGGAGACAAACTTTAAAGAATGACATAGCCCAAGGACATGACGTAAACTGAGTAGAATCAAGGAAGTCCAAGATGGCCGATGAGTCAACTTCTACTAGACCCTGAGCCTCAACATAAACTCATTGTACCACATCAGCAAGCTAAATACACTTTACCCAGTGGCACCGTGACCATTCTGAGGGCATCCATCAAAGGCCAGAAAGTGGCCCAATTCCTAGAAATCCCCACCCTGTCCCTCCAATAATTGGAATAACCCTCTGACTCATTAGCCTAAGAAAATGACCCTCCCCTCAGACAACCTCATAGCCTTCGGAGAAGGCCCACACTTTGTGGAGTGTTGTTGTTGTTCAATCACAGTTATATCTGACTCTGTGCAAACCCATGAACTGCAGGCTGCCAGGCTGCCCTGTCCTTCACTGTCTCCCCGAGTATGCTGAAACTCACGTCCATTGAGTCAGCCATGCCATCCAAGCATCTTATCCTCTGTCGCCTCTTTCTCCTGCCTTCGGTCTTTCCCAGCCTCAGGGTCCTTTCCAATGAGTCACCTCTTCACTCGGGTGGCCAAAGTAACGGGGTGGGGCTTCGGAAATCTCAGGCATCAGTCTTCTGGTTCCATCCAGTCTGGGGTCACCCTGCTTGTGCAAATCTGAAGTCACCATCGTCCACCTGGGTGGGGCCCCAGCGCCTGCAGTGGAACTCAGAGATGTGTATCAGATTGTTGAGTAAATCGCTTGAGGAGGCACCAGGACTTCTAGTGATCATTATTGTTTCTAGACGGCTTTCCCTTTGTATCTGCATCCCTCTCTCTAATTAGTAATCTAAGGCTAATCAGCCCTCTGGAACTCAAGGTAAGATTTAGGAGGCATAAAGAACACTTCACACCTTTGGTCAAAAAGCCACTTTTCCGTGTACTGTTGAGAGTCATTAAAGACATTCACATCCTTGTCCAGCCATTACCACTGTCCATCCAGAAAACCCTTTCCTCTCTCAAAACTAAACTCTGTCCCCATTAAACAGCCTCTCCCTCTTCCTGCCTCCCTATCAGCCCCTGGTAACCAGAATTCTACTTCCGTCTCTAAGAATGTGACTAGGTGAAACAGGAGGGAAGGGGGCAGGAGACAAACTTTAAAGAATGACATAGCCCAAGGACATGACGTAAACTGAGTAGAATCAAGGAAGTCCAAGATGGCCGATGAGTCAACTTCTACTAGACCCTGAGCCTCAACATAAACTCATTGTACCACATCAGCAAGCTAAATACACTTTACCCAGTGGCACCGTGACCATTCTGAGGGCATCCATCAAAGGCCAGAAAGTGGCCCAATTCCTAGAAATCCCCACCCTGTCCCTCCAATAATTGGAATAACCCTCTGACTCATTAGCCTAAGAAAATGACCCTCCCCTCAGACAACCTCATAGCCTTCGGAGAAGGCCCACACTTTGTGGAGTGTTGTTGTTGTTCAATCACAGTTATATCTGACTCTGTGCAAACCCATGAACTGCAGGCTGCCAGGCTGCCCTGTCCTTCACTGTCTCCCCGAGTATGCTGAAACTCACGTCCATTGAGTCAGCCATGCCATCCAAGCATCTTATCCTCTGTCGCCTCTTTCTCCTGCCTTCGGTCTTTCCCAGCCTCAGGGTCCTTTCCAATGAGTCACCTCTTCACTCGGGTGGCCAAAGTAACGGGGTGGGGCTTCGGAAATCTCAGGCATCAGTCTTCTGGTTCCATCCAGTCTGGGGTCACCCTGCTTGTGCAAATCTGAAGTCACCATCGTCCACCTGGGTGGGGCCCCAGCGCCTGCAGTGGAACTCAGAGATGTGTATCAGATTGTTGAGTAAATCCCTTGAGGAGGCACCAGGACTTCTAGTGATCATTATTGTTTCTTGACGGCTTTCCCTTTGTTTCTGCATCCCCTCTCTCCTAATTAGTAATCTAAGGCTAATCAGCCCTCTGGAACTCAAGGTAAGATTTAGGAGGCTGAAACCTTTCCCCTACAAACAAGGAAAGAGGGGCAAGGAAAGGCTTTTGTACTATAGGGTCCTGTTTGGTTTCATTCCTGCCCTTTTCTTTGGCACTCCTCCATTAGAGGGGAACAGGTGTGGGACAAGAAAGAGGAATACTTTTTTGGATAGAGAGGTCAATTGCAAACACGGCAGAGGAGCTCTGTTTTAGGGGGGAGCTTGGTTTTGCATGGACACTTGGCTTGCTTCCGTCTTTTGGCTGTTGTGAATAATGCAGCTACGAACGTGGCATTCAAAGCTGCCCGAGCTCTTGCTTTCCATTCTTTTGGGTGCATTCCCAGAAGTGGAATTGCTGGGTCAAATGATAATTCTATTTTTAATTTTTCTGTAGAGTCTCCATGTTTTCCACAGCAGCTGAACCATTTTACATTCCCATCAGTAATACACGAGCATCCACAATTTCTCCATATCCTTGCCAACACTTTTTTAAATTTAAATTTGATGTATGTATTTATGGCCACACCCAGCAGCTTGCGGAAACTTAGATCCCCAGCCATGGATTCAACCCTCAGCAGTGAAAGCACAGATTCTTAGCCACTGGACCGCCAGGGAATCCTCCCTCATTTCCTTTACTTAAAAAATAATAACCATTCTAATGATTGCAAGGTGTTTAGGAGGGCATCAGGTGGTGCTGACGGGGACCTGAGACCCTAAGGACCGCAGGAGGAGTGGGGCCAGAGGCTATCTGAAGATCCTGTGTAAGCTCTAGTTCACGTACAATTTCTCCCGAAATAGCCAGAACACAGGAGCCCTGTTACCTGAAAACGGGCTTCACCTCTTGGTGGATGTTGAGCCAATAGATACAATCACACCAGAGATCAAGAGAAGGAAAAATGTATTACTCACAGCAAGTAAAGAAAGCACCAGGGGCTTCCCCTGGTGGTCCAGTGGGTAAGGACACCGCCTTGCAGTGCAAGGGGTGCTGGTTCGATCCCTGGCCTGGGAAGATCCCACGTGCCGCGGAACGGCTGGACTGATGTGTCCAATTACCAAGCCGGAGCTCTGGCGCTCTGTGACGACAGAGGCCACTGCGATGGGAGGCCCACAGGAGCCAAAGTATTAGACAACTTTCCCTACAAACAAGGAAAGAGGGGCAAGGAAAGGCTTTTGTACTATAGGGTCCTGTTTGGTTTCATTCCTGCCCTTTTCTTTGGCACTCCTCCATTAGAGGGGAACAGGTGTGGGACAAGAAAGAGGAATACTTTTTTGGATAGAGAGGTCAATTGCAAACACGGCAGAGGAGCTCTGTTTTAGGGGGGAGCTTGGTTTTGCATGGACACTTGGCTTGCTTCCGTCTTTTGGCTGTTGTGAATAATGCAGCTACGAACGTGGCATTCAAAGCTGCCCGAGCTCTTGCTTTCCATTCTTTTGGGTGCATTCCCAGAAGTGGAATTGCTGGGTCAAATGATAATTCTATTTTTAATTTTTCTGTAGAGTCTCCATGTTTTCCACAGCAGCTGAACCATTTTACATTCCCATCAGTAATACACGAGCATCCACAATTTCTCCATATCCTTGCCAACACTTTTTTAAATTTAAATTTGATGTATGTATTTATGGCCACACCCAGCAGCTTGCGGAAACTTAGATCCCCAGCCATGGATTCAACCCTCAGCAGTGAAAGCACAGATTCTTAGCCACTGGACCGCCAGGGAATCCTCCCTCATTTCCTTTACTTAAAAAATAATAACCATTCTAATGATTGCAAGGTGTTTAGGAGGGCATCAGGTGGTGCTGACGGGGACCTGAGACCCTAAGGACCGCAGGAGGAGTGGGGCCAGAGGCTATCTGAAGATCCTGTGTAAGCTCTAGTTCACGTACAATTTCTCCCGAAATAGCCAGAACACAGGAGCCCTGTTACCTGAAAACGGGCTTCACCTCTTGGTGGATGTTGAGCCAATAGATACAATCACACCAGAGATCAAGAGAAGGAAAAATGTATTACTCACAGCAAGTAAAGAAAGCACCAGGGGCTTCCCCTGGTGGTCCAGTGGGTAAGGACACCGCCTTGCAGTGCAAGGGGTGCTGGTTCGATCCCTGGCCTGGGAAGATCCCACGTGCCGCGGAACGGCTGGACTGATGTGTCCAATTACCAAGCCGGAGCTCTGGCGCTCTGTGACGACAGAGGCCACTGCGATGGGAGGCCCACAGGAGCCAAAGAACAAAGATGGATGAAAATAGAGAAATGAAAGACCAATAGAAGTGGCCCACCCATCCCCCTCCCTCCATCCCACTCCCAAAAGATAAATAAATAAAATTTATATATATATATAAAAGAAAGCACCATAGATCTTTCCCAAAGCAATGTCTCCCCATCACCAAAGCAATGTCTCCCATCACCAAAACTGGGGAAGTTTTAAGCTAAGCTACGTGCATAATTCATGAAGGAGCTTGAGCAGGGGATAATTAAGCATAGAATTGAGGCAAAGGTCAACCGAGATCAAGCTCTAGTGGATTCATGTCAGAAGGTTCAAGATCATCGTTCTATTCGCCACTTGGGTCGGGACTTAGTTTCTGCAGAACTCAGACATGTTATCATGTAAATGCCTTTAGGAGGAACTAGGACTCGGTTTCATTGCTGGTCTATTGTTTCCTGACGGCTTTCCTTTGGCTGCCCCTCACTTCCCTTAAGATCACTGACTACTGAGACCTGTTCAAGGGCATGCCTGGCACCCACCCTTACGTCATAAAATGGCTTAGGCCAAAACAGTTTCTCTCATATCAGGAAAGCCATTCCTGGGTCTCTTCTCTGGGGACCCGTAACTTACCTGCTTGCAATGCCATGACCTCAGGCTCTACTCCTCTAGAAAATTTTGCTTGCTATCCCCTCCCCCACCCTACCCCCTAAAAGAGAAACCTTCCACCAGTTCACCTAGTAATTGTTAAATTGGAAGCTAAAAACATAAGCCGGCCTTTAAAAAAACCACACAGCTTCACTGAGATAAGCCCACATACCATACGATTCACTCATATGATGTACAAGTCAGAGGTCTCTGTATAATCATGGACTTGTACAATCATCATACAACCTAATTCCAGAACATTCTTACCCCTCCCCCAAAGGAAACCCAATACCCAGGAGTAGTCTCTCCCCATTCCTCCCTCCCTCCCCTACCCCTAGGCAACCCCCAGTCCGCTAAGGTCTCCACACCTGCCCCTTCTAGGCATTCTGTATAAATGGAATCACACACCAATATGAGCGAGGAATGAGATGCCATGAACACCTGTCGCTTTTGCCCGCACAACATCCTCTCTTGGTCTTTCCTGGGATCAGTGCCCTTCCCGTTGAGTAATTGCCTGTCCTCCACCCCACATGGTTCTGGGGTAGTTACCGCCCTGGCATAGCCTGAAGGTTTGCATCCCCCCATCAGGTTGGAATCCTGCACCCAATATGAGGTTATTAGGGGTCAGGGCTTTGGGGGATGATTAGATCATGAGGATGGAGTCCTTCAGAATGAGATTAATGCCTTCGTAAAGGAGCCCCTGGGCTCTTCTGGTGGATCTGTGGTAAAGACTCACCTGGCAATCAGGAGACGCAGATTCCATCCCGGGGCGGGAAGAATGGGAACCCACTCCAGTGTTCTTGCCTGGAGAATACCATGGACAGAGGAGCTTGGCGGAACTCAGACGTGTTATCATGTAAATGCCTTTAGGAGGAACTAGGACTCGGTTTCATTGCTGGTCTATTGTTTCCTGACGGCTTTCCTTTGGCTGCCCCTCACTTCCCTTAAGATCACTGACTACTGAGACCTGTTCAAGGGCATGCCTGGCACCCACCCTTACGTCATAAAATGGCTTAGGCCAAAACAGTTTCTCTCATATCAGGAAAGCCATTCCTGGGTCTCTTCTCTGGGGACCCGTAACTTACCTGCTTGCAATGCCATGACCTCAGGCTCTACTCCTCTAGAAAATTTTGCTTGCTATCCCCTCCCCCACCCTACCCCCTAAAAGAGAAACCTTCCACCAGTTCACCTAGTAATTGTTAAATTGGAAGCTAAAAACATAAGCCGGCCTTTAAAAAAACCACACAGCTTCACTGAGATAAGCCCACATACCATACGATTCACTCATATGATGTACAAGTCAGAGGTCTCTGTATAATCATGGACTTGTACAATCATCATACAACCTAATTCCAGAACATTCTTACCCCTCCCCCAAAGGAAACCCAATACCCAGGAGTAGTCTCTCCCCATTCCTCCCTCCCTCCCCTACCCCTAGGCAACCCCCAGTCCGCTAAGGTCTCCACACCTGCCCCTTCTAGGCATTCTGTATAAATGGAATCACACACCAATATGAGCGAGGAATGAGATGCCATGAACACCTGTCGCTTTTGCCCGCACAACATCCTCTCTTGGTCTTTCCTGGGATCAGTGCCCTTCCCGTTGAGTAATTGCCTGTCCTCCACCCCACATGGTTCTGGGGTAGTTACCGCCCTGGCATAGCCTGAAGGTTTGCATCCCCCCATCAGGTTGGAATCCTGCACCCAATATGAGGTTATTAGGGGTCAGGGCTTTGGGGGATGATTAGATCATGAGGATGGAGTCCTTCAGAATGAGATTAATGCCTTCGTAAAGGAGCCCCTGGGCTCTTCTGGTGGATCTGTGGTAAAGACTCACCTGGCAATCAGGAGACGCAGATTCCATCCCCGGGTCGGGAAGAATGGGAACCCACTCCAGTGTTCTTGCCTGGAGAATCCCATGGACAGAGGAGCTTGGCGGACTACGGTCTACCCCTGAGCAGCTAACATTTTCACACTTCTAACTTCTGTAAACAGTAGAATTCTCTAAGACTGACACGTGTAACTAGGATATTGTGTTACCAGGATATTTTTGGAGTACCCCCAGTGCATAGTTCCCTTTATGTGTAAATTGTTCCCCTCCCCGCAGCCCCGATCCTGTGCACCAGTGGCTAAATCCTATGCTTCATTTCCCAAACCCCTGCTCACCCCAGGCCCCGGGCCAAGGGAGGCCGATGGGGAGGGGAGATGGAGGGACGGAAGCCTGTTCTCAGGGTGGGCTGGGTGCTGGTGGTGGAAAGGCTGAGATCCTTACAGCTCCTCAGAGCCAGGCTGGCACCACGGAGCTGGCAGAGAGATGCCACGGGATGTTTCACCCAGCGAGAGGCTGAGGGCACCCAGCGAGAGAGTGGGGCAAAAGGGGCCTCGGTGCAGGCCAGCCAGACCCCAGAGGGGCCACACACGCACCCCCAGCCAGATGTCACCTCGGGGCACAGCAAACTGAGGGAGGGAAAAGCCTTGGTAGCAGGGCTGCCCTTGTGGCTCCGTGGTAAAGAATCCACCTATCAATACAGGAAACACGGGTTCGATCCCTGATCCGGGAGGATCCCACAGGCCACAGAGCAGCGAAGCCCGTGAGCCACAATGATTGAGTCTGTGCTCTAGAGTCTGGGAGTTGCAAATACTGAGCTCTTGCCCCCTAGAGCCTACGCTCTGCAGCGAGAAGCCACCGCAGTGAGAAGCCCACATCCTGCAACTAGAGAGTAGCCCCCAATCACTGCAACTAGACAAAAGCCCATGAAATATGAAGACCCAGCGCAGCTGAAACTAAGTCAATAAATAATTGTTTTTGAGGGGAAACAGCAGGCTCCAAATGGAGTCACTCATGCTAAACCCATAATGACAAATAAGACTTCGTACCTACACTAACTGCAGTGTCAACTCCCCAGGAATGGAACTGCCATCAGTCAGCCTGGTGGGGTGATTCTATTCCCCTGAGGGGGTGTGCTTTGCCTGAAACAATGCAATCTCTGCTCATAATTTCATTTTTCTACCTCTTTCTGCCTTGAAAATCCTTTTCTACCTCTTTCCTTTTCTGCAGCTCAGCTCAGCTCCTATTTGCTAGATAGGATGCTGCCCACCTTATGAATTGATAAATAAAGCTAATTTGATCCTTAAATTCTCAGTTGAGCTTTTTTTTCTCCCAACACCTTGATAGGAAATTGGGTCCTGAATTGACCTGAATACTCACCCACAAATGACTGACTTTAAACTGTACCCCATAGGGTTAAAACAAAACCCATGTTGAATCCATGTCTCATAGAGTTAAAAGAAACTAGTGACTAACAGAAATTCCTGAGCTTGTGTTACAGAACAGCAGGCAAGAACAGCTTGTTAAAACCTCCCCCGCTTTTGCCCCGCCTTCCCTGACCAGGCTTGCCTCAATTATTTTCTGACTCCTTAACCCCACTTTAGGCAAGTCTGCCTGGGGGTCATGATAGTAACAGGCAGATGGGCTTAAGCTGTTTTCCAGGAACTTGAGGCTGACTGCTGTCCGGTTCAAGCCGGCTAAGAGCGTAGGGACCACCTGCCATCAAACTGGACCTGCTCGGGTGTCCAGAGAATCACCTTTTGACATCAGAGGGCCGGAAACTGCAGATCACGCTAAGAGCCTCCACTTTTGAACAAGCATCCCCTGGAGAAGGATGCAACTCAGATACACCTGCACCAAATGCCGATCACCTCACCTTTTTCCCTACCTCCCCCCTCCCTGCTTCTTCATCCCTTAAACACCTCATGCCCCTCGCCTTCAGGCAGGCGCATCTCAGACTTATTCTCCTGTCTCCTCACTTGGCCGCCTCATGAATAAACTCTTTGCTGCAAACCCATGGTGGCCAGGCAAACGAAGCCAAAAGAATATGTTTTATACGCAAGAGGGGGAGGTAACTTGAGGCCGGTTAGTCTCTTCTCAGCAGGTCAAGAGCCTCTGAGGAGGGTCAGGAGAGATTAAGGAAATGAAGCCACTCGGCTTCGTGCTCATCTGGGCGACGGTGCACTCGGTCTCGCCAGGGAAGCAGGCTCCCCATAGGTGACAGGTGACCACTCACCCAGCTTCTCTCGGGACGATGGTTTCATAAGTCACTGCACGGACACAGCCCGCGGCCCGCAGTCCGGTGGCTGGCCGGGCCCTGGGGCTCACGGAGCTGAGGAGAGCCACACCCAGCATGTTACCAGGGAAAACAGCAGGAGGGCTGGACGGCCCGGTGACCCAGGGTCGGTCGATCCCATCTCCAGGACGGCTGCTGGTCAGAGCGTTCCCAGGTGTGGACGGCCGGGGCACCAGGATTGCAAAAACCCCCACGGGTCTCAGCTCAGGGTCCTCCAGCCTCTTCTCCCTGCTCACGGGCCCAGGAAAAGCAGCCAGCCCCTACCCTTCTGACAAAGCCAGGTGTGGGTGGGCATCCCTCTCGCAAAGCAAAGCCCCCCGTGGGCCTCAGGGGTTGCTGGGGAGAGGGCCTGGGACCCCTGGGCATATAAATGTGAGCAAACCTAATGGCCCTTGGTCCCAGCCTGTGGTGACCACACACACACACACACAGGGACACCATGCACCCAGACACAAACTCACACATGGACACACACACACAAGGACACACATGGATACACACACACACGGGGCACACACATACACGACACAAATTTCAACCCACGACAGCCCGAGAGGCTATTCCCACAGATGACACAGAGTCTAGGACCAGGGTCGCCATTTCTTAGCTATGTGACCCTGGGGCAAGCCGCCCACCCCTTTGAGACCTCAGTTTCCTCATCGGTAAAATGGGAATGTCAGGATCACCATCCTGTGTCTCAAATCAATGGGGCCAGAGTGTTTTCGTTTCCAAAGGCTTTTGGAAAGGTGCAGATATTATATATTATATAACCTGCCTCACAGCCCTCCTGCAGTGGAAACCCTAAACCTGAGGTGGTTGTGACACAAGTGCCTGACTTAATCTTTGATAGAGGAGGCATCCACTTCAAAGATGGCCATCTTGATTGAATAAACACATTGTTAGCCCCGGGACTCAATAAACAGCCGGCTGCCACCCCAGTGGAGGCCTCTTGGTTTTCGAGCTCTTGGTTAATTTCAATCACCCATCATTTGGACTGCTTATCCCTGGGCCTTAAACTCCCCCTCTTATGTTTTAAATTCACCAATAAAAAGTGACCCCTCGAAGACACAGGGCCCACGCTTGACCCCAGTAAAAGCAGAACCCCAGGCTCTGCTGCTCTCTTTCCCCCTTCCCCTCGCAGCTCCTCCCCCTTACCCCCACTCACGGTGTGACCCATAGGTACCACGTCATTCCCAGGTCCTATAAGTAATAAACCTTTAATTAATTAATTAATTTAAAATGCGTTAAATATATTTTATGTAATTTGTAGGTTCTGTAAGTTATACGCCTTTATTTGTTTTTCATTTTTTGGTGGTTATTGCCGAAGGGCATCTTGTAATCATGAGTACCCCAGGGGTGCTCCAATCACAAGACCGATTATTATAAACTGAGACCAGGGCCCGCCGGGTGGCTCAGTGGTAAAGAGTCTGCCTGCCGAGGCAGGGAACCCAGGTTTCATCTCTGGCCGGGAGGCTCCCACACACTGTGTGGCAGCTAAGCCCATGAGCCACAACTACCGAGCCTGTGCTCTAGAGCCTGGGAACCACAGCTGCTAAAGCCCACGTGCCTGGAGCCCGTGTTCTGCCACAAGAGAAGCCACGGCAGTGAGAAACCCATGAACCCCAGCTAGAGAGCAGCCCCTGCTCGCCAAATCAGAGAAAAGTCCATGCAGCAACAAAGACCCGGCACAGTGCCCGATAGATATATAAATACAATTATTAAAAATAAAAAACCTTGAGACCAGCCCCAAGCACCCTCCTTGTTCAAACACTAGGTATGTTTCTGCAGGAAAATGGAATATTCAAGGAAAGTAGATACATTAAAACAATACACTTGGACCAGCTCAGGTCAGGTTTTAGCACCAAATGAATTACGGAAAAATGTTTCCGTTTTCAGAGTCTTTTAAATTTCACAGAGAGAGATCTTAGACATTGAGGTCCCCCCGTCCTCAGAGGGCGGATGAGGGATCTCATGGCAGGACGGACTTGTTGGGTGTTGGTTCCACGCTGGGCCTCACCTCATTTGCTCCTGGGCTCCTCACAATAGCTCTCCACCACCAGGGCTATTTTACTAAATACCCATTTCACAGATGGGCAAGGCCAAGGGCAGTCGAGGCGGCTCACAGGGGCACAGCTCTGGGTGGTCTGCTTGACTTCAGAGTCCTCGCAGGTGCAAGCACCCTGACTCTGCCCTTGGCACGGCTGGGAGTGAACGAGGTGAGGGCCGGGCCTGATCCAGATGCAGCTGTTGCCTTCACTGCACATCTGTCAGAGAAAGAAGCTGAAAGGAAAGTAAAAGCTTGAGCCATTGCTCAATAAGCCCTGGGGGTCTTCCCGCAAGGCCACCCTGGCATTGACGCTTCTGTGTCCGCCTCACTGAACTTGGATCCAGTTTTGCAATCAGAGCCTCAGGTCTTTCCCGCGATGAGCAGACCCAGCGGGAGACGGCACTGCGCGTTTCCCCTCCTGCAGCTCGCAGCCTCAGCTGCTGGACCGGAGGCCCCTGAAGGGAGAGGACGAAGACCCTCGGAGCCCAAGGCCACGGTGAGTGCTTCACTGAGAGCAGGGGGCACCGCAGGCCCGGCTCGGGCCTCTGCTTCTAGAGGACAATGTGCCCGTGGGGTTGGCCCTGCACTGTCTGGGAAAAAGAGCGGATGTGAGAAACTCCCACCCGTTCAAATCCCGTCAGTCAGCTCCTACGGAGAGCTCAGTGTGGCGTTGTTGCTTTACTTGATAGATCAGGATTGAAATCTCTCCTGAGAGGTCAATTTGAAGCGGTTGCAAGGCATAATCGGAAAGTCAGATTTTTCATAAAAAAAACCTTGAGACCAGCCCCAAGCACCCTCCTTGTTCAAACACTAGGTATGTTTCTGCAGGAAAATGGAATATTCAAGGAAAGTAGATACATTAAAACAATACACTTGGACCAGCTCAGGTCAGGTTTTAGCACCAAATGAATTACGGAAAAATGTTTCCGTTTTCAGAGTCTTTTAAATTTCACAGAGAGAGATCTTAGACATTGAGGTCCCCCCGTCCTCAGAGGGCGGATGAGGGATCTCATGGCAGGACGGACTTGTTGGGTGTTGGTTCCACGCTGGGCCTCACCTCATTTGCTCCTGGGCTCCTCACAATAGCTCTCCACCACCAGGGCTATTTTACTAAATACCCATTTCACAGATGGGCAAGGCCAAGGGCAGTCGAGGAAGCGGCTCACAGGGGCACAGCTCTGGGTGGTCTGCTTGACTTCAGAGTCCTCGCAGGTGCAAGCACCCTGACTCTGCCCTTGGCACGGCTGGGAGTGAACGAGGTGAGGGCCGGGCCTGATCCAGATGCAGCTGTTGCCTTCACTGCACATCTGTCAGAGAAAGAAGCTGAAAGGAAAGTAAAAGCTTGAGCCATTGCTCAATAAGCCCTGGGGGTCTTCCCGCAAGGCCACCCTGGCATTGACGCTTCTGTGTCCGCCTCACTGAACTTGGATCCAGTTTTGCAATCAGAGCCTCAGGTCTTTCCCGCGATGAGCAGACCCAGCGGGAGACGGCACTGCGCGTTTCCCCTCCTGCAGCTCGCAGCCTCAGCTGCTGGACCGGAGGCCCCTGAAGGGAGAGGACGAAGACCCTCGGAGCCCAAGGCCACGGTGAGTGCTTCACTGAGAGCAGGGGGCACCGCAGGCCCGGCTCGGGCCTCTGCTTCTAGAGGACAATGTGCCCGTGGGGTTGGCCCTGCACTTCGTCTGGGAAAAAAGAGCGGATGTGAGAAACTCCCACCCGTTCAAATCCCCGTCCAGTCAGCTCCTACGGAGAGCTCAGTGTGGGCGTTGTTGCTTTACTTGATAGATCAGGATTGAAATCTCTCCCTGAGAGGTCATTTGAAGTTGAAATAAAAACATGATTAAGCGTGTGATTAGACCGACCAAGCCGCATCCTCCCCTGCACTGGCTGGGGACTCCAGGATCCCAGAGAGAGGGTCTGGAGCCCAGAACGCAGGGGACCTCATGGGTTAAAGGGTTTCCCTGGCTCTGTTCTACAAACTGTTTAGGGTTTATCACAAGAGCGGTTTATCATCTTTATAGCAACAGATGCCGATGCGTTGTCTCAAAAAGGCTGCCTTCTGGGATTGTAGGTTTATTTAGGGTAGTTTGAGAGGAAGGAGGCGATGATAAAGATGAATCAGATTATCTCAAAGCTGGGTTCTAGGGTACCTGACTTCTCTGCCAATCAGCAGTGTGTATAAGGGAGTTGCTTTGAAAGGAAGGGACAGAATAGGACAGAGCCGGAGGCTCCCCAAACAGCAAAGAAAGACCCACGTGTCAGCTCTCCCGTGAAATCAGCTTCTCTAAGCCTTGCCCATCCCTACCATTCTTCTCCCAACACAGCACCCCCTGACATCTGAGAGAAGGCGGCAGTGAAGGGGTGGGGGACTGACAGGACCACAGGACTCCCAGCTGTCCCCACGGCCCTTCCTCCAGCAGGCCTGAAAGGGGGAAGGGAGAGCCTTCAGGAGGTGCGGGTAAAGCATGGGGCTTCTCCAGGGTTTCTCAGCTCAGCTTGGACTGGCTATTCTCTGCTGTGGGGTCATCCTGCGCACTGTCAGGTGTCCAGTGGCATCTCTGGCCTCCACCCCCAAGTGCCAGTAGCCGCTGTCCCCTATCCCTCCATCCCAGAATGCCGGCAGGCGTCGCCACTGTCCCCAGGGGAGAACACCCCTGATGGAGAGCCACTGCTCTAGACCTGGCTGGAATCCCGTGGGGCTCCTCCCTTACCAAGCGCGTGCCCTCTGTTTTGTCGTGTGTCTCTATCGTTATTTATTTATGGCTGTTTCAGGTCTTCCTTGCTGTGAGGACTGACCTCTAGCTGCGGCTGACAGGGGCTGCCCAGTAGAGCTGCACGTGGGCTTCTCACTGCAGTGACTTGGGGCGGAGCTGGGCGTTGTTGCTTTACTTGATAGATCAGGATTGAAATCTCTCCCTGAGAGGTCATTTGAAGTTGAAATAAAAACATGATTAAGCGTGTGATTAGACCGACCAAGCCGCATCCTCCCCTGCACTGGCTGGGGACTCCAGGATCCCAGAGAGAGGGTCTGGAGCCCAGAACGCAGGGGACCTCATGGGTTAAAGGGTTTCCCTGGCTCTGTTCTACAAACTGTTTAGGGTTTATCACAAGAGCGGTTTATCATCTTTATAGCAACAGATGCCGATGCGTTGTCTCAAAAAGGCTGCCTTCTGGGATTGTAGGTTTATTTAGGGTAGTTTGAGAGGAAGGAGGCGATGATAAAGATGAATCAGATTATCTCAAAGCTGGGTTCTAGGGTACCTGACTTCTCTGCCAATCAGCAGTGTGTATAAGGGAGTTGCTTTGAAAGGAAGGGACAGAATAGGACAGAGCCGGAGGCTCCCCAAACAGCAAAGAAAGACCCACGTGTCAGCTCTCCCGTGAAATCAGCTTCTCTAAGCCTTGCCCATCCCTACCATTCTTCTCCCAACACAGCACCCCCTGACATCTGAGAGAAGGCGGCAGTGAAGGGGTGGGGGACTGACAGGACCACAGGACTCCCAGCTGTCCCCACGGCCCTTCCTCCAGCAGGCCTGAAAGGGGGAAGGGAGAGCCTTCAGGAGGTGCGGGTAAAGCATGGGGCTTCTCCAGGGTTTCTCAGCTCAGCTTGGACTGGCTATTCTCTGCTGTGGGGTCATCCTGCGCACTGTCAGGTGTCCAGTGGCATCTCTGGCCTCCACCCCCAAGTGCCAGTAGCCGCTGTCCCCTATCCCTCCATCCCAGAATGCCGGCAGGCGTCGCCACTGTCCCCAGGGGAGAACACCCCTGATGGAGAGCCACTGCTCTAGACCTGGCTGGAATCCCGTGGGGCTCCTCCCTTACCAAGCGCGTGCCCTCTGTTTTGTCGTGTGTCTCTATCGTTATTTATTTATGGCTGTTTCAGGTCTTCCTTGCTGTGAGGACTGACCTCTAGCTGCGGCTGACAGGGGCTGCCCAGTAGAGCTGCACGTGGGCTTCTCACTGCAGTGACTTGGGGCGGAGCATGGGCTCGAGGGCGTGGGGGCTTCAGCAGCTGCAGTTCCCAGGCTTTCTAAGGCTCAATCGTGTGGTGCTCAGGCTTAGTTGCTCCCTAGCACGTGGGATCTTCCCTGATCAGGGATCGAACCAGTGTGTACCGCACTGAAAGATGGATTCTTTACCAGTGAGCCATTGGGGAAGCCCTATGAATTTTTTTTTCATAGAGTTTTGTTGTTTTTATTTTTATGTTTTTAAGCTACTGAATGTTGTTGAAGCCACGACAACATGAAAGCATCTCGCAGACATTGCATTGCAGTGGGTGAAAAAAACCACACGAAGGACATCACTGATACGAAGTTCAAGGCCAGGCAAACAAATCCAAGGTTATCGAAAGCAGAATAGTGGTTACCTCTGCAGTCGGTGCGTGCTGACTGTATTGGTGCAAAGGGAACCCTCTGGTGTTTATCTTGATCTGGATGGTGATGACTCTGATGTGTAAAGTCAAAATGTATCACACTGAGCACTTAGCTTTGTGTCCTTCTCCTAAACAAGCTCACCTCAACATACAATGTAAAAATATTTGTTTGCAAATACTTAGTACATTGTGTCTTATTATTTGGATGTATTATCACCTAAAATCCTTCCATACTTGAGTTTCTTTTAAAAAATCTTTTTGACCACACTGCCTAGCATGTGAGATCTGGGTTCCTGGCCAGGATCGAACCTGGGTCGCCTGTATTGGAAGCGTGGACAGAGTTGTAACCACTGGATTGCCAGGGAAGTCCCCACCCTTGAATCTCATACGATTTCGTGGCCTCTGCAGTAAACTTGTTTTCTGTGTTTCCACTCAGAAAATCCTTTGACTCGTGGTGACGGCTCTCATTTTTCCATGGACAAAATGAACACGGATTTGGTGCCACAGAACCCACTGGACAGGCAGGCGGGGAAAGCTGGTGAGCCCGGTGCCACTTTGCAAAGGTAACCCAGAGCGCTGTGTCCTTGGGGAAAGCGGAACTGCTGCAGAAACCCTCAGGCTGTGAGGACTGACCTCTAGCTGCGGCTGACAGGGGCTGCCCAGTAGAGCTGCACGTGGGCTTCTCACTGCAGTGACTTGGGGCGGAGCATGGGCTCGAGGGCGTGGGGGCTTCAGCAGCTGCAGTTCCCAGGCTTTCTAAGGCTCAATCGTGTGGTGCTCAGGCTTAGTTGCTCCCTAGCACGTGGGATCTTCCCTGATCAGGGATCGAACCAGTGTGTACCGCACTGAAAGATGGATTCTTTACCAGTGAGCCATTGGGGAAGCCCTATGAATTTTTTTTTCATAGAGTTTTGTTGTTTTTATTTTTATGTTTTTAAGCTACTGAATGTTGTTGAAGCCACGACAACATGAAAGCATCTCGCAGACATTGCATTGCAGTGGGTGAAAAAAACCACACGAAGGACATCACTGATACGAAGTTCAAGGCCAGGCAAACAAATCCAAGGTTATCGAAAGCAGAATAGTGGTTACCTCTGCAGTCGGTGCGTGCTGACTGTATTGGTGCAAAGGGAACCCTCTGGTGTTTATCTTGATCTGGATGGTGATGACTCTGATGTGTAAAGTCAAAATGTATCACACTGAGCACTTAGCTTTGTGTCCTTCTCCTAAACAAGCTCACCTCAACATACAATGTAAAAATATTTGTTTGCAAATACTTAGTACATTGTGTCTTATTATTTGGATGTATTATCACCTAAAATCCTTCCATACTTGAGTTTCTTTTAAAAAATCTTTTTGACCACACTGCCTAGCATGTGAGATCTGGGTTCCCTGGCCAGGGATCGAACCTGGGTCGCCTGTATTGGAAGCGTGGACAGAGTTGTAACCACTGGATTGCCAGGGAAGTCCCCACCCTTGAATCTCATACGATTTCGTGGCCTCTGCAGTAAACTTGTTTTCTGTGTTTCCACTCAGAAAATCCTTTGACTCGTGGTGACGGCTCTCATTTTTCCATGGACAAAATGAACACGGATTTGGTGCCACAGAACCCACTGGACAGGCAGGCGGGGAAAGCTGGTGAGACCGGTGCCACTTTGCAAAGGTAACCCAGAGCGCTGTGTCCTTGGGGAAAGCGGAACTGCTGCAGAAACCCTCAGGCATTCTGACAACATGGGACAGATGTATTCCAGGAGAGTGGCCATAAATAGCGCCTGCTTTTCTATGGGTCTCCATTGTGTAGATGAAAACATGTCCCTGGGAGAAAAATATTCCATGGGTTACATTCAATATTTCAAGCTTTGTCTCCCATCACCCCAGACTGCTCTCCCATGAAGGCCACACCCAGCCGAGCCAGCAAAGATCCCTCGGTACTGCCTAGGGACAGTGAGAGGATGGGGCAGGGGGCGGGGTCCCCATGTTCCTGACTTCTTCCATGAAGAATCAATCTGCTCAAGAGAGCAGGGAAAGCTGGCAGGGGCCAAGGAGAACACTCAGAACTCTCGTGATCGTTGCTCTCAGCCCTCTCCGTGTGGGACTAGAAACAAAGGCACAGCAGAGTAACCGAGTTCAAGGTCAGCAAAGTGGAGGCTGCGTTATACACTACGGCGCCTCTTCCCTTGACTCACCGCTCCACGTACAGGGCTCCCTCTCCACACCTGGTCTCCTCCCCCTCCTACTTTTCTCAGACCTCTCCCCCGCCCACAGTGAGTCCCTGGGGACCCGCTCTGGACTAGGATACTAGCATTTCCCACTGCCCCGCCTCGGCGACAGCCCCGTGGCCTCCTTGTCAAGGTGGAAGACGTCCCTCAGCACTCATCCGTCTCTCCACCTCTTTGGCCAAGGCTCCATTTCTCTCATTTCCCGCCAGATGCCCCTCTTACATGTTCCTTCTCTTCAGCAAATTAGCAGTTCCCAGCAATGCTTTGGGACTTTTCATATTAATAGTTGGGGCAGAGATATAACAGAGGTGCTATGAAAACGCAAAGAGACTGTACAGTCTGGAGTGGTGAGAACATCCAGAAACCCCAGGGGCGTGGCTAAGAATGTGGCTTTCCCATCTGGCAGACTGAACATCTTTCTTCCACTTATCCTCAGGGATGCAGATGAGGATGTGAAGCCACGAGAGAGTGACCTGTCAGCTGAAGAAAGCCTATTTTTAGAAGAGTTTCCTGTCTTGCAAGAGGAGCTGGAAGTGAACATCAGGAAGCTCCATGCCCTTGCAGACCACATCGACAACACCCACAGAACATTCACCAAGACCAGCGTGGTGGCCAATTTCATCGCCGTGGTCTCTGGAGCCTTGAGCATCTTGGGCTTGGTCGTTGCTCCAGCAACAGCAGAGGGAAGCCTGGTGCTCTCTGCTGTGGGTAGAATTCTGGGGACCGCAGGGGAGGTCACCAATATCTTGACCAACCTTTTGGAACGCTCTCACCATCAAGAAGCCCAAGCTCAGGCTGGTAGCCTAATGCCCTCCTGTGGCCAAAATGTCAGGAGAGCAGGGGCAGACTACCTCACGGCTGCTGGAAGGGTCATCCAGAACTGTGGGAGTGCCATCCAGGACGTTCAGAAGAGCATCCGTGCCTTTCAGATAGCCCAGGCACGGCCTCACCTGGCTTCTTCTGCCAAGCGCCTCCTGACCACTGGCCAAGTCTCAGCCAGAAGAAGCAGGCAGGTGCAAAGGGCCTTTGAAGGTACTACTCTGGTGATGAGAACTAACGCTCGCTTGCTAGGTGGTGCGGTGACTGGCCTCTCCCTCGGCGTGGACTTGGGCTCCCTCCTTGAGGACTGGAGGCAGCTGAAGGAGGGAGCCAGAACCGAGCTGGCGGAAGCGCTGAGGGCCCAGGCTTGGGAGCTGGAAAGGCAGGAGGCAGAACTTGCCCACCGCTATGAGAGCCTGCGGCAGAAGGTGAGGCTGTGGCATCCCTTGGGGGAGGCACAGAGAGAACAGGAAGCTTTGACTGGGGTTTATGGGCACCAGGGTTTATGGGAAGGGTGATGAGGATCCCTGTGTATGAACTTTGCGTGGATACTCCTAAGGACGTGGGGTGTCTGATGGCCCCGCAGGTTCAAATGGCATTAAGCACATCTCAGTACCGTCCTAGACACACCTGTCGTGACTTCTGTTTCTCCATCAATGATTTTTTTTTTAATTAAAAAAAAGAAAAAGAAAAACTTTTATTGTGTATTGGGGGCATAGCCAATTAACAATGTTGTGATAGTTTCAGGTGGGTGTCAAGGGGCTCAGCCTGACACACACACACACGTAGCCGTTCTCCCCCAAACTCCCCTCCCATCCAGGCTGCTGCAGACCACCCACCAAAGCTTCCTGACATCCACATGCTGGGAAGAGGGTCTTCCCAGGCGTACAGCCGGGGGCACTGAGCCCCAGGGAGTGTTAGGGACTGAAATGTGTTCCCCTAGCATTGATACAGGTGTGCTAAGTCGCCTCTATCATGTTCAACTCTGTGACCCCGTGGACGGTAGCCCACCAGGCTCCTCTGTCCATGGGATTCTCCAGGCAAGAACACTGGAGTGGGTTGCTGTGTAGCCTCACCAGACTTCAGTGTTCATGATGGAGCTTGTGTAACTTGCCAAATGCTCGCAGCTACGTGAAGGGAGAGTCAGAATGATGCCCGGGAACCTGACCTCTAGGCCTTGTCTCCGCATGGCACTGGGTAGCTTCCTTCTGATTGGTATTCGTTTTGTTTGTTTTCCCAGAAACTCTTGCAGAAAGAAAAAGTCTCTGAGCTCCTCTTCAGAGGGAACCCTGGGGACTGTGCCTCTCACACCGGCCAGGTGCGGGGAAGCAGGATCGCAGGTGACAGGGCAGGATGAAGGCACTGGGGGCCAGGGCCTCGGAGTGGAATAGAAGGCGACCAGGGTGGGGACGGGCAGGGTTGGCAGAGGCCGCGCCTGGAGACCTACCTGCTGGCAGGTCCACAAAGGTCCTATGGGCACGGGCGGCTGGTGCATGTCACATCGTCTGCTCGTGGAGGTCAGGCTGTCCCCTCCTCTCTCCCTCCCACGTGAAGCTCACTCCCTCCACTTTTTGTGTCCCCCTGCCCCTGCACCCCACATTCACAGCCAGCAAATGACTCACGTTCTCATCAGTCCGTGTGCAACGGGCACTGTTGATGCCAGGCTCTCCATGAAGTGCTGACCTCAGGCGGAAGGGCTTCTGGGATGGAGGGTATGTTGTCATCTCTCTTGTGTATCAACTCAGCTCCTGTGGCCTCTCTCTGTCCTCCCCTTCCCGCGCCTGGGCAGTAATCGCCGAAGATACTGGGATTGCACAGAACAGGATGTCACTGGAACCCGCTCAACCAGATTCGCACTAGAAGGGGCCCCTCTGTCCTCGCGGTGCAAGCTCTTGGAGCTCCTCAGGACCTCGGAACCCGGAACCCGAGGGGATGCTCCTGAACTCCTGGTTCACCCGTCTTGCATCTGTTTTTTTCTTTTCTACGTTTCAGCTGCTATTTTAGAAGTAGTGCATGGACATTCAGTACAACTTTTTTAAATCCAGGAAAGTAAAGAATAAGGGAAGAAAACAGAGCCTTAGTCAAGGATGACAACTGCAGGTTATTTTGGTAGAGAATTTTCTTTCTGTGCGATTCTTGCTTTGGGCGTACTGCCTGCTGGAGACCCTCCTTCAAGACTGCATTGTGAAGCAGATTTCTCCTGTAACAAACGGAGCTGTCTTTTTCATACTCAGTTCCCTCATGCGCCTATAGAGCTATAACTTCCCTTTGTACTATTAGCAATATTTTCTACCATCCCACGTTTCCCTGCATTTTTTAAGGTGTTTTTTTTTTTTTTTTTGGCCTCTTCTATTGGTCTTTCATTTGTTTCCATCTTTGTTCTTTGGCCCGTGTGGGTCTCCCATCACAGTGGCCTCTCTCGTCGCAGAGCACCGGCTCTGGGCGCATGCGCCCCAGAGCTCCGGCTCGGTAGTTGGACACATCAGTCCAGTCGCTCCGTGGCACGTGGGATCTTCCCAGGCCAGAGATCGAACCGGCGCCTTGCATTGCAAGGCGGTATCCTTACACACTGGACCACCAGGGAAGTCCCGCTGCATTTTTATAGACATTGTTTTTTACGTGACAGAATACTCTTTTGAGTGTACATATAGCCATTTAGATATATATTAGTCATCACTGTTAGGTGGCCAAAATCAATTCAAACTGACTCATGCAAAAAAAAAAAAAAAAAAGAATGTATTGGCTTGTGCGCTTTTTAAAAGCTTAAGGGAACAGTGAGTTTCAGGTATGTGTGGATCCAGAGGATTAAAATGACGCCTTCCGGTGTCTCTTTCCATTTCTCAGACAAGCTTCCGCCAAGTTCGGCAGCCGTGGCCTCGGCTCCCCAGGAGTGCCCGCGGCCCGCTGGGGGCGCTCAGTGGAAAGAGGCGGGGCAAAGTCTAGAGGTCCACTCTGATTGGTCAAGACTGGCTCACGTGCCCGTGCTGGCCTTGATTGCTAGGACGGCCTATGGGAGCTCTCTTAGGATCCAGGGGTTTTTAAACAGTTGTCTCCCAGGCAGTGTGGCTCCTACTTTCGTTACTGTCCTTCCCTGTTTGTAATTTTTTCATGAGCCTAACAGTAAGTCAACAGCTTTCACACCATTTAATATTTTTCTCTAGGTATGCATGAGCATTGTTAAAGGTCTGAATAAATATTATCAATAATTATTAAAAAAATAAAATAAAATAATTATACCTGCACAGGATACTGTGTTCACGAAGCTGGGGGTTTTGTTTGTTCTGTGGAAAGTTTGGAATAAACGAAAAGAAGGAATCCGATGGTGGAGATTCGAGATTCGTCTCGGACGCTTATTTGCCAGGTCCCATTTCTGAGTTTTGGTTTCTTGATCCATGAAATAAGTGTCGCCTGGACTCCATCTGGGTGCAGATATGCAACGCCCCGCTTAGAGCAATCTGGAGAAAACACCCTTCACGGAAGCTTGAGTCCTTACTAACGGCGCTAAACGGGCATGAAGGGGCGGGGACTGGGGGGGAGGGGACTGGGAGGAGGGGTGCAGGAGGCTCAGTTTCCTTTTTCGCCTCCTTCCTTGGCTCCAAGATCCTTCCACTGGGTCAGAAGCTTCTAGAAAGACAACTTTCCTCTTCCCCCCTTTCGCCGGCTCTTGTTTCCTTCCTCATCGTCCAAGCAGCTTCTGTGATGCCTTCCTCCTTGAAATGCCTTCTGCCCGCATGCTCCCCCCACCCCGACCCCTCCCCTTCCCTATCAGGGTCTACAAAACAGGCTCCTCTACACCCCCTGGCATTCTGGAGAAGAAATGCCTTCCCCTCATTATACCTCCCTACTAGATACGTCTTTGTCCCCTTTGCCAAGAGAAGCCCGCCAACTCCCCTCGCTACTTAAGGCAACCCCCACCCCCACCATGGGCCTCCTCTTCCTTCCGGATTGAGAGGGGCTCTTCCTAGGTGCCCTCCCCCAACCCTGAGGTGATACAAGACTTTCCATCACAGTCCCTCGGGAGTTCAGAGAAACCTGTCAGTTCTGAGGTGAAATCTATACCCTGAGGAAGATGCACAGTTACAGGCCCCAGTGAGACAGGAGCCCTCAGCTACCAGATGGCCCTAGACACCCGCCCCTACCCCTCCGTGTCCTCCGCCTGCCTCATGTCTGTCCTTCCCTGTTTGTAATTTTTTCATGAGCCTAACAGTAAGTCAACAGCTTTCACACCATTTAATATTTTTCTCTAGGTATGCATGAGCATTGTTAAAGGTCTGAATAAATATTATCAATAATTATTAAAAAAATAAAATAAAATAATTATACCTGCACAGGATACTGTGTTCACGAAGCTGGGGGTTTTGTTTGTTCTGTGGAAAGTTTGGAATAAACGAAAAGAAGGAATCCGATGGTGGAGATTCGAGATTCGTCTCGGACGCTTATTTGCCAGGTCCCATTTCTGAGTTTTGGTTTCTTGATCCATGAAATAAGTGTCGCCTGGACTCCATCTGGGTGCAGATATGCAACGCCCCGCTTAGAGCAATCTGGAGAAAACACCCTTCACGGAAGCTTGAGTCCTTACTAACGGCGCTAAACGGGCATGAAGGGGGCGGGGACGGGGGGGCAGGGGACTGGGAGGGAGGGGGTGCAGGAGAGGCTCAGTTTCCTTTTTCGCCTCCTTCCTTGGCTCCAAGATCCTTCCACTGGGTCAGAA
Source organism: Tragulus kanchil (assembly GCA_022376925.1). Classification (NCBI taxonomy): domain Eukaryota; kingdom Metazoa; phylum Chordata; class Mammalia; order Artiodactyla; family Tragulidae; genus Tragulus; species Tragulus kanchil. Next base: position 182,695,037 of record JAIOJX010000004.1, on the reverse strand, counting down.
GCTTCTAGAAAGACAACTTTCCTCTTCCCCCCTTTCGCCGGCTCTTGTTTCCTTCCTCATCGTCCAAGCAGCTTCTGTGATGCCTTCCTCCTTGAAATGCCTTCTGCCCGCATGCTCCCCCCACCCCGACCCCTCCCCTTCCCTATCAGGGTCTACAAAACAGGCTCCTCTACACCCCCTGGCATTCTGGAGAAGAAATGCCTTCCCCTCATTATACCTCCCTACTAGATACGTCTTTGTCCCCTTTGCCAAGAGAAGCCCGCCAACTCCCCTCGCTACTTAAGGCAACCCCCACCCCCACCATGGGCCTCCTCTTCCTTCCGGATTGAGAGGGGCTCTTCCTAGGTGCCCTCCCCCAACCCTGAGGTGATACAAGACTTTCCATCACAGTCCCTCGGGAGTTCAGAGAAACCTGTCAGTTCTGAGGTGAAATCTATACCCTGAGGAAGATGCACAGTTACAGGCCCCAGTGAGACAGGAGCCCTCAGCTACCAGATGGCCCTAGACACCCGCCCCTACCCCTCCGTGTCCTCCGCCTGCCTCTTGTCTGTAGAAAAAAGCTAGCCTCCTACGCCTTCCCTGAGTCCCCAAGACTAAATTAGAGAAGTGAGAACACACAGAAAGAAAGGAAACCAGTCAAGCAAGACAAAATAATAACCGTGTAGCCGTTCAACAAAGTCAAGAACCTTTAGCTCTTTCTCCAGGGCTATAGATAATACTCTGAGCCGTGTCCTTTGAGATGTTTGGCAGACACTGAGACCCCCACCGGGGGAGGGAGTCAACTGTATTCTCCCTACAAGCACGGAGACCCCAGGCTGGTTGGAACCAGAGAGCTGATGATGTTGACGCTTGATTACATCACCCCTCTTCAATCAGAAGAATGTCCACGAATGGATGGCGGACCCCACAATCCGCCTTCCTCACCCTGTCTTTAAGACTGTTTCCCTGAAAGCCATTAAAGAGTCAAGGTCTTTGAGCACCTGCTGCCTGGACTCCTTGCTTGGTGTCATGCAATCAATGCAGCATTTTCTTTAACTACAAGTTTGTGTCTGAGGATTGTTTTTTTGCACACAAGTGAGTGAACTCAAGTTTGGCTCCTTCCATTAGTTTCTTTTTTTTTTTTTTTTTAAGTCGGTCAGTCATGTTGGACTCTGTGACACCATGGACCTGCCATGGAATTCTCTGGCAAGAATACTGGAGTGGGTAGCCATTCCCTTCTCCAGGGGATCTTCCCAGCTCAGGAATTCAATCTGGGTCTCCTGAATTGCAGTCTTTCTTTTAAAAAAAAATTAAAGGGGGACTTCCCTGGTGGTACAGTGGTTAAGACTCCGCCTATCAATGCAGAGGACTCAGGTTCGATCCTTGATGGGGGAAGTAAGACTCCACATGCCTCAGGGCAACTAAGCCAGCGTGCTGCAACTAGGTGAGCTTGCACACTCTGGTAAAGACCCAGCGGAGCCACAATAAAGAAAAATTTAAAAATCAAAAGAAATAAGAATCTCCTATTAAAGTTCAAAAGAATCTAAGACTAATATAAAGTTCTCTTCGAGAGTCCAGTGCAATTTTTTAAATTGAGAAAGCATCCTCCCGAACATCTTATTTTGGCCAGTTTCAGCTAATAGCGTTCTTCTATTCTAGTTTTTAAATTTATGAGTAATTTCCAACATACTGAAGTGTTCAAGGATAGTGTAAAGAACTCCCAGTTCACAATTGTTAACGTTTTGTCCCTGTGTCGGTTATCAGTGTGTTGCCTCTCCACTTCAAATCCAGCCTCGAGTGGACAGCCTGTGAGCCGGGAACTGGGCCCTCTCGACCGTTCTCCGTTGCCAGCTGGCCCCCTGTCACATTTTGTCCCTGTGGAGCTCAGTCACCAGGTGGGTCGCCCATGAGTGCAAAGTCAGCCCCAAGCAACTTCCTGTGGCTTCCACAAGGGCAGCTTCCCAGCTCAGGCTTTCCCTGAAGGTGGCTTCTGCCCAGTTGGATTGTGAAGGTCGACAGCACCTTGTGGTTTTTGCCTGCCCACCTGAGGGCGGGAATGGGATGCTTATTCAAATTTCTTGTTCATTTTTCCATGGGACTGTTTTTTATTTATTTATTATTTTTAAAAAATTTTGGCCTCTTTACTTCTTGTTGTTGTTGTGTTTTCATCCATCTTTATTCTCTGGCTTGTGTGGGCCTCCCATTGCAGTGACCTCCCTCGCTGCAGAGCACCAACTTTGGGCACATGTGCTCCAGAGCGCTGGGTCATAATTGGACACACTGGTCCAGCTACTCCGCGGCATGTGGGATCTTCCTGGGCAAAGCACTGAACTGATGTCCCTTGTACTGCAAGGCAACCCTTTACCCACTGGATTGCCAGGGAAGCCCTATTTGTCATTTTTTAATGAACTTGTTGGAGTTCTTTAGATTTTCTGGATATGGGCATTCTAATGATCAGGGGACTGTGCAGTCATGAAAATGGAGTCAGAGGCTAGAAATGAGGGGTCAAGTCAAGTGGACAATATGAGTCACAGCAAAATGCCTGGACTGGAACTTGAAAGCCAGCAAGTCTAGAAATTGAAGAGCGGTTCGTTTATGAATCTAAGAAACCGGAGCCACAATAAAGAAAAATTTAAAAATCAAAAGAAATAAGAATCTCCTATTAAAGTTAAAAGACTAGATAATAAAGTTCTCTTCGAGAGTCCAGTGCAATTTTTTAAATTGAGAAAGCATCCTCCCGAACATCTTATTTTGGCCAGTTTCAGCTAATAGCGTTCTTCTATTCTAGTTTTTAAATTTATGAGTAATTTCCAACATACTGAAGTGTTCAAGGATAGTGTAAAGAACTCCCAGTTCACAATTGTTAACGTTTTGTCCCTGTGTCGGTTATCAGTGTGTTGCCTCTCCACTTCAAATCCAGCCTCGAGTGGACAGCCTGTGAGCCGGGAACTGGGCCCTCTCGACCGTTCTCCGTTGCCAGCTGGCCCCCTGTCACATTTTGTCCCTGTGGAGCTCAGTCACCAGGTGGGTCGCCCATGAGTGCAAAGTCAGCCCCAAGCAACTTCCTGTGGCTTCCACAAGGGCAGCTTCCCAGCTCAGGCTTTCCCTGAAGGTGGCTTCTGCCCAGTTGGATTGTGAAGGTCGACAGCACCTTGTGGTTTTTGCCTGCCCACCTGAGGGCGGGAATGGGATGCTTATTCAAATTTCTTGTTCATTTTTCCATGGGACTGTTTTTTATTTATTTATTATTTTTAAAAAATTTTGGCCTCTTTACTTCTTGTTGTTGTTGTGTTTTCATCCATCTTTATTCTCTGGCTTGTGTGGGCCTCCCATTGCAGTGACCTCCCTCGCTGCAGAGCACCAACTTTGGGCACATGTGCTCCAGAGCGCTGGGTCATAATTGGACACACTGGTCCAGCTACTCCGCGGCATGTGGGATCTTCCTGGGCAAAGCACTGAACTGATGTCCCTTGTACTGCAAGGCGAACCCTTTACCCACTGGATTGCCAGGGAAGCCCTATTTGTCATTTTTTAATGAACTTGTTGGAGTTCTTTAGATTTTCTGGATATGGGCATTCTAATGATCAGGGGACTGTGCAGTCATGAAAATGGAGTCAGAGGCTAGAAATGAGGGGTCAAGTCAAGTGGACAATATGAGTCACAGCAAAATGCCTGGACTTGAACTTGAAAGCCAGCAGCAGTCTGAGAAGGGTTTATTGCCACAGAGTTTCTTGCCAGGTTTCGTTTATGACTGGTGGCAATCATGCTTCTAGTTTGGGGGTTTGGTTAGCAATGCAGATTGCCAACCATCTGAAACGGAATCAGCCACTGGACAGGACCCCTGGAGACTCGTGTGCACGTTATGCGACGTGTGGCACGTGATGGTAAGCAGTCCACCTGTCATGCAGAAGCCCCGGGTTCAATCCCTGGGTCTGGAAGATCCCCTCGAGAAGGGAACGGCAACCCACTCCAGTATTCTTGCCTGGGAAATCCCCACGGACAGAAGAGCTCGGAGGGCTACAGTGCATGGGGTCGCAGGGTCGGACACAACTGCGCGACTGCCCCTCGCTGTGCGGCCCCGTGGCGAAGCGCAGCGTATCTGGAGCACCTGTCTCCGAGCGGGAAAGGAGGAAACGGGCAGAGCTGCCCTCACACATGGCTCTGGTCTCTCTCCTCTGAGCTGCTCACTAGCTGAGCCCTTTTCCTGATGAGAGGGCCAGAGTACGGGCGCTCCCCCCACCCTGGGGACGAGCAGCTTGTGGGCTCCTAAGAGCTTTGTCTGCTTTCCAGGCAGCGCTGCAGATGGTGGTCCGCTCTGGCCCTGGCGTGAGGGGTTGGGTTGCTTCAGTCGTGTCCAGTTTTCAGACTGTTTCCAAGGCAGATTCTTTTCTCCTTCCTGTCTTAAGGACAAACTGCTTCCAAATATGGCTTGTCTTACGTCTCCTCATTTAGTCTTTTTAAAAATGTTTAATTAGAGGAAAATTGCTTTACAATGTTTGTGCTGGTTTCTGCCGTACGACACCGTGAATCAGTTGGAAGTATCTTCACTACTTTTCGGAACCAAGTCAGATTTAGTGAAAACCTGATTTCTCCTGTCATTAAAAAGGGGTTTTCGCCGTGCACTGGGGGAATGTCCTCCTCTTGAAGAGGCACCGTTTGTCCTGAAATCTTCAGTCCTCGCCCACTTTTTCTGAAACCTGCAATTATTGACAGCTTCTCCCCTTTCCTCCCCAAGCCCTGCTCCTTCCCACTGTTTATGCCATCCTTTTCATCTATTTGACCTAACTAGGGAAAATGTCTAATAGATGGTGCCTGTACCATTTCTTCGTGGCTCTGGATAATGGCCAAGAGGAGAGACACGGCTGACTTGATCCATTCTTCTTTACACAGAAGAACTCTCTGAGCATTAGCATATTAACATGGAGATAGGAAAGACTTGACATCAGAGGAAATACTCTTCCCCCTACATCTCCGGCTTTGGGGGTAGCTTCCTCGGAGTCTTTAGAGGGGTCCTTTAGTCCCTCGCCCACGGTTCGGTCCTGAGCTTTCTTCCTCCTTCTCAGCTCACCTTCTTCTGTGGGTTTCATGGTCCTGAGTTGCGAGGTCTCAGTTCTGTAGGAAGCCACTGCCTCTCGGAATGATTACGGGGTCGGCTTTCTCCTTCGTGGTGTGAAGCTGCCACTCTTCTGGCCCAGGACCCACTGTCATCTGTAGACAGAGAAGTGCCCAGGAACCCTCGGAGGCCCCGTGACTACAGCGGTGACTGGACTCCACCCAGGAAGCCCTCTCCTTTCCTTGGCCAGTCCCTCTGACCACAGTTCAGCATCCTGACCTACAGCGGGCGACCCCAGAGATCAGGGAGTGACCCGGGCCCTCAGTGTGGGTGATCCCAACGCCTCAAGTGAAGGAGAGGGCCTGACATCCCACTCCTGTCCTAGTTCCCAGGAGACCCAGCTCCTGCTTCTCATACAGTGATAGACAGCTTATCCTGGGTCCCTTAGCTACAGGGACCACATTTTAGAAACCCTGAATCAGACTGTATATTCAGAGCAGGATACCTCTGTGTTACCTGCTCTGGCCCGTGCAGCTCTCAGCCGGCAGGATTTTGTGGTGACGTTGGAGGTCATCACCGGGTTGTACACTCAGGAAATCCCAGAAGTGCCTGAACTTGGTCTTCGGTCCAGCCGCGTCTCCTTACTCAGTGGTCCTTGGCTGTGACCTTAGCACAAGAGACATCAGCCGTGGCAGGCAGAAAGCACATCATCTCCTCCTGGTTTGGACCTGAACTTGGCAAAATGGATTTAATGATGAGGCTTTCAGTCCACGAGAGCCTCTCCTTTGCTCTCAATCCAAACCCGGTCTCAGGGCCTCTGGCTGGTGAAGAGAGATGAGAGGGAGGAGAGATGAGGGCGCGAGGCAGCCGAGCTCAGCCAGGGACCACATTCTGGCTGAGGATGGAGGAGGAAGCCGAGAGAGCTGGTGGGCCGGGCATAGTGGGTCTTGAGTGGCGCGGCCACGGCTGGGGCTAGATGTGACCCCTTGGTGTCAAGGAATTGAAGCCAGAGAAGTCTGATGCCGTCCTTGGGAGTGGGGAGGCAAAGTCAGCTTCTTCCCAGGTAGTGGGGCGTTCTGAGTTTTCCTGGCAGAAGGTATATTGTAGCTGCGGAAACGTGATGGAATACAAAATAGGATGACTCTTGAAACCAGCTGGGAACGTGATGAAGCAGTCAGGGGTCCCTCTCATTTCTGACCTTATGTGTGGATCACAACCTTTCAGAGAGTGTTTATGAAGCCAGGGAGGAGATGCCCATCTCCTGGAGACGCAGCACCCCCACTTGCCCGCCCCCGTTTGACTTCACTCTGTCTTTTCTCTGCCTTCATCCTACTCACTAGCCCCTCACCCCTTCCCCTAAATGAAGCAGACCTCTCTCCCTAAGATCAATTCCAGGCCAGGACAGGGGAGACTGTCAACCATGATTCTAAACATAGAAAATGTATCATGAACCACAAGCCCTTATTTTGATGGGTCCTCAGGCGCTGCCATTTATCAGAGGATGACATGGTTGGATGGCACCCCTGACTCAATGAGCATGAATTTGAACAAATTCTGGGAGACGGTGGAGGACGTGCAAGCCCGGAGTGCTGCAGTCCATGGGGTTGCGGAGTTGAACATGACTGAGCAACAACAGCTCCGGGTACATGTTGATAAAAAAGCAGAAGGGATTTCCCTGATGGTCCAGTGGTTAAGAATCTGCCTGCCAATGCAGGGGACACAGGTTTGGTTCCTGGTCAGGGAACTAGGATCCCACATGACATGTGGCAACTAAGCCTGTGTGCTGCAACTAATGAGCTCTCGCCCCTGCTCTGCAACTAGAAGCCCCTATGCAGTCAAAATTAAAAACAAAAATGAGAAAACAGAGCCATTTCTACTTTCCAGGAGCTGTTCTGGGCAGCCATGCTAAACCCCTCACTGCATCAGCTGAAACCTCTTCCCCATGTGTGTCTGTGAAGAATATAAAAAGCAAAGAAATAAAACTCAGGATTCCCAAAATAGGGTGACTGGAATCAAAGTGGAAGAATTCTGACCATACGTTATAATAATTAATATTACTAGCACTAATAAGTAAAGCATATCAGATTGGGTACAAATCAGATTGGGATGCTTTTCTGCCTACAAAAGATATCCTGAAATACAATGTCACGAAGATCCAAAGTAACAGAAAAATTTGTCACGTGTAAATTTTAAAAAAGATGATATTAACATTTAACATCAATTTATCTTTTTTTTTTTTTGGTCTTACTGGGTGCTCAGCAGTGTTCCTTGCATTAAATGCCTTTAATGCAAGTTAGAGATTTTATAGCGATAAAAGATGAGTCATTCAGATGTCACGTTATTGATTTGACCTTACCAGTTTTTATTATGAAGTAGTACATGGCTCTTATCTTGAATTTCAATAAGACAGATCTGTCTTTTCTCTGCCTTCATCCTACTCACTAGCCCCTCACCCCTTCCCCTAAATGAAGCAGACCTCTCTCCCTAAGATCAATTCCAGGCCAGGACAGGGGAGACTGTCAACCATGATTCTAAACATAGAAAATGTATCATGAACCACAAGCCCTTATTTTGATGGGTCCTCAGGCGCTGCCATTTATCAGAGGATGACATGGTTGGATGGCACCCCTGACTCAATGAGCATGAATTTGAACAAATTCTGGGAGACGGTGGAGGACGTGCAAGCCCGGAGTGCTGCAGTCCATGGGGTTGCGGAGTTGAACATGACTGAGCAACAACAGCTCCGGGTACATGTTGATAAAAAAGCAGAAGGGATTTCCCTGATGGTCCAGTGGTTAAGAATCTGCCTGCCAATGCAGGGGACACAGGTTTGGTTCCTGGTCAGGGAACTAGGATCCCACATGACATGTGGCAACTAAGCCTGTGTGCTGCAACTAATGAGCTCTCGCCCCTGCTCTGCAACTAGAAGCCCCTATGCAGTCAAAATTAAAAACAAAAATGAGAAAACAGAGCCATTTCTACTTTCCAGGAGCTGTTCTGGGCAGCCATGCTAAACCCCTCACTGCATCAGCTGAAACCTCTTCCCCATGTGTGTCTGTGAAGAATATAAAAAGCAAAGAAATAAAACTCAGGATTCCCAAAATAGGGTGACTGGAATCAAAGTGGAAGAATTCTGACCATACGTTATAATAATTAATATTACTAGCACTAATAAGTAAAGCATATCAGATTGGGTACAAATCAGATTGGGATGCTTTTCTGCCTACAAAAGATATCCTGAAATACAATGTCACGAAGATCCAAAGTAACAGAAAAATTTGTCACGTGTAAATTTTAAAAAAGATGATATTAACATTTAACATCAATTTATCTTTTTTTTTTTTTGGTCTTACTGGGTGCTCAGCAGTGTTCCTTGCATTAAATGCCTTTAATGCAAGTTAGAGATTTTATAGCGATAAAAGATGAGTCATTCAGATGTCACGTTATTGATTTGACCTTACCAGTTTTTATTATGAAGTAGTACATGGCTCTTATCATGAATTTCAATAAGACAGATGAGTGACAGTTACAAGTGTGGGTCTCCTCTTCCCTCAACTTCAGCACCTCTCCCCCACGCTGAGCCTGCGCAGCTGTTTCTCCTTCCAGAGTTTTCCCTTAGTCCTATATCACACATTTAATACCTTTGAAAAATGGAGGTCACATTCTTCAACTTTTTCTTCTTTTACTTAATATATATCCTCAGTCTTGTCTGACTGTTTGTGACCCATGGACGAGCCATGGACTTATCTAGGCAACAATAGTGGAGTGGATAGTCTTTCCCTTCTCCAGGGGGTCTTCCAAACCCAGGGATTGAATCCAGGTCTCCCTTATTGCAGGCAGATTCTTCACCATCTGAGCCACCAGGGAAGCCCCTAAGATATAGCCTGTGTCTTCTTCCAGGTCAGTTCATATAGATTTGCCTTATTTCTTTTTTTGTGTCCTTAAGCCTTTATTTTATTGAATTATTTAAAAAACACATGTATTGATTTGGCTGTGCTAAGTCTCGGTGGAGGCACATGGGATCTTTGATCTTCTTTGCGGCATGCAGGATCTAGTTCCTTGATTCAGGATTGAACCCAGGCCGCCTGCATGGGGACTGCGGAGCCTTAGCCACTGGACCACAGGGGAAGTCCCAAGCCTTTATTTTATATTGATGTCTTTTAATGTCAACAGTCCCTTTGCATGGATATTTTGGGTTGCTTACATTTCTTTTTTACCACATCAAGGAACTGGTAGACATTCTTCTGCATGTTTCTCTGTGGGCATGCCATTGTAGGATGAATTTCTAGGAGGGTGTTGAGTTTTGGGCTTAAGCACTTTTTACTGTGAGCTATTCCAAATCATCCTTCCAGAGGCTATGGCATTTTATGCTCCAACAAGTGTTGAGGGTGAACACTCCCTTCTCACTTTCTCAGCAACATAGATTGCTTTCTTCTTACTTTTACCAAAGTGATCCAGGAAATGGTGTCCTGTGGAGGTCTACATTTACATTTATCGGCAAACTAATGGTGTTAAAATATCTTTTCATATATTTATCGGCCATTGTATTTCTTTTTCTGTAAAACACCTTTTCAATGAACATGAGAAATACCTGTTTACAGAAGATGAGAACCAAGTGTAGTTTGAAATGTCAAGGGTTTTGTCATTACTTCTAAGTCTTCAGGAGGAGAGTGGCAGAGCCAGGTCTCAGGAGTAGGGAAGAGAAATGGAGTCACATTTATGAATCACATTAAAAAGCATTCCATGAAGATGTGGTGAAACTTACTTACTTAAGTCTATCGGCAACAATAAAATTTTTTTGGACTGTTTGTGACCCATGGACGAGCCATGGACTTATCTAGGCAACAATAGTGGAGTGGATAGTCTTTCCCTTCTCCAGGGGGTCTTCCAAACCCAGGGATTGAATCCAGGTCTCCCTTATTGCAGGCAGATTCTTCACCATCTGAGCCACCAGGGAAGCCCCTAAGATATAGCCTGTGTCTTCTTCCAGGTCAGTTCATATAGATTTGCCTTATTTCTTTTTTTGTGTCCTTAAGCCTTTATTTTATTGAATTATTTAAAAAACACATGTATTGATTTGGCTGTGCTAAGTCTCGGTGGAGGCACATGGGATCTTTGATCTTCTTTGCGGCATGCAGGATCTAGTTCCTTGATTCAGGATTGAACCCAGGCCGCCTGCATGGGGACTGCGGAGCCTTAGCCACTGGACCACAGGGGAAGTCCCAAGCCTTTATTTTATATTGATGTCTTTTAATGTCAACAGTCCCTTTGCATGGATATTTTGGGTTGCTTACATTTCTTTTTTACCACATCAAGGAACTGGTAGACATTCTTCTGCATGTTTCTCTGTGGGCATGCCATTGTAGGATGAATTTCTAGGAGGGTGTTGAGTTTTGGGCTTAAGCACTTTTTACTGTGAGCTATTCCAAATCATCCTTCCAGAGGCTATGGCATTTTATGCTCCAACAAGTGTTGAGGGTGAACACTCCCTTCTCACTTTCTCAGCAACATAGATTGCTTTCTTCTTACTTTTACCAAAGTGATCCAGGAAATGGTGTCCTGTGGAGGTCTACATTTACATTTATCGGCAAACTAATGGTGTTAAAATATCTTTTCATATATTTATCGGCCATTGTATTTCTTTTTCTGTAAAACACCTTTTCAATGAACATGAGAAATACCTGTTTACAGAAGATGAGAACCAAGTGTAGTTTGAAATGTCAAGGGTTTTGTCATTACTTCTTAAGTCTTCAGGAGGAGAGGTGGCAGAGCCAGGTCTCAGGAGTAGGGAAGAGAAATGGAGTCACATTTATGAATCACATTAAAAAAAGCATTCCATGAAGATGTGGTGAAACTTAAGCAAGTCTGTAAGTTTTTTTTTAAGCTTTCAGAAAATAAGCAATCTTCATGTTGCGTAAATTGTCCCAGAGACAGAAAACATAATATGCTATTGAGTTTATTTTATGAAGCAAATATAATAGTAACAATGAACCTTGATTACCAGGAAAGAAGCTGTATCATCATTTGTGGCTCTAAGAGGAACATACGGCATATGCTGCTAGAAAATAAAAATCTATAATATACTGATGAAAATTCTGCAGTGACAAAATTGATGTTTTCATGAAATATAGGGAAAATTCAATATATGGAAATTTAGACACATAACAGACTATATTTGTGGGATAAATAGAAAAGGAAAATTATGATCATCTTATTGGAGTCTGAAAATTCAGTGCCTAATCCCAATACAAATATTTAAATCTAGGAATAAAACATACTGCCTTTTCAGGAAGAAACGTGGTTTTTGTAAACTAGCTGCCAACAATACTGGAGTCAATTTCATAAAATTAAATAATTTAGGAATCAAGCTAATTCAATAAGATATAGAACCAAAATAAGAAAAATAGATATTAAAAAACAGAAAAGAAAATCAGTATTAATACGGCATTCATGAAATATTCATTTCACGGTTATCACAATTAGTAAGAATTCAGCAAAACACAAGGGAAGTATTAAAAACGAGTAATATTTCTATAGAGCAACAAAAACAAGTTAGAAAACAGAACATTAGATGATATTATTCATAGTAGCCTCAAAACAATTTAAAGTACTTATGTAATAATCAAAGTGATCCAGGAAATGGTGTCCTGTGGAGGTCTACATTTACATTTATCGGCAAACTAATGGTGTTAAAATATCTTTTCATATATTTATCGGCCATTGTATTTCTTTTTCTGTAAAACACCTTTTCAATGAACATGAGAAATACCTGTTTACAGAAGATGAGAACCAAGTGTAGTTTGAAATGTCAAGGGTTTTGTCATTACTTCTTAAGTCTTCAGGAGGAGAGGTGGCAGAGCCAGGTCTCAGGAGTAGGGAAGAGAAATGGAGTCACATTTATGAATCACATTAAAAAAAGCATTCCATGAAGATGTGGTGAAACTTAAGCAAGTCTGTAAGTTTTTTTTTAAGCTTTCAGAAAATAAGCAATCTTCATGTTGTAAATTGTCCCAGAGACAGAAAACATAATATGCTATTGAGTTTATTTTATGAAGCAAATATAATAGTAACAATGAACCTTGATTACCAGGAAAGAAGCTGTATCATCATTTGTGGCTCTAAGAGGAACATACGGCATATGCTGCTAGAAAATAAAAATCTATAATATACTGATGAAAATTCTGCAGTGACAAAATTGATGTTTTCATGAAATATAGGGAAAATTCAATATATGGAAATTTAGACACATAACAGACTATATTTGTGGGATAAATAGAAAAGGAAAATTATGATCATCTTATTGGAGTCTGAAAATTCAGTGCCTAATCCCAATACAAATATTTAAATCTAGGAATAAAACATACTGCCTTTTCAGGAAGAAACGTGGTTTTTGTAAACTAGCTGCCAACAATACTGGAGTCAATTTCATAAAATTAAATAATTTAGGAATCAAGCTAATTCAATAAGATATAGAACCAAAATAAGAAAAATAGATATTAAAAAACAGAAAAGAAAATCAGTATTAATACGGCATTCATGAAATATTCATTTCACGGTTATCACAATTAGTAAGAATTCAGCAAAACACAAGGGAAGTATTAAAAACGAGTAATATTTCTATAGAGCAACAAAAACAAGTTAGAAAACAGAACATTAGATGATATTATTCATAGTAGCCTCAAAACAATTTAAAGTACTAGGGAAACAATGTTAACACAAAAGGCAAAGAAGCCACCAATCTGAAATGAAAAATGAAAATCAGAAGCCCTGGGCGGGGGCATACATGTGGCTGTATTAATCAGGGTATACAGTGAATCTTCTCAAGGGCCCACATTTGCAAATACAAAAGCAAATAACTTCCTCCGTCAAGTTTAACTAGAAAGATAAGTAGTCCCCAGACCTTGCATGGCAGTCCCTGCCCACAGAAGTGCATGAAGTCAGGAAACAGTGGAACTGGATGTCGACCATCAGCCTGGTCACTGGCCAGAGTGGAGACATCAATCAGGACAAAATACATGCAATTTTATGAAGAACTCGTTTGGATGACGAAAACCTGAAGACCCAATGGGCCACAATAAAGGAGTGTTTTCGTAAATAGGAAGGTGCATCCTAAAAATATCCTTTCAATTATGTAGCAATATGAAAAATATGTGTCCTGTAATATTACTATATTTTAAAAATAAGACATACGGGGACTTCTCTGGGGGTCCAGTAGTTAGGACTTGGAGCTTTCACGGCTGGGGCCTGGATTCCACCCCTGATTAGGGAAACAAGATCCCAGAAGCCACACAGCATGGCAAAAATAAATAAATACATTTAAAAAATAAAGACACATAATGATCAGTATTAGAAAAGCAAATGGCAACCCACTCCAGCATTCTTAACTGGAGAATTCCGTGGACAGGGGAGCCTGGTAGGGTACAGTCCATGGGTCGCAGACTTGGACACGACAGAGGAGACTTAGCACACAGCATAGGCAATGTACAATAGTATGTATGTTTCATATATACAATATAGTGATTCACAAGTTATTATAACATATTGGCTATATTCCTTGTATTGTACAATATATCCCATGTGGGGTATTTATTTTATACATGGTAGTCTGTTCTCCTTAATTCTCTCCGTTTCCTGTCTTCCCACTCCCCTCATTCATTCATTCATTTAACAGATTTTAACTGAGGCCTGTGAGGGGAGCCAAGGACTTAAGGAAATGTTACTAAATGTTGGAATTACTTGGCAAGGCTTCAAAAAATACTGATAAGTAGGTGGGTCCAACCCCCAGCGACAGAGATTTAATCAATCCAGGACGTGACCCCGGCTTGAGAACTTTTCAAAGACCTACCAGAAATTCCGTTGAGTTGGGGACCCACTGCACTAAGGTGTGAGGTGCTTTCTTCTGACTCTACTGTATAATATCTAGCTGTATAATATTCTAGCTTAATAACCGGGACAGATTTGAGGGGTGAACCATGAGACACAGGATTCACCTTGAGGAGGGTCGTGCCAATCTCTTCCCTTGCCTGTCACGGAGCCCATGCTTAGGGCAGATCCTGCAGGGCACTGGGAGTGTCATGGGAGAAGATACAGGTTCTGTTCTACTGGCTTTGGGGGTCCAGCAGGGGAATGTACCACAAATAAGCTCTCAACAAGGAGAGGTAAAGGTAGGACGACCAGGAAGGGGGATGGGAGGCTGTGGAGCCCCTCAAGGGGCATCTTCTCCTGGGGTGGGTGGGCTCTGAGGGGAGGGGAGGGAGCACCCAGGGGTGAGAAGCTGGTGCCTCACGACTGTCTCCACCGCAGGCTGTCGTGGGCCTGGGCCTTTGCCAGTTGCTGCACTGAGCCCTCTGCCCATTGCCCGCTTGCATTTCCAGCCAGAGGAGCTGTTCATTATCTGATGCGCACATGTTAGCTGTGCCAGGCATCAAGCCAGGCCCAGCTGGGAACCAGCAGACAAGGGCGGGGTGCACGAAGGGAGAGGGTCACCTTGCCCAGGTCTGTCATTGCTGGGTGTGTAGATGAACCTTCTGGGGAGACCCCAATGATGCTGGAGAAATAAACACACTACTTCTCCCTTTTGTCCTAACTGGTCAACCTGTCCCATGGAAACCTGTGTACAGAGGGACAATGCCTGTAAACACTATGCCTGCAAAGGTGCCTCCAGCAACGACAGAGGCAGAGCTGTCGTGGTTCCCGATCGCCCCGGGGACGCCAGAAACACGTGGGGTGGAAGGGAAGTTTGTTGGAGACCAGACTTTCTGTGTACAGATGTGGTGGCAGATGAAGACCTAAATATTCACGTGAATTTCAACTGACATTGGGACATATTCAGAACACATATATTTTCCCAATTGTATAAAACTACACAGAACATTTATGATTAAGGTGAAAAAAAAATCCTTTATTTTAAAGCCGACCATGTTCTACCCCCTCCTTTTCCTGCCCTCACCCCGTCCCTGATCACCGGCCCGCAGTGCTGCTGAGAACCGATCTACCACCCCAGTGCCCTGTGAGGGAAGTCAGTGCTTTCAGACAAGCCGTTCCTGAGAGACCGTTATCCCTTTATTGCAGCAGAATTTAGAACTGTGAAAAACTGGACACCGTTGAAATGTTCCAGCACTAGGAGACAGAGCCGTTAAAAATACAAACTATTCGTCCACTGGCGAGAACACTGTGTAGTGATAAAGATGATGCTTACAAGAGCCAGTAATTGGATTCACATGGAACATGTTTATTATAGCGAGTTGGGTGAACAAAGCAGAACGAAAATTGTAGACCCACTTTCTCACTTAGAACCCAACCACGTCTGTCAAACCCGGGAGGAAAGAAAACCAAGGCTCTGCAAGGAAGCTGAGCAACGTCACATGCAGCTATGGTGGCTATTGTTTTAGTCACAAAGTTGTGTCTCTTCCGTGACCCCATGAACTGTATTCCACCAGGCTGCTCTGTTCATGAGATTCCTCCAGGCAAGAATACTGGAGCGGGGTGCCATTTCCTCTTCAGGGGTTCTTCCCGACCCAGGGATCGAACCCAGGTCTCCTGCATTGGCCGCAGGTGGTTCTTCACCCCTGAACCACGTGGGAAACCCTGCAGCTTTGGTTCTTTAGAGGTCATTTGGCTACTTTTCCCTTTGATGTGATTCCCATGGTGTAAATTACTGTTTTATGAGTTCGAAAGAACAGATAACATCAATAGTACTTTTTAAAAAAAAGAGAACCAGCTCATGGTCTGCTGGTCTTAACTATTTCTTCAATCAGTTGAATGAACAAGCCTCACCCTTCCTAGGGTCAGAGGTCGCAGGAGGAGGAAGAGAATGTTTTCATTGGAGGCCACGCCCAC